>OY978223.1:26084883-27317383 GCA_963854785.1 Vaccinium vitis-idaea | reverse complement strand
GAACAGCAACAAATGTTACCTTTCAGTATACCATCAAGCATTTCAACAGTTACACGTCCATCTGGGTTTATGTTTCCCATGGAACTGTTTTGAATGACCACAACTGGAGGCCAGAGATATTGAGGTCTTCCTTTAGAGCCACAGTTTCAGCAGCAGGAAATAACTAGCATACCCACTGACTGCAGGATCTCTGCACTGGATCTCTGCACTCTTCCATCCCATTAGAAACGAATTAATCGCTTTGTGGAAACCCAAATGTTGTGCTCTCAGCTAAACCTTTGAAGCTGTGCAGGCGTCCAGTGTATCTGCAAACTCTTGGGAGTCTCTGAAACAACAAGAAGACATCGCAACAATAACTATCGATTCATAACTTTATTAAATGTTAGCAAGAAATGTGTCCTCTTCATATCCAGAGGCGCCTGAGGAACTTGAGACGGTTTTGCCAAGACAAAAGTATCCTTGTGAAATGAGATTAAAAAGAAAAAGAACGAAAGTAAACCAACTGAAGCATATTGGCTAAAAAATTAGATTCATCAATTGAGTCGTCATTCTGCATGTAAGGATACTGCAGGTGTCCGCAGCACTCGAGAAAGCATATCCTCAAAAAAATTGTGAAGATGATGGTGTACTAATTTTACAATCACAGAGACTATGAACCAAACCAAAAAGCCCTAAATTCTACCATAAACAAAACTGAAAAGCCCCAAATTCTAAGCTCTAATTTTTTCTTCAAAGAAGAAAATAAAAAAAATGGGAAAAGTTGTTGTTAGGTTTGGATATGAGAGAGAGAGATCGGGACGTACACAGTTACAGGTGGTGTGGTCTTCGACGAGAGGCGGAGGAAGTTGCAGGTGTTGATTCGATGTCAGCGTCTGTGTGTTTGCGAGGGGAAGAGAGAGAGAGAGTGATGGTGGAGCGAAGATGGGGTCGCCGGAGAGGACCCTCGCCGGAGAGGTAGATACCTGATGACAATCGTGTACAGAGAGGAAGGGAGGGAGATAACGATGAACACACAGAAGGAGAGAGAGAGAGTTAACGTCGTGTGAGTATTGGGTGGGAGGAGAGAGGGTATTCTAATCTCAACCCTTGATTTGAAGGGCTGAGATGGAGTGTCTAAAATTGTGTCAAAAGTTGTGTCCCCGGATCCGGACCCAAATATAAATGTATAGTTTTCCAAAGCTAAACAACCATCACAATACTCTAAATCAATCATTTATTTATAGAAGGCTTAGATAAGAACAGTTGGGCTTGATACACATATTTAGTGGTTCTAAAAAAATTGAAGGCCCACATTTTAAACATTTTTTGTGGGCTTGAAGACAAGGCTTCTTGGGCTTTGCCCATAAGCCGGCTCTGGATTTTGTTCACCCATCTAAAAAGAAAGTGAACGTTGCTCACCTTTTATATCCAATTATATTATTATGTTACCTACCGTTTTATCTTTTAACCAATGCATATATGGTTTTGATCTCTCTCTCTCTCTCAGTGTGAGCTTATTTTCCCGCAATCATCTTAACTGCTCAATCACAATCATTGAATCGTCAAATAACTTGATTCGCTGAAGCACAAAACCAGTAGATAATTTCACAAACTCGTACATTGTTTGACACAAAACAATACATTAGATTCTGCATACACATCTTGTGTGACACAGGTGGCCACAACAATGTTGTCAGCTGAATTTGACCAAAAGAATGAAACATCATGCTATAATTTCACTTTGGCTGGTGATATGGAAGGTTAATTAGAGATGCTCTTAGTAGTGTGATCAATGGGAATGTTGGAGGTGGTGGGGGAGGTGTGAACACGATGGGGCGGAGCTACATGGCGGGGCATGCCCCTGGCCCAATTTTTTATTTTGTTTTTGTTTTACACTCACAAATTAAGCTCTTATCAGTGTTGAAACATCTTGATTTTTCACACAAATAATGAAAATTTGTGATTTGAAAGATTAATTGGCCGGATCTTGAAACAGTATCTCAAAGATATTCATTTAAAGACAACATGATTGGAATCAATCCTTTTTTCTTTTTTTTTAAAGTAAAAATAAAGTCTAGGACAAAGACTGACTTTGCATTTAAACTTTTGTCGTGGGCTGAACCCGACTCTAATTGGGCCTATTACTATTACTATGGGGTAGACTAGAGTTCGTGAATGGCTCAAGGGGCCCAATGTGTGTGGGCCAAACTGACAGCCCACCTATTTTGTATAGCCGATCACATTGGCCCAGCGTTGGGATCCAGCGATTTCAATTCGTCCAAAGGGTTCTAACCCGTGAATTGACTTGGAAGTCAGTCGGAGATATTATCTTGGTGTCACGCAGTCAGCACGTGGGTTTAGCCACGTGTCCATGATATCACTAATCAAAGTGGTGAAGGGTGAAGTCAGACACTCTTGCCGTTCACAAGAGACTAAGAGAATATGTACAAATTGTCTATATCTACCCTGGGATAAACCCTAGGGAGAGGTATCAGGTATGCCGTTCTTAGATCTGAAATTTTTTGTACTCTTTTCTCTCCATCTCCAAGAGCTAACTTAAGCGTCAAAGTGCCTTACGTCGACAACAACTAGGGTTGCAGTAACGATTGCTTCGTCAGGTAGAAGGAGCTTGAGGGAGACTTGTCGAACCAATCAAGGGATTTGAAACCACGACCCCACACTTTCCTCTTTTTACAAAAAATATACAACAGACCCCCAGTCAAAAACAGCATCCCGAACCTATATCTTGGCTCACTGGCGGCGCTGCGTTTAACAAACAGTGGTCATATGACCCCCAGATAGGATTTTATATACATATCTTCTCATAGGCTAGCTAATTGTAGTGTAGTTACGTGTGTAAGGAGAATAAATCCACGTATGGTTTTATCTTCTTCTTTAGGAGATCAATCACGTGCTTCTCACAGAAACCCCAACGCAGCAAGATGAACAACTAGTTAGAGCACCTTTGCCTCTTGTCGGCAAAGGCCCTCCGATGCTTAAGTTAGTAATAGTTTTTACTAAATAAGCGAAAGTCACAATGCATATAACAGTCAGTTACAACGTACCTTTTTTCATGGGTCTGATGCTTTATTTATAGATGTAGTTTTACTTGTTGGCCAAGGCCTCTCGGTGCCCTAGTTTCCTATTTGTAATAAGAAACCTTTACCTAATGAGATTCGTCCCATTAGATATAACAATCTTACGTACACAAGAGTTCTTCTTATGGTAGGATTCCTTTCCATATTTGACCAATTTCTGTATGGCTATGCAATCAAATCCTCACTAGGATTCTGTCCTTGTACCGCATTCCTAATCTAATATGAAATGCTCGTGCTAATCCATTAAATCACGGGATCCACCTCTTATCACGAAAGATGCTAATCCAGATCTTTTTAGAACGTTCTGCCGCATTATTCTCTTAGGGCGCTTTGGCCGACATGCCATACTGTTCGGCGTAGGCCTTGTAAGACCTTCCATATGAATGCCGAGCTACACCGAGCTCGGTATATTGTTCTTTATACCCTTTCCTGGTGTTGTTAACATCCTATAGTATGATTTTGGCCATATTCGTGCCCTAACTAGCTCGGCTATGACCTGAGACACCCTCACGTGGCTGGTGCCGAGCTAGTCCTCCGTCACGTGGTGTGATTGTTATCTTATTGCGTAATCCTGGCCTTATACGTGGTCTGTCTTGTTTGGTCAGGACTTAGGTCGTACTTATTTGGTCTTACCAAACTAACCCATCCTCACATGGTGTCTTGACCAAGCATGTGGTCTACTTGTGCTTACACGTTTTTCTTATACAATTGGGTTTTACCCTCTCCAATTGCTCCCCAGCTTTGCCCATCATTGCTGCTCGTTAATGATGTTCAAAGCTTTTCCACCCTCTATTTGGTATACCGCTGCCAAGATACTCACAAGTCATAATCATTTTAGGATATTCTTCCATCACGTGGGAGGCAAAATTACTTTTTCATTTAATGTGAAGAGACTCGTGTTGTATCTGATAAGTCCAAATGATGGCCTCATACGACATTTCGCGTACGTCATGCCTTACTTTGTGGGGGGGTTTTGTACCAAAACCATCGTTACACTTTTCAAATTCCCAAATTTCCTTTTCTCCCTCCTCATTTTTGCACTTCATCTTTTAGAAGTAGAGAGAGAAAGAGAGAGGTCGTTTCTGCCATCTCTACTCTACCAGAGCTCCGTTCATCGTTAAAACTCTGGTCTATCATTTTTGTACAAAAAATATAATTTATAAAACTTGGAGTTAACTACTACTCCATAGAACAGTGGTTAAGACCGAGTATCGTCCACGGGGAATAAAAAGCTAAGTTACTGTATATTCAATCTATTTCTAGTTTAATTCAAGAGGAAAAGAACTTTGGTTTTTGATTGTTGAAACTAAAATTAACTAGCAAAACAGTAAAGGATTCGAAAGCAAGGGACTAAGGGAGAGAAGGGACTTGGGTTTCGATTCACCCTCCCCTTATAATATAATTGTGATGAAACTAGGGTTCTTTCAACATATGACTAGACCACCGATAGGGTAGCAATTCCTATCGATAATCCCCAAAAATATAATCAAGACTCGCACTCCGTATAGACTATCTCAACACGGCATGTATCGTCTCACCGGACTTAAATGACGGCACGGCCCGTCTCACGTCGTATAATCTATCTCAGAGACTATCTCGAAGCTAGTAAAACAATTGTATGACTGTTCTTGATATCATAAATACAAACACAAAAGATAAATCGGAAAAATTATAACTTTCATAAAAACTATGAATCATCTAAAGTCATACAACTAAATATTGAATAGAAGCCCTAAAATTCTAAACAATCATGTTACTTGAAGAGATATCCTCGTTACCCTAACCAAAGCGTTAGCCGATCATGGAGTTAAACTCCAATTCCAGCCGCAGCCTCGTGCGGCTTCCTTTTGCTATTCGTGAGATTCCGATCGAGATGCCTTGAACCAAACTCTTGCTGCCTTTTTATAATGTTAATCACCGATTGTTTCCCAATTCAGGGATTCCTAATTGCCAAGGTTTCCGTATGGGAAGCAAGATTTCCCTTCCAATAGCAATTTAGTGGGCCCATTTCTTTTTCCTTCTCAGCCGTATAAACCAATAGCTTAGGAAAGAAATCCTTTCCTGCCAATTCCATTTTCTTAATAGGCCTTAAACCAATTCAATTCAACTAGCTAGGCTCCACCCATAATGCACGTGTAAAAGCTCTTCTGAATTTTGCCAATTGCATGAAATAATTCTCAATTTAGCTCTATGTGTCATTTACTTGCTCCGCAAGTCCTGAAAACAAGGAAAACGAGTATCAAACTTCCAGTAATACAATAAACGGACGTAACTAGAATAAATTAGAGAGTGTAAATTGGCACATTCACGCACCTATCAAACTCCCATTCTCCGTCTCCATTTTCACCAGAAAAAACCTAGTAAACACTCAGTTCTCACTAGTAAATACTCACTCTTTTTCCAAATCCCTATCTTTAAGTCGCAATCATTTTCTGGGTTTTTTGTCCTGTCTTTTCCAGGGGTTTTTCTGAACCATGGTGGGGAGGATGATAAACTTAGTAAACATAGACCAAAAAATGGCTAAGTTTTGTCGGGATTACAATATCTCTGATGATATTGGGCTTAGGTTGCTTGGCCCTAGAACCCTTCCAGATTTTGACCAAACAGTGGATAGGATTCACATCCCTATTTTATTCATAGTCGGGTGTGGCCTTAGATTGCCATTGGATCTTTTTTTTTCTGCAAGGTATGTGAGAGATGTAGGCTCAACCCTATGCAACTGTGTCCTAATTTCGTCCATGTTGTGACGAGCGTTCTGGCTCTCAACAAACTCCTAAGTCTCACCCTAGGTTGGTGGGACATCTGTAGGATGTATAGCGTGGTAGCCACTAATGATCATACCTACTACCTCAAAACTAGAAGTAAGATCTAACAACTTATCACATATCTTCCCAATTTTGCAAGAGGAGAAGGGAATGATTACCTCATCGTCACTGGGAATTGGAAGCCCAGAGATTCAGAGGGCGTGCTCATCAACGTACAAGTCCCCCATCTTTATAGATCACCACGTTAGTATTTGCCCTCCACTTTCATATAATATTAAGGCTATATATATCTTGCCACAAAGGCTATATATATCACGCCATTAAAGCTATTTATACCACGCCACTAAGGCTACCACACCACAAAGGTTATATATATATATATACGAAAAACTTCTAATCCACACCTCTCGGAAATAAGAAAAAAATTGTTTTTTTTGTGTTGCAAATTATTTTGGAAAATCCGATCCGTCCAATGTGTTCAGAAGGTGTTTTCAAGGGTCCACGCGGGAAATCTTCAAAAAAAATACCGGGAAGGGCTTGATCCAAGAAGTTTTCGCAAAAAATATAAATAAATCGGATCGTCAAACAAATGTTTGGATCATGAGGTCCGGAAATAAAAAGTCCGGATAAGAAGTTTACTGTAGACACCCCGATTTTGAACCCAGGATGCACTCGAGCATTCCCGATGATGAAATAGACCAATCATGCATACCTCGAGGCTAAGAACAAGGCTTTAACTCACCGAACCACCCTAAACCATTCTAAACCCTCCTAGAACAACCTTAAACCAACCAAAATGACCAAAATACCCTTCAAACCATCCATAAACCATTTCAAAACAAACCCAAGCCTACATCATCTTCTAGTACATTCAAAACCCTCTTTATTGATATATAATACATCTCAATCCATTTTGAAATGAGGGAGATGTGTCCGTTTTACCAAAATGACTTATTTTCCCGACCTTCTGAGGGTAAAATGGTTACATACTTGAATGTACAAATTATCTTGGGTTCAAACTACTTGGGTTAGAAAGTACACTCGACAAGCTTTCCAACGCTTCAAACCACGCATGAAACGGAGTTCGGTAGCACCCGGGGCGGCCCCGCAAAGTTTTACCTTTTAAGCAACAGCCTTGAGCGCTCAAGCCCTGGACCTTGAGCGCTCAAATCCAAAAATCCCACCTTGAGCGCTCAAGCCCATGGCTTTGAGCGCTCAACTCTGATCCATGTCAGTTTTCTGCAGAGCATCTAATCATGATATTCTCTGCAAGAGGAGCGTCTACCTATGTTTTCTACTGCCTAAATACACTTCCTAGACCCTTGAACATCTCCTCAATCACCCCCCAAACCCAATTCAAAAATTAAACCCATTTTCCTCCCATTTCTCTCTCTATATAAACCTCCTCCACTCCCTCACTCACAAGCTTGGCTGCCCCTACTGCCATTTTCTCCCCCCATCAGATCAAACCCACTCTCTCTCATCACTTCAATCACGTTTTAGCCTCTCTCTCCTACATAGCCACCATCCTCCATCATCTTCAACCTCCAAAACACCCAAAAACCTTCTTTAAAAGGCCTACAACACATGGGTCTTTGAGAAACCAACTACAACAGCCCCTCTCTCACTCTAATAAGCCATTTACAGCCCATACACTCCATCAATTTCGTCCAAACCTAGCTCTTCCATCAAAACCCACCTCATCCAAGCCGAAATCACCATTTTAAGCTCAAATCCTCCATCATCCACTCAATCAATCACTCAATCAGCCCTACACTCACACTCCTCTGTCCAAAATACTTCATCTATAGCCCATAAACACAGCCACTACCCATCCATTCATCAAACCACAAGTTCAAGCCTTGATCATAGCCGAAAAGGTAGAAAATCATGTGAAAATCACTGTTTTGGTCTTGCTGAGGGAGACCAGTGGGCTCATTCAAGTTTCTCATACTTGAAATGAGCCTACAAGGTCTGAAAAGTATCAAGAAAAGCATTTTTAAAACTTGTTATTTTGGTATTCACTTTCCAAAATTCTTCAAAGTCCATGTTTCTGTCCAGTTTTGGGAAAATAAAGTATAATCATTGATTTGGGGTTGTTTGATCATCCAATGTCATGTTATAGCAGAATTTGGCGACCTGGAAGTGGCTTGAGCGCTCAAGGCCTTACCCTTGAGCGCTCAATCCACTTTGAGCGCTCAAACCCCAACAGAAAGTCAGTCACAGTGTTTCAGCCATAACTTTTTACTCCGAACTCCTTTTTCAACGTATTATATATCAAAACGTAGATAATTTGAAGGGCTACAACTTTTTAGTTTTATATTCTTCCTGATTATGTCTCAAAGGCTTCCAAAAAATGTAAATAATGTTAGAAAGTCAAATAATTTTGCTCAATATGGTGTTCTAAGTCCTATTTCTCTCTTTCATTGTCATTTTCTTTGTTTATATCATTCCACCATCGCATTGTACATTGCACAAGCATCCACCATCACTTGGTTCGTATTTGAATACTTGTTTATGTGTTTTCCCATTCCCATACTCCCCGTTATTTGCTCAAAATCGAATTTCAAATATCTTCAAAATCCCACAAATATCGAGTAGAGACCGGTTCATGGACTGGGCGAGAGGGGTGCCGTAAAAGCCTTCCCCTCTCGTAACCAAACCCCCGAATCCGAGAAATCTTTGGTTCTGCCATGATCAGTGAAATCTTTTTCAAATGGGCAAATGAGTCATATTTTTGATCGGTTTCTCGGGTTCGGACCTCAAATCCGGGTGGCGACTCTAACAATCACAATCTTTTCAAACGCAAAAACGCACCGTTTTCCAGTGGGCCGTCCACATTTACCCTATATAGGGGCCGGTTCCCCTCACACTTTAAAAAACACATAAAAAAACACTCTATTTTGTTTGGGACCCCACTGTGATGTTCCGAACCGTTGATCTTGTTTAAATTAGTAAAATAGGAGGTCCTGCAAAAATTCTGCTCAATTTGATATCGGTAAGTGCTTGATCCAAACAGTTTTGCAAAAACTGTGACAGGAAGTAGTGTTTTTAAAATTGTTTAAATGAAGCACTTACCGATATCCGATTGAGCTGAAATTTTGCAAGACTTTTTATTTTACTCATTTAAACAAGATCAACGGTTCAGAACATCACATTGGGGTCTGGAAGAGTAAGGTGTTATTTTATGTGTTTTTTTTAAGTGTGAGGGGAACCAGCCCCATATATATATATATATATCAAGAAGTTTCCTGTGAGAGCTCCCTCACAAAAAAAGTACAGGAAAATAGTTGTGAGCCATTGGATCCTATGCCTTTCACGCGATCCAATGGCTCACAACTGTTTTCTCACACTTTTTTTTTGTGAGGGAGCCCTCATAGGAAACTTCTTGTATATATATATATAGGTCACGGTTCACATCCACACCCTCCCAGAAATAAGAAAAACATGACTTTTTTGTGTTGCAATTTTTTTTTGGAAAATCCGATCCTTCCAATGTGTCCAGAAGGTGTTTTCAAGGGTCCACGCGGGAAATCTTCAAAAAAAAATACCGGGAAGGGCTTGATCCAAGCAGTTTTCGCAAAAAATGTATATTTACATTTTTTGCGAAAACTGCTTGGATCAAGCCCTTCCCGGTATTTCTAAACTACTACCAAGTTGGTATTTCAAAAATTTTGTTTGTTATATGGTATATGTTACTTATTAGTGTGTCAACTATATAGATTTTCTTTAAATATATCATATAAGTCTAGACTTGAGTACTCATCGAACCACAACATGAGAATATTCGTAAAGTGCTGAGGGGACCGAAAGTAGAATATTCCGTTAGATTTAGTACCTTTCGTGAGTGACTATGAACGTCATTTCGTTATTGGTGGGCACGTTCAACCAGAGACGCGTGAGCCGAACCTATGAGTATTCGATTTACTATCGCCTTAGAATCTTCATGTGCCAAGTGCTTTCATAAGAAGAGACGAGTTATTCTTTAGAAGAATAGTACCGCTTTTTTAAGGGGGGGTAGACAGATCGATAGTTATCATTTTCTTACAGTTAGTTTGTGCACGATTAGTAACCCTGTAGTACCTTTAGATTACTTTTTACCTCTTTTGACCTCTTCGCGAATCGATATAAAATTCAGATAGCTTCTATTTATAGCCTCCAATTTAGACAGTTCAATCATAATATTTTAGTTCCGCTATAATTGTTTTATGTGCTTATTCGTGCTTATGTCGTGCTCGCATATTCTTCCATTCTCAATGCTTGTCGAAACTACTACCTTTAGATTACTTTTTACCTCTTTTGACCTCTTCGCGAATCGATATAAAATTCAGATAGCTTCTATTTATAGCCTCCAATTTAGACAGTTCAATCATAATATTTTAGTTCCGCTATAATTGTTTTATGTGCTTATTCGTGCTTATGTCGTGCTCGCATATTCTTCCATTCTCAATGCTTGTCGAAACTACTAACACCATCTTTATATAATTTTGTTCACTCAATTAGTATACTTCAGAATAAGAGTTGGTTTCATTCAATCTCTTTTTGTTTCCTTCCTAAACCAGTGCCAGATTTTGTTGGTTTTCATTTGGTTCAACTTTCAATCTAAACGTATCGGCTTCTACCATACTTATTCTATGCTGACTTTACACTTACACGCTCCACATTCTTTACATTTGATTCTATCCTTGTTCTACCCTTAATGCATATTGAGATTGAACTTCTAAATATTGCATCGAAATACTATTTCATTACTTTTGAAATTTAGACTTGCAAACCAAACTTGAGCTCGGATTCATTTTTGGAATTCTAGCCTATTGAACCACTCAAACCTTCATGACACTCATCTTTCTTTGAGTTGTCTAATTTCAACAACCATTTCATTTTCAAGCTCTTGTTTAGCTAATAAGATCCTCTTGAAATTTTGCAATAAACATTCCATTGCCAGAATGATCTTGTGAACCATTTGTATACCTTCTTGATTTAGACCTTCATGATCAACAAAACTTGGATACTTGATCTGAAGCATGTTTGACCGACGTGGTTTTAAGACAAATATCTAGCTTGATTCTTATTCAACAATTAATCTTATTCTTGTTTCCCAAACCCGTGTCGCGATAGATCCACTTCTCTCATGAATTCTTTTCGTTTATCCCAAAACAACATTTTTTTTTTGTAAGTTAGAATTGCCGTTAATTCCACTCATTTGTTGAACCTTCAATCATCAATGTCGTATAGTTAAACAATTTATTCATTTCTTGACCTTTCATTCACTTGTTTCAGTCATGTGTTGATCATTCAACTTGATTCTAACAATTTTTTGAGTTTGTATATTTCTACTCACACTAGAACCCACCAATACCTAGACTCCTTGAAAAGTGTTTGTTTCGCCTCCTCTTTTGGTGCTTTGGTCTTGAATGTTAGAATCATGTTTTCAAATGTCACTGAGAATTTTGAAAATTTCCTACTTTTGCTTGACTGCCGAGAACAGTTAGAGTTAAGATTCCTCCAAGTTAGGCTAATCCACAATACTAGATTTTGGTGCACCTTATGAGTGAACCCAGTATCTCTAAAAGATTTTCGTTCGGTTTCGATGGGACTCCAAAGATTCGATGATTTTATTGCAAAGTCTGCAAGAAGAAGTTTGGATTGCTTCGGTCTCGTATTGACCATCGTCATCTCAACAAGATAATCGTCAAGAACCATTAGCTATGATCGAATTTTATTTTATTTTTAATCAGTTACGTGAATTCCGATGCTTCTCGAAGTTCGATCTACGATTCGAATACCATTAGCTTGTGTTAGGAGGACATTTCAAAGATTGTTTTTTTAGGACTCACCATGACCACTACGAATTTGTTGTGACGCTGTTTCGATTGAAGGATGCTCCAGCCGTTTTCATGAGCTTAATGAATAACATTTTCACGCCATACCTAGACCAGGCTGTAGTGGTATTTATTGACGATATTTTGATTTACTCGCCGTCCGTGAATGAAAGATGATGGAGGCTCTCAACGAATTCAACCTACAGTCGTTGACTACAAGTCAGGGGGTATCTTTACTTGTTTTGGTGGCTACATCGACATTACAATTGGATATTCAGAAGGTGCAGAAACACGACCAAGAGTTAGATTTTCACAAGTGTCGATTGGCTTCGGGAACAGCTTCAGCTGGGTGGACCATTCATGCCGATGGAAGTTTGAGATTTCTCGATAGGGTGTTTGTACCAGATTTTGGGACTTTGTGGGAATCAATGTTAAAGGAATTCCATAAGTCGAGTTTCGCTGTTCATCCAGGAGGGAACAAGATGTATCAGGACGTGAAGCGACAGTATTGGTGGAATGGGATGAAGGCAGATGTTGCAAGATTTGTGTCGACGTGTCTTGCTTGTCAGCAAGTTAAGATTGAGCACCAAAAACCAGGAGGATCACTTCAACCGTTTCCTATTCCGGGTTGGAAGTGGGAGCATATCACCATGGATTTTGTGACTGAATTACCGAGATCAGTCAAGAAGAGCGACGCAATTTGGGTTATTGTGGACCGCTTGACAAATAGCTCATTTCTTACCAGTTCAAGTTTCAGACACCATGGAGTCGTATAGCCGCCTCTACATTGATGAGATTGTTCGCTTACATGGAGTTCCAGTATCAATCGTGTCAGACCGAGATCCACGTTTTACTTCTCAGTTTTGGCAGAGTTTGCAAACCGCTTTAGGCACGGGTCTTTGTTTCAGCACCGCTTTTCACCCTCAGATTGACGGACAATCGGAAGGGACTATTCAGACTTTAGAAGACATGCTTAGAGCATGTGTGATGGATTTCAAAGGAAGTTGGGAGCGTCACTTACCCTTGGTGGAGTTTGCGTACAACAACAGTTTTCAAGCCAGTATCGGAATGGCTCCTTACGAAGCTTTATATGGAAGACCGTGTCGATCTCCAGTCTGTTGGACAGATGTCGGGGAGAATAGTTTGTTAGGACCGGACCTAGTTCGTGAAACAACTGAGAAGGTACAACTAATTAGACAACGATTGGTGACAGCGTAGAGTTGACAGAAGAGTTATGCTGATAGAAGATGACTCCTTTCGTAAAACCTTCTCTTGCTCGTCCACAATCTCGACGGCTTGTTCCTCAAATGTTGCGCCTTCATCCAACGTCAGTTCCTTCCAGTTGAGGCTGAATCTTCAAAAACACGTGATCTCCCACACTGAAAGTCAACAGTCGGGTTCTTCTATCAGCATAACTCTTCTGTCGACTCTGCGCTGTCACCAATCGTTGTCTAATTAGTTGTACCTTCTCAGTTGTTTCACGAACTAGGTCCGGTCCTAACAAACTATTCTCCCCGACATCTGTCCAACAAACTGGAGATCGACACGGTCTTCCATATAAAGCTTCGTAAGGAGTCATCCTGATACTAGCCTGAAAACTATTGTTGTAGGCGAACTCCACTAAAGGTAAATGACACCCCAACTTCCCTTGAAATCCATCACGCAGGCTCTAAGCATGTCCTCTAAAGTCTGAATGGTTCGTTTTGATTGTCCATCAGTCTGGAGGTGAAAAGCGGTGCTAAAATAAAGACCCGTGCCTAAAGCGGTTTGCAAACTCTGCCAAAACTGAGAAGTGAATCGTGGATCTCGGCCTGACACGATCGATACCGGAACTCCATGTAAGTGAACAATCTCATCGATGTAGAGGCGACTGTACGACTCCATGGTGTCTGACACTTGAACTAATAAGAAATGAGCGCTCTTGGTCAGACAGTCCACAATAACCTAATCGCATTGTTCTTCTTGACTGATCTTAGCAATCCAATCACGAAATCCATGGTGATATGCTTTCAATTCCAACCCGGAATAAGTAACGATTGAAGTGATCCTTCAAGTCTCTAGTGTTCGGCCTTAACCTATTGTCAAGTAAGACAAGTGGACACGAACCGTGCAACGTCCGTCTTCATTCCATCCCCCCAATATTGTCGCTTCAAGTCCTAATACATCTTGTTTCCTCTTGGATGAAATGGATGAAAATAAAAATCGACTTAGTGAACCTCTTTTAACACCAACTCCCGCAACATCCCAAAATTTGGTACAAATACCCTATCGAGAAACCTCAAACTTCCATTAGCGTGAATAGTCCACCCTGTTGGGGTTGTTCCTGAAGCCAACCGATAACTTGTGAAAATCTACCTCTTGGTCTTGTTCCTGCACCTTCAGAATCTCCAGTTGTAATGTTGGTGTAGCCACCAAAACAAGTAAAGATACCCCCTGACTTGTAGTCAACGACTGTAGGTTGAATTCGTTGAGAGCCTCCATCATCTTCCATTCACGAACGACGAGTAAATCAAAATATCATCAATAAATACCACTACAACTTGGTCTAGGTATGACGTGAAAATGTTATTCATTAAGCTCATGAAACGGCTGTAGCATTCGTCAATCCAAACAGTGTCACAATATATTCGTAGTAGCTATGACGAGTCCTAAAAACGGTCATCGAAATGTCCTCCTAACACAAGCTAATGGTATTCAAATCGCAGATCGATCTTTGGGAAGCATCAGAATCCACATAACTAATTAAAAATAAAATAAAATTCGATCCTAGCTAATGGTTCTTGACGATTATCTTGTTGAGCTGATGATGGTCAATACGTGACCGAAGCAATCCAAACTTTTTCTTGCAGACTTTGCAATAGAATCATCGAATATTTGGAGTTCCACCAAAACCAGACGAAAAGCTTTTAGAGATACTGGATTCACTTATAAGGTCCACCAAAATCTAGTACCATGGATTAGCCTAACTTGGAGGAATCCTAACCGTTCTCGGCACTCAAGCAAAAGTGGAAATTTTTTTCAAAATTCTCAGTGACATTTGAAAACATGGTTCAAACATTCAAAAACCAAAATATCAAAAGAAGAGGCGAAACAAACACTTTTCAAGGAGTCTACGTATTAGTGGATTCAAGTGTGAGTAGAAATACACGAACTAAAGAATAGTTAGAATTAAGTTGAATGTTCAACACACGACTGAAACAAGTGAATAAAAGGTCAAGAAATGAATAAAGGGTTTAACTATTACAACATTGATGATTGAAGGTTCAACAATGAGTGGAACTTAACGGCTATTCTAACTTGAAAAAATGTTGTTTTGGGAAAAACAAAAAGAATTCATGAGAGAAGTGGGTCTATTTCAACACTGGTTCGGAAAACAAGAATAAGATTAATCGTTGAATAAGAATCAAGCTAGATATTTTTCTTAATACACATCGGTCAAACATATTTCAAATCAAGTATCCAAGTTTTGTTGATCATGATGGTCTCAATCAAGAAGGTATATAAATGGTTCACAAGATCATTCCGGCAATGGAACGTCTATTGCAAAATTCAAAGAGGATCTTATTAGTTAAACAAAAGTTTTAAATGAAATGGATGTCGAAGTTAGACAACTCGAAGAAAGATGAGTGTCATGAGGGTTTGAGTGGTTCAATAGACTAGAATTCCAAAAATAAATACGAGCTCAAGTTTGATTTGCGAGTTTAAATTTCAAAAGTAATGAAATAGTATTTCGATGCAATATTTAGGAGTCTAGTCTCAATATGCATTAAGGGGAGAACAAGGATAGGATCAAATGTAAAGAATGTGGAGCATGTAAGTGTAAGTCAGCATATAACAAATATGGTAGAAGCCGATACGTTTCGATTGAAAGTTGCACTGATTGAAAACCATCAAAATCTGGCACTGGTTTAGGAAGAAAACAAAGAGAGATTGAATGAAACAAGTTGTTATTCTGAAGTATAGAAATTGAGCAAACACAAATTATATAAGATGGTGTTGATAGTTTTGACAAGCATTGAAAATAGAAGAGTATACAAGCGCGAAGCAATTAACATAAAAAAAATAGCTATAGTAGAATTTAAAGTATTTGAATGGACTATTCGGATTGGAGGCTATCTGAAATTGATACAGATTCAAGAAGGAATAGAAACATGTTAGATGCAAACAATAGATATTATGGGAGTACTAATTTTGTGAAAGTGAACTACCAAGGAAAATAATAATAATTTTGTGACAATCAACACGCCTACCCCTCTTAAAAGGCGGCGGCATTCTTCTGGAAAATAACTAGTCCTCTCTCTGGTGGCGGTTGATATGCGAAGGTTTTAGAGTGCTCATAACATGACCGCTTCTATTTCCTGGCTTACTCGTAAGCTCTAATTGAATCTAACCACCAATACTAAAAAGATGTTTATAATTGATCTTGATCATTACTAAATATAGCGAATATGCTACTCGCCGTCCAACAACCCTTATTACTAATATAGTCTTATGATGATTTGATAGAGACTCAATTCACTATTTAAAAAAAATATTATGAAAATCTATGCAGCTGCCTACTATATAGAAACACGCTTTATTTGAATATTTATTAAATATATAATATTGGCAAGTACTAAAACTTAAAAAATAAATTCTTTTTTTTACTAGACGAAAATAAATAAATAACGCTAGCTCCTAGTTAAAAACTTCTATATATAAAAAAAAAAAAATGCTACCCAAAACCCACGATCTCAAGGTTATCGCAAAACCTAGGCTCTGATACCAAGTTGTAACGCCCCGAAAATTGGGTACGTTAATAAATAAATTACAAAATTATTTAAATAAAATACCAACTTCATTAAAAAAAATCCAAAGAATACTTAATAAATTTTTTTGCGGAGATTGAAAGTAAACTAACTTATTACAAATGAAATAAATTAAATTCGAACATTGTTTGAAAAACTTAAACATTTATTCCAAAAAATCCAACGGAAATAAAATGACAGAGCCATCTAGCTAATTCTACTGATAAAGCCATGGGTCCGCCACTTGATTCCCATCTAGCTGCTCCATCGCCTCATAATCAGCAGTCGGCTCCTCATCTCCTTCTGTACCTGGCGTTGGGGACGCCAGAGCCACAAAAAAGTAGCACAGTGAGTGGTAAAATTACACTCAGTAGGGCACCCTAAACCACCCCTTTACTAAAGATATTCATGCAACAAATACACACATAACTGAAATTTGATTTGAATGAAATACTCAGATTTTTATCATCATTACTCAGCACATCGATTCTCAAAATTCCACTATTCTCATTCTCATTTCCGACAAATACTTTCCATCACCGGCCTCCATTCACAATATACCTCAGGTGCTCGATCACACAGCAAAGCCACCTCAGGGTATACTGTGCAAGGCTCACGATTGATCACACATTGATCAATCTCTATCCGGCATCGATTCCCACCCACAGTATTCCTCCGGCGCCCGATCACACAGCAAAGCAACCTAAAAGTATAAACTGCGCATGGCTCAAGACCCATACCGGACACGTCCCAACCCCAATATCGTGATTAAATTCATTCGTCCTTACACACAAAACGTTTCGATCAAACGTGCTTAATAAGTGAATTCATGCATCACGTGGGTCATTGTTTGCATAAGTCTCACATAACAATAAAATAATCGTAAGGTTAAAGAAAAACTTAATACGGCATGTAAAACGGGCAACTTCCTTGATTTGTTAAAAATAGTAAATTAACTCTAAAAATCACGTATTTTTACAGGGATATTATGCTTCACAATACGATCAGATAATGTGTTTTACTCGAGTTCCAATTCCTTCATTAAGATGTTGAAAACGGGTTTTAAAAGTAAATCGTGCTTTGCGAAAACTGCTTGGATCAAGCCCTTCCCGGTATTTTTTTTTGAAGATTTCCCGCGTGGACCCTTGAAAACACCTTCTGAACACATTGGACAGCTCGAATTTTCCAAAAATAATTTGCAACACAAAAAAAATCAATTTTTTCTTGTTTCCGGGAGGAGTGGACTAGAAATTTTCCGTATATATATATATATATACTTCCTCCGTCCCTTTTTAAGTGATACACTTGGGAATCGTGTATTTTTGCGGATGTTCAAAAATGTACTTTAGTATATCGTTTTTAAAATTTTTTTTTGCACCAAATTAAAGTACTCAATGAGCACTTTAATTTGGTATAAAACAAATTAAAAAGTTATATAGAGAAATATGTTTTTTAGTAGTTTGAAATTGCACGTATTTCCATATGGATCATTTAAAAAGGGACGGAGGGGGTATATATCATGCCACTAAGGTTATAATATATTTCATAGGCTCCAAACCAAACATAATAAGCATAATCGACAACTCAACACACATAAACATAAACATAACCCATTTAGTCCCCAATAGTTGGGGGTATGGGCGGGGGATGGATAGGAGACAGACCTAACCTTTGGCAATAAATGCACAAAGTGGCTACTCCAAGAATACCACTGAAACAGATGGATTGGAGACAGACCTAACCTTTGGCAATAAATGCACAAAGTGCCTGCTCACAGAATACCACTGAAACAGTAGTCCCCCTATACCGTTGCGTTTGCTGTGGAATCATGCCCTCAAATCAAAGCCAAAAGGCATCAGAGAGGGCAGACCCAAGAATCATTTTGATTTATGTAAGTATACGTTTTCCCCAAATCCCCCTTGCAAGAAAAAAATCTACAACGACACCCCCTCTAAGTAATTAAACTTTTGGACCTCTAACTCTGTTAACATAAAGAGTTAAAGGACCATTTTACCCTCCAGTTCCACCCACACTGGCTCTCCCAACCATGGAAACTTTCAGCTTACTCAAGTTCCAATGCCTCAACCCCACCGACGACGACGCCGTCGCCGTCGCTCCCACTCACCTTCCCGACGAATCAGACGACAACGATACCTCCTCCGAGGATTCCTTCTTCGATCTCGAGTTCACTCTCCCGGGTCAACAAGACTCACCCAAAAAGGACACCGACTCTGGCTCTTCCGATTCCCTGAATCTCTCAACAACGTCTTCTGCAAATCCGAACTTTACTCTAAGCCTCAGTCCCCCATCTCCTTCCTCTGATCCCCTCCCAAATTCAAAGTCCTCATGTTCCTCAAAAAACCCAAGCTAGATAAATCTACAAAGACCACCACCACCGCCACCCCTAACGCCGCCTCCTCTCTGTCCACTCCGAGCCGGTTCACCGTTAAATGCGACGTCGACGAGTTCCCAATCTGGTCGTTACTCAATAAAGTCAACAATACTTCCAGGACTAAAGCTGATTAAACCACCTTATAACGT
Organism: Vaccinium vitis-idaea; assembly: GCA_963854785.1. Classification (NCBI taxonomy): domain Eukaryota; kingdom Viridiplantae; phylum Streptophyta; class Magnoliopsida; order Ericales; family Ericaceae; genus Vaccinium; species Vaccinium vitis-idaea. Next base: position 27,298,391 of record OY978223.1, on the reverse strand, counting down.
TGGGGTTCCGAAGAGGCACTGCGGCGATGATGTTAAGGTTTCGGATCCGATGTCGTCTCCGGCTACCGGGCAGAGAAAGGAAGCAGAGAGGAAACAGGGGAGTACTCGAACGACGTCGCTCAGAGTGGTAGGTAAGTTGGTGAAAAGCAGATCGGCGTCGTTTGCCATGGGAGTCATGCCGGTGACGGCGAGGGCGAGTAAGAGAGATGATTTGGGTTTCACGTTTTTTTTTTTTTTTATTAAGTAGATTTCACGTAAATGGGGAAAAGGGGGGAGAATGGGGGAAATGAGAGGGAACATGGATGGGGGGTATATTTGGTAGATCATGTCATATATTTTGCCAAAAATTTAACGGTAGGGGGGTCAAGGCCTAGCAGAAGGTAGGGATGAGAGAATTTTACTACTTAGAGGGGGTGTCGTCGTAGATTTTTTTCTTGTAGCGGGTGTTTGGGGGAAAACGTATACTTCCAGGGGGTGTCCAGGCAAGGTTGTGAATCTCGTACCGTACTGGCAGGTACGTACCAGATTTGCATGAAAATGGTAACCTCACCTTGTAATACCGTCCCGTCCTCAATTCCGGCCAATACCGGTCGGTTCCGGTCATTCCGGACGATACCGGACGGTACGCACATACCGGATGTTCCGGCCGAGAAATTACAGATCTGAAACAACTTTGCAGAACGAAAAATTGCAGATCTGAAAAAAAAACGACTTTGCAGTTTGCAGAACGTATGAGTACGGAGAGAGAGAGAGAGAGAGAGAGAGAGAGAGAGAGAGAGAGAGAGAGAGAGAGAGAGAGAGAGAGAGAGAGAGGAGAACTTGAATCGACTGCCGGAGCCGGCCGCTGCCGGGGCTAATCTACGACCACTGCCGGAGTACTTGAATCGGCGGCTATGTTTCATCAACTGGTCTGGAATCTGGAAATGATGGCTGAAAGGCTGATTGATATTGATCTATATATATATTATCTAAATTTACATATTAGACCTTACAAATCAATAATATATCACATGTAACCCACAAAGTTTGACAACTAAAGTTTAAGGCCTTGTAAATTGTAGTTACATTTTGTTACTATTACAATATTTGTATTTTGCTAATTAAAGGTATTTTTCTTAACGGGGTTATTTTATTTTATGATGAATATTTATGATAAATGAAATTATATGAGAATTTTTTTGATATATATATATATATATATGTCCGGTACGAGATTCAGAACCTTGTGTCCAGGTCATTAACCCAAAAAAAAAAAAAATACATCCACTTAAACCATGGAAATTCAAATAAAACTTGCATAGAAGCGGAGCAAACTGACCCTCTCATGCATATGAGAAACAATCGAATATACATGCACCTCCAGGCTCCAGAGTTTTTTATTTTTATTTTTTATAAATGGCAAGATATATTACTACTCCATCAATTAGGAAAATCCTTGGACAGTATTGTTTCTAACTCGGGCGGAATACAACCCGTAAAGCAAAGTAAATTTCTATTGCATCTATTCTTCGCAATCCAATGAGCCGCCAAATTAGAGTTTCTCTTGCACCACCTAAAAATCCAATTTCTATTTTTTGCCCAAGACTTGATGTCATCCACAATCACCGAGATAGTCCAAGGGCATTCAGATTGAGTATTTGTCACATAATTCACCAGATTCTTGCAATCGGTTTTGAAAATTACTTGATCAAGATTCTCCTCCACTGCCACTGAACACGCAATACGTAACGCCCATGCTTCAATCGAGAGAGCCAAATCTGCCAAGACTTTGCCACAACGCCACCATTGAGCTGATCCACCACTGTCTCTAGCAATGATGCCAAAGGCAGCCAAGCTGCGGGAGGATATAAATGCTCCATCAGAATTAACTTTGGTCCAAGAAGCCGGAGGAGGCTCCCACTTCTCTGGCTCCACCGAACCCTTGCAAGAACTAGGTTGCTCAGAAAATAAAGCAGCCAAATAATCTCGACTCATAACCAATGCTTGTTCAATGACCTCACGAGGATCAGGGAGTTTATGGTTGAATACGAAATTGTTTTGCCCTTTACAAATAGCCCAGCAAATTTGAAAGATTTCTCCCAATACTTCCTTCGGCGTTTCTTTTGCCAACTCCCCACAAAGTATTTCCTCCATCCACTTGTCAACCGCAACAATTTCCTTTTGAAACACCCAAAATTCCTTATTGCTTCCAAACCAAACTGCCCTACTCCAGGGGCAGTGGAATAGCAAATGTTCTATGGGTTCTTCAGCAGATTCACAAATGGGGCACAAAGGATTTGATCCACATCTTCTTCTAACTAAGTTAGCCTTGCATGCCACCCAATTGTGCAATACCTTCCATATGAACATCCTGACCTTAGGCATTGTTGGGACATTCCAAAGTTGCTTCCACATAGCACTAGATGGGCTATAGGAGGACGATGCAATTGATAAATTCTTCCTTCTCCTTGATTGCATCTGATGTGCATATCCAGCTTTAATCGTATACCCACCTGCCTTGGAAGCTTTCCATACCAACTTGTCCTTCATTCCCGTCATGGAGATAGGAATTTTGCATACCTCCCTCACCTGATCCTCCGAAATACATAGTCGCAGTTTTTCCCTATCCCAGCCGTTCGAATTATGTTCAATAAAATGGGAGACCAACACATTCTCAACCTGCACATTAGGTAAAGGAATGGCCCTTCCATTCGGGGAACCCGACAGCCACTCATCGTTCCAGAAATTAATACGATCGCCATTACCCACACACCACTGTGATCCTTGTTGGATCAACTTTCTCCCCTCCAATAAACTAGACCAAATCCATGATGGTTTTGGTCCTTTTACCGCCTCAGCCCAGGATTTATTTGGAAAGTAAAGTCCTTTTATCACCCTAGCCCACAAAGAATTGGGGCTTTGGATCAAACGCCAAAATTGTTTTGCTAATAAATCAACGCTAAACGCCTCGAAATCCTTAAAACCCAAACCCCCCCATAGATTTAGGGTCAGTTAACTTGTACCAGGCTCCCCAATGAATTCTCCTATCAGAATTGGAGCTACCCCACCAAAATTTACTAATAATCCAATTCAAACACGAGCATATTGATAAGGGGAATTTAAAGCACATAAGAGAGTATAAGGGAATGGATTGGAGTACCGATTTAATAAGCACTTCCTTGCTTGCCTGATTCAATTGCAAATTGGCCCATCCTTGTGTTTTTCGAATGATCCGATCCCTCAAAAAACCCAGTGCCTCCCTTTTGGACTGCCCCTAGAATGTCGGTAGACCCAAATACTGTGCAGATTCACCCATCTCCTCCATTCCCAGAATTCTTTTGATATCATCTTTCACCTCCTGTCCTGCGTTGGCTGAGAAGCATATGCTGGATTTGTTAACATTCAACGAAAGGCCAGAAGCTTCACTGAAAATCCCCATAAGATCCATGAAGTTGGTGCACGACTGAGGTAACGCTTCCATAAACACTAGAGAGTCGTCTGCAAATAGCAAGTGTGATACTTCTGGACAACGCTTCCTCATCTTTAACCCTTTAATAGATTTGCTCAAGACAGCTTTAGACATGAGTGTCGATAAAACATCCGCAACCATAAGGAAGAGGTACGGAGACAGTGGATGCCCTTGACGTAACCCTCTTTCCGGATTAACATTCCCAATCTGAGCCCCATTCACCACCACCGAATATTTAACCGAACAAACGCACTGTTGTACCCACCCAATCCACTGCAAGTCAAACCCCATCTTTTCCAATACCTTGAACAGGAAATCTCAGCATACTCGGTCATACGCTTTGTTGAGATCAAGTTTGATGGCCAACGAAGCTTTAGGCCCCACCCGTTTGTGTTTTAGAAAATGAAAAACTTCGTGAGCTATCAAAATATTGTCTTGGATCTGCCTTCCAAGGATGAAGGCAGAGTTGCTCAGAAATAATGCTAGACATAAACGGTTGGAGCCTATTTGCCAAAATCTTTGAGATGATCTTGTAAATAAAACGACAAAGGCTTATGGGCCTCAATTGACTCATTGATTCTGGATTGGGGACCTTTGGTATCAACACAATGTTAGTTTGGTTTACCTCAGTGAGCAGGACTCCATCACGGAAAAAATTATGTACTGCTTCAAATACATCAGTCCCCACCACTGCCCAATAATTTTGATAAAACAACCCTGGAAAGCCATCGGACCCCGGAGCCTTTAAAGCACCCAACTGAAACACCGCCGTTTGTACCTCTTCCATAGAAATGGTCCTCACAAGACTAGCATTGCAATCTGCTGAGATAGAAGGATCTATAAGACTGATGATATGCTCAAAATCCCTCGCACACGGCTTCCTATACAGATTCTGGAAATACTCTTTAATAATAGCTGCAACCTCCTTGGGTTTGTCCTTCCATACTCCACTGTTGTCTTCCAGCCGAACAATTTTATTTCTTTGTCTTCTTTGAATCGTTGAAAGGTGAAAGAACCTGGAGTTTTTATCCCCCATTTGCAGCCACTTAATCCTTGACCTTTGGTACCAGTACATTGCATCTTTTTTCCACAGGTCCTCTATATATGGTACAATGTAGCCTTCTTTCCTCCAAACGCAATTCCTCATTGAAACCTCCTTCCAGTTTCCTTTGGACTTCTACTATTTTCTCCTTAGTTTCATCAATCTTGTGCCTCAAATTCCCAAAGGTCTGCTTACTCCAAGTCTTTAAGTTCTCTTTACACACCTTAAGTTTTCTGCAGACCGAGAACATCAATGACCCATTTTGATGCTGACTCCACGAGTTGGTAACCACCTCATGGCACCCATCTTCAATAACCCAAAAAGACTCGAACTTGAAGGGCTTTCCCACTTTATCCAATGGGACTTCTGTATTCAGTAAAAGTGGATTATGATCAGACCCTATAGCTGGTTCCACAAACACCATGGCTCTTTCATGCATCTCCCTCCACTTTGCGTTTGCAAATGCCATATCAATTCTTTCCATAATGAAACTCTCCCCACTACGGTTGTTACGCCAAGTGATTTAGGTCCTTTGAATTCCAAATCCACAATCCCACAATCTCTAATCAAATCGTGAAAACTAGTAATTGCACTCTGATTTGGGACCTGACCTCCAATTTTCTCACCCACTCCCAAAATCTGTTTGAAATCCCCCATACACAGCCACGACAATAGTTCTGATTGAGCAACCCTCCTAATGTTATCCCACACAGCACCCCTTCCCTCTCTCAATGGACACCCATACACGAATGTAGCAGCCCATACCTTCTTATTAGAACTCTCTGTCACAATCACATGCAAAAAGTTCTTGCAAGACAATTCCATGTCTAAATCCACCTTCCAGATCCACATAACTACTCTTCTGGAAACCCAATCTACAGCGTATGATCTCCATCTTGACCTTATTATTTTGACACCATCAAAAATTCGATGGAGGGACGATTTTTGCGAACTAAATCACCTAATGCCTGGCCCGTCAAGGTACGCCCAGCTCCTTGGCAGTTCCAGGTTAGGATCAACATTGAGACTGTGGCTGTTCAGGGCCAGCCACACGCCCGTTATCACCAAGCACCGCCGCCAAATCAACATTACCATTGTACTTTCCCTCACCCTGCACTCCATCTAGCACCCCAGACCACTGTTGAATCTCAATGTTACAGAGACCTTCTTCAGTAAAAGCTCGAATCTCAGACGGGGCAATCTTCTTTTTAAATGGGGACCTGCTTTTGATAACACCTCTCTAAGACTTGCTAGCTTGACAATTTGGACTAATACCAATGGGGGAAAAATTCTGATCAACAGAGCATATACGCAGAATTTTTGAGCGATTAGGAGACCCGGGTTCCACCTCCAATTTCCTTTTCAACGAAAGAGATTTGAAGGCCGTAGATATTGGGATGTCAGGAGGATTAGGACTGATGGGTTTAGCTGGAATTTGAGGGGGGATCGTGGAGTTAGAAGTAGGGCTAGAATTATGATTCTGAAACTGTGTGATTGGGTTCTGACTTTGGGAAAGTTGGTCCACAGTTTTGGAAATTAGGGAAGAGTTATGGATAAGTTGGTTCACGACATCTGGGTTAGGGTTAGAGATGTGGGGTAGCAGTGGAGATTGGGTAGGTGTAGTTGGGCTCAACTTGTGGGCTGTAAGGGTCTAAATATGTGGGGGTGAATTATTAGTTTTTGGGCTTGTAGGTGGATTGTGTACAGGAGGATTAGTAATAGTTGGGCTTGGGTTCACATTGTGGGTCAATAAAAAGGTTGGGTTTGGGCTAAAGAGGTACTCCTTGGACTATCAGGGGGTTCTGTGACAAAGTATTGGGTCTCACTAGAGCTCTTCGGCCCACCTGCAATAAAATTTTCCGGTCCAGTCTCCTTAAACTGTTGTAGAATGACAAAAGAGCCATCACCTGGGATACCTTGGCCGCCACGTAGTACACCAAAAGAGGAGACACCTGTCACCTGCCGTAGGTCGACACCTGCTCTCTGATTGTTAATGTTGTTGTGTGCAGAGAAAGAAAGTTTCCAGGCTCCAGAGATTGATATTCGACATTTTATATAAACTGATCAATCACAAAATTTCACGTGGATGGGTTAGTACGTATACGTACATAGAAATACAAAAAAGTACCCTGACACCAAGAAACAACAAAGTAATTCCCACCCTACTTTCTTATTCTCCATTTCCATAATAAACTCAAGGAAAGATGAAGTTAACAAATTAAATAAAATTAATTTCATGCAACCCAACTTGGAATAACATCATAACATTAAACCATTAATATCTCTCAACATTGTTTTCCCAACTTGGAATAACAGCATCACATTAAACCGTTAATATCTCTCAACATTGTTTTCTCTTGATTATTTTCTTTCCCCCCACTTTGAACTCTACCATTCAATAAGACGCAAAGTAATTAGATAGGTGAGATACAGGCCAACCCCTAATTAGACAAGAAAACACATCTTACCTTTTTAGGAACTGGGGGCCTGTATCTCAGTCGTCCATTCTTGTTTTGGACGGTCCGGATTTTAAATAAATTATTCGTGCAAATAGATTAGTGAAAATCTGGACCGTCCAAAACACTTTGAACGGCCAAGATTCACTCACTGCAGAGCCCCCAATTACACCTTTTTATCAAGGTCATTAAGTTCACCACCAGCGAATTAGTGTCGGTTACCAAACGCTAAACCAAAACCCGCACCTTTTATTATGAATATTTTCCCCCTGAATCTCCCACCAAAATCCATCCCATGGCCATACATACATACCCGCACCTTATACCTGAAATTTGAATACCAAAATAAAGTGATCGAATTTCACGTTTCCACCACTCACTCCAATGATCCGCTCAATCCCATATAAGACCTATCGCGTGCTCTGATACCAACTGTAACAACCTAGATCCTCAAGCACCACGATATGAAAATAACAAAATTGATTGATTTACGCCAACGACTCTGTACAAACAAACTAACAATCACCCACTTCCTTAAATACTTACACAATAGAAATTAAAGGAATAAAATGCTTACACATCTCATTTCCACACAATATCTATCTTTGTGTGCAACCCCTCCGAAAATAATTCCCCTCAATTGCTTGTCCTTGCATGGTTTTATACAACAGGACTGGACTTTTTTTTTTTTGGTTTTTCCATTTCTCTTTAGTAATACTTATCATGTTTACAAAACAAAATGCTTGGTTGGGTATTACAGCACTATTCAAATTAGTATGAGATTTTGTGTACGTTACTGATTAATATAGCTAATCAAGTTAAAATAAATTCTAAATACCCTACTAAAAATTTCTTAAGCCACCACCGTCTTGGCTCCATCATTGGGTTTGAATATCAGCAGAAGATTTCTTAAGCCACCACTGTCTTGGCTCCATCATTGGGTTTGAATATCTATCAATATCTTATAGCAATGTATTGAGCTCTCAAAAACTGTAAGAACCCGTATGAAAAATCACTTTTTGGAGAAGTTTCGATTTGGCCGATAAAAAATGCCGGTAATTGTTCCTTGGATTTTTCTAATCACAACGGTATAATCGGAAGTTATTTTTAAGTAAGGCAAAGTCATCATTCGCCTATTTTATTCGGAGAAAAATCTGCCGTTTTTCAGTTTTGTAATAAAAGTGGGGGGATGAGATTTTGATGTGATTAGAATTTTAAAATTTTAGAAATGCCATTGTTTCCAAATGGGGGGTACTTCCTTATTTTCATAAATAAATTAAAGTAAAGAAAACTTTACTTAAGTTTGGTTTATGAAAATAAGTATTGTGGTCACATACTATATACACAAGTGACATTTGGGTGTGAGGGGTAATTAGGGGGTTATAATAAGTAGTGTGGGGCAAATTTGCAAAAAAACAAAATATCTCACTCTCGCTCTCTCGTCCACCGATCGGCTCACCCTCCCTCTCTCTTCTCCTCCATTTTTACTCACTTCAAGCTCAAAACTCTCCCTCCCCACTCAATCTCTTCAAGAACCAAGGCCATATTCACGTTCTACGCACCGTGGGGAGCTTGGGTCACCTTGGATTCGCACCGGGAGCACATAATTCGGGATTTGGGGCTAGGGTTTCATTCATCTCCATTTTTCAAGCAAATCCTTGAGGTAGGGGAACAATGTCTACTCTCTCTAGTTATATGCTTATGATTTGTTGCACATACTTGATTTTTGGCCTCAATCTCCTTGAATTTCATGTTTTCCCCAATTTGTGTGGGTTTTTCCACTTTGATTTCTTGATCTATGAATTTGCTTGTTGATTGGTGAAATTGGGAGTGAAATTGACCTCCCTCCATGTTTAATTGTTGCCTAGCATTTCCAATTTGAGCCTAAACTATCTCTATTGTGATTGGGTTGAAATTCCACACCCTAAGGGTGAAAATCTGCTCAGATTACTGTTCATAGTTGCTGCCCCTATAATTTCCAGCCACTGCCCCTGTTTTTGGGGTGGTTTTCGGTCACCCTTTGATGTCCATTTGGTCCCCGATCGCTTATTCCTTCATAAAATTGACTTTTGGCATCACTTGCAACCATGTTTTGACTCGAGAACTTTGATTTTATAAACAAATATGTCATTTTGCATCACATGAAAGTTTGATGGTTTTTAGAAAGCGTGGGTGTGTGTGTGCGTCACCCTTTTTATCGAAAGATGTGAAATAATGAAATGAAATTTGGAAAACGGACTTGTTATGAAAGTTTTGATGAAATGTTTGGGCTAATGGGATATTCTTAAACCGATACCATCATTTGGTAAATTTTTTGATAAAGGCACGCGGGGCCTATGGAACCCGGCAGAGGCACGCGGGGCCTACGGAACCCGGCAGAGGCACGCGGGGCCTACGGAACCCGGCAGAGGCACGCGGGGCCTATGGAACCCGGCAGAGGGATTAAATCCCTAGTACTAAATGAACATGATGATTTTTCTTCAATGAAAGAAATGAGAATTGAAGTTTTGGACTATCTTTAAAGTTTTGTCGAAACTCGTTTTGTAAACTTGATTTGACTTGTGTGATGAACTTGGGTGGTTGGGTGAAATGAAATGGATATTTGGGTTATGTTTTGGACACTTAGAAAGGACTTTTGAAAACATGAGTTGTGGGTGGATACTTGGAGATCACTTGGGTACATTAAAACTTTCTAAATTCTCCCTCCATGACTTGGATACCTGGACTCGCACATGAATAATCGTTTGACATATCTTACCCTCATGTGCAAGCATCATATTCATATACCTAGCGTTAGTAGAATAGTTCTCCTACGAGCAAGTGTGCTCACCCTATCATTTTCAGGTACCCAGCTTTGATCGTGCATGGTTTGGAATGCATGACTTGGATGATGAGCATACATGGCATGGAGTTATTTACTTCATCTTCTACGCATTTAAACTTTCTTTTGGGGAGATGTTAATGTAACTCTAATTTCCTTTACCATCTTTTGACTTTGGATTTGTAAAAACTTATGAGATATTATTTCGACTTCACCTTGGGGGCAAGGGTGCCCAAATATTTGAATCACAGGATGTTATTTAATTTCACTTTTGGGGCAAGGGTGCCCAAACTTTATTATTTGATTACACCTTTGGGGCAAGGGTGCCCAAACATTTGATAGCCGTTGGGCTAAGGATGTACTCTATTTATGGAAATCTTTATCTTTTAACTTAGTTATTGTTTGAGATTCTTTTATTTATGTTTTAAAAAAAATGAGGGTGTGACAAAAACCTTCAAACTTCAAATCTTAATTTTCTAGAGTTTTGGTTTTTTTAATCTTTGGAGAGAGAGAGAGAGAGAGAGAGAGAGAGAGAGAGAGAGAGAGAGGGAGCTAGGGAGGTGGAAATGGGATGAGTAAGAATTTTTTTTTTTTAACTTTTCTACTTGATTCTAATTGTTTTTTATTTATTTATTAGTAGTACTTTAAAAAAAAATCATTGTAAGAAACTATTTGAATGTACATATGCTTTTCAAATGGTTTCAGTCTTAAATAGAATATTAATTCGTGTCTGTTCGATACTCAGGCAGGAAAAACACACCAATGTACTTTTTTTTAGTCAACAAGAGTTGTGGCCATTAAAAATAGGCGGCCAGAAAAAACACAAATGTTACCTTTTTATCAAATATGTTGCACCCGTTCGATATATGGGGGTCGGAAAAAATACCAATGTGATTTTTTGGTCCCGTGCATTAAACAGGCACAACACTAATACAATTGAAAGATTTGGTAGGAAACGGAAACTCATGTTACCCGTTCCTTTCCCTCAAGGGGGAAAACGGTAATCTAAAGCAAAAATTGAAGAAGTATATGTTGACACCCCAATTTTGCTCCGCCGTTCCAAATAAAGCAGGGCACGGGAAAGAAATTCTTCGGAAGCAGCAATTCGTGGTTCGATACCCTCGCCATGGTATATGGGCGACAATACGAGTCCAACGGCATGTTTTGGAGCGCAATCGGATAAAGTTAGTATTTTCGGCAATGTTAATGCAACTTGAGGCCTCAAAAAGCATATTGCAAAATTCAAAAATCATTTGGAAAATTTGAAAGGACAATAGGCCGTTGTTTTGTAAAAATCGGAAGAACAACCATACACAGCTCAAAGAGGGAGCCATGCATGTTTCGTCTCGAAAGGGACGCCGTACGCGTCTCGGTGTTTGAAAGGGCAGCCGTACGTATCTCGGAATGCGAAAGGGTATCACGTAAATCAAAAGGGTACTTGGGAAGCCGTATGCGTCTCGGTGTTTGAAAGGGCAGTCGTACGTATCTTGGAATGCGAAAGGGTATCAAGTAAATCAAAAGGGTACTTTGGCATTAAGGATTAATAACAATTGGACCGTCAAATGGACCGCCTAATCGGATTAGACCGTTTATTGGGGCGGTAATGGGCCCCGCTTATAGACGCGGCTCAACAGCCCCATCTCTAGACGCGGCACATTGGGCCCACTTTCATAAACTGCCCATGCTAAACTGCCTTTTTCCTCTATATATAGCGCCATGCATGAAGTGGTAGAGAGAGGTCCGGAAAAAAGAAGGAAAAAAAGAGAAGAAATCTGTGGGAAAAGGTGAGAATATTCAGAGAGAAATTTTGAAAAGAGGAAACCTCAACAGTAGGTTTTGGGAAGGAGGTTTGGGTTCCATACTGTGGAGTTGTTAGTTCAGGAAAATAGAGAGAAGGCTTAGGTTGTGTGGAGGCTAGTAAGCTCAAAGCTTTTCAAGAAAATCTTCGTGCACGGTAATGTTAGCATAGCTCGCAATAGAGAATTTAATTTTGCTATCTCGGGTTATGGTTTCAATTGCCAAACACATTTCTTCACTTTCATTGTAATTCCAGAGCAACCAAGGTAATAAAGATTTGGTTTCCGGATTCATTTTGGAAGTTGTTATTGTCATCCTTGCCATTGAAAGAAAAATACTTCTTGTTTCATTACGGTAATTCAAAAATCGTTGTTGTATGGTTATTAATACCTACCCATTTTCGAATTATTAGAATGAAATAAACTCACTCTGATAATTCGAAAATTATAGCATGGTTATCGATTCCCACAGATTTTCGAATTATCGTAAATATCCTTTTTCTTAAAATTCATTTCAATGATTCGAAAAGCTGTAGTACGGTCACAATCACCCGCCGGTTTTTCGAATCATTATTAGTATCGCGAAACCTAGCCCGTTGTCATTGGCAGTCGGAGGATGTCACCAAATGCTAGGAATATGACACGTTCTAGATTTCTCGATACAAATTCTTATTTGGAGTTAAATTCATATCTTGGAAAATGATCCAACATTATTGGCAGTTGGAGGATGTCAAGTCCCCTAGGATAGAGTAGATTAGGATTAACGAATGGCAAAAAAAAAAAAAGAAAAACATACCAAGAATATGATTCATTCTAGTTTCCACAATGTGAATTCAACTCGCAGGCTAAAAAGAAAAGGATATTTATGCCTTGTTCACGATATGTAATTCGAGGGAAAAGGATGTTTGTGCTTAATTCTCCGCCGTACTTTTTTTTATTCCTTCCAATGTTACTAATTCCATGCATTTTGAAATGTAAAAACTCCCGCTTCCCCTCTCGAAATCCATTTGCATTGAATCGAGGATATTGGCACCGTCGAAATCAAGTACACTGCGTTGATATCAAAAAATGAGAATTTGCACATTCGTGTGTATTTTCATTTAACCGAATCAATGCAAATCGATTTTGGGTTTCCTAATTTCAAAAAATTCAAGGTTAATTTATATTGAATTGAGGGTCCCAGGCGCCGTCGAATTAAGTAGATCGCGCTTGGTGCCTAAAATGGAATATGCCCTCACGGCCATTTTTCGTTAATCGATTCAATATAAGTTGGCTTTGAAATCTCCAAAATATCTAGATTTGTGAATGGAGGCGAGAGTATGAACGGTGAAACCCCTTATGCCGTTTGTACACTTGGATTTTCGTTCCTATAGAAACGTTCTCTATCTTTTATTTTTTCCGGCTAGAGAAGATTTTGGAAAGGTTTAATTTTGGAAAAGAAGTACCGAAAGGGTGATGTAGGGTGCCTAACAACTTCCCTACTCATAACAGTAAATCCCTGAACCCATTCTCTGTTTTCGCAGACCAAAATGGCAAAATCGCCGAAACTTTTCCTAAGGATGTTTTTCCTTAAAAAGATCTTTGGAGGCTGACTTTTTTTGACACGAAAATGAGAAGATTATATTAATGAACGCCCAACGACACTTACAAAAATGGAATTCATTACAAATCTTGGACAAAGCCAAACTAATCATCTTAATAGAGAACAAGAAACGCACAAGGCAATCGATATGTTTCACCCTAACCCAGACATGGCTTGACGCAAACAGCGGCACTTACAAGATTCTTACCTAGAATCAGCATCTCTATGAAGAGACTTAGTGCTAGTTAAAGATAAAAGACAAAGAATACCCAGACGATCGGATGGACTCCAACCAAACATGCTCGCACCAATGAACTCCCAAAACTACAGATCTTCAAAGCCACCACGAGTTGCCCTGCCAGCGATATCATGTCGGGTAAGAATACTATTGGCACAGATACCATTGTAAAACAACCACACCTGAAAGTACCCGATTTGTAGACGAAAATTCGTCCGAAGACTCTCACAAAGCGAGAGACATAACCCTCTCAGATCAAACGACAAGTCGTTGATCTGGAGAGGCAAAAGAAAAAGAAAGAACGAACGAAGAAAATAAATAGTACCATGGCCCTCCCCTCCCACCACCATGGGTATTGAAACCCTAGGGGGGGAGGGAAAGGAGGAAGAGTAATATTAGTGGTGGCTAGGGTTTTCAGAGAAGAGAGAGAGAGAGAGAGAGGATTGGAGGCTGACTTAACACACCCAAACTCATTGTTAAGTGGCGACTCTAGTTTTTAAAAGCAAGTCATAGCTGTCAAAATTAATTGAAATAATCGTCGCATTTTTGTCAAGTATTCTCTCCTGCCGTTTTCCCGAAATTAGGGAAATGCTTGCAGTGGAAAATTCTGTGCGCGATAGTATATACTATTTCTTATTTTACTATTCTGGGGTACGGGGTTCTTGTAGTGAGGGGTTCACTACAGGGTTGTAGTGAGCCCATCCGGCCATCCGTCTCGATAATGAACGTTCGGATTTTAATCCAAACAATGAAAGGCTTGGATCATTTGGAGTTTGGATTAAATCCGAACCGGGTGCTGACATGAACGGTCAGATTACAAAACTCAATAGGGCCTATTGTAAATGTTAAGAAAATTTGCAACTGGTTTTATTTCATTTCTTTTTCAACCCGTCGTTCATCAGGGTGCCAAAAATTGTTGACATTGTCTTTAATAATTTACCCGAGATGTAAATTCATCAACCCGTAAATTCCCGTGCAAGCCCTAAGTTGCCTGGACTTCCGAAAATGGTTTGCTTATCAGCTCTTGATGTGGTCATCTTACATTGGAAAGAATAAAGTAAACAAGTTCAGACTGTCTAAAACAAAATGCGAGGGTATGAACGAACTTAGGCCCATGGTCACCAAAATCTCGTCATTCTCACCATGCACACACACAATCTAACGATGATGGCGAACATGAAGAACCCCCAAATGATCCCCAAATGATAAAACAGAAACTCCAACTGATTGAGATTTACACAAATAACGAAAATGCTATAATGTTACCCTCCTCATGGTATATATCCCATAATATGTTATACATTCTCATGGTTTATGATATGTTTTCTAATGGTTTATGTTATGATTGGGGATAGAGAAAAAAACTGAGTCATAACATAGTCATAACATGTTATGCCATTTTGAAAAATGTTATGCCTTCTAATGGTTTATGTTACACCACGTAACATGTTACGCCTTCTAATGATTTTTTGCTATGCCTTTTAATGATTTTTGTAATGCCTTTGTTATACCTTTTAATGGTTTTTTTTGGGTAACATTGTGGCATCTTCCCACAAACAAATATAACCAACTGAATTTAGGTAAAACCAAGGCCTAAACAAAAAGAGGCCCTACTGAACGCATGCAGCATTACCAGAAATGTTTGATTCAGTAGGTTTGAGGGAAAAATCTGGCAAAGAAATGTTTCGTTACACAAAGAACATGGAAGTGGTGTCAACCTTGTACTATTATTTGTGGATTTAAACATGACTGGTCTTTTCTGCTTCAATGATCTGCAGGTTTCACAAAAATCGTGGTGTGGGAACCTTATCACGAATCTTTAGTTTTGTTACTTGATTTCCCAATGAGGTGACAAGTTGCAAATATTCCCTTACATTCTCGTCACAACCCATTAAAATCCAGTCCCCGTCCTCATCCTTGTACTCAACACTGAAACTACCAAGCTCGAGCTCCAGTATCTTTGACACTTTTTCCTTCAGTTCATTAATTCCCGATGTGAGAGGGAGTTGAAATTTTATTGTTGTATCCCCATATATTGCCTTTAGCTTCATGGACCTCGTATCATGCCTTTCTGGGAGAAGAGGCATCATGAGGGGTATTGTAGGAATTGTGTAGGGAATAGTAGCTATGGATTGGCTTGGGGCTGGATAAGAACCCGGAGAGACTGTCCAGTTAATAGATCCGGAGACATCTCCCTCGAGAAAAGGCTCTTCCTGTGAAGCTATTAAATTTCTCCAATCATTGGAACTTCCCATTGTGTGGGGAATTGTAGGCATGGGTTGGCTCGGAGCTGGATCAGAACGTGAAGCCACTGCCCAGTCTATAGATCTAGAGAAATCGCTCTCCAAAAAAAGTTCTCCCTGTGAAGCTGACAAATTTCTCAAATCATTTGAACTTTCCATTCTCTGGGGAATTGTACCTATGGGTTGGCTCGGAGCTGGATCATAACATGAAGCAACTGCCCAGTCAATAGATCCAGAGACATGTCCCTCAAAAAAAGTTTCTTCCTGTGAAGCTAACAAATTTCTCCTATCATCTAAACTTCCCATTGTGTGGGGAATGGTAGTCATGGGTTGGCTTAGAGCTAGATCATAACATGAAGCAACTCCCCATTTAAAAGATCCAAGGACATGTCCCTCCGGAAAAGGCTCTTCTTGTGAAGCTAACAAATTTCTCCAATCTAAACTTCCCGTTGTTTGGGGAATGGTCGGCATGGGTTGGCTTGGAGCTGGATCATTTTCCATCTCAATCTGCATGTTAGTTGACAGCGTCTCGCATGTTGGTGATGGATTCTTTTCTCCATGTGGATCAGGGGGTCTCCAGACTTCTTGGAGACAAGAACCAAAAAAAACAAATTACGTCACAAAGAATATAAGGAAGAGATATTGATAGCTTTATCTTCTTTTGTTTAAAATCCTCACCTCTGTTAGGGAAAGATTAAAGATGGTGACAAAACAAAAAGAAAGGAGGTTATATGACTTGTACTCCTATGTAAATCTTAAAAATCGTAACCTTTTGTCAGGAACATGGTGATTATTACTCATCTTTTGGATAGATTCAAAAGTTGGATTATTCGGGTATTATCAGTTCTCCATTTCTCTCTTCTTAACTATTCAAACACGTGACTAGTAAGTGAGGGAGGAATTACCTTTTTTTCGTATTATATTTGGCCACCGCTTGATCCCATGCTGCCTACAAATGCGTTTAAGCGTGGATACGCTAACTGCATGGGCAAGAATCAATACAAAACATACGGATTTTTATAGTGATTGCACAAGAGAATAATTGAGTTCTACTTGCAGAGTTATTAAGGTTGAAAACAAGTGAAACATGACAAGGAATAAATTACCGCCAAGGCTCTCCGCAGCATCTTTACGTTTCCTGCCATAATGTTGTCGAAGATCATTTAACGTAATACTCGTATTTATATCTTCACGGTCTTCTTGTTCTCTTGCTCTCTTCTTCTTCGAATGAGATGTAGTAGGGCCGCTTTGATCTTGTCCGACACGGTGTGCTCTGTCGTTTGTAGCAGCAAATTCACTTGATGATAAGACTGTAGGCCCCACAATCTCTCCCCCTCCTAGTAAGGCTAAAGGCCAAGGTGAAAATCTACCAAGCCAGGATACATGGATACGTTGAAGCCTTGAAACAACTTTCCCATCCGCAGATAAACTCATAAATTCAACCGGTCTTTCGTCTCCTAACGAATACCCCTTCCTTGTTGCCCAGTTCTGAGTCAAGTAAATGTAATTAGTAAATATGGGTTTTTCTGATGTGCACTTCTTTCTTCACCTAGTTTACAAATTTAGATATGTTCACTCTTTTATTTTAGTAATTTTGACTTCTATTGATTATACTCCTCTCTTCTCCCAGTTTACGAAAACTATGTCTTCTCCCCTTTTCATCTACACGCAAACAACAAAAACGATGTTGTTCTAATAAGTAATTAGCCTCATAAACGTGTTAAACTCAGTTATCAAACAAAATATATTACTACCTCGTTTTGTCATGCAATTTGGAAAACAATGCTATCTAAAGGCAGATAAATTCCAATGACTGAGAATATGATTCACTATTCAATAACCAGAAGTGACAACATAATTTGAAAAATATAAGTGACGCATGGACCCCTTATGCCCTGTAATTTCACAAAAATGTAGGGAGAAAATAACCTACTCTTTTCATAATTATTACGACATATATAAATCACGTTGACTTGATGGAAATGAGAATACAAGTGAGTTACTTGTTGGAATGGCCACCGATGGATCCCATGTTGCCTACGGATTTTCTTCACTCTGGATACATGATGGATCACGAGCTGTCTATAGATGTGCTTCGCTGCATGAGCACCAACACATAAGGTAGGAAACTACAATTTTGTATTGCTTCGTCTTCCACAAAGAGAACAATGCAGTATGTCCTTGGCAAGACGGGTTACATGGTTCATAAACAAGAGCTAGACTTAGCTAAATATAGAAGCTTACCACCAAGGCTCTTCACGGGATCTCCCCATTTACTGACGATATGCTGGTGATACTTTAAACTAAGTACACGCATAATTCTGCAGTTCCTCTTTAACGTCTTTCTCACAAATTTCTTCTTTGAAAGAGATAGCTTGTATCCTCCATCTGGTAAGCCGACAGCAGACTGCAGTATTTTGATAGTTGAAGCCATTGCTCAATATACTCATCCTTATATAGAATGACAACCTGAACTTATCTTTGCTCTCCGAAAGAAAACTCAATGATTACAACCTACAAAACAAATTGACTTGATAGAAATGAAAATACAAGTGAGTTACTTGTTTAAATGGCCACCGACGGATGCGCTTTGTCGTGGATTTACGATTGATTGCAAGCTGCCTACAGATGCGCTTCGCTGCATGAGCATCACCGATACGTAAGAAACTACAATTTTGTTCTGCTTCCATAAAGAGAACTTCCAGTTTGTCCTTCACAAGATGTATTAGATGGCTCTTAAACAAGAGCAAGACCTAGTTAACTGTAGAAGCTTACCACCAAGGAAATTCGCATCATCTTCACATCTCCTGCCAACATGCTGTTGGTGATCCTCTAAACTAAGTACACTCATAGTTCTGCACTCTCTCTTTAATGTCTTTCTCACAATTTTCTTCTCTGAAAGAGATGTGATATGTCCTCCATCTGGTAAGCCAATAGCAGACTGCAGCATTTGGATAGTCCAAGCCATTGATCAATATACTCATCTGTAAATGACAACTAAACTAATCTACAGTTCAAACTGTGTCTCAAGTGTTTTATCCAACCGAAGGTTATATATATTCTTTCAAACTTATCAAAATAACAAAATGTTAGGGTCTAATCAGTATTTACCTTGCCTATCACACAAACTTGGATCTATAGTTTGAACTCATTTTGTCATACCCTTGAAGACAATATTCAAAACAAATGAATTGGAATTTGGGTTCAAACACTGTAGGTTCAAACACTGTACTCGAACCAAGGGTAAATTCACGAATATGGATCATATTTTTCTTTATCACCTAGCTAGAATTAATATATTGTTATCTACATCTACGTGCATGTAGATCAGGGCGAGGACTAACCTGAGCAACCAATTCTTCTGAGCAGTCACTTAGCTGACTTCGTGGAAGATCTTGTGATTTCTTTAGTCGTACACAATGCTTGTGTGTTAGTGTTCTCCGCCAGGCTAAGTTCCTAATACTGTTAGACTGTTCCCCAAAAGGAAGACTTTCTTGTACTTCGAATGACTTCCATGCAAGAGAATCTGGTGTGCGAAACCGTAGCTCATTAAATTTGCACAAACTTGGGTAGAAAGTAAACCACCATTGGTATAAATGATACAAACCATAATTTTGGTAGATAGAGCAAACAAAAGTTTAGCAGAAAAGCATAGCAAGCTTAGAACCAACGTTACCAAGTGAGATGGACTATTAGTTAGAACCCAATTATTTGGTTTGAAAAAAAGGTAAATGTACAGCTCAAACTAAATGCAAGCAGATAACATGCCACAGATGAATATTTTCATTCAAATTTTACGGTTTGAACACAAGAATCCAAATACATGAATAATGAAGCTTCTCCTGTGCAGAAAACCTAGTCTGGTTGAAATTAAAAAGAGATTAAGATTGCAACTTGCAAGCAACATTATTTCAACAATAGAAACTTACCACAATGACCCTTCGCTGCAACTTTACGTCGAGCACCAAAGTGTCGTCGTAGATTCTTCAAGGAATCTCGCTTTAATGCCTCTCTCATACTTCCTTCATTTGAATTAGACACAGTGGGGCCACTCTCATCTGCCTCGGCACATTGGGACATAGATAGGCTGCTAACTTCAAATGATCTTTCGTCTTCCGCACAATACCCATTCCTGGTTGCCCATTTCTGCGTCCAATAAAGGTAATCCATAAATTTGGACTTTTATGGATGCACTGCTTTCGTCTCTGACTATTCAAAAATATGTCTAATATTTTTTTCAAAACGGTCAACCAATAAAATGTTGATGTCCAGCCTGATAAATGTCATGAACACGATTATCAAAAAAGATATATGACTAAACTGGACTGTTATCGTAGTGACAAGGATCACATTCATTCTTTGTCCTGAAAAATGAGCCTAGAAATAGCATAATTATTTGAAAGCAATGCTACTCAGAGGAGCTATATCCCGATGGCTTAGAATATGATGCTAAATGTCCGAAACTGCAGGAAATAACTAAGGAAAACCGCATAAAGAATAGCATCCCCGAACTTCAGACTTCAGTAAAGGTCAAATATTCTGGGCAAAAAGTAATGTAGAATCCAAGAATATGGATGATATTGGTAGTGTTTGAAGACAAAGATACATCAAAGTACAACCATAATAAGAAGTTATAATAGATGGTCCTTTCTACAATGAAACCAATGAATATAGTTGCAAACTTCTACATTCAATCTGAGGGAAAGTTGGTCATGTGTATGCTAGTTAACACAAAGAGATGTTCATTAAAGGCGTAGAAGTTTTGCAAAAGGAAGTTTCTCCATCATATGATTTCCTAACTTAATAACTTGAAGTGACGAGGAATTGAAATTCTAAGTGAATTATTAACCAACTGTGCGTAATTTCGTAATCCTAAAAAAGTTTAGGGACAAACTACTACACTTGTCATAATGGCTAATACTTTTATAATAATTCACAGACGGAAATGAATATATATATATATATATATATATATATATATATACAAGAAACTTCCAATAAGGGTCCCTTATTTAAAATTCCATGCGGACCTACCCCTTTTTCAACTTTTCGGACTAAATTTCGACGATCCGAACCGCTCAATGTTTTTAAAATGTGTTTTCAATGGCCTACGCGAGGAATCTTAAAAAAAAAATACCCGCAAGGGCTTGATCCAAGAAGTTTCCGATAAAAACTATATATGTACAGTTTTTATCGAAAACTGTTTGGATTAAGCCCTTCTGGATATTTTTTTTTGGAGATTCTTCGCGTAGACCCTTGAAAACACATTTTAAAAACATTGAGCGGTTCGGATCGTCGAAATTTAGTCCGAAAAGTTGAAAAAGGGGTAGGTCCGCAAGGAATTTTAATATAAGGGACCCTTATTAGAAGGGGGTCCTATATATATATATATGTAAACTTCTTATCCGGACTTTTTATTTCCGGACCTCGTGATCCAAACATTTTTTTGACGATCCGATCCGTCCATTTTACATTTTTTGCGAAAACTGCTTGGATCAAGCCCTTCCTGGTATTTTTTTTTTGAAGATTTCCCGCGTGGACCCTTGAAAACACTTTCTGAACACATTGGACGGATCGGATTTTCCAAAAATAATTTACAACACAAAAAAACCATTTTTTTCTTATTTCCGGAAGGTGTGGATTAGAAGTTTTTCGTATATATATATATGTATGTATATGTAAGTAAGTTACTTGACGAAATGACCACTGCTGGATCCCGTACTGCTTATGGATGCGATTCACTGTGGATACCCGATTGGTCCCATGCTTCTTACCGATGCACGTCGCTGCATGAGCACCAATATATAGTGAGAAAGCAACAATCTTGTACTGCTTCCATAAAGAGAACAATACAGCATGTCCTCTGCCAGAAGCATTAGATGGTCCACAAACGAGCAAGACTGAAATCAAAATTTTATCAATTGTAGACTCTTAACACGAAAGCTCCTCGCAGAGCCTTCACATCTTCTGCTAAAATGATGTTGGTGAAGCTCAAATATTGCACTCATAGTTCTGCACTCTCTCTTCAATATTTTTCTCACCATTTTCTTCTTCGGAAGAGACACAGTAGGAGAGCATTGATCTACCCTAGCTGCATGGGCTACATTTTTTGTAGATTGCTCTAATGGATTAAGCACCACAATGTGTCTTCCATCTGGTAAGCCGATCAGCCAACATGAAGAGCTAGCAGACTGTAGTGTTTGGGTAGTTGAAGCCATTATTCAATATACTGATAGGTAAACAGAATAATAACTTCAAGTAAACTTCCTATCCTAAAGAACACCCCATTATTGTAGCTAATCTAGATTTCTTTGTTTTTATTTACTACTTCAACAAATAGATATTCAATTTTCTTCTTTGAAAGAGATACCATGTATCCATATGGTAAGCAGATAGCAGACTGCAGTATCTCGATAGGTTAAGCCAGTGATCAATATACTAATCCAGAAATAATCAATGTACTCATCCATCTACAGAATGACAACCAAAATTTATCTTTCCTCTCCGAAAGAACAGTTCAATGATTACGACCTATAAAACAAGTTGACTTGATAGAAAGTGAATTACTTGTTTAAATGGCCACCGACAGGACTCATGTTGCCTATGGATGCGCTTCGCTGCATGAGCACCACCGATACGTAAGAAACTACAATTTTGTTCTGCTTGCATAAAGAGAACTTCCAGTTTGTCCTTCACAAGACGTATTAGATGGTTCATAAAAAAGAGCAAGACTTAGTTAACTATAGAAGCTTACCGCCAAGGAAATTCGGATCATCTTCCCATCTCCTGCCAACATGATGTTGGTGATCCTCTAAACTAAGTACACTTATAGTTCTGCACTTTCTCTTTAATGTCTTTCTCACAATCTTCTTCTCTGAAAGAGATGTGATATGTCCTCCATCTGGTAAGCCGATAGCAGACTGCAGCATTTGGATAGTCCAAGCCATTGATCAATATACTCATCAGTAAATGACAACTAAAACTAATCTACATTTCAAATTGTGTCTCAAGTGTTTTATCCACCGATGGTTATATATTCTTTCAAACTATAGCTAAACAACAAAAATGTTAGGGTCTAATCACTATTGACCTTGCCTATGGCACAAACTTGTTTGACCGGAAATAAATGGTTGGAATATGAAATCCTTGGGATATTGCTTGGGATATCAATGAATGGAGAAAATCTATATCCGGTGTTTGTGTTCAACGGGATATAGCCATTGGAAAACACATTTTTGTTACAACACAACCAATATGGGGAAATCCCATCCAAATCCCACCTCCCCCATGGGATTTTATATCCCGTACGGATTGGGATAAAAATTGCCATGGGATTTCAAATCCCATCCACAATAAGGGTAACAAACACGGGATTTTGGGTCCCACTCCATCCTACCCCCAAATCCCACCAAACAAACGAGGCCTATAGTTTGAACTCATTTTGTCATACCCTTGAAGACAATATTCAAAACAAAACGAATTGGAATCTGGATTCGAACATTGTACTTGAACCAAGGGTAAAGTCACCAACATGGATCGTATTCTTGTTTATCACCTAGCTGGAATTAATATATTGTTATCTACATATACATGCATGTAGATCAGGGCGAGGACTAACCTGGGCAGCCAATTCTCCTGATGAGTCATTTAGCTGACTTCGTGGAAGATCTTTTGATTTCTTTAGTCGTACTGGTACACAATGCTTGTGTGTTAGTTTTCTCTGCCAGGATATGTTTCTAATACTGCTAGACTGTTCCCCCAGAGGAAGACTTTCTTGTACTTCAAATGACTTCCAAGCAAGAGAATCTGGCATGCGAAACCATAGCTCATTAAATTTGCACGAACTTAGGTAGAAAGTAAACCAACATTGGTATAAATGATACAAACCATAATTTTGTTAGATAGAGCAAGCAAAAGTTTAGCAGAAAAGCATAGCAGGCTTAGAACCATCGTTACCAATCGAGATGGACTATTAGTTAGAACCCAATTTTTTGGTTTGAAAAAAAGGTAAATGTACAGCTCGAACTAAACATAAGCGGATAATATGCCACACTGATGAAATATTTTCATTCATCACAAGAATCCAAATACATGAATAATGAAGCTTCTACCGTGCAGACAAACTAGTATGGTTGAAAACTGAAAAGAGATCAAGATTGCAACTTGCAAGCAATACATTATTTCAACAATAGAAACTTACCACAAAGACCCTTTGCTGCAACTTTACGTCTAGCACCAAAGTGTTGTCGTAGATCCTTCAAGGAATCTCGCTTTAATGCCTCTCTCATACTTCCTTTCTCCGAATTAGACACAGTGGGGCCACTCTCATCTGCCTCGGCACATTGGGACATAGATAGGCTGCTTCTTTCGTCTTCCGCAGAATACCCCTTCCTGGTTGCCCATTTCTGAGTCCAATAAAGGAAATCCGTAAATTTGGACTTTTATGGAATGCACTGCTTTCTTCTCTGACTATTCAATAATATGTCTAATAATTTTTCCAAAAAAGCCAAGCAATAAAATGTTAATGTCCTAATAAGTTATAACCCTCATAAATGTCATGAACACGATTATAGAAGAAGATATATGACCACACTGGACTGTTATCATAGGGACAAGAATCACATTCATTCTTTGTCCTGAAAAATGAGCCTAGAAATAGCGTAATTATTTTAAAGCAATGCTACTCAGAAACAGCTATATCCCTATGGCTTTAGAATATGATGCTAGATGTCCCAAACTACAGGAAATAACTAAGGAAAACTGCATAAAGAATAGCATCCCAAAACTTCGGACTTCAGTCAAGTTCAAATATTCATGGAAAAGAGTGACATAGAATTCAAGAATATGGATGATATGGGTATTGTTTGAAGACGAAGCTATATCAAAGTACAGGTTGAAAAGGCCATAATCAAGAAGACAAACTTTAAGATCCTAATAGATGGTCCCTTCTACAGTGAAACCAATGAATCTAATTGCAAACTTCTACATTCAATCTAGGGGAAAGTTGGTCAAATGTATGCTAGGTAACACAGATTTCATTAAAGGCGTAGAAATTTTGCAAAAGGAAGTTTCTCCATCATATGATTTCCCAACTTAATAACTTCAAGTGACGAGGAATTGAAATTCTAAGTGAATTATGAACCAACTGCGAGTAATTTCGCAATCCTTAAAAGTTTAGGGACAAACTACTACCCTTGTCATAATGGTTAACACTTTTAAAAGAATTGACTGACGGAAATGAATATATAAGTTACTTGACGAAATGGCCACTGCTGGATCCCATGTTGCTTATGGATGCGCTTCACTATGGATACGCAATTGGTCCCATGCTTCTTACTGATGCGCGTTGCTGCAAAAGAACCAGTATATAGGTGAGAAAGCAGCAATCTTGTACTGCTTCCATAAAGAATACAACATGTCCTCCGCCTGAAGCATTCGATGGTCCATAAACAAGCAAGACTGAAATCAAAATTTTATCAATTGTAGACGCTTACCACGAAAGCTCTTCGCAGAGACTTCACATCTTGTGCTAAAATGATGATGGTGAATCTTTCTGCACTTTCTCTTCAATGTCTTTCTCACCATTTTCTTCTCTGGAAGAGACACAGTAGGAGAGCATTGATCTACCCTAGCTGCATGTGCTACATTTTTTGTAGATTGCTCTAATGGATTAAGCACCACAATGTGGCTTCCATCTGGTAAGCCGATTGGCCAACGTGAAGAGCTAGCAGACTGCAGTGTTTGGGTAGTTGAAGCCATTAATCAATAAACTGATAAACAAAATGATTACTTCAACTAAACTTCCTATCCTAAAGAAGACCCCTTTATTGTTGCTAATCTTGGTTTCTTTGTGTTTATTTACTACTTCAACAAATAGATATTCATTTATTTATTTAGGAGTATTTATTTCAAACTTATATTGAAAACAATAAAAATGTTGAGGGTCTAACCACTGCCGAATTTTGGACAAAAAACTTGGATCCACTGTGTGGAACAAGAATCAGGGCTCGAACACTGTACTTGAAAAAAATGATAAATTCAACAATATGGATCATATTGGCATTGGTGGAAGACATAGCTGGAAAATATGTCTTGTGTGTGCACACGCGCGTGTGGAAATCAGGGAGAGAACCAACCTCAGCAGTCAATCCTTCTAAGCATGTAGGCAATTTTGTCACTCTTTGTTCAACTATGTTAATTTGCAGAACTCTTGGCAGATTTGGTGATTTCCCTTCTTGTGCCCAACCCTCAAGTGTTAATCTTCCAATAGACAATAAGGGTACACAGTCATTAGGTTGTTCCCGGGTCAGAAGAGTTTCTACTACTTCAAATGATTTGCGTGCGAGGGAATCTGTCGTGTGAATGCCCGGATCATAAGTAGCTGCAATGATTTAAATTTTGAGGCCATTAGGAACTAAATGAACCACCAGGGGTCTAACTCAAACAAACAAAATTTCAATCATATCATTGTGCAGAAAAGCATAGGAGATTTTAAAACATGACTATAAATCAGTATGGACTGCTACTTGGCACACAATCTTTTGTTGAAGAGAAAAAAATAAACCTGCATTTCCAACTAACATACCCAAACAAATGAATAATTTTAATTAAAATTTATGTTTTCAAGATTAGAATCTAAATACATAAATAGCATGAAGATTACAACAAATTATATTTTCTATGCAATGGTAGAAGCTTACCGCCAAAGCTCTTTGCAGCAACAGCACGTTTACCTCCACAATGGTGTTGTAGATCCTCTAAACCAAGTATACTCCCAGTAATGCATTCTCTCTTTTGTGCCTTTCCCCTATCTTTATTCCCTGAAAGAGACACAACCAGGCCACTCTGATGTGCTTTGAGAAGATGCGCTTTGTTTTCTGTGGCATCATAGTCCGGCAATTTAGTTAAGCATTCTCTGTTTAGTCCCTCTTTAGTATCTTTCTTCTCTGAATTAAACATAATAGGGCCGCTCTGACATGCCCTCACAAGATGTGCTCTGTTGTATAGGGCATCAAAATCCGAAGATGACATTATTTTCGTTGAATCAACTAAACTTACACTCTCTGCCATGCTTTGTCTCTTTGATGCCTCGCTCTTATTTTTCTCCTCTGAATTAGGCACAAGAACGCCGCTCCAATATGCCCGGTTGTTTGTAGCATCAAAATCCACCAATGATTTTTGTTTTGATGACTCAAGCTGCAGAATTTCTCCTCCATCTGGTAAAGCCATAGGCTGAGGCAAAGACGTGTGAATGTGAGCATCCATCTTAACAAGGGGCAATAGAGCAGCATCATATTGGTGTCTGTGGTTGGTGGTTGATTCAATGGTCAGCTCATCATCATAGCTCGACACCAGGCCATCAACGAACTTCAACAAACATGAGACCGTCAATTGCAACACAAATAACACAAAAGCAATGGGAGTAGATTAAAACAAAAACGTCATAAAGCTCAACTACTTCTAGACTTTCATATATTCAAACCTACACTCTTTAGCCCATGTCCACAAATATTAATCATGATTAGCATTTAGCACTGACAAAAAGAAGTCCCCATATTCTAGGCATTGTACTAGACAAAATACCTTCTCTAAGGAATTATACCAGATTAAGAGAGCTATTGCAATGTCTTCTATTTGCAGAAACACATATCAAAATATTGAAGATGGCCTCTTCCAGAGGAAGAGTGCCCAGCGTTGGGGTTTGGGTGTGAGAACTTCACAGAAATACGGAGATACAACACAAAGGGTGAGAGTGGAGTGTTGTAGGCATATTGGTAAAATGCCAAAGCACATATACATGGGGTTCTCGTGTTGGTGTGATTATTTATATTTCTTTATAGTTCTTGGCACTTTGATCCTTCATGTTTCGCATAACTAGAGCATGACTAATATATGGTTATAGAAGGAATACAAATATTGCTACAGATAGCTAACTGCAACGAAGCAGCAAATAAATCAAAGTGTACAATCATTCAATAACCAATTTAAGAGAGCTAGACAAAATACCTTCTCTAAGGAATTATACCAGATTAAGAGAGCTATTGCGATGTCTTCTATTTGCAGAAACACATATCAAATTATTGAAGATGGCCTCTTCCAGAGGAAGAATGCCCAGCGTTGGGGTTTGGGTGTGAGAACTTCACAGAAATACGGAGATACAACACAGAGGGTGAGAGTGGAGTGTTGTAGGCATATTGGTAAAATGCCAAAGCACGTATACACGGGGTTCTCCTGTTGGTGTGATTATTTATATTTCTTTATAGTTCTTGGCACTTTGATTCTTCATGTTCCGCAAAACTAGAGCATGACTAATATATGGTTATAGAAGGAATACAAATATTGCTACAGATAGCTAACTGCAACGAAGCTGCAAATAAATCAAAGTGTACAATCATTCAATAACCAATTTAAAAGACCAAAATAAACCAACTTGAGCTGCAAATAAAAATGAAAACAAAAAAGAATATAGCATTTTGATGAGTCACATCAAGTCGAGACCACCCAACTAAATCAAAGTGTCAAAATGGTAAAATACACTATTACACGATTTGCACTATAAAAAGCAGAGGCGGACAAAAACAAATAGCTTACCTCATCCTTGAGATTGGGAAGCATCCCAGCACCATTATCAAAATCGTCAATACAGTACAAATCATGAAAATCATCAATATCTTCACTTGTGAGCTCTGTGGAGGCCAGGCTATTGCAGATATAATCTTGATTATTGTGAGTGGGTCTTGTGTCTGATTGATTGGAAAAGAAAGAGAGAGAAGAGAGCGAGAGAGAGAGACTTGTAAGATCTGGCAACAATTTTCGTTCTGTTGAATCATCATCACTAAGTACACTCTTTGTTAAGCATTCTCTGCTTAATCCCTCTCTCGCATCTTTCTTCTCTGAGTTAAACACAATAGGGCCACTCTGATATACCCTCCCAAGATGTGCTTTGTTGTCTAGAGCATCAAAATAAGTCGATGATATTCTTGTCATTGAATCAACTAAACTATCAAAACACTTTGTCGTGCAGCCTCTCTTTGATGCCTCTCCCATATTTTCCCTGATCTCCGAATTAGAAATAAGAACGCCGCTTTGATATGCCCTGTTGTTTGTTGCATCACAATCCACCAACAGTTTTTGTTCTGTTGAATCAAACTCCACAATCTCTCCTCCATCCGGTATGGCCATAGGTTGAGGTGAAGACATGTGAATGTATGCATTAATGTTTAACGGGCACAGTAGAGCTGTGTGAAATCGATCCATATGGTTGTGGTTGGTGGTAAGTACGATGATCTGCTCTTTCCCACACCTCGACACCAACCTATGAATGATTTCGAACAAACCTGAGAGTGTTAACTGCAGGAAAAATAACACAACAGAAATGGGATTAGATTAAAACAGCAACATTTTCTTGAATAAACAGAATTATTAGCTAACCATTATCATCATCATAAGCTCAGTTCCTTGTACATTTTCATTTATATCTAAAACTACACTGTCTAGCCAACGTCCGCAAGAAATAGAATGCTCTGACACTAATTTCTTAAATAGGCGGAATACCTTCTCTAAGGAATTAACATTAAGAGATTTGTTGTGAGGTGTCTTCTATTGGTTGAAAAAGATCTCAAGTTACTGAAGAGGGCCTCTTTTGGCTGCGGAGAGCCTGGAGTTGGGGTCTCGGTGTGAGAACTTCGCAAAAACATGGAGATATGACACAGAGGGTGAGAGTAGAGTGTTTTAATCAGTCTCTCACAATTGTGGGTTCAACTTTCCTACCCTTGTAGTTTTAAATAGAGGTAGCGGTAGCTGTTGCAGTCGCAGTGTAGTGGTAGCAAATGTATCGAATGATACGCAACATAGTCGTGAATTTTTTTAAATCATTAGCAACCTATATAAAACCTAATGATACATTTTTCCCCTGTTTAACTTAATTTGTCATATTTAACTAACCACATATAATAACACATCTTCTTCATTTGAAAGGTGTCATTTTTATAGTTTCTACACATAAATGCCAAGATAATTTAGTTATGCTGTGTCTTACAGTGGATAATTTCCCTCCACCACCGTCCATAAATACATGCCTGTTTTCTTAAGCCTAGGAAAACGAAATACCCGTTTTAACTGAGTCCTTTCACTAGCCTCCCACTTTACCATTTACATTCGTCTCTCTCTCTCAAAAAACTTGAACCCCGTTTCACTTTACCCGTTACATTCGTCTCTCTCTCAAAAAAAATTTGAACCCGAAAGTCCCAAATGGCCAAGCCTCCATCGCCGCCGTTTGAAGATATACAGCGATGTAGTCGATATCGGAGGTACCTCTCTCCAATTTACAGCTTATCGATCATCTCCTTCACCGGTGGACGGCAACTCTGTTTCTTTCCATCCGAACCAATCCACTACTATCCAAACCGGTCCACTACAGGAAAGAGAACTGCTGCAAACTGCTACTAAGCGGGAAACATCTGACAGCCTGCAATTCACTCCCAGCACTATACCGAAACGGTTCGTTATGGCCGGTTTTAAAAACTATGCACATTCCTTGGGTTCTCCTGTTTGTGTTATTATTTCCTTTTCTTTATTTCATCTTGTTTCGTATAGCTAGAGCCATAATCCCTCCGTCCTAGTTCGTTTGATTGTCACTAAAACTTTTGTCATTTTGACTTTGAAGAATAACATGCTTTTGAGAATATATTTTTGAACTTTTTTGCACCGTGCAAAAGTACTAATTGACATCTTTTCAAGGGTGCAACAAAATTCAAAATCTTATTTCGGAAAATTTGAAGGTTGAAATAAGAAATTCTCTCGCAAAGAGCGAACAAAATGGGACATAAGGAGTTCATGGTTATATAAGCAGTATAAACATTGCTACAGAATAGCTACATTAGTTTCGTTCAATATGACAGTATCCAAATTCAAAGACCAATTTCAACCAACTTGAGCTACAAAAATAAAGGGAAAACAGAGAAAATAGCAAAGGGCCACTTAAAGACAATTGATAGTCTTTTGTTTATTTTTCCGCAAAAATTTTGGGATCAATCAATTGTCTCTATGAGAGGAATCAGAAAATTATAAAAACATGGACCGAAATTGGAAAAAGTTATTTCATCTGTCCCATAATGTTGGTTCTTCATTTCATTTTCTGATGTTCAAAATGTTAGTCCTATTGGAAAAAAGTCAACTAAAAATGCATGGATTTCTATAAATTACCTTCACAAATTGGTCAAAATAACTTTACGAGTGGAATTTAAGGGGTAGTAATGGAAATCATTTCGAAAGGAGGCATGTATATAATATTTGTTTGCTTAAAAAGATGAAATTCTAAAACAGACCAACAGTATGGGAGGGAAGAAGTACTAAAAACTTCTTCTTTTTTAATCTTCAGTGAATTTTTGCTAATGTTAGCTAACCTCATTCTCGTTTCTCAAAGAGAAAACCTCATTCTTGAGATTGGGATGCATCCCAAACCAGAGATCGAAATCTTTAATGGCAATTAAGGAGCGATTCCTGGTGGAGTACACCTCACGAACTAGTTCCCGGATGGAGGACAAACCCGTGAGATCCAAATAATAGATGTCAAATTCAAGACAGTTCGCCATAGCAGAAATTAAGCTCGACCTGTCAGTACCAGGAGAGTCGTACAACAAGTAACCCCTCTTCCAAGACTTGCCTATCCTCTTGTACAACTCCTTATCCCTGACAAATCTCAACAAGTCAGAAATTATGCCCCCATTTTCCGGGTCCTTTACCAACTCGGCGAATGTCTGCAGCTGTTCGAGTTCCATTGAATACCAACAATCCCTTCCCCGCTTGCTGTATACCTTCACCGCTTTGTTTTCTATAGCATCAAAATTCGGCAACGAATATCGTTTTGTTGAATCATATGCCTCTCTCGTATTTTCCTTCTCTAAATTAGACACAAGAAGGCTATTGTTATATGCCCTCTTTACTCCATCCGGTAAGGCTATAGGCTGAAGCGAAGCCGTGTGAATGTAAATATCCATGCCAACAGGGCGCAATGAAGCAGCATCATGTTGGTTTCTGTGGTTGGTGGTAAATACAAAGATCCGCTCGTTATCAGGTATCCAATACACCAGGTCATCAATTTTATTCAGCAAACTATGGACCGCAAACTGCATAACATAACAGCAATGGGATTAGATTCAAACAACGACAATATCATCAAAAATCTCAACCACTTCTAAATTTTTATCGATTTCAAAATCTACACTCTTTATCCCACGTTCACAAATATTGACTTGAGCTGCAATTTAAACGGAGAAAAACAGAGAAGACAAATATAAAGCATTGATAAGTCATTAATTAATTCGACTCCAGGGTCCGAGGCCACCAATTGTTAAGAAATAGCTAACCTCGTCATCAGCCTCGAGATTGAGAAGCATTCCTGCACAGTGATATAAACCTTCAATAGCAATTAGGGAGCGATTCCTGGCGGATAGCAGCATATTCTTCAGCTCATCGAAGGAGGAGAAACATCTAAGATCCAAATGATAGATGTCATATTTAAGATAGTTCGCCATAGCACCGATTATGCTTGTTGATCTTTCAAAACTAGGAGAGTCGTACACCAAGCAATTACCCATCCATGCCCGGCCCATCCTCTTGGAAAATTCTTTACTCCTGGCAAATCCCAAGAAGTCATAAATGATGCCCTTGTTTTCCGGGTCCATTCCCAACTCCTCGAACGTTGCCGGATGTTCGACTTCCATTGAATCCCAAAAACTTTCCGGGTCCATTCCCAACTCCTCGAACGTCGCCGGATCTTCGACTTCCATTGAATCCCGACAACTTTCCGGGTTCATTCTCCACTCCTCGATCTGACGAATTTTCAGTTCCTTTTTTTCCGAACAACCCTCTTGCTCTACCTGTCCGGTATAGACCTTCACCGATGCCTTGTCCTTGTCCTTATTTTCCTTCGAATTGGCAGACACATCAGAAATTATGCTCCTATTTTCCGGGTCCATTTCTATTGCATCCCACAATAGTTCCGCGTACTCCCGGAAACTGTCGTAGTTTCCATTTGCCAACTCCTTGAGTTTTTTATCCCAAAAAACCTCTTCCCCTACCCGTCTGGTGTAGACCTCCACCGATTCCTTGTCGTTGACCTTATTTTCCTTCACCGATGCCATGTCGTTGACCTTATTTTCCTCCACCAATGCCTTGTCGTTGACCTTATTTTCCTTCACCGATGCCTTGTCGTCGACCTTATTTTCCTTCCCGTCTAGTAAAAAATACTCACTCATAAATCTTTCCTTGGACCTCACGTCGACGCTCATCTCAGAGTCGGGCTTCTCGCTTCTTCCATAGGGCACCCTCAGGTCGTCTTTCTTGACGAACAAGTTGTAAATCTTCCGCTTCCAAAGCCTTGCCGCCATTTTAGAGCCGGAATAGAGGTCGACGGCGTCAAACGCTTGTTACCAGAGTGAGTGGTCCTTGAATACGAAAGTGAAGTGAAGGGTCTTCGCTAGGGATATTGTTGGAGAGCCACCGGACGGCTCTCCTGTCCCCTGCTAATTTTGATCGGCTTTAATTCGCTTCATTTTTCTTGATTTCTTTTCTGAACAGGTTTGATTCGCTTAATTCGGATTTGGGGTTTTCCGTGTACGAGAACAAAGGGTCTCGACTCTTGACTCTAGTGGAGTGGTATTTATGTTTGCTTTAGGATGAACCTTTTTGGTCCCTTTGACAATTAACAGTTTCTTCAATCTGTACCAGAACAAAGGGTCTTGACTCTAGTGGAGTGGCATTTATGTTTGCTTTAGGATGAACCTTTTTGGTCCCTTTGACAATTAACAGTATCTTCAATCTCGACACATTTTTTTTATTAAAATCTTTTTTTTTTTAGTGGGAGGAGCAAAAAAAATTCATCTCCAATGCATGCTCACTTTTTTACAAAAAATGGGTTTTGATCATTTCTCTACCTCATTTTGAGAAAATATAAGCCTTTTTCACCATATTGCCAATGAAATCCATTATAGAAGTAAAAATAGAATTTTGCCATTAGAGATCCCCATACCAAAAATGAGTTTTTACTTCAAATTGGGTAGGAAAAAAAGGTTTAGGACGAGAGATGTTCTAACAGTTGTACCGTTTATCCGTAAACCCTTGATAAAATATACTGAGTTCAGTGGTTTTTTTTCTTTGATAAGAGTATCTCCAACCATACCTTTCGTTTCTTCAACTTGAAGAATGAAGAGTCTCCAATCAAGCTTCATTTTCCTCCTTCATTTTGGAGAATCAATTTTGGTTTTTCATATATGAAGAACCACTTCAAAAATAAAGAGCATCCTTCAAATGAGTTTTGCATTATTCATTTTATCTAAAATGTGGTTATCTTTTAAATTCTCGATCAAATTTTTATAAAAATGGTACCAATAAAAAATTATTAAAAATATACGTCTAAAATGACCAATATTTAATATATTCAAAAAAATAAAAATTGTAGCATAAAATTTGAATTTTTTTTGGAACAAAAAATTTGTAGCATAAGCTTTGGAGGTAATTTTTGGCTCGTGGGTTTTGGGAGGAGATTTTGGTGGAAGTATTGGTTGAAGAAGTTGAAGGGAAAGTTTTGGAGGAAAATAGAGGGCAAAATGAAGAATTGAGTTAAAAGTGAATAATGGCATTCTTCAAAGTCACATTTTAAATAAAAAAATATTATTTTCGGTTCAGTTTTATCAACTCCAGTCACGAAGAGGTGCCACCCCTTTGATTATTCGTCACCTATTTAATGTCGATGATGTCATCACAATCTTGAACAATTAAATTTTGAAATTAACGAATGGATTGGAACTTTTTTTCAACCCGTCAGTGGGCCCACAAGGCCATCGGCGCACCATCTCTGCAAGTTCACTATTAAAGTTGACGAGAACTAAACAAAATATCACTAATGTGTTCCACTAAGCTAGTTTTTTTAATAAATTGGTTTTTCACGATTTTTTACGTGATGTATTATGAGAGAACGACCTGTCTCGGTTTTTGGAAAAAAAAAACAGTTTTTTGTTAGTGGAACACCCCCTAAAAGTTAATGGAAAATACTACAATACAAACCCCTTATTTGGGTGTATATGATACACAATTCTATAAACGTTACGAATTTTTTTGTAAAAGTTACGAATTTTTTTATTAAAAGTTACAAGACACATCAAAATGTTATGAATCATAGAGGCTTGGTAGATAGAGCAAAATAAGCGTGAGATGAAGGATCTCGAGGAGCATCTGCATGAGATAGAAAAAGACCTTCGTTCACGCACCTATACCAACCAAGATAATCGGAGGACGGAGAAATGAGACTGTATTCATAGGGACGACGTATCAACGGGGAGGAAGAGTTCTTCACGAAGAAGGAGAGGCTCGAGTACGTCATCCGATGGAAGGCCTCGAAAGCATAGTAAGGACAGATACGTGAGATCTTATTCCAATAAGCCAAGGTACATCACCATGATGAAAAAAGGGATACTGCTCGGGAAGCGGCCCGAGTAGCCCTTGGTAGGATTGCAGCCTCTCCTTTGGCAAAGTGGATACAAAAGGAGAAGCCACTGAGCAAGATTAAGCACAACACTTTTAACATCAATGAAATGACCACTAACCCAGTGGCCCACATCCTGCACTATCAGCAAGCAATGTTTATTCACAATGGAGACAACACGCTGATTTGTAGGATGTTTCCTTCGAGTTTAGAGAAAGTTGCCTTGAGTTAGTATCATAAGCTTCCCCTACTCCATCAAGAGTTGGAGGCAGCTCGATGATGAGTTTACTGCTCGGTTTCTTACTAGTAGAGTAGCACCAAAAACTTTTGACGTCCTCATATCAATGAAGCAGAAGGATGGTGAAACGCTCCGAGAGTATGCGAAGAGGTACTGGGAGGTGTTCAACGAAATAGAAAACTGCAGTGAGGAGTATGTTCTTGCTATGTTTAAAAAAAGCTTGCCCGCCTTAAGTAAGCTGCGAGAATCGCTCACTATGCACCCAGTTCACTCGGTGGCAAAGGTAATGAGGAGGATAGAGTAGCACGCACGAGTGGAAAATGACGTGGTTTGCGAAAGGGGAGCGGCCGGCTCGAGCCGTTTAAAGAGTCCCGAGAAGAAAAACTAGCCAAGGTCCTACAAGGAGGAGTACACCATGGGCAAAAAAGATTATGCCCCAGCCAAAAACGATGAGGTTTACAAGATCTCGATCTCGATCTATGAGATGCTTTACAAGATCAGCGAGAAGAAATATAGAAGAAAGTGAGTATTTTCTTTTATTTGGATTCAAAAAGAAAATGAAAAGAAGGGGAAGGGAACATAACTCTCTTTTGTTGATTTCAAGAGAAAGTAGGAAGAAAATAAAAGAATGCATTCGTTGCAGGGAAAATCTAAGTACCATTTTTTTTTTTTTTTTTGAAAAAGAGAGAGAAAATCTATTCATCAACTAACAGAGTACACTGAGTTATCACTGTTACATAGAAAACACGCCAGTGATGGGTGAAGACCAAAAGGAAAGCCGAAATCTAAATAGCTATTTATTTTTCGTTTCCCGTATGCCAACTTAAAGAAATACTCTCAAAATTTATAAAAATGCCACCCTCAAATCTGGGTCATTTAAAATATGTTTAGATGGTTGAAATGCGCCAATGAGTATCATGTGCGGTACCTGCTTGGCACTGAAAATTTTCTCATAAGTTCTCATAGATTAAGAAGAATAATTCAAACATTTGTGAGTACGTAAAAAGGAGTTTTTTTCGGTTTATATCACTCGAACAATACACCATTTTTCTACTTCGGACTCAATGTATCGAAACCATTTATTTCGTCCTCCACCTATGTAATTGCAATCTATTAAGTCCAATTTTTTAACTTCTATTAGAAACCGAAACGGAAAATAGTCTACATGCACCTATTTGTGTGCACAGATCGCTTTGTGGGGCTTCGAAGTTCCACACAAGCACCAAGCGATTCATTAATTTTAATTAAAATATGTTTTCAATTGGCCTTTACATAAATTACCTCAATCAAAAAACTCTAAGTGCCTGATTTAATCATTTAATTTTTAATAACTCTAAACACTTAATCAAAATTTGAAACGTAAGATCAAGCATTAAAAATTATCTAATTTTTTTCTTACGAAATCACTTGAATATATATTTCCAAAGTGGGCCCTATGTTGCAATTTGTGTGCACCACATGACCATTTTTCGTTTGGCTTTTAATAGAAGTTAGAAGTTGGACATAATAAATTCTAATGTCATAATTGGAGGACAAAATAAATAGTTTTGATATTTTGAAAACGAAGTAGAAAAATGATGTATAGTTTGAGGGATATAAATGAAAAATCAGCAAACAGATTTCAGTTCAAGAGTTATTCTACAACCACATATACACACACTCTCATTTTTTGGTGGGTCCCACACTACACACTGGATGTGTAGTGTGTGTGGGCCTCAATGTGAATGTGTGTTTGTGGTTAGAGAAATGATACATACAAAACTAACCAATCACAACCCATAACTATTTGGAATTGTGAGTTTTCGGAGAAGCATCATTGTCGTACACGTGAGGCCCGCACACACATCACAATTGTGTATGCCATGTGGGCTCCACGTATATACGAGGGATTGTGAATTGAAAGAAGAATAAGTAATGAGAAATGTTAAATACTCGGAAAAAAAACCCCCAAATTTTATCCGGATATCAATAATCCAAATTCACTTGACTTGGATGTAATCTGTGTTGGATTTTACCCATGGAAGAGAAGGCTCCCAATTGAGGGCGATCCATTGCCAAAGTCAAAGATCTCAACCACCGACGGCAACTTGTGCGCATGGATTTGGCAGATTTTCTTCGCACGCCTGATTTGAGAATCCTACGCGTGATTTAGGAATTAAATGGCTTTTGTTCTTTTCTTTCCTATGGTTGCCTATATATGCATGTGTGTAATGTATATTGAGGTAGAGTTGTGAGCTGTGAGCTGTGAGTGTGGTGAGGATAGTTTGAGAGAGCCAGAGTGAGAGGTGTTTTCATGGTTTCTGTATTTGATTCGATTAATACAAAAACTAGAGTTTTTCCTCTGAATTAATGGTGTGTTTGTGTGTGTGATACTCGTGAGCACAACAATCTGAACTTTATCAGGTATCATTGTCGATATCCATACCTAATTGGAATTGTGAGTTTTTGGAGAAGCATCATCTTCATCCCTATGAACATTTTTTTCCTGGCTAGAACAAGTGAATGAATTCTGGTTAGTTTTTCCTTTATCTCCGCCGTAAATATCACCAAATTCCTGTTGATCTTCTTTGCCTTCTTCTTGGAGCCTTATTAACCAACCAGTAGCTAAAATGGCCAACAGTTCAAAAGATCTTTCGGACGAGTGCTAGGAGATGATATTCAACCGATTCTGGTTAGTTTTTCCTTTATCTCCGCCGTAAATATCACCAAATTGGAGAGTTTGAAGATGCTAGGATCCCGTATGAAGAACTTGAGGGTTTTTAATTGTTCAGGACTTTCCACATTATGTGACACTTAAGTGGTTGTTATTGCCGATTCCATGCCCTATTTGGAGGATCTGAATATCTCCTATCCTGAGATTAATTTCGAAGATTTTGTTTTTACGTGGGACCCTAATAAGGAACCTGGTGAAGTGGGCGTGACAGATTGCGAGATTGAGGTGGTGTCGTCGAAATTAAATTAAGGGCTTGCGAAAAATCAACATATCTAGTAACCAATTTCTCACCGATAAGTCGCTTTTAGCTCTTTCCACCAATTGCGTCCACTTGGCAGGAGTTGTTGTTCACAACTGGCTTGTTACATCGAACGGAATCGAATTCGTTATGCGCAATAGTTTCGATTTGAGTCTACTGTCAATTGATGGAATAGAATTTGATCGATTAAATGACTATTCAATTTTTTGTGCGAAAAGCTTATCAACTCTTGAATTTTCCTGTGCGGTAGTTCTAGATGAACATCTCCATTTGCTTGCAAAGACCGATATTCCTTTAAAGATGTTCACTCTTAATATGTGTTCGGGCTTCACCATGTCTAGAATATCCTCAGTTTCCGACCAATACCGATCTCTGAAGTGTTTATCTTTAACTGGAATCGATTTTCTCACTGATGGGAACGTGAGTGATTTATCTCAATGTCTACCTTAGTCATGATAAGGGTCGATTATTGCAATAATCTAACTGACTCAACTTTTTTCTTGCTTGCAAAGAACTGTCCTTTACTACAAGATATTAGTATGAAGGAATCGAATTTCCGGGGAGATATGGCTATTGATATTGTGAAAAACTCAAGAGTCAAGTCTTTGAACTTGAAGTTCAGTTAGAATCTAACCGATGACTGTCTTGCTAAACTTGCTTTTGTATGCCCCAATTTAGAGGTGCTTGATGTTTCTTCTTGTAAAGGTATTATAGACGATGGCATTGCTTATTTCCTGAAGAGTGACTTCAAGGTTAGGAAGTTGCAGATCAATGGATGTGGGGGGATTAAGAACACTGGAAATGATTTTGAACCCTTCGAAATAGAAGATCTTGGAGCAGCTAGATCAGGGATTAATGATGTTGGGTTGGTGGTCATAGGGAGAGGGAGAAGATGTCTTGGGCTCCTAAATTTGGACTTAACCGGTTGCTTGGGAGTGACAACAGTATGGTTGAAAGAACTATTGACAAATTGCGAAAGATTGAGACAGATAAATTTGACTGGGTTTCCCAATATGAGTTCGATTATGGTAGATTGGATGATGTTTTCAAGGCCATCACTGAGGACAATTATCCTTCAATATTCGTTTGTGACTTCTGAAAGCCAGTGGAAGCTTTTCTTGCGGCATGGATGTCTTGTTGTGTGAGAATAAGTAGGAGAGTAGTTGTCTTTCTTAGTTTGACGATCTAAACTACTTAAGTGGAAGAAAATTCAATTTACTTCACTTAGCAAGTTCAGTGTTGGGACATGTCATTGGAACTTGTTAAAGTCCAACTAGGAGAAAATTAAAAGGGATGGGGAGAATATCGGCTCGAATGTGAACTCCCTTTAATGAGTAATGTCTCATGAACTATAAAAATAAACGACATGAAACTGGCCAAAGAACTCTTTAAGAGCGAGGATGAAGATGTGCCAAATCAAACGATTAAACGTGAAGAAAGGTGTCGTGTATACTGGAAGCATATTTAAATGTGATTCAAAAGCTGGATAAGAGGTTGATCAGCAACACTCGAGGTTTGAATCATCAGAATGTGCATCAAAGGAATGACTAAGATAATGATTAAGACTTAGAGCATAAGGTCTTCCGTTTCTGCTGTAAATAAAATCTAAATTATGCTTTTCTTATACACCATAGTCTATGATCTTTTTCCTGTAAGGTTTTTGATTTTACAGTTCGCTCTCTAGAACTTTCTCCTATGTTGGATGACTTCTTAATTCCCTTGATTTCCATCATCTCATTTCAGGACTAATGTTTTCCTCGGGCATTATTAGTGTGGTCACTTCCAAATTCAGTTGGAAATTGACTGTTTTCACTTTCTTAGGTATTGATCCCTCCCATAAGCATGATAGACTGGACTGGAAAAAAGAAATGCACACACAGAGAGAGAGAGAGATCTCCCTAATAAGGTTAACCATATGTCTAGTTTCAGCATTGACAAGAACTTTGTATTCTGCATCCTTAATTTCCCTCTCGGTTGCCATAATCCAACTGGCAAATGCTCCCAGTAGTCATAGATAAGCAAATTAAGGCTCCGTTTGTTTCGAAGTAAAATGCTTTTGTTGAAAACAAATTTTTTTACTTTTATTTTTCGGTGTTTGGTTGGCACATGACAAAAATAGTAATGGAATCCAAATCGATTGATGAGATTGAAGCTACCCATCACCCACCTCCCTCTCGGAATGTTAAGCTGGATCCCACCACCACCTTACTCCTACCTGTTAGCAATTTTCTGTAGGTGGGCCTACATAGATCATATAATTAGATATTGTATATTGTCGAATAAGGTTTGAG
This sequence comes from Vaccinium vitis-idaea, assembly GCA_963854785.1. Lineage (NCBI taxonomy): Eukaryota > Viridiplantae > Streptophyta > Magnoliopsida > Ericales > Ericaceae > Vaccinium > Vaccinium vitis-idaea. Next base: position 27,257,781 of record OY978223.1, on the reverse strand, counting down.
TGATGTCGGTATTACCCATAGAGTTGTGATCGTCTAATAAATATGACCAGGTAATTGACAAATCTCTGCTAGCACGTATTTGGGTTATATCACATGCGTTAAGTGGTGCGGGCTATTATTAAGTGTAGAGACCATTAAAGGCCCATTAGGGTTCCATCTATTATGATGGGCTATGATGGAACCAAGGCCTATAAATATGTCGTTAAGTCCCCACTCCAAACCCTAATCTCTTTCTCATACCATCCCATCGAGTGTGAGACTAAGGTCAAGATCAAGGGTAGGGCTTTGGAGGTGGAAGACGAACAACCACATACAAGATTTTCATCCTCCATGGCGACAGGTATGCATCCGCTATTATTTTCTTCAATGGTTTGACATGAGTTCTTGGGTTTAGGGTTTCTTATGAAATCCTACACTACCCTAACCTCACCGCATGCTCCACCGCCCTCCGAAATGCTCCACCACCCTCTGAAAAGTCTCGTTCAACATCCTCCCGTCTCCCACCCCGCCGAACTCAACGATTGACATCACCACCTTCCTAGCCTCTGCTTCCCTGAAAAAAACTTGCACATGCCGGTCGCGAATCACCGCCCACTGTGGAGGAAAGGATTTTCTCCGGCCTCCTCGAACTGCCGCCACATATAGCTAGATCGAACTAAATATTTCCATGTTCTTTTTTCAAAAGGTAAGCGTTTGGAGGCAACGAAGGCCTGAATAAATCGATTGATGACGCAATGTACTCATAGAAAAATAAATAGTAATCGAATCCAAATCTAAGAGCACCAGGGGCCATCGGGGATTGAGCACATCGAAGGGACGTCGAGTTTCGTCATGATCGTTGCTAATAGCACATTAGCACCATGGGCAGGATCTCAATGCTCCGTAATTCTGGATCAGGCATCGCCATTCTCTCTCTCTCTCTCTCTCTCTCTCTCTCTCTCTCTCTCTCTCTCTCTCTCTCTCAGTGTCTCTCTCTCACTTGATTTTGGATTTGATGTGTTAGGGAGAAGAAGGGATTTGAACGATATACATGGTTTTGGGCTCTTTGGGAAATGTCGATCCATCTGGGCTTAAATCCAAAAATGACTTACGGACCGAATCAGAGGAAAACAATTTCACCCCATTGGTGCAAAATGTTTTACTACTACTTCGAAAAATATTTTACTGCCTTTTTTCCTAGTCAAACAACAGAAAATGGATAAAATATTCTACATCCAAACAAACGGAGCCTAAGGGTCGATCACATGTTTACCTCATCACTATGTCTATGTCACCTTCACTTCGGCATGTCAATCTCAGTCCATCGATTAGTGTCACACACGTATGTAGAATGTTGTTGCACTTCTTTTTTCATACAAGTGGTATCAGATCCTCTTGTCAGATTGTTGGAGAAAATATAAAGTTTGTATTTTATTTCTCCAATTGGAGAAACAAGAAAAGAATCTATTGATTGCTAATTGCACATGTGCACATGAGCATCTTTTCTTCAATTTTGTTCTCGGAAATTCTTCTCAAATCAATTTTTGATTTTTCGACTCGGCAATTTTTCCTCGAATCGATTTTTTATTCAAGTATCGTGCACACGGACAAACCATTATGGGTAATCTAGTTTCTGCCGTTGAACGATCTTATGATGAGGCTTCTGCCATTAAGGGGTTTTGAAATCCATTCATTCTTAACCAATTTTTAATCCTATTGTATTACTATTGTTGCGGTTCGCATGGTGATGGTGCGGCGAAACCGAAAGTTCATCTATATGTATCAGTTTTTGAATGTCTTCTTCAATCAAACGGTGACTTTTTGTCACCCAATTATGACAATCAAAGCTTTTGTTTATTAACACTATATCCTATCACTGGGTACTGGTGATGTAGAAGTATATACTTCTGCTAGAAGGATCAAAAGTGATTGTTTTTTAATTCTTTGTTGCTGCCATGAATCTGATACAATTACGGGATTAAGTTTAATGGTTATTGCTTGTTTTCACTTAAGGAATTAAATTGGGGCATGAAGATTATTTGGTAATCCATACCTCGGGTTCAGGAGAATTAAAGTAATAAGCCGCCAAAGTGGCTCTATCATGGAGATTTTTCTTAAACTTGACGGTAACAATTTTGGATAACATAAAGTTACGTTTAGGTCCATGGGGTTAATGATCGGCCCAAAGGAAGGTTATTATCTGGCCGGATTTTAAACAATATAAGGTAGTTAATTTTTTGAATAATATAATTTTTAGAATTTACCTATGCGTTCAAAAGTCTACCCAAAGGAAGGCTTTTGATTGACCAGGTCTAATTTTGTATTATTCATGTTAACTAGCCTTATTTATTTTTGAGAAGACCACTTGCATGTTATAATTACTGTCCAAAGACTTGGTTATGATGATGCGTTAGGTTTCTCGACTGGGCCCACCACTAAAGACATAAATATTGGTGAATTTTAGTTTATGTCTGTTTGTCTAAATTGTTTGCCACTACAATTAGACTAATTTTTGTATGATAATTATAATCAAGTTTTTTATTTTTACCATTGCATTATTGATATTTGTTAATCGTGAGCTTCTCTTTCGTATTGTTATAGTGAATACATCTTCTATATCTGTCAATTTGAATAACATTTCAACATATTCTCTGGGTTATTTGGGCACTAAGAAAAGAAAATTCAATCATAAGGGTAAGAGAATTTCACATACTGGGACTTCACAGACAAATGTGCAACAGAAACAAAATACAGTTATTCCCTATTTCTTTTGCAAAAGGGTTGATGGTCATGTGAAGAAAGATCGCCCCAAATATCATAAGTGGCTCGCAAATAAAGATAATCAATTTAGTTTTGTTTGCTGTGAATTTAATTTAGCTGAAGTACCACCCAACACTTGGTGGATAGATACGGGTGTCACTATTCACATAAGTGTGTTTATGAATGGTTGTCTAAGGAGCCGAACACCCAGTGATGCCGAAAGGTTTATTTATATGGGAGATGGCAATAAAGTTCGTGTTGAGGCAATTGGAGTCTATAGACTTAAATTAGAATTTGGTTTTTATTTGGATCTGGACGAGACTGTTTACGTACCGTCATTTAGACGAAATTTGATTTCTGTTTCCTGTTTGGACAAATCTAGTTATACTTGTTCATTTGGTAACAGAGGTTTCAGTCTTTTTCATAATTCAAATATTATTGGTACTGATCACTAGTTGATAGTCTATACAGGTTAGACTTAGATGCCTCTCACTTAAAGTTTAATGAAACTTTACATGTTGACAACCATCGTACAAAGCAAAAATTAATTAATGAGAACTCTTCTGTGTTGTGGCACAAGCGGTTGGGACATATCTCGAAAGAGAGAATTGAAAGGCTTGTGTCAAGTGGAATTCTTGATCCCCTAGATTTTCCAGACTTTAAAATCTGTGTTGAATGCATAAAAGGGAAGCAAACAAACATAAGGAAATTTGGTGCCAAAAGGAGTTTAGACATTTTAGAAGTGATATATACTGATATTTGTGGTCCATTCCCTACGACTTCTTAGAATGGTCAACGGTATTTTATCACTTTTACAGATGACTATTCTCGTTATGGGTATCTGTACTTGATACATGAAAAATCACAGGCACTGGACGTATTTAAGGCCTATAAAGCAGAAGTTGAAAATCAATTTAATAAGAAAATTAAGGCTGTTAGATCTTATCATGGTGGTGAATACTACGGTAGATATGAGGATCAGGCGAATAACGTCCAGGGCCTTTTGCGAGATACTTGGAAGAATGTGGGATCGTACCTTAATACACCATGCCCGGGACACCACGTCAAAATGGTGTATTTTAGTGACGAAACCGGACCCTTAAGGATATGGTTAGAAGTATGATAAACAATTCCTCTTTACCTGAATCCCTTTGGGGAGAAGCCTTAAAGACTGCAATTTATACTTTTAATCGAGTACCAAGTAAAGCAGTAGCTAAAACCCCATACGAGTTATGGACTGGAATGAAGCCTAGTCTTAGGCATTTCCATGTCTGGGGTTGTCCAACTGAGGCTAGGCCTTATAGGCCTAATAAAAGAAAATTGGACTCAAGAACCGTTAGCTGCTATTTTGTTGGATACTTAGAAAAGTCAAGAGTTTTTAAAATTTTATTGCCCTTCCACAAATACCGTAATTGAGAAGGATAATGCCAAATTTATTGAGGATGTTGAAAGTAGTGGGAGTGTACAAACTAGGAATTATTTATTTGAAGAGGAACAAGTTGAGATTCCTATGATTCCAATTGAGACTGTTGAGGTGGTTACACCTATACTTGTACAGGATGCGGATACAAACCACCAAACTGATCATGTGTTGCCTCCTACTAATACAGAAGAACCACAACAAACTCAAGTAGAGGTGTCACTTAGGAGATCCAATAGGGAGATGAGATTAACGATTCTTAATGATGATATGGTTTATCTCCAAGAAAATGAGTTTCATATAGGATTGGAAGATGACCCCATATCTTTCAGTCAAGCCAAACAAAGTGTTAACCCCCTAAAATGGATGAATGCCATATTGGATGAGTTAAAGTCCATGAGTGACAACGACGTTTGGGATCTTGTTGAATTGCCTAAAGGTGTCAAGCCTGTTGGTTGTAAATGGATATTTAAAACCAAACGGGACTCGAAAGGCAATATCAAAAGATACAAGGCACGTCTTGTTGCTAAAGGCTTTACTCAAAAGGAAGGAATTAACTAAATGGATGTAAAGACTGCGTTTCTCAATGGTGGCGTTGAAGAAACCATATATATGGTGCAACCAGAAGGTTTTGAGACTAAAGGATCAGAACATTTGGTTTGCAAACTAAAGAAATCCATTTATGGCTTAAAGCAGGCATCCCGTCAATGGTACCGAAAGTTTGACCAAGTAATTTCCTCTTTTGGCTTTAAGGAAAATGCTATGGATCAATGTGTTTATCTTAAGAATAGTGGGAGCAAATTTATTTTTCTAGTGTTATATGTCGATAATTTCTGATATCTTACTGACAAGCAGCGATATAGGCTTATTGCATGAAACTAAGAAATTTCTTTCAAAGAATTTTGAAATGAAAGATCTTGGTGATGCATCTTTTGTGATAGGCATACAGATTCATCGTGACAGATCACGTGGTATAATTGGCTTATCACAAAAAGACATATATCGATAAGGTGCTCAGTAGGTTCGGCATGCAAAGTTGTGCACCATGTGATGCACCAATTGCGAAGGGTGGTGAAATGAGTTTGCTCCAATGCCCAAAGAACAACTTGAAAAGGAAACAAATGGAGGACATCCCTTATGCGTCAGCAGTAGGGAGTCTTATGTATGCTCTAGTTTGTACGCGTCCAGATATTGCGTGCATAGTTGGAATGCTTGATAGATGTTTGTAAATGATATGCTCACATATTGAAGAATCTAATTATTATTGTTGGATATTCGGACTCCGAGTTTTTTATTGCTTACTATAAAGCAACAAAGTAAGCACTGTGTTGCAGAATTTTATCACCTGGCTTCATACCGTCAGTAACTCGAGAAGCCAATAAGGATTAACTGTGATAGTAAAGCTGCTGAACTCTGACAAGAGTTCATCAAAATCAAAGCATATTGACATGAAGTCTTGTCGTTAAGGAAAGAGTTTGGAATCGTCTTATGTCAACTGAGTACATTAGCACAGAACTCATGATTGCGGATCCGCTTACTAAGGGCTTACCGCCTAAAGTGTTTAAGGAGCATGTAGCTCGTACATGAGTGGTTAGTTCAAGTGAAGTATTTTGTTAGTGGGAGTTGTGCTACTCATGTTATTGATTATTTGACATTTATGGTGATCACTTTTGGTTTATTGATGATTCTGAAATAAAGTTGCATATTTTAAAATTGTGGTATATACATGAAGTTTTGAATATATGCGTAACTAAGGAACTTTGTTGAGTTATAAGGTTGGACTAGTTGGAAATAAGCATACTAAAGGATCACATTTGCATGTAATTTCCATGCTACACTTCCGTACTTGATCTATGTCGTTGAATACATAGATATTTGTGACCATGGATGGGTCCTGTCATGATAAATATGGCAAAGGCCGCCATGATCCTATATTTGTGTTTTTGATGGACTAGATTGTTTGAGATGACACTTATAAATTTCGACAATAAAAGTTTGAGCGCTCCTAAAGTTTACAATGTCTAATATCTGGATGACCTATGTGGCCCAAGTTGGAGATTGTTAGCAATTTTCTGTAGGTGTGCCTACATAGATCATATAATTAGATATTGTATATTGTCGAATAAGGTTTGAGTGATGTCGATATTACCCATAGAGTTGTGATCGTCTAATAAATATGACCAGGTAATTGACAAATCTCTGCTAGCACGTATTTGGGTTATATCACGTGCGTTAAGTGGTGCGGGCTATTATTAAGTGTAGAGACCATTAAAGGCCCATTAGGGTTCCATCTATTATGATGGGCTATGATGGAACCAAGGCCTATAAATATGTCGTTAAGTCCCCACTCCAAACCCTAATCTCTTTCTCATACCATCCCATCGAGTGTGAGACTAAGGTCAAGGTCAAGGGTAGGGCTTTGGAGGTGGAAAAGGAACAACCACATACAAGATTTTCATCCTCCATGGCGACAGGTATGCATCCGCTATCATTTTCTTCAATGGTTTGACATGAGTTCTTGGGTTTAGGGTTTCTTATGAAATCCTACACTACCCTAACCTCATCGCATGCTCCACCGCCCTCTGAAATGCTCCACCACCCTCTGAAATGCTCGTTCAACATCCTCCCGTCTCCCACCCCGCCGAACTCAACGATTGACATCACCGCCTTCCTAGCCTCTGCTTCCCTGAAAAAAATCCTGCACATGCCGGTCGCGAATCACCGCCCACTATGGAGGAAAGGCTTTTCTCCGGCCTCCTTGAATTGCCGCCACATATAGCTAGATCGAACTAAAGATTTCCATTTTCTTTTTTCAAAAGGTAAGCGTTTGGAGGCAACGAAGGCCTGAATAAATCGATTGATGACACAATGTACTCATAGAAAAATAAATAGTAATCGAATCCAAATCTAAGAGCACTAGGGGCCCTCGGGGATTGAGCAGATCGAAGGGACGTCGAGTTTCGTCATGATCGTTGCTAATAGCACATTAGCACCATGGGCAGGATCTCAATGCTCCGTAATTCTTGATCAGGCATCGCCATTCTCTCTCTCTCTCTCTCTCTCTCTCTCTCTCTCTCTCTCTCTCTCTCTCAGTGTCTCTCTCTCACTTGATTTTGGATCTGATGTGTTAGGGAGAAGAAGGGATTTGAACGATATACATGGTTTTGGGCTCTTTGGGAAATGTCGAGCCATCTGGGCTTAAATCCAAAAATGACTTACGGACCAAATCAGAGGAAAACAATTTCACCCCATTGGTGCAAAATGTTTTACTACTACTTCGAAAAATATTTTACTATCTTTTTTCCTAGTCAAACAACAGAAAATGGATAAAATATTCTACGTCCAAACAAACGGAGCCTAAGGGTCGATCACATGTTTACCTCATCACTATGTCTATGTCACCTTCACTTCGGCATGTCAATCTCACTCCATCAATTAGTGTCACACACGTATGTAGAATGTTGTTGCACTTCTTTTTTCATACAGTAATATGAAAATGTTGTTGTACTACTCTTAGTACTCATACATGTTCGATCATCGGGAAATATTTTTATTGAAATCACACAACCATCAGTTTACTCCACCTGTATGGATTCGAAGCTCAAGTATTCCCAGCGGGTGATCTGAGTGCTAATAGTACTCCCTCTGTCCGTTTTTAATAGTGTAGTATTCTATTTGTGGGGAGGAGGGAGAGTCGGTAGATCATTTGTTTTTACTATGTCCTTTTGCCTTAAAGGCTTTGGCAGAGTACTTGGTTGGGTTTAATGTTTGAGTCGACGGAGAGGGTAAGGTTTGGGGAATGGTTTTTGGCGTGGATTAAGGAGGTTTCGGATGATAAATTGTTTTGTGAGTCTCTGTGTATTTATTTTGAGGGAGACTTGGTGTGCTAGAGATCGAGCATTATTTGATTTTGCCATACCTTCTGTTGATGTTTGCCTTGTAAACATCGATTCTAATTTTCGCATGTTGCTCAAGTCTCGTGAACCAGTCATCATGGAGAAGGCAGGTGGAAGGGCCAGTGGGGGCAGAAGGCTCCTTTTTGTGTTGGTCTTCAAAGTGATGCATCTCAGGTGGTGGACATTGTGGTGGATGGTGCTTGGCAAAAGGATCTGCTAACAGGGATTGCGGCATGGTGTGCTGATGGGCCATTTCGAAGCTTGTGCGAGCAAGGATATGCATTTATTTATGCTTTCGTCATTAACGGGTGTGGAGGCCTTAGCAGTTTTGCAAGCGTTGAGATGGGCCAAATATAATTCAGGATTTAGTTTTTAACAGACAGTCTAGAAGTTATTCATGCTTTATATAGTGTATATGATGCTGCTGTGTCTATTAGGAATATTGTGTTGGATATTTTGGATTTATGTCTACTTTTGATTATGTAAATGTTATTAAGGCCACCCGACAAGATGTGAGGAGTGCTCATAATCTTGCACGGAGTCGCCTTTGTAATCGTTAATTATCTAATGAGTGTTATGTTTTCGGCTAAAAAAAAAAAAGTTAATGGGTAAAGAGTTCAGTAAATATGAAGTATAATTTTGAAAAATGGAGATAAAAGTTAGAGGAAAGTTGACGTGAAAAGATGTACTGATGATGTCTCTTTAATAAGTTTGAATTACAAAGCTACACAAGGGCCAGAGGGAGTAGTAGGTTTACACTTGTCAAGTTGCTATTGAGAGACATGAATCTGAGCATTGAGCAAGGAAATTCAAGTACGTACGTATTTAACAAACTAATTGGTCCAATTTAACAAACTGATTGGTCTAGGAGAAATTTATTTTTATTTTTGAATAGTGAAAGCCAGAATTGTTTGTTATAGTTAGTGAGATTTGAACTCCAGTAAAATGCATAGGAGTACACGATGCCTACCAATGTGCTACCATTCCATTTGCTCCCAGAGAATATTACTATTGTACGTACATAGTAGGTTATTATAAGTATGTGTATAGAATTTAAACGTCATTTTCACAATATGACTCTTGTACCTGAAACATGTCCAAAATAACTTGCAAGGATGGAAGTAATGCTTCAACAACTTTTTGATAGTCCTGATAGCTTAATTATGCGTACCCCAACTAATCATGAGAGATGCCGTTTTTATGATGTACGAAGAAAATTGCTTATTGCACTTCATTTTTGTAATAGATACGCTCTAACTTGTCTTTGAAAATTGTCGTGTTTGTAATTTTGAGGATAAATTTTGAAGTGCATATAAAAAAGTGGACTGAGAAAATAAATTTCCTTTATAGTAATTGTTCTGTGTCAAAGCAAAGTCATTTAATTGTCAGGACGTTAGACAATGCATTAATCAATGTTGTCTTAATTTAATGGGATATTGATATTTGCTTGGAAGTAACATTGCACATGCTGCTGGTCGATGAGATGTCTTATCACTATTTTTTCAGTTAAATTAATGGTGTTTGTCTCATAATCAAGGTCAATAATGCTATGGGTACACCAAAAATGCACACCAAATATGCACCAGGTGATGTGGCGGATGGAGAGAAACCCAATGTGGAGCCCACCCAAAAAGATAAGTAGCTCCCCATCCGCCACATAACCTGGTGTGCATTTGGTGTGCATAATCAAGGTAGCCAAGTCATTAGTTAATCCTGTAGGTGACTAAACGAAAAATTATTCAATGCTCTTGGAGCACCGCTAGTGGTGCCTTAGGCCCCTCCTTAATTACACTTTTTTTTTCCTGCTACAATAATTATGATGAGTTTCCACGATGGTATTTTCGTCAGTTAGAATGAATGTGAGTGCGAGAATACCGAAAATAAAAAAAATAACCAAAAATACTGAGAGTATTTTTGGTAGAAATTTAACCTAAGTATATAGACTTTACAAAAATGTATGGGGAGAAGAGACCAGGATATTGCCATGTGATGGCTCAGGTGCTCTAGATAATCTCGTGAAGTAACTAATAATATCATGAAAATAGGATCTGGCTATTCATCTTTAGGTTTCGCTTTTAAGTGTTCCTTAAGTCTTGTTTGGATGCATCCTTTTGCTGGTACTTTAAAGTTTAAATGATCAACTTTTATACTAGCATATTAAGTGAAAACCCACCATGAGGGCACATGGGAACGCTAATAAAATAAAGGGTCAGATTTCAATTTTTCAACTGCTAATTAACTGTTTATTTTGTTATGCTTCTTTACCGGTTACTTTATCTTTTGAGCAAATTACACTGACCTCCCGTTTCTGACAAATACATTGACCCCCCTCAAGTTCTAAAAATTACAGCCACCATCCTTGCTTTACAAACTAATATATAATTATTTACAAACTAATATATAATTACCCCCTTACCGTTAAAATTACTCTAACGATGTTAACTTTGAGAACCAAAAGACCCTTATACCCTTCTCACAAGTTGTTTAAAGTGCAATTAATGCTACTACTTTAAATTAACACATATTTTTTGTAGTATAAAAGATAAAATTATTTTTCTAATGCAAAATAAAATAACTCAGAGAAAATTTTAAACTTTGTGGTCTTTTTTTTAATAACTAATGCATCTTCTTTTATAGTCAAAATATTTACTTTTGAATGCCTCTCGTCTATACAAATCGAAAAATATTAAAATTTGCAAGAAGATAAAAAATGAGTAAGTGACAATCAAATCAAAATTCTAAGTTTTTCTTCTTAATTTTTTGGTAGTTTGTTTTATCAAAACTATCCAAAAAATAAAAACAAAAACAAAGAATCCTAATTTCTCCATCTTTGGACAAAGTTTAATATTTATTTGTTTTTTCCAAAAAAGAGTAATAATAAATTAAATTAAAAATAAATTAATTTTGGTAAAGATAACTCATTTTGGATTTTTTGACAAATTTTATTATTTTTTTGATTTGTATAAACAACAGAAATTCAAAAAGTAAATATTTGATTACATATAAGAAAATGTATAAATAATAAAAAAGTCTTAAAAAAATTTTAAATTTTCTATTGGTTATTTTATTTAGCATTCAAAAAATAAATCTATCTTTTATACTTTTAATATGTTAATACTAAAAAAATGTGTTAATTTAAAGTGCGAAAGATTAACTGCAACTTAAATTACTTACGAGGAGGGTATAATAGTCTTTTTGTTCTCAAACTTAACGCCGTTAGCCCTATTTTGACGGCAAGGGGGTTTGTGTATATTTAGTTTCTAAAGCAAGGGGGGTGGTTGTAATTTTCAAAACCTGAGAAGGTCAGTGTATTAGTAAGATACTTCAGGGGATCGGAGGCCAGCGTAATTTGCCCTTATCTTTTCTTCTAAAAACCATTATTCGATGCAAGAATCAAGATAGTGAAAGCCTGATGATATGTTTATTTTGACTTTGGGGAACGTAAGACAAAAAAAAAAAGAAGGTAAATCATTGATGGAGGATTGTTAGGTTGTTTGGCTGTAAATTTTTTTTTTTTTTTCCCTTGTGTATAAGGCCCTAGTGGCACTGTGGCAGTGTTTTCTGATTTTCGTTTAGATTTGTTTGTTATTAACTGGGGTACTATGTCCCTTTGATCTTGTTTGTTTGTTGGTTTTATAATATCTTTACTTACCAAAAAAAAAAAAAAGAGAAAAAAGGTACTCACTGCGTCTCATATTTGATTTACTAAAAGCCAGGTTATTTTGCCTTGTTATTTCTCAATTTCTTATATAAATGAAAAATAAGCATGTGATTGGTGTAGTAACCTAGAGAAATAGAACAAAATAATTCAAATACTTTTACTCTATTAGGTTGGAATAACTTCAACTACAACTAATTCTTGATTTTGCTACGAAAATTTCCGTCGTTATATGTTAGTTTTTTGTCACTACAAAGTTATGGTGTTATTCAAATTTCCGTCGTTTTTGTCACTACTAATTCTTGATTTTGTTAGTTTCCGTCGTTATTCAAATACTTTTACCTGTTACTTTGTCCTTTTCTAAACCACTATATTTAGATGCAAGAATTAAGATAATGACAACTATGCAATGTTTGGATTTTGAATTTGTGCTGTGATGAAAAGACTCAAAAAAAAATTAAGTTCTTTTTCCCCACTCATTTTGGTTGCATTAGGAAATTTAAAGAAATCATTCAAAACATAGCATAAAATATTTATGACGCGGATGTTAAAAAATTCGTAAAAATGTTTAAAGTGTTGCATAAATATTATGCTACGTCATGTATGTACTTGAGATGATGAAAGGGTACAAATTGAAAAAATCCTTTGATATAAGAAGAAGTGAGACACCTTAATTACATGCAGGAAGTAATGAAGTTCTCTAATTATTATGATTAATTAGTCTCTAATTAATCTCCGTGTAATAAACCAATTTAGTAATGACAATTTACGGGTCTTATGTTTTTTCTGTCATTCAAATCATAAAGTGCATTATATAACATTGCTTAACTTAAAAGAATAAAACTTGCTTTACCTTTGTACATAGACGTGAATATGTAATTAGCGTGCATTTATTAACATAATCTAACTATATTCTATGCAACTTTGAGGATTAAAAAAATTGAACATCAGAAGAAAAAGTTTAGCAAGTCTTACCAAAAAGGATTAAAAAATAGAAAAGAATTTATAATCTTTTTATCCCCTTGATTTGCTCTTTTTAAGTCAAACTTTGCAAAGCACTTAAAATATATGTCAATTTTTTTAATTTCTCATATATGCACATTAGGTCAAACTCTCATCCATACATCTATCATCTTTACCCCCTCAAAACTCCTTTCTATTGATAGAGTATTGATTGTCCCTAAAAATGTCGCCACATGGTGCTCCTGACCTTTTTCCTTTACACATTATAATTACAATGAAGCCAAAACACTAATTTTGAGCCCCATAACAAATGTGTAGTGAAAAAGTGACATGCAGCGTTTACTTGATGGTGTCCCGGGACTAACTTTCCCCTTTCTATGGGTTTCATCCCGGACCCACAAGTGTAGTCGTGTGTGTGTAGTCACTCAATCGGGGTGGTTTATGGTCTCTTGGGGTTGGGTAAGAATTTCCTGATTAGTCAAAGAAAGACAAAAAAAAAAAAAAAATTAGTATTAGTTTTTCTTTCGAGTGATTAAATTTTCGATCTTTGTTTGAATTTATGATTGTTGCCCTCACGTTTCTGGGGGTTTAGGTACTTACTTGTCGGCTACTTTTTTAAATGTGCACCCTACTCCAAAATAATGGTCCCATGTGAAACAGTTTGGATTAATGCTTCTTTCCAGCAACCAAACAGGGCTTAAACTCTCCGTTAGAGGAATGAAGTCATTATAGATAATTTAGAACCCTGATACTGGTACAGACAGCATTGTACAGACCATGTACATTAGTACATATGGGTCTCGGGGACCCATTTTTGGGTTCCACACGAACGATCCGAGCCATTCAATCATTTTAGAATAATTTTCCGATGGGCCACGCGATAAATTAGCTCCATCGGACGTGTGTAAATGGTTGATTCAAACAGCCCCCCCCCCCCCCCCCCCGTTTCATTTGTAAGATGATTGAACGGCTCTGATCGTTTGTGTGGGACCCAAAAGTGGGTCCCCGAGACCCATCTGTACATCGTTTGTACAAGGGTATCTATATTCTATACCCCTTGATTTTGCCCCATTTTTTAATAAAGATTAAGGTGATGAAAAAAAATTTCGCGATTATTATATTTTAGTTCCCATTTCAACTACTGAAGAGTCTGAAGTTGCGTGCGTGACAGAGTGTGTTTATTTTCCACCTTCGTTCAGTTAAAAGCCACTACTACTTGTTTATTGTGGTGTTTGTTTTTTCGCTGAGAGAGTATTTAAAATTTAAAAAAAAAAAACCCGTCATTTTTTTTTTGATCAGCGAAAAAAAAAAGAAACTATTGAGATTTTGAATTCTGGGCTATAGATTATTGATTCTTGAATTAGAATGAGAATATGTAAAGAGTGTTTAAATGAAAATGCACATTAGGTTTTCTAAAAGAATAATTTGAAAATGTATAACTAGAATGCAAATAATCTATAGTATAAAAGAATAATTTGAAAATCTCAATATGTAAAGGTTTTCATTCTAATTTGCCAAACACCCACAATCCTAAATTGTACTCCCTCCATCCTAAAATGACAATTTGATTTGCAACGCGATAAGTTGAAAATAATGCAGTTTTTCAAAAAAAATTCAAGTGTTGTTTTAATAGTTTACTAGATATCAATGAGCTCTTTCAGTCATAAAAAAAAAAGTTTGAAATTTTTCTTTAGAAAATATATTATTTTTAACTTATTAGTTTGAGAACCGTAAGTATCATTTACAGACGGAGGGAGTAGTATAATGCAGAATGGGATAATGGGTCCCTGAACTGAAAATTAGTTTTCAAATTTCATGGAAACAATTTTATTAAAAAATGACCTTAGTGTGAAATTGACAAGTGTTTTATTATCAGCTCTAGATTCCGAAAAGCAATTTGAAAACTCCAACAATTGATTTTTCAGATTCCAAATTCCTTAGGGCCATACATTTCATACCCCCAAAAATGCATCCCTTATCTGGCCCTTACTCAGGTGAGTTTCTACTAAAAATACCATCTTACCACTATAATTAAGAATGGGTGTAATTTCCGCTAAATTATAATTTTTAGATGTATATAAAGATAAGACTTATGTTCACGCTGACAAAAATACTAAAAATACCGTTTGGACGATAATGGAAACTCAGCCTCATAAATACTCAGTGTCAAACATTTGTTCTCCCTACTCAAACATTTGTTTTCCTCCTTCAGAATATAAGTGTCATTATTGAAAGTATTAATTATAATATCACTCCAACAACTGCATGTTCTTTATCACTCTGTCTTTTCTCTGTCACATGCTTTATCTTTTCAGCTTTGTAAAGCTTGAATAATAGCCTTTTATCTTCAAATTTTGTTTATATTTTCCTTTTAAGGGAAAATTTCAGTAACCTCCCTTGAGGTTTCTGACACAAACAGATACTTGCCCTAAGATTTCTGAAATGACACTATCCTCCCCTCCTTTTCTGACACAACAAAAAAGACCCCCCTACCGTTAACTAGAAGTTGGAAAATGGATGGAAAGATGATGTCATGTACTCAAACTTCTTTAAAACATATATTACCCTCACACTGTCCTCCCCTCCTCTTTTTATTTTTTAAACTTCTATAGTTAATTCTCATATCTCTTTTTTTCCCCCTAAGATATTGAATGCACTGGCCATAGTATTGAATGTACTGGCCGTAGCACAGTATTAATTAAGAATGATTTGTTTAGTAACTCAACAATTTTAGGTTTCAAAAATACAAAAACCAATTTGAAAAACTTAGAAGAACCCGGGTTTGGCATACATAAGACAATTGGTTTTTTTTTATTATTATTCAATTTCCTTTTCGCATTTGTTAGTTTTGTGTCAAATTTCTGGGGATTATTGGTTCATCTTCACGAGACGAATAGGAACAAAAAAAAATTATGATTAAAAAAAACGGACAGTGCTGGGCGTACAGAGGCCATGATACAGAAAACGTACCGATCGCGTTTAGAGACCCACTTTTGGGTCCCACACGAGTGATCCGAACCGTTCATTGTTCTTAAAACATTTTTCTGAGGGGCCCCACAAAATTCAGCTCAATCGGACGGTTGGAAGTTCTCCAACCAAAGTCCCACCGTTCCAACTAAATTTTTTTTGGTTGGAACGGTGGGACTTTGGTTGAAGCACTTCCAACCGTCCGATTGAGCTGAAATTTGGTGGGACCCCTCGGAAAAATGTTTTAAGAACAATGAACGGTTTAGATCACTCGTGTGGGACCCAAAAGTGGGTCCCCGAACGCGATCGGTTCATTTTCTGTACCATGGCCTCTGTACCCGTATCTTTATCCTATTTATTTTCCCACAACAGTTGTACTCTCGGTGCCAAAATTAATAGTATAGTGTAAGGAATATGCCATTGAAGTTATACTTCGAAATAACAATGATTTACCTCTGCAAAAATGATTTGACCCTAAAAAATTACAAGAGAGTTGCCTTCAAAGACTATAGACTTGATCCTTTTTGCACATCCACTTGTAAAATGTCAATTACAACACAAAAACATATTTTGTCAATGAAAAATCTGAAAATTTGGATTGTTTTTTTCTACCCACATTTTCTGTATCCATCTTTCTTTCACTGCCAAAAGGTCGTATTGTGCTTGGTTGCCACTGCAACATTTTGAGTCACTAAATTAATCCTTACCTATTCAATTTCCCCTTTGATCAATGGTATTCTATAAAGTATAGAATGGAAAGGATTTCGCCATTAATTAATTTAACCTGTTGTGGGGGCAGGGAATGGACATTAATTTATGAGGTGCATGCTCTTCCATTAAAAATAAAAATTTGATTTAATGTTCCTTCTTCGATCCCAACTGTAACCGTATCCCAAAGCTTTTATAAAATGTACTTATTTTGATGTCATAATGGCAATATCAGATCGGGAAATTTCACACTGGTGTTTTCCACTCTATTCAACGTAAACCAACTCTCCCTGTGTTTTGATCAGTTGCGTCATTTAGGTTTACGTGTACCGTCATTGTGCAGTGATTAATAATATTTTCTTCTTATTCTCCAAGAGAAAAAACCGTAAACCAACGCACAATCGAAGAATAACTAAGAAATTAAGAAAGAACGAAACAAAAATCTTCCTGTTTTCCTAATTGGAGAATTAGTTACATCCACAACTCACACTAACTTTTCGGTATATATCGAACGAAGAGATATGAAAGATTACCTTGATTGATGCGTATAGCATACATATACATCCCACGGCTTTACAATGTTTACATTGTTATACCTCATTTACGCCGGAAATCTAACTGAATCAGGCTAAACAAATCCAATTCATCAACCCCCAGGGTTTAGCAAAATAATTAAGGCTTGAGACTTGAGGATTTACTCCCTCCTAAGATCACAGGTTCGAACCCTCCCAAGTGCTATCAACAACTCTTTCGGGCCACTAAAGAATTTGCTCGATCATTAACTTCTGGGTCATAGGATTAGTCCAGCTGTGCACAATAAAACTAGCTTAGACACCTGGTTATAGGGCTGTAAATGAGTTGAACCCTATGAGGTTCGGGATCAGTTCGGTAAGGTATGAGTCAGGTTCGAGTTTGGCTCGTGTTTGATTCGAGCCTAGACAAGTGAGCTCGAGTTCAGCTCGTGAAAAAATTTCAAAGTTTGGGCTCAGCTCGGTAGGGCTCATTAAACTCAAACGAGCCGAACCGAGCCAAATTTAGGCTCGAATACAACTCGGTAGTGCTCGTTAGCAATTTAGAACACAAACTGAGAGGGGAAAGAGACATGCTTCAAAACAATATTACATGTAGATCTACCACAATAATCAAGAAATCAAACGAAAACGAACAGATCCACCACAATAATCAAGAAATCAAAAGAAAAACTACACAATAGGAAAAAAATATTGAGAACTAAATAGCAACTAAATTGAATAACTAGGTATCATCGACTGGATCTGGACGAAGCAGCGGAGAGAGGCAACATGGAGGCGGCAGAGAGGTGGCGGAGGGAGGCAGAGAGGATGGGGAGGGAGTCTATGTGCAACACCATCGGAAGCGGCTGAGAAAACGATGGGTGAGGTAACACCCATCTGTTCGTAATAGAGTACTCTAGTTAGGGATAAAAGAATAGCAAATTACATAGGAATCCCTCAACTATAAAATATTTACAGGTAGACCCCTAAAGTATTATTAATAACATTTTGACCCCAGGATGGATAAGGGAACAGATTCGGGGCGAGGATATGCTTGTCTCCACCTCCTACCCAATTTTTGAAAATTTTCAAAAAAAAAAATCTCCATATCCTATCCAATCCCCAAATAGATCTCCAAACTGTTGATCTGTTCGAAGAGGGGATCAGATCGGATTCGAACGGGTCAGATGAAATGGTCATCCCTAGTAACCTTGTTGTGCTTACCCTTAGGCCTCCATTGAGGTTGTGCCGCCCCTGATTAAACTATACATAAATGAAACAGTATACTCGTACATTTTTCTTGTGTTATTATGTCGGATGCTCCAAAATGGCGGCCCAACCCTGCCTATCTATTGTATTCGTGTCATGTCGTCCATCTTGTTTCCTAGTTTTAAATGTATATACGTTCACATGCCGATATCTCTAGTGTCAATGTATTTCTACAATTAGACTTGGTCCGTCTTTATTATATACAAGTTATATGTGAGCGCATTTGACAAACAATATTATTTTTAGATGGATTAAAAAATGTGATATCGAAGATAAAGGTAGAACGAACATGTGGGTGTTGGAGATAATAAATGAGATTGTATGTAGTGTAAGATTAGTTGTACTATATTTAATATGGATGAGATAAAGAATAAAATAGAGGGCAGAGGATCATTTTTGACAGTTGAATAAGGGTGAAATAATCCTAGATGGCCATACTAAATAGTACTCCATCTGTTTTAAATTGCTGGTTCTTTACAGGAATTCTAACTTTTTAAGGAGAATACAACATATGCATTCACACTTGAATAGATACAATGATTTCAATCAATGCCCTTATATGTCTACTTTTGAATGAAATCATTGTAATTGGTAAACTATTTTAGAAGATTAAATACATTTTCTTTTGGCTTTTCAAAGAGGACTAACAATTTGAAACATTCCAAAATAGTACTCCATCTGTCCCATTTTAAGTGTCCATCATTTTATTTTGAGATGTCCCAAAATAAGTGTTCCATTTTAAAAAACAACCAGCAAAACACACAAATTTCCAGTTTTACCCTTAAAAGTATTCTTTTGACCTTTTGACTTTTTTGGTCCCCAAAGTTTGACCGCCGTGTCATTTTGATCCCCAACATTCCAATTGCGAGATTTTCATTCCCAATGTTTGAAATTTGTGCTTAAATGGTCCCTACTTGTGACGCCGTCTATTCTTTCCGTTAAAGAGACGGGCAAATTAGGTATTTAACTACATGCAATAAAATAGAGGGCTCAAAGTCACCAAAATGATCCCAAAAAAAAAAGCCCACCAAAATGCCATTGTTCTCCGACGACCAAAGCATCGTCTATCCCAAAATCACCACCGCCATCATCTTTTACTCGAACATGTCTTTGTTCCCTGACGACCCACATGGGTTCATTCCGGTGCAGCCACCACAGGAGCTCTTGTAACGGAGAAGGAAAACTAGCAGCAACAAAACAACTAAAATTAAAAATAGGGCTTTCAACTCGAAAGAGTACAAGACCGCCATTGCCGTCGCCAACAACCGCCCATCGTCGAGCCAAAACTTCGCCCCACTGTCCGCAGTTGGTTGCTGCCAAGAACCCCAAGCCCGCCACGAGTCTATCCAGGTCCGATACGAGCCACAGACCTGAGTCCTTCGATCACGAATAGATCTCAACCCTCTCAACGTGGAGAGGGCGGTGGATAGTACCCTAACAGCTACCCGCGACGGATGGTGGAAGAGCGACGGTAGATCTGGTGAGTGGAATGGAGGAGGGGAGAGGATGAGAGGAGTAGGGAAGGGGAGAGTATAGCTCTAGGAACAAAAATAAAAACTCTGGCTGGAGTAGTCACCGGAGCTGCCGCCAAGAAAAGTAGGTGGCTCGGAACAGTGGACATGATGTGAAATGGAGCTGGCTGATGTTGGTGGAAGCCATGGATGGAGCTGATCTGAGAGTAGGGATGGCAATTCAACCTGCCCCGCCCCGATAGGGTAGGGTTTTTTTCTATTTTTTTGGGTAACGGGTAGGGGCAGGGGGTGATTTTAAAAAACCCGGCAGGGTTAGGGTTGGGGCAGGGGTATGGTCACCCCGCCCCGATATTACCCGCCCCGACATATATACATATGTATAATTATATCTATATATATGAAATTATATTTTCTCCCTTATATGCATCAAATTTTATTTGTATTCTTATAATTTTATTTTTACGACTAAAATATAACATTAGATAGTAGATTTTCGTTAAGTTGTGAAAGTTATTTGTGAACTTTTATCATTTGTTCTCACTAATATTGGAGTGTAAAATATACTTTACTAATATGTGAAAAAAAATAGGGGTGAGGCGGGGGTACCCATAAATTACCCGGTTGGGTTAGGGGGTGGTTCGGGAATTTTAGGATCGGGGCCGGGATCATCAAAACCCGCCCTAACCCGCCCTGTTGCCATCCCTATCTGAGAGGTAAGGAGGAAGGGAAGGGGTGGGTCGGCACGAGAGGAAGAGGGGGGTGGGAATGGGGATGGAGCTTTTCTTTCTTGTTTATTTAAATTTTTTTTTACAAGAGATGGAGCAGTTCTTTCAATTTTGGGGGAGATCGGGACGAAGGAAAGGTAGTTGGTAGGGTGCACGTGATGTTCACGGTTCTGGGGTGGTGAAATACCTAATTTGCCCCTCCCTTTAACAGAGAGAATAGACGGTGTCACAAGAAGGGACCATTTAAGCACAAATTTCAAACTTGGGGATGAAAATCGCGCAATTGGAATGTTGGGGACCAAATTGACACGCAGCCATATTTTGAGGACCAAAAAAGTCAAAAAGTTGTTGACAGAACTGTTACTGTAACCAAGTCCATTTATCTTTCCTTTCTACAGTTACGAGTATTTCCTATTTACCCATCTCAGGAGAACTGTTACTGTAATAAATACAGTAGCCAACAAAAAAAAATAGAGATTCAACTTGACTGTATTTTATGCTTCTACTTGACTACTTCTACTCTCTCTCTCTCTCTCTCTCTCTCTCTCACATCATCTCTCTCTCTCTCACATCAGATTCAAAATTTAAGATGAGACAGATTCACATTGAATTCACAAACTTGTCAGAAACCTAGATTTCATTTCCCCCCTGCTCTCATTCATCTTCCTCTGTTTTTCCTCTATATAAAATTAATTGCCTCAAATTCACCCTCCTCTTCCTTTCTTCTCAGGATAGATAGACCCACATATCCCCATAACCTCCAGATCTCTCTCTCTCTCTCTCTACAATGAGACAAATAGCTTCCTGTCTCGGCGAATATGCAATCCAAGTATCCGATCAGGCTTCTTGCTCAACATCCTCAACCCACTCTTGGATCTCTCCAAATCAAACCCCCTCAATCTTAACCTCAGTCTCTTCTCTATACAAAACCACTCTCTCCAATCAAAAACACCTCCTAATCACAGCCACATGGACCAAAACCCACACCGCCCAAGGCCTAACCATATCCTTCGGCCCAAACCCATCACCAATTTCATTCAAACTCAACACCGGTTCCACCCTCTTCCGGAAAAAAAAGAGAGGAACCAAGCTACTCGAGTTCGAAACCTCGAAAATCGAGCTCTCGTGGGACCTCTCCGGCGCCAAATACAATGCCGGTCGGCCCGAACCAATCGACGGGTTCCACGTGTCCATCCTCGTCGACTCAGAACTGGCCTTGGTTCTCGGTAACGAAGTCACCGTCTCCAAAAACCTCCAACCCGGAACCCACGTGGCGAAATCCCATTTGGTTTCGCGGCGAGAGTACTTTTCCGGAAACACACTTTACATAACCAAGGCTAGGTTCTGTGAAGGTGGGATTTTGCACGATGTTTTGATACATTGCGGTGGAGAAACGGAAGGGCTGAAGTGTCCGGTTTTTTCGGTTTGTATCGACAAGAAGACGGTGGTGAAGGTGAAGAGGCTGCAGTGGAATTTTCGAGGGAATCAGACGGTTTTCTTGGATGGGTTGTTGGTGGATATGATGTGGGATGTTCACGACTGGTTTTTCGGAGGGAGTGGGCCGGGATTGGGTGTGTTCATGTTCAGGAGAAGGAGTGGGACGGAGAGCAGGCTGTGGTTGGAGGAGAAAGGGGGGAAGAAAGAGATGCAGGAGAAGAGTGAGTTTTCTTTGGTGATTTATGCGTGTATGAACGATTGATTAATCCACTTTTTAGATTTTGTTTTTGTTTTTCGTTTTTGGATTGTATGATTTGTACTTATAATTTGTTTTTTTGTTTTTGGTTACTCCTGAAAGGGATAGATAATTCTTTATATCAATAGAGAAGGGAAACAAAAATGTGGAGTGCAGATTCTGTTTTTCAGTTTGAGAAATGGGAAAGTTCTCTCTCTCTCTCTCTCTCTCTCTCTCTCTCTCTCTGTTTTTTCGGCTGCAAAATTGATGATTTGGTAGAAGTGTGGAACTAATTTATTGATTTCTTGAGTCGTTAGATTTCTCCACTCCAACTTTCAGCTGTTACATGGCTGAAAGAGAGAAAATTTTCGTGGATTTTTTTATGCCAAAAGGTGAAAATTGAGCATAGAGAACTGAACTTTACGGCATTTTTTTACCCTGTTTTCTCTTTCTTGTTTGCATTGTATGAATTATCTTTTCATAATTGACGTTATCAGTTTCTCTAAAGTTATTTAATTTCTTCAGTGAACTTCATAATTTATTTTTGGTTGATGCTGAAAGGAATCGATTGTTCTTTTTTTTATCATTAATGAAAGGGAAAAATAAAAAAAGGCGAAGTGTAGCAGAAACTTGGAGTTTTTATTGATCAATTTGAGTACTTAATTAGTGGGATTTTCCATGCAAACTAGACTTAAAGGAAGTAGTACTAATTAATTTTCATGAATTTTTGGTGGCAAAAGGAGAAAATTGAATAAATACCCAACTGAATTTTTTGGCAGTTTTCAAAGAGTTGAACGAAGTTTTTGCTTTTGATTATTCTGAACAAAAATCGGCGTATGCTTTCAAACGACAAAATTGAATATGACAATTTCCTGATAAGCGTCAGAACAGTTTTGTTGTTTTTTTGAACAGTTATTTGTCATCTTTTAATCACTACGATTTTGCTCTGTTATTATATGAGAATAGCTTATCCCTGTGATCCAATTGGAGGCTATGGTAAGGGGACAGGGGCACCCCCGCGTCATCCCCAACCCAATTTGTTGATCTGAATTTTTCATATCGTAATTTATCCAGATCATCGATGCATGCAAAAGATAAGTTCATCGAATGAGGATAGAAACATGATCAGGTTAATTATTCTTTAAAAAGAAAACGTGTGTAATCTGAGTCTTTAAGTGTAGTAGTTTTTTGAAGATTGACAATGTATGAATTTTGGGGTTTTATTTTTTATTTTTTATTTTTATCATCATGCAAGAATTAGGTTGCTGATGTGACGATGGAACATGGATATGATAAATAAATAAAAAGGCTGACAATGGACACATTATAAGGTAAACTATTCTTTACAAAGAGAGCAGCTCGTCTGATTAATTTGAAAATAGATCATGCTTGTAAATTAAGATTTTATTGAAACCAACAGGGAATAAAAAAGCCACCGGGCATGCCCCTGAAACCAGACGTACTAGTTGTTTTGGCAAATGTTACTCCGTAGTTACTTCCAACAAGTGGGAGAGGGCATCAGTCACTACAAGATTGTAGTGCAATATCCGAGCCGTTGATTGGACAATTAACGGCCCAGATTTCATCTTGACACTTATATGATTCGAGCCGTCCATTGCAGAGATCAACGGCTCGTGTGCCGCACTATATGGTTGTAGTGCGGCGCTGCACTACAAGATCCCGGAGTCCCCAACAAATACGATGCTCAAAATATTCTTAGTATTATCAGCAAAATAAATATAATCCGGAAAAACTTACAGAATACAGAACAAAAAGGAAAAAAGACCCTCTTGCTTGTATATATGTAATATTTCAAATACCAAATTTAGGAAGAAGTGTGCCTAAATGGTACTCCCTCCGTCCTAATTTTTTTTTTTTGAACTGGCCGTCCCAATTTAATTGCTCCCTACGGTTATGTGTATTTTTTTAAAACTCTTGTAGTTTTCATTCTATAATGTATTTTATATGCAATATGGATCTTATTTGATAGATTTCAATTAGTACTATTAGACAAAATTTTAAAAACTTTCAAAACATTACAAATAAAAAGATATAGAAGTTTGAAAATGACACGAATATTCGTAGGAAACATTTAAAATGAGACAGAGGAGTATCTCTAATTGCTTGGCAAAAAATAGGATTGGGGGGGCCAGCATTTTTTCTGAAGTTCACATGTAGATGAGTTAATATCTGCTCTGCCAACTTTCTTAAATGCCTTGTTTTGAGACGTGAAGTACTCTCACAGAACCATTCCCCAATCTAGCATTAATGGAAACGTACCAGAAAAATTAGCATCTCTTTACCAGAATTGACACAGCTGTCAAAGGTAGGAGGAGGGGGCAGCTTGACCAAAGTGTGTGCTGGTGAGGGTAGTAATTGGACAGATAACAGAAAGACCAGTTTTTGTTTTCCTCATTAAATTTGCAGCCCCTTTTACAACAAGCTGAAAGCCTCTTCAAGTCAATATAGAGTACAATGACACCGAAATCGGTCTCACACACACACACACAGGAGGGGTGTCCTGTGTGTGTGCTGTATAGCGTGTGCACACACAATCCAGATAGCCAGGGGCGGACACAGGAGGGATGTCATGTGTGTGTTGTGCAGCGTGTTGGAGCCTATCCTGAGTCCCGTTGTTTAATCCGAATCGTTCATTTTGTTCGATTCGTCAATTATGTATACCACGGAAAAATTTAGATTTGGAGGACATCGGCAAATATTTGATCAATCACCATTTAACTTGCAGTTTTGTGAGAAAAAATCACCTACAACAGTTTCATTAACTGTTTTGTTTCTATGAAAAACGCAGTCTGAAAACATAGTTACCGATGTTCGATTGCGTGATGTACATACTTGACGAGACGAAAAAATGAACGATTCGGATAACAAAATGAGACCAGAGGTGGTCCCCATATCACACCCCCCGGACCCACACAGGAGGGTGCAAGGGGTGCCCGGCCTTACATCATTCTGAATATTCTCACTTGTTATACTTGTTTTTTTAGTATAATTTGAAAAAAATCTATGAAATTAGCCCTTACAATTCACATGTCAGATTGGTGAAAAAATTTCAATGTTATCAACTATGTACATGTATATTTGTAATATTTCCTCTGAATTCTAAAGAGAGAGACCTCACTTTTATGGTTTTGCTTGGGGTGGTGGGGCTGTTGCCACTTCCACCTCCACCTCGCCCTGACTCTTGCCGGTATTTCCTACCCCATCTCCTCTCCCTTTTGAACCCCACCCCCCCTCCAGAGGGTTGGTCCTGTGGTAAAGCTAGAAGTGTAGCCGCTTTAAGCCTCCAATTTTTTTAGCAAAACATGGGCCCATTTTCCATTTAAAAACCCGTAAAATATATAAAATATTCTGCATGATTACACAAGTGCGGTCTTGGTTTCCTCTTCTTTTTTTTGTGTGTGTGTGGGTACCTCAAATTTAGTCTTGGCTTCCTTTGTTCGCACACTGTACTTAGGGGGTGTTTGGGAGCCCCTTTTCTACTTCTCATTTTCACATTTTTGGGTTTTGGATGTTTGGGAGACTTGTGTCAAAATGATTTCTAAGAAAATGAGTTTTCCATTTTTTACTTTAGAGAGGAGAAATGAAAAAGAGGTGGGGAGTGTTGTGCCCAAAACTTGAAGTAAAGAATATAACCAAACAAACAAGAAAACAAGAAACAAGGATTACGTGGTTCCCCCCAAGCACGAGGCTCTAGAGGTACGTCCACGAGAAAGAGCAAGAGGATCCACTATCAATGGGAAGAAATACAAAGAGCCGTCTATACCCGTAACTCTACTTGAAGCATCCAATAGATATCTAGGAACAAATCTCTATTAGAAACCCTAACAGAGCATCAAAGTCTCACATACACGAAATAGACGACTCCAAACCCTAGATATCTCAAATCCCAAGACAAGACCAAACCAATGAAACAACCAAGAAACCCTAACACACTACGGGAACCCCATGGGGGCTCCCTTAAATGGATTCACTCAAGAAGTCCGAACCCTAATAGCCTCCAAAGCCTCTATTTATAAGAAAACACAGAATATTAGGTTAAACCCTACAAAAACGCGCAACCCGACGCATTCCGTATGGAATTTGGACTGGACCGTCCGGACAGACTTAAATCCTGTCTGGACTAAAATTTCAGCAACTTCAAAACAGTCCCCAAAACTGAAATCTACTCGTCACAAACTTCCGTGCTTCTTCAAACGTCTAAATTCAAGGCATATCTCCAACAGGGAGGAGCTTTTTGATTTTTGATTTTTCACTTTTCTGATTTTCAATAACAAAAAGCCCCACAAAAATAGATTATGTACATATCTCCCAAACACTGCTCTAGTTGCAAAATTCATTCTGCACATTTCTCACAAACCAAATTCAAAATACATTCTGACCATAATTCAAAAAGTTGAAAAGCCAAAAACTTAAAAATGAAAAACTGAAAATGAGGTTTCCAAACACCTCTTAGAGTAGAAAGTCCCTGGGTCGAATCCTAGTGGGCGCTTGCACCACTTGTAGCGTAAATTAGTTGTGTTTAGTGATCGTACATGTTACTAAAATCATCTTTTGCACACTAGATATATTACGATAAGTTTTTTTTTTGTGTGGTTGTTTTCTTTCGTTTATTTTCATTGTACTTTAGCTTTTAATGTCAATTCAAAAATAAAACACTTTACACTATAAACAATTTAAGATAGTTTATTTTTGCTCCACAACTTTAATGAAAAAGGTTTAAAATAATTTTTTTTATTGTTAAAATAGTATTTCTACAGTTTAATTTAATAACATGATTAGTTAGAGAAAACACAAAATATAAGCGGTACTCATTATGTTGGATACATTATTTTCTAATGGTATAAAAATTTTAAAAGTTTATTTTAGTTAAATTATGAAGTTAAAATACCATGTTTAATCTTTTCACCTTAATTAGCCGCCTATATTGATTTTGTTTATGTTAAAATACCTAGGGCTCATTTTTTTTAAAATTCGATTTAGGCCTCCAAAGTATTACGGCCAACCTTGCGCCTCCACCCCTACAGCTCGGATCAGGTTTTCCTCCTCGATCAGATTAGGTTCTCCACGCCCTCACCTCTACTGATCTCCTTTTCCGACCTTAGATCCGCTCCAATCCTTCTTTGAGGGGTCCGATTTCAGGAAAGAAGTGGTGTTGGGGATGACTTGGCTTTGAATGAAATCCTTCCCAATCCAAATGGACACCTGTTGACACGAATTTCTCCAGGGACAGGAGAAATGTCAGAGCCAACACCAAGTGGTGTTGTGAGTGAGCGGGCGTGCCAGGAGATACGAGATCTCCAAATGTAAAGATGATAAATGCGCCTGATCTGAAAACCTCATTCAAGCGTTGTGATACTTTATAAATAGGAAACAAAGTAATACGGTTCGAATGACTTGAACAAGGACTTCAACAACAAAAGAAAACGTACAATTACATAGAAGAAGGTAGGAGATGAGAAGGAATAGACATGGTTGAGAAAGAAAGAAAGGGAAATCGACTAACTCGATAGTTAGGAAACAAAATTACAATGCTGCTGTGAGCTTTTGGTGTGTGGACCTTTTGTAATGTTGCACAATGACTTGTATTTATAGGCATCATTTTGCTATGAATGGTTCATGAGATTTCGGACCCACTAAGCACATCTTCTGCCCATTTTCTTCAGAAGTCTTCACAAACTGTCATGTGTCCCTTTGACTCATTCAACCCCTTTTTAACTGCTCCTGAAATTAAATCCTAGGCCGCCAAGTGTCCCACCACTTCTATAACTACCCGCATGTAGAAAAAGTGGGGCCACTTGCCATAGCCTTAGCCGTATCTTTTTAAAAATAGGAATTAGTTTACTAGCCACTTCCCATAAAAAGTGGTAACCAATTCCTTGAAGGGATTTATCCCACGTGGCAACAACCACCTACTTTCCTTGATTTAAGCTTCATGTATTTGAAATAATTACAGATGCACTCACATATCGCCACGTGTCAGGAGATATCCGTACCAGGAGACATCGTCGCCACGTGTCAGGAGATATTCATGTCAGGAGATATCGTCGCCACATGTTAGAAAATATTCATACATCTCCTAGGAGATATCTGTATATCTCCTAGAGATATCGTGCTGATATGGCAGAAGATATTGATGATGTCTCCTTACTATTTGGACCAGATCTCCTTACTATTTGGACGGATCTCCTTGATAGGAGCGGTCCAAATATGGTACAAACAACACTGCAAAAGTTGAGGTCTATCTTATCCAACCATGGGCTCGGGAGGGGGGGTTTGTAATCATTTTTGGACATTTTATGAGTTTTAATGATCAATAACAGAACCATTTTTGTCGTGTGCATAAAATTATTACAAGGTAACTATGTATGTACACAGTGAGACACAATTTAGTCTCTTCTTGTGACATAGCAAGTAACAATATATATTTATTGAATATACTTTTGTTATCAATGTAAAAATAGATGTCATTCGGGCCCCTGCTACATATAAATTTATGTCATCTCCAAGGCTTTGGTGTCATCTCATTGTTGGGGTGCAAACAACCTTTAGCAGTACCGAGGGTATGGGGGCGGGAGCCCCCACTCCGGACTGCAGCGAAAACGATATTTGAGGGACCTCGGTGTGTAATTTCGGCCATAGGCCCGACCTAATTATTTTGCTGTTAGTGTGTAATTAGGGTTATCAGTTTTCAGAAGAAAACAGAGAGAGAAGCGAGAGAAAACGCAGATCTCAAAGAGATTGCGAGAAGACTTGTACTCTTGATTTCTATTTCATAGTGGACTGGTGTGGCTCCCGTGGTTTTTCCTCGTGTTGAGGATTTCCACGTATATCTGTGTCTCGTTTCTTTTCCGTTTTTCCATTATGCACGTTTACTTGATTTTCTGTTCTGTGATTCATTGTTTCCAAGATCCGTAGGGCTGTTGTGGGGTTACGAAAATTTACGTCATCTCCAAGGCTTTGGTGTCATCTCATCTCTGCTTCTAGTCATCTCCAAGGCTTTTCAATGTCTGTTTTGTATACCTTTCCGCTGTTGCTTACTCCTTTGAGGATCCACATAGTTTTGAGATGTCAAGTCTGGATCTTCATGCTGCTGCTTATTTTATGAGGATTCAAATTGATTTGATCTGCCACAGCCGACCCTTCTCAGAGTTATACATTGAAGACCAATTCTTTCTGGACCAAAAATCTGGAGCTCCTTATTCTCATCTGCAATGGCTATCGGTATTGGCAGTTTTGAAGGCTATCTGATGGAATCGTGGAGTGCTATCTTGGTTCAGATTTTTGGAGTATTAGTGGAGAAATATTTGATCTTTTATTCTATTTTCCACATTGTAACTGTATTCCCTTTTGGGTGTAGCTGTTGTATCTCCTTTTGGTCCTGTCTGCCTATTTTGGTTGACCACTTGTTAACTTTAGTTATTTCCCTAGGGTCCGGGGTGGCGTATGATTTTCGCAGAGAGAGGGGTCAACATAGTTGGAATGTCTCTTTCGCGCTTTTGATGTTTCTTCGGATCTCTTTAATTTCAAAGATTAATAAAATTTTCTTTGCCGTTAAAAAAAAATTAAAAAATTACATCTGCCACTGCAGATAAGTCAAGAGGTAATAGGGATGAGTTGTAAATACAGACATCTCGAATTTGGAACTTGGCAACCTCTTTGGGTTAGGCCGCAAGAGTTTCTCTTGTGATTTCAATAGTCCCGACGGATGGCCTGCTTTAATCAGGTCGGGAGGGGATCTAGTCAAGGTGCGTGAAAGCAGATCCAAACACCCCTATTGCTAAACTAAAAAAAAAAGGGTCACATATTAGTTTACCTTAAAATTGTACGATTGTGCAACCCTAGTTTGTTTTCTAGTCGACCATTTGATAGTGGTCGTCTAGGTTTGATGGCCTTTTTATATAGTGGGGTTAGGAATGTTATGAATGACTGATATCAATAACTGCTTCATGTAGGGGCTTATTTATTTATTTATTTTAAATTTTTTATTGAAAATTTGAATTCATAGATCAAATGCTTACAAAAATCCGATTACACTGAATTTTTGCTAGACTCCTCACGAATGAATTTGAACAAAATAAATGATTTCGATTAGCAAAGTGAGACATAGAACGATCATACCCTCGTAGAGGGTAAACAAAGCGAGAGTGAACAAGATTACACTCTTAATCCTTTGTCATTACTTACAATAGTCATGGTTATAAAAATTTATGCACAATTCTTACCTCCAACTAAACTACCAACATTACAACTTATCCCTCCTCACTACCGATCCTAATCTCAATCTTCTCCTCACTATCTAATCCGTTCAACCTATAACACGTGTCAATGAGGCCTAAATGACTCTAGGAGATCGAGAAGTATATGTTGTGGTTGACGGACAATATATATATAGATATAGGAAGATGTTCTATTAAGGACTCCCTCACGGATCTCCTCCGTGAGGACCACCCATTTTTTGATTTTTCGGACCAAATTTCAACGATCCGAACCGCTCAATGTGTTTAAAACATGTTTTCCATGGCCAACGCGAGGAATCACAAAAAAAATTACCCGAAAGGGCTTTATTCGAGCAGTTTTTCATAATAACCGTACATATATAGTTTATCGAAAAAAGCTCGAATGAAGCCTTTCCGGGTATTTTTTTTGGACAAATCCTTAAGGTGACCCTTAAAAACACGTTTTAACACATTGGGCGGTTCGGATTGTCGAGATTCGACCCCGATCCATGAGGTCCGCAAATTGGGAGTTTGAGGGAGTCCTTAGTAGAACGAGATTGTATATATATATATATAGGTAAAACTTCTAGTCCAAACCTCCCGAAAATAAGAAAAAAATGATTTTTTTTGTGTTGCAAATTATTTTTGGAAAATCCGAGCCATCCAATATGTTCAGAAGGTGTTTTCAAAGATCCACGTGGGAAATCTTCAAAAACAAAATACCGGGAATGACTTGATCCAATTTATTTCTCACATCAATTTATTGACACTAGTGATGTCCGAATAATTTTTTTACAGTATTTTTTATTTTTATTGTTGCCTTAACCGTTTGGGAGGATTGAGGATGGGATTGGATGAGGATAAAACTTACGAGGCCCAACTTGTAATCAGGGTTTATCTTCTAATCCCATGTGTAAACAAACAAGCGGGTGGGATTGGATTATGGATGAGACTAATTGGGATCAATAATCCCGTACAACTCACTATTGTATCCCACCTTCCCCAAGAACAAATAATTCGGGACTAAACCAACCTTCGGATTAAATTACTACTTCAATCCAACCGTCGATATTACTATTCAAAACTCTATCCCATACTTTTAATCGTATTTCAACCAAACGCATTACAAAATTATATACAATCAGGTGGACCCCAGTATTAACTAATCTCATGGTATTTGCTTATCTCCTGTTTTCCAATCCCTCAAAACAAACATGCCAGTAGGGTTATTATGTGGGGCATTACTGTCAAGTCTTCTCTTGAGAATTGAAATGTCCTGGGTACTGTCATGTATAGTTGCAACAGTGTGGAACCAAGAGTCCAAAAAGTATACATCTAGTCTGAGAGTGGACTAGGCATGGTTTTTGGTGGTAGCATTAACAACCACATTTTCCAATGCTGCCAAGAATTCCCATAAAAATAAAAATAAAAATAAAAATAAAAAACGTGCCATGGTAAAGTCCGATCAACTTGTTTTTTTTTGTAAAGATTTTTTTTTTCTTTTTCTGTTAATTTTTCGAGATTTTTTTTTTTTTTTGGCAGAGGTGCGCTTGATTCTTCAAAGTGCAGAAGATCACTATTAGGAAAATTTGTTTCAGCACATAAGCCCCATTCCACTAAGCGGATTATTTGATTTTTTGAGAATTTTTTTTTCATGTTTTTCAAAACAAGTCATTCTCCTCACATATATCAACTAAAAAGCCCCAAAAGTGAAAAGACCAAACTTAGTGAAACGAAGCTTCATACCCACGAAAGGAGAGTATGGAAGTATGGAAGATGAGAGTCTGCAGAGAAGCTTGACCCCTGAAATAAGCTCCAGTGTGTAAGTAATTAAGGTATGTTCGTAGTTCTTGGAAACTTCAATGTCATTATTTTTTCTGTGAAAGAATTTTTTGTTCTAAAACACCAAGCGTTTCTTTATTCTAGATGATCGAGTTTGATACTCCAAATGTAGAGTATGAAAACAAAAGGTTGTCGTCCAAATTTACTTCTCCAAGTTGAACATATAAATATAGAAAATATTAAACTCAAATAGTCGAATGAATGTACAATTCGATTGGTTGACGAGAACTATTTAAAAATAAAGATGAAAAATAGAGATACAGAGTAGTGGTGTACGTAGCTTGTGAGATGCGTTGAATAGCAAATATCTATTTAAGTACGTCGAATGTAGCTCATTATATATATACAAATATCTATGTATGTATATATGCAAATATTACAATACAAATTATAATAAACAAGTCAATACCCCATCTAAATTAGTCATCAACGATCCCCATGCATGTGTGATCTTATCAAAAAACTTGTGCATAGCAGTATAGCACATTAACACCAGCCCATTTCTCAAGCAATGAAAAAATAAAGTCGGGTCTTGCTAACGGGTGCACCGTTGCACTCGTTAAAGATACGAAAAAGTACACTTGTACGTTAAGGTACACTTAAAAGTGTACTTTAAATCACAAATGAGAGACACAAGTGTGCTTTTTCGTATCCTTAACGGGTGCAACATTGCACCGTTAGTATTTCCCAATAAAGTAATGGCATGCATGTGTTTATTGGAGAGAACAAAGTGATGAAATAAAGTTGACCAAAACCCATGCCACTAAAGTCCTTTATTAGGTAGATTAGGACCCAATTTTTGTCATCTAATTTAACCTGAATGAGATGAAAAAGATTGAAAATTTGGATGAATTTTGCCTCGTTTGTTGTTCACCAAAGATTGGTGCCTTGTGATTCCAGTTAAGAAATTCTCTCTCAAAACCTACTACTACCATTTAATCTGCTACGTGGCCTAACCTATATTTCAGGACCACCTAACCATTTAATCATGTAAAAGAAGTACTTTTCTGCCCTGGTTTACACGTTTAACAGGGAACGTAGTGAGAAAAAACCAACGATGCGGTCCTGTTTCGATCGGTTGCATGTAGTGCCATTTACCTCCCGGAAGGAATCTGAGCTGAAAATTTTGGAAAGGTATCAATCAACAACAAATTTAATGAAAGGGCTTGCACGAGTGGTGCCGGGGTGTCCGAGCCCCTGTACAACTTTGAATAGTCTACTTACTAATTTATTAATTTTGCAGGTTAATTTGATTGGAAAAAATTTCTTATAACTACTGTACATGTGTGAAAAAAAATTCTTAAAATCTAAATCATTTATTATTTTGGATTTAATGTAGAAATACACGGGGGTTGCCCCTGCTTAGTAGAAATTCTGAATCTATAGATTTGCACAAATAGACATGAGAAAGCAATTATAGGATTGTCTTTGAAGAGGTCGAAAGGTTAAATTCGCACAAGCGAAACATTCTATACCTTTGCCCCCGTCATAAACTTTAGTGCTTCAGGCAGATACCCAGTTATTACAATTACAATAAAATAAAAGAGCACTATTAGGGAAATGATAATTGCCAAAACTTATTTTGTTAATGCCAAAATTCTACTGCATGAGAGTTTTGTACTTTGCACATGGTTGGACGCTCACTCACGACCGGATGGCCTTTGTTTTTAAGGTATGTAAACCAACAAGATTTTTATGCATTTATTGTTAACATAGACTGTTTTGATATTATCACTATTTTTTTTTATTATAGATATAAGAATAATGTGAAATCTATTTCCCCTTGTAACTTTTGGAAGTCTTAAAGGTAGGTCTCCAAGTTTGATTGTGAATCAACGCTTTTTAACTGGCCGAACTTCATCAACACGCTTGATTTCAGTCTCTTTTTTCTTCAACAAAAAGCGCAAATGGTGAGACTTGACCAACCTTTTCCGTAGTTGATTCAAGTTGACAAAAGCGCAAAATAATGGTTGAGTTTGGCATACGCTACTTTGTTGGTTATACTGTTATAGTCTAGTCTGCAATCAACAAAAAAAATACTACTCCATAACATTTGTCCATTGAAATTTGGAAATATTAGGTTAAAGCTCGAGACACGTTCATCCCCCAAAATTTATGAATTATAGAAGCTCCTAAGCGTTTAATAAAAATAAAATAAACCTAACTTTAGGCCCCCGAAAAATAAGGACTGGCAATGAACATGAGGCTTGAACCAACAGTTCTTGAAAATGAGTTGGCGTATATCTAAATATAGGTGAAATCTTTTTGGAAGTAATTATGCCAAAACGGTTTTGGTTGGTGTCAAAACTCCCAAAAATTATATGGGCAAGGAAGATTTGCAAGGAATCACGCAAGGAAGACCCTATGGGGTCCAGTACGGATCCCAAACGGCTGATCTGAGCCGCTAAAAAATTTTAAAAACACATTTCGAGTAGGCTTGCAAGAAACCAGTTTCATCCGATATGTGTGGATGCTTCATCCAAACTTTCATTTTTGAATGGCTCGGGTGAAAAAAGAAAAAATGAAAGTTTGGATCGAGCATCTAAACATATCGGATGGAGCTGGTTTTTAGCGGGCCCACTCGAAATGTGTTTCTCAAATTTTTGAGCGGCTCGGATTAATTGCTCGGGATCCGTACTGGACTCCGCAGAGCCTTCCCTGCATAATTCTCTCCAAATCTTTTCCTTGCATATATCATTTCTGTAAATATGATTCACTTTTGTAAAGTACTTCTCTACACATTTTGACCACCATGAAGATTGAATTCTCAAGGAGACAGTACAAACTAGTATATGCTTGCATATTGAATGAGCGGGGAAATAGGCTACATTAATATACACCCTTTTTTGGGTGTGTATCATATGTACCCAATTTATCTACCGTTGGATTGTTAATCTCATTAAAACTGCTACGAATTGGATAACTTGATACCTGAGCAATAGGTTTCCTAAGAATCTTGTTTGTGAAAAATTACGATTTTTTTTTCCTAAAGTTACGAGAATCACAAAAATGTTACGAATCATGTTGCTGGAAAATTATGAATTCTTAGTATAAAAGTTCCGAAACAAACGAAAATGTTATAAATGACCAGTTCTCCAGGTCATTTATTATGATGTGGCATAATATGGATCACGAAACAAGTGTATACCGTACACACCTTTAAGGAGTGTGTATTGTAGCCTTTCTCAACTAGCCGTTGTGCTCACACCCCGTATGTAAGTGTTAATATGAGGGGGGTGGTATTTGGAGTGGGTAGTTCTTTTGGATGTCGGGAAGATGATTTAGTTTGAGTAATTTTACTATTTAGTCCTAAAAAAGTTAATTCATGTTATGGTAAAAGCAATTGTAAATTTTGGTATTTTATAAGAAAATTATTGGAAATAACTTTTGTGACACACAAGAAAGGGGTTCTTACTTCTTAGAATAGATGCTTAGATATGAAAGGGGTTCTTACTTCTTAGAATAGATGCTTGGCAAAAGTGATCACACCAAGAGGGATTCTCCTTCACAAAAGTGTACTTCAATATTTTATTCTTAATTCTCTTCTTGTCCTTCTCTGTAGCCATTATCTCTATGTTTGAACAAAGAAATTAAAGCTCTTTATTATTATTATTATTATTATTGTGGTTCAGGGGTGAGTGCAATTCAATGAAACTTCCGGGTCTTTTTTTTTTTTTTTTTTGTCATTCCTTGCGCAAACCCTTTAGAATCGTTTTAAACACATTGAACGGTTCGGATTGTCGAAACTTGATCGGGAAAGTTGAGAAATGGGTGAGGTCCATACGAAATCGTCCATGAGGGATCCCTCAATGAATCGGGACTATATATATATATATATATATATAGTGGTGGAGCCAGAATTTTAATCCGAGGGGGGCCGAAGTAATTGACATCTTATTGCCTACACCGTAAACAAATTATACCGTAGAGTTTTTGTTTTCTCGTGTAATACATATGCACATTGAAATTATTGCAATATAATGCAGTTAAAGTATATGAATCATTTTGTTCTATTACTTTAGGCTATGACAACACTCGCATGCTATTTTGCTTGGTTATGAAAGAAATAAAGAAATTAGAATGTGAAATAACCTATTTTTTTTGCTAAATCAAACCTAATTTATTAATATTGCTACTAAAAACTAGATATCTTATATATATTTTTTAAAATTGCGGGGGGGGGGGGGGGGGCACCTCCCAGCCCCAAGGTGCCTCCGCCCCTGTATATATATAAGGGAGGCTTCTCCTCCGGACCTCCCGTTTCCGAACCTCTATGATCCAAACATTTTTTTGACGATCCGATCCGTCCAATGTGTTCAGAAGGTGTTTTCAAGGATCCTCGCGGGAAATCTTCAAAAAAAATACCGGGAAGGGCTTGATCCAAACAATTTTCGCAAAACTGTAAAAATACAGTTTTTGCGAAAAAATGCTTGGATCAAGCACTTTCCGGTATTTTTTTTTGAAGATTTCCCGCGTGGACCCTTGAAAACACTTTCTGAACACATTGGACGGCTCGGATTTTACCAAAACAATTTGCAACACGAAAAAAATCAATTTTTTCTTATATCCGGGAGGTCCGGATAAGAAATTCACACTATATATATATATATATATATATATATATATATATATATATACAGTCCACCTCCCCTCCAAACTCCCTTAACTTGTTAAATTCCGGACCTCATTGATCCCGATCGAATTTCGATGATCCGAACCGTCCAATGTGTTTAAAAGGTATTTTTTAGGGTCCCCGCGAGAAATCATAAAAAAAAATACCGGGAAGGGCTTGATCCGAGCCATTTTCACAAAACTGTATATGACCCTAAAAAACACTTTTTAAACACATTGGACGGTTCGGATCATCAAAATTCGATCGGGATCAATGAGGTCCGTAACTTAATAAAATCCGGGAGTTTGGAGGGGAAGTGTGGTGTATATATATATATATATATATATATATATATATATAGAGAGAGAGAGAGAGAGAGAGAGAGAGAGAGAGAGAGAGAGAGAGAGGAACTCTTTAGTCCAGGATTCCTAGGTCCGGAACTTATAGTTCCGGATGAAATTTTCATGATCCAAACCGTCCAATGTGTTTAAAACGTGTTTTCAAGGGTCCTCGCGAGAAATCATCCAAAACAAATACCAGGAAGGGCTTGATCTAAGCAGTTTTTTAGGACAATTTCTCGCGGGACGCTTAAAAATACTTTTTAAACACATTGGACGGTTCGGATCATGCAAAAACATCTCTTAAAAGCTTCAAAACACCAAAAAACCTCCAATCCGGGATACCGGACTGGAGAGTAGGTGTGTGTGTATATATATATATAGAAAACTTCTAGTCCACACCTCCCGTTAATAAGAAAAAAATGATTTTTTTTGTGTTGCAAATTATTTTTGGAAAATCCGATCCGTCCAATGTGTTCAGAAGGTGTTTTCAAGGGTCCATGCGAGAAATCTTCAAAATAAAATACCGGGAAGGGCTTGATCCAAACAATTTTGGCAAAAAATGTAAATATATATTTTTTGTGAAAACTGCTTGGATCAAACCCTTCCCGGTATTTGTTTTTGAAGATTTCCCGCGTAGACCCTTGAAAACACCTTCTGAACACATTGGACGGATCGGATCGTCAAAAAAATGTTTGGATCATAGAGGTCTGGAAACGGGAATCCCGTTTTAGAAGTGGACTCTCTCTCTCTCTCTCTCTCTCTCTCTCTCTCTCTCTCTATATATATATATATATATATATAGGGCCCCCTTCTAATCCGGACCTCCATGATCCAAAATGTTTTTTGACGATCCGATCCGTCCAATGTGTTCAGAAGGTGTTTTCAAGGTTCTACGCGGAAAATCTTCAAAAACAAATATCGGGAAGGGCTTGATCCAAACAGTTTTCGCAAAAAATATATATATACATTTTTTGCGAAAACTACTTGGATCAAGCCCTTCCCGGTATTTTTTTTTTGAAGATTTCCCGTGTGGACCTTGAAAACACCTTCTTAACACATTGGACGGCTTGGATTTTCCAAAAATAATTTGCAACACAAAAAAAATCAATTTTTTCTTATTCTCGGGAGGTTTGGACTAGAAAATTCGCCTATATATACATACTAGAAATAAAGAAAATTTTAGAGATAATCCCAACAAAATCACAATAGGTTGTACCCCCCCCCCCCCCCCAAATGGTATCAGAGCCAAGTAGGTAATTGTTGAGTTAGAACCAATTTAATCTATAAATTATTTTTGAATCTTAGAAAATTCAATTAGTATTTTGTCCTTGTTTATCTGCGTTTGAGCATCCTGTCTCTGGCCACCCAAGCTTGAAGCCCTGTTAGATGTGTTAGTCCTAAGAGTGAGGCAGTCGTGAGGATAGGGTCACCAATTGTGTATGAGTGTATACAGGCTAGGTCTCAAAAAAGATAACTCCAGGAAAAAATATTAAGAGAAAATTTTAAGTGAAAAAGATAATGAATAGATTATTTAGGTGCAGCTCTTCAACTAGCTCAATGGCTTCGATGTCGTCCATACCAGACATAGTAAACGAAGAAGAACATGAATATCAAGATTGTACTACAGACTTAGGAAATTGGAATATACCAAAATTCCCAGTAAAAGAATTTATAAAACTAGTTTTTTTAGAAGATGCTTTTAAGACTGATCAAGTAGCAAAAACTGTAGAACAAGTTTATGCAATTACAAAACAACAAGAGAGATGTGCTCTTTTAAGTAAAGAATCAGTTAAAAAACATCTAGAAAGAGGTTATAATTTTATTCATGTAGGCTTAGTACAAGTTGCAGTTAAACCCCTAACACGAAGATGACTTAATTCCTCAATCTTGTTAGCTTTAAGAGACAGTAGATTCACAGTATACAGTGATAGTTTGTTAGGCTTAATGGAATCTAGTCTACACAATGGTCCAATATATTTTAATTGTTTTCCTGATTTACCACTTAGTTTAAGAGATAAAAATATTTTAAAAACATTAACTTTAAATATTCAAACTGCTGGAGCAATTACCAATATGCTCGAAGGAAGTCACTCAATTGCTTTAGTGTATCGTATTTATTACAAATGCATGAAAATTAATTTAAATATTCATGCCTTAGTAAAAAGTCCAAAAGATAAAACTGTACTTATACAAAGTAGCACTGCTGATGCTAATGTCCAAGTACCAAAAACAATTCAATGGAATGATATCCAGTTACCAGCCAGTTGGCTTAGTGAAAATGAAAGTTTTCCACAAACAATACAAAATGATATGGTAGATTTAGATTATATCCAACAATACTTAGATGGCACAGTTAGAATTAGTTTTGATCAACAGCGAGTTAACACTCCCCTTAAAATTAGAGAATTTAGTAGGTCAGAAAATTCAACCAGTGTACCTAGGCAAGATAGGAATTTGCTAGATCCAAAAGTTAGGTTAAAAGGAATTGAAACAGCTTCACAGGTTAGTAAACCATGTTACTCAGCACAGTCAAAATTTGAGGATGAAGAAACATCCCAAGGATCACCAACCCAAACTGATTTCGAGGAAATTACCCCTCATCCCATAGATAAAAGTTTATTAACTATACATAGAGATTTTACTATAAATGTAGAAACGTTGTTCCGAGAATTTAAATCAAGAAATAATGCAGTAAAAAGAAAAGAATTTCATAGTAAATATAATCCTAGTCAAACATCTGAAATAGTAAAAAATTGGAAACAATTCATGAAAGATATAAGAACAGAAGTTCAATTTTTTGATTATCTAGAAAATTATTATCAAAAAATTAACACTAGTATACAAAATAAATGGAAAAAACTAGATAGCACAATAAAAAATCAAGATCAAAATATTTAGAAAATTGATGCATTAATCTCTAAAATACATACTATAAATAAAGAAAATTTTAGAGATAATCCCAACAAAATCACAATAGGTTGTACTAATGTCTATTGGCAAAATAAAAAAATAAATGTCCTTACTAAAGATACACAAGAAGAAGACTTTTTTTATTGATTTAATTAGTAAAATAGAAGATCCCGAGTTAAAACAGCATTATGTTAAAAAATTTAAACAACTTCTGATACAAAAAAGTAAAAAATCCCAATATACTAAACCAATAGCAAATCTCAATACTACCATAGCTAAATTTAATAAAAAACAAAAGGAAGTTACCCTACAAGACCTACAACAAGAAGTGAACATTATCAAATAGGATATTATTGAATTAAAAAATAATGATATAAAATTAAGTACTCAGATAATAGCACAAAAGATAAATAAAAACCTTGAAGAATTTGATGCAGAAATAGAGAAAAATAATCAATCGTCTGATGAATCCTTAGAAACAAATAGTCAGAACTACTCAGAAAGTAATCCTAAAAGAAACAATCACCAAAATAATGGTCTAGGAAATAATAGGATAAATATAATAAGTAAAATGGATCTCATCCAAAAATGGCATGCTAAAGTAAAACTAGTAATAAATGATTATGAAATTAAAGTCACTGCTCTCATTGACACTGGAGCAGATTTAAATTGTATCCAAGAAGGTCTCATACCTACAAAGTATTATCACAAGACAACTGAACAGTTAAGCTCTGCAAATAGTAGTAAAATGCGTATCAAATATAAATTACTGAAAGTCCATGTTTGCCAAGATAAAGTTTGTTTCAAAACTTCATTTGTCTTAGTCCAAAATCTAACTGATACAATAATTTTAGGTGTACCTTTATTTGCTTACTTTACCCATTCACAACCAATAGTGAAGGAATCACTACTAAACCTTTAGGTCAACAAGTAACCTTTAGATTTTTAACAAAACCTGAACGTAGAGAATTAAAACAATTAAAAGATTGGTCTGAATCCCAATCTATTTGTAGGATAAATAAAAAAAGTAAACATCTGAAATTCCTAAAAGATGAAATTAGATATAAAAGAATTGAAGAACAGCTCACTGATAACTTTCTAAATCAAAAGATAGAAAATTTCAAAAAAAGGTTAGAGAAGGAAGTTTGTTCTAATCTTCCCAGTGCATTTTGGCATAGGAAAAAACACATTGTAACTTTACCTTATATAAAAGGATTTAGTGAACAACAAATACCTACAAAATCTAGACCTATTCAAATGAATCCTGAAGTTATGGAAACTTGTAAAAAGGAAATCAATAATTTAATTGATAATAACATTATTCGGAAAAGTAAATCACCTTGGTCATGTCCTGCCTTTTATGTTAATAAAAGTGCAGAAATTGAAAGAGGAGTTCCATGATTAGTAATTAATTACAAACCATTAAATACAGTATTAGAATGGATAAGATACCCAATTCCTAATAAGAAAGATTTAATTAATAGACTAAGTGAAGCAGTAATATTTTCAAAATTTGATTTAAAAAGTGGATTTTGGCAAATCCAACTACATCCCAATGATAAATATAAAACTGCCTTTACTACACCATTTGGACATTGTGAATGGAATGTAATGCCTTTTGGATTAAAAAATGCTCCTAGTGAATTTCAAAATATAATGAATGAAATATTCAACCCATTTAGTCATTTTATTATAGTCTACATAGATGATGTTCTCATTTTCTCAAAATCAATTGATGAACATTGGAAGCATTTATATTCATTTCTTGATATTATTAAACATAATGGGTTAGTTATCTCTGCTCCAAAAATTAAATTATTTCAAACAAAAATTAGATTTTTAGGATATGATATTTACCAAGCAACTATAGTACCAATTAGTAGAGCAATCCAATTTGCAGATAAGTTTCCTGATGAAATTACAGATAAAAATCAGTTACAAAGATTTTTAGGATCTTTAAATTATATAGCAGAATTTTATAAAGACCTTAGAAAGACATGTCAACCACTGTTTGAAAGATTAAGAGACAATCCCCCTCCTTGGTCACTCGTTCATACTTCTGTTGTTAAAGAAGTCAAAAAATATGTTAGAACATTGCCTTGTCTTGGTATTCCTACAGTCAATTCCTTCAAAATCATTCAAACCGATGCCTCTGACATTGGATACGGTGGCATTCTCCTCCAAAGAGTCAGTTCCACATCTCCAGAGCAAATTGTTCGTTTCCATTCTGGTCTCTGGAATAAAGCACAAAGTAATTACAGTACTATTAAAAAAGAAATTTTAGCAATTGTTTTATGCATTTCAAAATTTCAAGATGATATACTTAATCAAAAGTTTTTAGTCAGAGTCGATTGTAAGAGTGCTAAATATGTTTTAGAAAAAGATCTTAAAAATATTGCTAGTAAACAAATATTTGCTAGATGGCAATCAATTTTGAGTATTTTTTATTTTGATATTGAATATATTAAAGGAGATCAAAATTCTATTCCTGATTTTCTTACTAGAGAATTTTTATTTGGTAATC
Organism: Vaccinium vitis-idaea; assembly: GCA_963854785.1. Lineage (NCBI taxonomy): Eukaryota > Viridiplantae > Streptophyta > Magnoliopsida > Ericales > Ericaceae > Vaccinium > Vaccinium vitis-idaea. The sequence goes on along the minus strand of OY978223.1, from coordinate 27,215,314 downwards.
AACAATAATTATTTTATCTGCAGTTCGGTCATGGCAGAAAAAAGTAAGAAACAGGGAAAACAGGTTCACACTACAAGTAATCAGCCAGCCCCAACGAGCAATCAGAGTAATCAACTTGTCCGTACAAGTAGTCAGCTTGCTATCTCTCCAGTAAATTTAGTAAATAGGTACCAAGTTCTTGGGCAACACCCAAAAACGGCGTACAACTCAGCAATCAGTCAAAACTATACCCCAGTAAACCAAAATGTGGTATCTAACCCATTTTGTCCAGCCTAGCCAATTCAAACTAGTAAACCCAGAATTCCCTCCATTTACATCCCTAAATCTCAGTTAGCCAATTTGTTCTATATTGAACCACCTTTTAAACATATCAAAAACCCCATAGAATTAGCAATATCCTTTTTCCCTCCTGGTTGGCATTTCACCCCTCATCATCCAGAAAAGTCAATTTCTTTTTACAAAGATATCCTTCTACAACACCAGTCAATAGTCATCAAATCAATTCAAGATCAGAATAATCCCAGTGATACTATTTGCCATTCTCTCTACATACATGATATTATGGCAATGGAAGAATGGGGACACCCTTCAAATCTCAGGAATCTCCCTGGTTATTCTATCCCATACAATTATTATGATTACATTGAAGCATGGTCCAAAGTTATCCTTCATGAAAATGAAACCAATAATCATTCTTGGTTATTTCAATTTGACCAAAAATTCAAGTCAATTTTCCCAACATGGTTCCTCCGATGGTGGTCCCATTATGGTGCCATCCCAGAAATAATACCCAATGATCTTATGGACCAAGTCATGTATTTTTCCTCTCTAAACAAAGAAGACAGTCATACCAGCCAGTTTCCCCCTCTTCTTTTATTCAACCAACAACGGATTATTGATCAAGTCAAAATAGAATTTCCAGTCAAAGTTCCAACTCCAGTCAATATTCCAGTTCAGCAAGTTCAACAAAGCCAAGCCTCTCTTCCCACGGTCTCTACAATCAGGCTCGGAAGTCCAGCTGCCAGTTCCTCTGGCCTTTCAAAAGCAAAAGGAAAATCAAAGCCAAGTTGTTCTGAGTTATTAAAATTGGCTCAACAACTTTTAGCTCAAGCAAGTCAAACAGAAGATGATGGGTCCTCAGAAGAATCTGCCACAACAACTTCCCAAAGAGACCCATACAACTCATTATTTCAAGATGCTCATGACCCATATGCTTAGAAATTTGCATAATGAGTTTTGGAGTATTACTGGTAACAAGTCATCATCAAGTCAGCAAAAGTCATTATCAAGAAAGCAAAGTCATCATCAAGTCAGTTACTGGTTACAACAAGTCAAAAACACTATCATGAAGTTTTGAAGTCAGAAAGAAGGTCACGAAGATCACCGAAAGCAGTTTTGGCCTTCAGCCAAAGAGCATCTGTTTTTAGTCACTACCCAACCCAGTCACCTCTCCACCGAAAGTAAAGACAACATCAACTTTCTGTCAAGTCTCAACCGAAAGCTGGAGAAAAGTTGCCCCTTTAGTCAAAAGTAAAATAATTATAGTCCACATGGCTGAGTCATCCCGCACTTGTAAAATAATTGTAGTCTCAGGACCTTTGGTTATAAAAGGATCCTTTTAGTTTGTAATAGTCAGAGTTACTTTGAGTCTGTGCTTCACTTTCTCAATTCTCTCACTTCCACTGATAGCTCCTTTGAGCATAGTCATTTCCTTCCACCACTTGTAATCATATATTCCGTTTGAAGTTCTGAATCAAGTCATCAATTCAAGTCACCGAATTTCCAGTAAGAATCTATTTTCATTTACTTGTCAATTTTCAGCACTATTCACGTGCACTATTCACGTACGTTTTACTATTCACAAGTACTATTTAGTACTATTTAGCACTATTTGACACTATTCACATCACTTTCACGTCACTATTCACGCTACTATTCATTACTATTCACATCGCTTTCGTTCTTTTGCTTTTAGACTTTCGTTACGTAAATTTCATTCCTTTGTTCAATCTGTCTGTCTACTCTGGCATGCTCTTCTACTGTGTCTGTGCTTCCCCCCCAAATGGTATATATATATATATATTTTGTAGAGTGGTTGTCTTCAAATTAAGGGCTTCAATATTAGTTGAAACTTAGAAATTGTGCTTCAGAATGGGGCTTTTCGCCTTTAACCATTTTGAGATTCTCTCTTTAGCTCCATACCGGTAGGTTGTTACTTGTTAGGCTCCCCATTTTGCTTGGGACATCACTTGTGCAGTGTAACTGTTTAAGCATGGTTTGTAATTCCTGAAAATCTGATTGCTTGTTGGATTTGGTCCTAAAACATTGATCTTCATAATCTGAATCCTTGTTCAATTTTGGTGCTGAAAAATTAATGTGCACCAACTGTTTGCTAAAATTTCACCCCATCTTTCCAGCTTCAGGTGTATCAGTAGAACCCTTCCCCTTATATTGGGGTGTGTTCGAATACTTTCTATTTTGTTCCTTCATGAATGTGATTTACACCGAATCTCTTCTCTTCTACTGGCTCCCCACATGTGCATATGCATGCATTCAAGGGGTGGAGGGGAAAGAATAACACCTCGTCCCACATCAAAAGTCTACATGGGTATCCTGGATACGTGAGGAAACCACGAAAGCTACTTCTAGTACCTTGGGTTTAGGCATTTTTTGTCATATGCTGTTGCTGGTGGATTTATAATGGGCCAGTAGTCTTCCAAGATGAAGTCTGTCTGGTGACCCATTTCATTTTACTTCAGAAAATTAAGTCGAAATAACTACGAATTTCAAGAATTTGATTTAGAACTTCATCTTTCAGTATGCTTACTAGCGAAGAAGCTTGATTATTTGATAAGGGCTACTGAATTTTAATTGAACGTGATCTGCTTTGTGCGTGTTCAAAGAAGCAGCAACATTTTCAGGCTAAGACATGAAACTTAGTTTCTCCACAGCTCCGACAATTGGCCGTTCTCTCGCCAAAGCTATTTTTGCTTCCTTACCTAGAATGTCTGTGATCTACAGTTCGTAATACAAAAATTTGAATGGTAGTAGTTTTGCTTGAACTATGAATGGACACCATCAGAACAATATTGCTGGAAATGGCGAAATGGCCCTGCAGCTGGCCTTAGGCCTTGCTAATATGGTTAAAACTATTTGAGATGCTCTTAGTAGCTCGTCTCAACTATTATTTGTTAGGAGACCAAGGGGTTGGCCTCTTAGTAGCTCACCTAAAGTAGCATTAGGAAGCTACGGGATTTGCCCTTATGGATAAGGTACTCCCTTAGGGGGTACCCGGGGTGTGATGCCTGGGTTTCGAGTCTAACTGCTGATAGTTGTTGTTTTCACGCATTGCAGCAGTCTGTTAATTGTTCAGAGTTCTGTAATCCTCGTATTTTGTACTAATTCAGATCACGATAATTTGTTAGTCGTTCACATTGCCTAACGTAAATACGTAATACTCGATAATTGGTACCATTATTGTAAAATTATCTTACATGAGTTGTACTAACAAGTATGCTTTGCGAAATCACATGCAATAAGAGATTTTAAAGATCCATATCCCTTCTCCAACTGCAGCTTTTCCCTCTATAAATCGCTCATCATTCTGAGATTTGCTTCGTACAGGAAAAGAGTATTAACTGATCCATTACCATTGGTCCTGTCTATACAACCATTGCCATCAATTTTTGCTCAAACGAGGTATGCTGTCTCTATTTTTTGCTGTTTTCCAAACAAAGTTTGATGAAAATCATACTTTCTGTGGTTACGGCTAGGAAAAATGGAGCAAAAATGGAGACAGAGAACAAACAAGGACACCTTAAGCTCTCCAACAAACCGCGCAATGGCTGCAACCGGAATGAAAAAAGACTGGTTGACCATTTCCCTTCGCTTCATAAAGCAACCTGTCTTGACAGCCAGTGGTATCAGGTTATCCTAATGGTACTGACTCTATTTTGTAAAAATGTTGTAGAAAACATTTCCAAATGTTCTATGCTTTTTGGTTTGAATCCGCAGCATGCCCATTTTAGTCAAAGATTAAGAAAACGATATCAAATTCTCCTAGTCAAGAATAGCCTGGATCGTATAAAAAAAAAAAATCCTGATTCACAACGATTGAACTCCATGAAGATGCGATTATCTCTCTCATCTCGAAGGGCTGATGGGTGGATGAGTGAACTTAATGTAAGTGTTTCTACCAAACAGTTTAATGAAGCTGCAATGGATTTCAGATGGTCATCAAAGAGAAGGTTGGTTACGATTTTCATTTTTCCTCTGTTATCCGTTTTCCGTATTCCTATGTTATCCGTTTTACGTAGTACCACTCTTTAGGTGAAGGCTAGAACTTGTCTTTATGATAGTGACTTGAAACATCATTTTTGAAAGTTCTTGAATATGACGATTCTGAAACAAGGCAATGGTGAACTCGAATGTAGGAAACATTAACCCCTTCTAGTTATATCAAAGACCTCGATGGTTCACACAGGACATTGAGCGATGCTCTGGAGTATGTAGAGGTTCCTAGGAGCACATTTGGGAATAGCAGGCCTCCGAAGAAGTCTCCAAACCATGGAATTGATAACCAGCATCATAGATTCCGAGCCTTGCAGTTTTCAAGAGGCAGTAGACCAACAGGTCTGGTGGGATGCCATGGTGGAGTAGAAGTCCATTGACTTCTTCTAATCTTCTTAGTACTTTAGCTGAAGTCATCTCACTCATAACAAAGCTAATACTTCCAAGTTCCATCTTATAATACTACAATTTGGGAACCAACTAATGTGACAAAGTTGAACATTAGTAAAAAAAAAAAAAAAACTTTCAAACTTCTCATCACGTTTTTCTTCACTTCAAACTTTCTCTCACACACAAATTTTTGCATTACATGTTAAATCATAAATCGATGAGAGGTTAAATATCATTAGACATAAGCGGAGGTAAGACTATGTTCTATCAATGGCAATATTTGCACCACAATCAAGAGGTACCCAAAATTTGGTCAGATATAACTGTACCAAGTGTAACACAATTCACCACCAAATGTGGTAGCCTAGATAGCAAGGGTGAGTGGGCTTAGTGCTCCTCCCTTCTGCACATGATCCGACAAGGTTTGAGTCCCGCAAACTGTAGGCCTAGTGTGGAGGGCCCTTTGTCCATCTAGTACCTAGGTAGTGCTGTAGTGACGGCCTGTCTTTTCGGACAGTAGCTATGGCTCGAACCTAACATTTCACAACGGGTCGGGAGCCCCCATGGTCACACCCAACAACCCAAGGGGGGTTGCTACGCTGTTGCTATTTGCATATATTTGTGCCCACCTATTACTTGTCTCAAAGTTATATAGAACTTCAAGAAAACTTTTGATGGTAATTAGAGAAAGTGGCAATTCCGTAATTAAATGTCAAGCTTGTGTACATAGCAGTAACTGTAACATTGTTCCTCTACTTCATGTTGCTGTTACCTGAAGCTTTTGCATGACGTACAGTCAATTGTCTCCACAAAAATAAAACCCAAATAAATCTGTTGAAAATTATTATAGGCAGGCAAAGGATCAACCCTCTTAATTAGAAGTACTGTAAAAGCTTTGTACTGCTCCATCTATCAGAGTTGCAAAGAGTAAACAGGGCCTTGCATGTAGTTGGAACATTTGAAAGTTCAAAGTACCATTGAAGATACAATCACAAAAATTGAGGAAAGCAAGGAGAAGAGGATGTTACCAAAAGGGTCAATAGTTTCACCATTGGATGTGACCTTGTCTTCTGCAAAAACATATCACACACCACATGTCACTCAAGAAAATGACCAAAACAAAATAAAGATCAAACTGCAACTTTGGAGTAGAAAGGAGCACTTACTACACTCTTGTGGATGGCAAACACACCTCAACCCAACTCCACAGTTTCCCTGAGGCTTTTGACACTCGTCACAGATATTCGGTACATGGTCGGGAACGTCGAAAGAAATTCTTGTACCTAATTCGTATCCTTCTCCGAGTTTTTCAGCTACCGATGGATTTCTATACACTCGATTATAACGCAAGGACTTCAAATCTTTTGGATAGGCTATTGATGAAGGGAAGAAGGTGAGTGTGAGAAGGAGAAGACAGAGAAGATAAAGTAGTTTCTTCATTTTTTTTCCCCCTTTCCTTTGCCTGTTAGATCCTTTAATGGTAAAGAGGATTTAGAGTAGTGGCTTTTTTTATGAGAGGCATAAATGGATAAAAGGTAGTAAAAAATGAATATGCTTTTTATCAGTATATTGATTTTCTTCTAGTGTCCATATCTTTTCAGGATGCTTTGGGTACCAATTCAAGAACTTTACTTTCCCCCTTTTTCAGAAAGTCTCATCCTCCTGTGGACTTTCAATACCCTCCCAACTACTATGCTCAAAGGAATTTTTGCTTTCTCTTCACCGTCTCACTTTGTGGTTTTTCTCCTTGGACTGTTTTGTCTTCTTATAAACCATCTAGCTTTTTCTTGGGTCTCAGCCTTTCTGCTTTCTGACATACGAAAGGTTTTTAGACCTTAGTATTTCCCATTTCCTTCTCACAAGTTCTCCATTTGGCTGAATTATCAACTGGAAATGAGGAAAAAGGCAAAGCAATCTTGGAGATTCCCAACTATCATTTGAGAAAAAGTCTTAAAGTGGCAGACAAAGCTGTTGGCATGGGCCTCTCCATGATTCAGGACGATTTATTCTTAGTAATCTAGAGAGTTAGACTAGGTGAACCATATCAAAAATAAATTTATCATCTTAGGACAAAATGTACAAAAATCATGCAGAATTACGGAGAACTACACATCATCTATATATATCGGTGTTCTAAAAAGTCGCTAGGCGTTAGTTGGGCGGAGGAAGGGTGCCTAGCAGACGCCAAGGCCAATTTTAATATAGGCATTGGACCTCTGCCTAGAGCCTAGACACCCCAACTAATCGGCCGCCTAGGCTGACTTTTAAAACATTGATCTGTATAACTAAGTCTAAGAGCAAATCCACAACCATAACAGTCCAACCTCAACAACCAAACAACTACTCAAGAAAGAACCCTCAGAGAAAAGAAAAAACAACCAAATTTAGCATTTGACAATAATTAAATCACCTCTCAGTTGAAGGCATGCAAAGTTGGTTCATCTTTGGAGTTCAAAGAGACATGAAGCTCTATTCATCAGCTTAGTAGCAAAATGATTTCCCCCCCCCCCCCCCCCTCTTGAACTAGAGGTCGTGACTAAAGCTGAGTCGTGACTAGAGCGATGACAAGCTATATGTTCCCAACATTTCGGATTTGATTCACAAAACAAACCCTCATTTCATCGAACGAAGGATAGTCGATTTTGATACAAAGTTTATTCATGGAATTACAACCACTTAACTTCATAGCAACAGTACAAAATCACACCATAATTCTAGAAACACATACATATTACATTTAATCCTCTTACACTCAGATAAGATAACATTTATTGGGAACTTATATTATTGACTAATAATCTAGGAGATTATGCAGCTGGCTCCATAAGAACAGCTGGCTCCACAGTAACAGCCGGCTTGAGAAGAACAGATGGGAAATCAAGCACCACAATCTTGTCAATCACAGTTGAAAATGTGGCTGAGAATTCCACATGTTTTGGATGGCTGAGAAAAGCAGTGAAGTCTTCCTTGGCTTTGAATGTCATCAAGAAAGCATGGGTGAACCCTTGTGTTAGCATCTCATGGCTTTCAATGTCCTGTCCCCTGTTCACAAATATACTCTAATCCCTTAGATTCAACGGGTATGTGCTTAAGCCTTGTTTGGAAGTTTTTCCAATGTTCTAAAAATCGTTAAGTGCTAGTCGGGGAGAAAAAGGGCGCCTAGCTTCTAACTGGTCGGCCATCTAGCACCTAGGGGACTAGTCGGTTGCCTAAGAGCATCTCCAACGTTTACCCTTTTTTTTCCTCAAATTTGGTTCAAAAATTTGGGTAAAAGCTCAATTTGGTATCACTCTCTCCAGTCCTTTACTCAGATTTCAAGCCCTAGCCGCCGCTCGCCGCCGTACGCCGCCTTCCACCACCAGAATCCCAATCGCCTCCATCACCAAGATCGCCGCCGTCGAGCTCTGAAACCACCGCCTACCACCACGAATGTCGAACCACCACCGCCTACCACCACCAACGTCTGAACCCACCGCCGAAGTCGAAACCACCACCAACGTCAACTGCCACCAGATCCGAAACCACCACCAACGTCAAAACCACCACCGCCTACCACCACCAACGTCTGAAAACAAAGCCGAAGTCAAAACCACGACGACGACGACAGTGGTGGAAGGTGGTCCGACGAAGACGACGGTGGTGGAAATTTGGTTCAAACCCTTTCTTCTCCCCAAATTTGAGGAAAAAATTGAGTAAAACTTGATTTGGTATGAGTTTGGTTCAAAGACTGGAGGTAGGTTTTGGGGGTTTTAACTCAGATTTTGGGTTTGGTTTTGAGTTTGGTTGTGGGCTGGAGCTGCTCTAATCTAAACATTGGACCACTGCCTAGCGCCTACTAGTCAGCCTAGGCAGCTGACTTTTAGAGATGACTTTTAGAATACTGGTTTTTTCTTTCGTTACAATTTTTTTTTAAGAATCTTTTAGTCTTGAACATCGAAAAAGTGAAAGCCAGATGGAAATTTAAAATGTCCACTAGAAATGATTATCATGGAAAACACCCTTTGGAGATTATATAATTTGTCTTTTGGTGAATTTATTTTCAATCTGCGTTAAATTGGTTTTAGTTTTGGGACATTTTACTATCAAAATTAAAAGCAAGGATGAATTGCGAAAGTCTGCACAAACGAAAACCCGATTCTAAAATAAAAAAGAAAGAAATGTTTTTTTCTCTATGAATTGCATGCAGGTAAATCCCATTAGAGCTATTCATTCTTTTACTGCTGAATAGCTCTTGTAAGTAGCCCACTAATAATAAGTGAATAAAAAGCAATGGCGCATCAGTGTGGCTTAATAATTGTAAATAAGCCGTTTGATAGGATCTTTTAAGTGCCGATTTGGCCAACATAGGGGCTTTGAAGAGCGTTCTTCAGCTCAAAACCATGTTTTATTTCTCTCATCAGGGTGTCCAAAACATTTTACCTTAATTCCTCGGGTACATCAAGTCCCCGTCCCACATGTACCGGGTAATTACCGGGTCAAAGTTTTAGAGTACCCTCAAGGGAAAATGAGTTAGGAGTATCAAATTTCACGAAGGTTTACCTCTTGATATTCGAACCTTAAATCTTTCATTTGAAAATAAAATTCTATATTCTGACCCAACGGTTTAGAAAGGAGAATTGAACGTGAGACTTCAAGAGAGAGCAAACTCTAAGTCCGAGACCACCGAGATCGCTTAGCCAATTACCTCTTTAGATAATAGGTTTATGTGATGTACTTGCATAAATCAGAATACACGTGTCCGGAAAAATGCTAGCAAAACAATAGACAATGTAGTTAGTGACTTACCACTCAAAGGCCTTGACTTGATCAACTTCAGAAACCATTTTTTCCATCCCTTTCAAAAGCTCTTCCACCACCACTCCTTCCTTGAACTTAGCCACCACCAAGTGCTTGAACTCAGCCACCGTTGAGTGCTTCATCTCTTCCATTCCCACTCCACCAAACTTGACCCCTAACTCCTTCACAAATTGCTCACCAACCCCCCACCCCCAAATATATAGCACATATGCTATGCATTCATTATTTGCATGTCAAATTGTACAGTTCCCATATTTAAACACTGTTTGTACCGTGTTGTCTTTTTTTTTTTTTTTTTTTTGATAACCGAGGAACAGCCCTACAATATGCCACTAATTGGACCCACTGCACGACCCAAACCTCGGAGGGAGCTGGCGCAACCCACATCAGTCACGGCCCCCCGCTTAGCACAGGTACTCACCCTGTGGGGAATCGAACACCTGACCAAAGGGACTACCCCTAAAGTCAGGCACTCGCCCTAACCACTGGGGCAACCCTGGGTGTGTTTGTACCGTGTTGTCATCAGCCCCTATAACTTTACTAGACAAAATCTGCAACTAAATATTTAGAAAAGGTACAACAGTAGTTGGACTGAGGCCCACAAGTCAGCAAATATACCGGCCCACCACAGAGGCCTGAAACTGTCCAAACCTCCCCCCATTGTCCAATTGCCAATGACCTTTTCTTCACTTCACACGAATGGGGTCCTTGTTGCCGGGTTTGCTTTCTATATAATTGATTTGGGTGCGACTTTTAAGGTTAGACTGCAAAAAAGAAATTTTTTGTGAATTCTCTGGTCTCGACGGGAATGACCTGCTTTTGACAGGTTTTGTTGGTGTGCCCTTATTTCCAAGGGCACTTTGATTGCATCAAAGACCCTTTTTTTTTTTTTTTTGTCTATATATATTTCTTTGCGTGTGTAATAAATTGGAGGGAACCTTTTTTCTTTGTATACGTGGCTTTGCTGGATTTTTCTCCCTCTGTGTTTCCCATGTGCTCCTAACTTATGCTTTTGAAGTTATATGGAGGACATTCCATCATCACTTATCTTTAAGGAATCTTAGTTGATATTTCTCTTCCAACGAAGGAACCACGAGGAAAATTGCATAGTCGGTGCGGTTTTACTTCTTTGTTTTTTTCCTTCTTTCTATAGGAGCGTTATGTTTTTTTTTTTTGATCGGCAAACAAAATATTATTAAAGAAGCTCAACGAAGGTTACATCAAGCGAGAGAAAAAGATCCAACGAAAGATTGGAGCACCCAAAGGGCAAAACTCAAACACCTATGAGCGTTATGTTGTGCAGCGGGCCCCAAAGACTCAGATGCACCCAATGCAATTATTGAATATTGATTCAAAGAACAAAAACTAAGTGCGAAGTTAACAAAAATAATCTAAACCAAACGTGAGAGAAGGAGAGAGAAAACAAACAAATTAGAGAAAGAGACACAAATTTATGTGATTTGGCCTTGCTTGGGGATGTAAGTCTAGTCCACGGGCAGTCGACCAAATTGACTGCTCAACGAGCTACAAATTAAGAAGGATATGCAGAACTGTCCTACCAAAAGCCAAAATAAAAAGACAACTCTCTCGGAATCCTAACATACATATTTATTGCCAAAGACAAGTTGTCTACCAAATGTGATAGAAGGAGAGAGAAAACAAACAAAATAGAGAGAGAAAGACACAAATTTACGTGATTTGGCCTTGCTTTGGGATGTAAGTCTAGTCCACTAAGGGAGTTTTGTTTTAAAACTGTCTTAGTTTTAGTGTTCACACCTTTTTTATGTGATGTATTGTGAGAGGATGACTTGTCTTGATTTTTTAGAAAAATTAAAAACTAGTTAGTGGAACACCCCTTAAATTCCGAAGTTCTGCATGTTTCTACGTGCCAACAGTCCTGACGTATTTAACCACCGTTCGAACTGAAACTTCAGAGAGCAACTGAAAGATCCATTGCCAAACCCGTCTGAAGACCCTGAATCCCATCTTGCCCAGCGAACCCAAATCTCGCCGATTTTCAACACGTTAAAATAAAACTTAAAATAAACAAAATTTGGGGTACAACCGTGCAAGACTCCTCTAGGATTGTTGTGCAATTGAGTTTATCAATACTGTTAGGAATAGTTTCAGTCATGGATCGGTTCGTGAAGTCTTTGGTCTGGTTTCATAATAGTACTGCTTTTGGCTAAAAAAGAAAATACTGGTTTATTGATTTATTGGATTATCGGGATGATATAAACTAGTTTGGATAAATTGAAAAAACTGGTTTTTTTTGTTTTTTTGGTTGTCTTTATTCAAAAAAAATTTGCATTTTCAATTTACCCAAACCAAAAAACCAATGTGCTTTGGATTAATGGTTTGTTGGTTACAGCTGAGTTTACCGTTTAATTTTATCAAAGATAATAAAATCAAGATTTGATAAAATCACCCTTGATTAGTTGATTTTATCAATGAGGAGGAGGGTTGATAAAATCTCAGTTTTTTTGCATTAAAAAAAATTGAGATTTTATCAATTCTCCTCCTCATTTTTGATAAAATCTTTTGAAAAACTAGGCCATAGTGGATTATTATAGATCTACAATGGGAGAAAGTGCAAATTAACACACCAATAAACCAAACAAATTGTTTTAATCAGAGCCGGCTCATAGGCAAATCCTATGAAGCCTAGGCTTTAGGCCCACAAAAAATATAAAAATTTGGGGCACCCAATTATTTAGTACACCTACATATATATACTATACCCAAATAATTTTGTGTAAGCCTTCTATACCAAATGGATTGGCTATTTTGTCTATTGAGAAGGATATGGTGAAACAACTTGATTATGAAGATTTAATTTGTACGTTTGCCGCTAAAAGTGCGGGAAGACAAATGTTCAAATGATGAATTTTGCAATATTGTAGCGGTTGTTTATTTTTGGATAACTATGATTTGCATTTTGTGATGGTAAATATTTTGTAATGATTTTTATAAAGACTCCTTATTGACCAATTTTTTTGTGCAAAATATAAAGTGAATCTCGTTTAATGAGTTCGATTCAGAGTTTTAATCCAAAACAGTCCGATTTATTCCATCCTAATAAACCAAAAAATCAGTTTTTCCTTTCTTGGCAAATCACTTAAGTTGTAGGAAGTTGAACCAATGAAAAAAAAGGGACCCTGCGGGGGTACAGAAGATTTTGCACAGAAATGGTACCGAGCTCCTTCGGGGATCCACTTTTGGGTCCCACACGAGTGATCCGAACCGTTCATTGTTCTTAAAACATTTTTCCGAGGGGCCCCACAAAATTTCAGCTCAATCGGACGGTTGGAAGTGCTCCAACCAAAGTCCCACCGTTCCAAATGCACTTTCAACCGTCCGATTGAGCTGAAATTTTGTGGGGCTCCTCGGAAAAATGTTTTAAGAACAATGAATGGTTCGGATCACTCGTGTGGGACCCAAAAGTGGATCCCCGAAAGAGCTCGGTACCATTTCTGTGCAAAATCTTCTGTACCCCCAGGTTTATAAAAAAAAAAGGTATGGAAACTGCGACTGGCATTATCAATAGTGGGATACTTGATATCTACTGTTCTCCCTATGAAATTGAAAGCAATGATAGCGTAGAGTAGCCGAAAACCATGATAACACGCTAAAGGAAACTGCTACAGTTTCCTAGTGTTGGCGTTTGAGCCAAGACCTATCGTCTTGAAAGGTATAGTAGTAAAGTAGAAGGGTAAACTGTAGATTCAGTATTTGGATGAAGATATTCTTCCTAATTCAAAGTGAAAGGCCATGATTTTACTTGCGTGAAGAGGGTCGCAATTCCAAGTGAATACTTCTGATTTTGAATTGGGAGGGGGCTTCTTGATAATGGTTTTGTCAATTCGAGGGACTGCGAATGCAGTGGCGAACGAACTGATGATTCGAGTTGGTCATGTAAAATTTTTATATCCATCTCAAAATTAATTAGTAATGAGTGGAGAGGTCCAACATTATATTAAGTGGTCACATATTCCTTCCTTAAGCAATGTGAGACAATATTTCTTAACATCTCCCCTCACGTGCAACCGCATTTGTGATCTGTCACGAGTAGCCTCTTTTTTGGTCATCATCGCGGAGCCTTTTTGCTAGTCTGTCATCATGGGATGTGGATTAAATTTTTATAAAGTGTGGGGTGGAATAGGCCCTGCTCTGATACCATATAGAAACTTTTTATCCTTCTCAAAACCAATTGACGATGAGTGGAAGACCCAACATCATATTAATTTATCACTCATTCTTTCTCCAAGCAATGTGTGACAATATTTCCTAACATCCCCCCTCACGTGCAACTGCATTTGTAGTCTGTTACGTGTGGCCTCTTGCTTAAGAGTAGAATGGATGATCACTTAATATATGTTGGGACCTCTCCATTCATTATCAATTAGTTATAAGTTGAATATAAAGTTTCCATATGATATCGGAGCGGGGCCCATTCCACCCCACATTTAAAAAAAATTCACAATCAACACCTTATGATAACAGACCAGCAAAAATGCTGCACAATAATATGACCCAAAAAGTGGCCACACGTGACAGACCTCAAATGCGGCTGCACGTGAGGGGGGATGTTAAGGAACTAGAGTCCCACATTGCTTAGGAGTGGAATGAGTAATCACTTAATATATGTTGGGACCTCTCCACTGATTTCCAATTAGTTATGAGTTAGATATAAAGTTTCCACTAGTCAGTGGCAGTCTAGTATCAAAATGTGGGAAATGACCAGTTCTCCTGCCTATATAGTTAATATTAGGGTTGTTCAAAAAATCTGGTTAACTGTGAGATACAGTTCGATCCACGGATTTTCATTATGAAACGCCGTGATAAGTTATTTATAAATAAAACATAAAAATGAAAATATGTGTATCCAAAAACCTAAAGCCCTAAGAAGGTTAAGTTCGATTTTCGCGTTCCCCAGCTTTTGTCCCAATTTTTCCAATTGTGTCCTTCGATTGGAGAACCTATAGGTTTGCCATGAGGGGTGTTTCCGTCAACTCATGGCCTCGGACTTAAATTGGAGACGAGATTTGTATTGCTCCCAGCCACATCTATTGGTGGATGCATGATAAGCCACGTACGAGAACACGTTGACAAGATGCAATTTCGCTCGCGCGCGCAACCGCTTCCCTGACTCTATCTCCGCCGGTGCTCATCCGTCTTCAAGATGAAATTTCTATAGAGAGAGAGAGAGAGAGAGAGAGAGAGAGAGAGAGAGAGAGAGAGAGAGAGAGAGAGAGAGAGAGAGAGAGAGAGAGAGATGGCAATACACTTCTTCAGGACAAAAGGCAAGCACTTTTTCCTTTTTTTACGATCTATTTCTGTGTGTGTTCTCTTTCAAAAAATTCAATTATTGTAAATTTGTGCCTTTGTAGCCCTCTTATGCTGTTATTGTTTATCATGACGATTACACAGCTCGGTGCTCTGTAAAAGGAGGAGATGGTGTGCTCTTATCTTTGATAGTAGGTTAGGGTTTTGTTCTTGGTTATTGAAAAAAAAAAAAACCACTATTGTTGTTCTTTTATCTGATTTCTAGAGTTTTTTTACGTAGTTATTATGTTCTGTTGGAGTAATTTTTCTAATCCCTTTAGCATGTCGTGCTTTTACAACTTGAAGTTTAATAGAGTTCCGATGTCCTTTTCTTGTGTCAGGTTTTGAGGCTTTCGACATCGGTTAGTTCTAATATGCAAACGTTCTGTAGATCTATTTTTGTGCTGGTTCTCTTACAAAAAATCTAATTGTTGTAAATTTGTGTCTATTTAGTCCTCTTCTATTGTTGATTTTGTTCACTTCGATTAGCGTCGGCTGGAGCGAGGACTGTTGAAGGAACCCTCAGAGAACTTGGATAAAATGTATATATTCCCCCAATTGCTGCTTTGATCTGATTATCTGTTCGAAACTTGTTGTAGTATCATATTATAGAGTTAAGTTTTTTGTCACGTATAACAGTGCACCAGTTTAATTGAGCTGTATCGAGCTTTTAACGTCCCAGAAATGGTGGTCTTGAGAACCTTGGATGATTTCTTTCGGTAATATAGCACTAATCATATAACTTGTCGTAAATCGTAGATTAGCTAGCACGATTAAATTGTTTCTTGGACTTGTTTCTCATTGATGACTCATGTATAAATGAGGGCAAAAATGCAGCATTAGGTATTTGTCTTGATATTTGCCTTTTTCCAGGAATGACTTCCATTGTGTTTTGGTGAAATTAAGTTGATTTCCTCCGGCCTTCCAACATTGGCATGATTTTTCCAATTGAGTCCTCTTCGTCCTCACCTATAGGTGTAATTGTGTTGAGTAGAACAGACTTTTCGTGTTGCTATGAGCTACGTATACTGATAGTTGAACTTTATTGCTTAAAACCATAAATATCTTTTTAACTTCTTGAAAGCTCTTGGGCATCTTTACCTTCATTGAAATTGTTGATCTTTGAGAGACATTAGCTGATGGTTTGCCTTTAAAATGTTTAACTACTAATTGGGTAATGGAAATAGTTTTGGCCTTAGCAGGAGAAACAAAACAATAATCTGTTTGTTTTGATGCTCTTGTTATAAGTCTATAGCTATCTAGATGTTGGTTTCTTAACTTTTGCTTTTGCTTCTCTATTTTGGTGGTATAGCTGCGAATATGAATGATTTTTTTGGTTTTTAATTGAATCAGGATTCAGTGCCAACAAGAGACCAGACGTGAGGCTCTATTACGGTGCTAGAAATCTTTAGAGGATGGCTTATCATGTACTGCTTTGTTTTCTCTATTTATTTTATATTATTAGATTGTCATGTCCCTCAAATCAACCATTGCGTGCTATATCGGAGTTAATATTCAAGTTTAAGTTTCTTAATAGGATAGGTTCAAAGAGTGGGAATGCTTGGATGTTAACATTGTTCCAGTATTACCACGACCTGATGATAATTGGATCGGTGAATGTGGATATGTACAAGTAGGTAGTGCATGTGGCTATGTGTGTACTTACTTTTGAAGTTGTTGTTTTCCAGAAAGCACGGGCGCTGTGCTCTGTGGACAGAAACAGATGTTCGAGAAGTTTCTGTAATGTGGAAATAGTAAAAATACTGAAGGAAATGCGTTAAGCATCTTGGTTATCGAGATTTTGGAGTGAGGAATAAGGCGTCCGGTGGTCCTAGATACTTATTGGTATGTTAGGAATAAGGAATAAGGTTTGCCGTGAGTATAATGATTATGTTAGAATACTCCATCTCTATCATTTCGATAGTAGCATAATTGTATTTGAATTTTCTGTATTGACAACATAATATGCGACTGTTTTAGGCTCATTTTGTATCATGTTTTTTAAGGTTATGAGTGAAGATCTGGTTGTTCTGAAGAAGGTAATATGATGCATTATTCAATTTCCTTGCTTAGCGGTCAAGACAGTAGTTATAGAAATGTGAGATCAACATAATTGAAATAGTTATTTGTATGGAGGATTCGATAATTCAGTATGCAATTCTCCTACGATTGTATAGTTGAAAGAGTCATTAATGGCTTATACCTTTTATAGGCACACTACTTATTACATACAGTTAAACTAGAAGAAACATGATCCGCTCTGTGTTATATTGTGTTTTCTAATTTACTATTCTTATCGTTAACAACAGCAACATGGGGCAATCTCCAAAATACAAATCTATTTCCTGTCAAACTTCATCGGAAATTTTAGACAACCTTCGGGCAAAAAAATTGAAGGAAATAAAATGAAAGGATTAGTCATCGCCGTGATCAAGCAGGCTGCAATGAGTCTTCAAGATGAGCTCCATACTCTTCTAGAGTCTATGGACTATCATGATCATGCGTCAATGCTCGAGGAGTCCTATTTTGTTTTGGGTGCTCTAGATAGATTGTTTGTTGTTTGTGATTGTAACTATTGTAAAGCTTGAGCGAAGACCCATCGTCATCGTTGATTGACAACTCAACGTTATTGAGTGATGCTGCCTAGCCTATATAATTGAGTACTTGTTCTTTAAATGGTTCATAAACGACAAACAATCTATCTAGAGCACCAAAAATAGAATAGGACTCCTCGAGCATTGATGCATGATCATGATAGTCCATTGACTATAGAAGAGTATAGAGCTCATCTTGAAGGCTCACTGAAACCTTCTTGAATACTACTTGGTGCTTACACACTGTGGATATAAGGAAGGTGGCCTAAATTCTGTAGGGATTACGCTTTAATGCTGCCAGATGTTGGTGTGAGGCAGTGAGCTTCTGAAGAGCAACTGGTTGAGTGCTTGCTTGTTGTGATTTGCTATTCATTTGCTCGTACCACTGTTTGAGGTATTGTTTGTTATAATTTCGTTAATCTATATTTGTTTGAAAACTCTGGTTCTTTTCAAGGCTTCGAGTTTGTGGTTGTTAGTTTAGTTTTCATGGAGTTTTGGTTAATTTGTTCTGATGTTGTGGGTAGCGATCTGATGTAGTGGTATCATTTGATTAGAAGGTGTGGCTGATCCTATTTGAAGGTGATAAGAACTACGAGAAAGTATGCAGTTGGTCTAGAGATTTCAGGACTTAGAATTCTAGTGTTATTTTTGCGCTGCGTTTTGCAGCATGTTTTGGGTGGCTGTTATACATAGATGGAAATTTGACTACAGTAGTATAGTTTGTAGGACTGCTTTATGCTCGGTGTAAATCTGTAGTATACTAGTATGTGGTTTAGCTTTTTGAATTTTGGGATCGATTGTTGTGGGATTGACTCTTGTATATTTGGTTTCTGGGTATCTTTTATGTAAACAACATTTTATGGTTGGATACATTGAGAATTATGCATTTGAATTGTTCTCTCTCATAAACAAGAATGTAGGATGCTTAAATATGTACGTAAATATAAGTCTGAAACTGAAACAAGTTATATGATTAGTGCTATATTAGCGAAAGAATCAAGCCGAAGAACAAGACAACATACCAGGATGTGAGCTTGCCTAGAGAAGAATAGTGCGACTTGAATCTGTGATCTGTGAATGTGTGAGCATTTCTCCAGTTTGAATTTGCATGGTGTTGATGGGATGTTTTGTTCAATGTGGGACATTTCCTTCATTTGTGATACCTTTTTTTTTCCTTCTTGGTGATAGTTTTCATCAGAACCTGGAATTCTTTTTCTTTTTCGTTCTTGTCGTGTGATATTGTCCTTCCAAAATCATTTGTTTAATTGTTGTCCTTGTGATGAAAAACAAATTAACACTATTTAAAGTTGAGGCAAGTTCTCGAGGATAAATTATGAATTCTTAAGGCAATTAAAAAAAAAGTCCATTAATTACCTAACACGGAATAGGGGAGTAAATATTGGAGTATCTATTATCCTATCACGGTGTGAATTCATAATTCTCCAATTCATCTTAAGGATATATTCGTAAGATTGATTCTCATATTTAGCTTTTAAACACATTAAACGATTAGGATTTTTTAATATAATGCCGCTAGTTCAAGCAATCCATTCCTGCCTTGGTTTGTAATAAAACTACATAATCATTGTACTGCCTTTTGAACATTGGAAATTTAGCTTTTGTAAATAGGTAAAGCAAAGAAAAGTATTCAACGTATTTAATTAATGTGATTATATCGTGCTCTGCCTTATGTTAATTGTAATTTTATGTACTAAATATTGTATGTATTTTGTTAGTTATCTGAAGTATTCTAAGTTCTTAAACTACTACTTATCTTATTTTCCCTTGTTCTCTATGTTGGCATTAATTTAGCCTAACAATATAAAAATTCGAATACAAAAATGCTTATATAGTAGTATTGCATTTGTTCCTAAATATTAATTTCTTAATCTCTCTTTTGGCATTTTAAAAGAGAAAAAATGTTTGTATATATAATTTTGCAAATTTTTGGGCACTAAAATATATCCATAGCAATCATACATGATTTGTAATTAGATACAATTAATCACTATTTTATTTATTTTGTGGAGACAATCATAATTAAACTACAAGATTTAATTTTACTAAATGGTTATATCAATCTTTAGAAAATTCTTAGTAGCATTGTTACATACAAATTCCTAAAAATAACATCTTTTATATTAAAAAAGTCAAAATTATTTTCGATTCGAACGTAAGGAAATAAAAAATGTCATATACCCAGCTGACGCATATCAATAATCATATCAACTATATATGAAAACAAATCCTTAGATCTTAAAAAAATCCTTAGATCTTTAGTAGATATTAATGCATAGTATAAATAAATATTGTTAAATAATGTATATGAATAATTCTACAAAGTTTTACCAACATTAATTTCTTAAAATATATACATAAAAATTCTCAATAAATTCAGGAATTAAATTATTTTACGTATAAGTGCATCAATAAATTACTCAAAAAATACAATAAACAAATAGCTGTAAATTTTGTGAAAATCAAGACCAATATACAAATCAAATCGATTTATTACATACTGGACTTCCTTCATTTCTTCAATCGAGCTGGATTTGTGTAGACACCCCAATTTTAGTCCAAGTGCATTCCCTATGACGAAAGGAACGTGCATGGTTACCTCGGAACGATCGATCAAAGCTCACAAAAAATCAATAAAATAACCAATTTAGCCGAGCGGTCCAGTTTGACAGCCGAGCGGTCCACTGTTCTTCATGTTGGCCGGGCAGCTAAATTTGTTGGTCGGACGGCTAACATGGTTGGCCGGGCGGCCAATCTTGGTTGTCAAATCGGACAACTTGTTTCGCAGAGATTCTTCGCAGGCGAATATATTCCCTGGCGCAGGGAATATCATCATCGCGAAAATCTTTCAGAAGATTTTATCTCCATCATTTCCACTCCTCCCCCACGGCTATATAAACCCGGCCTCCGCTCCTCAGCCAGAGAGATACGCGGATACACAAAAAAAAATACAGAGAGAGATCGAGAGACCACCGAAAACCAAAATCCATTACTCCGCACCTTGAAACGCCGTCGAACCACTCTCTCTAAACCTTTTCCCTCACACCCTCTCTCTTTCTCATTCTTCCAGCAAATCATCAAAAATACTTCATCCAAAGTTTTACGAGAGAAGCCGAAAACTTTCATAGCTTGATCGTTCATTCTGAAAAGGTACAACGCTGCTCGTTTAATCGATTATCCAGTATTCTGAGGGGAGTTATTCTGAGCTCGGGATGATTCCCGTAATCTTCCCCGGGTTCGCGTAACTTGATTTCAAGCAAAACCCACCCCTACGGCTCCGAATCGGGCGGTATCCTCCGTTATCGCACGATACGACCTTATCGGGGGAACAACTTTCTCAAAATCTACTTCTCAAGTTTATTTTGAACTCAAAGGAACCGGTTTCCCTCCAAAAGAAAGGCTTTCAAGGCGTTTTTTCCAGTCCGCAAAATTTCCCAAAAATCAGAGGAATGTTGGCCGGGCGGCCAACATAGAATGGCCGAGCGGCTAACTTTTGGAAGAATGGATCCCTCCCCTGTTTCAAACAGAATCATGCTCTGTTTTCGTGTTTTCTGGTTTTAAGCCGCTGATATTATGCCGTTTCCCTTCAGGTTCTGCTTATTTATTATCAAGTTTGCGCATTTCATTTTATTTCCATTATGGTTCTGTGAATTACTTGTTTATTACTATTGTTCATATTTTGTATTTTTTGTTAAAGTTTTGCAATAAAATATTTTCTGAAAATCCCACAAATATTTAGTAGAGACCGGAAATTGTCCAGGCGAGCGGGGTGCTATTTAACAAAACTTTTCCCGATCGTAACTTGGCTTCCGAATCCAAAAGAATCTTTTCGCAGACCAAACATTTTTCAAAACGGCACAAGAGTCATTCTTTTCAACGGTTTCTCGGGTACCAAAAATTATTTTCTAAATAAATCTCGAGTGGTGACTCTATTCATTTCTGTTCATCTTTTCCATATTTTCTTTTAGCCGCGTGGATCCGACCGTCCACAAAATGGTGACTCCGCTGGGGATTTGTTTTTATTAATGCTTATTTTGATATTTCACACTTGTAAAACGACCCCCGGAAGCTTGACAAAACGAACACTCCCCCCGTGGTCGTAAGAAAGGAATGGTGCAGTAATAGGGCTATGCCCGACCATCCGGACTGGAGCTTTCCCGGTTGTTTGCTTGAGTAAAATTTCAAAATAAAAATTAATTTAAGAGTGAGCCAGACTTGAAAAATATTTGTGGGATTTTGAAAATAATTTTATTGTAAAACTTTTGCATTGCACATGCATCAATGTTGGATAAGCCTCGCCGCTACGTCTTGGTTACCCTACTCGGCTTGCCGATGTTAGGACATCCTGTGTGGAGTATTTTCCAAGTATTATATAAGACGAACAGAATTGCTCGTCCAGAGCTATCACGTGACATGCACGAGGAAAGTAGCACGAAATAGTACACCGACGACCACCCCGACCGTAATCCAGTAATAAACCAAATCAGCCCGTTCGTCGGATGGCACAGGAGGTACGGCCCAAAGTGAGATAAACCCTAGCAAAGGATAAGGAAAGAAGGGAATATTCAGAGATATTCCCGGGATTAGATGAGCTGGCGAAGATAAGCATGATCTTACTCAAAGATGGAAAGCCAGTCCACATACAAAACAAGGAGCAAACTCCCACGTAGGGTAAAGCTCCGAACGAGCAACATACGGCCATCTCGGCAAGAATCCTTATCGAATAAGGATACGAAATCATGCAGATTACACTGCCCAATAAGGAAGAATCCTACGCTTAGAAGGATTCCATACAGAGAAGAATTCCACAAGGAATGTAAATACAAACTAATCGCCTATATAAACATATGACTCCAAAACACTAGAGGTATGCAAAAACCTATTCTCATACTCACATGCTCGTTTCAGTTATCCTCCAGTTCGTCAGTACTAACTTAGCCATCGGAGGGCCGCCTAGAGGCAGGGGTGCTCTGACAGTTCGCTCGTGTTGCAGGATCGAGGTTGCTCCATTAGAAAGAGGATTTGATCTCATAAGAGCAAGGAAATAACTTCGTGAGTTTTTCCCCTCTTACAATTGGCGTCGTCTGTGGGAAAGAGAAAACCCCCACTAAGATCATCCATGGACGATCTCGATCTTTGCACACCACGGAAGAGTGGGGCTGGGGGGATCACTCTCTAGGGCCGCCCGGCGCCCCAAAGAAGCCTCCCCCCGCGAGGTTGGCAAGCGAGGTGGAGTGTGTGGAATGTTCTCAGCTTGGCAGGTCATGGGAAGGAGATTCAGAGGTCCCATCGTGGAGGGATCGACGGAGGAGTTCCCCGCCTCGCCACGCCTCAAAAAAGACAAACTCCGGGGTGAGGCGAGACAGGGAATATGTAGAAAGTTTTGTGCGAAGGGAACAAGAAGTCTCAGACCTAGCGTGGCAGATTGCTCAGGAAGAAGCCGCAATCAAAAATCTAAAAGACTGCTTGCGGCAAGCGGAGGAAAACCTGAAACCCAAGTCCCAAGACAGGAGACGGTTGGGGAGGGAATCCCCGCCAAGAAGGGCGGACTCCATGGCCAAGAAGGGCCCCCAGCAGAAGAGAAGAGCCGCAAGTGAATCCCCTGATAGTGGGGGAAGAAGGCGGCATGGAAGGGATCGATATGAAAGGTCCGATTTGAACGAACACTAAGATGGGCGCGAAATAGCCTGGGAGGCAGCTAGAAAGGCCCTCAACCACGTGGCTGCTTCCCCACTCGCCAAATGGATCCAACGGGCAGATCCGCCCGCTAGGATCAAGCACAATCCATTCGTGCTATACGAAACTACTGACGATCCGGTAACTCACATCCAACACTACCAGCAAGCGATGTTTATGCATGTAAGGGACGACGCCCTGATGTGTAAAATGTTTCCGTCGAGCCTGGGCAAGGTGGCGCTGAGCTGGTACCATCACAAGCTGGCACCGAACTCAATCAACAGTTGGAAGCAGCTCTCCAAAGAGTTCACGGCCCGATTCCTGACGAGTCGAGCGGCACCAAAAACTTTCGATATTCTGACTGCCATTGGGCAGAGAGAAGGAGAAAGTTTGAGGGAATATTCCAAAAGATACTGGGAAACATTTAATGAGATTGAGGACTGCAGCGAGGAGTACGCTATAGCAACCTTCAAGACGAGCTTGCCTGTGAGCTCAGATCTGAGGAAGTCTCTGACGATGAACCCAGTCAGGACAGTGGCGAAGCTCATGCAACGCATTGAGCAGCATGCGCTTGTCGAGGACGATCGTATGCGAGAAAGCAAGAAAGAGAACGTTGGGCGACCTGTTACCCCAGAAAAAAAGGTGACGGAGCAAAAAAGTTACACGAAGGAGTACCCAACCAGCAGGAAGGACAGCTCGTTCAACCGAAGGGATAAGGCTGCTGTGGAGACCCGTTCTTTCCACAACATTTACACAGTTTTTAATGTGCCAATTTACAGGATGTTGTACAAACTCAGGGACAAGCCATGGTTCCGTGAACCGCCAAAAATGATAGGAAACCCAGAAAGACGGAGAGCAACGAACAAGAAATGCAGCTACCACCGAGACTGGGGGCATATGACAGAGGACTGCTTCAAGTACAAGAAGTTCCTAGACGAGAAGGCAGCTGAGGGCCTCCTCGATGAGTATGTTGCAGAAAGAAGGAAGGATCAAGCAACCCCAGTCGAGGGGGTGGACTGTTTGGCAAAACCCAAGGGTCTGATCCAAATGATTCAGGGTCACGCGGCCCCTTACACCGAAAGTGAGATCAGATACGTACAAAGGCAGAACGAGCATGCGAGGCATGTGTACAAGCTAGGTGTGAAGAGGCCTAGGGAAGGAGAGATCATGGCTCAGCCAATCACGTTCACAGACGAGGACTTGGACGGAGTAATGCTGCCACACAATGACGCTTTGGTCGTCGCCCTACGTTTGGGGGAATACGACGTTGAGAAAATATTGGTGGATCAGGGGAGCTGCACAGAAATTCTGTACTATGACACCTTTAAGAAAATGGAGTTATCCAGGACGAACTTAGAGAAAAGTCATACCCCCTTGATCGGGTTCGGGTCGCAGCCGGTCTGGCCCATGGGAAAGGTGACATTACCTGTACGAGCAGGGTCTGTGGTTCTGAAAACAGAGTTCTTGGTTGTCGATGTCTCATCTTCCTACAATGCCATCATTGGCAGAACATGGCTGCACAAAATGAAGGCAATTTCATCAACTTACCATCAGATGATAAAATTCCCGGGGGCAGAGATCATTGAGCACGTCAAGAGGAACCAGAAAATGGCAAATCAATGCTTTATCTCGACGATCAACAGAGCCCCCAAGGCACATCTTGTTCAGTCCATTGAAGTATCCGATCAATCTACATTAGAAGACGTTGGGGGGAATCCAGCCTAGAGAACTGTGGAAGGACTGAAAAAGGTTCAGCTAGACGACCAGGATCCAGAGAGGTACTTTATCATAGGAGAGAAACTTAACAAACAGGAGGAAGAAGAGCTCGTACATTTCCTCAAACAACACGTTGATGTGTTTGCCTGGACACCCCAAGAAATGCCGGGCATTGATCCCAATATAATCTGTCATCATCTAAACGTGGACCCCCAGCACAAACCAGTAGTCCAGAAGACCGGGACGTCAGCCGCCCAGCATGCCGAAGCGGTCAATGAAGAGGTCGACCGCCTCCTAGAAGCCAAAGCAATCAGGGACGTAAACTACCCTGAGTGGCTGTCCAATACAGTCATCGTCAAGAAAAAGAATGGGAAATGGAGGGTGTGCATGGATTTCACTAGTTTAAACAAAGCTTGTCCCAAGGACAGCTTTCCTCTGCCCAGAATTGATCAGCTCGTTGATGCAACTGCTAGGTATGAGCGAATGAGTTTTTTAGATGCCTACAGGGGATACCACCAAATAGCAATGCATGGACCAGATGAGGAAAAGGCATCGTTTATCACTCCACGAGGATTGTACTGCTACAGGGTCATGCCTTTCAGCCTCAGAAATGCCGGAGCCACATACCAAAGACTCGCAACACTCATGTTTAAAGACTTGCTTGGGAAGACGATGGAAGCCTACATAGACGACATGGTCGTGTAAAGCAAGGAGAAAGCCAATCACATAGCTGATTTAAAGGTAACCTTTGACATTTTGCGACAATTTCAATTAAAGTTAAATGCTTCAAAATGTGCATTTGGTGTAAGCTCGGGAAAGTTCTTGGGCCATTTGGTCACGGAACGCGGCATCGAGGCCAATCCAGATCAAATTACAGCCCTCCAGAGACTCGAAAGTCCAAAGACAACCAAGGAAGTGCAAAAGTTGACAGGCATGGCGGCGGCACTAAACAGGTTCATCAGTCGCTCGTCGGATAGGTGCAGGCCTTTCTTTCAGCTGCTGAAGAAAAGGAAAGGATATGAATGGGGACCAGAGCAAGAGGAAGCTTTTAAAAACCTCAAGAAGTATCTCGGAATGCCTCCGCTGCTGTCAAAACCAGAGAAAGGAGAATGACTGATCCTTTATTTAGCTGTTTCAAAGCATGCAATTAGTGCAGCCCTCCTCCGAATAGAGGGCACAGAGCAAAAACCAATCTACTTCGTAAGCGAAACTCTCTTGGATGCGCACACCAGATACCTTCCCCTAGAGAAGCTCATCAAAGCTTTAATCATGGCTTCACGGAAATTGCCTCAATATTTCCTGGAGCACCCCATCACTGTATACACTGAATTTCCTCTGAAAGCGCTGCTTCGAAAAGTAGACTTCTCTGGGAAAATCTCCATCTGGTCGGTAGAGCTCAGCCAGTACGACATTGATTACGAACCAAGAACGGCCATCAAGGGCCAAGTGTTGGCAGACTTCGTAGCTGAGTTTACCCCAGCCGAGATTGAATCTCCGGTGGTTCGCGAACATGAACCAAGTCCTCAAGACGTCGAACAAAACGAGAAAAACTGGCAATTGTTCGTTGACGGATCAACATGCAACAAAGGCTCATGGGCAGGAATAGTGCTATTCGTCCCAGAACGTCTGATGCTCAAACAATCCGTTCGTTTGGGCTTCAGCGCAACAAACAACGTGGCAGAATACGAGGCCCTCTTAATCGGGGCTCAAGAGTGCAAGGATCCTTGGGGTCAAGAAGTTGAGAATCTTCTGTGATTCTCAGCTTGTGGTAAATCAGCTCATTAGGGAATATGCCCTAAGGAACGAAAAGATGGTAGCCTATGCAAAGGTCGTGCAGGATGTGTTGGCAGATTTCGAGGAAGCAAAGATCGAGCAAATCACTTCGGGACAAAACGCCCATGCAGATTCGTTAGCTTGTTTGGCCTCAGCATTACCTACCGAATACAAACGCACTGTGGCCGTTGAATACTTGGCCCAGCCTAGCATTGGGCAAGAAGGAGAAACCAATATGGATGCAAACCTGGGACCAAGTTGGATGGACCCGATCATCGCTTACCTAAAGGATGAAGTCTTACCAGAGGACAAAAAGGAGGCCTATAAGATCAAATTGAAGTCCGCTCGTTTCTGGCTCTCACCACAAGGGAAGTTATACAAAAAGTCTTACCATGGTCCTTACCTGCTTTGTGTACATCCCACGTTGGTGCAGAAGTTCTTACATGAAATACACGCCGGGACATGCGGGAGGAAGATCAATAGCGCACAGGGCAATAACCCAGGGATATTGGTGGCCATACAAGCAGGAAGACGCAAAGGTGTTCGTCAGAAGTTGTGAAAAGTGTCAACAGTTCAAACCGATAATCCGGACACCGGCGGAGGACCTACAACCCCTCACTAGCCCATGGCCATTCGCTCAATGGGGGCTCGATATCATTGGGCCCCTGCCCATGGCAACGGGCAAGAGGAAGTTCTTGCTGATGGGGACAGATTACTTCACCAAATGGATCGAAGCAGAACCACTTGCCAAGATCACCGAGAGTAATGTGGAGAAATTTGTCTGGCAAAACATCATAACAAGGTTTGGAGTGCCCTATTGTATAATCTCGGACAACGGAGCACAGTTGGGGCCTAAATTCGAAGCTTTCTGTGCCCAACATGGGATACAAAACTACTACTCGACACCAGCATATCCTCAAAGTAATGGACAGGGAGAAGCCTCCAACAAGACAATCCTTAAAGGGATTAAGCGAAGATTGGAGAAAAAGAAGGGGAGCTGGCCCGACGAGCTCCCAATAGTGCTATGGGCATTCAGAACCACGTCAAGACGTTCAACGGGAGAGACTCCATACTCTTTGGCTTACGGTACCGAGGCTGTGATCCCTCTAGAAGTGGGGTTACCAACGAACAGAACGACATTGGTAGAAGCCGGTGGAAACAACCAAGCTTTGGCAACAAACCTGGATCTCACAGAAGAACGACGAGAAAGGGCCTTGGTCACATTAGCAGCCTACCAACAACAACTTTGCAAGACTTATAATAAAAAAGTCCACCCCCGCGAGTTCGGAGTGGGGAACCTTGTGATGAAAAAAGTGGTAGGGAATACCAAGAAAGCATCAGATGGAAAACTTGGGCCAAACTGGGAAGGGCCCTACAAAGTAGTTGGCATGGCGGGAGTTGGAGCTTACAGACTTGCAGATCTAGATGGGAGTCCAGTCCCCCGCCCTTGGAATATCCAGAACCTTATGAAGTTTTTTCCTTAAACTCTTTTTGTTTCTCTTTGTCCGTTGAATAATGCCCCGAAAGGCAAAGTAAGATTTTCTCCGTAATCAAAGTAAAATTTTCTACCTTTATTGAGAATAAAGTAGCAAGACTATCATGATTGCGAATAAAATCATTTATTTCTTCTTTTGCAAATTTGTGCATTACTTTGCTTTGAGTAAATATGGGCTTTAACTGTACGAACAAAACCCATATTGGGGGCATGATACACTTAACCAATCAGAATGCAGCAAACATTGCACGTCTATGGCCTCGTCCATGATTAGGCGCGAATATGTCTAAGCTCGTCCATGATTAAGCGCGAATATGCCTAAGCTCTTCCATGGCTTCGTCCATGATTAGGCGCGAATATGCCTAAGCTCGTCCGTGGCCTCGTCCACGGTTAGGCGCGAATATGCCTAAAAATTGTCCATGGTTAGGCGCGAACATGCCTAGACCTTGCAGCGAATATTGCACCCCGTGGCCTAGACCTTCCAGTGAATATTGCACCCCATGGCCTCGTCCATGGTTAGGCGCGAATATGCCTTAAAAATCACTCATGGCCTCGTCCATGGTTAGGCGTGAATATGCCTTAAAAATCACTCATGGCCTCGTCCATGGTTAGGCGCGAATATGCCTTAAAAATCACTGATAGCCTCGTCCATGATTAGGCGTGAATAGGCCTAAGCATGCTTGTGGCCTCGCCCATAATTATTTAAGGTTGGATACAAATCTGACTAAATGCAGGAACATTTAGGTTCCAAAGTATTTCTCTTATTTACTTCTAACTAGTTGCAGGAACATCTAGGTTCCAAAGTGTTTTATCTTATTCAATTCTAACCAATTGCAGGAACATCTGGGTTCCAAGGAACATCTAGGTTCCAAAGTGTTTATCTTATTCAATTCTGACCAAAGTACAGGAACATCTGGGTTCCAAAGTGTTTGCCTTGTTTAATTCTGACTAAATGCATGAACATCTAGGTTCCAAAGTATTTGTCTTAGTCAATTATGACCTAGCACATGAACATTTGGGTTCCAAAGTGTTCATCCTATTCAATTCTAACCAAATGCAGGAACGCCCGAGTTCCACAAGATTGGCTGTTGTACAATTTCAATCAAATGCAGGAACATCTGGGTTCCAGAGTGCAAAACTCAATGGCTCGAAGTGCCAACGACCAGTCAGGACACAGGGAGGGTCGAACGCAAACTCAAGTATCCAGAACTTGCTAAAACTACCATAGTAGAGTCAAAGTCATGCTAACAGGCTACCAAATCTTCAGCCCACCTAACGATTCATTTGGCGTCGGATCCGGCAAATTTCTCGGATATATGGTCACTCGAAGGGGCATCGAGGTAGATCCGAAACAGATAACTGCAATCCAAAACCTCAGGCCTCCGAGCACCATCAAAGAAGTGCAGAGGCTCACAGGAATGGCCGCAACGCTCAATAGGTTTATCAGCCGGTCTTTGGATCTGTGCCGACCTTTCTTCGAATCCCTGAAAACAAGTAAAAGGAGTTTTCAGTGGACCGACGAATGTGACCGAGCGTTGGGCCAGTTGAAGGATTATCTCTCCAGAGCTCCCCTCCTCGTGATGCCCGTGCTTGAAGAAGATTTATACCTCTACCTCTCGGTATCCGGTCATGCAGTGAGCTCGGTCCTTGTAAGGAAGGAAGGAGCTAATTTCCAGCCCATCTACTACTCCTGCAAAACCTTGATTCCCTCCGAGACGAGGTACCTTCCTCTAGAAAAGTTGGTTTTGGCTCTTGTGACGGCCAAAAGGAAATTGCTGCCTTACTTCCAAGCCCATACCATCATTGTGATCACTGAGTACCCTTTAAAAACCGTGCTGAAAAAGGCCGACCTCTCCACTCGGATCTCAAAATGGAGCTTGGAGTTGGGAAACTTTGACATTCGATACGAACCCCGAACAGCTATTAAGGGACAGGCTCTAGCAGATTTTATTGCTGAACTGACACCTGAGCTCAAAGATAATCCAGAAGTCAGCTTGAAATTACCCGAAGGAGCCACCACAGAATGCTCAGCGGAAGCTGGACCAAATGGAACAACGATAGGGACTCCGGCGGATGCCAAAAAACCTACGGAAGAAAGAAAAGGCAAGGTATGGAGGATCTTCCAAGGAGAAGTGTGGCGCTTACATGTTGACGGAGCGTCAAATAGCCGAGGGGCTGGAGCCGGCATCGTGCTCATCACACCGGAAGGCGTCATGCACGAAAATGCGGTAACCATCGGATTTCCAGCTTCAAATAACGAAGCTGAATATGAAGCACTAGTCTCCAAACTAAAGATGGCTAAACACTTAGGTGCCGAGACAGTGCAAGTCTACAGCGATTCACAGTTGATTGTGAACCAAATAAAACATCAATATAGCCTAAAAGACCCAAGGATGGTGAAGTACTACGACAAAGTGTGGTAGCTGATAAAAGAGATCGGGACTGTGGAAATTGAATGGGTGGGCCGAGAGCGAAACGCTCACGCGGACGCTTTGGCCTCCCTAGCAACGGCTTGTGCAGTTTCCCCCAACCGAACCATTCTGTTAGGGGAAATAGAGAGTCCGAGCATCAAGCACGAGATAAAGGAAGTGCTAATCATATCCCTCGACCCAAGCTGGATGGATGAAATCTATGCCTACCTCAAGCATGAGAAGCTCCCGACAGATAAAAAGGAAGCCCATAGGATCAGGTGCATGGCCTCCTACTTCTATTTGGATCCGAACGATAGAATGTACTGAAGGTCTTTCACAGGCCCTGACTTGAAGGTTGTCCACGATTCCCAAATTGAGAGCGTCCTCCGAGAGCTCCATGAGGAAGCAGTGGATGCCACTTCCGCGGACGATCCCTTGCCCACCGAGCTCTTACGCAAGGGTATTGGTGGCCGAAAATGAAGAAAACATCCGAGGAGTACGCCAAGAAATGCGAGCAATGCCAAAAACACGCCTCTCACCTGCTGCAGCCGGCCGAAGTCCTACAACCGATAACCAGCCCCTGGCCCTTCGCACAATGGGGACTGGATATAGTGGGAAAGCTACCAACAGCTCTAGGCGGTTTCAAGCATTTGATAACGGCAACTGACTACTACACCAAGTGGGTGGAGGCCGAGCCCCTAATCACTATAACAGCTGCCGACGTGGAACGATTTCTTTGGAGGAATATTATCTCTCGCTTTGGTGTCCTTTATGCTATCATTTCAGATAACGGGACCCAATTTGTCGCTGAAGCGATCGAGAAGCTCTGTAAGAAAAACAATGTTCGGATCTTCCACTCCTCGGTGTCATACCCCTAAGGAAACGGGCAAGCTGAAGCGTCGAACAAAACGATATCGGCTGGAATTAAGAGACGCCTAACTCTAAAGAGGGGTAAGTGGGCTGAAGAACTCCCAAAAGTTCTCTGGGGCTATCGAACCACACCCCGGCGCTCAACTAGCCGAACGCCATTTTCTATGGCATTTGGCATGGAAGTTGTTCTCCCTCTAGCCACCCTAATCCCAATAGCTCGGACTGAGAACTTTGATGTGCCGACAAACGATGAAGCCATGGACAGGGAGCTTGACCTAGCTGAAGAGCTCAGGGAAGAAGCACACCTGAAACATGCCTCCTATCAATAAGAAGTTGCTCGGGGATTTAACAAAAATGTTCGGATGAGGCCCTTCAACGTAGACGATCTTGTCCTCCGAGAGGTAGTCCAGAAGTCCAAAAAGACTAAGTTCAAACCGAACTACGAGGGCCCCTTCCGTGTGATTGCAAAGGCCGGACATGGATCCTACAAGCTAGCAGAGATGGATGGAACCCCTATCGGCAACCCATGGAATGCAACCAAGCTTAGGAAGTTTTATGCTTAGTGATAATTTTGTTAGAAGCAAATATTTTTGGGGCTGCGTGTTTTGCCCTTTTGTTTTTATGATGTTTTGGTGATCAATGAAGAAAGATTTCACAACTGCAGCCTATTCAGATTCCTTTGTTAAAATAACTATCAAGGTTCGGTGTTCCTACTAACACCTCGGGAATAACTTAGGCCCGGCGCCAGGATAACTATTAAGAATTCGTTTTGCTTCGGTTCCAATCCGAGCAATTATTCCTCTGATTTGTCCCGAGCAGGGGCTATCAGTGGAAATTTTTTCCAAGTGTTGGAAAATTTCTATCTCAATTCGTTTTGCTTCGGTTCCAATCCGAGCAATTCTTCCTCTGATTTGTCCCGAGCAGGGGCTATCAGTGGAAAATTTTTCCAAGTGTTGGAAAAAATTTCCATCTCAATTCTTTTTGCTTCTGTTCCAATCCGAGCAATTATTCCTCTGATTTGTCCCGAGCAGGGGCTATCAGTGGAAATTTTTTCCAAGTGTTGGAAAATTTCCATCTCAATTCGTTTTGCTTCAGTTCCAATCCGAGCAATTATTCCTCTGATTTGTCCCGAGCAGGGCTATCAGTGGAAAAAATTTCCTAGTATTGGAAAATTTTCATCTCAATTCGTTTTGCTTAGGTTCCAATCCGAGCAACAGATCAAAAGTTGGAAATTTTTTCTAAATATCGAAATTTTTTTCTAAGTATGAAAGCAGTCGGTTCATGTCGACCACGACATTACTTTGGCTCAAAACTGAGCAAACGTTTTTCTCCGATTTGTCCCAAAGTAGGGGCTATCACATACGAAGCATATAAAATGCAAGATATAAGCATTCATTCATAACAAGTTAAAAGACATTCATTCAAAAGATTCAGAATATCCAAACAGTCATCCAAAATTTTTCACCCTTTCGGCGAACTCGAGGCGTGGCATGGTGGTACTTGTTCGGTGCCACCCTCACGAAACCTGTTTTAAAAATTACAAATTATCTGGAACAACAAACTCCAACTGTTCGGAGCCGTCCAGACAAAACATTTAAAATTAAAAACATTGTTTCAGAAATCCCTACTCTAGGGAGCTATATTAATAGCTTCATTTGATTGACCCTTGGCTGAGGTCCCCTCAGCTGGAGTCTTATCAGTAGAAGTTTTTTCAGGTGGAGTCCCATCAGCAGACTTCTCGGCATCAGGAGTGCCGACATCTTCTTCATCTTCATCAGGCATGTCTTCGGGTACTAGAGAATCGGGCATCTCAGGAGCTTCCCTTCTTGGATCTTCGGGAGGTACCCCGAGAACATCACAACAATGCACATAGCCCTTCCCGAAGCCTTTTCGTTCACCATCCTTCACAAGCCCGAGAATGTCACCAGCTGATAGGCGCGTGATATTCCATATATAAGCGCCTAAGTAGGGGGAGTTGGCGCGTTAGACGTGCGGTTTAATGCTATTTTCTGTTTAATGCGTGCTTGGTAGTGTTTTTGGTGTTTGCATGATTTTCCAGGTTGAAAGATGTCTTTGGTGCACTCTTGCATGGGTTGAAGCGGAGCTGGGCGTGGGAGTCGAAGTTTGGGCTTGGAATGCTGTAAAGGACGGCTTAAGGGTTCGGTATCGATACCCCCGAGAGCCGTATCGATACTAGATGGTTATGAAGAGTGCGCAATTCGTCCAGAATGTTTAGTATCGATACCCATTAAAAGGGTATCGATACCTACGTCGCACGCGGAAGAAGGAGATAAGGGTTCGGTATCGATACCCTTATTAGGGGTATCGATACCGAGAGCTTACGGGGGGCAGATTCGAAACTACGTCGTTTTATTGGTCGTAGAACTAATTCTTTAACGATTTTGTTCGGTTTTTCATTAGGATTACTTAGGAAGTATAAATACCTAAGTTAAAACCCATTCTAGGGTTACACAACTTTTACGTAGACTTTTGTTTCGCAAGTTTTCGGCTCCAGATTTGAAGTTCTTCGTTCGTGGTTACGCATTCAAGTTTAATTTCCAGATTTCCAGTGCCTTGTTACTTTGCGGATTGATAATTAAATTTGAGTTTCTTCCTTTGCAATTACGGTATTGTTCTCTATTGTTTTTCGTATTTTAATTCCAAGCATGTCTAGATCTAAGATTATTTTGATTTCTGCAATTTATTTTAATATGTGTGAGTAGTCGTATTGAGTGCGGCCGCGGGACAAGGTGTCCCGTGGCTAGGCTGATTCATATTCCACCTCGGTGCCGAATCACTTTAATTGATGCGCAGTTTCTGAATACGGAACTTTTCTAGCAAACAAAACCCGGGCATCGCCCATTCTAAATTGCGCAGGAATTGGTGACAAGTGGTGTGCACTTGTTAGGAACTATTTCCATATTTTTAAACCTATTAATTAAATCATTGTGGCCCGAGTGAATGTGAATTAGACTAGTTGCGGGCACCGTAGTGCCCACGGCTGTGCTCTTCTGTTTTAATTAAGAGTCCAATAATTTAATCAGTTTAATTTAGTTAATTAAATCAGTCACCTGAACAAGGGGTGGCTACCTGAGAGCCATTTGCAAACATAGAATCTAGCATTGTTTGGGTCAACACCGTAGACCGTCTCTGTGGTTCGACTCCGGTACTTCCGGATTTATTGTGCTGCACCGGTCGATAGTCCTACGCTTGGGACGAAATTTTAAGTTAATTATTAATCACCCGAACGGTCAAGCACCAGCATATGCCTCTCCGGCCTCCGCAAACCCTGCTTCATGCCCTTCTTTGTGAGCTTCATCAAGAGCCTTCTGATGCTCAGCTTTCACCTGCTCGAGTCGTTGGTCAGACCTCTCCCTCCATTCGGCTAGCTCTTTCTTCAATCTCTCGTTCTCGGCCCGGAGCTCCTCGGCACGGCTCTCTGCCGTCTGCACTTTCACTAGGGCAGCGTCCGCTAGGCTTTTATATCTCTTGGCTACACTGTTAAGCTCCAGCACCTGATCGTGCAGCCACAACATGGATTGCCCGGTCTGCAAGTACAAAAGTAGAAGCAAAACAAGTAAGCAGATATATCAAATATAAAATTCAGGAGCTCGATGCCGAACATTTACCTGCGCTACCAGGGACGAGCAATGGTACAGATTATCTTCCAATTTGCCCGGAACCATAGCCAAGTCATTTTTTAGAGCGAGTGCAGAAAGGAGGCCCAAACCAAGCCGAGAGTCTGCATGGACACTGTCGGTGTTCATTATACTCCTCCCCTCGGCATTAATAAGAGCCGGAGACCAAGGCCTTGTTAGCACCTCAATGTCTGAGCCCTTATTGCTAGGCTGGTCAACCCCCGTGGACAGTCATTCGGGGTCTCCCGGAAGAGAAGTATCATCTCTCGGCTTCGCGGGGCGCTAGAATCCCTTCCAAGAGTAGAGCCTGTGCTCGGCTTCTCCTTTCTCTTCGGAGGGGCCTTCTTACTCTTGGCTGCCATTTCGGCCAGCCTCGCCGCGAGGTCAATCTTCGGTGGTGCCATCTCTTCTTCTGCCGAAGGATCGGGGGAAACTTGATCTATGGGAACTCTTTCTTTTCCTCGTAACGACCCGACGGGCTGAGATTCCAACTAGACTCGCTCTTGTTCGGAAATTGAGGATGCCTCGGTGTAGACACCCCAAAATGAGGCTCTCGTACACATTTTTATCCCCGATGATGAAAAGAAATGCCCGGAAGGCCTCTCGGATTGAAACTCTTCAAGTCAACTCAGTCAACAGTACCGTACGGTACTCATCTCTCACGCACGGCACATCCCAAGTCACGTACAACAGATTTTTGAACTTTGGCGGTGGAAGTGTGCCGTACGGCACTGTCACACATCAGTCAACTTTTGTAGAGCTTCCAGCAGCTCCCTTCTTTGACGAATTGTTTCTCCTCCATCATGGTTGCTTGTAGAGATAAAAGGCTATCCCCTAACTATCATCATTTTGTGTGGGCATCAAGGATACGTAATGACCAAGTCTATTCCTACGCCTATATATATGCCGATTGGTTTCCATGAAAAAGGATGAGAAAAATGATGAAGAACCTCTCTTGAATTCTGTCTACAACCCTTCCTATATCCTAAATCATCTATTGCTATTATCTTCCACCCCAGAAAACTACTCTCAAAGCTCCATCCAAGAAAACCCAATCAAAATCAGTTTGATTTGATTCCTCCTGATTGCGCCGTACGGTGAATACATCGCCTTGTACGGAGTAATCCATTGAGGAGGAACATTCTCTACTTAAACATGCCATTTTCTAATTCCAAATAATCTGTTTTTAACCATATTTCATGCCTTGTATGTGCTTCTATTCAATCATGTCGAAAAACCAAAGTTTGAACTATTTGTGAAGGAAACAGTGCCGCACGGCACTCCCCATGTGCCGCACGGCACAGTTGGAGTGCTGTACGACACTCTTTTGAAAATTTGACTGTTGGACTGATGAACAGTGCCGCACGGCACACTTTCTGTACCGCACGGTACACTTTCTGTACCGCACGGTACACCTAGTTACCCTACCTAGTTCACTGGTGTTAGGACATCCCTAGATGCTCAACAACCTTGGACCGTGATGAGTCAGCCTGCCACTTGACCTTTCCCATGCAGTACACTTGGCACTGGGAGGCAAATATTGGCTCTAGTCTGGGGAACCCCCTAAACAAAAACCGGCCTTTGCATATAGACAATCTAGAACCTTCCAACCTAGGACAGGAACCCACAAGATAGGATTATGTGATATATCCTGTTAACTGCTTGTTGTTTACTGTTTGCCTGTTTGCATGCATGTTCATGGTAGTTTTCATCTTAGGTTATCACCTCTCATCCATAGTAATAAGGAGGATAATCCCAATAATCAAATGCTCTGTCGGATATACAAAACCCCCTTTTTCAAAATAAATGCTGCAACTAGCTCTCTTCCTCCCAATAAACAAGAGTTTCATTTTCATACTTCAGTTATGTTGAGCTAGTTGTAGTCCCGAACTACGTCGTGGTCTGATTCCTCCGAAATGGGGACACGTAGGCAACCCCTAAAAGGGTTCGGCCCTTGTTTTGTAAAAGTCTTTCAAATAAAATGGGGACTTAAATATATCCAACAGAGCACTGAAAATTGGGGCAAACCTTTCTAAGACCTTGGTGTAGATTTTACATCACACATCATGCATCATCCTTTCACTTGTGCATAAACTCTTTTTCAAAATATAAAAAATAAAAAATAACACGCACATTGCATTTTTGCACTGGTCACTAATTCATTCTGTTTCCATCATAAGAAGTTTTTAATCATTGAGGAGGGCAAGGAGAATACTGTACCTAGTTGGACTAGAACTCCCAAACAGCGATCGGTTCGAATTGAGTAAAAAGTAGTACAAGTCAGGTTCAGCAGGTCCTTCAGCTATGTCGATACCTCACGAAGCAACAGACATGGAAGTTCAGGCTGAGATCAAGGAGCTCAAAAAGACCCTGAAAGACATGGATAAACGAATTACCCAGCTCACAATGGTGGTACAAGACATCCGTAACCATCTTCCACCAGTCTAAGAGGACCCCCAACGACCCAGAAAGAGCCCGGAAATGGCTGCAGCTTTGGCAAGAATTTAAGAATTGAAAGAATTCCATCCTGTGGGTTTTGAAAATATCCCTGGTATCGAAGATCTGGAAATGCACCAGCAGGACATCAAAAAGGACAACCTTGCAAAAACCACCCCCAGCTCCACTAACAACAATTCCAAGAACACAACCCGAACCAACCGCCCTAAAAGAAACTTCCACCAATTCTCCACCTCCCTGGTTCCTGTCTACAAAAGCCTTCTCGAGAATAACCTACTTAAACCACTTGAACCGCAAAAGCCATCCAAAGTACTTCCATCAAATCATAACCCAAACGCCTTCTGCTCCTACCACCAAATGCCAGGCCATCACACCAACAATTGCATCCGTCTCAAGCACAAAATTCAAGATCTCATTGAAGATGGAACCTTTCCACTCTCTCTCAAAAAGCCAAATATTGCTTTCAGTCCCATGCCTGAACACAAGCCCAATGTCCAAATCAACCAAATCTCCCTCAGCTCCACTTCAAATAACCTAAGTTCCTCTAAATTTGACCCCAGCTTATACATCATACCAGCCACCGAGCCAAAGCCAATTGCCAGAGGATCTCGGAATTTGCTTCCTTAAAAGTACCAAAGCACATAAACCCAGATGGGTGGATGTCACTGAAAACAAGAAATGGGCCATAGATGATGTCACTCTCAGAGGATTCTCTTTTGATACCACTGGAGGCAGTTCTCACTCTCGAGATTTTTGACTCAGGGAATCTGATATCGCTGTTTGGGGATCAAAGTCCAATAGGTATGGTCAGAGTTGGGTCTGTTGCAATGTTGATTGATTTGGAGCCTGTTAGAGACATGGAGCTAATGATGCTCGGCCAGGAAGCCCCTGGAGATGTTACCTCATTGTGGATGCCATTCG
The DNA here is from genome assembly GCA_963854785.1 of Vaccinium vitis-idaea. Classification (NCBI taxonomy): domain Eukaryota; kingdom Viridiplantae; phylum Streptophyta; class Magnoliopsida; order Ericales; family Ericaceae; genus Vaccinium; species Vaccinium vitis-idaea. The sequence continues at coordinate 27,176,943 of OY978223.1, read as the reverse complement.
AATTAATAAAAAAACTGCACTTTTGTACCTAAAAGTTATCTACACTGGCACTGAATTTGAGTTTGAGTTTGAGTTTGAGTTGGAGTCTAGCACTGAGTCTGAGTTTAACAACAGAGTCTTAGTCCACTTCTAAGTTAAAGTATGTATCTGTTGGTCTTCCGCGTCATCATTTCTTTTTTGAGTTTGAGTCCACTCTCATGTATCATGCCCCAGGGGCCACCTCTTTTGCAATGAATGAAATCGACTTTGCTTATCTTGCTGTGTTCAAAATAATTTGTGATGACCTTGGCAATGAAAGGCATGCTCAGCCTATAAAAGAAAAAGTAATTTCAATAAACTTGAAGGATGAGAATGATCCACGAATGGTTCAAATCAGTTCCAGGTTGTCTCCAGAGGAATTTAAATGCTCACTCAGAAAAATTTCAAGATGTTTTTGAATGATCTCACGCGGACATGTCAAGAAATGATCTTGAAATCATGAAGTATCGAATCCCAGTTGAGGAAGATGAGGCCTGACTGGATAATGGAAATCAGGAAAGTTCAACGACAAATAGACGCAAGATTCTCGTTGGTAACTGAGTATCCTCAATGGGTCACAAAAAATCGTGCTAGTAAAAAAAAAAAAATGGCTGGCACCTCGACCCTTTTCTGCCTGGGGCATTGACATCATTAACGGAATCACACCGGTCGCATCAAATGGTCGCAATCAGTTACTTCACCAAATGGGTTGAAGCTGTTTCATACACGACCCTCGTGATGGTCCGAGATGCTCAAAAAGCAGAACATCATCTATGAATATGAGGTCCCTCAAGCTTTTGTGTCAAACAACGAGGTTTCATTTCAAAAGGAGGACAACAGAAGCTCTGGAGAAATTTACCGAACCATCAAGTCTACACCGGAGATGACCACTGGATCAACATGAAATTGGCATGAGCAACTGCCATTGACGTTGTGAGAATGCCGGACTTCCATCCCTACTCTGACAGAGGCAACACCCTATTCTTTGGTTTACGGCATAGAGGTTGTTCTTCCTATCAGGCTAAGAAGTTCCGTCTTTTGAAGGTCGTGGAAAAATCAGGAATCAGTGAAGCAGAATGGCAAAACGTGAAGATGAAAGGCGGCTTGAGGCCTTGTACCACATTCAAGGATATCAGCATTGAATAGCTCGTTCTTTTAAAAAGAAAGCAAAATCCAGAAATTTACAAGAAGAAGACATGGTTTTGAAGGAGATTTGGGCTCCAGTTTATGATCCGCGTGGGAAGTTCCAACCAAAATGGGCTGGACTGTGTATTATCAAGAAGATCCTATCTGGAGACACAGCACAGCTCATTGATCTCGACGACAACAATTTTTTTTTTTACCTTGGTCAATCTGGATCTGTTCAAGAGATATTACCCCTGAGAGGAGCTCGCTGGACTGAAAACCACAAGGGCGGGCAATTCCAGGAAAAAATTAGAGCAAAAGCCTGCTAGGTTGAAAACCCGAAAGGGCGGCCTAGGCAAAAGATAAGGCTAAATAAATCAGAGCTCGCTAGACCGAAAACCCAAAAGGGCGGCACTAGGCAAGATTCAGAGCACAAAAGGAGAGTGAAAATACCCGAGTAAACCCTAACTCCAGATTTGTAGTCTTGAACTACGTCATGACCTAATTCCTTTAATGGCGATACGTAGGCAGCCTCATCCTGAGGTTCGGTCACAATCTTTTGAGTTGATTCCAAGTCATTATGCGCATTTTAGATTTCACAGACAGAGCCGGTAAGAATCAAAAGTGGAAAGTTCTCAAAATCGAGTTTTATTTGAAAGAACTTTTTCAATTACATGGCTGAGCATGAAACTTTCAAACAACCAAGCACTGATCCATATGAGTCATGTCATGGGTCCACAACTTATTTCGAGCATAGTAAGATTGAGTCTAAAGTCCCTCTTTGTCATCCATCTATCCTTGTATCTCTTGTCGATTATCTCTTGCAACGTGCCGGAAGCAGAACGCTGGGGTATGGATCTTCTCGAATGGCCACACACTCTCTCCATATGTTGTGGCAAGCTCTGAAGATGGCAAAATTGAAGATCGGCATTCTTGAGCATCAAGCTGATAGAAGGCAATTGGTCCAGCAAGATCAAACCTTGTGGGAAAGAGAGAAAACAAGTAAGAAGCCTTAGACAACCTTGAACTAAGCGTTGAGGTAAAACGAGAACGAGAGAAAAACCAGAAAAAGGAGAGCTGAGTGAGCAACCTACCCATAGGGGCACCCTCAAAACTCAACCAATAACCCACCATCACCAAAAGAAGTCCAAGGGAGAAACAAGTCTTTGCTTTGGGGATACAAAGAAGATGCAGAACAAGGGGCATTCACGGAGACCATGCAAAGAACCACCATGTCGAACAACGTGCCAATTGAAGATCATGAAGAGCCGTGCCGAATTCGTGAAAACTCCCAAGGAAGGCCTTACAATGAATCCTCAAGGCCTAAGGAGGTGCAAACAAGTGACAAAAGATCAAGGGGAAAGGTCAATAAACGACAAGGAGTTGCAAAATTTTTGATACTGTTGGAAATGTGCCACACGGCACAGTTTGAGTACCATATGGCACAGTGGTGGCAGTTTTGAAAAATGTGTGTTTTGGCCGACCAAAACTCACTCCCTGCTTCTTTTCGAGATGCGGTCTATGCACGCAAGTCGTAATATGTGCAAATGACTTGATAGAAGTATTGGTTGTCGTTCCCAACCAAATTTTGATGATTGGATACCTCAAAAGTTGGGAAACGTCAAGAGTTGGATATATCGACGAGTTGCACTTCATGGTAGTGTCATCCCCCAAGATTGGTTGATTCATGCTTGGAAACCATTTCACCTATTTGCCAAGAATCTGAAGGACGGCAACACCGGCACGTGTGCATAACAAATTTGGTTCCATTATCCTTTCATTGATGAATTCATTCTATTCCTTTCATTGGGGCATGGGAAATATAATCATAAATCCGTGTCAGTTTCCCACTTCCAGTCAAAAGCCATGTTCACATTTTCAGTTATTTTAACTTAGCATTCATATGCAAGATCTGTTTTCTTTTCAAGTTCATTGCTAGTGTGAATAAAAGAAACTACGTGCAAAGTTTTTATAAAACTAAAGCATCCACACCATAAGCATAATAATATCCGGGGGCAAACAGGCCCAATGCATAGTCTACTACCTTGGCTCGCAGGCCATCTCCATCAGGAAACTGAAAAAGAGGGCAAATAGGCGCCCAAGTCAAAACGAGGCACGTAGGCCCCATACTACTACTAACAACTCTATTTCAGGTACGAGGTCTCTTCGGCACATGTCCCAAATGCCTATTCTCCTCTGGCATACTGGGATAGCTCTCTCTCTCTCTCAGTACTACTGCTCTCTCTACTCCTCCGAGTGCCACAACCTGTGTCCTCACCTCTACTACTCTCTCCAGCACCAAGGCATGTGCCCCGACCAGCCTCTCCAGTACCACGGCCAGGTGACCTGCCTCTAGAAGCTCTCTACCTATGACCAAGTACAACTCCCGGCTCAGCTCGAGGGCACACCTCTGTAGCCACGCCCATGGCCTGCAAGTCCTGAACCAACTGATACACCGACGCTGCCCACTCAGCGGGAATCTGAAAAACAAGTGCACATCAACAAACAATAAGTTCAAGAATATACGCAAAATGATGCAAGCAATGCAATCAAGATTACCTCTGTCGTGGCAAAAGTAATCGTGGGATGAACAGAAGGCATTATCACCACTTCAAGTGCACCACTAGCTGTGACCACCTCAATATCTCTCCTCAACTTTGGCAAGGCAGGAATGTCTCTCAACCGAGTCTCCATATCCAGATCATATGCCAAATGGGTGTTCATGTATCCGTCATAATCCAGAGAAGGACTGAAAACCAACTCTGTCGGCATTGTAAACCTCTCTATCTCAGCACGACTATAATCATGTGTCCTCAAGACTAGTGGAGGAAGAGGCGAAGGCACGCTGAAGTGGTCAACCCCAAGAGACTGACGGGACACTTTGTCAACCAAGTACCATTGCCAGCCATATGGACACTCCAACAACACCCTGCTCCGTGTCAGCGCTCTGCTCCTGACCAAGTAGTCCCTGTACGATCTATCCCAGACATTCCACCTCACCTGGAACATAAAGTTTCATCATTTTCAGGAGAATCAAAAGGCAAGGAATACCGAAGAGAAATAATTGCAAAGGCTTACTCTGTCTCCTCTGGTATGGTCAAAGAAAAGCCTGAAAAATGCTTCAAATCACCCTTATGCTCGCCGGATCCCATAAACTCCTGCCCCCATTTCGCAGCCCGTGGAAGCACATTCTCATTGTCATGAGAATTCTCTGGAGCAAATAGCCCTAGCACTTCATAAGCCCACACCTGCATTTTCAGGGGCAATCAATGCAGAAATACAACAAAGGCACAAAGTTGAATTGCATGTGAAGCAAGATTTACCTCCGACACTCTCTAGAAGCCGCCGAGACTCTTAGCCATTCCACAGCTAACAGAACCCAGAAAGCAATGCACAGTGCACAAGTCAGCACCACCCCAGTCATACTTTCCAACTGTCTCCAGATTTTCCAAAGCCGGCAACCAACCCAAGTGTACTGCACCTCGTCTGTTCGGAAATAGAGAAGCACCGAAGAGGTACAACAAGTAAGCCCTTGCCATCTGTCTGGCCTCCACGTCTGACTCTGGCTCATGATCCCAAAAATCTACCAAAGCAATGTACTTCACCATCGGCTCAACACCACTCGGTCTTCTCCCCAAGTAATGCTCCACTGCAGCAGTGTCCAAGTACAATTCTGAATCAAATGGGATAGGCTCACCTCAAACCCAGACCCTGTCCAAAAGGAAAGACAGTAAAGTAAAAAGAGATACCCTGTTGCGCCACCAAGTTTCTAAAGACAGGAATGTTGTCATTGTGTCATCAAATGTGAAAACCTGAGTCTCACACAAGAGTCCTCATGAACAATTTTTCAATCAATCGTCCTTCGGGACAAGTTTTTTTCAATCGTCCTTCTGGGATAGTTTTCCAATTAATCGTCCTTCGGGACAATTTTTCAACCAATCATCCTTCGGGATAGTTTTTCATTCCATCGTCCTTTGGGACAGTTTTTCAATCAATTGTCCTGCGAGACAATTTTTTACTCCACCGTCCCTTGGGACATGTTTTCAATCAACCGACCTTCAGGAAATGTTTTCAATCAACCGCTCGTCCTTCGGGACATGTTTTCAATTAAGCGTCCCTTGAGACATGTCTTCAATCAACCATCCCTCAAGATGTGCTTTCAATCAAACATTTTTCAATCACCGTCCCTCGTTGCGATTCTTCAAACAACGTTTTTCAATCCACTGTCCTCAGCGATAGTTTTTCAATTTTTCAATCAATTTCAATCTTTTTTTTTCAATCAACTTCAATCAATTTCAATCAAATTCAATTTCAAGACTATAAATGGTCATCTTTTCAATCAACCGTCTTTTGGGGACAGTCTTTCAGTCGAGCATTCTTCGGAACAATTTTTCAATCAATTGTCCTCCACGGACAACTTTTCAAATCAATTTTAAGGCTAGTTTCTCAAATCAATCTGTCTTCTGAAACAAAATTTTCAAACCAATCTCTAAACTCAATTTCAATAAATCAAGTCAATCACGAGACCTCGCAGGTCTCGCACTACTCACCAAGTTTTTTTTGGAAGCCTTCATGGGTTTCACTCAAACCAATTTTATGGGAGCCTTCATCGAGGTTTCGCTCAAACCAGTTTTATGGAAGCCTTCACCGAGGTTTCGCTCGAACCAGTTTTATGGAAGCCTTCACCGAGGTTTCGCTCGAACCAGTTTTATGGGAGCCTTCACCGAGGTTTCGCTAAAACCAATTTTATGGAAACCTTCACCGAGGTTTCGCTCAAACCAGTTTTATGGGAACCTTCACCGAGGTTTCGCTCAAACCAGTTTTATGGAAACCTTCGCCAAGGTTTCGCTCAAACCAGCTTTATGGAAACCTTAACGGGTTTCGGTCGAACAAGTTTTATGGAAACCTTCACGGGTTTCGTTCGAATCAGTTTTCTGGAGACTCTCACGGGTCTCGCTTGAATCAAATTGCAGCAACCTCATTGCTTTGTCTTGGATGGTCACGAAAGTTGATTGGCTCTGGTTCCCCGAGAACTATACCTACTGAGTAGTCGACCTACCCATGGCTGCTGACTCGATCTAACCACTTTGGGGACCTCTCCGGTGTTACACGAACCTTTTCGGAGACTTTCACCGGTCTCGCTCGTCGACAGCCTCATTGCTTTGTCTTAGATAGTCACGAAAGTTGATTGGCTCTGGTTCTCCGAGAACTATACCTACTGAGTAGTCGACCTACCCATGGCTGTTGACTCGCTTCGCTATTCACGGAGCCTCACTCGCTGGCTTCGTTCACAAAACATAATTCGTTTTTCCCTCGCTGAAAAACAAGATGGCCACCTTCACAATCCAAATCAGGTATGTTTTCTATAACTCATATAGTTGCATGATCCATCATTTTGCATATAGCCCCGACGAACTACGCTGGTCTGATCCTTACAATGAGGTACGTAGGCAGCTCTTACGAGCGCGACCACATCCATCACATTTTACTTGTTTGTTTTCGTACGAGGATGTCCACATCGAGGGGTGTCTTCTATCTTTGACGCGACTTCCATCACACAGTGATTGTAAGCCTCGTCAAAGAGGGGCAACTGTAGACACCCCAAAATGAGGCTCTCGTACACATTTTTATCCCCGACGATGAAAAGAAATGCCCGGAAGGCCTCTAGGATTGAAACTCTTCAAGTCAACTCAGTCAACAGTACCGTACGGTACTCATCTCTCACGCACGGCACAGCCCAAGTCACGTACAACTGCTTTTTGAACTTTGGCGGTGGAAGTGTGTCGTACGGCACAGTTGGTGTACCGTACGGTACAGTTTGTGTGCCGTATGGCACTGTCACACATCAGTCAACTTTTGTAGAGCTTCCAGCAGCTCCCTTCTTTGACGAATTGTTTCTCCTCCATCGTGGTTGCTTGTAGAGATAAAAGGCTATCCCCTAGCTATCATCATTTTGTGTGGGCATCAAGGATACGTAATGACCAAGTTTATTCCTACGCCTATATATATGCCGATTGGTTTCCATGAAAAAGGATGAGAAAAATGATGAAGAACCTCTCTTGAATTCTGTCTACAACCCTTCCTATATCCTAAATCATCTATTGCTATTATCTTCCACCCCAGAAAACTACTCTCAAAGCTCCATCCAAGAAAACCCAATCAAAAAACTAAGTGCTCTGTTTTCGGTTTTGAAACCGTGTCCTAGCCGCCCCATACATCCTTAGTTCCAAGAACCAAGTATCCTTGCTGTTGTACCAGAGTGAAGTCGTAGTCCAGAGAAGGTCCAAGGCGTGATCAAAGGTTCCAGAAGCATTCTCATTCCGTGAGGTCCAAACCGGAGGTACGATCTCGTTTCGCCAAAGTTCATAGCTCTGGTACCTTGAGGGGAGGGGTACCAAGTGTGGGGTGGTCTTCTATATCACTTCCGCATTTGGTATGCCCATGTTACATCAAAATCAGTTTGATTTAATACCTCCCGATTGCGCCGTACGGTGAATACATCGCCTTGTACGGAATAATCCATTGAGGAGGAACATTCTCTACTTAAACATGCCATTTTGTAATTCCAAATAATCTGTTTTAAACCATATTTCATGCCTTGTATGTGCTTCTATTCAATCATGTCGAAAAACCAAAGTTTGAACTGTTTGTGAAGGAAACAGTGCCGCATGGCACAACCCATGTGCCGCACGGCACAGTTGGAGTGCTGTACGGCACTCTTTTGAAAATTTGACTGTTGGACTGATGAACAGTGCCGCACGGCACACTTTCTGTACCGCACGGTACACCTAGTGTGCCGCACGGAACACTTTTGCAAAATTTGAAATTTTGAAACATTTCCTTTACAAAACAGTTTGAACCCTTGGTGTGTTATCTGGATTATTTGATTTGCATATTGCTTATTTTCATTATTATCATCTGCTTTGTTTGATAAACTGTTTATTTGAATAAAATCCGGCATTAAAATATCTTCGAAAAATCCCACAAATATTTAGTAAAGACCGATTTTTAATCGGGCGAGCGGGGTGCATTAAAACCCTTCCCCGTTCGTAACTTGGCTCCCGAATCCAAAACGAATCTCTGGTTTTCAAGTTGTTTTCCAAATCATTTTCTAAATCATTTCCAAATTGGTTTCTCGGGTCTTAAACCATTTTCCAAAAACCCGGGTGGAGACTCTATTTTCAAAACATCATTTTCAACCATCCAACCGGCGTGGAGGTCGACCGTCCACACTCGGCCACCCCTTTCCCTTTCCTTGCCTTCCGAGTTTTCGCTGGCTTCTTCTTTAACCAGCATCTGTAGATCGGCAGGTAGTTGAGAAGATCGTAAGCGATACGTCTGGAACACTGGTATAACTGGTGTGCTCTCTCGGAGCTGGCACGCGTCTTCGAGCGCTAAGTAATTGGAGAAGGACCTGTAAAGCACAGAAGTTAGTGAATCACAGCGGGATGTTACTTACAAAATCAAAGAGAAGATATAGTGAGAAATACTAACTATGGTCACCCCGAAGGGTGGGTACGGGGAATGGATCCTCGGTGATTGGCAGGCAATAACTTCCCGAAACAATAACACAAATATCCTGGAAATGGTCGGAATCCGGGAGGCGTTCAACTATTTGTTTCTTCTTCGGCCTAGTCATCAGGAAATACCTCCCGAACTTCGCGTTCTGAGACATGGCATAGAGTTCAAATAAATCCCATAACTGAAGCTCGAGGTTATCCCTCAGTTTTAACTCATATGCAGAGTTTATCACCCGATAACTATTGATCGTCAGCTGGTCGGGAGAAAGGAAATAGGTAATTTAATACCGGTCGGATGAATGTGTTCATCGGGAACCGGACACCACCCTCAGTGATCGCCATCAGCGGAACGATCAAGTGGTTGGGACCGTAGCTCGGGACCATTCCCTTCGGAATGAGTGTCACCGACACCATCTCCGGGATATCATATTTCTCAACGAACTTAGAGTACCCAGCCTCACCATTCGTGAAGTAATGAAGGTAGGGACACGAGGGGTCTTTCTTCTTCCCGCTACTTGAAGCAGCTCCGGAAGATCTATTTTCTCCGTACTCAATGACACCAATCTCGGCTAAGATTGCCTGCTCCAATTCCTCAATGGCATCGACATCCTGTTTGGAACCGACGCTTGCTGCGCGCTCGGTGCTTATGGTCGTGCCTGTGGTGGAAGGTCCCTATCCCGAGCGCTCATCGAATTCCGTGGCGTCACTGTCATCAAGGAATCCATCCAAAACATCTTCTTCTTCCCCTAAGTCGAATGGTTCCTCGATAGCGTCAGGATTAGGGTTCAGAGGTATGGATTGAAGGGGCCTCTCATCTACGGGTTTGTTAAAATTGTAGTCCATCGATATGATCTCTCGGCAAGGGTTCAGCCGAACCCTATACTTATGGAGAAGGTAAGCAATATGGGAAGCGGCGGTGCAGGAAGTCTCGGATCCTGAGCTCTCGAAATCTGAGGAGATCTCAACGACTGGTGGCGCTAGACCTAACAAAAAGAATGCATGGTAAAAGACCATTAGCTATACGCAGTAGGGTCCTAAAACCGATGCCGACTAACCTACTCTTCAGCGGCCCACCAAATGTTTGAGATCGGAAACTAACACAAAGTGCACAAGTGAAGTGACATCCCTCGGCGCCCGTGGCCGAGGGGGGAGAAGATCTACACCCTAAGCCTCTCGGCATCATCTTCAACCTCGTAAGCGGGTTGAAGATGACTGTTCATCTTCAAAAGTCGCAAGCCCAGAAAACGCAGAGAAAATGGGAAAAACCTGATTAAAATGCGAGAAAACAAGCAAAAAGTGCAAAAACAGAGTTAGGAGAAAGATTTACCTAGAGATCTGAAGAAAACAAGCAGCAATGACCTCGATCCATGTGCAAAATCGAAGGAATGTAGAGAGAGAAGCTCTGGAAATTGCAGAACAAAAGAGAGAGAAAATGTTAGCCTCTCTTTCGTTGCCCTATTTATAGGAGGGGACGAACTTCGAAAATTAATGGGTTTAGGCGGGAAACCCACGCGATAACAGCCAAGAACTCAAATCGTCGTGTTCCCGTCCTTTAGATTCATGACACATGTCCAAAAGGACTGTGCACCATAGTAACTCCCACCCGATGCGTTAGCAATACAGCGCGATGTGACTACAGCTGTCACATAACCCTACTCGTAGGAGACACGTGGCCAACTTCTGATGGACAAGGAGATGGCAAAGACAAAGAATCTAATAATGAGCCTTATCTCGAAGTTTGGGGCTCGGACCAGACCCTGCTCAGCACCCGAGTATTTGACCCCCCTGTGGAAAGTAAACCACATGGAGGGCTCGAGGGGCTATTGTAGGGGCCCGGATATACCGAGCACCTGAATCACATAAAGAGACACCTCCTCGTTAGTCACCGAGAGACTATCTTCGAGGGACTCTTCGGATGTATGATTCAACGTACGCAAAAAGACACAGTGGAGGTTCGGTCTTCAGTCTAGCGTCTCAGATATTGCCGAGACCTATCCTTTAATTGACTCATTAGCGAGTTTTCAGAATTAAGGCCAAAAGGCCCCGGGGCGTACCCGAGGGCTGGTGTAAAACCGACTTTGCGATGCAGAAATATGCCGGAAGACTGGATGCTGAGTCCGCAGAGCAATTAATGCTGCATGTGCCCGTAACAAACCGCGATCATGACAAGTGACGTCATCCGAACGGTTATGACACGTGTAAAGATTTTACTGGAAGCATGTGCTCGCAGTATATTCCTTCGGGCTCGTCATCGTGACGTCAGCCGAGCAGTTAAGTCACGTGACGAGCACACCTGTGCTTGGAGATCAAACCAAGGCTCACCTATAAAAGGTAAACTTCACCACTGAGAAAAGGTACGCACAACTCTCCTCTCAGAACCCTAGATCTACACTTCATCTTCTTCCTCTACTAACTTGACCGTCGGAGTGCTGTTCTGGACTCTGCGGTCCAGTCCGGTGCTAACGGTATGTTGAGTGTGCAGGCCTAGGTACAACTCGAGAGCAAAGACACCATTGCCATTTCCCTTCAGGTTATGCTTATTTATTATCAAGTTTGCGCATTTCATTTTATTCCCGTTATGGTTCTGTGAATTACTTGTTTATTACTATTGTTCATATTTTGTATTTTTGTTAAAATTTTGCAATAAAATATTTTCTGAAAATCCCACAAATATTTAGTAGAGATCGGAAATTGTCCGGGCGAGCGGGGTGCTATTTAACAAAACCTTTCCCGATCGTAACTTGGCTTCCGAATCCAAAAGAATCTTTTCGCAAACCAAACCTTTTTCAAAACGGCACAAGAGTCATTCTTTTCAACGGTTTCTCGGGTACCAAAAATTATTTTCTAAATAAATCCCGGGTGGCGACTCTATTCATTTTTGTTCATCTTTTCCATATTTTTCGCGAGCCGCGTGGATCCGACCGTCCACAATTTGGTTTTAAATGCTCAAGATCGATTTTTACACTTGTATCATTCTTCCTTTGTTTCTCTTTCTTCCATCGCTTCAGCCACAAAGCTATCGTCCTTCCTTCGTTTCTCTTTCTTCCATCGCTTCGACTAGAGAGCTATCGTCCTTCCTTCGTTTTTCTTTCTTCCATCGCTTCCACCAGAGACGATTTTGGCATCTATTATGAATTCTGATAGGATTGTCCTGTTGTGGTTTCTTTTGAGGCTCAGTAAATGCAGGCCAAAGTAGGTATCGTTCCTTTTGTTGCATTTATATTCAATTTATTTCACTACTTATTGCATCTAGGGTTTACTCATTTCTGGAATCTGGTAGCAAGTCTTTCTTTCGGTTTATTTTTTTTAGTCTTCTATTGTGCTTTTACATTACTCCTTTGTCTATAATTTCGGTTTCGTTCCTCCAGCGCTCTGGTATACTTTTGGTTGATGTTGTATTCTCTTATTCTAAGTAGAATCTGTGCTTTCGTGTTGTTCTTTTTCTATCCCTGCAGGTAAACGGTGACTTTCCACTTCATACTCCATAAAACTTCTTAGTTTTAGAGTTTAGATTTAGTAATTCCTGAGTATGGAACTTCCTGTTGTTTGCATCGTGTTATTTAGCGGTTCTTGGTTTCAGTATAAACCATAAATTTACTCCGGGATGAAAAATAAAAAATACAACTTTACTTAATATTTTCCATCTTATTGTCATTGTTTCTCCCTGACATTTTGTTGCAAGCAAAAATTAAGATTGAAGAATGCATAGTCCTTGCAGAGCTTGGTTGAAACTTTTAATGAAAGAAAACAATAGAAGGATGTTACTTAGTGATATGATTCGTATCAGTTGCAAAGTTTGAAATAGAGTAATCAACAATGTTTTGTACGGACCTACTACTAACTCTACCTCTATCTATCTATGGGACTCCCAAAGATCAAAGCTAGCTTTGATTGTGCAAGATAAGCCGTGAGTTTCATTAAATTTTTTACTAGCTTTAGCTTTCATAGTACTTTAATTATTTATTTGAATGTCATGCATGTAGTTTGTTGTGTCCATAATTTGCATCTAATATTGCCTACGTTATACTAAAGTTATGGCTGTCCGAGAACCTTTCATTCTCTTGTTCTTTGTCAAGCATCCTCCCAACTTTCATCCACATGGTGGCTTCTACTATTTGAAAACAAGTCAGGGAAATAGGGTCATTGCTGGAGCATCGATTGATAATAGAATAAATTGTTTGTTCTTTTAGGCTTCTTCAACCTTTGTGAGCTGTTAGAAGGAAATTTTGTTGCTTGGGAATATTTTTCAGTGGAATTTCATGAATCAAATAGTTGCTTGGTTGAAGTCAGTCATTTATCATTCCTTTGTTCAATACACAAGCCAACATATGTACTTTTAGTTTATATTGTATAAAATATTGATGTTTTGTTTTCTATATTTTTCCTGAAACTTATTTTGAACATGCAAATGTTGGACGTCGTTGGTATCTGCTAGATGTGTCTGGCCCTGAATTCATTGGTCCAACAATTGAGTTTTGTATTTTGTGTTTCTTCTCTCTTTTCTATTGTTCTTTGTTTATAATTTATATTACATCATGGTTTTTTTTTAGAGACTCCCATTAGGACTTGCACATGTATTTCAAGGTGAAGGAATGGCAAAATGGATTTTACTCAAGCATGGCAATAGAACTTGGCCAGTTCTTGTTAGTGACAATGAACTTACTCGTGGTTGGGAAGAGTTCTGTGATGATCATAATCTCGATGTTAATTATAAGGTTGTTATTGGTTGCGAACGATAATGGGTATTTGAGGTGTACATTTATCATTGACAACACCAATACCAATGTTTTGTATTCATGGTCATTTGATCATGGTTGGCAAACTCTTCTACCATTGCCAGGTTCGATAGTAAAGTTAATGTTCCACAAATATGAATTATTTAGTTGTTTAGTTACTTTGTGCTTAGATTATTTAATGTTTTCTTGCAGTCCAAGTTGTTAGTTCTTGCCTGCCTTCGGTGTTGGAAAGGCAACAACTTGATTTAAAGTTTATGTTTCTAATTTCACCCGATGCCGATTTTGCTATGGTAAGGTTTGCACTCTCTTCTTCTTTCTAGATACCCAAATTAAGGTCGTTTGCTTACTTTTGACTATTTTGGCAGTCCTCTATAGGAGCTCCAGAATTGGGTGGGCCCATTGTTTGGTGACAATGGGATGCAAGCAATCAAAATTAAGATGGGCAATCGTATGTGGGTCATTTCCTTTGTCAACAAAAGGCTTCATACCACTATCCTAGGACAATTTGTGGCTGCACTAGAATTGGATATGTTCAATTCTGTATTCGTGGCTATGTCCCCAACACTTGAGTTGCTAATCATAGTGTTTGATGATGACAATGCGGAAAGGATTTATGAGTGGTTTGGTCATGTCCCCACGCAGGCTTAAAGCAATGGTCGGACAAGCTATCTTATTTTTAATATCGTTTAGTTAGCGTACCATTTCTTTGTCTGAGCTTTGGCTACATTCAAAACAGCGAAGAATGCTTAAGTTTAAGAACTTATCAATTTGCATGCTCCTCTGTTAGATTAAAACTACTGTATCGAGCGTGAGCTACATAAATTGGTCTTCTTTTGCTAATCTATATCCCTTTGCTATTTGCCAAAAAATGAGATGCTTTTACTAATGTTTAAAAAGTTCTTATGCATTTCTTTATTTGCGATTGCAGTCTCAACTTTGGTATTGGACTGTTCACACTTACGTCATACTTAGGATTGAGTATTCTGTGAGACATATTCGTGAGATCCAATGCCAAATTGTAGCTCTATTTGTCTTATATTTTGCAAATTGATTTAAATTCTAAGATCACCAAATTTGATGTCCATAAGAGGCAATGTTCTATCTACTCCAGCTAACGGCACAATAGAACAAGTACTCCTTATATGTAGTGCAATAAAAAGACCAACATCCTTTTGATTAATGAGCTTGGAAAATTTACAATGGTATTTGGTAGAACTTAAAAACTTTCGCGAGAGAGAATGTGTGTGTGAGAGAGAGAGAGAGAGAGAGAGAGATCTACCATGTATTATTCTCCTAATTGGCCCATTGCAATGCCCTGTAAATCATTCTATATCTATAAAAATCTATATCAGTGAAGTACATGAAAACTATCACATTCATAATCTGTAAATAGTTAACTAGCATAGGATACAGTATGCTACAGTACGAGAAGAATAATACAAGGTACAATCACACCTAAAATATTATCAGTAACTACACTTCACAACCACTCGGTTTTTCATCACTGCGTGCCTAGAAGATGATACTTTTATGGGTTCCCAGGTTGCTAACCCAAGGATCATCACTGCTTGCCTAGAAGAGCTTGAAAACATCCTGAAAGTTGGGGAAGTTGAGAAGAACTTGGACAACTCAGCGGATGTAAATTACGATGGCCAGTTGATACATGAAGCTGAACGATTTGAGAAGATAGAAAACCTTCAGAGTCTTGTGTTTACACTCAAATTTGGCACAAAATCTTGTCTAGGCCGAAGGGTTAAATTTGGACTTTGTTAAGCCAACTAGGCTAATAGATCGAAGGGCCTGTATTGGGTTTTTTTGTTTGAAGTCCTCCATAGGGCCCATTTTATCTATGGGAAATGCCAAGCCGCTCCCTCTTTTTGTTTGACGCACGCGCATGTGCGTGTTTCATGCTTCACGTTTACCTTTTGTACTTCCTGACACTTTATCTCTGTTCACTCTTTCTTTACTGACTTTACATAGCACACATACTTTCTCTCTCCTCTCTCCTCTCTCTCTCTCTCTCTCTCTATATATATATATATATATATATATATATATATATTTTTTTTTTTTTTTTTTGAATCTTTAAATAGTTATAACTTTCAATTTATATATCCGATTTTGAAACAAAAAAAAAAAAAAAAAAAAAAAAAAAATATATATATATATAACCTACTCGACGACATCTATCAAACAAGACCCATATTGTATATAAAATTATGTGCAAAAAAATAATAATAATTTGAGGGTGTGAATTCTTTCATGTTGGAGGGTGTGAATTTCGCATTTGAGGGAGTGAATTCTTTCATTTTGAGACGTGAATTATGTATTTTGGAGAGTGAGTTTTATAGAGGATGTGTGAATTGTATAATTGAGGGGTGTGAATTCTTTCATTTTGTAGGGTGTGAATTCTTTCATATTGGAGGGTGTGAATTGTTAAAAAAGATGGTGAATTCTTTCATTTTGAAATGTGTGAATTCTAAATTTGAGGGATGTGAATTCTCTTGTTTTGGGTGTGAATTTTGTATTTTTGTGAGTAAGTTGTGATATGTGAATTTCGCATTTGCGGGGTGCAAATTCTGCATTTGAGGGGTGTGAATGCTTTCTTTTTGGGTGTGAATTTTGTATTTTGGAGAGTGAGTTGTGACGTGAATTCTGCATTTCAGTTATGTGAATTTTTTCTTTTAGGGTGTGAGTTGTGTATTTTGGAGATTGAGTTGTGATGTATTTGGAGGGTGTGAGTTTTTTTATTTTTTTAGTGTGAATTATTTAAAAGGGGTATAAAATAATTTTTTTTACGTGTACCTAATTTCATATTCACAATGGATCTTATTTGAAAGCTCTCGTCGAGTAGATTTTACATATATAATTTTTATATAAGATGAATGTATGTAACAAAATTTATTTTATTTTTGAATCGAAAATGAAGAGAGAGAGAGAGAGAGAGAGAGAGAGAGAGAGAGAGAGAGAGAGAGAGAGAGAGCAGTTGCTTGCTACACGCCTACATAGAGAAAGAGAGCCTTATACGCCTACTTATGTACTTTATTGTAGTGACTGCACCAATCAATGCCATGATGTGGATTAGCCGGTGGTTATGTGACAGAACCTGTCATTTATTTTTGCCGAATCCGGTACTTTTTAACTTTCAATGGGCGAGCGCGCACGTGAAAAAATAGTTAAAGGAAATATGTTTGACATGAGGTGGGCTTGGAAGGGAAGCTCCTGACAAAATAGGGCGGGCCTATAAGAACCCCGTTTATCTATTTCAAAGGATTAGGCCCGTGAATGATGGTTAAAGATCATGGATTCAGAATTGAGGAAATAATAGTCAAAGAGATTTTCGAATATTTTTAGGCTAAAGGCCATTTCAAATAAATGTAAATGGCCACTAATTAAATCCATCCACATATGAGAGGATGAAGAAAAGGAATAAAAACTGTTTGTTACTATCCTTTCCTAAAAAGAAGGAGAAGTATCAAGTAATTTTAACAAATTAAAATTGTTAACACCTATTGGCATAATAATAGGAAGACGGTTATGTAACGCCCCATGTAAACCACTAGCCCAATACCCTGATTTGATCCACTAGCCACACCACATGACCCAAAATGCGTAAACCCAAGGTACTAGTAGTAGCCCACATGTTTTGTTATATACTAAAGATCACTCATGTAAACAACCAATGTGGGACTAAACACCACCTACCCCCAAACCTGGGGTATCACAATCTTTCCCCCTTAGGGATGCAACGTCCTCGTTGCATAGTCCCAACAAATAGATAAAAATGTTTTGTTTTGATTTGATTTGATTGTTTTTAAAGAAAACAAAATCCCTAATTATCGTCTCTTTGTATATATCTCTCTCTCTTATCTCTCCTATTTATTCTCCCTAACAATTATCTCCCTCTCTCCTATTTATTCTCTTTATTTGTTTGTAGACACCCCAATTTTGATGACTCGTGCATCCCCAATGATGAGAAGAATGCGCGAAATGTACCTTGGAATGGTTGCCTGAATCGGATGGATCAAAAGAGCCAAGAACCCAAAACCACCTGAACCGTACGGCCTGAAACCCATAACCGTACGGCTTAAAATCTTCTTTGCACCGTGAGGTGTTGCCTTATGCACCGTACGACACATATTTGACGTCGTACGGCACCCTTGTCCCATCAACAGGATTCCCGGGTTGCTCCAGCAGCTCAGAAAGAATGATGAGATTCGGCAAATAATGTTATTCGCTGGCGTACGGGAATCACCCAATTCATGAGATCGTCCGATGCTTCGTCTATATAAGCCGCGAGAAGAACGAATTCACAAATTCTCAACCAAAATTCCTCTCGAAAACAAAATTCGTTCGCCTCCTCGTTACTCTGTCAAAACCCCTTCTGGTTCGAACTATACCACCCTTATTCTTACAAGCCTACAACCACAGCTTCTAATCCTCAAATCGAACCCTTTCAAAGTCCGTGGTCTTAACCGAACACACCCAGAGGTATACATTCGCATTCAAACAACAATCTTCTGAGAGGGGGGGTTTCCACTGGGCTCGAGGAGAGCTCCATAGCTCTTCCTGGAGTCCAAACGGGGACAGTTCAACAACACTCGAGCCTCTCGGGAAGGTATCCCGTGATATCATCCATTGTCGCAGGATGCCATCTCTGAAAACGAGGTACATTCACCCACCCAAAACCATTTTCTAAACTTGTTTTGATCAACAAAAAGTGTGGTTTTTACCCGAAAACAAAGTTGGTTTCAATCGGATAAAAATGAGAATTTCTGAAAAATACACCGCATAGAGGCACCGTACGGCATCCCCGTAGCACCGTGCGGTGTGATTTTGGACACCGTACGGTGTCACTGGAAAAACATTTTTGATGCTCTGTTTTCGTAAAAACCAGAGGGGTTTAATTACAGTAAACCCCTCCCACTTTCTGTCTTCTTCGCTTGCACCCCCCTTTTGTTAAATTTCTTACATTTATGTACTTGATTGCGTGTTACGTGATTCGTTACCGTTATTCACTTCCTTTTTAGAATGATATTGCTTTTATTGTTTATGTGAAATAAAGTTTTTTTCATAAAATCTTTTCAAAGAATAATCCCACAAAGGTTTAGTAAAGACAGGAAAATTCCAAGCACGCGGGGTACATTTTTGGAACAAAACCTTCCCCGCGGGTAACCTGGCTCCCGAACCCGAATCTCTACTTTTCGCAGATCAAACCCTTTTTCAGCGGCACAAGAGTCATTATTTTTTTTAACGGTTTCTCGGGTACCCAACATTTCTCAGAAATTAAACCCCGGGTGGCGACTCTAAATTTTTCCTTTTTCCCGGATCGCCCTTTTTCACAAACACATCCAAAAACTTCGTGGATACTTTCGCCCGCGCGAAAAACGAGCGTCCACAAAATGGCGACTCCACTGGGGAGCGATATTTTTTAAATTAATCTTTATTTTGACATTTTACACTTGTAAAATGACCCTTTGAAAGCTTGACACCAAGTACGTGCTTCACGCTGTACTAGAAAGGATTGATGTTAGGGCGAAAGCCCGATCAGTCTGGACTGGAGCTTTCCCGGTTGTTTGCATGAGTAAAATTTCAAGGTCTTGATTAATTTAAAAACGAGCCAAACTTGAAAAATATTTGTGGGATTTTTGAAAAGATTTTATTGTTAAGCTTTTGCATTGCTCGTGCATGGTTACTAGCCTCGCCGCTGCGTCTTGGTTACCCTACCCAGCTTGCTGGTGTTAGGACATCCCAGGATTCTCGACAACCTTGGACGATGATGAGTCAGCCTGCCGTTACTACCCTTGCCACGTCAGTATTCTTGGCACAGGGGAGGCAAATATTGGCTCTAGTCTGGGGAACCCCCTTCAAACCAAAACCGGCCTCTGCATATAGATAACCATAGAACTTTCCAACCTAAGACAGGAACCTACAGGGTAGGATTACGTGATATATCCTGCTACGTGCTTACTGTTTTCCTATACCCTATCGGCATGCTGCCTGTTTATCGCTTTCCGCACATACCATGCTACTTCTCTAGTTCTTTGTATATACCGCTGTCATTTTGCATGCATACACAAGTTAGATTGTCCCTAGGTTTCATTTCACTCACCTCGAGGATTGTCCCGATAACCTCTGGTTAGGCTGAATACAAAAAAAAAAAAAAATCCCTTTTTTCACAAAAAAAACATTACAAATAGGCTCCGCCTTTCTCCAAATAAAACCAGTGCTCCTCTTCTCAGAAAGCGATGGCTGACCAACCAAGCAACAAGAGGCTCAAGTCTACCTTCTCTACTCGCCATAACGCTCCTATCTGGATCATTGAGGATTGCGAATCCCCCAAACCTGAAGAGAAGACCCCCGAAGGTGAAAAGCTCTACAAGTGAGTTGACCAGATCACCGAGCCCAACCAATGGAACAACACTGAAGGCCATCCGTCTGTCAGAACTCCTTTTGTATCACTCCATGCTTGGGTGATCAATGAAAAAAGACATCTTTTCATAAAAATTTGGGAGCCAATTTGCAGTCTTGAACTACGTTACGGCCTGATTCCTCTCCACGGGGATACGTAGGCAACCTCGGTCCGGGGCCGTTGTATTCAGTAAAACCAAAGAAAATTGGGGCAATCTTGCATCATGCATAACACATCATTCATCCATGTAAATAGATTGCATGCACATCATAATTTATTTTGTTCATACCATCAGTACATCACCATTGGCAAAAACAAGAGCACTCCTGCACCTGGTTGGGCTCGAACTCCCCAACAGCGATTAATTCGCACTGAGTCAAGAGTGGAACAGTCAACTAGCCTTCCAGTCATGACCAAGAACACAGAACAGATAGAGAAGACCGAGGTTCAGATTCTCAAGGAAGCTTTGGAAGATCAACAAGCCGCTAACAGCAAGCAAATGGCTCAGATGATGATCTTAATCCAGGACATTACTTCCCGGTTGCCTTTGGGGAATCATCAAATAATCACCCGGAAATAGATGCTATGATGGCTAAGGTAGCTATGCATGAGGAATCAGTTCAGAAGCCAAAAAAGATCGCTGCTATAGGCATTGACATGGAAAAACTATGCCTGTTCCCTGATGCCAAGCTGCCTGACAAATTCAAGCCAATTGACTGGGACAAGTTTGATGGAAGCGGTGATCCGAAAGCACACCTGCAAACATACGTCGGTACCTTATCCATGTATGATGTGGAGAAGAACGCCATGGCTCAGATGTTCCAGCAAACCCTGACGGGATCGACACTCCGTTGGTTTATGAACTTAGACAATTCAAAGAAGAAGATCTGGGAAGACATTGGGGCAGCCTTTGTAGCCTAGTACAACTACAACATCCAGCTGGAAATGACCATTCAGGAGTTAGAGTCTACAAAGATGGGAAAGAACGAATCTTTCGCCGACTTTGTCAAACGATGGAGAGGAAAGGCATCGCAGATGATGGATAGGCCCTCGGAGAAAGAGCAAATGAGAATTATCACTTGAAATTTGGAACCAGACTTTGCTAAACATTTGGTAGTCTTTCAAACCTCTGCCGACTTCAAAACCTTTTATGAAGCAGGCCTTGCAGTTGAAGACGCAATCCGCACTGGCATATTCGACAAAGGAGAATCCGTTTCTCAGCCTAAGCGAGTCTACTCTGGTAACAACAATACCCTTTTCGGACCAAACACCTACAGTCCACCTCAAGCTGGTTCCTCCAATCCCAAGCCAGTCAAAACTGAACCAGTTAACCAGATAGCCACCCAGTCACCACCTATCCAAAACACCTCCCAGCCGAGAAGAGAATTTTACCAATTCCCTTTCCCCCTTACCACTGTCTACAAAAAGCTCCTTGAGAAAAATGCCATCAAGCCTCTTCATCCACCCAAAGAACTTCCTGCAAACCACAACCCAAATGTCTACTGTGCCTACCACCAAATGCTCGGCCATCATACCAACAATTGTATCCGCCTCAAACACATAGTCCAAGACTTGGTCGATGATGGAACAATCCCAATTCCCAAACAAAAACCCAATACCATTTCCAATCGCTTGCCTAACCACAAGCAAAACATCCAGATCAACCAAATATCCTTCAGCTCCACTTCAAAAGGCCAGAGCCTTACCCAGTTCAATCCAAGCATGTACATTGTGCCAGTCACTGAGCCAAAACCCTTCGTACCAGTGCCGGAAGACCCGAAGATCTATGCCATTGGAGCTTTTCAACGAAAGCCCAAACTCAAATGGAGTGACCTCGCTGAAGAAGGAGAATGGGCCATGAATGATCAAGAATGGGAAGATTCCCAACAAACATTGTTCGGTTCTTTGCTAATCTCTTGGGACCCGAGCCGGTGCATCGTCCCCGAATTTCATGACAAGCCAGTTGTCTGCATACCAGAAGATCTCAGTATCAGCCAAGTTGCGGAGACAATAACCTGTGATGACCCTCTAGATGCGATTTCACTCCTAGCTTTATTCCAGCACAACTCTTCAGGCAGCTTTTCACTGCCTCAACTTTTCGAAGAAGGAAATCAGCAATCCATCGAAACGGTCTTCAATGATCACGATTGGTTCCCTCAAGCATACATTATCGGAGAGTCTCTCCCACGGCCATCCGCGCCATTCCCACACACGTCCAACATATCGGTTTTGGTCGCAGATCCCCAGGCAACCACATGGAATGAAGATGAAGTTATCGACATCCGAGTTAGCAGCAATGAAGTGTGGACAGTCAATAAATCCATGCTAGACCAGTCTTTCTGGCAAGATTCAGAGGCAAATCTGAAGACAAGATTGGAAACGGTTGATATCAGCAGCCAGGAAATTCCAGGCAGTTTGATAGACTTGTGGTCTGAAGATCAACATGAAAGACAGAAGAGGGAAGCTATCAAAGCCGGCAAATGCAAAGTCAGTGAAGGATTTGAAGATTTCTGGGGCGAAAACCAACAACTCTGGGAAGATACGGTCAATCAGGTGACGAGGAGCGGCCGACTCTACTAACCGGCCAACCTTCAAAGGAACATCTCGCACCGAACTCAGTCAGAAGAATTTATCTGGGCAGTCCCATTCAGGAAAATTCATCCCCGATCGAGCCAGAAGTCACTACTCAACCACCTCAAAGGAACCGAGCAACAACTGAAGACTTGGTTCAAAAATAGCTTTAAAGAACACCGGCATCAGTCTCAATTTGGGGTTTGCTCTCTTCTTCTTGGGAACATCGTCAAAAGCTGATCAAAACCCTATCCAACATGGAAGTACCACCTGATACTCCCCCGAAAACCATGGTGGCACTGCTCACTCCAGCCCGTGCAAAACATGTTGTTGTCTTTACTGAGAAGGATTTACCCCCAGAAGGAGCCGGTCACAACGAACCTTTGCACATCACTCTCAAGTGCATGGGAAAATGGGTCCTAGTCGTTCTGCTTGACAATGGATCCGCCTTAAATGTGTGTCCTCTACGGACAACCTACTGCTTGGGTTTCAAGAACAAAGACTTCCAGCCTTCTAATCTCGGAGTACGCGCATATGACAACACGCACAGAGACGTAGTTGGGATAATCCAGATGGAGGTGGTGATTGAAGACTTCCGAACAGATATCGAGTTCCATGTGCTCGACATTCCCTCATCTTTTAATCTGCTACTGGGCAGACCTTGGCTCCATTGATCAGATATCATGGCAGTCCCTTCTTCTCTACACCAGAAAGTCCAACTCGGTCTGGCTATGGGAACTTTAACCATTCATGAAGATTCAGGAATTCGTCCCCATGTCCCTGACAATGCACCACTACTTGAAATCACACATGGAGAAGAAGATGTCACTCTCGGTGGTTTCTCTTTCGACACTTCAGGGTCAATCCTTACTGTCAAAATGGATGAAGACTTCTCAGTCAGCTCAACTGCCTTGGAAATGATGAGGAAGATGGAATACCTACCCGGCCTGGGGTTAGGTCTGAATAATCAGGGGATTGCTGAATTCCCCGAGTTTTCGACAAATAACCGTCGCTTTGGTCTCGGTTATGAGTCAGCTGACGGCGAACCAAGAAAGGGAAAGAAGACGCAGGCTGGTGCCAAGAAAAAGCTCATTCAATTTGTGAAAGCTCCAGAAGCTATCTATCAAGGGGAACCTGAACCGTTCTGGGACATGGCAACGAAGACTAAGCTGCTAGGCTTCGAAATCTTTGCAAATGATACTTGGGACAGTGACGATGAAGCTGAGAAAAGGGGAGAACTGGTTAAGGCACTTCAAGTTGACTGGATCGAAACTCTTGACTCAGAGAATCTCCAATCGTTGTTTGGGGAAGAGAACCTGATGGGTGTAGAAGAGGACGAGCCTGCGGTGATGCCGTTTGATTTGAAGCCTGATTTGGAGCTTGCCGAGGAGGTAAAGTTGATGATGCTGAGCCAGGATGCCCTTGGAGATGTTACTGCACTCATTGCGGATGCCAATGGAATTTATAAACATTGCACTTTTGTACCTAGGATCACTTACATTAGCACTGAATTTGAGTCTGAGTCTGGTACTGAGTCTGAGTCTGACCCCGAACATGTATCCGTCATTCCCTCGCGTCATCACTTTTCTTTTGAATTCGAGTCCACCCTCATGTATCACGCCCCTGGGGCCCCCGCATTTGCTATCAATGAAGTAGACTTTGCTTATCTTGCTGTATCTGAGATAAATTGTGTTGACCCCGACGATGAAGGGATTGAGTTCGAGGAAGAAATTCCAGAAGAACTTCGATCTCTAATCAGAAGGGAAGACGAAAGGCATGCTCAGCCTATAAAAGAAGAAATTATTTCTATAAATTTGAAAAATGAAAGCAATCCGCCCATGGTTCAAATTGGTTCCGGACTATCTCCAGAAGAGTTCAAAGCCCACTCGGACCTCCTGAAAGAATTCGAGGACGTTTTTGCATGGTCACACGCAGATATGCCTGGCATCGACCCCGAGATTGTGGAGCATCGAATCCCGCTTTATCCAGATGCGAAGCCTGTCAAGCAGAAGTTGAGGAAGATGAGACCTGAATGGGTGTTGGAAATCAAGAAGGAAATTCAGAGGCAGATAGACGCTGGGTTCCTGATGGTGACGGAATACCCCCAGTGGGTTGCAAACATCGTTCATGTCCCTAAGAAGAACGGAAAAATTCGAGTCTGTGTAGACTCCAGAGATTTGAACAAGGCCAGCTCTAAAGACGATTTCCCATTGCCGCACATAGAGGTACTTGTGGACAACACTGCAGGGCATGTGCTTCTCTCCTTCATGGATGGTTTCTCAGGATACAACCAGATTCTCATGGCTCCCGAAGACAGCGAGAAAACTACTTTCACCACAGAGTGGGGCACTTACTGTTATAGGGTCATGCCCTTTGGATTGAAAAACGCCGGGTCAACCTATCAGAGGGCGGCCACAACATTGCTACATGACATGATTCACAGAGAAGTCGAAGTTTATGTGGATGACATGATTGTCAAAGCCAAGAAAAGGTAAGAGCATTTACCCGCCCTCAGAAAATTCTTCGAAAGGATTCTCAAGTACCGGTTGCGTCTCAATCCTGAGAAATGTACGTTTGGTGTCACAGCTGGAAAGATGTTGGGATTCATGATCACTACACGAGGAATCGAGATAGATCCTTCCAAGATCAAGGCTATTCTCGAAATGGAGCCACCACGGACGGAAAAGGAAGTACGAAGCTTTCTCGGGAAGATTCAGTTTATCAGCAGATTCATCGCCAAGTTAACCTCAACTTGCGAGCCAATGTTTCGATTACTCAAGAAGGGTGTGTCATTCAAATGGGACGACAGATGCCAGAAAGCTTTTGAAGCCATCAAAAGTTATCTCCAGAATCCTCCAGTGCTGATGCCACCAATACCGGGGCAACACCTCATCATGTACTTATCTGTTACCCCATCAGCAATGGGATGCATGCTCGCGCAAGTAGGCGAAGGCGGAAGCGAGAAAGCAGTCTACTACATTAGCAAGAAGATGGCCGGATGCGAGGAACGGTACACCTCCTTGGAAAAGGTTTGTTGGGCTTTGATATGGGCTTCCAAGAAGTTGAGACACTACATGTTGGCCTACTTGGTAAGGCTGATTTCTCGAATGGACCCTCTCAAATACCTGTTTGAGAAACCGGCACTCACGGGTAAGCTAGCACGTTGGTTGCTTCTATTAGCTGAATTCGACATCAAGTACGTAACTCGGAAGTCTGTTAAAGGAAGGGCTATCACTGAATTTCTGGCCAATCATCCGGTAGAAGGTCCAGAAGATGTGGGATTCGAATTTCTCGATGAAAATGTCATGACCACATCCAATGATGTATGGTTGTTATATTTTGATGGAGCTGCTAACCAGAAAGGATTCGGGATTGGGATTCTACTTATCTCACCAGAAGGGTCACACATCCCTCTTGCTTTCAAACTAAACTTTGAGGTCACCAACAATCAATCTGAATACGAAGCATGAATCGTAGGGATGGAAGTTGCCCTCGAAATCGGTGCCAAACGGCGACTGAAAGGTCAAGGAAGACAAGCTAAAACCTTACCATAAGGACCTTGACGATCTGATCCATCAATTCCAAGTTGTCACTTTCACTCAGGTGCCTAGATTAAACAACTGATTCGCTGATGCCTTGGCAACACTAGCATCAATGGTGGAGATACCCAACAGAGTCAAGCTTCGACCAATCATGATTGAACAAAGGGACAAGCCCGTTTATGAGTACATCATGGCTATTGATGAGCCTGACGATGGACTTCCTTGGTACCACGACATCTGGAACTTCATTGAGAAAGGCAAATACCCGACTGGAGCTGACAAGAAGGACCAGATCGCTCTCCGGAAATTAGCTTCTCACTACATTATCTGCGGGGGCAGGCTGTATCGAAGATCCCACTGCGGGATGCACAAGTTGTGCGTAAACGGCGAAGAAGCAACCGGAATCATGGAAGAAGTACACAACGGAGTCTGTGGCCCTCACATGAACGGTACAATGCTTGCCAAGAAAATCCTGCGACAAGGATATTACTGGTCTACCATGGAAACCGAGTGCATTGAGTATGCAAGACGGTGTCACAAATGTCAGATTCATGTCAATCTCATGCACATACCACCATCAGAGCTCCATTCTATGACTTCACCCTGGCCCTTCTCTACCTGGGGCATCGACGTCATCGGCAAAATCACCCCGGCTGCTTCAAATGGGAACAAGTTCATCCTAGTTGCTATCGATTACTTCACCAAGTGGGTTGAGGCCGCCTCCTACACCACTCTTACGGCAGTTCAGGTCGCTCATTTCATCAAGCAAAACATCATTTACCGGTATGGCGTACCTCACGCATTCGTGTCCGACAATGGTGTTCACTTCAAGGGTAGAGCCGCAGAAGTTCTCGAAGATTTTGGGATCCAGGTCCACAAGTCAACCGTCTACCGGCCACAAACCAATGGAGCTGTTGAAGCTGCTAACAAAACCATCAAGTCAATACTGGAAAGAACCATTCAGTCTACAAGAAACTGGCATGAACAGCTGCCATTAGCACTTTGGGGATACCGGACATCTATCCGTACTCCGACAGGGGCAACACCCTATTTTTTGGTCTACGGTATGGAAGCCGTTCTCCCTATTGAACTTGAACTTGAAATACCATCACTGAGGGTCATGATAGAAGCTGACATCGAGGAAGCTGAATGGCAGAGCGCAAGATTCGAAGAACTCATGCTATTTGACGAAAGAAGGCTCAAAGCCCTGTATCATGTTCAAGGGTATCAACGCTGAATCGCGCGAGCTTTTAACAAGAAAGTCAAGTCCAGGAATCTGCAGGAAGGAGATATGGTTCTGAAGGAGATCCGGGCTCCAATTTTTGATCCACGCGGGAAATTTCGGCCAAAAATTAGAGCACAAAAAGAGAGTGAAAATACTCGAGTGAACCCTAGCCAATTTGTATTCACGAACTACGTCATGACCTGATTCCTTTTTAAAAGGATACGTAGGCATCCTCACATTGAGGACCGGTCGCAACCATTTGTAACACCTCTTGAGTTGATCCAGCCATCATTCGCGCTTGCAATCGTAATCAATGAGAATCAAAGAGGAAAGCTTTCACGATTCATTTTATTCAAACTGATTTCTTCGATTACATGGCTGAGCATGAATCTTTCACAACAAAACAACAAAAAGCAAAACATCGGCCCACGTGAAACATGTCATGGGTCAGCAATTTATTTCGGGTACATTAAGACTAAGGCAGATGTCAATTTTGATTTCTATTTTCCCTTGCTTCAATCTCTTGTACCAACCATCTCTTGTAACGCTCCGGAAGCACAATGCTGGGATGCTGATCTCTGGGAACAGTCACGCGCTCCCTCCAAGTACGCTGATAAGCTTGGATAGTTGCATGATTGAAATTTGGCACAACAAAGTCTTCAGGATGCACAAGCGGTATTGTTTGGCCAACACCAAACTGACGAAGAGTGCAGTAAGGAATGTAAAAGGTCCAGCAAGTCAAGCCCGCCAGAACAATCCTATGACGTCCCATGTTGCTCACCGTCATGGTCGGACGATCCATCCAGTTCAAGCGCCAAGAAATTGTGTCCTCTTTAAGCTGGGAAAGCACCTGAACCCAACTAGGAACACTCCTGTGAAACTCCTGGTACTCCCTCTGAACAAAGCCTCGTGTCTCATGGACCCTGTTCCGCGGCACCACTTCCAGAAGAGCAGCCTTATCACAAAGCCAAGACTACATGAGAGAGAAAACAAGTAAGGAGCCTTAGAAAGCCTGAACCCGAGCGTTGAGGTAAAAAGAGAACGAGAGATCAACAAGAAAAAGGAGAGCTGAGTGAGAAACCTACATGTAAGAGCAAAGCACTGCCTTCGAAAACGTTGGTCCGCCCAGCATGGACTCCATCCAAACCCATCAGAGTTTCAGCCAGAACCATTGGAGCTACATCTTGGCGCTCCTCAATCTGCTCAGCCACTCCTACCAGTGTTGCACTTGCCTGATTATCTGAACGAACAAACAGGAACGCTGCAAGAATGACGAGACACAAGGCAAAGCCTTCAGGTCGAAACTGACTGATCATTCGCGGAATGTTGAGCACGCCTCCCTGGATCATGGACCTTGCCGCATTTTTACTCAAGCCCAGCTTTGAGGACAACACGTCAGCATAATTCACTCCCTGAAAAAGAATTACGGGAGTCTCCATATCAAAGCCTCAGAGGTACGCATGGAACTCTTCCACCGTGGGACATAACTCTTGAAGGCTGAAGCGAAACACATGCACTTCCGGATCCCAGAAATGGATAGCAGCATGGAGCAACTCAGGACGTATGGTTACATCCCGAATGTAATGCATAGACGCCAACCTATGGTCACGGAAGTTCAGCCAACCAAGGCCGTCAAGCTACGTCATACTTGGCTATTTTTCGACCAGAATTCCAGTTTTGGCCCTCCGGGACCCACTCCGAGCTTCTTTTGGCCACCTTTCTTGTGCATATAACTCAGAATGAGTATCAAGGACTTAATGGAAGGATTGTTCCACACTTTCAAAGATGTCTCAAGGGACAGATGCGCCGAAGACCCCGGGGACGGAGCTTCGAGTGAAATTTTTGCAACTTCTCGAGATATTCAAGCAAGCATTGTGGCATACGTTCGGGATTTATTGGATCAATCAAGTCAAGATGTCTAGCTACGGGGCGTTTCCACCCTAAACTCCTCTCTCTCATCATTCCTTCCAGTTCTTCCCACAAAAACTGAAAGTGTCCAGTTTTATGTCGTTTTCAGTTTCAAACTCGTGTACATTTCATTTCCCCACAGTGTCTTGTGTCATACATTCTCGGTGCTAGGTTTGGTTATTAAGATTCAAGTCTTTGTTAATGTAATCCATTCTACATGACAGAAATGCGAGTTTTTATAAAAACCAAAGCGATATCCATGTCATAAGTAAAATGTGTATCTATCCAGGGGCAAAACAGGCCCGACATCATCAAAACTACTACCACGGCACGCATGCCGTATCCATAAAGAGAAAGAAAAGAACGGGCAAACAGGCGCCCAAATAAAAAAGAAGACACGCAGGCCTGTCCTACCTACTCAAGCACGAGGCCTCTTCTGCAATCGTGGCCTAAGCTCCTCAGACTCAGAAGGACCTATGTCCTCCTCCCCACTGCTCTCTGCCTCCCTGAAAGACCACCGTGACTGTGGAGCTGGACTCCCTGGTGCACTCCCTCCCGGCCTATCAACAGAAGGCTGACGACCTCGAAGAACTCTGTCGGAAGGAGGAGTCGTGGGACCACCACCAGCTTGTTTCATCAACGGCCTCCTGCGCTCAGTCCTCGGAGGTGGGGACATACTCTGCACAAAGCAAAGAAATTCCATCAGTGTACAGGGTTGATATACAAGTTTGAAAGCACACGCAGTTCAAATAACAAAGCATGAAGATTACCTGAGAACTCCTTCTGCCAGGAGAAGGGCTACGACCAGCTCTGCGCCCTCCTCCTCTACTGGATCCGCCAGCTCCTCTACTAGCACCTCTCGCAGCCTTGCCTGCTCCACCAACTCCTGCTGCACCACCTCTGCCTCTGGCACCACCACCTTAGCCTCTGTCAGCGCCTCAGCCTCTCTCAGCACCGCCACCACCACGAGCTCTACCTCCAGCTCCCCGAGCTATGCCACCATGGCCTGGTCCACCTCTGCCAGGACCACCCTCTCTGAAGACCGCTCCCGGCTCAGCTCGGGGACGCACCTCCGGAACGTCACCTATCATCAACCGGCGTACTAAGGCCTCCAAATCCAAGTTCAGCTGATAGGACTCTGATGCCCAACTGGCAGGAATCTGCAAAATAACAAAAATATTGCTTAGGTAGTTTCAATAAAGTTTCAAGGAAATACAAACTGAAAATGTGTTTTCTTTCTTTTACAGGTTACCTGAATAGAGGTAAGGTCAAGCGGGGGTGCAACACGAGGGACCTCCAACACCCCCATCATCCCTCCAGGCGTCTGCACCTCTATGTCTCTCCTCAGCACTAGCAAGGCTGTCTCCAGGGCTGCTATACGTGTCTCCATGTCTAAAAAGCTAGCCAGATGGCCGACCAGAAAGCTCTCGTAATCTGGAGAACTGCTAAAAGGAAGCACAGTGTCCAGCACGGTGTATCTCTCTATCTTTGCCCGTGTGTACTCGTCAGTCCGCTGTACACCAGGGGGTATACGACCCGGTATCCTTAAGTGCGCTAACCTGAGGGACTGACGAGGCACCCTCTCTCCCAAGTACCACTGCCAACCGTACGGGGACTCTAGCAGAATCCGTCCCCGTGTCAACTCTCTGCTCCTCTGCAGGTACTGGTCAGTCACTGCATCCCATGCATGCCACCTCACTTGCAAGGAAACTCAATTTCTTCAGAAAAGCTGAAAGCAAAACAGAAAGCTCAAATTTGGAAGCAACACAACATTCAGAGGCATACCGTGCTACCATCAATCTGGTCCAAGAAACGACGGAACTCGTTCACTCTCCCTGCATGCACACTGCCGCCACGGTTCTCTCGATCCCACTTTGCTGCTCGAGGGATCACCTCTTCGTTCTCATGACTATTTGTCGGCGGATACATCCCCAACACCTCATAAGCCCACACCTGCATGGTTAAAGGGTATCATCAACAAGCTGCAATCTACATGGCAATATCTTAAAAATTTGAAAGTAAACATGTAAAGTTTTACCTCGAGCACCCTCCAGAAGCCGCCAAGGCTTATCCCAACTCCACGGCTAACGGCAGCCAGGAAACAGTAAAGGGTACAAAGAGCAGCACCTCCAAAGTCCAAGCTCGCCACTATGCTCAAGTCTGCCAGTGCCGGAAGCCAACCCAGGTGAACCTCACTCCGCCTGTTCGGAAACAGGGACACCCCAAACAAGTATAGCAAGTAAGCTCTCGCCATCTGAGATACCTCTGACGGCGACTCTGGCTCGTGGTCCCACAAGGCCGGCAAGTGGTCGTATCTCACCATAGGCTCTCCATCGCCTATCTCTCTCCCCAGAAAATGCCTGATAGCTGCACTGTCTCTGTATAGCCCCGAGTAGAACGGAACCGGCTCGCCACCTACTCTCAGACCCGTAATCGCCGAGAAGTCCAATGGCATCACGGTCATCTCAGTAAACCTCAAGTGAGAAGTCCAATGGCCTCACCCTCTGAGCCCTCTCCACCTCTGCCACCAGAGACAAGAGCACTCCCTCTCCTGCAGCCTCAGCCTCTCTCTGTCTCTCCTTAAGGAACATGTCCTGGATGTGCTCAGGCACTCTCTCCTCCGCCAAAGCCTCAGCAAGAGTCGGACCCTCCTGAAGGGTCCGAGCCAGGTCCTCATCTCTCACTCCCTCCAGTGTATCAGTCATTGTATAACCCGGAGCCCTGGAAGAACCAACTACGGCAGGAACAACTGGCGGGTCTGAAGCCCCAACATCCATCTCCTCACCCCCACTGCTCGAATCACGAGCCTCCTCCACTATCACTTTCTCCTTCCAAGCCCCTCCTGATCACCAGGATGACAACTGAAGTCTGCTCTCCTCCAATGGGCACCTGAGTAACCAGAGAAGCACTCAGAAGATCACTAGGCACCAAGCTCTCCTTAGAACCAGTGTCTACACCATCCCCGACGGGTCTCTACTCAACCAAGACGTGAACACCTCCAATGTCCATCTCCACCTCTGAAACCTGTGCACCCGTGCCCCGGCAATTCAACCTCCATGGGCCCAGAGCCACTCTCACCACCCTGCATGGCAGTATTACCACTTCCCTCAGGCCGATCGACGACAATATCGCTCGCCGGCGACTCACCGGCAACTGTGGCACTCGGATCACCACCGGTCGAACCAAGGGTCTCACCCATGTGGGTCTCGTCACCCACCTCTGCCGGATCTCCTCCAACAGACACCACATGTGGCGTTTCACCACCTACAGCCGCCGTACGGGACCCCTCTCCTTCGATTCGCACCGTGCGATGCTCGCTACTACTCGGGCTCACTCTTACCGAGCCAACCGGACTTGGAATCATCAAGGTTGCGGCACCCTTAGTCGATTGAGTCACCGTATCCCCTCTCCCGGCACCGACAGTAAGTACTCCTCGCCGGACAACGGCGATTGCCCTCCGTTGCCGCTCGAACTCGCCATGGCTTTCAATCAAGGATTTCGATCGGAAATTTTAGAAGGAAGAAGGAAGTTTCGGACAAAGGGAAATCGATTCTCACTCAGGAGTAACTGATTGAAATGTTTTTTTTTTTAACGAAGTACGTAGAAGACAGAAGGATTTGGCAGTTTCAAGCCAGTCTCGGCAAAAATGCCACCTGCGCCGTGCGGTGCGTTCAGGTAAACCGTGCGGTGTACATACCTACACCATACGGTATTGTTTCCCTTTTATAACAAAATTACACTTTGCCCCTTTTACTTTCTCATATGTTTCGGGAAAGCCCACTAATTCTGACATTTGGCAAATCAAAATTTTCAAAATTCTCCACGGGATTTTTCGAAAACTATGGACAGCCCACCGAGATCGCGCGAAAAAGATTGTGATTGTTTGAGTCGCCACCCGGATTTGAGGTCCGAACCCGAGAAACCGATAAAAAATAAGACTCGTTTGCCCATTTGAAAAAGACTTTACTGATCATGGCGGGACCAAAGATTGCTCGGATTCGGGGGTTTGGTTACGAGAGGGGAAGGGTTTTACGGCACCCCTCTCGCCCGGTCCGTGAACCGGTCTCTACTCGGTATTTTGTAGGATTTTAGAGAATGTTTGAATTTTAATTTATTCACATAAATGGGGAATCGGGGACAGGAATCACATAATAACAAAATATACAAGGGATACGATTTTACAGTGGATGCCTGTGCGCGCGGTCTACATGGATGATGAACATAAAACTACAAATGTTCACAGAAGTAAATTACAACAGAAATCATACAATAACTCAAGAAATTATGAACATGAGACTCATCATACTATTTGCAATCTGGATCCCAGAATGGGGATTGAGCGCTCAAGGGTGATGACTTGAGCGCTCAACCCTCATTCCACTCACACATCTTCCTTGTTGGTTTTTAATGTTTGATGATGCTTTGAGACTCTTGAACCACTACAGAAACATCACACAAGTATCACCTCACTTTAGAAATCACCAGAAAATGCTTAAAACATACTTGCTTTAGAACCAGTTTGAGCGCTCAAGGCTCATGGATTGAGCGCTCAAACCAATTTTGCAAGAGAAAGGGATTCAGATCGCAAACACTGCACTGACGACTTATACGCACCAACAAGGAATTAAATCACAACCCATCATCAGAATTGATGGAAAATTGCAAATAAAGCCAAGAACAGTTTGAGCGCTCAAAGATCTGACCTTGAGCGCTCAAAGCCATAACATGGCTTTCCAATTTTTGACCTTAAAACAGATTTCAATACTTCCTCAGGATCACCAAAGGCATAAAATAAAGTTTTAAAAGGTCAGACAGCCACTGTTTTGCAGTCAAATATAAGAAATTTGAAGATTTTGATGTTTGATCATCATAAAATGGTTAATTTACATTCATGCATGTAGTTTTGGTGTGGAAATAAACTGTTTTGAGAGTTACATGAACGAAATTAACTCTTAAATAATGATCAAAACCAAAAGAAAGCTCAGAAGTTAGCAAAACATAAGCTTATTCAGAATTGGGCTTGAGCGCTCAAGGCCAGAGGCTTGAGCGCTCAAACCTGTTGTAACTACAAATTCGAAAATGGTTTCTGAGCAACTTTCAGACCTCTGTGAGTTCAATGCAAGTATAGAGAACTTGCTTAAACTCACTGGTATTCCTCAGATGGGCCAAAACAGTGAATACCTCACATGTTTTACTACCTTTTGGAAGATGTTTGTGATTTGAACTTGATTCTGGGCTTTGGGATGATGATTGTGGATGTTTTTGGCTTATAATCTGGACGAATTGAACAATGTAGGTGGTTGATGGATGATCAAGGGTCGAATTTCTGGGTTTTATGAGTGGTTTTGTAGGTGGTTTTGATGGTGGAAGAATGGTTTTGTAGAGAGAGAGAGAGAGGATGGGTTTTCTGGTGGAATCCGAAGGTGAGGGGTGTGAGCATTCGTCCCCCAAAACCAGGGGTGTTGGATGGTTTTTATAGAGTGAGTGGGAGGGAAGAGAGGAGAGAGAGGAAGTGGGTTTGTGTATTTAGAAGTATTCTAGGTGTATTTTAGGACTTAGTGGGGTGTATTATACATATAGAGATCGTATAAGATCAACCCCAGACGCTCCCATGCAGGAAATCTCATGATGAGATACTCTGCAAGTTGCTGACTGGACCAGAGTTGAGCGCTCAAAGCCGTAGGCTTGAGCGCTCAAGGTGCTTCTCAGGGGTTTGAGCGCTCAAGGCCATGGGCTTGAGCGCTCAAGGCTGTGGATGGCAATTTGCTGGCTTGGCTTGGTTCAACAGTGCTTGGGTTGGTTTGGAACATTTTGATTGTTCAGGTGGTGTTTGGTTGATTTTGATCAAATTCAAATCATTCTTACAAGTTCCAGGTAATCGGTCCGTTTCATCATCGGGGATGCTCGAACGTATCTCGGGTTCAAAATTAGGATGTCTACAAAAACCTTCTAGGATATTCCAAAATTTTCTAAAGCATTCATTTTTCACGAATCCCTAAGTCCTCTATGGCATTTATTATTCACAAAATTTTCTAAAGTCCTCCATGGCACCAATTTTCCGAATTGTTGAAATGTTTTATTCTTCGGCTTCCCAAATTATTTTTTACGGCTTCCACAGCCTCCCAAATTATTTCACGGCTTCCACAGCCTCCCAAATTGTTTTTCATAGCCTCCCAAATTATTTTTCACGGCTTCCATAGCCTCCCAAATTATTTTTCACAGCCTCCCAAATTATTTTACGGCTTCCACAGCCTCCCAAATTGTTTCACGGCTTCCACAGCCTCCCAAATTGTTTCACGGCTTCCACAGCCTCCCAAATTGTTTCACGGCTTCCACAGCCTCCCAAATTGTTTTTCACAGCCTCCCAAATTATTTTACGGCTTCCACAGCCTCCCAAATTGTTTCACGGCTTCCGCAGCCTCCCAAATTGTTTTTCACAGCCTCCCAAATTATTTTACGGCTTCCACAGCCTCCCAAATTGTTTCACGGCTTTCACAGCCTCCCAAATTATTTTTTACAGCCTCCCAAATTATTTTTCACAGCCTCCCAAATTATTTTACCGCTTCCACAGCCTCCCAAATTATTTTTCACGGCTTCCATAGCCTCCCAAATTGTTTTTTACAGCCTCCCAAATTGTTTCACGGCTTCCACAGCCTCCCAAATTATTTTTCACAACCTCCCAAATTATTGGTCAGATTGATCAAAAGAGCAAGAATCCAAAACCACCTGAACCGTACGGCCTGAAACCCATGACCGTACGGCTTAAAATCTTCTTTGCACCTTGCGGTGTTGCCTTATGCACCGTACGACACATATTTGACGCCGTACGACACCCTTGTCCCATCAACAGGATTCCCGGGTTGCTCCAGCAGCTCAGAAAGAATGATGAGATTCGCAAATAATGTTATTCGCTGGCGTACGGGAATCACCAAAATCATGAGATCGTCCGATGCTTCGTCTATATAAGCCACGAGAAGAGCGAATTCACAAATTCTCAGCCAAAATTCCTCCCGAAAACAAAATTCTTTCGCGTCCTCGTTACTCTGTCAAAACCCCTTCTGGTTCGAACTATACCACCCTTATTCTTACAAGCCTACAACCACGGCTTCTAATCCTCAAATCGAACCCTTTCAAAGTCTGTGGTCTTAACCGAGCACACCCATAGGTATACATTCGCATTCAAACAACAATCTTCTGAGAGGGGGGGTTTCCACCGGGCTCGAGGAGAGCTCCATAGCTCTTCCTTGAGTCCAAATGGGGACAGTTCAACAACACTCAAGCCTCTCGGGAAGGTATCGCGCGATATCATCCATTGTCGGGGGATGCCGTCTCTGAAAACGAGGTACATTCACCCACCCAAAACCATTTTCTAAACTTGTTTTGATCAACAAAAAGTGTGGTTTTTACCCGAAAATAAAGTTGGTTTCAATCGGATAAAAATGAGAATTTCTGAAAAATACACTGCATAGAGGCACCGTACGGCATCCCCATAGCACCGTGCGGTGTGATTTTGGACACCGTACGGTGTCACTGGAAAAACATTTTTGATGCTCTGTTTTCTAAGATCCGATGCTCTGTTTTCGTAAAAACCAGAGGGGTTTAATTACAGTAAACCCCTCCCACTTTCTGTCTTCTTCGCTTGCGCCTCCCTTTTGTTAAATTTCTTACGTTTATGTACTTGATTGCGTGTTACGTGATTCGTTACCGTTATTCACTTCCTTTTTAGCATAATATTGCTTTTATTGTTTATGTGAAATAAAGTTTTTTTCATAAAATCTTTTCAAAGAATAATCCCACAAAGGTTTAGTAAAGACCGGAAAATTCCGGGCACGCGGGGTGCATTTTTGGAAACAAAACCTTTCCCGCTGGTAACCTGGCTCCCGAACCCGAATCTCTACTTTTCGCAGATCAAACCCTTTTTCAACGGCACAAGAGTCATTATTTTTTTTTAACGATTTCTCGGGTACCCAACATTTCTCAGAAATTAAACCCCGGGTGGCGACTATAAATTTTTCATTTTTCCTGTATCGCCTTTTTTCACAAACACAACCAAAAACTTCGTGGATACTTTCGCCCGCGCAAAAAACGAGCGTCCACATTGTTACTCCTCATTATCCTTTTAATTTTAATTCTTAATTCCTAGTTTATCTCTCCACTTATCCCCGCGCTTTAAAACTCTTCTAATTAGTTTCCCATTTTCTACAAAACTCTCTTACGATATATTTCCCACACCCACATCTCTTTTTCTCACTTTTCAACGTTAAATCAATCTCTCTCTCTCTCTCTCTCTCTCTCTCTCTCTCTCTCTCTCTCTCTCTCTCTCTCTCTCTCTCTCTCTCTACTGTTTTTTCTTATTTGCCCCTTCATCGATCTCTCTCACTGTTTATCACAATTGACAACTCTCCCTCGTTTTTCGGGCGAGTGAGGTTTTGGGTGAATAAGGAAGAATGATGAACAAGTGATTTAATATGCATGCGGTTCCAAGTTAAAAGCTAATCCCTTTTTATAACATATCCCTCTCCTGGGATATGTCCAGGAGAGGGACATATCCTGGACGGTTCATTGATCAACCGGAAATCCTTGAGTTCATCACCGGTTTTATTGTGCTAAAACATCGGAGGAGAGGTAGGGTTTCAAAAGCTTAACTTTTGCTTAGATTTTGCTGCTTACTTGTTAATTCTTGCATTAAGAAATGTGTAAGGACATTTGTGAGACGAATAATATATAAATATGATAGCAAGTCGAATCGTTATGATAATGAAGGCATAAAACGAGATTGAAACAATGAAAAACGAGTTTCTCGTGCACTGTATTCTGTTCGGCAGTTTCGGCCCTCTTTCGAGTCGATTCAGGAAAAACACAAAACTGAAAAGTTGTAGATCTTGAAAAGTTAAGCAACTTTCATATAGAACTCATCTCGATCCGAGTTACGTAGAATTTAATATGATATTTCAAATTTTCTGTTGTAATGAAACTTGAGACAGATTACAAACTATTCTTAAAATCCATTTTCGACCTCTTTAATGAAGGATTTAGAACCCGGGTAAAACATGGAATCTGTTTGTAACGTAAAGATTAATGTTTCTGTAAAATCTCATGATTTATGGAGTTAGTTTGCTATTTTTAGTAGATTGATAATGTTTCTGTTTTACATGTTATGTTAAATTTCTCTTTTTGTGATTATTTTAATTTTGTCGTTATGTCGGACTTATGTGATTAATGACCCACGTGATGCATGAACCCAATTGTTAAGTACTTATTGATCACAATGTTAAAGTATAAGGATGCATGAATTTAATCGCGTAATTTGGGGTTGGGATGTGTCCGGTATGGGTCTTGAGCCATGCGCAGATTATACTTTTTGGTAGCTTTGCTGTGTGATCGGGCGCCGAAAGTATACTGTGGGTGGAAATCGATGCCGGATAAAAATTGGTGGTGATGTTGTGACCGGGCATGAGTCATCCACAGTATACCCCGAGGTAGCTTTGCTGTGTGATCGAGCACCTGAGGTATACTGTGGGTGGAAGCCGGTGATGGATAGTGTGTGATTGAGAAAAAGAAAAGTATGAATCGAAAGATGAAAAATGATATCAAATTATTGATCAATGGAATTGACGAGGGATGTGAGTTCCAATGGAAATTGAGTACATGACTATTGAATTATTTAAGTATTTCATGTTGAGCACCTACTGATTGTGTTATTAAGTCTCCTTGTTATGTGTTATAAATGCTGTTAAATGTTGAATGAGCATACTTTAGTAACGGGGTAGCTTTGGGCACCCTACTGAGTGTAATTTTACCACTCACGGTGCTACTTTTTGTAGCCCTGGCGTCCCCAACGCCAGGTACAGAAGGAGATGAGGGGCCGTATGCTGATTTCGAGGCGATGGAGCAGCTAGATGGGAATCAGGTGGCGGACCCATGACTTTATCAGTAGAATTTAGTTAGATGGCTCTGTCATTTATTTCAATTGGATTTTAAATAAATGTTTAAGTTTTTCAGACAATGTTCGAATCCAATTTATTTTAGTTGTAATAAGTTAGTTTACTTTAGTTTTCGCTAAAAAAAATTATTAAGTATTCTTTGGAATTTTAATGAGGTTGGTAGTTTTATTTAAATAAATTATGAAATTTATTTATTAATGTACCCAATTTTTGGGGCGTTACAGGTTATGCCATATGGCGTGATGTTGTGATCCTATCCAAGCTCCATTATCCCACCACCCATGAAAATAGGAGGCTGGCAGTTGGTGTTAAGGCATCTTTGCCTCCAAAAATGAGGATATAACTTCATTAACCACCAATTCCAAGAGAGAGAAAAAAGGGACATGAGACACATGTCAAGCCATGGTGAAAACTAGAGAGTCATGGCCACGTGTCAACACTTCGGTAGAGAGGAGTATTGGTGCCAAAAAGTCAATAACCATGTTTTGGAGCCTATAAATACTAGTTTTGAAGACTAAAAATGGATTCCACAACCATCAACCTCACGGTTAAACAACTCAAGTCTCTTGACTTCACTACTCAAGGTCGTCAATCCGTTGTAGCCGCTCAACCATGTTGAAGCCTCCAACTCCATTGAGTTCTTGTTATTCAACAAGTCTAGCTTAGCCTAAGACCTTTGTTTATGACCCCTTGTACCCCTACTTTTGTTAATTTTCATTAATAAAAGTCAGGTTTTTGTTTTATCTCGTTGTTTGTCATTTTCCACAACGGTTGGAAAATTGTTAAGTCCTTTACGACAAGGCAAACCTCGAACCACTTTGCAACTCTACCCTTTGGGGTTGCACCCAAACGCTATAACGAAGTCAGAGAAAGGCACACATGCCTTTACTACACTTAGACTATAACGTACGGTCCTGGCACGCCCGTAACACAAACCGCATAGGCACTTGTGGTTTCATTAGGAGTAAAACATCTTGACAACAATGAAATATATAGAAAGGGGGTGGAGATTCTTAGGACATACCGATGTTGCTACTATTTCACAAGAAGCTTCAGTAGCCAAACTTCAATATAAGTCCCTAAAACCTACCGTGTGCTGATCTGTAATGGAAAATGAACTAATAGCTATATCAATTGTTTCCTTTTCAAAATAAAATAAAATAAAAGATATATGTGTTGTTTATTGGATTTATGAACTCTGTCAACCAATGATCCAATACGTGAAGGGCTATCAAATCGTTCGTTTATTTACGATTTTTTTTTGTTAAACACTCATGCATGTATCATTTTTCAAGAATGCTATTAGCGGTTTTTTAATGGCGTTGTGTAGACACCCCAATTTTAACCCCTGTGCATCCCCAATGATGAAAGAAATATTTTGGTGGTACCTTGGAACAACATGCCAGACTTCAGAATTTTTGGACGAAAATAACCTAGCCGTACGGTTCATTGAACCAACCGTACGGTTTATATTCCCCCAATCCAGCTGCACGGCTCACTCATATAAGTCGCACGGCCAACCCCTCTAAACTGTACGGCTATGTGTCAGAAAATATTCAAAAATTTATTGCAGAAGCATCTCATCATTTCGGGAAAGATTTTGGCAAGATTTTATTCCTTTTTCGGCTATAAATACCTCTCC
This sequence comes from Vaccinium vitis-idaea, assembly GCA_963854785.1. Classification (NCBI taxonomy): domain Eukaryota; kingdom Viridiplantae; phylum Streptophyta; class Magnoliopsida; order Ericales; family Ericaceae; genus Vaccinium; species Vaccinium vitis-idaea. Next base: position 27,136,300 of record OY978223.1, on the reverse strand, counting down.
TCTTCCCCCATTTTAGAGACCCCCAGTAATCCCTGTACCACCTCGATACGCCGGAAAAATTCTCCCGTCGCTTTCCCGTTCCAAATCCCGTCCAAAACTTTCGTCAAAACCACCATACATTCTTATTTCACCCCCCCCCCCCATCACTCACAGATCCTCATCAACTCCTATCCTACACCAAGCACCTGTCCTAAATTTCACGTTCAAAAACCTGAGGTTCTCGATTTTCCAATAAGGTACGAATCACGTTTCTTAAGCCGGGGTCCAAACCTTGGTTCTTTGAGGGGATCCTCCCGGGTCTAGGGTGACTCCAATAGTCATTTCTAGGCTCGGGTGGTTAAAACTTTCACAAAAATTAGATTTTTCAAACGAAAGCAAGCTACTGTTCGAAAACCAAAAATTTTGAAAATTTTCCTCAAAAGTGAACCGTACGGTTAATATAGGTGCACCGTACGGCCTACTTAGGTTAACCGTACGGCTAACCTATGCAGCACGAAAATTTTCCTCTGTTTTCCCCTGTTTGTGCTCTGTTTTTTTTCTTTTGGCTTTCTGCAACTTCTTTATTACACTCTCACCCCTCTACTCTCTCATTATTGCTATCAAGCCTTTTTTATTTAATTTTATTTCCATTATGGTTTTGTTTATTATTATCTCTCTTTACTTATCTGTTTAATTGCCAAAGTTTTCAATAAATGTTTTTTCCAAAAATCCCACAAAAATTTAGTAGAGACCGGGAATTCCCCGAGCGAGCGGGGTGCTTTTCAATAAAACCTTCCCCGTTCGTAACCTGGCTTCCGAATCCAAGAATCTTTTTCGCAGATCAAATCCTTTTCCAAAAACGGTGCAAGAGTCATTTTTATTTTTCAAAATGGTTTCTCGGGTACCAAAATCATTTCCCAAATAAATCCCGGATGGCGACTCACATTTTTCTCTTCACTTTTCCAAATACAAAAAGGCATCCAAGCCGCGTGGACACACTGTCCACACGTTGTTGATGAAAAAGTATTATAGTTAGCAGGTTGACATTAACGGGTTGACACGTACGTGCGTAGCACGGTATTGCCCACCAAGTGTAGTATAAAGTGCATAATTATATTCTTACCTATTGTCATAAAAAAAAATTAACTATTCAACCTAATTAAACTGATATAGTATAGTATACATATATAACCTAATGGGGTAAAATGTAATTCTATTCCTAAGGGGAAGAAAACGCGTATATAACATTTATACTCCTTTCAATCTATTTCTAGTTTTCTACCTAACCCTAAAATCATAATCATAGCCACTTAATGGAATTTGGTTGCTTTAATGTAATGTTTGGATAATGATTTGAATTTTGATGTTAGAACAGAGAAATTTTATTCTTTCTTTTTTTTCTTTTTTTTGTGGTTATTTATTGTTTACTGTAATGAGTAATTTGGTTGATGGTTGCTCTATGGAACGTAGAATGTAATTTATGGATAAAATCTGAATCAAACAGTGACTCACAAATCAGATTGGAACCTTGAGTTTTGGTCCTGACACATATTACATTTTCCTAAAACTTCGACTCGAAGTTCAGTCTTTGAATTCATAGAAATCCGACCATATTTGGACCGTGAACCACCCTATTTAATATCTTCTCTTGAGAAGGATAACCTCTCTCATTGATGTATTGATTTGGTTGTTATTCAATTAAATTTCTACCATTTTGACGGGAAAAAAATGTTTAAACGTGTTTCTAATGCAGTAACTAAAATTCTATAAGTGTTTCAGCTAATTCTCCAATCAAGGGGTTATCTAACTTATAAACTGAAAGTGTGTGTGATCTCGTGAGGGTTTTTCTTTACAGAGAAGTATACGATGAGTGGTAATCAATGAAATTGAATGAGCAAGAGTAAAGAAGTGTGATAGCAACGGCAGAGTCGGGTATTATATAGTCAATGAGGTCAAATATATGAAGGCGTAGCTAATTTGTTTTTGTGACGACCCGCCCAAACTTACCTACAAATCCTTGGCCTAACCTCGTGGATCAAAAGGTTACCTTATACAGTAATTGCCTGGGTTTCCTTATATTTTAGTTTTTACATTTTTTCATAAGCCACCGATGTGGGACTTGGAATTGGGATATCACAATCTCCCCACCTTGTAATGCAACGTCATCGTTGTAACCTTTCCCCGGTGGCCATAGCGTAGCAGTTAGTTCTGCATAACCCTTTGCTGGCACTCCAAGATTTAAGAGGTGATCATATAGATTCTAGAGCTGACTCCCACCATGTAGATCGAGGTTGTGCTCTGATACCACCTGTAACGACCCGCCCCAGTTGACCTGCAAACCGTTGGCCTAATAGCTTGGCTAAAAAAGCTAACCTCGAGTTACACAGTAGCTGCCCAAGTTTCCTTTTATATTATTTACATTTTCCATAAGCCAATGATGTGGGACTTGGAATTGAGATATCACAATTTTACCAAAGTAATTTTTTCTAACTATTTTTACCATCACCTCCCTCCAATTTAAACAAACTCATTCAACAACTTTAATCATCTAAACATCAAATTAAATATAAACTTCACCTTATTTCATTAACTAAATTTGAAAGCTAAATGATAAGTGCGACATAAATTAAAATAGGTATCAGAGCATCTTCAATACTCCAGTAGAGTTGTGTAGACACCCCAATCTAGACCATTGGAATTCCGAGACTTCCCCGATGATGAAAATGCCTAATGAAAGCACACAAGGCTTGATCAAAGACTTGAGGACCCCACCAATAACCTTCCATAAGATTACCAAAACATCCCTTGGAACCCTGGAATAGCCTAAAACCTTAAAACACATGTACCTGGATTACTCTTTCAAGCACCTGGATTGGACAATCCAGGCGCCTGGATATCAGCCCAGGTTGAGTGTGGTTTAAGTTGTTAGTGGGCGGGAAGAGGATTTGCTCGAGATTTTCTGCAGAATCAGTTGAAGGGAAGTGAGGGGGGATCATTACATCTAGCCATGACCCCTAGTTGACCCCTCAACCTTTTCAAGGGTTCAAGTGGCCCATTTTGAACCCTTTATTGTCTATTTAAACCACTCTCTCCTCCATTTTCAGAAGGCTGAAGCTTTCACCATTTTCCTTGCTGTTATTCTGCCAAAATACCTCCAGAAATCCTTCACACTAGTCAATCCCCTTCTATCTCATCCATTCCCAACCATCTAAACCCATTTTCCTCTCATTCTAGCTACATATATTCTCATTAGGGGTATCCACAGATTGGATCCGGACGGATCGGATACGGATCCGATCCGATCCGCTCAAAGCGGATTATGGTTTTTAAGATCCGGAACCGAACCGAACCGAACATTCACGGATCGGTTACGGATCGGATCGGTTATGGATCGGATCGGTTACGGATCGGATCGAGTCGGATCGGGCGGATTTGACAGATTAAAGAAGGATTATAGAGCGGATCGATCGGATCCGATCCGGATCCGGAACCGTCAGATAAGAAATTCTCGATCCGGAACCGAACTGAACATTCACGGATGGTTCGGATCGGTTCGGATTGGTCGGATTGGCAGATCGGATGATCCGCTGGACAGCCCTAATTCTCATTTCCACCCCTAAGCCATAACCAAGCACTCATAACCAGACATTTATATCACAAAACAGCCAGTTTAAACTTATTCCAGAGCCAAAAACCATCAAGTCGTCCTTTCAAGTTCACAAATCAAGCCTTCATAGGTAGATTTTTCTACAAAAAATGATTAGATAGGCCCTGAGGGGGACTCAATCAAGTTCTTACTGGTCTTCTATACTAGTTGAGGGCTTGGGAGAGGTCTGAAACATACCAAGAAAGAACCTGTTTTGTGCATTAGTGCTTAATCCAGGCGCCTGGATCATCTCTTTCCAGGCCCCTGCATTGAGTCCAGGCGCCTGGATTACCTCAATACAGGCGCCTGGAATCCCTCCATTTGGTCATGATTTTTTATCCTTTTATACTTCAATCTGTCCATGGTATATCATTTGCATGCACTAATTTGAGGTTTATACTTCAAGTTCTGATCCTCATTACCATAACCATTTAAAATGTTTGAGATGATAATTATACTTTATAAAGAAGTTGCATGAGAAAAGAATGTTTTCATAAGTTCATATGTCATTTATGGGTCTGATTATCAAGTCTCAAATGAGTTTAGGGAAGTCCTTGTGTCATCAAAACATTTCCTTGTTATATGGTCCAACTATTAGTATTTTCATTGCATCATTAGTATGTATTCATTTTTATCTCATTACTCCATAAGGTCAAATTGCACAAATAGCATGTTATATGCATGAATGAGATACATATGGTTTAGAATATGTTTAGTGCATTGCATTTCATCATTTAATCATTCAAGGTCATACATTTTAAAAGCTCTAGTTGTGCCATGTGGTTTATCTAAAAGGTCTATTTTGTCCATAGACTCACTGAATATCATTTAGAATGTGTGTGAATGAATAAAGGGTATTTCATTTAGTGCTTACTGAGGAAAATGAAGCTTTGTGGTTGCAGTCTGGTAGACCATCCAGGCGCCTGGATTGTCCCATTCCAGGCGCCTGCATTCAATCCAGGCGCCTGGATCTCCCTAATCCAGGTGCTCAGTATGCAGTCCAAGTGTGCATGGTGTGGTATTTGTGTGTCCATTTTGGGATCTTTCTGAGTCATTTAATCATATTTACCTGCATTTCATTGAGAGAAATCTCATTTTCATGCATTCATGGCATTTGCACATGTATCCATATTCATTTCATTGATCTTTTTGATACATTTTTCGTGTTTTCACATGAATATGTGTACAAAGTCCATTCAAACAACATTTCCAAAACCCCTTAAGCATTTAATAGAGACCGGTGGTTTCACCGGGCGCGAGGGGTGCTTTCAATTCCTTCCCCTCGCGTAACCAAGCTCCCGGACTCAAGAAATCTCATTTTGGCGAAGCCAGTAGTATATTTTCCATTTAAAGGGCAAAAGAGTCATTTTTCAAATGGTTTCTCGGGTACGGTCCATAAACCCGGGTGGCAACACCATTCAACCAATCAAAACCGTTTTCCAAACAATCGATTTCGTGGACTTACTCCGCGGGGTGTTCACAAGCTGGCGATTCCGCTGGGGAGCATGATTAATATATATTTTAGTATTATTACACTTACGTGTGATTTTATTAAAATGTGTATTAATTATCGAGAGCTAAGCTCGAAAAATGTTTAAGGGATTTTGAAAATTTTGTTTTTATGGACTTTTGAATTGCACGTGCATGGTTACTAATCTTCGCTGGCGTGTTTCGGCAATCCCGCCCGGCTTGCCTGTGACGAGGAATCCTGAAATGCTCAGCACCCCCCGACCGTGACAAGTCCCAATTGTCGTTATTACCATCGCCTTGCGGGATCCTTGGCGGTGGGAGACAGCTTTGGCTCTGAGTCCGAGGTACCCCTTTTCAAACCAAAACCGGCCTTTGCATATAGATAACCATAGAAGCCCACCTTAGTTAACCAATCCATGTGTTAGGATTACGTGCTTCATTCTGTTATGTGCTATGTGTTGTTGTTTTCCCTAGCATGCCATACTGCATACATACATACACTTGCATATGCATATATTCTTGTCTCGCACATTGTCAGTTTAGCATAAGCTAGGTCCCCGATAGTTAGTAGAAGGTTGCCTTGGCCCGATGATGAGTCGTGGATCTCATATGCGCGTTGTTCTTACAAGTTAGTCTTTAGGACGACCGAACGTGGAAAAATTTGAACAAGTCAGTTTCTTAACAATAATCTAAACAAATTTAAGGGTAATTAGCCCGAGATAAGGGATAATCACTCTTAAATATCCAAATTTAGATTATTGCCGATAATTTGTATAAGTCATGTTTTCCCAAATCCGCCCGTCCAATGTCAAGGACCGGTTACTTAAAAGAAAACTTGAGGATTGGGGCAACCTTCCAAAGCTGTCAATGTCAGTCTAGGAGACTTAAAATCCATGGAGTTTGAAATACCTCCTGTGTTGGTCGTGCCCGAACGGCCGCCGTGATTCGAACTAGCCTTGAGGTCATTTGTATCTGGATTACAGCATCGAAATTGCTTTGTCTCAGATAGTCAAGAAAAGTGCTACGGTGTCAACATTTAGGTTTTAGGTTGAAACGCCGTACCTACCGAGTAATGACTTACCCGGGATGTTGGAAAATTTTGTGTGCAAAGACCTTAAGTGAGATTAGGATCCGGTAGTCTAACCCTAGGTTGTACATGCAAGTCCAGGAGACTTAAAATCCATGGAGTTTGAGATACCTCCGGTGTTGGTCGTGCCCAAACGGTCACCCGTGTTTCGGATTTAGCCTTATAATTGTTTTGTATCTGGATGGCGACACCTTATTGCTTTTTCCCGGATGGTCAAGAAAAGTGCTACGGCGTCAACATTTAGGTTTTAGGTTGAAACGCCGTACCTACCGAGTAATGACTTACCCGTGGTGTTGATACAATCTTCTGTGCAACAATTCTAAGTGAAATCCGAAACCGGTAGATTAACCTTAAGCCTAGAAGTAAGATTAATTCCGGCGAGGAGTGGCACATGAATTTAGGCACTCTCTTGTTTGTACTTGGTATTCGCAGGCTGAAAACTGAATCCCGCTTTTGCTTTATGTTCAGTTTTAAACCATAGGGCCTGCAAAGAAGAAAAAGACCTTACCTGTTTGGACTTGACCTCCCGGACAGAGATTATCTCGACCTTCATCGCCAACGTCCGAAACAAGCATGTCGGTTGAACAGGAGCAAGATCCCCCAAATGAGTTTGAACGACTGAGAAAGGAAATGCAAGACGAAAGGGTCCGAAATGATACCCGAATCGCTCAACTCACGGTGATTATGGTAAACATCCAGAGTCGACTCCCTCCACCCCAACAGCAAAAACCCGAAGGTGGAGCCCGGAATAATGAGATTCCCAACGATGAACATCTAGAGCAACCACCTTCTCCTAAAATCCTCAGTTGGCTGAAATGCTAGCTAAGATACTTAAGCTTGAAGAGTCTGTCGCCAAAAGTGAGAAGTGAGCCATCACCGGTTTTGACATGGACAAACTCTGCATCTCCCCAGGCGCCAAGCTCCCCAAGAAATTTAAACATGTGGATTTCGAGAAATTTGACAGGACCGGAGATCCGAGGGGACACATTCAGGCATATGTCAGTTCTCTCTCATTGCAAGATGTGGATAAACCCGCCATGGCACAGATGTTCCATGAAACTCTTACGGGGTCCGCACTCCAATGGCTCTTGTCTCTTGACATCTCGAAGAGACAAACTTGGGAAGAAATGGTGGCTGCTTTCATTAAGCAGTATGAATACAATGTGCAGCTCAAGGTCACTACTCGTGAGCTTGAGAGTATCAAGATGAAAGAGAGAGAATCCTTTTCAGAATTTGTGAAAAGATGGAGAGCGAAGGCTGCACAAATGACTGATCGCCCCAGTGACAAGGACCAAATGCGCATCATAACCAAGAATCTACAGCCTGACTTGGCACAATACATGGTGATGGCTCAAGCACACAATTTTGAGACCTATTTTGAGATGGGTCTGTCAATTAAGGAAGCCATGTAGAGTGGGGTGTTGAAGAAAGGAGATCCCATCCCCAAGCCCAAACGGAACTACATTGGAAACACCTCATCCCTATCGCCCTGTTTGGCAGCATGATATAGAAGGGGGATATAAGGAGAAGGTGGATATACATATCCGGGCAGTGTATATCCATTGTTTGTTTAGTTTTTGAGGGTAGGATAATTTTTAGCCGGGATTTGTATATCCCCCTGCAGGGGGATTAAATATAGGCACCCCTCCCCCCTCTTAAATTATATCCGGCCTTGAAAAGGGTTTTATTACCCAGCTACCCTTCCATCATTACTGGCGCCGGAGAGAGAGAGAGAGAGAGAGAGAGAGAGAGAGGGGCCAGGCTGCCCCACACTTGCCATGCGTCAGAAATGGAAGTGTGGCAGCGTGGAAGTGTGGCAGCATTTGTGTGGGGGCGCAGGAGAGAGAGAGAGTTGCATGGCCCACCACTTTTTATTTTTTGACTTTTTATTTGGGACAAAAACGGTATTTTACATTATCCAACCCCCCATATCCCCCTTCTACAAAAACAAAACAAACAAAGTTTTTTTTTATCTCCCCTTCTAAAATAATACCCCTCCAACTATATCCACCTCTATATCCCCCTCTTATTATATCCCTCTTCCTCCCTCATATACATATCCTTCAAACAAACAGGGCGTATACGTAAACCCCAGTTACACAACTAGCGCCACGTCCAGCTCCATGAATCACCAATCCCATAAAGCCAAGCCCATAAATGCTATCTTGTCCCAACCAGCTCAATCAACCCAGCCACCTCAAAACCAAAGAGGACGACGTGTTTTCACCCCTCTTCCCCTACCTCTTCCTGTTGTCTTCGAGCGACTCGTTCAACAAGGAAAGATTAAACCACTCCAACCAACTCCACCACCACAAAATCCCCCGCCATCTTATAACCCAAACACCTTCTGCATCTTTCACCAAACACCTGGCCACCCCACTGAAGGATGCCAACGGTTCCGTCATGAGATTCAAGATCTTATTGACAATAAACAAATCCGAGATCCCACCGAAAAACCTAATGTTGTCACCAACCCCTTACCAACCCACAAAAGAAATATTGATATAGGCCAGATTACCCTCAGCTCCACTCATAATAACCTAAACTCCACTGCTTTCGACCCAAGCCAGTTCATTGTACTTGAAACAGATCCCAAGCCCGTTGTGCTCATACCAGCTGAGTGCAAGGTATGCTTTCTAGAAGCACATTTGGACCCCACTATGTGGCAGAAGTGGGGGGATGTCGTGATGACAATGGAGGCATGAGAACATGAGATGACGGTAGCTAATGGCATGGCAGATGAAGAAGTATGGCCGATTGATGAACAGCTTAATGAAGAACCCCCACTCGCTGCCATGATTGATCAATTTTGGGATCCTATGTTTGCAGATCCGCTTGATGGGTTCGCACTTCTTAATCTATTTGGAGAACCATTGCCTGTAATGCAAAATCAACAGCCTGTGGAAGAAGGGCAAGGACAGAATTGGCAAGAAGAGGTTGTGGCACCCAATGATGCACAAGGAGATGAATGGGATCCCGCAGCAACTGAATGGCAGCTCATGGACCCCAATGATCCTTTGGATGGGTCCATACTCCCCATATTCTTTGATGAAACATATTTAGTTCCGATGCCACCGCTGTGGGAAGGTCGCCCTGATTTCTCCATGATGAGTGAGCATGCTGTAAATCGAATGACGGAAGGGATAGAGTTCACGCCTTATGACTACATAGTTGATGAGAATCTCCCAGCACCTCAAGTACAAATCCCGGAGAATTGTAACATCATGGTGTTGAACGGTGGTTTTCCCGACATTTGGGAACATCATATGGAAGAAAACGTCTTGGCTAATGTATGGGCCAACCCAAATGAGGGTGTACCCCTTGCACCACCTTGGGTAGGGAATGACGAAGTTTGGGCCGTTAACGAAGCTACAATGGAAAATGGAGATGTGTGGAGCGAACCGACGGTGGAAGGAATTACCAAGGGTTTGGAGGAAGCCAGCATCGGGAAAGGAAAGAGAAAGGCGGAGGGTGATCTTGTGGATTTTTACATGGACTACACTGACTTGTGGGGGGATGATCTTGACTCAGTTCTCCACCTCCTTCGAAGTGGTCGGTTCTATCAGCCTCCACAGATGTACACCGGAAATACCTCTAACCCACCTCCTAACACCACCAACCAGCCTCCAATTAGCCCAGCTCCATAAAATAACCCAGCTCCACAAAGTAACTCAGCCCCAAACAATCCGAATGACCCAATCACCAACCCTACCGATTTCCAAAGCTTTTTTAACCCACCAGCCAACAAATCCCACACCACTTCTACAGCCAACAGTCGTGTGCCTCGTCCAAAACCTCCACCGACAGCCGAGGAAAACCCCATCCAAAAGCAACTTCAGAAAACCTCAGCCCCTTTACCCGTTTGGGGGCTACTTATGAGCTCTAGCGAGCATCGCCAAAAACTTGCTCAAGCACTATCCTGCATGGAGATTGCTCCTGACACTACCCCTGAAGCCATGATGGCCGCCATTACAACCAAACCCACCAAACATACTGTAACTTTCACTGAGGCTGATTTACCACTTGAAGGAACTGACCACAACACACCCTTGCATATTACCATGAAATGCATGGGGAAATGGATTCCGGTTGTATTGGTGGATAATGGATCTGCGCTCAATGTATGTCCTCTCCAAACAGCTCAGTGTTTGGGACTTAAACCAAAAGACTTCACGCCATCTAATCTCACTGTCCGAGCTTACGATAACACCCGTCGCAGTGTGCTTGGGACTGTTGAAATGGAGATTGTCGCTGAAGGGTTTAAATCGATGGTAGAGTTCCATGTTCTTGAGATTCCAGCCTCGTTCAATCTATTGTTGGGACGTCCATGGATGCATCGACTCAATATAATGGCAGTTCCGTCTACTCTGCACCAGAAAGTCTTGCTTGGATTGGAAAAGGGAACGATCGCCATCTACGGGGACACAGGCATTCGTCCTCATGCTGAAGACAATGCTCCCCTGTTAGAAATTATGCATGATGAGAATGACATCCAACTTGGAGGTTTTGCTTTTGATACATCTGGCGGTGTGTGCACGCTCCGCGTTGATGATTTTTCAATCAGTACCACCGCTCTCGAGATGATGAGAAGAATGTCTTATCTGCCAGGCACTGGTTTAGGCCGAACTCACCAAGGGGTGGCTGTGTTTCCGAAATTCCCTTCTCAGCGAGGCCGTTTTGGGTTGGGGTATGAGCCTACACCGAAGGAAATGCAAAAGGGGAAAACTAATGGGGCAAGCAATAGTGCAAATCGTCAAATCCGCTTTGTCAGGGAAGGGTCAAATGCACCTTATCACGGCTAGCCAGAACCGTTTGTAAATGGAATCAATGGAGAGGTGCACCCTGGATTTGAAATCTTCGCTAATGATGCTTGGGACAGCGAAGATGAACATGAAAAAGTAGAGAAATTGGTGAAAGACCTCAAAGCAGATTGGATGGAGGCTCTGGATGGTGGGATCTTGATGTCAATGTTCGACGAGGTCAGTCTGACCGGTAAGGATAAAGAGGAGGCAACAGTGATGATGCTTGGGCAGGAGGCCCTTGAAGACCCCAGCTTGCTGATTGTGGAAGCCGTAGGAGGATATAAGAATTGCACTTTCACACCTGTTGTAAAATTCACGGGCACTTTCACTGAGTCTGAGTCGAATTCCAAGTCTGAATCTGTACCTAGCTTTGAGTCGGAGATTGAGCCCCATGCCACTCCATGTCATCACTTTTCTTTTAAGTTCGAGTCCACTGCTATGTACCGCACCCCTGACGGTTTCATGAATGAAATGGACTATGATTTCGCTTACTTTGTTGTTCCCGAAATAAATTGTGTTGATCCTGATGATGATGAGACTGAGTTTGAGGGAGAAATACCCAAAGAACTTAAGTCCCTAATTGAAAGAGAAAATGAAAGGCATGCTCAGCCAATAAAAGAAGAAGTTATTTCAATAAAATTGAGAGATGAGGATAATCCTCGCATGGTTCAAATCGGTTCCGGACTATCTTTGAAGGAACAAAAGTTGCTCACTGATTTACTCAAAGAATTTGAAGATGTTTTCGCTTGGTCCCACGCTGATATGCCTGGAATTGATCCTGAAATTGTGCAACACCGAATTCCCTTGTATCCCGACGCAAAACCAGTAAAACAGAAATTAAGAAAAATCAGGCCGGATTGGGTTGAAAAAGTTAAAGAAGAAGTTACCAAGCAGTTCAATGCTGGTTTTCTAATGGTAACTAAGTATCCACAATGGGTTGCAAACATTGTACCAGTGCCCAAGAAGGATGGCAGAGTCAGGGTATGTGTAGATTTCAGAAATCTAAACAAGGCCAGCCCGAAGGACGACTTTCCTTTGCCTCACATTGATGTACTGGTAGATAACATAGCGGGGCATGCGCTGTTGTCATTTATGGATGGATTCTCGGGATATAAACAGATCTTGATGGCACCGGAGGATCGAGAGATGACGACTTTCACCACTGAATGGGGCACGTTCTGTTATCGGGTCATGCCGTTTGGACTGAAGAACGCCGGGTCAACTTACCAACGAGCCGCAACGACCTTGGTGCATGACATGATGCACAAAGAGGTCGAGGTATATGTCGATGACATGATTGTGAAAGCGAAGGAACGAGAGGGGCATCTCCCGGCATTGCGCAAATTCTTTGAAAGGATACGGAAGTACCGGATGCGTCTCAATCCGCAAAAGTGCACATTCGGAGTCACCACAGGGAAGATGTTAGGGTTCATGATCACCACCAGGGGAATCGAGGTAGATCCGTCAAAAATCGAAGCGATATTAGAAATGGAGCCGCCAAATACGGAGAAAGAAGTCCGGAGTTTCCTAGGAAAAATCCAGTTCATTAGTAGATTCATCGCCAAGTTAACTTCAACTTGCGAGTCGATGTTTCATCTTCTCAAAAAGGGAGTGCCATTCAAATGGGATGACAAGTGTCAGAAAGCATTCGAATCGATTCGGAAGTACCTCCAAAATCCCCCAGTTTTAATGCCACCGATACCTGGAAAGCCGCTGATTTTGTATTTGTCTGTGACGCAATCAGCAATGGGATGTATGTTGGCACAAGAAGGAGAAGCCATAGTGGAAAAGGCTGTCTATTACTTAAGCAAGAAGATGGTAGGACCTGAAGAAAGATACACCCCATTGGAAAAAACGTGTTGGACTCTTGTTTGGGCCTCTAAAAAGTTAAGACACTACATGTTAGCTTATTCAGTTTTGCTGATTTCTCGGATGGACCCTCTTAAATATCTGTTCGAGAAGCCGGCACTCACTGGAAAGCTGGCACGATGGTTACTCTTATTGGCCGAATTTGAGCTCAAGTATGTTACACGAAAATCAGTAAAAGGAAGGGCTGTGGCAGAATTTCTGGCAGATCACCCAATCGAGGGGTCTGAAGATACGGAATTTTAGTTTCCCGATGACCATGTTATGACGGTAACGGGGGATATTTGGAAACTGTACTTTGATGGGGCCGCCAATCAAAGAGGGTTTGGAATCGGTATACTATTGGTTTCACCAGAAGGACCGCATATCCCCCTCTATTTTAAGTTAAACTTCGAAGTTACCAATAATCAGACAGAATATGAGGCGTGCATTGTGGGAATGGAAGCTGCCCTTGAAATCGGAGTAAAGAAGTTGGAAGTGGTAGGAGATTCGAATTTGGTGGTTTCTCAAGCCAATGGTGATTGGAAAGTGCGGGAGGAAAAGTTGAAACCGTATCATAAGGATCTCGACGACCTGATTCATCAATTTGAGCAAGTCACCTTCACTCACATCCCAAGAATGAAGAATCAGTTTGTCGATACACTCGCTACTTTGGCATCCATGGTGGAGTTGCCTACAGGAGTAAGGATGAGGTCGATCATGATTGAGCAAAGAAATAGACCAGCATATGAATATGTGATGAATGTTGGAGAATTCGATGATGGTCTGCCTTGGTATCACGATATTTGGAATCTGGTTGAGAAAGGAGAGTACCCGAAAGGAGCAAACAAGAAAGACCGGATAGCTTTGCAAAGGTTGGCATCGCAGTACATCATTTGTGGGGGAAGGTTGTACAAAAGGTCATACTGTGGCATGCACAAGTTATGCATCCATGGTGACGACACGAAAAGGGTAATGGAAGAAATTCATGAAGGGATTTGTGCTCCCCACATGAGCGGAATGATGTTGGCGAAGAAAATTCTGAGGTAAGGGTATTTCTGGTTGACCATGGAAACAGATTGCGTCCAGTATGTGCGGAGATGTCATAAGTGTCAAATCCATGCCAATCTCATGCATGTTCCGCCAACTGAGCTTCATACAATGGCAACACCATGGCCTTTCTCAGTATGGGGCATAGATGTGATTGGGAAAATCACGCCACCGGCATCAAATGGTCACAAGTTTATCTTGGTGGCGATTGATTATTTCACGAAATGGGTGGAGGCAGCTTCATATGCTACATTAACCACAGTGCAAGTGGCTCATTTCATTAAGCAGAATGTTATTTACCGATATGGGGTCCCGCATGCGTTTGTGTCAGATAATGGGGTACATTTCAAAGGAAGAGCAGCTGAAGTACTCGCTGGACTGGAAACCTGAAAGGACAGTACTAGGCAAAATTTAGAGAGCAAAAAGGAGAGTGTTAATACCCGAGTGAACCTTTGCCTGAACTACGTGATGACCTGATTCCTTGAAAGAGGATACGTAGGCAACCCTATCCTAGGGTTCAGTCTAAATCCCCTGAGTTGTTTCGCATTTTCTTATAATATCTGAAGGTGATAGCATATGGAATCGAATGAACCAAGAGGGGGAAACCCTTCATAGTTCAATTTTATTCAAATTACTTCTTTGATTACATAAGCTAAGCATAAAAGCCTAACAAGCAACAACAAGCCACACTCAAAAGAAGAAACAACTACATGGGTACACCATTTATTTTGGGAAACAGCTTAGCTAAGTCGAGAGCATCAGTCCACGTTGTTGCCAAATCTTGCCTCCATTCCCTCCTAAGCCATTGGCGGTACCTTCCTTGCAGGTGAATGCTCGGATATTGGTCTCGGACCCAAGTCACCCTGCCTCCCCAATCACGACGATAAGCCTCAACTACGGAATGCTTGAACTCGGGGAGATGGAAATCAGCAGGGTATGAAAATGCGAATCCCGAACTGGCGGAGAATGCGCTGAGTAAAGTAGAAAGTAAAGCCTGTCAGCCCGGCCAAAACCACCCATGAGTGCCCCATGTAACTAGCCGTCATGTCTGGCAGAGGCAACCAGTGGCACCTCCAAATGATGTGTTCTTCCTCCACCGCCATAAAGAAATCCAACCAGTCCTCCACATTGTTACGAATCTCCACAAAACGCCTGCTTCTCCAATCCCTAGCCTAATAAACCCAGTCATCCCTAGCCTAATAAACCCAGTCATTTGCCGGATCCGCAATCAACTTCATTTTGTCACACAACACATCTGCCAAACCAAAACCGAAAAACTATAAGCCAAAACGAATTCAAAATACCCAAACCAAAACCCGAAAACCAAATCCCAAATACCAAAACCAAAATCCAAACCTGAAGCAAAAGGGGGCTCCCGGCAAACACGTCGGTTCTTCCCGACCTCACTGCATCCAAGCCCATTAGAGTCTCTGCCAAAACCATGGGAACAACATCTCTTCGTTGCTCAATCTGCGCAGCAACTAAAACAATTGAGGGACTGGGATTGCCGTCATTCGGAACCAACAAATAGGTGGCAAGAAGGCACATACAAAGAGCAAACATGCGGCGGTTCTGAACAGAATAGTCCAACGGATTACCGCATGGACTAAAATCCGCAAAGAGGCGAAGAACATCGAGCGAATTTCCACGAATAAAATGTTTCGCAAGACCATCACTTACACCCAGCTTGTCTCGAAGAATCCTAACCAAACCATTGCGAATCGGAGGAATCACTGGCTCGGTATCAGGACGAGTCTCGAGATATGCATGAAACTCCTCAACAGTGGGACAAAGTTCTTGAAGACCGAAACGGAACACATGAAACTCTGGATCCCAAAACTGTGCGGCAGCATGCAAGAGCTCAGGACGGAAAGGAATGGAGTGGATGTGACGTAAGGAGTTGAGATGGTGACCTCGAAAATTGAACCAATCGATATTTTCGAAGCTCGCAATCCAAGGTTGAAGCACGACAGATGCGAGCATGGCCATAGTGTGGAATTGAGCAAGAAGGGAATGGAGAACGAAATTGAAGGGAGTGGAATGATGAAAGGTTATATGAAAGAAATGCTTGGCAAGGCATGGTATTTATAGGAGAAGTGTGATGAGTGATGACAATTCTACATGCAAGAGTGGGGAAAGAAAATCCAAGTTCCAATAAATTCAAAGGTGATTTTCATGAAATTTGCATAGGAAATCATGAGAAAATCTTGAAAATAGAAGGCATTTGTTGGAAAATGAAGGAAAAAGCTTTGGAAAGGTGTATAAGTGGCTTGGGAAGGATATTTGAACAGTTTTCATGCAGCTTAGGGCAGAAGAACACCATGAAATGGGCAAGAAAATGCCTTGGGAAGAACAAAATTCTACCAGGACGCAAGTCCAGGCGCCTGGATTCACCTCTTCCAGGCGCCTAGACTCAATCCAGGCGCCTGGATTTGATGATTCCAGGCGCCTGCATTCAATCCAAGCGCCTGGATTAGCCTGATGCAGGAGCTTGGAAACCAGATAGTAGCAACCCCATTTTCATCTTCCGATCTTACTTTCATGCATTTTTGGCAAGTTCCGTTGATTCCAACATGTTCTAACAGACAATCATGACTTGCGGGAAAGCTCCGTTTATGGAAGGCTCGAAAAATGAGGCGTTTAGACTAATCTTCCTATGGAACAAGTTTGGTTTAACATGTCCAAATCATGGCTAAAGGTCGCAAGCTGATTATATCAAGTTTAAATGATTGGTTTGGAAGAATATGACTTCGTGAGGGCAGTGGGATGATCGGTCATGAAGAAAAGTGCGTGATAATGGAGGACCGTCTTTTCAAACAAGCCCTACGGACACCAAATTCCATCCTAGGGTCATTTGCGTCATTTAATCAGTTTAGATGTGTTGTACATATACTCCCTCCGTCCCAAATTGCTCGTCCCTTTTGGGGAATCCAACTATTTAAGGAGACAAATTATTGTTTTAGAGTTCTAAATTTATCCTTCAAAACTGTGAAGTTTATTAAGTGGTTTTAAATTGTTTATATCTTTCAATATGGATCTCAAAAAATATGCAATATGGATCTAGTTTGATAGATCTCAATTAGCTGTTTTATACAAAGTTTTAAAAATCATAAAAAAACATTATATACTAAAAGATATAACCGATTTAATAAATGACACGAATTTCAAAAACTATGTAATAAATTGGGAGGGGAAGAGTATTTTTAAGGGTAAAACTGGAAGTTTGATATATTTTGATAGTTGTTTTTAGAAATAGGACCAACATTTTGGGACATCCCAAAATAGAAAGAAGGACCAGCAATTTGGGACAGAGGGAGTATTTTTTAGTCCGGTGAAAGTGTCAATAACATTTGTCATCGTATCCATGTACATGTGAGTCGCTCATGTCGATATTTGTTCATTAAAAGTGTTTCGAATAAATTCACGAATACTTGTGTCGATAATTGTGTCATTCTGTATTGCAAATAGCTTGTACATAGTCTTGTTCATTGCAACTAATAAAGAATCTTTCTCTTCTTATTTATGAGTTTTACAACTGGTGTTTTATGATATTTTCAATAGTGAAACACATGAATAGCATAAAAAAGTGCAAATCTCATACACAGAAAGATGGCATCCATAAAGTCAACGCAGGTCAAACAACCAGTCATAATCCACAAGCTCATGTCAGAAGTACCAGGGCAAACATGCGCCCGAGAAAGCAAGAACAGGCACGCAGGCTCGGCCTAAGAACTACTTGGGCACGCAGGCCCGGAATGGGGAAAGAAAATGAATAATCTAAAAGCAAAAACGGGACTCGACACCTCGAAACTGTCAAATACTAACTACGGGTCGCCTAACTCCTGGGTATCCTCCCCGTCATCCTCGCTCTCTGATGCATCCTCTGGGACAGGCTCCTGCGGAAGAGGCTCCTCAGCAACAGTCTCAGAACCCGGCTCCACAACGGCAGTCAACGGCTCACCGACTCTCTGGCGGACTGACCTCCCGTCTGCATCCTCCTCCTCAGTCCCTCCCATCGCAACATAATCTGCCTCCTTCGAACGGAATAGACGGATGGTCGTCGATCCAGGGCCCGCAACACCACCCCTCAAGCGCTTCCTGGGCGCCTGCAAGCAAGGACAAGACAAAGAGCATTTCAGTATTTGGTAATAAAAATAGATGTCTGAATTAAATGCAGAAGTGAAGAGAAATACCGGGATGTTCCTGGAAAGAGGAGGACTGGGAACCACCGGAGGAACAGGGTCGCCCAGCCGTCGGAGCACCACGTCTGCTCCAGCCACCAGCTGACGAACTAGGGTCCGCAGACTGTGAGTCTGCTCAAAGTAAAAGCGCGCGGTGTCCTGGGAAAACTGCAACAAGAAACAACAATTTCAGCAAAGAGATCTCAAAATCATGGAAACTAATGGAATAATGAAACTTTGCATACTGGGGCAGTAGGAAGCACAAGGTCAGCTGTTGGTCAAGGAATGTCTACATATCCTCTCTCCCCCTCAGGTGTCTGCACAGAAACCTGCCATAACTTCGCGACAGCATGCCCTGACCTCCTCAAAGGCTCGGGCTCACCCACCACGGCTCCGCCCCACCTCTCTCTAAGAATATGGGCACGAGCCCACTCCCTCCTGGCATCTATCTCCTCCCTCTCTTCCTCCTCAACACCCGCTCCTTTGAAAGGAACGTCCTCCATCGGCATGTCCCCACTCGTCCTCTCTCTCTCTACTCTAACTCTCTCTCTATCCACCCTCCTCTCTCTCTCTCTCTCTCACCCCCTGCAGAAGACCCTCCTCTCTCTCACACAATAGAAGGACCAGCCCCCTCTCTCACTCCAACTCCCCCGCTGACCTATCCCCAACTCCAGCCCTCTCAGCCTGCTCAGCAGCCAGAGCATCTGCAGCCTCCTGTGCGGCCTCCTGCGCGGCAGCCTCTCGCACAGCTCTAACTCTCTCTCTATACCCAACCACATCTAGTGGACCCGCCAAGTGTTGCCGCCTGTATGTCTCATAATCCTCTGCTAGTCGGAGGTACTGGTCTAAGGCTGTGTCGAGGATTGCATACCGCTCTATCTCCGCTAGAGTGTAGCTCTCAGTCCTCAGAACCAGTGGCGGGAGAGGTCCCGGCACCACCTGTACGAGCGCACGCGTCGACTGGCGCAGTACCCTGTCTCCAAGATACCACTGCCAGCCATACGCGCACTCCAGCAGTACCCTCCCCCGCGTCAACTTTCTGCTCGGCGCAAGGTACTCATCGTGAATCCCGTCCCATATTTGCCAGTGCACCTACACAGGAAACAAGAAGCTCATGAGTTCATATGCAAAAAGTGTGCAACAATATTGATTTGGGAATTAAGACCTGCACGTACCTCTACAGATGCAAGGCGGTCGAGCTCTCCACGGAAGAAGTCCAACTGGCCGCGCACGGCGCTCTTTCCTCTGTAACCATGCCCCCAACGAAGAGCTCGAGGGATCACGCGCTGGTCCTGGTAAGAGGACTCCGGAGAGGACAGTCTCAGCACCTCGTAAGCCCAAAACTGCAAGACATTTTGGAGAATGGTCAAATGTACAATGTGCAAGCAGACGAAAATTCAGCAAAAGTATGAGTGTGAGATGTGAAGTTCAATGTTTTACCTCCCAAACCGACCATAGTCCTCCTATGCTCGTCGCCACGCCTCGGGATACGGATCCCATGAAAGCATAGCACGAGGCTAGAGCCCAACCTCCCCAGTCATATCTGGCAACCCGGTAGAAGTTTCTCAGTGTCGCTAAATAACCCAGGTGCACGTGGTGGCGTCGATTCGCGAATAGAGTCGCACCGAACATGTAAAGAAGGTAACACCGGGCCTTTTGCTCCGCGGCAGGCCATGACGTGGGTCTCCCGAGACAGTGATCAGCAAACTGGCCATAACTAGCAGAGTTTGACCCGCAGTTGGGCTTCCAGCCCAAATAGTGCCGAAGGGCATTGGCATCCTGGGCTATTCCTGAGTCGAAAGGCAGTGGCTCTCCCCCAACTCGTAGACCCGTAATCGCCAAGAAATCCAGCGGGGTCATCGTCGCCTCGCCAAACCTTAGGTGGAGGGTATTCGTCGAATCCCTCCACCTCTCTACCAGTGCTGTCACTACGAAATGGTCATGCATCATCCTCGTCTGTGTCTATATGAACGGCTCAAAACTTGCAAGGATGACCAACTCTCTCACATCGTCGTGCAGATCCTCAAACAGAGTCAGAGTCCTCCCAGATGAGCCATTCACGCTCAAACACCTGTTCACCTGTTGAGACAGAGAGACATTTCATTAGTACATGAGTTCATGGAGTTTACAAATTCATAACGCAAGATCTTTAATGAATTCAAGTAAAGAGTGCAATAAACTAAATTTGTACCTCCAAACAGTCACGAGAAAGATGCCTCCCTGCGTCTAGCAAAACCTCCTCTCCATCGTATCTCTCCTGCAGCGAAGTATATCTGTCTGTCGCTGAGGGCACTATGTGGTGCACTGGAGGGTCATAAGTGTCTGCGTGAAAGGCCGGCCTCACCAGCAAGGCCCATCGTGCAACCTCCACCACTGGCACTCTCGGACCAGCCGCTCTCTCTCTCTCCTCAGCCTCAACCTCCCTCAACACCTCAGAGGTGGTCTCCTTAGTCATCGGAGGAGCGCCTGTCGTCTCCATAGCAATCCCTTTTCCCTTATCCGGTCTGCTTGTCCCCTCACCTGAGTCACCTGGAGGTACATCAAGGGCCAAACCATCGCCACTGCCACCCCTGGCATCACCACCGACACCACTCACCAAACTATCGCCACCTCTCAAACCATCACCATCCCCCTCACCAGTACCCAAATCCTCTATCACAACGTCATCTCCTACGAGCACATCGACTCCACCTAAACTCAGAATCCGCCCACCAACGCTACCCACACCTCTATCGACACCACCTCTATCCTCTAAACCACTCGCGTGGCTACCGAGACCACCAACACCCATACCGGCGGCATCACCGCCCACCAACCTCCTACCCTGACTACCAACACCTCCGCCAGCAACACCACCACTCATCAAACCGCTACCACCAACATCGCCACCACCCGAACCACCCACAGCCGCCAAATCAATAGCAGACAAAGTACTACTACTAGTAGGTAGATCAATCACAGTGTGTAAACTACTCAAAGTGCTTGGAATGGTTGTAGCATAACTTACCCAGTCCGGATCTGAGATTTCCATGGGTATTTGGGCTGATTAGGGTTCGGGCCCTGCTCCTCCATGTTCGTCGGCTGCTGTGGTGACCGATTGGAGCTCTTCAGATCCGGCCATGGCTTCCTCAGCGCCGTGGGACCCACCCACGGCCTCCTCCGCCGTCGCCGCACCACCCACGGCTTCCACCGTCGCCGCCGCACCATTCACGGGGGTCCTCGCCGCCTGCAGGACCTCCTCCAGCCTCCCCTCATCACTTTCAGAGCCGAAATGGGCCATGGGTGGCTCGATGATGTTCGGATTCTCCATGGATTCCGATGGGTCTTCAATTTTCGCACCAAAACCGAACAAAACCGAATAGATATAGGTTGTGGTTGAGTGAAATCAAGATTTTTGTGTGTGTTTGGTACAAAACCGAGAGAGATAGACCGAGAGAAGTGAGAAAAGGGGTGAGGTGATCGGGTATGAATGAAGAAGAAGAGAGAAATGACCGAAAAAGTATACACCTGGACTGAAACAATGAGACCCGAACGGTTACAACTGTTCACGTTTTTGGGGAATCCAGGTGCCCAAAAGGGATCCAGGCGCCTGGATTGCGTGATTCCAGGCGCCCGTATAAAATCCAGGCGCATGGATTGGACCGATGTGGGTGCCTCCCAAACTGATCCAAGTGCCACGTGGTGCTATCCAATCGTAATTATTTGATACTTCTAACCTAATTCTGAGGCTTCCCAAGTCTTTTTGGAACATTTCTAGAGCAGTTTAAGTTTGAATCATGATTGGCACACATGTGATGAGCAACCGAGCAGATTATTTATTTCACACAAGAATTCGATTCGTGGCAACTGGCCAATGGATTTCACTAATATTCCATGAAAATTCTAAACCATTTTCGCGGATTTTTAATCCGTCTAAATCATTTTTGAGGATTTTTAATCCGCCTAAATCGTCTTTGAAGATTTTTAATCCGCCTAAATCATTTTCGAGGATTTTTAATCCGTCTAATTCATTTTTGAGGATTTTTAATCCGCCTAAATCATTTTCAAGGATTTTTAATCCATCTAAATCATTTTTGAGGATTTTTAATCCGTCTAAATCATTTTTGAGGATTTTTAATCCGTCTAAATCATTTTCGAGGATTTTTAATCCGCCTAAATCATTTTCGAGGATTTTTAATCCGCCTAAATCATTTTCGAGGATTTTTAATCCGCCTAAATCATTTTCGAGGATTTTTAATCCGTCTAAATCATTTTAAACATATTTCATTCATTTAAATCTCCTTTGAGGGTAATATGCCCATTTAAAGCTATATTTCGTGTCAAATATCCCCCAAAAACTACGCCGGTCTGATCCTTTCATACAAGGTACGTAGGCAGCTCTTTGAGCACGACCGAATTTTCAATATATTTGCGTGTTTTGAAAATTCTGGGGCAATGAATTGGGGATGTCTTTGTCTTTGACGATACTCGCATCAAATCAATGATGTCAAGTCTCGTCAAAGAGGGGCAACTGTAGACACCCCAATCTAGACCATTGGAATTCCGAGACTTCCCCGATGATGAAAATGCCTAATGAAAGCACACAAGGCTTGATCAAAGACTTTAGGACCCCACCAATAACCTTCCATAAGATTACCAAAACATCCCTTGGAACCCTAGAATAGCCCAAAACCTTAAAACACATGTACCTGGATTACTCTTTCAAGCACCTGGATATCAGCCCAGGTTGAGTGTGGTTTAAGTTGTTATTGGGCGGGAAGAGGATTTGCTCGAGATTTTCTGCAGAATCAGTTGAAGGGAAGTGAGGGGGGGATCATTACATCTAGCCATGACCCCTAGTTGACCCCTCAACCTTTTCAAGGGTTCAAGTGGCCCATTTTGAACCCTTTATTGTCTATTTAAACCACTCCTCTCCTCCATTTTCAGAAGGCTGAAGCTTTCACCATTTTCCTTGCTGTTATTTTGCCAAAATACCTCCAGAAATCCTTCACACTAGTCAATCCCCTTCTATCTCATCCATTCCCAACCATCTAAACCCATTTTCCTCTCATCCTAGCTACATATATTCTCATTTCCACCCCTAAGCCATAACCAAGCACTCATAACCAGACATTTATATCACAAAACAGCCAGTTTAAACTTATTCCAGAGCCAAAAACTATGAAGTTGTCCTTTCAAGTTACAAATCAAGCCTTCATAGGTAGATTTTTCTACCAAAAATGCTTAGATAGGCCCTGAGGGGGACTCAATCAAGTTCTTATTGGTCTTCTATACCAGTTGAGGGCTTGGGAAAGGTCTGAAACATACCAAGAAAGAACCTGTTTTGTGCATTAGTGCTTAATCTAGGCGCCTGGATCATCTCTTTCCAGGCGCCTGCATTGAGTCCAGGCACCTGTCTTACCTCAATACAGGCGCCTGGAATCCCTCCATTTGGTCATGATTTTTGCTCCTTTTATACTTCAATCTGTCCATGGTATATCATTTGCATGCACTGATTTGAAGTTTATACTTTAAGTTCTGATCCTCATTACCATAACCATTTAAAATGTTTGAGGTGATAATTATACTTTATAAAGAAGTTGCATGAGAAAAGAATGTTTTCATAAGTTCATATGTCATTTATGGGTCTGATTATCAAGTCTCAAATGAGTTTAGGGAAGTCCTTGTGTCATCAAAACATTTCCTTGTTATATGGTCCAACTATTAGTATTTTCATTGCATCATTAGTATGTATTCATTTTCATCTCATTACTCCACAAGGTCAAATTGCACAAATAGCATGTGATATGCATGAATGAGATACATCTGGTTTAGAATATGTTTAGTGCATTGCATTTCATCATTTAATCATTCAAGGTCATACATTTTAAAAGCTCTAGTTGTGCCATGTGATTTATCTAAAAGGTCTATTTTGTCCATAGACTCACTGAATATCATTTAGAATGTGTGTGAATGAATAAAGGGTATTTCATTTAGTGCTTACTAAGGAAAATGAAGCTTTGTGGTTGCAGTCTGGTAGACCATCCAGGCGCCTGCATTGTCCCATTCCAGGCGCCTGCATTCCATCCAGGCGCCTGGATTGTCCCATTTCAGGCGCCTGCATTCAATCCAGGCGCCTGGATCTCCCTAATCCAGGTGCTCAGTATGCAATCCAAGTGTGCATGGTGTGGTATTTGTGTGTCCATTTTGGGATCTTTCTGAGTCATTTAGTCATATTTACTTGCATTTCATTGAGAGAAATCTCATTTTCATGCATTCATTGCATTTGCACATGTATCCACATTCATTTCATTGATCTTTTTGATACATTTTTCGTGTTTTCACATGAATATGTGTACAAAGTCCATTCAAACAACATTTCCAAAATCCCTTACGCATTTAATAGAGACCAGTGGTTTCACCGGGCGCGAGGGGTGCTTTAAATTCCTTCCATTTAAATCCCCTCGCGTAACCTAGCTCCCAGACTCGAGAAATCTCATTTTGGCGAGGCCAGTAGTATATTTTCCATTTAAAGGGCAAAAGAGTCATTTTTCAAATGGTTTCTTGGGTATGGTCCATAAACCCAGGTGGCAACTCCATTCAACCAATCAAAACCATTTTCCTAACAATCGATTTCGTGGACTTACTCCGCGGGGTGTTCACAAGTTGCTGTTTGGATAGCTATTAGTATAATATAACAATTGGATAGTGTTAAATTGCATTCCTATAGCAATAGTGCTCCAATGATGCAAATGCTATTTATTCAATTTCTCCAAAAAAAACATCAATCTTGAATTGCTATTTGTGGGTCTCTTGACAAGAGAGATATGAACAAATGAGCATACTAAATCATAGCAATTAATAACTATATCTTGTGCTATATTTGGCACAACAAAAAACTACTAAATATAGCATGTGTTTTACCTCACCATTAGAGAAGGCAATTCAGAGCTTTGTGAACACCCCACCGGAGTTCACAAAATATTATGTGAGCTGTTTGGATGATTGGATGGGAGTCGCCACCCGGGTTTGAGGATCGTACCCGAGAAACCAATTGAAAAATGACTCTTTTGCCCTTAAGATAGAAAATATTTGACTGGTCTGCTTTTATTGAGATTTCTCGGGTCCGGGAACTAGGTTACGAAAGGGGGAGGAATTTAAAGCACCCCTCTCGCCCGGGACGATTGCCGGTCTCTACTCAACACTCAAGGGATTTTGGAAAATGTCATTTGAATGGACTTTATTCATGAAGGCATGCAAGAACATGTAAATACCATTGACAAAATTAGGATGGAATGTGTGGATTCATGTGCAACGTGTCGTGAATGCAAAATGGTCATGCTCAGAACACTAAGCTACTCTGTAACTTGTATAAACAGTGCAAGAAAAACCCCGTAACACATTTGCAAACATCACACGGATTGCACCCGGACTGCCATCTGAGCACCCATATCAAGCAAGTCTGGACGCCAGGAACCAGTTCAGGCGCCCATGGCAGATAAGTCCAGGCGCCTGGATGTAATGTAGGCGCCCGGAATGAGCAAGTCCAGGCGCCTGGAGTGTATCACGATGGGATTTTTCTTCAATCCAGGCCACTGATCAAACCACATATAATGACTTTGGGGCTTATTCTCCCATGTTTACAGTGGTGTATGATGATGCTTTGAACCAAATGAACCTCAAAACTAGATCTAGAAGATTGTTTATGTTTGAAAAACCATGATTTTGGAATGTTTTGTAGATGAAATGAACTATACTAGTTGGATTCCTAACTTAGTACATCACCTATCATGCATATGATGGATTACTATAACTGATTAACTTTGTGGAAAGAAGAAATGAAATGATCCTAATCAAAGATGTAATATAGAGTACCCATGATATGTTTAGATGATGTTGAAATTCCTTCTAAGCTTGCTAGAATCTCAAAGATCAGAATTGAAAGGAGTAAATGAACACATGCAATGCCTCCTTTTACCTACAATCCTCCTTTTTATACATGATTTTTGCTTTTAAGTGCACCCTCAAACATCCATTATAATGAAAAATTAAACCATGTGGTGAAATTAATCAGCCATAGATGAATGCAAATTCCTCAAATGAACTTATGGAGATGAAATAGAAACAGAAAACATGGGGGAGAGACAGAAGTCCAGGCGCCCATACTTGGACAGTATGGGCGCCCACACTCAGTGTGGGTGCTTTTGAAGCTTGATCCCCTTTGTTGTTTTCATACCTTCCCTGTCCTCAAACTGGTATTGAAGACCAATAAAGGTAGGGTGGTGTCCCTCAGGACCCTGTTTGAGCAATGCTTGGTAGATGTCTGGCTTGAAAGACTTGATTTGATGAACTTGGTTTGGTTTTTGGAGGACTTTTAGTAGTTGAATGGACTGGATTTTGGTTATTGTAAGTGAACCAAACTGATTGTAGGTGGTTTGGTTGAGGGTTTGATTGTGGATGTTGAAAAATGGGTAGAATCAAGTGAGTATAAGAGTGGGTTTGTAGGTTATGGAAGGGTTGAACAGGGAGGGACTGATTGAAGATGGTTGTTCTAAAGAAGTTATTGCAGAGTAACAGTAGGAAAGTGTGGGAGAGCTCATCCTCCCTTCAAATGGAGAGAATGATGGGCTTTTATAGGCAGTAGAGGGGTCAAAAGGGGCAAGAATAGCACTAGGGGGTAAGGTTAGGGGATCACTAGGTTTAATCATTCCCCTCCACTGCCACACAGAAATATCTCTGCAAAAAAATCTCAAAGACGCTCCTCCCGCCCATTTTACCTTTGGGATCAAGCAACCTGGAGTGAGTCTGGGCTCCCAGAGTATGAAGTATGGGCGCCTGGACTTGGAGACCGCACAACATTCCAAACTTCGCGGGGCCGCTCCCGGTTCTACCGAACTCTGTTTTGTGCATGGTTTGAAGCGTTGGAAAGGTAATTGAGTCTACTTTCTAACCCAAGTGGTTTGAAGCCAAGATGATTTTTATATCAAAATCCATGACCATTTTACCCTCAAAAGGTCGGGAAAACAAGTCATTTTTGTAAAACGCGCACATCTCCCTCATTTCAAAATGAATTGGGACGTATTATATATCAATAAAAAGGGTTTTGAATGTACTAAAAGGTGGTGTAGGCTTGGGTTTATTTTGAAGAGGTTTTGGAGGGATTTTGGTGGGTCCTCAAGTAATCAATCAAGCTTCGCGTGCTCTTATCGGGCATTGTCATCCTTGGGAATGCTTGATAAGTTTCTCCGGTCAAAATCGAGGTGTCTACAAGCTTCATGTTACTACAATATAAATACAGCAACACATATAACATGTCGTTGAAGAAGCTCTAACATTAGTAGAAATCGTATAACCTTCTATTCTAATCAAGGATTTCGATTAAAGAAAGGAAGAATTAAGATACTTTCAGTGCTGATATAATAGGGAAAAATAATATACCGAATTTTTTGGGGATAAAAAATAGTTATGTATATATATAACCACATATTTTTTCTATTGACTTTTTGGCTCATCTTGATTCAAGGACCGAACCGCGAGTCACAGTTCCAAAAAAATGCAATCCGTGTCCGGACAAAAAGTCATATGGTCTAGTTTCAATTCATGAGTTATGGTTCGGTCCTGGTTTTATCCACGAATTATATTCTACATTCCAAATAACAACCAACAACCAAATTATTCATTACAGTAAACGCTAAGCAGCATATGGTGTATCATATATATGGACACCCTATTTTTTTACACCTTAAGAACACCAAGCAATACTTGTTAATTTAACAACATATTTTGTCATAACAATACAAAAATGGGATCCACTTTTACATTTTTGTGTCATATAACACCACATTTTTAGCTCCACGATTGGAGATGGCTTAATCCTTGAATTGCTTTGGTTCCTTTTTTTTTTTTTTCCAATTTTCTTGAGCAAAACATAAAGTTCCATATATAACATAAAAGATAATTAGCAAACCCTATCTTTTTATTATTATTATTCAAATTAGCAAACCCTATCAAGGGTTGTTTTTGCAAGTAGATGAGACGATAGAGTATGGACAGTTGAAGATGATTGGCGAGTATCTCATTACGATGTTATGCAGCTGTTG
This sequence comes from Vaccinium vitis-idaea, assembly GCA_963854785.1. Lineage (NCBI taxonomy): Eukaryota > Viridiplantae > Streptophyta > Magnoliopsida > Ericales > Ericaceae > Vaccinium > Vaccinium vitis-idaea. Next base: position 27,108,161 of record OY978223.1, on the reverse strand, counting down.
CCTACTATTTATTGTCTTCTTTACTAGAACAATTTTTGTCACGCCCTCAAAATTAAACTTAATGAAATAGGATATCACCATTGAAAAGTCAACATATTTCCAAGTTTCCCTCATAGGGTCAAAGTCATACATACATCCATACTAGTCATCCAGGTACCCGTACCCAATTACATATCAAGAAGTCTTTGAAGTTATTACAACATTTTCTAATGTCAAAAGATCGCTATAAAATTAGTGTTACAATATCATTTTCAAAAGTAATTATGTCCATATATAAGAGGATGAGATAACTCTTCCCAATGAGCCTTTCAAAACATGCAACACTTGAGAAGCATTCCACCTCATGTTCCTTGGTGATTACCAGAAATTTATTAGGGTGAGGTCACTAGCCTAGTAGAAAAAAATGTACCAAATCTAAATGTAATGAAATGAAAGTGCGAGATGAGAAACGAGGATGATAGTCACATAACAATGTTTAAGAGTTTACTAGAGCCAAGGGAATATAACCTCATAAGTCCCTAAGCTACTTTTACTTCCACCCAATCGTACCCGACACGTACTCAACCCTTCATATGTGTCAAACTCATTCAATTCGTTGTGTCATCGATTTTCCATTGTTATAACCTTTAAAAATTCCTAGCGACACGTCCGTAGGACGACCCTAGTGTCATTCTAGGCATCTTATGACCCCGTGTAATCTTCCCCTTGGTCAAGGCATATTCCTAGTGACACGTCCATAGGATGGCCCTAGTGTCATTCCTGGCATATCTTATGACCCCGTGTAAACTCTTTTGAAATATTCATGTTCTCGTTACTTTGTTCATTCCCTTAACACTCATGTGTCCTCTTTCGCTTATCAAAACCGTTTGTCACCCTCACAATATGTCATCTAGTGTCTAGCGTACAAGGGTAGGCACAACCGTAATCATCATCACAAGACAAATAACCAACAAGTAATTAATAAGACACGAGGCATTTTCATGTTACACAACGTAATTAAAATGCACTTTGAATATATAATCAAACAACCCAATCAGAGGTTAAGAGATACACAACAAGCAACTCGATCAGCTATACATCCAACAACATGTAAAAAATTAAGTGAATGGGACGTAAGAGGAAGGCCCAAAGCATAATCAAGTTCCAAGACAAACTGGTATCGATACCCACAAACTTGGTATTGATACCTAAGCATAACCAATCCAGATAGACTGTTGGGTATCGGTACCCACAAAGTTGGTATTGATACTGAAGAACAACAAATCCAATCAGACTAACGGGTATCGATACCCAGAAAGTTGGTATCGCTACCAAGGTACCCCAGATTTAAACAGACTCTTTGGTATCGATACCCAGATATCTCAAGCAGATTTTCCAAAGGGTTCTACACAAATCAAAGGAAGATTGATCAAGTAAATGAACAAACTCATATACCAACATTTAAATGCACTTAGAAATGGTAGAGATTTCCCTACCTCAAGGTGTGGAAGCTTCAAATCAAAGAGCGAACAAAACCCTAGCTTTCCTTGAAGAACTCCAACTGAGATGCTACCTTCCGGAGCGAACCAACACACCCCAAGTTCTTGAACACACGTAGTTGACGGATTAGGTGTGGATCTTGGAGGAATTTGGGTGAGAGTGAGTATTTTGGAGTGGAGGTTGGAGAAAATGGAGGAGATGAGAGAGAGAGGGAGGTCGGCTAGTGAGAGGGGGGAGAGGAATGATATTTTCTCTCTCATCTCACCCTTTTATACCCATTTTGAATATATTACACCACATAACCCGTATTGATTTGTTTATCTCTAAACGGCCCAAATTCACATAATATCACCCAACATCGCATAATCCAACATTTTAAACATTTCTTCACAATTTCCCAACTTAATTTTCTAAATCATATTTAAAAACAATTACGGGTCCTTACAATTTTGGTCAAAGAATGTTTCTTTGATTTGGGGTACTTCGCGCAATGAAGTTGTCCCATATGGTGGCTTAAATTAAGGTCACAGGTTTGGTTCTCGAAAATAGCCTCAGTACACGCCAAAAATCCCATTGTATTGCCAATATTGATAACCCCAACAATAATAAAATCCTTCAACTGAAAAATCCTTCAACTGAAACCCATGGGTTTGATGCATTGGTACAATCCATTTGTAAAGAATTACTCTAACGTCCATTATAGCTTTTTGTAACATGTCTAGTCCACCTCTTAGTTCCATAACTCCTCTAATCCACCTTTTTGCAATTTCTAAGGTGTAAGGTCCACTCTCCATTTTTAATAGACAAATGTACCCTCACATTAAATTTAATACATAATATACTTTCATAGGGTTCCATATGGTTTAGGTATAGGTTTAGGTTTAGGCACTTTCATAGGGTACCCTAGGGTTTAGGTTTATTGTGCACTTTCATATTATAGGGTTTTTAGTGGTTTAGACACTTTCATAGGGTACCCTAAGGTTTAGGTTTAGGCACTTTCATAGGGTAGGGTACCCTAGGGTTTAGGTTTAGGGTGCACTTTCTTATTATAAGGTTTTTAGTGGTTTATGCATTTTCATAGGGTACCCTAGGATTTTAGGCACTTCCTCTTCAACTAGGATTTTAGGCATTTCTTCTTAGGGTACCCTAGGATTTTAGGGTAGGGTACCCTAGGTTTTTAGGGTAGAGTACCCTAAGAATTATTTAGGGTAGAGTACCCTAGGATTTTAGGGTACCCTAGGATCTTAGGGTATCCTAAGAAGCGAGGGGTATTCTTGTAATTGGTACGTGTGAGTGGACTGGATGTGTTAGGATAATATTAGGTGGACTAGAAGTGTTAGGAAATAACTATAGTGGACCTTATAGCATTTCTCCCATGAATTTGTTGTATAAAGAACAACACATTAGAATATTGTTTAGGCATTCCAGGTTTTTATTCAGCATGCAAATGTAATGCTAATTTTGCACATTATATTGGCGCAAGTCGTTTTGGCTTATGGCTTGGTATTCTCATTTGGGGAATGGTGCTGTGCTAATTTTTTGAGAGACCAAGAACCACCCCTTCAATATGTTAAATGCGAGATGCTACTTCATTTCTTTTTTGTCTTTTGCTCTGGCTTATAAAAGTTCACTTGGGAGACGTACGTAATTGCTATAGTTGGACATTGGTGGTCAATAATTGAGCAACCGTGTACCATGTGAGTCCTAACACTTTTATCCACTACACATTTATGTGCATTATAATATCAAGTACTCTAGGGAAAAAATGTTGGGGTACCATTGAATAATTACTCCACATAAATGGGGTCCTTGTCTGGAACCATGTTTTGTTCATTTGTTGGTGTGCCCTTATTTCCAAGGGCACTTTCATTGCATCATAGACCGCCCTTTTTTATTTAATTTTTATTTCTTTGCGTGCGGAATAAATTGGAGGGAAACTTTTTTTCCTTTTTTTTTTTTTTGGTTAACCGAGGAACAACCCTAGAATAGGCCACTAGAACAGGTCACTAATTGGACCCACTGCACGACCCAAACCTCGGAGAGAGCTGGCGCAACCCACACCAGTCACGGCCCCCCGCTTAGCACAGGTACTCACGCTATGGGGAATCGAACACCTGACCAAAGGAACTACCCCTAAAGTCAGGCACTCGCCCTAACCACTGGGGCAACCCTTGGGTGTGTAACGTGTTTTCCTTTTCATACATTTTGAACCGTCCTTTTTATACATGGCTTTGCTGGATTTTCACCCTATGTGTTTCCCACGTGCTCCTAACTTTTGCTTTTTGAAGTTACGTGGGGGACATTCCAGCATCACATATCTTTAAGGAATCTTGGTTGATATTTCTCTTCCAACAATGAAAACCAGAAGGAAAATTTTAGAGTCGGTAAGGCTTTTTTTGTTTATTTTTTCTTTTCGTTATCTAATAAGTACATTAAAATAAAACTTTAAACACGTAAATTTTATACCGTAGGCCCCAGCCTTCTTGTTGTGTAATTGAGTTTAACAATACCATTAGGAACATTATTGGTGAAGCCTTTTATCTGAGTTGGAGTTTGACAGCTACTTCCATATGAGGGCAAAGCTCCGATTTGAATTGGGGTTTGGGGTTGCTGCCATGCACAACACTATCTGAATCGTCCGTTGCTCGGATGGATGGTCCAGATTTCACCTCAGCACCTTTATCTCACCATCCGTACCGACAGTTGCTCGGATAGATGGCCCAAATTTCATGTTGCACGCACGAAAACGGACGGTTTTAATGTAAAGTGCCAAGGTGAAATCTGACCATCCATCTAAGAAATGGACGGTCCAGATTGTGCACAGCACCTACAGTGCATGGCTACACAACAACAACCCAAGTCCTTTCAATTGAGCCTTTAGCTTAGTGAATGACAAGATTGGTTTTCCGAATCAGTATTCACCTAGCTAAAATTCTAGCATTGTACATCATTAAAAGAATTGAACAATCACTAAAAAAATCGCTTGTCTTTCATTTCAACTTTCTCTAATTGGATGGGCTCAATTGGATTGAATTTCATTTTCTGGACCAATATCTTAAAAAATAATACTCGACCTTTTTGGGCTCCGCTTCGGCAAATTTTTTGGGAGTTCAAGGCAGGCTTTGCTTTGCCTTTCCTCGAGGCCCTACCATTTTGTTTGGGTTAGTAGCTTACCATATTAGTGATTTTCTTACCCATTTTTGTATTCAAAAGCCAGAAATACAGGTCTCCAACGGATTTTTACTACGACACCACTTCAGGACCCGACTAGGAGTGCGGCTGCCACTGCCAAAAATTCTAATACGAGTGTTCAATCTCATCTTATTCCACTAGATGAATCGGAAGGTAAAGCTAACTTGAATGTTTGGACAAATGTTAAGATTTTGCCTAACAAGGAAAAAACTAGTAGGCTGAGTAAACACCTTAAGAGGTTTCCGATTGAGTATGTGAATAATCAAGTCATGATTCCGCTTAAGATTTCTGAAAATGGGACACTGAAATGGAAACATGCTATTGTGGGTTACTTTGTAGATAAAAGCCTATCCTACTTTCAAGTTAGATCTTTGGCTCAACGAGTATGGAAAATTGATGTTGAGGATGTGGTCACCTTAGACAATGGATTTGTTGTGTTCAACTTTAGGGATGAGGACACGTTGGATTCCATTCTTGAGAACGGTCCATACTTTTGCGGGGGCGAACATATTGTGATTAAAAAATGGCATCCTGGGATGCAACTTACTAAAAGTGTCTTCTCTAGCATTCTAGTGTGGGTTAAATTCTACAATGTTCCCCTTGAATTATGGACAGAGGATGGATTGAGTAGTATTGCTAGTGTCATCGGCAACCCTCTTTACCTTGATGATTTCACGCAAAATCATAGCAGGTTGACGTTTGCTAGAGTTTGTGTTGAAGTGGATGCGACGAAGGAGATTCCCAAGTCCTTCGTAGTGAATCTGGGTTACAGAGAGCCTTACGAAATTAGAGTAGAGGTCCCTTGGAAACCTCAAGCCTGCAATGTTTGCAAGATCTTTGGCCATTCTACTAATGCCTGCATAGTTTAGCCCAAAGGTTCATCTCTTCCAGTGTGGAAACCCAAGGAGAAAGTAGGACAAGATGTCCCGGTGGCTCAAGAGCAAAATGTCAAGGAGAGGATAGGACAAGACGTCTCGGTTGCTAATGAGCGAAATGCAAAAGATGGGCTAGTTAGTGGAAGTAAGGATGATTGGGTAAAGGTGGTGAAGAGGAAAAATCAAACTCCGGGTATGCCTATGGCCATCTCTTTGTCTAGCAGTGTTTCTCCTACAACTAACGCGTTTGGCATTCTTGAGAAATGTGAGGATTCGAGTGCCTCCTTCGCAGTGGAGGTGACAAAGATAGATGTTGCAGGGGCTATATCTTGTGATGCTACCCTGATTCTCCTTGGTCAGGGTAGTACTCAACAAGAGCCTCCCCCTCTGGCTCTTCGTCGGTCTGTACAGTTTCGAGAGCCTCCACGGATTCCCTTGGAAGGCGATTTCGTTGGACCTCAACGTAGTTTGAACCAGGTGGTGGGTGAATCCTCAATTCCTTCATCCACTAGAGATCAAAACAAAAAGAAGGTTAAAGAAAAAATCAAGATGTTAAAGGCTTCAAGAGTTTAGTTCTTGAAGCTAGCTTGGCCTTTCTTTTGTTTTGGTGTTACTTCTTTGAAGTGTGCTTTGAGCTTTGTTGGCTATTTATTTTGCTGTGGTTTAGTTTTAGATTTTTTCTCTTTTCTTTTTCTTTCTTTTCCTCCTAGGGTATGCCCCTTGTAGGCTGTATATTCTGTTGGGGATTTCAACACCCCAATCCCACCGCAATGGAAGCGCAAACAAAAAGATGACAAACAATCAAGCACAACACAAGAACACACAATATTTTACGTGGTTCCCCAAATCGGGTACGTCCATGGGAGAGAGAGATATCTTCACTATATTTGGAAAAATAGAGATACAATGTGACGTGAAAAAACCCACCCAAAGAGCGCCAAACACTTGACTCTATACATAGTTTTTTCACTCACCACCCACACTCTATTTTTCCTCACATTTTTCTCCTCTCAAACTCACAACCCGAAGCGCACACCAAACCACCACGGGCTGCCTTCCCTCGTGCCCTTCTCCGACTGCTTTCCTCTATCTCTCAATCTCTTCTCATCTCACACTGCACAAGCCAGTTGCAACAATATATAGGCGCTGCCCAAAAACCCTTCCAATTCCGTGAAGCTTCTTGACCCAGCCTTTACTTTGTCTTTCTTTTTCAAAGCCCAACATTTCCCCTTTCCCATGCACACAGCCAACGAAAGAGGCTGCCAATTTATCACCACCAAAACAATTTATTGCTCTCCACCGAACCAAATTTCCAATGCCACATTAACTAGTGTTTATTTGTTTCTTTTTCTTTTTCAAGTGTATTAACACATGGGCAAAAATCCCAACAATCACCCCCTTTTTGCACATGTAAACTTGCACCACCTCATCGGTGAATCATACCCGCTTGCTCGGGCACCTCGCATCCCCTCGCTCGAGTCCCTATCTTGACTTCATCTCTTGTACTTGAACTCAACCAAGAGATCCACTCCTTGCTCAAAAAGCATCTACGCCGTCACGAGTCAAACCCGTAGAAAAACATCGACCACGCCATTAACGCCATCATTCACCAAAATTTCTACGACCGGGAGCCTTTGTGAACGTGTAGCCTCAACAACTTGCCTATTCACCACTCCATCTTTCCTTTGCGTGAACGTCTAGCTATCCGCAACTTGCCTATTCACCATCACTTTTTTTTTTCTCCTCCTCCTGCACTTAAAAACCGTCATCGAACCCGAGCCTTCCACCACATCCACTCCATCGATCGAGAGCCATCCACCTTACTCCAACGGGAGCCTCCTTGTTGCGCGCTACCATGCCGCATACACCTTGCTCCACCGCGAGTCACCTGAGATTTGCTCCATCAAGAGTCTTCTGCACAAGCCCATCAAACTGGTTTGAGTCCGCCCAAAAAAGATCGTCTGCCATAAGCTCTGATACCACTTGTTGGGGATTTCAACACCCCAATCCCACCGCAACAGAAGCGCAAACAAAAAGATGATAAACAATCAAGCACAACACAAGAACACACAATATTTTACGTGGTTCCCCAAATCGGGTACGTCCACGGGAGAGAGAGATATCTTCACTATATTTGGAAAAATAGAGATACAATGTGACGTGAAAAAACCCACCCAAAGAGCACCAAACACTTGACTCTATACATAGTTTTTTCACTCACCACCCACACTCTATTTTTCCTCACATTTTTCTCCTCTCAAACTCACAACCCGGAGCGCACGGCAAACCCCCACGGGCTGCCCTCCCTCGTGCCCTTCTCCGGCTGCTCTCCTCTATCTCTCAATCTCTTCTCATCTCACACTGCACCAGCCACTTGCAACAATATATAGGCGCTGCCCAAAAACCCTTCCAATTCCGTGAAGCTTCTTGACCCAGCCTTTACTTTGTCTTTCTTTTTCAAAGCCCAACATTTCCCCTTTCCCATGCACACAGCCAACGAAAGAGGCTGCCAATTTATCACCACCAAAACAATTTATTGCTCTCCACCGAACCATATTTCCAATGCCACATTAACTAGTGTTTATTTGTTTCTTTTTCTTTTTCAAGTGTATTAACACATGGGCAAAAATCCCAACATATTCGGTTAGTCTTTTTTCTATTTCAAGCTAATTTACCCCCCCCCCCCCCCCCCCCCCCCAAAAAAAAAAAAAAAGAATGATATCGGAAAAGGCAGAGGGACTCCCAAGACAACCGAATAGACTCATGGATATTCAAGAATTTTGGACATTGAGAACTTACTACACGCGGCTATTGAAGACCCATGTTCATCCCCTATAATGTGAGTTGAAGGCAGAATTCATTTCGTCGGTTTCGATATTCATTGGACCTTGGCTGCTCAAAGGTCATCTTCTTTACTTATATGTTAGCAATCCCAAATTGAGAAACATACTAGAAAATTTGTTTTCCACATAGCGATTCTGATATTCGGTTCTTCAGAGAGAGAGAGAGAGGTTCGCGTCCTAGGAGATAGATGCCGACGAATCCTACAACACTCATAGTAGGCGGCGAATCTGTCTTAAGGAGACTGTGTCTAACACATGACTCGGTTTAATTTGTTAACATTGTTGTATCTCATTTCTATAATCTGTTTTGTAATTTGTAATTCGGTTTATGTATCAATGGAATATGTACTCTAGATTTCTGTATTTTGTCCCAACAATTGAAATATTCAAACGGAGGTAAAAAGTACGGAAACTGCGAATGGGTTCAAGAAATGCTAAGACGCAATTTTAAGACATAACTCGGGACACAACTGTGTCTACGGTCGTTGGATGCACCGTTGAACGGCTACGGACATAGTCGTGTCCGGTGTTGTGTCGTAATTAAAGTTGTTTTCCTAAACTTAATTCTAGTATTAACAATAGCAGCATACATATCTGCTCTGCTCAATCCAGTGGCGGAGCTACATAGGGGCTCGGGGCGGGCCGCCCCTTCAATTTCCTATTTTGTAGCACATTTACCATATTTTTAATAGATATTTAAAAAATATTAAATTTTAAAAATAATTTAAAAGTAAGAACAATTTTTATTTCGAAAACATTAAATTATGGTTAATGATTCCGTCCAATAATAATACTATGTTCGTCGAATGATATGATAATAACGGAGATTAATTTTTCAATTATGGAAACCATTCCATTAAAATTGGATGACAGAAATTTAATCTTTAAAATATTAGTATTAACTAAGCTTTCTTTTATAATTCGACTCCCTGTGACTTTGACTCTTGGCTCCACAAGTGGATCCATCTGAAATTGAAAGCAAGTCTTGGCGAAGAGTATATACCCAAGAACCATGACAACACGCAAATGACATGGCTACAATTTTCGAGTTAGAAGTGCATGATGGCTCTGGAACCAAGACCTAAAAAACTTCTAAGTTGTGTTTGGTTTAGGTTTTGAGTTTTGATTTTTGACAATGATTGAAGGGAGAAATAGAGATAATAATTAAAAATAGGAGTTAAATAATTAGAGAGAGATAAAGAAAAAAATGAGAATAATATTTAAAAATAAGGGTAATGATTGAACAATAATTGAGAAAACTGGGTCTTAAAACCCAAAACGAACAAGGCCCTAAGGTCCCAGAATTCAGATCAAGAAATTCTCTTAAATTCATAGTGAAAGGTCACAATTACTTATGGATCCAGTCGTGCTACGCAACGGTGTGCTGTCCAATCTTGATCGTCCGTCTCGGAAATTAGTGGTCCAGATTTTTTGAAACTATTCGCTCGAATGGTTTCAAAAAATCTAGACCATTGATAACACATTTGAACGGTCATGAATGCACAGCACATAGCTGGCACAGCATCCCCCTGCATCCATTACTTACGCATGTGGTCCAAGTGAATAATTTTGATTTTGAATTGGGAGAGAACTTCTTGAAACCAATTCTGGAACTGTCTCAAACATTTTTGTACTAGACTATTATTTTGGACTGAAGAGAATATTGAATTACTTTAATTTGTTGCTCCAAGTGGCAACCACACAGGATTATTTCCCGTGCTCCTTGTTTACGTCGACACTCTCTCCAAAAAAAATGTACAGATCAAAATTTTCATCTTCTCTTCTCTGGTGACAAGTGGCAACCAAATCCCACACCCAGACAACGACGACGACGACAATGGTTAGCGAGTGGCAACCACATGGCACTGGCAACCCCAATCGATGGTCCGACGACGGCGATTGTCAGCGATTACACAACCAAATCCCTCACCCAGATATGTATTTTTCTGAATTCGTAGATATGATTCTTTTCTTCAGAATTAATTAGGTGAAATTCCATAGAGACCCCCTCATCTATTCCTCCGGGACACAGACACCCCCTAACGTTTAAAAATACCCAAGCACACCCCCTCATCTACTTAAAATGTTTATAATCCTAACTCTGTTAACGGAGCAGGTGAAATCTCCATTATACCCTCGTTTATATTATAATCTTTAAAACCTATTTCCTCATCTATCGATCAAAAAATTAGAGAAGTCGACTGTGGACTCTCTCTCTCTCTCTCTCTTCATCTCCATCTTCTCTCTCTCGAATCTTCTCTTTCTCAAATAAACCCTAGTTTATGCACTGCAAAACCAAATCGCTGCATTGAAGAACCCTAGATCGTCGATAAAGGAGAAGATTGTTGCACTGAAGAACCCTATATATATATATATATATATACACGAATTATCCTATCAAGGATCCCGGATTTCCCGGATTGAAGCGTTTTGATGCTTTTCCCGATATTTTTTTGACGATCCGAGCCGTCCAATGTGTTCAAAAGGTGTTTTCCAAGGCCCGCGCAAGAAATCTTCGAAAAAAAATACCGGGAAGGGCTTGATCCAAGCAGTTTTTTGCAAAAATTGCATATTTACAGTTTTGCGAAAACCGCTTGGATCAAGCCCTTCCCGGTGTTTTTTTTTTGAAGATTTCCCGTGTGGGCCTTGGAAAACACCTTTTGAACACATTGGACGGTTCGGATCGTCAAAAAAATATCGGGAAGGTGGAGTCCCGGATCCGGGACTCCCGGACTAGATCGGGCCTCTATATATATATTTATGTATGTAAATAAACAAACCATAGCTCATAATATAAGATTCTTTGGCATGATTGTAAATGTAGATGACGAAAATATTTTTTTTTATCTCCAGATTGATGGAATATTGGGGTTTTTTAATTTGATATGCATAGTACTGTGGACGCACCTCCGGAGGATCTCGATCGATTCGGAGTCGCCACCCGGGTTTTAGCGGATTGTCCCCGAGGAACCGAACTCGATTGACTCATGCCTCATTGAATGGGTAAGGATTACTGGCCCGTCATCACCATACTATCTTAGGTTCGGGAGCTCAGTTACGAGAGGGGAAGGGTTTTACGGCACCCCCCTCGCCCGGTTCGAAGACCGATCTCTACTTGACTTTTGTGGGATTGTACAAGAAATGTATGCAACTCAACTTTGAACAAGTAATGGGAATGGGGGATGAGAACCACATAATGATGATAAACACAACAATAAGCTACGATGTATGTTTGTGCTCTGTGAATCTACATGAATGGCGATGATATGCAAGTATGAACAAACAAGAACATCAAACAGCAAGTAACAATGTTAGAATATACAGAATGATAACAAAGTAATCAGAAATGACACCACAAACCACCGCATGACTAAACCAATCTGATCCACTGCCAAGGGTTCGAGCGCTCAACCTGGGGGTTTGAGTGCTCAAACTCCTGCTCACTCACATATGCTTATGATGCTTCTAATGATTCTGATTTGATGAAAACATGCTTTAATCACCATTGTTTGCTCAAAAACAACATTTGAATCACTAAACAAAATGGCATAATCATATAATCATGGGTTTAAAACTCATCCATGGACCAAAATGAGGCAAGCAATATAGAAGGAATGAAGACTCAATCCTTTGAAACTTTGCAGAACACTCAGAATGCCAAAAACAAGCTGAAATAAGGAAATGATTTAATTGGAACAGAAGACGGTTTGAGCGCTCAAAGGGGTGCATTGAGCGCTCAAGCCATCTCCTGGATTTGAATGTTTCTGCAGTATTCTGCCCTCATCTGGACCACAAACTAGTTCAACATGATATATGATGTTGCATAATGTATTGAAACTTCACCCACATGAATAAAATAAACTTGAGGTGTCCACAACGGTGGAGAATAAGCATTGGACCACACATAAGCATGATTAGAATGAGAGAGAGAAGAGATCAGGTTGGCTTAGCCAAACATCAACACACACACACACACTTCTTGAATAGGTTGGTTTAGCCAAACATCAACACACACATCAACACACACACACTTCGTGAATTGGTTGGCTTAGCCAAACATCAACACACACACACTTCATGAATAGGTTGGTTTAGCCAAACATCAACACACACACACTTCGTGAATAGGTTGGCTTAGCCAAACATCAACACACACACACTTCGTGAATAGGTTGGCTTAGCCAAACATCAACACACACACACTTCGTAAACTGAAAATAGAACACAGAACTGAAGTAAACAAGATTCAAATTCCAAAACCGAACAAGGCTTGAGCGCTCATAGTGGGGGTTTGAGCGCTCAGACCCTTTTGACTCAATATTTTCAATAGTTGATTTTTTTTCATTTCTTGGACCTAGTAAGCTCATCAGAGGTACATAAAACCTCCATGAACTTACTGGTCTCCCTCAGGTTGACCAAAACGTGATTTTTCACATGCTTTTTCTACCTTTTGGCTTTGATCAAAGCTTGAACTTGGGGTTTTGATGGATGATTGAGTAGTGGCTTAGAATATAGGCTTGAGTTGAGGTATTTTGGACAGAGGAGTGTGGGTGTAAGGCTGATTGGATGATTGATTGAGTGGATGGGGGTGTATTGAAGGTTAGATGACCATTTTGGGCATGATCAAGTGGGTTTAATTGATTTTGGATGATGGAGCTACAATTGATGGATGATTACATTAAAGAGGGGCTGACTATGGAGTTTTAGAGTGAGAAAGAGGTCAGGATCAGTTGGTATCTTAAAGACCCATGTGTATTTGGTCTTAAAGATGGGATTTTTGGGTGTTTTGGAGGTTGAAGATGATGGAAATGGATGAAAGAGAGTGTAAAACGTGATTGAAGGATGAGAAAGAGTGGTTTTGGTCTGATGAAGGGTGTGAGAGTGTGAGAGATCAACCAAGGGGTGGGGGTCCTAAAAAGAGTGAGAAGAGGGGTTTAAATAGAGAGAAAATGGGAGGAAAATGTAATTTGCAATTCAAGTTGGAGAGGGAGTGTTATTGGAGGGATTTTTGACGTGAAACCGAAGCTTAGAAACCAGGGGAGCCCATAGATTAGCTAGAAAACCATCTGAAAGATGCCTTGAAAATTTTCTGGTGCGCGAAGGGTTTGAGCGCTCAAAAAGGGGTTTGAGCGCTCAAAGGTCCTACAGACCAAACTTTGCGGGGCTGCCCCGGGTGTTACCAAACTCCGTTTCGTGCGTGGTTTGAAGCGTTGGAAAGCTTATCAAGTGTACTTTCTAACCCAAGTGGTTTGAACCCAAGATAATTTTTACATCCAAATGTGTGACCATTTTACCCTCAGAAGGTCGGGAAAACAAGTCATTTTGGTAAAATGGACACATCTCCCTCATTTCAGAACGGATTGAGACGTATTATATATCAATAAAGAGGGTTTTGAATGTATTAGAAGATGGTGTAGGCTTGGGTTTATTTTGAAGAGGTTTTTGGATGGTTTGAAGGGTATTTTGGTCATTTTGGTTGGTTTAAGGTTGTTCTAGGAGGGTTTAGAATGGTTTAGGGTGGTTTGGTGAGTTCAAGCCTTGTTCTTAGTCTCGAGGTATGCACGGTTGGTCTATTTCATCATTGGGAATGCTTGATAAATTTCTCGGGTCAAAATCGAGGTGTCTACAAGTACTCAGTCCTCACTTTCATAACTACTTATAAAAAATTGGGGCTTTTGTTGTTTTGCATTTTATAAGGCCTTCTAGTAGCTTTATCTCTAACTGGTCCCCCCTCTTTGTGCTTTATTCATATCGTTTGGTCCCCCATTTGTTTGACTGGTAGCCCATGTCTGTGTAATGTTGGGCAATCAAAGGCAATAATTGACTTTTTTTTTTCTTTTTTACTTTTCAGTTATGGCTTTTCCTTTTCCATCCGTGACACTTCTACTTTATCATGGATGTTCATATGTATTCCAAAGGATGTTCACATGCTTTGATGCTCAGATCAAGGGATTCCAGGCTAGCTGCAGACCTTTCATAGACTTAGATGCATGCTTCCTCAAAGGACCTTATTCTGGATAGCTTATGCATGCTGTGGGGAGGGATGGGAACAACCAATGCACCCTTTGTGCATGGCCATTGTGAAAGCAGAATTGAAGGATAGTTGGGTATGGTTTTTAGAGAACTTGATGGCAGCAATAGGAAGGCCTGAGCAGATGGGGTTGTGTTTCATGTCTGACAGGCAAAAGGTAACTTACCTAATTTTAATGGTCACTATACATTTTGTTGATTACTCCTTATTACTCCATTAATTGTTGATTACTTTGTCTTTCCTTTTGCAAGGTTTGATTGAAGCATTCAAGAAAGTAATGCCTAATGTGGAGCACAGATTTTGTCTAAGGCATATGTATGCCAATTTCAGTAAGATATACAAAGGGAAGGAGTTCAAAGATATGTTTTGGGGAGCAGCATCTGCTTACACAAGACCAGAGTTTCAAGAGAAAATGAAAGATTTGAAGAGTGCAAGTCCAGAGGCACATGAGTGGCTAATGAGAGAGGTTCCTGAGGTTTGGGCTAGAGCTTTTTACACCCCTAGATCCAAGTGCCAGAGAATGGACAACATGAGTGATGGGTTTAATACCTGGATTCAAGAAGCAAGGGATAAGCCCATATTAACCCTAGTAGAGACAATTAGGAGACAACTCATGGCAAGGTATGTTGCAAGACTTGATTTTAGTAACAAGTTCAAGGGTAGGTTGTGTCCGAGTATTGCTAAAAAGGTGTCCAATTCAATTCTCTATGCAAGTGGATTGGAGGTTATATACTCAGGAGGGTCCTTGTTTGAGGTGACAAGTACGGACCAAACATTTGTTGTTGACATTGAGGAGCAAACTTGCACTTGTAGGAGGTGGGATGTTAGTGGAATCCCTTGCAATCATGCATGTGCTGCCATCATTGCTCACAAAAGGAGGCCTGAGGAGTATGTTAATGAGTTTTACACAGCTGAGACCTTTATAAAGACTTACAGTCATAGGATCAACCCGGTTCCAGATAAAAGCTTGTGGGAAAAAACTAATTATGATCCAATAATGCCTCCATTAATGAAAGCAAAATCTGGGAGGCCAAAGAAGGCCAGGAGGAAAGGAGAAGATGAGCCAAAGAATCCTTACAAGGTTAGGAAGCATCATATTACTCTCATGTGCAGACAATGTGGGACATTAGGCCACAATAAGAGAACTTGTAAAAAACCACCAGAGTCTTGGGTTAAGCATAATGGCAAGTACTATGGAAAACAGAAGGCCAAGTATTCTGGTGTCCCACCTAAGGAAGGCCAATCAGTGGTAATGAAAAAAGGACCACCAAAGGCAAGGAATGTTGGTACTGAAGAAGGTGGAACGAGTGCTAGTAAAAGCCGTGGACCAATAACAAGGGGTAGAACAAGTGCTAGTAAAGGCAGTGGACCAACAACAAGGCCTAAGGGTGCCAAGGCAATTGATCAACCACCACAACAAAAGGTAATTGTGTTCTTTCCCTTTTGTAATAGTTGACTGTCTAGTACTTAATTTGTTAGTTTTTGACTATTTGTGCATTTTGGTAGGGTTTGAAGAGGCTGAGAAAGGTTGGTGAAGGATGGTTTTCCAGTCAACAATCCACAACAAATAAAGTTAATTCTCAAGTATCAAAAAAGACTTGTGGTCCCCTCCAAAGGAATGGAATACCTGTGATTCCAAAATCATCATTTGTACCATCCTTTGTGGCATCATCTCAGGCCTCAAATGATCCAGGAAAGTGTTAATTTGTAGTGATAATTTGGTTTCAGAGCTGCATCCTTTTTGACTATGGAACTAAACATTTGGCTTATAACTTAGGCAATTATTTACTTTTTGTATGGCAATGTGTGAGGCTTTAAACTCAGGCAGTTATGACTACAACCTTTGATTATGGAACTTTCCATTTGCTTTTTGTATGCCATTGTGAATGGCTTATAACTTAGGCAGCAGTTAGCTACATTTTGAATTATGGCTGCTGTGTGTATTTAGGCTTATGGCTGTTGTATGGAACATGTGTTGGAACATCTCCTTTTGTGATGTTTATAATGGAAAGTACTCGTTGGACTTTGTCAATTTTTTCTTATCTTTGTGTTTGCTCCTGATCTTATTTTGCCGAGAGAGAGACAGATCATGAATGGGTGGAAGGAGAGAGATGGAGGATTGGTTACTAGAGCTGTGGAGGCTGGGGCATGTATTATATATTGCTCTTGAGGGCATTTTGTCTGGAAATTATGTAAATAAGTGATTGGGCTTTTTTAACGGAAGGTTTTTTAACAGAAGGGGTGAAGGTGGGTAACGGTTATAGATGAGGGGGTGTGCCTGGGTGTTTTTAAACGTTAGGGGGTGTCTGTGTCCCGGAGGAATAGATGAGGGGGTCTCTATGGAATTTCACCAATTAATTATGTTAATTTTCAATTTGTACAATTCCGGCGTCGGAGAAGAACAGTGACAATCAGTGAAGAACGGCATGGGGGTGGGGAGGTAAACCTAGTCCACAGACAGTCGATCGATGGTTTTACTAACAAAACGAATGCTCAACAGAGCTACAAAGAAGAATTATGCATAAATTTTACTACACAAACTCACCAAAAGCCAAGAACAAAGGCAACTCTCTCAAACCCTAACCCAATGCCCTGATATTTGCTCTCACACCAATAAAAGAGACATAAATATATGTATTTATACTAAACAAAGGAGTGTCTAGCAAGAAAGAACCATGTTGGTCTTTGAAGCCCCAAAAACTCCTAAAAACGAAGTCAAAACGTGCAAATACAGAGTTGCAAGTCTGGATCAAGCCCCCGTTGGTCTGTACCAGAGATGCTGAGACCTTTCTTGACAACACTGGCCCGCTGGTCCGAACCACCATGACCTTGGTCCTGACCAGACATGTAGCAAGCTCCCAAATTGTTGAGAATTGCTTGGTCTAAAACCAGAGAAGCCTTGGTCCGAACTAGAGATGCAATAAACGCCTGAAAAACATATAATCGAGCCAATTTTCAACATTCCCCCCCCCCCCCCCCCCCCCCCCCCCCCCGATATAGACCGGGACGAGGGGTAGTAGGATTATTTAGTCCGGCCTTAATACCCCATCCAAACGAGCTCCAAATATGTATGTATTGAGGTATCATGCATAGGGACCAGTATCTAGGCCATTGTCAAGGAGATGTAACCCAGACTCTATCAGTAGAAAATTCAGGCCCATACATCAAAATAATTCGAACTTATAAATAGCAGTGTGTGTCTGGAGAGGTCTTTGACTAGCCCAATTCTTGAGTACGGTATTTTTTAAAAAATAAGTACATAGATTTTTCAAACCCATAATTTTCTGTAGAATGTACCTCATATATCATGTAATAGAGCAAATTCTACCAAGTTCATGTTTCAAACCCATTTGTACAATTTTTAGCAGAAAATTATCGAAGATGAACATGATGATTTAATATTTTCGAACTTTTTACTGTTCATACTTTCTAAAATGAGCTTAGCGGAGCACAAACGCGAGCGTGACCATAAAAGTGTCATTAAAAATGAAAATTATGTGACATATATAGTTTGTACGTTGTACATGGAATTTGCTATACAAAAATGGTTTGACCGCTGCACGAAAGCCTGTGATGCCCCTACTCCCTCCAACGCCATATAGTCACGTGGTATCCCTACTCCCTCCACCTCCCACTACCGCCATTTATTCATGTGTGGTGAACTGGTGATGAAGATATTCCGAGAGAACCCAATAGCTTTGGTTATTTGGTTACGAGTGGCTGCGACTCTGAAGAGTCACGTCCATGGACTAGATGTACACGACATATTGAAATCAAACACATTTTGTGACATGGTAGAAGGATATATGTGGAGTTAGAAATATCAAATCGCCATCAAAACTGTAGTATATATACAAGAAATATGCAACACCAAGGAATTTCTCTCCCCCCTCTCTTTCTCCTATTTCTCTTTTTAAAATCTGGACTGTCCAAAACACTCCTGAAAGACACCCAAAGTTTTTCCCTAACCCCAAGACGGCCATCAAAGCAGCAAAATGCATTAGAGTACTTCCAAAAATATGGCCCGGCCGACCCTCCCAAATGAATCCGGCTGGTGCCTCAACTTATTTTATATGCATTCATCTTCATCTAGTATACCCTAATATTCTCATAAATAAATATAAAGGGTCATAATGTTATTGTCAGCCCACTAGACTCACTATAAATATAAAAAGAAAAAAAAAAAACATGTACTCCCAATTGAATACATGTACTTATTTTTATACACCTAGCTATTACACATTTCAACACACTTTCTAAAACCTAAACCCACAAGGCCTATTTTAGCATTTCCCATAAATAAAACCCTACTTATTAGTCTCTCCATAAAGTCATGTCCACATTAAAACCCACGTCATCCCAATTGAATCCTGGCTTCATTGCTGGTGGTGTAAGTAACAAACCCTCGGCCATGCTATCAAGCAAACCAGGCATGTTGAACAATGCTTCCTCGTCCACGAAAACCGCATCCGACGAATCCAAAACACTTTCAGTACGGCTCTCAACACTTGGTGATTCATCCACCATTAATGGTTCGACGTGATCTTCTCGAGGCGAAAAACTAAACGACGAGGACGAGGACAAGGGCGAGGAGGAGGAGGAAGACACTATTGACCGATATGTCCTTGTGGCTTCGAAAACCGCCGCTTGTATATCCCTGGGAGAAGATGACTTGGCTCGCGGAAGCAGTTCAGCCGAGTCAGAGAAGTTAAGCTTGGCCAATTCACCACGGAGAGCCAGGGCAGCCACGTCGTGTGCCCTGGCTGCCGTTTCGGGGCTAGGGAAGGTCCCTAGCCATATCCTTGACTTCTTGTTTGGTTCGCGCACTTCGCACACCCATTTGTTGTTGCTTTTGAGGCGGACCCCGTTGTAAACCGGGTGGCGCGTCTCCCTGAACTTCTTCCTCCCCGCCTTTTTCTTGTGCGAAGCGGGCACCTTTGTCGGTGATGGTGGGATGCTAGGTTTTCTTGTAATGTCATCACATGAGGAAGATGATGGTGAACAAGCTGAAGACTCATATTCAAAGTTCATTTCTATGAGAGAGAGAGAGAGAGAGAGAGAGAGAGGAGGAGGAGCCGTACTTTAGAATTGATGTCTGTGGTGCAAACAGGAGGGACCAAAAGTGTCCGTATTTATGGATGTTGTGTGTACTAGGAAACAGGAGGAATACAATAAAGTGTTCTGCTATGTGCACAAATCTGTGTGTACATTTATTACATCATCCGTCCCATATTATTTTTTTACATTTTTTAACGTTTGAAAGAAAATTATTTATTTCTTGTAATTTAAATTTTTTTTTTCATTCCAACAACTTTGTTTAATGAAATTAATTGAGATTTATTAAACGAAATCCATATTAAATATAAAAAACTTAATAAATTAAAAATTATAAACAATTCTTTGAGACGTCCAAAAAATAAAAGAGACCCAACAATATGGGATGGAGGGAGTAATTTTAAAGTATACGTTTTCGAGTGGTCTCGTAAAAAATCAATTAAATTGGCTAAGTCCAAGTGCATAATCCAATCTTCTAATTTTCAATAACTATAAGCAAATAATCGAAAATTGCAATGTACGATTCAATTGATTTTTTACGAAATCATTCTAAAATATGTTTTAAAATTAACAAAATATTTTAACTCTTTTTTTTATAGAATCACAAAATAAATCTCCTGGAGCGATTTATATGCACAGCTATGTAGGCTTTCCCAATACAAGTAATACCCCCGTGGCCCCGTTGGACACGTTTCGGACAAAGGAAAAGTAACACGGAATACACGTGACTAAAAATTTAAAACGGCCCAGTATTCTTCACGGGGGATAAATTTCTTTTTGTTATTCTGGGTAATCGACACGTGTGAAAAGAAAACTGGATGGAACAGACGGTTGTGGGTCTGCATGTTGTACTCGACTTTCTTAGGACTGGCTTATTTAGGACTGATTTCATAACCTCGTTGGTCACAAAGGTGACGCACTTGTAATAATTTGCTACTTAAAGAAAGAAGGAAACTCCTTTTTTTGCGGATTTGGGTTTGATGATGTGCATGCAGCATGAACAACAGATGTTGTGTACCATCTGAGCCGTCTGTTACTCAGATCAACGGTCTAAATTTCATCTTGGCACTTTTGCATTCGAACCGTTTGTTGTCGTGCGTGCAAGATAAAATCTAGGCCAACCATCCTAGTAACAGACGGCTCGGATGGTGCACAACACTTACTGTGCATCCCATGCACAGCAGCAACCCCATGTCCCTTATTTGCACCATTTTCTTGTCGACATGTAATGTGTATTCATGATATGAGTCCAGGGGCGACTCCACATAGGAGTTAGGGGGGTCAGCCGACCCCACGACGAAAAAAAAAATACTACTACTATGTTAATTTTTTTTTGGAAATTCATAAATGAACCCCCATAAATTTAGGGTTGACACCACTAGATAATTCCCCAACTTTCATCCTCCCTCTTTGTGTGACTTTTTTGAATCCTAGTTACTCGTTTTTTTCTTTTGATATGGAGAGGTTGATCTGTCTTGGTAAGGAAGTACTCCTACAGTCCCAAATTATTGCTCTTAGTTACTTAAAAAATTGTTCATATCGTCAGATTTTTAATGATTTATATATCTAATATGAATCTTGTTTGATAGACCTCAATTAATTTTATCAAACACATATTTTAAAATTATAGATTATAAAATATAGATAATTGTTTGAATAGTTCAAAAAGTGAAGCAGAAGCAACAATTTGGGATGGAGGAATTATTTGATAGTATGTCGAGACCATGTCGAATACAATTGTAGAAGCTTGTGTAAATTTATTTTTTTTGTATGTGGTGAAAACTGTAAACAGAGAAAACTGTTTTATGTTTTTTTATGATATCTTTTGTTCATTAGGTTGAGCTTTAAATGTGATTTTTGTTGGAACAAAATTTTTAGTTGCTATTACTGTGATATTTTCTTTGATTTATGGTTGGTAAAGGTATTTGATGTTTATAATGACCCCCCACTTTTGAAATCCTAGAGTCGCCACTGTATGAGTCATTCTTTTGATACTTTTTTTTTTTGAACTGTTCTTTTGATACCTCACTGGTTGATAATAAGGTAAGAATAATACAAAAATGATACACTTTAGTATTTTTTTTATTTACTTTTTCTATACATGTTTACATGTTTGTATACACTTTCAAACATTTTAATACATATTTTAAATCTTAACGACAGTCCAATGAGCTGATTTTAAAATTTTCCTTATGATATTACTCTTTAAAGTGTACCGAAAAATTCACTCATGAAAGGCTATATAATCATGTAAAATTACATATAAGAAAGACAGAAAAAAATTGTGGTTGTAAAAAAATTGGTGTGAAAATCACTCCCAAAACAAAAATAGTACTCCACATGTATTGCCTCGTTCCGTCCAACCAAAAAAAGGGGACACTGCCCATTAAAATATATGTTAGGGAGAATTATACAATGTCCAAGAGAACATTGTCACATGGTCCCCTAACTTTTCTCCTTACGATACATTTGTGTGAGACCCAAATAATTAGTATATCCATGGATAACCAACTATGTACGTGATTAGAATGAAGCTTTGAAGCCTATATGCCCAATGGTTTCGGTTCATGACAAATGTGTGACCCCAAAAAACAATTTATCGCACGAAATCGTGATCAATTATTGTACATATTTATTCAAGCACACATTTAATCTCTGCTTGAGAGATGATTTTCTTGCGACATTTATTCGTATATCTTGCACTTCCTAGACATGTCGGGTCCATTGTATATCTTAGTTTATTTGTTAATTATATCTTTGTGTTTCCTACAAAAGATATTCCACTTTAATCCCCGAAATTGAGGTTCAAATTTTCTTTTCTTAATTACCAATTATTGCACATTTAAATTAACACACATTTGTTTTGCTAGCCGACTATGAAGTGTGAATATCATATATGCAGTTTATTTTAGAATGATAACAATCCGTTTTAAAAAATGTGGCTGAAATCTCTCCTTGGGCATTGACTGGTGGTAGGTATAGCCTACAACACCCATGCTTTATTAAATCGCCACCAGACAGAAATTTCAGCCAAACACACCTGCAGATTTTTGGATAAGAACTGACTAATTATGGAAAATCCTAAAAAAAAAACATGTCCCATCATAGGCTACACGAAACCACTTGTTTATTGAGGAATCTTTTCCATGTGAAATGCGATAATAGCAAGAAGAAACAAGTTGGTATATTTCAGCCTGGGGAGGTGTAAAACCATTCTTTCACTTTCAACCAAAGCTAACAACTCCGCTGCTTTACAAAATCATGCACGCATGGTTGCTCTCTATTTTAAAGCTTGGTTTCCGTCACCCATTGTGGACCCCACTATGCACTAATTTCAAGTAATCTAAACCGTTTATTGTGTAGGGTCTGCACATGGCCGCCCTGGGCATAAGCCCACCAAGTCGCCGCTTAGGGCCCCCGTTTTTTGCCAAATAATAGGGCCCCTGAATTGGAGGATAATTTATATATTTAGTATGTCACTAGTTTTGCAAACATGGTTGCTCTAGTTCAGTGGTTAGGCACTTGAGTTAAATTCATTAGGTCACGAGATTGATTCCTACTGCCTTCTCTCTTTTTTTATACCAATATATGTCGAAAATGTAATAAAAAAAACATCATCTCCTGTGCCTTCTTTTTTTATACCAATATATGTCGAAAATGTAATAAAAAAAACATCATCTCCTGTCAGCGCCAAGAATTGAACCCACAATCCCAAGGTAATAACTACTCTCCGCATGTGACCACTGCACCACAACGAATTTGTGGTAACATCTCGGAAAACCTAATATATATATATATACAATTGTCAAAAAGGCCCCATTGTTAAATTAGGCTTAGGGCCCCGAAAATTTCAGGGCCGGCCCTGGGTCCGCAGAGTAATTATAATTGTGCAAAAAATCAACTTTGTCGAATATCGATAAATATATCAAAAATTAAGTTTTGGTTTATAAAGTAGACTATCATGGACATCTTTAACTTTCAAAGTTATTGATAGAACCAGACTGCTCATTTTATGAATTGAAATACAATCTTTAATATACCTATTTGTATCTAATCAAGCTAATTTTTTACGTAGATATACTTTTCTGGAGGCCTGCAAGATTTACAGTTCAAATTCAAAAAATAAACGTCCGATAAGGCTTACAAAGGGTGGTGGTGGTGGAAAGGGGGTTTCCACCTAAGGTGGAGAAAATTTAGTCTCAAATTCAATTAGCTAAGCGATTCAATAACAATAAAATAAATTAAACAAAGATGTTATCCTTGGCAGAAGATACAGGTAGAGAAGGCCAACTATATTATGAGCAATGCTACAACCACACTCATTTACACATCCACTCAGGATTTGTATGGGCTCTACAATAGAAGTTAGATGCTTTCGAGTGTGGATGCATTCTTGGTAAAATATACTCCCTCCGTTTCCATTATTGGTTCCTTTTGGAGATTTTAACAATTTTAGGTTTTTGACTTTCTAAATGGAATTAACATTTTGGAGAATCCCAAAATAGAATAGTGGACCAACAATTAGGAACAGAGAAAGTAACTAATTTGTCTGTCAATGAAACACTACTTTTATGGATAAAGATACGGGTACAGAAAAAATGGGACCGAAAATGTACTGATCGCGTTCGGGGACCCACTTTTGGGTCCCACACGAGTGAATTGATTCAAACGGTAAGACTTTTGTTCGAGCACTTCCAACCGTCCGATTGAGCTGAAATTTTGTGGAGCCCCTCGGAAAAATGTTTTAAGACTAATGAATGGTTCGGATCACTCGTGTGGGACCCAAAAGTGGGTCCCCGAACGCGATCGGTACATTTTTTGTGCCCCCCGTTCTGTAC
Organism: Vaccinium vitis-idaea; assembly: GCA_963854785.1. NCBI lineage: Eukaryota > Viridiplantae > Streptophyta > Magnoliopsida > Ericales > Ericaceae > Vaccinium > Vaccinium vitis-idaea. Next base: position 27,083,848 of record OY978223.1, on the reverse strand, counting down.
GGGTAGCACTGTCCCTACTTTTATAGGTAAGACTCTTCGGTTGGTTCAGTCTTATCCTAAAGAACTACAGTTTCCCTTCCCTTTGAGCATCTCCTATCATTCTCTAAAATTCTATTTTAGATACCGGATGTGACATATTGAGGAGAGATTTTGTAATTTAACCCATTTTTCTTTGAACTTTTTGTACTTTATGAAGGGACACATCGTCCTTTTAGAGATTTGGTCTCTAAATTTACTTTTGGGTCTCCAATTATAGAGACGCGCCTCATTTTTGGTTTCTAAATCTCTACAAAGAATGATGGGTCTCCCAAAAAAGTACAAAAAGTTAAAAAAAAAAAAAAACAAGGATTAATTATAAAATCTCTCAATTTTTGTTTCTAAATCTCTACAAAGAATGATGGGTCCCCCAAAAAAGTACAAAAAGTCAAAAAAAAAAAAAAACAAGGATTAATTATAAAATCTTCATTCAATATGTCACCTATGGTCTCTAAAATAGAGTTTTGAACGTAGACATTCAAACATACGAGTTCGGAACTGTCTAATGTAGATACTATTTTTATTCATTCATTAGATATATGTAAGGCTATAAATGAACTGAGCCGTTCGTGAACTATTCGAGACTCGACTCGGTAAAGACTCGTTCGAGTTCGATTCGGATACTAAACGAACTGAACCTGAACCTCAATTTTAGGCTCGTTTAGCTTGACAATATTCAGCTCGATTAGGCTCGCGAACTTGTCATATATGTATATCTCAAAAGAATTTCCTATATAACCTTGGATATGTATAAACTTTTACATATACATAATGAAAATTTTATAACTTGTACTTGTATAAACCAATAGAAGTATAATAAACTTATATTTTACTAATATGTTTTTATAATTTTATACATGTATGATCTTATTTATGTACAAAATATTTTTTTTTTTTGTTCTAGACTTATATTAGAGCATAAATATCTAATATTTTTTCCTCGTTAAGGCTCGTGAACAAGTTCGAGTTCAACTCAAACTTAGGCAAGTTGGGCTCGAGCTCGGCTCGTCAAATTTTCATTGAGTTCGAGTTCGGCTCGAGTTCGTTTAAAAATTTAATGAACGAAATTGAACATTCTAAAACTCAGCTTGATTCGGCTCGTTTACAACCCTAGACATACGTATCCAAATTTGTACCCGGAATGATGGTACGGAGTTCAATCACACCTAAAGAATTTTAAATGCAACTCTAATGGTGATTTAGACAAGGTACGATCCATCACAACACCGCCCAAAGGATTTTTAAATGACGAAGTAAGCCGCACTCACCAATAAAGAAAGCCCAAGCACGTTTATTAAACAAAAAGCTCCAGATGATTGTAATGATTAAAGTATCCATAGTGGACTCCCTAAAAATAACTCTTAATAGCATCCTCATCAGGGGAGGCAAATCTCCCTGATGGCTAAGTTATTGAGTGAAAGGGGAAACCCCCCCCCCAAAATCAGACTCAACAAATTTTTTGTAAATCTGCAAAAGTTATAACTTTGCTACAGTAACTCGGTAAATCCTTTGAGGCACTATTCATATGTTAAAGCAATTCTCTCTCCTGACTTCCTGAATAGAGAGTCTGATTTTGTGAGTTTTTTAAAAAGTGACTTGTTAATTTATAAAAGGTATTTTCGAAGTTAAATTTGACCCAATTTTTGTTGAGCCTGATGAGAATGCTCTAAGGTTTACACATAAACCTAATTGGGGTCTATTTTTCACTCCTAGAGTTTGCTAAATTTAGAGAGCATATGTGCACTCAATGGGCTAGCAAAAACATTCTCTATTTTCAAATAAAATCATTTATCTTTTGAAAATTTCATGTTTAAAAAAGATTAAAATGACTTGGATCCTACTTGGAGCTAGTTACAAAGCTACCTAAATTTAGGAGTCATGCTTTCATGCTTAGGAGCTACCCTTAGGAGCTTGTATTAGGAGCTCATTGAAAACCATAATTGATCAAATGACTTGCTAAATTTTAGGAGCCATTTTAAAAGCCCACTGTAAATGCCCTAAATGCTAAATACCAACGTCCAAAACCCTTGTGAAAAAAAAAAAAATTGCCTAACTACCACTTGATTAGGATGGAATTCCCTTTTAAAGGAGCATTGCACCCCACATTATCCACCCATTTGCAACCTGGCCCATCCAGAGCATCTCCGAGACTTTCAACTCATCTTCCTTCATTTGAGAGTATCAAAAATACATATATACTTTAAAACGAAAAAGTGATATCGAAAGATTAACAACTCCAGCCCAATAATCTATTTCCTCCTCTATTTTCTAAAAAACTCACTCCAAAAATCGAACTTCACCACTTCCTCGCCAAAATTCAAATTCTTATTTTTCTAACATTACAAAGAAAAAAAATACTCAATATTGGTCCTTGTTTAAAAAATATTGTAAATATCTTTTAATTGGTACCAATTTTGTAACAAAATGTATGAAAAACAATTTCACAAATAAAATGGGGTTCAAAGTCTGTGTTGTTCACTAAGTGCACAACATGCGTGCTGTGCGGCCCACCTCAGGTCCCATTTTTTTATCCGAATGGTTTATTTTATTCGTCTTGTCGAATATATAGTCAGTCCATGTCAAAATTCATGTTGATCGGGCATCGATAACTATTTGATCAGTGACCATTTAGCTTATTGTTTTATAGAAAAAAAAAATCACCTACAATAGTTTCTTTGAGTGTTCCTTTTTCGAAAAAATACATTCTGAAAATATAGTTAAAGATCTCCAATCAACATGAATTTTTATGTGTATCACGTACTCGAAGAGGCGAACAAAATGAACAATTCGGATAAAAAAATGGGACCCGAGGTGGCCCCCAAACGGGCCGCACAGCACAGACCCTTGACCCAATAAAATGGAATTTGGAAAGGTTGAATGGTGAAATGGAGGAGATATTCTGTTTTCCCTCCATTCTCCAAATTTGGGGTACCAAACTTGATCCTCTCAAATGGAGGAGGAAACGAAGAATGGCATGGAGTTGGATTTCCATTAAAAAATGATTCCCTCTCAAATGGAGAAATAGAGGATGGGTTGCAGATGCCCTCAAAGATTTTTCTACCCATTTCCTTTCCTCTTACAGCACCCTGATTTTCTGTGCCTTCAGGCTTCACCACTTCCCATTTTTCAGACAGAAATCAGTGGGAAAGCAACACACTGCGGTCCTTCCATACATTTCACGCACCAAAATGTGGAAATTGCAGGCTTGTAGCCTTCTTTATTTAATTAAAAGGAAAATTAAGTAAGCCAAAAATCATTCCACTAAAAAGTAGTATGTACATACACGATAATAGCAACTACGTCGACTAAAAACCATAAAAGAGCGGGTATATGATTGAACAAACTACACCGGTTTATCCTCTCTCTGTCGCGATTATAAATAAAAAAAATTTTAAAAAAACTCTAAGCATGAATCACATTATCCAAATGAAGGCTGCCCAAACAGGACTAGTTTTACCAGAGAGTTGAAAAAACTATTGACGTCCCACCATATTTCTCCATACGTAATGTTCCACTAAAAAGGAAAGAGCTGCCTTTCTCCTTTATCTTTCTTATTTTCGTGTATGTGGTGTGGGTGAACAAACGTAGGGAAGGGATGAAACATATGAATTACAGAACAATATTGAAGCCCTAAAATGTTACTGAAGCACAAAGAATACAGAATGCATTAAGCAGATATCAACACTGACAAATACAGTCTTGGATGATACCATACCACATAATAGTCCTTGGAGAAAAGTCGACGCTGCAGCTACTCCACAAAGCTAATATTCCCAGATTTTCTAAGCCGGGACATTCGTTTTCGATGGCCACGACCTTGTTTATGTTGTTCCCATTCATGTCCCCCTCTAAGCACCCGATCCCCACAAGCCTTTTAGAGAACAAAGTAATAGGCATGGTAATGTCAAAATGATGGTCCAGTAAACAACATTTTCACGTAGACTCTAACCCAACACAACACAAAACAAAACCAGAAACAGTAACGAGACTAAAATGGGAAAACGGAATGTGTACAATTTATAGCTCACCTTGCATACATATTGAGTCCACAAGTCCCTTTGGCTCAATTTCAATCCTCCAGTACCAGTCCCAGCCTCAGGATCACGGAATGAGCTTTCATCTTTGTCAAGAAAAGACGATATTATTCTAACAGAGGGTTGGACCACATTTGCTGCCCATGAATCATTATTGGCACCTAAAACATGGAATGTTCAATCCACTTTAGACCACACACGAAAGAGAGATCCTCATGCAACAGCCCCCAAAATGTAAGACACATACATAAGAAGGATTCAGTTGCATCAACGTATTGTATGTCCCAACCAAACAGCATTTGCAGTCGTTTAAGCCTCCTTTTCTGCAGGAAAAAAAGGAGAACTTACCAACAGAAAGATTCTGAGAAGTATATACAGCAAAAGTTACCAAATGTCTCCATCATTATAGATTCAAGTTATTCAATTATAACCATGAGATAACATGAATAGCTAGACATGATTTTTTTTAATTGATTGAACCTCCTTTTTCTAAGAACCAGTACAACTTTTAGTAATGAACTTTGACCTGGATGTACAGACACTAAGTCGCCCGTTGCAGCTTGTCACAGAGTGATTAATATTGAAGAGAGGAATTGGACTCATTGGTGTCGTGGACCACTCAGTCATTTGTGGAAATAAAGAATAGATAGGTCATATGAGAATCCAGTCTTAAAGGAGAAATAGGCAAAGGCCAGAAATAAAAGGAAAAATTCGAATAATTCTTGGAAAAGCAACTAATGCCCATGGAGAAAGAGTAGTATATGGATCTACACAATTACGTACTACTCCCTCCATCCGGATTTGTTAGTCCATTTTGGGAGTCCGCGCCACTTTTCAAATGATTATATCTTGTAATTTATAATATTTATGTAATTTTAAAAACATTGTCTTATAGAATTAATGGAGATCTATCAAAACAAGATCCACATTGGACATAAAATTTATTACCAATTTAAAAATATCACTAGCTTTTTATCCGGTCACAATAGAACGAGGGACAAACAAATTCGGATGGAGGGAGTATCAAGAAAGCAAATGCACAGGAAGGATTTGAAAGGCTTCATCAGTAGTTCAGCACTAAGGGGCTGTTTACAACCAAATTTGGTAATTTTTTCTTATTTCATTTTATCGTGAATTTTCTTAAAATTTAGAACCCAAATGGACCGAATTGGGTCAAATTAAGTGGACCAAGAGATTGTATTAAGGGTTAGTTTTCCAAAAGATTTTAGCAACCCAGTTGCTAAAATCATGGTTGATTTCAGCAAATGAGTTCAGCAGGTGCTAAAATCATGCTTTTGAAATCAAAAAATGAAGTGGTTCCGTGTATCGTTTTTCGATTTTTTTCGCACCAAATTAAAGTACTCCTCGTGTACTTTAATTCGGTGGGAAAAATTCAAAAAATAATACACTGAAACACTTAATTTTTTGATTTGAAATATTATGATTTTAGTACCTGCTAAACTCATTTGAGTTGCTAAAATCTTTTGGCAAACTATGCCTAAGACCCAAAATAATTGGTTGGATAACCCGTGACTAAGGTCCACTTTAATGGACTGTTTGTTTTAAAAATAAATCTGTATTTAAATATGGATAAGGTCCAGGTGTAAGTGATAAGCCCCTAATTTTGTAGATATCCGGGCTTATCTAGCTCATTTTGTTCACACACACACGCGTTTTAGCACCTTATATGATTGATGTTGTGCGAAGTGTGTTTTTGATAGCTTCAGGTCAAATCTTGGTATAAGGCGCATTTGAAGCGCTTTGGGACGCATCTTGAGAATCCAAGAGCCAAGAAACGAAGATTTGGCTAAGGATCGAGAAGTCCAAAGGTCACAAGATCAATCCGAAAGGCTAAAGCCATGACCAAGGCTCACAAAGACTCCTGGTGAATCCAGGAGTAATCAAGCACCTATGAGACCAAGTTGCATCCCTCCCGAAGGCCATATGAAGATTTTAAGTAAGTTGGAAGAAGTCCGGAAGCACGCAAGGCCCAAGGGTTGACCAAGACAAGAAGAACAAACCAAGAAGACCCAGGTATCGACACCCAAGATGAAAGGTATCGATACCTCTACAGTGATAAGCTGAACAGACAGTTGGGCCTCGATACCCCTCATCTTGGTATCGATACCCAGGCACTACGGGGAAATATTTTGTAAGCAGGTATCGATACCCCTACCATGGGTATTAATACCAAACAGTCCGGGCAGCTGATTAAAGTCACTTTTTGGACTTTCTACTTTTGGCAAGTTTAACTTTTTAGTTTTTTTTGGGGATATTTTGAGAGAGAGAAAAGGTGTTGTATATATCTCTCCATTCTCTCTCTCTTCTAGCTACCTCTCTCTTCTCTCCCCTCCATTGGAGAGGGTTTCAAGCTCTCTCTCTCTAGAAAACTCATGTAAGTTTCGTGTTTTAGTTAATTTCTCATGTATTAAAGTTGTTCCCAGTACTTGGATCTATATATAAATCTAGTTTATTTCCGTTGTTATCAAGTATTTCTTTTTCGTGCTCTTCTAGTTATTTCCTTTGAAAACCCTAGTAAGTAGTAGTTGTTTGTGAATTTCTCAAGGTTTAATGTTGTAGGCAAACTAAGGATCCTTATTAAAAATCAATTTTTAAGTTTATTTGTCGTGTTCCTTATTTCCTTCAAAATTCTTGTCATATTTTCCACTATTGTTAGTGAGTAGTTTAAATTGGCTTAGTCATGGGGTGATTCCGTGATTAACACTCCATGACTCGGGTTTAATCCGTTCATCTCGTCAAAAAGCATGTATTTCTTGTTTATCAAAGATTTAGGATCTCATTTTATGTATCAAAGTTTGGGTTTGTTAATCCATTTGATCCCACGTAGCCAAGGGTTTAACTACTTGGTAAGTGGGATGCTTAGGGCAATGTCAATTTAAACGTTTGCCAAATGAATCGAAAAATCCTAATCTTTGTTAAACACCTTTTCTAGTAAAATGGTTTTAACCTCTAAATCTTCCGCTTGGGAGCATTTGATGATGTCCCGATCAGGTTATCAAAAGAGGAATGGATAACCCTAGTCATAGTCGCTAAAAGCCCCTAGACTTGTTCTCGAAGTTGAGAGAATTTCACCAACCAAACTACAAATCCAGTTTGCCGCTTTAAGGCTAAAAACTTCATTCGCAAGTCAACCATCACGCATGGCGCATTCAGTGTGTGTGGATTCGATCTGGTCTTACCGGTTATCATGCTACGCGATGCTTAGCCCTACGCTTCAGGCATCTTAAATTACAAAGCAATCTAAGGTCGCAAGCAGTAAGCGATGGTTAAGGGAAGCAGTTATGGTCGTGAAGCACAAGATAATTGCTCAACCATTTGACTTGTTCCAATGCTCCCATTATTTGTGATTCCCACGCATGAAGTGAATGGCCCAATGGTTTGGCAGTTTGATTTTCTCCACAGAGAAAGAAAACTGCTAAAAACTGCTACATGAGAAAAGGGGTAGCACTAGTGGGACACTAAGCCACACTCGAAGAAGACAGGAAACTCATCAGTTTTGGATAGTGTGGGTAGAGAAATTTTTCAGTGCCGAGCGGGCACCGTCCTACGTGGTGCCCGAGCCAACATGTCAGTCGTCCGTAAAAGTCTTCACCGACCATAAAACTCTGAAATATCTGTTAACACAAAAGGAATTGAATATGCGACAAAGAAAATGGATGGAATATATGGAAGATTAGTCTACCATCAAAGAAAGGAAAATGATGGAGGCTATTCACGAGTTCAAACTTCAGCCTGCACTGAACACTGAAAAGGCCTGTGTATTTTCCCTAATTGCTACACCAACAATACACGGAGAAATTGTAAGGGCTTCACTTGTGGACGAGGAAGCAGAGAACATATGGCCAACGGGAAGCCAACATCGGGATGGATAGTAGAAGACGGTGAAACCCTAAAATATTTGGGATGAGTATTTGTACCAGACATCAGTATCCTCCGAGAAGCGGTACTTAAGGAATTCCACCAATCAAATTTTGTTGTTCATCCAGGTGGTAACAAGATGTACAAGGACATTAATCGTCTCTATTGGTGGAGTGGGATGAAGACAGACGGTAGGTTTGGTTTAACAAAAGGAGCAAGGGTTATACTCCGAAATCAGACCTGAGATCAATCAAAACACGGAAAGTCCACCTATGAGGCAAGATCATCTTATTCCCCCCCTCTCATCTCAAGTGACCCCAAGGCCACCACATCTAGATTCACTCCTGGGTAGCAAGCAGATTACTGATGCAAGTCAGGAACAATCTAGTCCTACCATCAGCCATGAGGGCACGTCTAAATTAAATGTTGCACCCATTGTGGTACAGGAGGAACAACATGAAGATGGGGAAACTGATGCCATTCCAACTATAGGGCTTGATCTTGATTCATTCCACATATTGGGACCTCTCAACTCATTCCAATTGGTTTAGAGTTGAATATAAAGTTTCTACATGGTATTAGAGCACGGCCAATTCCACCCCACCTTATAAAATAATTACAATCCACACCCCATGATCCCACGATGACAAACTAGCAAAAGGCTACACGATGATAGACCCAAAAAGAGGCTACATGTGACAGCCATCAAATGCGGCTGCACGGAGAGGGGATGTTTAGTAATTTAGTCCCACATTGCTTAGGGGTGGTATGGGTGATCATTTAATATAAGGTTGGGACCTCTACGCTCTTTGCCAATTGTTTTTGAGTTGGACAAAACGTTTCTACAAAAAGATCAGAATGCTTATGCCACTACATGAAGGAACAAGACAAAGAACCTAGTTGGCAGCCCTTTAGTAAAAATAGGCCCACTTAAGGTTCACGTGATACTTTTACATACAAACCCACCCGATTGTCTATTTTTGGACGACTACAAAATGACGAACTTAAACAATGAATGATTCTATTTCGATTCAAGGAAAATATAAATGAAGCTACACAAGCTTAGCATACTTACTTGACGGCGAATAAGTCTTCGGGTGTTTAATTTTACTTTATCAATAGCCTCTTTTACAAGAAGTTTAAGCTGCTTCTCATCGGTGGAATTCAGGATTGTAGCCATATTTTCTTTCAATATTTTATCATGCTTGTTTGTTGGCATCTGGAGGTGGGAAGCCCCAGTCAAATCGTTCTCTTTACCATTCCGGCAGTCGGAAAGGTAAACCCTAAGAAAATCCTCAAATTCTCGAACACCAATAGCCTGTCGTAACCCTCGAGTATAGTCCGCATCCAAGCAGTAAATGTCATAAACTTCACCAAGCAAACCAGCATCAACCATGCAATCCACCCTGTGTTCCACATACTCATCCAGTACAGCGAGAGATACATCCACACATATAAAACAGCAACTATATCTGAAATTATCAGCTCGACCCCAGTTCTGCCCTGCCACATGCATAATTAGGACATTATCAAAAAGCGGGTGGATCATCTTGATGTATTCTGATCTGATGGTCTCAATCAGTAGTGGTTCTATTAGGACTTCAACTTCAAAAACAAAATGATCATAAGAAAGGCAGGAAAACAATAATGAGAAACCTTAAAGTGAACTTTAATCTAATATTTTACATACTCATATAGATAGCCCTAATGTCCACCATAGCAACACAAGGTGTCGTAGACTAATCACTCTTGGTAGTAGTCTAATTTTTTTACACTGGATGATGTTCGGTTAATGAAGAAGAAAATCCTGTGGTTGAATGGCTAATCTAAATCAGACTTTTCATTCTGGGTCTGGGTATCAAACTGTTATATGACCTGCTGTAGGAATGGTATCTTAAGTACTGAATAAGTCATGCAAGACGACTGTTAATACCTACAGCTATAAGCAGCTTATGATATGACCATGCCTGATATAAAATGGAACGACAATACACAGGAAGACATACACAGTATGACTCCAATATAAAGGCCCCAGTGATCATCTTTGCCATCTTTCCCACAAAAGGAGCTGCTCTTTCAAACAAAACAAAGGCACCCGATTTTTTGTAGGAAACTAATAACACATAGAACTCAAAAATAAGTACAAACCTCCATGGCCTTTCCTTGAAGAAGTTTGCTAGGAAGAACACCAGAACGAGCATATACACCCAGGTATTGATTGATCTGAAAAGACTTCAATTATACAATGAGAAATATCCACATAATACCATATAGGATAGGCCATTAGAAAATGAAACTTCCAAAATACTTGTGAGGGATGAAAACTCCAATGCTATGCTTGGTTAGAAAAGAAGGGTATTTTCTAGTATCTAAAATGCTAATTCTGCAGCTGTAGAATGTACATTTGCAGTTCTTCATTTCAAATAATACCCAGACTATTAGTCCTCCAAGGAGCATAGTATGGATATTTTCTGATTTTCTTTCCTAGACTGATATTCCAATTTAGACAACTACATTTACAGTAAGGCAGGCATAGTGCTGCAGGCAATATTCCTTAAAAGATGCAGTTTAAGTTCACTCTACCAAATACGTTGTATGCCTAAAGCAGACAAAATAGAAATCTACAAGGAGCCTTACCTTTCTGTTATTATTTGGATGAATCCTATTGGCTGCATCAGGATCAAGGTCTTTAAGACAATCGTAACTATAATTGAAATTCTCACCCCAATGTTCACGTTCAGGTTCTACTGGTTCATCTGCTGCAGTTAGTACAGAGATTATGATTTCTAAATGGTATTTCATTTCACATTCGTGCGCATAAAAAACTTGGACTGCCAGACTTGCTGCTTACCGTTAAGGCCATTTACATAATTTTCACCCATCTCTTCCGTGGACTCATCAAGAAGGAATGGACTCACAAGAGCCTGAGCAGAACAAACAGAACAAAGGGAAACATGATGGGATTATCCAAACCATAAAAGTAAATGGGACATTAACCTAAGTATCAAAATAAAGATAGAGCAACAATAGTGGTAAACAAATTGCAACGAAGAAGGAGAGGGGTGAAACAAATTATAGATATATGGTTAACATGCAATACGTTATTGGACGTAAGTCACATAACTATGTCTAATTACAAACTTTCCATAACAAAACCAAATTATAAGGCAATCCCCTAGTAACAGAAGCAAGCAGACATCAAAAGATGAAATCCACTACGGGCACAAAAGCACTGTCTAATATGCATCTGGACAAAGCAACTAAATAAGCATTGTTTGAAATATCGGTGATACATAGCGGCACCGGCCGATATTTAACGGTATTGGTAGCTACTGAGTCTTGTTATGGCTCATATTGTGGGGTGAAGAAAATTGCATCTATAACGGTTTTACGTAATGACAGTAAGGGACCATTATTTACAGGCAAAATACGGCCGTTATGGTACCGGTAATGCTGCCCAATGTTGGCAAAAATTTCAAAAAAATCACGTTTGCAGTTACCGATACCATTATGCAAAAATTGGTACACCCCGAAACAGCGACATTGCAATCAATACTGCCATTTGCAATCGATATCGATATTCCAAACCATGTAAATAAGATCAGAGGAATTAATTGAAGAATGTAACAACTATCTCTAAAAAACCCAAGGGGTTTGGCCAAGGAGGCTTAAGAAAGCAACAAGTGGTTGTCATCCATGAGGTCACATGTTCAAATCCCATGGAGGCCAAATATTCCAAACCTTGGTGCCACTAGAGGGTTTGCCCAGTCATTAACTTCAGGGCCCCCGGAATTAGTCGAGGTGTGCACAAGCTGGCCCATACAGTTATCAAAAACAAAAAAAACAAAACAACTATCTCTAAACTAAACAAGATAAACACAACACTGGTCTTCATAACTGGTGCAAAATTTTAATCCACTCACAGTCACAGGGTACCATGACAGCATGCCTAGCAAAAAAAATTCAGAATAGACAAGTTGAGAAGTTTTGGTACATTAGGTTACATTTCTATAGGTAGGTACGGATACCCAAGAACTTGAGCCTTTTTATCAGGCGAATGTAACAAAGGCCTTATGGTTGTCCCCATGGTCCTCAGTCAATTATATTACTACCAGCTGTACCATATGGAAAAATCTATATGCAATACACAACAAGCGTTTCAAACAAAAAGTCTACTAGTGGAAAACCATTTTGAGAACATAGTCCCCCCATGGTCCATATGAATATCCATACAAATACATGAATCCAGACATTTGTAAACATCTATGTTAAAGCATCCAACTCAAAACCAATTGGCGATGAGTGGAGAGGCTGCCCAAGTTCATATACTAGTTTCGAGGTCATAATTAACCAATGTGGGACAAGCTCTAATACTCCCCCAATCGTGCAACCTCTGACCCATACGTGGAGAGGTAAACAAAGGATCCGTAATAATTGGATCACAACGAAACAAGGTGCACTTATAGCAAAAACAACGGGGCAATCAATAAAGAAAGTCTTGTCCAAAAGTCTCCTAAAGCTTAGCTCCGATACTATGTTAAAGCATCCAACTCAAAACCAATTGGCGATGAGTGGAGGGGCTGCCCAATCTCATACTAGTTTTGGAGAATGTGGGACAAACTTTAACTATCTATATTCTAAATGAGATCATTCCAGACTGGTGGGTTAAGGAAACAACAAAAAACCCTATATCCCAAATGACATTAGCAAAAAATACAGTCAAGTAGATTCGGATTGATTTCAACTTTTAATAACTTAGTTGTTTGTCGCATGTAATTATTTTTTCAGCATTTCTGGTTGCCAAAAAATGAAAAAATGGCAGCATCATACCTGAATATAGTAATTTGTACCTCCAACAATGACGGGACTGCAATTGCGGGACAATATGTCATCTATAAGCTGAAAAAAAGATTACAAGTCAAACTTCTCAAGGTAATTGAAAAAATTGTAAGAAAATAAAAGGAAAGCAATAAAATGATACTATACGTATCCGTTGCACAAAGATAGTTGTCAATCAAAAGATTAATATGAGAGCATCAATTAAGACACGATCAACAATAAGAGAGGTAGGAGTTATGGGATTAACTGATTAAGTACTCTAATGTCTTTTCCGTCGGCATAAACATGTGATCTGGCGGCTAAGTTAGACCACAAACCTGGGGAACTAATTGATATCGACATGCCGTCTGAACATGATCAGCAACAATGCAATGCATGCTCTGATCAAATCTTGTAAATGTGTAGCATTTTCATACTGCATTAGTATATCTGTATATGTCCTTGTGACAAAAATGTTGTCGTATCAAAATGGTGGGGTCTTTTGGTCTCTTAAAAAGTCCATCATACTGTGCTCGAAGCCTGCACGAAGTGCGCTCGAGCAAGCTGGTCTGATATCAAATCTAACCTAGACTTGGCTTCAGAAAATACAGTAAACAGGTCCTTATCATTTGAGTCTAATAAACATAAAAAATTCATTGAGCAACCCTACGAAACCTAGTTTTTTCTTCTTTCAAGAAGAAATACATGTTTCACTCATCCATCAAACCCATTTGAGAAATCTCCTTTCTTAGGCCTTGTTCTCAAATGGATTTTATAAGATAAAATCTAGTTTTGTTTAGAGGTGTGATAAAATCACCTTGTTTTCCCAATGGATTAAATTTAGGGTTGATAAAGGTGTTTTGTAGTGAGATAAAATCTAGTTTTGCTAAAATCCGTTGAGGATGTTAGATTTTATCAAAACTAGATTTTATGAGATACAATCCATTGGAAAACACCCCCTTATTCACATCATCTAGACTTCGATCACTCACTGGCTAGTTGCAATCGAAACCACAATGAGCTGAGACTCACAGTAAAATTAGCTCACTGAAACTACGGCTCCGATATCCGTGTGTGCATGTGTTCGTGTTTATGTGCGTGTGTGTGAGAGAGAGAGACTCACAGGAATAGCAGAATCTCGAAAGTCCTTGGCTGTGAATTCCACGTTAGGGCTAATTGTGCCCAAAAGATGATGAGGTACTCCTACCAATTACAAGACCACACAATAAATCAGACACGCATATATGTATGGATAGCTATATAAATAGGCGTATACACACACGCATAGTATAGAGAGAGAGAGAGAGAGAGAGAGAGAGAGAGAGAGAGAGAACCTTTCTGGTCTTGAAGGGGAACTTTATTGGTGAGAACATCCAATCCTTGATAAACCTAGCCCAGCGAACAAGAACAAAAAAGCGGATTATCACTCCGGCATTAATAAAAATTGAAAGCAAGGGTACAGATAGTGATACACACGCACACAAGTGAATAGACTGACTTGCATGGAATCGGCATTGATGATCTCCACGGGGAAGTGAGAGGCGAGGTCAATGGCCAGTTTAGATTTTCCTGAACCAGTCGCCCCCATTATTACCACCACTTTTGGCTTTCTTCTTCTTCCACTGCCGTCTTCCATCTCCTCTCTCTCTCTCTCTCTCTCTCTCTCTCTCTGCGCAACCGGCAATTTGGATAGTATAAGATCGGGCTTTCCTCTTCTTTTTTCTCGTCCCAAGATTCTGAATCCCGGCTAGTGTACCGGTGTTTCTACTGGTATACTACGGTACTCACAGGAAAGGGTACTGTTTTGGATTTAGGATACTACCAATATACTACTATATAAACAATATTAGCGAAAGTCCGTGCCCGAAGGGCGTCACGTAATTTGACTTGAAGATTAGAATTCATTTCGGACACCTCAATGTTTACTTCATTTGCATAATTTTTCAAGACACCTCTCTTGCCACGTCCCACAAAACAAATGGACAAATGAGATCTGAGCTCCCAACACATACATGATGCCCCACTACAAATTTATTAACAACATCTGTGTTCCCAAGTAAACAACAACAATTCCAGTTCAAAAAAAAAAGTAAACAACAATTGACCCTAAGACCACTCTAAAATGACGCACTACGCACTCCAAATAACTAAAAAAACAATTGCCTCTATGATAACTTAAATTCAAAAAGAACAAATTGGATTTCGAAAACTGGTTTGGGAAAAAAAAAGTGGTACAAAGGTAACCAATCAGGAATGAAGCTTACACTTCGGTTTCAAAAAAGTTGTACAATACTGCCCAATGGGTCCACAAAGGTGCGATGAGAGAGAGTTACCAGAAAATAGCTACATCTAAGCTCTCATTTTCAAGTCACGAACCATGGAAATTACACCTGCAAAATCACAAATGATAAACAGAATTTGTCAAGTTCTTATTCCTATTGTCAGTGTGATCTAGGATGTTTTGAATCAACATACGTACACTCAATAGATATCATCTAAAATTAGCAAGCAGAGTACTTATACAACTTCAATCAATGAATATGTGTCATGTTCTGTCATGAGAGGGTTGCCCAAAACAGTATCTGAAAGCCCCATATGCATTATATTCATTTTTGTAGAGAACTCATTCTATTAAGAAAATAAGCATAATGCATTTATTGATTTTATTCACTTTGTCTTTTTTTTTTAAGACGGTAAGAGTGCTTGTGAGAACCTTTTTTTATACACGGGTGCTTGTGAGAGACTTTTCTTAACCAGTTGGGTTTGAAATGAAGCGACTACAGAACTACAAATTCAGGATCAAACGCATTCAGAAGAACAAAATTGGTAATGGCCAACGCAAACCAACTTCCAAACAGAGAATTAGGGAAAAGGAAAAGAAAATTATAAGTTAAAATTAACCAGTGAAAAAAAATTCAAAACTTGACAGTAAAATCTTCAAGATTCATCATCAGCATTACCCAATGTAAAATCATCATACATTTCGTCAAATACTAATAATGCATTTTGTCGAACACTTATAACGCATTTCAACGAAACACTAACTTACACTTTCACGTATGAGTTTACTGATAGTTTTGGTTAAGCATGTACTGTGAACCTTTTTCCCTCTTATGAGGGTACTGAGGACCTTCAATTTAGAGGCTTTAGTAGCTATTATAAACCCCCAGAAGATATTAAACAAATTTAAACGTGTGGGGAATGCCCGAATCACAAAAATCCATCCTAATAATAAACTCCTAAAAAATGGATGTTAAACGTGCATATACATATCTGGGGAGGCTTGATTAGGAAGCTCAAATGGACGGGTCACCTGTTAAAAAACGGGAGGATTGATTTCTAGGTAGAAAACCCACCTACAGGGACGAATAGAAAACCCACATACAGGCACAAATCAGACACCCGAGATTCGAATTTGGGAAAAACAAAAACCCTATATTCACAAAGACTTCACAAATCGACATACCTGGGGAGGAGAGGAGAGGAATCGGTGTTGGTGTTGTGGTTGGGGGAGAGAGAGAGAGAGAGGAGAACAATAGAGGAATTGTGTTTAGGAGAGAGAGAGAGAGAGAAGGGGGGGAAGCTGATGCTGGTTCGTACCTTTTTTTTTTAAATGAGAGAGAGAGAGAGAGAGAGAGAGAGAGAGAGAGAGAGAGAGAGAGACTTGAGATAGAATTCAATCCTAGCGCTTAAAAATGAAGGGTGAGGATTTATGATTTTATGTTGACAAAATGTGTAAGTATGAAAACCACTCTAATTTGTTATATAGATTTCTATATACATACATATATATTGATATCAAAACACAAAAAAAAAATAGTAACAAACTTAAAAAATCACTATATGAAATGTGCCACTCACAATATTACTAACAAAAAAAAAGACAAATTGTTATGAAACCAAGCAAATAATAAGAGCTGAAAAGTAAATAAACTGGACACAAATATGTAGAAAAGAAGTTAGTCTTCTAGACTACTCAAATATTATTCAGAGTGGTATTTTGTTTTCTGCTTTTTCTTTCTCTCTTGCTTGTGTGTGTATTCTCCCCGATGGACGATACACATATATAGCCAAAAGGCTTTAGTCTTACAACCAACATATTTAAGACCATCTTGGTTTGTGTGATGGTCATCAATATATCAGATAACATTTATAACACTCCCCCTTGGATGACCAAAAAAAAAATTAAAAAATGTGTCTCATTAAAACCTTACCAAGGAAAAACCCAATGGGAAAAACCTTGGGTGAAGGAAAAAGAGTACACAATGAAAAACTATCTATAGATTGCCTCATTAAAACCTTGCTAAGGAAAACCCAGTGGGACAAAACCTTAGACAAAGGAAAAAGAGTACAATCGTTTATCTTTTACAATTAATTACTCCCCCTCAACTTTGCATGATATGTCTTTGAGTCGGCGCATCCCAATACCGTTAACCAGCTTCTTGAATGTTGCGGTTGGTAATGCCTTGGTGAATAAATCTGCCAGATTGTCGCTAGAACGTATCTGCTGAACATCAATATCACCACTTTTCTGGAGGTCATGGGTGTAGAAGAATTTTGGTGAAATATGCTTAGTTTTGTCTCCTTTGATATAACCAGCTTTAATCTGTGTGATACATGCGGCATTGTCTTCATGTAATATGGTCGGGCTATCTTTGATCGAGGATAATCCACACTTTTCCCGAATGTGTTGTATCATAGATCTCAACCAAACACATTCACGGCTTGTTTCATGAATCGCAATAATTTCAGAATGATTAGAAGAAGTGGCAGTCAACGTCTGCTTCACAGAACGCCATGAAATAGCAGTACCACCACAAGTGAACACATATCCTGTTTGTGACCGAGCTTTGTGTGGATCAGATAAATAACCAGCATCTGCGTATCCGATTAATTGTGACTTCGATCCATTTGAATAGAACAAACCCAAATCAACCGTTCCTCGGAGATAACGAAATATGTGTTTAATTCCTTTCCAATGCCGTTGAGTAGGAGCTGAACTATATCGAGACAATAAATTGACTGAAAATGCAATATCTGGTCGTGTACAATTTGCCAGGTACATAAGTGCACCGATGGCACTCATATATGGTACTTCTGGACCTAGAATTTCCTCTCCCTCTTCTTGGGGACGAAATGGATCTTTATTCACATCAAGTGATCGAACAACCATAGGAGTACTCAATGGATGTGCTTTATCCATGTAGAATTGCTTAAGAACCTTTTCTGTATATGTCGACTGGTGTACTAGAACTCCAGTTGGCAAATGCTCGATTTGCAGGCCGAGACAAAACTTTGTCTTGCCAAGATCTTTCATCTCAAACTCTTTTTTTAAATATTCGGCGGTTTTTATGAGCTCTTCCGGAGTTCCCACGAGATTTCAATCATCGACATAAACCGCAATAATTGCAAAACCAGAGTTTGATTTCTTAGTAAAAATACATGGACAAATAGGATCATTTTTATATCCTTCCTTTAACAAATAGTCGCTAAGGCGTTTGTACCACATACGACCAGATTGTTTCAACCCATATAAAGATTTTTGTAGCTTAAGCGAATAAACACTTCGGGGTTTTGAACTGCATGCTTTAGGCATAGTATATCCTTCGGGGACCTTCATGTATATGTCAGTATCTAGTGATCCATACAAGTATGCTGTCGCAACGTCCATCAGACGCATGTCCAGACATTCTGTAACTACCAAGCTAATAAAAAATCTGAATGTGATAGCATCCATTGCGGGAGAGTATGTCTCCTCATAATCAATTCCAGGTCTCTGCGAGAAACCTTATGCAAAAAGTCGTGCTTTATATCGCACAACTTCATTGTTCTCATTGCGCTTTTGCACAAACACCCATTTGTATCCCACCGATTGTATTCCTCCAGGGGTTTGAACTACAGGTCCAAATACTTCTCTCTTTGCGAGAGAGTTCAATTCTGCTTGAATTGCTCCTTTCCACATTGGCCAATCATTTCTGCGTCAACATTCTTTGACAGTTTGTGGTTCACTTTCATCATCACTTCTAGTAATGTCAAGAGCAACCTTAAATGAAAACGCGTTGTTGACAACGATTTTATTTCTGTCCAACATTTCTCCCGTACTCATATAATGTATTGAGATCTCATTATTCTCAGCTACCTATTCCATTTCAGGAAATAAATCTTCGGGAGATTTCTCTTCAGGAGATTCAGAAGTAGGAGGAAATATTGATAAATTCATTCTTTCATTTGCGGGTTTAGTCTCTTCATGACCTTTTACATTTATTAGCTTGATCCCCTCAGGGAGTATCAGCTATTTCTGGGACTTCAGTTTGTTTGCCTTGGATTTTTCTCTTCCGGGGAAATTTATCTTTGGCACCAACAGGTCTCCCACGCTTCTGGCGTGCTTTAGATTCATCAGCTGTTATATTAGTAATTTGTCTTGTGGGAATTTCGATCCGTGTTGGGATATTAGCAGCTGGTATATGAGACTTAGTTACTTTCTTTGCATCAGTAAATGCATCCGGTAATTGATTTGCAATACTTTGCAAATGAATGATCCTTTGAACTTCTAGTTCACATTGATTAGTACGAGGATCAAGATGAGATAATGCCAAACCTTTCCAAGTAATTTCACGTCGAGCTTCTGGCTTCGACTTATCTCCTCCTAATGGTGGGAAAACTGATTCATCAAAATGACAATCCTCAAAACATGCCTTAAACACATCGCCTGTTAGGGATTCAAGGTATCTAATGATAGATGGAGAATCAAAACCAACATAAATCCCAAGCCTACGTTGTGGACTCGTTTTAGTACGTTGGGGTGGTGCAATAGGCACATACACAACACAACCAAAAACTCTTAAGTGAGAGATAGTCGGTTGTTGACCAAGAGCAAGTTGTGTGGGTGAATATTTATGATATGCAGTTGGTCTAACATGAATCAGAGATGCAGCATGTAAAATAGCATGTCCCCAAGCAGAAACTGGCAATTTTGTTTTCATAAGCAATGGTCGAGAAATTAACTGAAGTCTTTTAATAAAATATTCAGCCAAACCATTCTGTGTATGAGTGTGTGCAACAGGATGCTCAACATCAACACCAATTGACATGCAGTAATCATTAAATGTTTGGGATGTGAACTCTCCAGCATTGTCAAGACGAATAGTTTTGATTTGATGGTCTGAGAACTGTGCTCTTAATCTAATGATCTGAGCAAGGAATCTAGCAAATGCAACATTTCGTGTAGACAGTAAACAAGTATGTGACCATCTAGTTAAGGCATCAACTAGAATCATGAAGTATCAAAATGGTCCACATGGTGGGTGTATCGGCCCACAAATATCTCCTTGTATTCTTTGTAAAAATGATGGTGATTCAACAATCACTTTGGAGATTGATGGTCTAATTATTAGCTTCCCTTGTGAACATGCATTACATGGATAATTCTTGGGTAATAGAATCTTCTGGTTCTTTAACGGATGCCCTTGTGAATTTTCAACAATATGACGCATCATTATTGAACCTGGATGCCCAAGGCGATCATGCCATAACATAAAAAGTTTTGGGTTGGAGCACTTCTGGTGCATCACAGTATATGATTCAATTGTTCTAATCGTCGTATAATATAATCCAGAAGATAATGCAGAATTTTTTTCTAATACTAGCTTCCGGCCAGATAAATTAGAAGTGATATACAAATACTCTTTTCTGCCTTCGTTTGTGGTTTCAATATGATAACCATTACGACGTATATCCATAAAGCTTAACAGATTTCTTTTGGATATGGTAGAATACAAAGCATTGTCAATGTTTAAATTTGTTCCGTTTGCTAGAACAATATTTGCTCTTCCAGAGCCTTCAATTAGGTCTACAGAACCTCATATTGTATTTACATAAGCTTTTATCTTTGTCAAATGTTTGAAATATCTGTTGTCTCGAAGAATAGTATGTGTCGTACCACTGTCTACCAGACAGATATCTTCACCAGGTATCTTTGCATTTGATAATGTCTCATTAGTATCCATGCTCCTATATGCAAAATATAAATTTAAAGATTTCATAGATAACTAACTGGAACACATCTTAAAAATTTTATTCCAAAAAAAAACAAATACAACATGACATATTTCATACAACATTATTGAAAGATAAAATTAGTCCTCAGACTATTATTTCAAACATAAGCAAAAATATTTGTTGAGTCCAAATGCATGGACCAATCAGGGTAGTCATCTCCATCATCAAAGAAATCATCTTTTGTCCCACTAGGTCCAACAGGTAAATCAGACATATCAAAAGATGAGAAGTCAAAAGGTTCAAAAGGGTCAATTTGATTAACTTGATCAAGGAAATTGGTTTCAACTTCTTTTCCTTTCCCCTTGATGGATGCCTGGTAAAGATCAACCAAATGTTTTGGCGTACGATAGGTACGCGACCAATGACCTTTCACTCCACATCTGTAACATGAATCTTCTGTATTCTTAAAAGGTTTAGCTTGCAAATCCTTTCCCTTTCCTTGGGATACATCCGACCTATCCCACTTATTCCACTTCCGAGGAAAATTAGTTTTCTTACTGGGCTTCTTGATGTGTCCTCCACGGACTTGGTAGTTATGGCCACCACACCCCCGTCTGTGTCCGCACCCATGACCTCGGCCACGGCCGCGGCCACCTCCCTAACTGTGGAATTAGACTCCGTTTGCTTATGGAAACGGCATAGATCCGGTTGGGCGAGACTCGTGATTTTTCATTAATAATTCATTGTTTTGTTCAGCAACCAAGAGACAGGATATCAAATCCGAGTATTTCTCATAGCCCCTCTGTCTATATGTTTGTGATAGGTTCATGTCTTTGGGGTGAATCATGGAATACGTCTTTTCCAACATATCCATTTCAGTAATTTTCTCCCCACACAGTCTCAAAAGTGAAACAATTCTGAATAGGGCAGAATTATACTCGCTAACCGATTTGTAATCTTCAAATCGTAGGTGCATCAAATGATAACGAGCTCTAGGCAACATGACTGTCTTTTGGTGCCCATGTCTTTCCTTCAGGTTGTTCCACAAAACTAGTGGGTCTTTGACAGTGATGTAAGGTCCATAGCCCACGGTCGTTATTTGTTGGCAATTTCACGACAAAACACATATTTGGATGTATCCTCATTTATCGAGTTGTAATTTATTTTTTCTTTTTTTAGAGTGTCTGTTTAGGAAGTGGAGGAAATTAAATCTTTTGTAAATTGAATGGACGAGATCTTTTAGGTAATGGAAGTGATCAGATATCAAGAGTATCAAGAGATTTTGTCTATACGTAGCAGCTTAATAAGGAAAGCAAATAAAGCAATCACGGTTTGGAAAGATTTGCAAATTCTTCCTCAGCAAGGAAGGTTCTCGGCAAATCCTTTATTAATGGGGAATGGCAGTAGGAAAAAGGACGGAATTACGGGTGCTGCGTTTTTGCCACTGATCATATTCATGTTTACATAGGCATTATTTTGAGGTGTTAATAAAGGAGTGTGCAACAACACCATCTTCGGTGTTTTTCTTGAATATTGAGTCTTGGAGTACATGAGCCGTGGAACAACATAATTACACACTCCAAGGAACTATTCTTCAATGTTTGATTCAAGTTGTTGAGTCATTCTTCCGGTGGATTCTGGAAGTATCTCGGAGGACTTGAGGATTCGAGGCATTCGGCAATCAACCACTTGGTGCGGTGTACGTGGATTCGGCAAAACAATCTTTGGTTAGTCGGTGAGGATTCACGATTATGATTATTGAGATTGTTTTTGTAACTGCACAATGATGTTTTTAGTGTGTTGATTTCCTCCCGTGGTTTTTACCCTTTTTAAGGGGTTTTCCACGTATATCATTGTGTTCATATGTTATTGTTGTTTAATTCTTTTTTATTTGCTTATTGAGTATTTGATAGCATAGAAAAGAAAAAGGATTTTTCAAGTGAGATACTCGGACTTCAGGTCCTCGTGGAGGTGATGTCAGATGAAGATCATGGCCCTTGCGCGATCCTTCAGGGATGCACTATTACCATTTGTGATCGTTTTTCCGATTTCCATTGCATCGAGATGAATCTCTATGTCGAGGATCCATGACAGATAATTTCTTCCCGAAATGTCAAGGGCAGCAAATTCCAATTTGTGTAGTTCGACATTGTCTATAAAAACAAGATACCTTGATTAGACAAATAATCTCCCTTTTAAAAAAAATCAAAGTCAAGAAGTAGACTAATTATTATATGAGATAATAAATTTGGAGGAACATAATGAAATAGTCAGAAGCAAAAATATTTTTTTTTTCTGGAATCACTGTAATGGTGATTTTTAATATTGGGAAGATAATGAGTCACATGGAACAAATTTCGGATGATGGTAGCTCAAGTAGTAAAACGTTTGCATGAGACTATTGTAAAAATGTTAAAGTTATATATATGAATGCACCCAAGTCAACGTGGAGTTTTATTGGGAAACTCTAATCTCTGAAACCTTACAGAAAACTCATGAAACATTTAACACCAAGAAAAAAAAATACAAGTCAGAGCATTCAAAAAATTATTACTTCTACTGACTTGGGGAAAGCTCCCCAATCTACTCCAAAAGATTTATTTACGGAAATGGGACAGAGATACTACAGTTTGAAAAAGACAGAGGAAATATCTTAAATAAATAAATTTGTAAGTATGTAATCAACCACTGGGGTTAGCTCAGTGGCCAAACTCGTGATTTCCCTTACGGAGGTCACGGGTTCGAGGCGGCGTAGTGGATTCAATATTTGAAGACCCGCCCACCTTGTTGCTAAAAATACTTCAGGTATTTTGCCATTTTTTTTATGAGAATTTGTTGGGTAAAATTCTTCTTAAAAGTAAAATACTTCAGGTTTCATGGTTGATATGTACTTCTGGTACAATAATTCTTCTTCTTTCCTTATACTGTTGTTGGCATACAGTATGACGAAAAAAAATCCATTTAAAGCATAGAAGTCATCACATGAATTTAGCTACTGATAGTTTTTAAAAGCTTCTGAAAAATTGATACCATTGTCTGGTTTTGAACTATCTGAAATCAAAATTGATAGAATGTTGTAGCAGTGTATCTGTTTTAAAAATCTCATTTTGATGAATGTATGAGATACTGATCATATGAATGAAAAGATATAGAACAGTACATAAAATCAAATATGTAGGAATAGAGCACGAGATTTTTACCTCTCTCAGTTGGTTAGGGTCTCGTGCTGATAACGTGTTATGAAACCAAGCAAATAATAAGAGTTGAAAAGTAAATAAACTGGACGCAAATATGTAGAAAAGAAGTTAGTCTTCTGGACTACTCAAATATTATTCAGAGTGGTATTTTGCTTTCTACCTTTTCTTTCTCTCTTGCTTGTGTGTGTATTCTCCCTGATGGACGATACACATATATAGCCAAAAGGCTTCAATCTTACAACCAACATATTTAAGACCATCTTGGTTTGTGTGATGGTCATCCATATATCAAATAACATTTATAACACAAATATGCAAGTGATGTGCATAAAGCACAGTGGTTTTTACACTTTGGACAGCTGCCACAAACAAGCATGTGAAATACTTTTCGTCTTGGAAGTTGAGGTTGAAACTTAGAAACTTGTACTCCTCTCTCTCTCTCTCTCTCTCCAGCAGAAGGATGAGAACATTTCAAAATACATTGTGAAACATAAATCTCTTCAAAAAATACAAGGTGAAACGGAAGCCTCCACATTGATACTGTAGACACTAAAAATTTGACGCGATTTAATCGCCGTCTAAATTAATTAAGACTAATAAAATTGTCTGGATTAATTTAAGTCAAAGCTGGTCAAAGCCTTCAAATAAATTTAGGCCCGCCAAAATTATGGGCTAAATCCATTCGAGATATGGTAAAGGCCAAAATAAGCTGGGATAATTTAAATTAGCCAAATGGGCTCACGAAAATATGGGCTCAATATGAGCAAGACCAAAAGAAAAATGGACCGACTTAGCCTATGAAATGGGTCATAGATTTGGGCCAACCCAAAGCCACAGGCCCAGTCCAATTTTCCTTGAGTCAAAAGAATAATTATAATATATATTTATATATTATAATTTCTTTAATATTGACCTAAGTTAATTGGAAAGAAAATCAATCAAGAAAAATCTTACCAAACTTGTCACCCCTCTCTTTGCCTATAAATAGAGGCTCATAGAAGGAGAAAAAGACCTTTTCTGCTGGCATTCTACAAGAGCTCTCAAGCACTCTCAAGAATCCAAACAATTCACAAGTCATTCTCTCTCAAAGTTCTTCCCAAAAATCCCACACTCAACAACTTGCAAAGAATCAACAAGCACTCAAACTGCGTGCCGATTTCTTCGTAAGTTTCTACCTAAAATCACTCAACAAACCAAAACCCTTGAAGCTCTTCAAAGATCAATCTCTTTTCGAAGGATTTCCTTGGAGTTCTTTCAAGTTTAAACCATTGTTCAAACTTTGTTCTTCAGTTCATTCAACTTGAAGATTCAAAGAAAGTTACCGTTTGCGCGATTCAACAACAAGCATTCAAGCCGTTGGAAAGTCATCAAGTCCGGAGATCGAATCAGAGGATTTTGTTCTTTCGCTTTGTTGAAAGAACATTTATTAGAGAATTGTACCCCTCGCATTTAATTCAAATCAATAAAATATTATTTTGTGCATCTTCTTTCTTGTCTTTATTGCAGGACTCGAATTTGTGTGTTACAAATTTGGCACGCCCGGTGGGACCTCTCTACCTCTCATCTCTTTCTCCTAAAGTCAAGTTCTACACAAATGGCACCGAAGAAGATTCAAACCGCTTCGATCAGCAAGAAGACTAACAAGAACGTCACTGTGGCCCCGAACAACAGCAGTACCTCCACTGGCCCCATGACGCGCAGCAAGGCAAAGACAACTGTCATTCCAGCAAGTAAAGGAGTTGCGCCAACAGTGCTGCAAGGCAAGTACCAACCCGTCGCCACGCTTCCGACGAAGAAAAAGGATGAAGAGGGCTCCCAAAAGCTTCCTTCCAATGCTGAAAATTCTATCTTAGGAAGTTTGTCACCCCGCCCATCCCGCTCAGTTTCTGATGCAAACTCTAGCACAGGTTCGCACTCAGGATCCTCGCCTTCCTCGCCGAAGCGTTCAGAATCGCCAAGTCGTTCAGAATCATCTTACTCTGTGGCTATGCAAGCCATGACCACCGGTGCGGCAACGGTGGAAGAACAACTGGCTACAATGGCGCGCGCCATTGAAAAGCTCACCAAAACTGTGGAAGAAAAGGATCTCCAGATTGCGTCGCTTATGAACAAACTAGAAGCCCAAAATGTGGGAGATACCAGCCAAGATGCTTCACATCCACCAGGCTTCACACCACAAGGAGTCATAATTGGCGATCAAAATGGAAAACTCATAATGAGCGATCAAGGCATAAAGCTCAAGCAGCAAGTTGACACAAATCATGTCTCTTCGTCAAATCCAGGAGGTGGTGCTAAGTTCAAACATGCAACTTTTGCAGCATTGGTGACAGTTGGGAGCAGATGGAGCGCGAGTTTCTGAACCGCTTCTATAGCTCCCGCCACACTGTAAGCATGACGGAGTTAACCAATACTAAGCAATGGAAAGATGAGCCTGTGGTCGACTACATCAACCGTTGGCGGGCCATAAGCCTAGACTGCAAAGATCGACTCTCTGAACTTTCCGCTGTCGAGATGTGCATGAATGGTATGCATTGGGGACTTCTCTACATTCTTCAAGGGATAAAACCAAAGTCCTTCGAAGAGTTGGCCACACGTGCGCACGACATGGAAATCAGCATTGCCAACCACGGTGGAAAGAATCCCCCAATTTTGGAGAAGTTGAGTGACAAGAGAGACGTGAAAAAAGGAGATAAATTCTCTAAAGGAACCACGAAAGATTCTATGATGGTGACCACTGCCCCGGTGAAGATCACGGCAAAAGACAAAAAAAGAGAAGTTAAAAAGGAATTCCGCCCTGTGGAGAAAGACAAGCGTCTAACTCTAAAGGAATTGCAAGCAAAGAAGTACCCATTTCCCGACTCTGACGTGCCCGGTATGCTAGAAGACTTACTTGAAAAGAAGGTCATTCAACTCCCTGAGTGCAAACGTCCTGAGGAGATAGGTCGTGTGAACGATCCAAAGTACTGTCAATACCATAGGATCGTAAGTCACCCAACTGAAAAGTGCTTCGTATTGAAGGAACTGCTCGTGGATCTAGCAAGCCAGAACAAGATCCTCCTAGACCTCGACGAAGCTGCGGAATCCAACCATACCACCATCATTGTGGGATCACAAGGTTCCCCAAAGTCTGATC
Organism: Vaccinium vitis-idaea; assembly: GCA_963854785.1. NCBI lineage: Eukaryota > Viridiplantae > Streptophyta > Magnoliopsida > Ericales > Ericaceae > Vaccinium > Vaccinium vitis-idaea. The sequence continues at coordinate 27,056,753 of OY978223.1, read as the reverse complement.
AGAAGGCAAAGGAAGAGAAGCTAACACTGACAGCAGGCGCAGTTGCAAAAACCATCCAATTTGGTTCGCTTGAGCCTGTGATCATCCAAATCCAAAGTCAAGATGTATCCGCTTTTTCTTGCGCCAACAAAAATGCAAGCACAGAAGCGGATGATGGATGGATCCTTGTGACACGAAAGAAGTTGCGAAGGAACAAGCCCGATGCCAAGCCGGTTCATCCTAGAAGAGGCCACGGAAAGAAGAAGCATCACCAACATGCCAAAAGGAAAGAAGGAAGAAAGATGAAGGCTGAGAAGGATGTGTTAGAAGTTCGCGAACCTATCGAACAGAATCCTCTTGCACCAATCACTTTGCGAGATTTTTTTCCAACTGGCTACTTCAAGGATGACGAAGTTGAAGCTGTCTACATGATTTCAACAAGTGAAGAGATTGCAGATGATGAGGAACAAAACTACGCAGAGAAGGCAGTTACAAACAAAGAAGTCAGCCTTCTTACAACTTTGAAAGAAGCACCTCCACGGTTTAGTCTTCGAGAAGCATTGCAACTCCCTCAATCAGCCAGACTCGCACTTGTCCAAGTTTTAGCAAACCCTGTAGAGTACGAGGCCATTATCAATGAAGTTGGTGGTACCAAGGAAGACTCCACCTCTTGCGCTTCTTGTTGTGCAACTCTCACTTTTACTGATGAAGACTTGCAGTTAGGTTCGAAGCCGCATAATCGACCGTTGTTTGTATCGGGATACATCAAGGAACAAAAGATTGGTCGTATTCTCATTGATGGAGGCTCGGCGGTAAACATCATGCCAAAGTTCACCATGAAGAGGTTGGGGATCCCGGTCGATGAGTTGGCCAATAGTCGTTTGGTCATTCAAGGCTTCAACCAAGGAGGACAACGTGCAATTGGAATGATTCGCCTCAACCTCACCATCAATGAACTCACGGCGAGTACGCTATTTCATGTCATCGATGCTAAGACCTCATACAACCTACTGCTTGGGAGACCTTGGGTCCATGTAAATGGAGTAGTTCCATCCACACTCCATCAATGCTTCAAATTCTATCAAGACGGGATAAAAACCGTGGTAGCAGATGAAAAGCCATTCACGGAAGCCGACTCTCACTTCGCGGATGCAAAATTTTACATGGAGTCTGATGTCCTTCCTCAAATCATCCCGATCGAAATTCCTTCCATGGGGCAAGGGAAGTTGAAGATAGATAAGCAAATCACAACACCGCATCCGCAAGAGGACGCAAGCACCCCCGCAAAACCACCAAAACTGGACCCACCTCAAAAAGAATCTTCATCTTCTGGAGTGCAGGTTGCAGAAAAGCGCTTTAGGTACATCCCAAAATCTCGACGGAAAGAAGGGCAATCACCATTTGAAGAGGTCATCACCACTGTTAAAGATAAAGTAAAGTGTCCTCAAGCATTGACCACGGAAGATGTTCAAGTGCTAAAGGGAGACCTAACAATGCCTCTTCCAGCCTTGGGACAACCTAACTCTTCCAAGCCTCCATTAAAAGGGTTTGTCAAGTCTACACAAGGCTCTCTTCAGCATGACTTTCTTCCCGAAAAGAGGACTGACGGTTTCGATCCAAAAGCTTACAAACTCTTGGCTAACTCGGGTTATGACTTCAATAATCCTGCGCCACTTGGAGAGTTGAGTCCTGAAATCACTGGTGAAAAAGTTCATGGCCTTACTAAAGCACAGGAAGAATTGAGGCGTCAAGGACATAAAGTAAGCCCTCCAAAGACTGGTCTTGGGTTCACACCACCAAAGCCTATCCGCATATCTGGCAAAAGTAAGGGGAAAAATGCAAATGTGCAGCATATCACAATAGAGGAGGTGAAGGAGGACGATAATCAGCAAGTCCCTCATCGAGTCTCCGTTTTTTATCGCATCAATGTTCCCATTCCTCGAACCTCGGTCTTTAACAGACTAGGCGTTACGAAAGAGACGCGCAAAGAGGCAACTTCACGGCCACAAAAATCGATCTTTGCTCGACTCGGGAATAGAAGTAATGCATCGAAGGAAGGCAACTCGAAGAAGGCAAAGAGTATTGAGCTAAATTCTGCTAAGGAAGATGAAGAGGCTCGAAGCTCGGTTCCATCTCGTATGAAGCGGATAACATCACTTGAAGTCAATGCTGAAGGTCCACTCAAAGTTAAACGACGCACCATCGTACTTACTGGGCAACCTAAGGGCCATGCAAGAGTCGAAGAAGAAGAAGAAGTGGAGTGCACTACATCTTACCATGTCGAGGTTGAGGAGCACTCAAGTTCAGACTCCGAAGACGATGATTTTCCTGAGGCTCCTCCTCAACTGGAAGATGGGGGGCAACCAACAATTGATGATCTCAAAGAACTCAACCTTGGAACTCCTGACGAGCCTCGACCCATCTTTATAAGTGCACTTCTAAGCCCAGAAGAGGAAAAAGCATACTTCAACTTGTTGATGGAATATAGGGACGTCTTTGCTTGGACTTACAAAGAAATGCCAGGACTAAGCCCAAGAGTTGCAGTTCACCACTTGGGAATTCGGCACGGTGTTCGTCCTATAAAGCAAGCCTTTCGTTACATCCGACCTGAGAGAGTCCCAGTGATCGAAGAAGAAGTCAACAAACTAATTGAAGCTGGGTTCATCTGCGAAGTAAAATACCCAAGGTGGATCTCAAGCATGGTTCCGGTAGTGAAGAAGAATGGAAAGATTCGGATATGCGTTGATTTTCGAAATCTGAATGATGCTTGTCCCAAGGATGATTTTCCTCTTCCTATCATGGAGTTGATGATAGACGCGACCACTGGCCATGAGGCATTGTCTTTCATGGATGGATGTTCGGGATACAACCAAATAAGGATGGCGCCTGAAGATGAAGAAGCGACGGCCTTCCGCACAACGAAAGGAATTTACTGTTACAAAGTAATGCCTTTTGGTCTCAAGAATGCTGGCGCCACTTACCAACGGGCCATGCAAAAGATTTTCGATGACATGCTCCACAAGATAGTCGAATGCTACGTGGATGATTTGGTTGTCAAAACCAAACTAAGAGAGGATCACCTACAAGACCTCCGTACAGTCTTCAATCGACTTAGGAAGTTTGACTTGAAAATGAATCCTCTCAAATGTGCCTTCGGAGTTACATCAGGAAAGTTCCTTGGTTTCATCATTCGACATCGAGGCATTGAGGTTGATCAATCGAAAATTGACGCCATACAAAAGATGCCAGCCCCAAAGAACCTAAAGGAGCTTAGAAGTTTGCAAGGTCATTTAGCTTACATCCGCCGATTTATTTCAAACTTAGCTGGACGCTGCCAACCTTTCAGTCGACTGATGAAGAAAGACGCACCCTTTGCCTGGGATGGAGCTTGTCAAAACGCCTTTGAAAGCATCAAAAGATACTTGCTCAATTCTCCAGTTTTGGGGGCTCCTATTCCTAGAAAACCATTGATTCTTTACATAGCTGCTCAAGAAGAATCTCTGGGGGCAATGCTTGCACAAAACAACGAAGAGAGCAAAGAGCGAGCACTTTACTACTTGAGTCGAAGACTGACAGAAAATGAGTTCAAATACTCCCCTGTTGAGAAAATGTGTTTGGCACTCGTCTTTTCCTCTCAAAAGTTAAGGCATTACTTTCAAGCCCACACAATTCATCTCGTGGCAAAAGCAGGCCCAGTCAAGTATGTCATGTCCAAACCTATCCTATCAGGACGCTTAGCAAGATGGTCTCTCCTCTTCAATGAATTTGAGATCATATATGTCCCGCGGAAAGCAGTAAAAGGACAAGCATTAGCAAACTTCTTGGCGGATCATCCTATCCTAGCCGATTGGGAAATATGCAAAGACTTTCCTGATGAAGATGTTTTGTTTGTTGAAGTTCTCCAACCTTGGATGATGTTCTTTGACGGGGCTGCTAGATTGGAAGGGGCTGGAGCTGGTATCATCTTTGTCTCTCCACAAAGGCAAATTCTGCCTTATGCATTTTCACTTAGCGAGAAATGTTCAAACAATGTCGCTGAGTATCAAGCTCTGATTCTTGGTCTCCAAATTGCGGCTGAGATGAAGATTCAGGACCTCGAGATCTTTGGAGATTCCAAGCTAATAATAAATCAGCTTTGCGGAGACTATGAAGTGAAGAAAGACGACTTGATCCCATATTTCCAATATGCAAATCACTTGCTGAAAACTTTTGAAGGAGTGACACTCGAGCATGTGCCACGAGAGGAGAATCGCATGGCAGATGCACTAGCTAACCTCGCAACAACTCTAGCATTACAGGAAGGAGAGAGTATCAATGTCCCTGTGTGCGAGCGATGGGTATTACCCCAATTGTTGGATTGCCGCCATGAAGAAGCAAATGCAATCACAGTCTTGCCGATTGAAGATGAAGATTGGAGGGTGCCCTTGATCAACTACCTCCAACATGGAAAGCTTCCAGATGATCGCCGACATAGGGCAGAAATAAGACGACGAGCTCCTCGTTTCATCTTCTTCAATGATACCCTCTATCGACGCTCATTCGAAGAGGTCTTTCTCCGCTGTCTCGGAAAAGAGGAGTCCAAACAAGCAATGGAGGAATCCCACTCTGGAATCTGTGGAGCTCATCAATCTGGTCCAAAACTTCACTTTCGAGTGAAAAGGATGGGATACTACTGGCCCACTATGGTCAAAGATTGCATGGATTACGCGAAGAGGTGTCAAGCATGCCAATTTCACGCAAACTTCATCCACCAGCCGCCAGAACCTTTGCACCCTACAGTCGCCTCGTGGCCGTTTCACGCATGGGGATTAGATGCAGTTGGACCGCTTACCAAGTCCTCTGCTGGCCATTTGCACATTCTAGCTGCAACTGACTACTTCTCAAAATGGGCTGAAGCTATTCCCGTCAAGGAAGTGAAGAAAGAAACTGTTGTCGACTTCATCAAGTCACATATCATCTATCGGTATGGAGTGCCGCATCACATCATCACCGATAATGGAACGCCCTTTGTCAATAAGCTAATGGATAAGCTTTGCGAAAAGTTTGACTTCATGCAACGAACTTCCTCGATGTATAATGCACCAGCTAATGGGCTTGCAGAAGCATTTAACAAGACGTTGGGGAACCTCTTGAAGAAAGTGGTGGCGAAGTCCAAGCGAGATTGGCATGAAAGAATTGAAGAAGCTCTTTGGGCATACCGAACAACGCATAGGACTCCTACTCAAGCGACTCCATACTCTCTTGTCTATGGTGTTGAAGCTGTTCTCCCGTTAGAGCGACAAATTCCATCACTGAGGATAGCTATCCAAGAAGGTTTGACTGATGAAGAAAATGCGAAACTCCGTCTTGCTGAGTTAGAAACATTGGATGAGAAGAGACTGGAAGCTCAACAACAATTGGAGTGTTACCAAGCTCGGATCTCTAAAGCTTTCGACAAAAAGGTTAAGCCTCGCTCCTTCAAATTTGGAGACTTAGTGCTTGCACTTTGAAGGCCTATTGTCACATCCAAACCACGAGTCGGCAACAAGTTTACCTCAAAATGGGATGGTCCATATGTGGTGGTAGAAGTCTACACTAGTGGAGCATACAAGATAGCTGACGAACAAGGTTTCAGAATTGGCCCGATCAATGGAAAGTTCTTGAAACGCTACTACCCATGAGACTGCTAACTCCTAATCGCATGAGCCTAAACTGCATGATGCTCCTGGCCCGCATGAGCTAAAACTGTGCACGACCCAAAAAAAAAAAAAAAAGGTTCTTACCATCGAACTACGTTTTGACTTGATCCCTTTTAAAGGGTACGTAGGCAGCTTGAGAATTTTTCTTGAGTTCAGTCCATCCATCAACAAAAAAAAAAAAACACTCAACCAAAGTTACACTACTCCTGGCCCGCAAGAGGATAAACTGTGAACGGCTAAAACAATGAGAAAAAGCTTTGTCATATGATAAAGTTCTTATACTTTATTAACATGGTTAAAACATGGCATTGTTTGCTAAAAAAAATGAAATTAACATTCATTAAGCAAATAAAATAAGTCCATGAATGGAGACAATAACTAAAAGCAACAAAAAAAAAAAAAAATCTCTAAATCCAAGGGGTTCGCTTGATCTCTTCGCGCTTGATCTCTTCGCGCTCTTGCTCCAACATGCTTTGCAATCTGCTCGCCACTTGAAGCTCCCCCTCTGTAACCAACTGAGCTTGTTCTATGGCTACCCGCTCCTTCACAAAATGATCAATAGTGGCCTGCCTCTGCGATGCTTGCGCCTCAATCTCTTCAATTGATGTCCCTAGCTGCACTGAACATGCCTCTAAATTACCCAGCTCTCTTCTAAGTTGAATACATTTAGCATCAATACTATTCCGCTCACGTCGCATGACCTGCACACTTTCGACATCTTTTTCCATGAAACCAGATTCTTGAGAAATTAGGTGAGAGATGCTTGTTAAGCGCTCTGACTGGGACGCGGAAGTCATAGATTTACTATACTCTGCCTGTATAGAAATATACTTGGCGGCAATCCCCATATATGATTCAATACGCTTCTGTAAGGGAGAGTAGTCTACCCCAAGTAAAGCAAACTCCTTGTAAAGCTCTTCGAATTTCGCCTGTAGTGAGGGAAGTTTCTCAAAAGAGGCTCGATCAAGCAAAGTAAAAATATTGTCAGCCAGCATAATGGCTGCTTGACGACGAACATCACGAATCGCAATGGAAGTGTCAAATTTCGACACCCCAATATCTGCAACCTTGTCGACATTAGGAGAGATCTTCAATTGACCTCCCAAAAGAGGAAGCGAGGCACCTTTGTCAACAGAAAGCGGAGGATGAGAGCTCTTATTACTATTAGTCAATTGCGGAACGGCGGATGCAACTTCATCCACGTTTGCTTGCTGACTTGATCTAGCTGCCAGGTCAAAGCTGTCCGGCCCTTGGATAGAATCGCTACTGCCTTGAGGTTCCTCCACATTGTTCAAAGCCTCAAAATGCGAACAACTCCGTAACTGAAAATAAATTACAACATATAAATAGGGGGAGATAGAAGGAGCTCGAAAACAAGATAAACATGTAAAAGTTGGATGCTCAACCCACCTCACGGGGAAAAGGTCGAGAAGAACTAAGAACACCGTCAAAGAAAGTCCCTGCATTGACTTGAGCAGTAAAAGGAGCAACAGGGTGCAAGCTCTTAGCCCTATCACTTGCAACATGCTTCCAACAACGATCACTATTTCTTTCAGTGCTCAATTGATCCTCGGTCCTATCCCCTTCCAATATCTCTATGGGCTGAGGGCGACGACGGGCACCTGGAAATAAGAAAATTTGAGATCAAATAATGATAGGAGCAGGTAATTGTCCAAAATTAAATAGCTACTGCGCATTAAAAAAAAAATGTGAAGTACCTGAGTCCTTCGGATTAGGCTTGCACCTCAGGACCTTTGGAACATCATCCATTGCGGAAGCAAGGCGGTTTTTCCTTTTTGAGCCACTCGCACCCCCAGAAAAAGTATCTGTATGCACTTTCGCCCACCATCCTTGATATACCTCGGTAACAGGAATAGACCGACAATTAATACGCTTCGGCAGTTTTAACTTGCTCTGCGTATTCTCACGAACAAGGGATTCCCAATGCCTCACAATACTCATCAAATTGCCAGAACAAATGTTGATTTTAAGCTTTCCTGGTATGTCCTGAGAAAAACCAAATTGTGGGCTAAATCTATGAGGGCTATAGGGTTCAATGACTCGAGTGGAACCACTTCGCAAAGTCAAATACCCAGATCGAATACTAATAAGATATTCGATTTGCCAACCGCCAAGTTCACCATCATCAATCAGTTCAGTGTGTTCACCCTCTCGTTGGGCGAAGTGATCCATAGCCAAATTATCGCACCTTCAAAATAGGTCAAGCGCTTCAGACTCATCAAGATACTTAGCAACCCTTTCACCGGCATATCTTACCATTCTCGGCTTTTGAGGTGCTGATTGTGGGTCACTAGCAAAATGTGTTTTGAAATACTCTCCTAGCCATGCATAAACATAGTGGACAGGAAAGACACTGTCACACTTCCAGGGCTCAGATGAGTTTGCAATATCGTTTAATCCTCTGTAAATGCTGGCAAGTACCGGGATGGCAAGATTGAATCTTTCGCCCCGGGCCATCATAGATGCCACCTTGAAGACCCCAGGTCTAATCACTTCACAGCTCCCGATTGGCAGAACAAACTTGCACAACCAACAAGCAAGAAAGGCTGCCAAATACACAAGTTCCTTTTGTGTCTCCTTAACCCCCAAAACAGCAAAGACCTGCTCCTGCTCAGCTGTTCGCAATTGGACAGGGCCAATGACACCGGTGGGATTGTTGTTTTTGGCTGGTCGTTGAGTCTTGTTCCGTGCGGTCTTCTTGGTTGACTTGCGATAAGAAATCTCTCCCCTAAACCAAAAGTTCACCCAAGCATCAACTCTCACTTCACCTTTCTTTGACTCTGCTAGGAGACGATGATAGGCAAAGAAGAGGTAACGACAGTTCACTGGGAGGTACAACATGGAGTCCTTACCAACGCCAGTCATCTCTTCTGCACTTGGGACAACTTCGTCATACATCAAGCCACGGATAGGAAGTCCACCAAGCTGGCGCAAATCCCAAAGAGAGATTGATCTCTCGCCTGCAGAAGTATGCAAGGTATTGGTAGACGGACTCCAAAACTCGCAGAAATACCGCATAACACTTGCAAGCCGATCATATGAAAATAAGGAAGCATAGATTGCATCATAAATCTTCTTCTTTCGCAACATTTCTTCATGTCGGCCCAATATATCTTCTAGCCACTCCCAATACCCCTTGCAATAGGAAGGCTCTGTGATGGCTTTGAAAAAATTGCTCCAAGCAGCTTTTTCGTCTTGGGACTTGCACGCAAGGATGGAGAACGGGGTAAATTGATCTCCTTCTTTATCATGATAAGATGACTGTAAAAGCAACACTTCAGAGTCTGGCTGGCTTCCGATAATTTTACACTTCGTCTCAATAGCCCACTGCGGTAGATGAAAAGTGTCACCAATTGGCTCGTACTGCAAAGCCCACTCACCAATGAAAGATGGCCGCACTGCCAAAGAAGTCCCATCTTCCACATTGTCAGTAGAATTGTCAAGGATAGTGACAAACCCATTCTTGAAACTCTTGAAGCAAGTCATACCTGCCATATAGGACAAATTCAAGAAAGGACCACACAAAAAAAAATAATAATAAATAAGAAAAAAAAAGAAGAAGATTTTCCATACACAAATAAGATCACGCTAAAATCGAAGGAGTGTGATCGGCCTATGGTCTGTGGGTGAGGAGAAGTGTCTAGATATCCAGTCAGAGACCGGCCCTCTAGGCGCATTCTCCAAGAAAGTCAATCTAAACCACCTATGGTCTGTGGGTGCGGAGAAGTGTCTAGATATCCAGTCAGAAACCGGCCCTCTAGGCGCATCCTCCAAGAAAGTCAATATAAACCACCTATGGCCTGTGGGTGCGGAGAAGTGTCTAGATATCCAGTCAGAGACCGGCCCTCTAGGCGCATTCTCCAAAGAAAGTCAATCTAAACCACCTATGGTCTGTGGGTGCGGAGAAGTGTCTAGATATCCAGTCAGAGACCGGCCCTCTAGGCGCATCCTCCAAGAAAGTCAATCTAAACCACCTATGGTCTGTGGGTGCGGAGAAGTGTCTAGATATCCAGTCAGAGACCGGCCCTCTAGGCGCATTCTCCAAGAAAGTCAATCTAACCACCTATAGTCTGTGGGTGCGGAGAAGTGTCTAGATATCCAGTCAGAGACCGGCCCTCTAGGCGCATCCTCCAAGAAAGTCAATCTAAACCACCTATGGTCTGTGGGTGCGGAGAAGTGTCTAGATATCCAGTCAGAGACCGGCCCTCTAGGCGCATCCTCCAAGAAAGTCAATCTAAACCACCTATGGTCTGTGGGTGCGGAGAAGTGTCTAGATATCCAGTCAGAGACCGGCCCTCTAGGCGCATTCTCCAAGAAAGTCAATCTAAACCACCTATGGTCTGTGGGTGAGGAGGAGTGTCTAGATATCCAGTCAGAGACCGGCCCTCTAGGCGCATTCTCCAAGAAAGTCAATCTAACCACCTATAGTCTGTGGGTGCGGAGAAGTGTCTAGATATCCAGTCAGAGACCGGCCCTCTAGGCGCATTCTCCAAGAAGTCACGCATGCAAGAAGGTGAGGTAACGCGAAACCATCGAAGAAAAGGCCAACTTTTGCTTGAAGTAAAATAAATAAATACCTCGTTCTTTGGTAATGGGGGCAAGAAGTACAAAAATGCAACGGTGGCTTCAAGAATTGTCCTGTTCACACAAGGAGAAGTGTAAAAAAAAAATAATAATAATAAAATAAAATAAAATAAAAAAAAGTGTCCCAAATTGTTAAGGAACAATGGGAGGCCAAGAATAAAAATGGATAGAGCATGTTTCAACATGAGTGCATTATATTTGTCGGCCGCATAAAAAGGGAGTACAATGGGAACAATTGCAAAATATTGCTGTCATTAATCCACTATTAATTCCTGACTGCACATAAAGTTCCGAAGTCACTATGCTTATTCAGAAGTTCAATGAAGAAAACCCGCATGCTTTGAACAACAAACAAAGCAGTGTCGTGACATGCTTACGGCAGTGACTCGTTTATGCACATGGGTTCTTGAAAAAAATGGAGTGGCATTCAAAGTCAAATCCTATTTCTATCATCTTTCTCTTAGCAGCCAACACAGCGCATATGGGGCAATGAAGTTTTATTACGTGAAAGACCTATTGAAAATGAGTTGGTTTCCTTCACTGACGCAAAGGATGTTTTTATAACTACTGCATTTTTCCTGGTTTCCTTTTGCCTTATAGCTAATGCAAGAGGAAATTAAGGAAAGGGCAAAGTTATCAGTGGGTATTTCCCATCATGCGGCGCTATGCTCCCATCAACTGAAAATAGAAACTGATAGCATGAATGTGTATACAAGGTGATCGGGTCAAGCATGTTTTTAAGACAGGTCCAAAAAAAAAAAAAAAAAAAATCTATTTGGACCAAGAGAAATAAATCAAGACACAAATGTTTGAAGGGGAACCACAAGTTAGACAACTGTGACCTAATGCCAATCCGTATGTGTTTAGGGCAAAGCGCAAAATTTGACAACGGAAATAAAGGAGAATTTTTACCTTCAAAAGGTGCTCTTTTCTTTCTTTTTCTTTCAGCACTTCAAGACGGCGGCGGTGGCGAAAGGTTTAAATGGTAGCAGCAGCGTAGACAATGGGAATTGTGAAACATTACATGCCGGATGGTGCAATTTATAGCGGAACAGAAGCAAGTTTTTCTAAGGAAATCGTGTGAAATCACCAATTAAAGAAACGACTAAGGAAGGCCAATATTCATTTAGTTCTATACACGGGCATAAATCATATGGGATCTGAAATGTATTTCCCCTGGAAAGGAATTGGGTTCATAAATGGGCAATTATTCCTCTTTGGAAACTCTTTAGTTGACTAAAGAGCCACCCAAGTTAGGTAATAAGAACTCCTTAATTATGGTCGAGCATGGTATTGACATATAGAGAGTGATCAGGAAACTATCCCGAGGTCCAATCTTCTATAGGTTGATTTGAGAATTGATCTTCTAAAAAGTTAATTGAGATAAGAATCGGGAAATAGGCCACCAGAATTTTGATATTATGGGAACTACGCATCTTTTGGAAGGAAGCTTTTGGACTAATATTTTTCTTTTCTTGGCAAGAACGTGCTGTGAACTCATGGGCATATTCAAAAGATTCACGTCGTATCTTTGGTACAGCTCACACATGCATCTCATGTTTAAATTGGAAGGGCCACCAAACAAGATCTCCCTTCACAAATTGACCACCCATGAATCTTAGGAAATCAAACTTTCCAATGATTGGAAGATTGATCTTGTGGGAAATCTATAATTTTGTCCACGGAAGGTATTCAGTCCAGCACCAGGATAGGGAAAAAGGATTTATCAAGGTTTTCTTTTTCCTAGCCAAATCCACGCATGGAGCGGTTTGGTTTGCATGGGAATCCACGTGCCATCTTAATCTTTTGATTTGAATGGAAATCTACTTGACTAATAGATTTTGTTCGAGGGCCGCGGCAAAACCAAAATTCATTCCCGTGGACCATAAAAACCAACGCTTAAAACTCCTCATAAGGCGTTACCAATTAAATAAATTGGACTACAATTAGCTTAAGTGTTTGGAACAACGTAGTCAAGCAAAAGCACCTCAAGTTATGAACACTAAGCTACTTCAAGCCTCACTTCCCATGCTCGCAAGCAAGCATCCGCCTGAGCCTCGAAGTGGGGGCAATTTGTAGACACTAAAAATTTGACGCGATTTAATCGCCGTCTAAATTAATTAAGACTAATAAAATTGTCTGGATTAATTTAAGTCAAAGCTGGTCAAAGCCTTCAAATAAATTTAGGCCCGCCAAAATTATGGGCTAAATCCATTCGAGATATGGTAAAGGCCAAAATAAGCTGGGATAATTTAAATTAGCCAAATGGGCTCACGAAAATATGGGCTCAATATGAGCAAGACCAAAAGAAAAATGGACCGACTTAGCCTATGAAATGGGTCATAGATTTGGGCCAACCCAAAGCCACAGGCCCAGTCCAATTTTCCTTGAGTCAAAAGAATAATTATAATATATATTTATATATTATAATTTCTTTAATATTGACCTAAGTTAATTGGAAAGAAAATCAATCAAGAAAAATCTTACCAAACTTGTCACCCCTCTCTTTGCCTATAAATAGAGGCTCATAGAAGGAGAAAAAGACCTTTTTTGCTGGCATTCTACAAGAGCTCTCAAGCACTCTCAAGAATCCAAGCAATTCACAAGTCATTCTCTCTCAAAGTTCTTCCCAAAAATCCCACACTCAACAACTTGCAAAGAATCAACAAGCACTCAAACTGCGTGCCGATTTCTTCGTAAGTTTCTACCTAAAATCACTCAACAAACCAAAACCCTTGAAGCTCTTCAAAGATCAATCTCTTTTCGAAGGATTTCCTTGGAGTTCTTTCAAGTTTAAACCATTGTTCAAACTTTGTTCTTCAGTTCATTCAACTTGAAGATTCAAAGAAAGTTACCGTTTGCGCGATTCAACAACAAGCATTCAAGCCGTTGGAAAGTCATCAAGTCCGGAGATCGAATCAGAGGATTTTGTTCTTTCGCTTTGTTGAAAGAACATTTAGTAGAGAATTGTACCCCTCGCATTTAATTCAAATCAATAAAATATTATTTTATGCATCTTCTTTCTTGTCTTTATTGCAGGACTCGAATTTGTGTGTTACAGATACGAAGTAGAGACAATACAGAACAATCGAAGAATAGCATAGAGTGATGGCAATCTGATGAACAACACCAACAACCACCATGAATGTAGCCCCAAAAGCAAAAATGGATCTCGATTTAGCACTCCCCAACTAGCTATATCGCTAGCAGCGATTTGTCGGTTATCTCTTCTCACTCAATCATCTCTGTTTTGGATCTCGAAACTTCCTACAATGGATTGCACAATACCGGCCAGAATCCAACTTACCGTCGTCTTGCCTGAGATTGTCTAAAATCGCCAGTAACATCTGGTATTAGAGCAGGGACAATATTAGAGGGTCAGGGTATCGGAATCTCACAAATTCGTTACGTACCGGCTGGTACGGTAATAGGATTCATAACCTTGTTTTATCCCCTACTATGCCCATTTTTTCTACTTCTACTTCGTCCCTGAACTATTAATTTGACGAATTTATCCTCTCAAACTTTCTGCTTGTTTCCTACTTCATCCAATCGTTAACGGTGTTATATATGTTAAATTATTTGAACTGAAAACATATCACGCGTTTGTCACATGCCTGTCACGTGCGATCAGAAGCCAAACGAAAGGGGCAAAATTGTCATTGCACCACTCACGAGTTTATCAAACGCTGTAAATTTCCTCAATTGAAATAATAGTAGTAGTACTGATCAAAAAAAAAAACTAATAGTAGTAGCCGTTCAAAAAAACTAATAGTAGTAGTTCTTGAAGTTCGATAGTAAGTCCTTGTACTTCTCTTCTTGGCCAGGCCTTCGCCGGCGCTGGATCTTCCGCCACCTCCGGCAATGTAGCCACCGGATTAGTGACTGTCTCTACTGCCACAACTACTTCTTCAGTCGCCATTTGGAAATTTCAACTAGGATTTGGGTTAGGGTTGGGGTTAGGGCCAGGCTTTTGGAAGACAAGGATTTGAGTTTGGATTGGGATAAATCTCCGGTGGTGGCGTGAGATTCATTTGATTTGTGGGTTTCTGAGCACAAGAAGAAGAGAAGATTGTTGTTCTTGGTGAAGGCCTTTTTAGTCCGAATAGGGGTCTAATTTCACGCATTTTCAGTAATCAGATACTACTTCACAATCCAATTTTTGAAGCATGTAGTTCTTCCTCGGCCTAGTGATCAGAATCACTCTCGGCATCGCTTTCATCGTCGTCTTTGATCATTTCGAGCACTCTCGATCCAAGCGTCGCTCTTAACTCGCAAGTCTTATTGTGATCATTTTTCAGGCTTCAAACAATTGGGGCTGATAAAAAAGGTTCAACAATATGAAAGATGGGGCTGACATCAACCATGGCTGTGATGGTGTTTTCGGAGCTTCCGAGGGCATCCATGGTGATGATTAGAAGGGGAAAATGAATTGGACTAGAAAGAGGGAAGATAGAGGAAGAGATGAGAAACAAGAGACATATGGTGCAGCAAAGTTGATCCGAAAATAGAAAGGAGTAATTGGGAATGACAATTGTGCCCCTTTCATTTGGCTTTTGATCGCACGTGACATGCACATAATAGGTTTTGCGTCCAAAATGTTAAACACCGGATCGGATGAAATAAGAAGCAATCGGAAAGTTGAGGGGATGAATTGTCAAATTAATAGTTCAGGGACGAAGTAGAGAAAATGGACATAGTTTAGGGGATAAAAGCAAAAACAAAAACTCTAATATTGAATAAAGAACTTATTTGTAGAATTATGTTTATCGCTCATTTGGAGCTCCTTCAAAGGGATATAGTTTCCTTACTAGTAGTGACAAGATAAAAGAAAAGAAAAAATTAAAATTATGATTTCTCATCATCTTATTTGGATAGACCAAATGAGAGAAAAATGGTTATCACATTTTCATACCAATCTTATTGGCTAGACAACACAAAGGAAAAGAAAAGAAAGGGTCGTGTGTTTTTTTTACCATTATAACCTTTCATAATCTATTTTAAAATCAATGGCAAGGAATTTATCCATTAAGTTCAAATATATATATAATTTGTCAATTACAAAATAGTCACCACTTTCAAAAACGAGAGAGAGAGAGAAGAATCTATAAGAAACCATGAGCATGCAGTAGCAATGAAAATCTACGTGGATCAAAAGATAAAAGCAAGAACTAATCTGCATTATTGAGTAATCAATTTCCAAGGTTATAGATACGGTGGACAATGGTTTTAATATAAGGATTTTCATATATGGTTATTGATGTAGTGGATTTTGAAGGAGGAAAATGAAGGGGCATTAGAAAGACTACACAACAGAGGTGGTGGAGGAAAAAAAAAATGGAGGGAAGTGATATGAGAGGAGGAAAACAGTGAAAAATGTGGGAGTATCTCTATTTTTATGCCTTGGGATAATTGTGTCTTTTTGTTAAATTAAGAGGGGTAAAATTGGTAGCTTAAAAATTAAAACCCTACCCTTCCCCTTTCTATTCTCACCAAATCTCACTAAAAGTGGTGAGAAACAATTTTCGTGCTCTCTCACCTATCTGACCATCCAATCATGGGAGAAAATGCTATTTCGCTTGGTTTCTTTTCTTTTCTCTTGAAAACTCCCAATCCAAACAGGCTGAGAAATGTAGAACATAATAATTATTGATGTTCGATCAAGCTAATTCTTTACAAAATGTTCTCTCATTTGTGGGGTATGAGACAAACAGTGTAGATCCTCAAAGTGAATTATGGACATGCAATAGAACTTTGGGAAGGAAAGGGATACTCACGGGAAAGTAGTTTATGTAATGTGACAAGACGTGTCGCGCTAACATGGTTTCACCGATCTACGTGTGTTCATTCCAAAGCCAAGCTAAAGACTTTTGCGTGGTCGGTCAACTCGGCCTCGGACATGCCGGTTGAATCGATGGTACCACGTTAGCGCGCCAGGTGACACTTTTTCACAAAATCCTTTCGCCAAGGTCATACATTACTTTTGGGTAAACATTGGTAGCACAAAGTCTTCTTTCGATTGGAAGAGAGAGAGAGAGAGAGAGAGAGAGATGAGCTTTTACATGAATTTTAGTATGTTATCCATTAAAAAATGTAGTATCATGGTTATGCATTTTCAGTTTTGGATATTTCACAGTAAGCAAATTCACAAATAAAAAGTGCATACCCATTGCACAAAGCTCCCACATATCAGCATAAGAGAAGTGTGGGGAAGACTTGATCTACGCAGATTCATTCATTTTCTTTTGCTCCACAAATAAAACATCCAAGCAGAGTCTCAGAACAAGAAAACCTCAGCCTGTAGACTTGAGCTGCAGGGGTTGATTTCTTTCTGATTCATTTTCTTCGCTCACATTGTAATACATAAGTAACATAACTATAATCGACGTCTCTTTGATATTTAAAGCAGGAACCATTTTAGAGTCGGGATATTCAAAGATACGAAAAGTACATAGATTTGAGACAGAAAGGTGAGATAAAAATATGTCGATTCCAACTTTCCATGTCACAGACATCGCACAGAAGTAGAGTATGAATCAAACAAAAACACGAGAGAGAAAATTCGACTTCATTATTGCACAATGGTACAACTTACAACATGGATTTTTTCTGTTGAAAACAAGGTGTACAAGAATAACTATACAAAAGGCCTAAAACTAATCAATGCCAAACAAATACAAGAAAAGGTGACAAAAAATTTAATAGTCTCGGCTGCAGTTTCATTCCTCCCCTTGGATCACTAAAATTATACACACGGATTTTACAGCATTTAAATCTTCACTGTCAAAAGTTCTCAGCAGTGGAATGAAGCTTTCTCTGGTCACCTCCTTTGGAAGTTGAGGAACCTGATTCCATAAGCGAAGACGAAGAAGAAGAGGAGGACCCAACCGACATGGGCAAAAACTACGGGTACAAGGAAGCTGTGCTCAAAACCCAAGTTCTCTTTCAGGAACTCGTTGACAGGCATCGGTGTTTGGCCTGGGATTAAAAGCGTTTCGGTGTTGTCGCCAAATTGAGATGCTAAAATGCCGTAGATTGTCCATGCGACTGGAGAGCACCAGTAGTACCACCTCCACCATATGGGGATGAGCTGCAATTGTTAAAGCACACCATGTTACAGCTATGATTATGAAGGGATGATCTCAACTCCAGAAGAGATTTCCTCCACACAAAAAAACAAAAACCTCAAGAAGAGATATATGTGAATTTTGAAACAATTTTTTTTTGAATCAGTTCAGATATTCCACTATCTTCTATGCAGTTGGGATCAATTGAATCTCAGCAGTGTTTGGATACTGGATTTGCTGATGAATTAACACAAGGATAATAAAATGCAAGAACTTGTGAAGATAACATGTTTTCTCTCCTCTCCTCACCCCTTGCTTTTATTTTGCCCCTGCAAACCCCTCTTTTTTCAAGATCCAAACACAGCCTTATGATGGTTATGATTCATGATTGAGGTATCAACCCATTTGAGCATAAATGTCAAATAAATTTTCAATATTTTCATACTTCTTTAAATTTTTATTTTTTTTTCCTGCTAGTCTTTTTTTACAATTACATGAAAAGATTCCACCAAAATACTTTGAAATTTCTCATGTGGCTGAAAATAATACCGAGGTATTAAAAACATACCGGCCTGGAGATGAGGAAACCGGAGAACAAGTTCCAGAAGCTGAGGAAGAAGGACATGATAATAGCAGCAATCTGAGGGCCAGGAGTCAATGCAACAAGCATCATTCCGTACATTGAGAAGTAGGTGAAGCACATGAATATGAAGTAGTAGAAATATAAGAACTTTTCTGGTGTCCACTGGTACCCAATCATTGAGTAAAGAACAAGAGAGTAAACAAAGGTCTGAATCGCAACGTAAATTGTTTCGATAGCCACCTGAAAAAGAATACGTGTAAATACCAGTGTGAATGTAATAATGTATATGTGTCGAAAAGGTTTATAATGCAAAAAAAATTTTACCTGAGCAAATGCATAAGGCAACTCTGAATACATTCCTGCTGCTCTTTCACGGTAGAACACTGTTCTTTCAACCGATACAACAGATTGGACAGCAGCAGCATTGGAGGCTCCGAGGAAAAGGATAGCAGAATAAGTAGCTCCCAGCAGGTTAAGCAAGTCTTGTTGCTGGTGTCTGTTAACCAAAACATAATCAATTGATCAGGAAAGCAATTTAAATGTTTTAGTATCATCCAACTACATGATGGCAATGTAATGAGCTGATTACAAAGAAATGTTGTCTATAATTGCAGAGATTTTCTATGATTACATTTGGTTTCCTTTTTTCCAGAAGATGACACCAAACATTAGACCGATGACCATCGTCATGAAGAATCTGATTGCATTGTACTGTGAGTTCCTCCAGTAAGACCAGTGTTGCTTCCAGAAACAAGCCTTGCATTGAGTTAGTAAAGATTGTGAAAATTGAGTAGGGAAGTACAGGTCCTTCGAATCCGGTGCCGGAGTGCTTAACTCCTCGATAAGCTCCTGATTTCTCCTGGAAAAAAAAATCATGACAACTATTACTGAACACTCGGAGAGACATAGAGACTACTGTTAAAGCATCCAACTCAAAACTAAGAATACTAATGAGTTGACCAAGCTCATGTACTTATTTCGTAGGCAATAATTAGCCAATGTTGGACAAGCTCTAAATCTCCTCTGCGTGTGGAGAGGTAAGCAAAAGATTCAAACCATGCATGGGTCATAATTTAACCAAGTACACTTAAGAGACCATCAAAGAGGGAATCAATCAAGAAAATCTTGCCCAAAGGCTCTGATGCCCAATTCTGATAGTACGTTAAAGGATTGAACTCAAATCCGATTAGCAATAAGAGGAGAGGCTACCCAGACTCATATACTAATTTTGCATGCGATGATTAACCGATGTCGGAACAACTTACTGATAGAGATTGGAATTGGCATAGATATCAGCAAAGTCAACACCAAGTTGAGCCTCTACTGCAGTCGAGCTGACATCTAGCATCCAAGTAGCTGGATTGTAACCTTCTTTAATCTTTGGAACCCCCGGAACCGCCTACAAGAGAATACATGTATCGAACTTTAACTCATCAATGTTGAAACATTCAAATTTATCTAAATTTAGCCTCTCTTTTTTTACACTCTCCTATTGATGCTGCAGTTGAGGAATCAATGGTAGTGGAGAAAGTGGTGAATTTCATACTGAATTTGATTACATATTTTCATTACTCAAGATGAGGGTGATGTGTAATTAACCACTTCAAAATGCGGGTACAATTTAAAAATCAAAGCAAAGGTTTCTTTTAATTTTTGCCAACAAAGAGAACATCTACAGGCTGATGTCCAACACACTTTATCAACTTCAAACTTATGATTCTAATATGAGTGGGAACTGGAAAGAAAATTCAAATCAGAAACTCCTGAGAAAACGAATTTCTTTTGTTATCTAATGCCTCAAATTAGTTCCTATTTCACTATTTGGATGAAGAACGACACTGACCTCGAAATATTTAACAAGCTTGTGAGACTGGCGACCGAGAGGTCCAGCATATATCACTAGTCCTCCTCTCTTCATCAACAGCAGCTGCAACAAAAAACAAATTAATGTCAACTCAATTGCATGAAGTCATTATGTTTTGTATGCAGAATACATGAAAGTGCTGTTAGTTTTACAGAATCTTCATTGTAATGATTTAGCACTAACATTCCAGACATTAAAGTTTCTTGATGGGTTGGTTCTTTTAAGAGAGATAGGGCCATGACCAGACACATCCATTGCGCATAAATGTTATAGGTCTTTTTCTTCTTCTTCTTCTTTTTTTCCGTAGGAATAGTATTATCCTAGAAAACATGTACTTGATTTTATACCTCATCAAAAGCTTCAAAAATGTCGATGCTAGGTTGGTGAATCGTGCAGACAACAGTTCGCCCCGTATCCACCGTGTTCCTTACGGTACGTATGACGATTGCAGCGGCTCTAGCGTCAAGACCTGATGTGGGCTCGTCCATAAAAATGATGGAGGGATTCGCAACCAACTCAACCGCAATTGTTAGCCTCTTTCTCTGTTCAGTTGAAAGACCGTCCACTCCCGGAAGCCCAACTAGGGCATTCCTTAGAGGATTGAGCTCAACCAACTCCATGACTTCCTCCACAAACATCTGGAATCAGTAATTATAAGGAAAGTTTAGTCTAACTGCCGTAACCATTGGCCAATCGGAAAAAAAAAAAAAAAAAACTACCGTGACCATTTTTCCAGTAGCTTGTAAGTGTAGCTAAGAAATTAAGACTTTGTAATATAGCTGGAATGGTTTGTTTGATATTGTTTTCATTTCTGGCTGCTGTGTTCATTTTCCGAAAATAGACATTTGTTTGAACAATTTTCCTGAAAACAACCCACTTTACAGGAAACCTTGAAGAAATGTTTTTAGATTACTTCAGAAAATGCTATCACATGAGAATACAGAATACATGAAAGCAATATGCCTTTCGAAGATTCCATTGTTTTTGCTTTCAAAAGCATGAAAAAAAAAAAAAAAAAAAAAGGTACCACAAAATATCACAACAGGCTAATTCATAAATGGCATAGGAAAAATGACTGGTGATAGTAACACACCTTTCTTGTTTGAGTGTTGACATCCTTAGCAAGACGCAGCCAGGCGGAATACAAGAGAGATTCGTACACAGTGACAAATGGGGAATGGATATCATTCTGTTCACAGTAACCGCTGACTCGGGCAAATGTTGTTTGGTTCTTTGGGAATCCTGAAATGGTAATGCTTCCCTCAATATACCCCCCGGTCTTTCTCCCAGCCAACACATCCATCAGTGTGGTCTTTCCAGCACCACTGACTCCCACTAATGCTGTCAGAATACCTGGCCTAAAAGCACCACTAACATCTCTTAATAGCTGCAGACGGGTTTCTTCGATTCCTTGATCCTTCATTTCCTGATATACAGAACCAAATCTTCAGATTATGCATGTTCATATGAAACTGTAAAACAAAAATCAGAGACTGGCAATCCTAATATGGGTATCCTAATGTTGAAACCAGTAAGTGGTATTGAATTTTTTACCTACAATCTGAAAGAGCAAAAGATGAGTATTTTGTTATTTTAGTTTCCATCGTATTTTATTATATTGATTCATTTTTCGATGGAAAGTTTTCTTTATTTCACAGAGGCTGAAAATGTGAATCACTAGTGGAAGAGGCTTACCGCAGGCATATCCACATAGTAGTTTACATGGTTGAAAGCAAGTGAAAGAGGCTCGAAAGGCATTCCTCTTGTAGCTTGCGTATTTCCAGCGCCAACTGTCGAGGGGGTGTTTCCACGAGGATTTATCACAGTCATAGCTATACCTGCATGAAATATTAGGTTAGTGAGCATAAAATCCATCAGTTATATTTGAAGGATTTGAAAAAGAGGGAAAATAAGGAATAAATCTCTGTTGTGGTTATCATGAGTAAAAACCAAAACTTGGCTGCATTACTGCAAAATTATGTTCTTACATCATTTTTCCATCCCTGGGTTTATCATAATTTAATATATATTCAGCTAAGTCCAACAAAATTACGACTAACTTTTGAGTTAAAAGTTCTCAAACATATCATACACGTCTTAAAGTGAAAACTGAAGGGAATGGTCACACTAGGGTCTACAAGAAGCAGATGTCAATGAAATCACTAACCTTCATCATTAGAAGGAGTTTGCCGCCTTTTATTATCTTCATCGTCCTCTTCCACCATTACAGCTTTAGAATCGCTAGGAACTGAAATTTAATTTGTAAAACAAGTTTATTATGGGGAACAGTTGTCATGGACCCTTTCAGAATAGGGTGAAGCTGAATCTTTGGTAGGCAATTGACTTACTCTTCAAATATGTCAGCGCTACTATGAAAAGAACATTGAAAAGCACCGAAAACCCAAGAAGTGCTGCAATGCAAATCCAGTACCATGTTTCGGTCACAAAGAGGCCTCTTTCCTTGAGAAGGGCCTTTCCAATTGTCTGGGAAGATCCAATCATAGGCTGTTTCGAAAACACATGTTAACTTCATAATGGCTTTGTTAAATAAATGTTACTGGCTGTTTACTACTATTTTTTGTCATTTTCGTTCTTGTTTTTATACTTTTTTTTATGGAAGGAAAAAAAAATGTAGAATGATCCAAATCACCGATCGATTTCATTTTTTGGGTGAAACATTTCTCTATCAAGTTCAAAGATATCTTTTGGTAATTCCTGAAAGTCAGTTGTTTTCAAAAAACAAGTTTGGAAATAGTTCCGAGGAAGTTCTATGTGTTCTCTGAAAACTAAAAATAGATAAACAAAAAGGATTACCAAACAAGGGATATAAATAACTGCAAAGCATCAAGAGAACTTACCCCACTCCATCTTTCGGACAGAAATTCGTTGATAGCTATGGCATTCTGTCCATACGACATAGGAGAGACGTAGTAGCCCCATATCAACCATGGTTTAATGTCATCTGAGAACCAAGAAGGATATAGCTATGCTTAGTGGTTATATTTCAAGCACCGCATAAAACATTATGGAAGAGGCCATGTCTAATTAGAAATAACACTGTGTTTGAAAGTTGAGGAAAGAGAGGGAAAGCAAACGAAATTACAAGTTTCCTAAACATAAAAGTCCTTTTTCTTTCCTCTTTCCCTTTACTTAGCCAACAAAACAAAGGAAAATAACAACCCCAGCAATAACCTCCACAACAACCTTTACTGCCCTTTCCTTTCTCTTTCCTCAAGCTACTCATGCCAAGCAGCTAACTTCGAGACAACTAACGTCAAACTTCGAGCTAGAACTAATGGAGTAGCATTAATAGTAAGTTCCCAGGGGATTTCTTTCCTATGTTTGCTGGCTAAACAGAGTTGCCTTCCATGAGTGCACTGAAACCAGACTCCGCTACTCGCCATTCCACAACTTCCAAACATGATAACAATAACCTTTAGCAAGAATTTCGACATGAAAGAAAAGAAGGATTTATAACCTTTGGCAACAACGAAGCCTCCAAGCACAAAAACCAATAGCAAGGTGAGGGAACCAAACATGTTTGCAACAACCTCTGTTCTTCCGGCAGCAGCAAGGAATCGGAAGAGAGAGAGCGCCATCTGATGCACACCACAGAAAGCCAGGAACTGTTTGAAGAACCTGAAAGAAAAGATGAGGACATGTCAGTACACTATATGTCCTCTCCAGCTCTCAAACTTACGAAACAAAATCTAACTTAAAGCTGTTAAAAAATAGGCTGTATTTCGTAAGACTGCCACGTTCAATTTTCAGTTTTCCAAATTTTCAAACTTCTATGGAAGTAGATAAAAAAATGTTCACTTCCCAACTCCCACCATTGACTTCTGCCTCCGGTGACCCTCCTGCCAGCCTCCACCTGT
The DNA here is from genome assembly GCA_963854785.1 of Vaccinium vitis-idaea. Lineage (NCBI taxonomy): Eukaryota > Viridiplantae > Streptophyta > Magnoliopsida > Ericales > Ericaceae > Vaccinium > Vaccinium vitis-idaea. The sequence goes on along the minus strand of OY978223.1, from coordinate 27,033,099 downwards.
GCCCCCATCCCCACCTCTCCTGACTAAGCATATCTTTGAACACAAAAGTGTGCACCAAACATGTTTTTGTTTTGTTTTTCAAAAAACAAAAGATGAAATTTACAGAAACAAAAATTGGCAAGCTTACTAAACAGACCCTCAGAATGTTGAACTTACCTACTAGCTGCTGGTGCGAACCCAATTGTATAATAAGTAAGAATGATCCATATACCAGACTCCATGAACGATATAGGAATCCGAAGTAGCCAAATGGGCAAGCCAAAAGCCCAAGCAGGGAAGAATAAGCTATCCCTCTGTTTGTAGAACACTGGAAGCCTAAAAACCGTCATCGCAAGTTCCGCCATTCCATTAAACATCACATTGAGTAGACTGAAAAACAAGGCTCCCATGAATTTCTCAGCGTACTCAATTTTACCAGCTTTCATTTGCGTCCTCAAAAAAACAGTCAGTGCAATTATCGCCATTATTGTTATCTGTGTTGTCTTGAAAATGTAAATGAAAGAGTTTCGCTTCATCAGTAGCCACTCCCTCGCAAAAGACGCCCTGAAAAGTTCCCAGTTGGAAATTCCGTACTTATCAGTCACCAAAGCCGCTGGATGGGCTCTGGACTTGTCATAAGGAACGCTAAGTTCTTCAGAAATCTGTTGCCCGATTCTGAAAGAATTGAAGGCCCTTGCAAGTTCAGGTACTGAGATAAATCTGTAAGGTTGGTTCTTTTTGAACCAGTACTGTTCTTGGTCTTTTTTGGAAGTAACCTCTTGTAGAAAATCTGCGATTCCTTTTCTTTCGGGGCATTTGAATCCAGTGTATTCGAAGAACTCGAGGACATTTTCGCGTGGACCTTGGTAGACAATATGGCCTTCCGATAGGAGGATCACATCGTCGAAGAGATCGAAGGTTTCGGGTGCAGGTTGCAAGAGGGAGATGACCATGGTTACATCCATTATGTGAACCATTTGCCTCATGAACTTCACTATTTGAAATGTGGTGGAACTGTCTAGCCCTGTCGATATTTCGTCCATGAAAAATGCTTTTGCTGGTCCGACCAACATTTCCCCTGCATTCATAAATAACTCTCCCAGTTAAAACATCATACAATAGTTGTGAATTCCAAAAACGTTGTCCCGTCCTTCACTCATATAACAAATCCTGAATTTTACAAGCATTCTTGGGTTTGCTTGGAATTGTTTGTCGTTGGAAATATTGCCGTTTGTCATTCTTGTTACAGAGACACTATGCTGGGGCAAAGAGAACAAGACTATTGGGTTTGCTTGGTATTTTTCCCATGTCCGGGTCAGTTTCTTGGGAAAATAGTTTCAAAAGTTCAAAAACGACTTTCTGCTATTCCTTGACAAGGGGGTTGTTTTCATAAAGTTGCCCCGAAACAGTTTGCCAAACAAGTTTTTTGTGTTTCGTCAAACTTGGAAGAACAAAATATAAAAACAAGAACAATACCAAAGGAAGCTCTTAGTTTCCACATACCAGTCGTAACACGCTTCTTTTGTCCACCAGAAATGCCCCTTCTCATATCATCACCCACCATGATATCAGCACAAATATCCAACCCAAGGATCTGTTAAGAGAACCATCAGATGTTAGTCCATTGTCAAATAAGCAAAAGAAAAAAGTATTAGCTTGAAATGGAGCAATTTAAGCCAAAACAGACCTTGAGTACATAATCAGTGATCAAACTGGTTTCCTGGCCAGCCAAGGCTGTGGCTTTCATGAATGCGTCAATCTCAGGGTCTGGCTTAATACCCGCTTCTTTCTCTCTCCTCGACAGCTCAGTGAGCATTTCGTACCTGGTTCCGACTCCCAAGCAACGCCCAGAGAAATCCAGTGTCTCACGAACAGTCATCTCACCGTAGTGAAGATCATGCTGGCTGATATAAGCACATGTTCTCTGAGGAACAAATTCCTTGAACTCATGACCACAGTAGGTTACGTTCCCAGTTACCTGAGAACAAATAGGAAAAGAAATGAGTTCATAGAGAGAAGAAGTTGGGATTGGGATTAATGTTGTAAGGTTCATATTTTCTTTCTCTTTCTTCCTTTTTGGGTGAATCAAATGGAGCACTAGTGTACACATACGAAAAAGCTGCAACCGAAGAAACTAACCCTTAGATTATCATCAGACTTCCCCGCAAGGGCCTGTAGCAATGTTGTTTTTCCAGCGCCAGGAGGCCCAAGAAGCAGTGTCATCCTGAAAAACCGAACAAAATGAACGAAGTTTATTTCCCCATTCCACATTGAACGCTAAGATTTTAGTTGTTTGGTTCCAAATATAAAGCTGAAAAACAGTTCCTAGAGCATTGATTATGAAAACTCAACCAAAGTCCACCAAATCAATTACTCTACTTGAACATACCTTGATGGTTTTATAACTCCACTCACATCCTTAAGAATGTTGATGACCCTTTTCTTAGATGGAACAAGTCCAATCAATCCAAGAGCTCCCTGCTCAAATTCAATATAAAAAAGAATAATCTTCAGCTACCAAAGTATAGATTGAACACTATGATAAAATCTTTTGCTTTGAATATGGTTTCTAACACTAGAAATTACAATTTTTCAAATGCTTACGCGGTTCCAACCTATTTGCTATATTAGAAACAAAACCTATTGTTCTTCTTTACTATCATTTTCCTACTTCACAAGATCCATTTACAAGTGAGGGTAATGCTACAATGTGCACTTACTCAATATGAGATTTTGTGACTCAAAATATGAGTTTTTGTGGCTCTAAATATGAGATTTTGTGGCTGGAGATACGAAGTGCATATGGTATGCACACTCATATGAATAGTCACAAAATCTCATATATGTCCACAAAATCTCATATTTTGAGCCACACAATCTCATATTTGGACCCATGCGGATTGCTACAGTAATGCGACTTGTTATTTGGAGCCACAAAATCTCATATTTAGAGCCACAAAATCTCATATTTTGAGTCACAAAATCTCATATTTTGAGCCACAAAATTTCATATTTTGAGTCACAAAATCTCATATTTTGAGCCACAAAATTTCATATTTAGAGCCACAAAATCTCATATTTAGAGCCACAAACATTCATATCGGTAATCACAACAATAAATATTGGAGTCCATAAAATCTCATATCAATATACACACTATCTCATATGTGAAGCCACAAAATCTCATATCGATATACACAAATTCCCACACGTCATACGTAGCGCAATCTCAGCCGTCCATTTGGATGGGGTGCATACCGTATGCCATCTCATATTTGGAGCCACAAAATCTCATATTTGGTGCCACAAAATCTCATATTATCTCATATTTGGTGCCACAAAACTCAGATTTAAAGCCACAAAATCTCATATGGGGGTGTGCATTGTAGCATGCCTCTACAAGTGAATAATATGTAAGGCATGCTACTGTAAAAGTTTTTGTCGCAATTGGAAGAAGTCAAATTCTGAATTTAGAGGAAGAAAATGTGTTGATAAACAGAAGAAATTACCTCAATTGCATTCAGGGAGGAATTAAGCAGAGTTGGAAGAGCTCTAGTCCCAGCATAGGCATCTCCCTCCACCGACAAATTCTGGAATCGCACTTCAATCGTTGGAATTGGAATTCCCACCCTGTTTCCATCAAAACCCAACAGTCAATATATCTTCAAAACAACCCCTGGCCAAAATTATCCTTTTGTGTTTTTTTCCCTCTTTTCTAGTAATTTTTTTGAATTATTCACGGACTGGAGAGTAGCGGTGTAGGGAATGTTCCATTAACAAAAAAAAAAAAAATTAAAAAAAGTCATTCTCTCACAATACATCATATATAAAAAACCGTGAAAAACTAAAAATTTTCAATTTAAATTTTTTCCAACTTTAGTCTACATTTTTTTACTTTTTATTCCTCCCATCGATATCAAATAATAAGTTCAAAAAATTTATGAAGAATGACCTGTCGGTTCTATCGCGCAGCCTGAGAAGGAACCTCTCATTATCATCTTCAACAACTTTCAAGATACTCCCCATAAGCTGTTTCTTGTGCTCAACCTCAAGATTAGTAATATCCACCTCGTTCGCCATTACCCTTCCGTTGCTCATCACCTGCCTCAACATCCCTTTCTTCATCCTATCGTACGTCGGCAGCCGCTCTATTGCCGCCCACTTCAGCTCCTCCTCCTCGTCCACCACCATCGTCCGCCGCGTGCTGTTCCTCTCGAACACGTCCGGCACCCCCTGCCACACCTCCCTTATACTCCCCGCCCTCCATCCCCGGCGACTGCTCGCCGCCCTAGCCAATCCATCGGGCACAAACGCCGTCGTCATTTTCTCCGGCCACCCAAAAACCCGCTTCTCAACTGTGCACCGATTCAAATGTATGTCAAGTGATTAGAAGTGGGTTTTCTTAGAATTGAAATGGGTTTGCTCAATTTTCTAAGTTAACCAGTGCAATCTCAACGAATGTGAAATGTATTGAAGTGGATTTTCTTCGAAAGGAAGTGGGTTTTGCTCAATTTGCTACTTAATCAGTGCATTCTCAACTGATGAGGAATGATGATCTGAAGTGGGATTTTTCTTCAGTTTCGTAGAGAAAGCACAAGTGAAGTGGTTTTCTTCACTTGTGTAATTATGTGGAGAATTTTCAGGTTGCTCAAATGATGGATGTACAGACACCGGAAATTTTCAACTTATAGCAGTTAAGCGAACAGAAGAATCTGTACTAGTACGAGACTTGGAGAATGTCAATTCCGGTTTTTGTTGTATTCTAATTAACAAATTTGTTACGAAAGTGGAATAAGATACACTTTGGAGGAGGTTTTTGGGTTAGTTTAATGGTTTGTGCGAGTATACAAAACGAGGGGTCCGGGGTGGTAGGCAAAAGACTTGATAAAAATACATTCTTCTCTCTCTTGAGTCCTTGACTGTGCAATTCTCTCTCTCTCTCTCTCTCTCTGTCTCTCTGTGACTTGAATAAAATACATTCTTCTCTCTCTTGACTCTCCCTCTCTCTCCGTAAGGTGGGTTTAAGTCAAAATTGGGGGTACTAATCAATTTCAAGAAGCAATAAAAGAATGGGTAAATTTCACTGACACCCCTGAGGGTTGCCTTAATGACAGATTTCATCATAATGATTACTATAAACACACCTGGTTTCATATGACCGACACCCAATCAACAACCTTTGACTAGGCCTCGCTTCCTTTGGCTAAAAAAAACTATTTTGGTTTTTTCGTTTGTCTTTATTCAATTTTTTTTTTAGTTTATTAGTTTTACGTTAATTTTTTTTGGTTTCTTGGCTCCTCTCAACAAGAGGAATCTAAAATGTATAAAATTATTAACCAAATTTAAAATTTTGTGAATAAAGACAAAAAATAATCCAAAAAACTAGTTTTTTGGTTTATTTTTCGTCTTTATTCACAAAACTTTAGGTTTGACTAATAATTTTATACTTTTTAGATTCCTCTCGTCGAGACGAACCAAGAACCACAAAAAATTGACCGAAAACTAACAAATGCAAAAAAAAATTGAATAAGGACAAAACAAAAAACCATTTTGGTTTTTTCACCCAAAGGAGTACTAAGGCTCCGTGCCTCCGTTTGTGTCGATGTAAAATATTTCATAATTTAAATATTTATTTATGTAGAATTTTTTTTTTTGCAGAAAACAAACTTTCTACTTTTATGTAAACCCAGAATCATTGGCAATTGACTCATATACCATTACACAAATGAGATAAGTTAGTGGAAGAGATTTTCAAATGGTTTTGCTAATTTGATCCCCAATTGATTACCAAGCGGTGGAATTTTTAAATGCACTATTATGTATATGTATACAAGAATGAGAATGAGAATGAGAGAGAGGGTTCATACAGAATTGGGGTTAGAGAGAGATTGGGGAACGAATTGGGGAAAGAGGGGAGATTATCGTGTGCAAGGAGATTCGCTACCGACTTGGGAGAGAGATCTAGAACGAAACATCAAATGACTTACTGAGTTTTCGGCCAAAAGTCATTTTACCTCCATTTCCGGAAAAGATTTTACAAGGAAATGATTTTTCTTCTATTTTGCACAACCAAACACTGAAAAATCGGCAAAAATTTTTACAGGAAAACATTTTACATCCAAATAAATGGAGCCTAAATACTTGATAGAATTGGGAGAAAATCTCAAATACTTACAAATTTAACCTTCTAATAAATTTGTTATGTTTTGACAAAAAAAAAAAAGTTCTTTCAATTAGTAAAACATAAAGGGGAGTTAATTAGGCATCTTGTACAAAAAAAGATCATTATGATTTCATCCAATGAGATTTGAATACTTATGATTCTATTCTAAAATTCAAATAAACCCCAAAACACCCTTTCTCTCTCCTAATTTTCCTGATATTTCTCACCTGATTTTCCTAATAATTCTCTCTCCTAATCTCCTAACATTTCTCTCTCCTAATCTTTCCTAATTTATCTCAATCTCTCTCTCTCTCTCTCTCTCTCTCTCTCTCTCTCTCTCTCTCTCCCTCTCTCTCCCTCTCCTATCTTGAAAAATCTCTCTTTCCTAATCTTATAATTCTCTCTCCTAAACTTCTCACATCTAAAATCTCAAAAAAAAAAAAAAATGAATGAAAAATTCCTTATGACAACAGACAAGGAAAACATGATAAATTAATTAATTTTCATAGACTATGCAAAAAACATGATAAACTAATGACGACAATACTGTTCATGATTTACTGATTAACCATGTTTATGGTGAGTTTATATAGGAAACATGATGATTTATTGATTAACTATGTTTACTGCTCTAATGTTCACCATGAACATGAATTATTAATTAACCATATTTACTGCACTAATGTTCACCATCTATTTATATCAAACAACCCAACATGGTAAATTTATAAACCACAATCACTGTATGAAATAACTATCTTTTAAATGATAGAACATGGTTTATTGAAAACTCCTATCATGGTAAAATTATTTACCATGAAATTGACCATGTTTTTTATGGAACTGATACCATGAAACCTTAAAACAAAAGGTTACAACAAATATACTATGAAAAAACAAAAAAATAAAATCCAACCCGACATGGTAAATCAATAAACCATAATCACTATATGAAATAATCATCTTTTAAAGGACATGTGAACATAGTTTATCAACTTACCATTTTTACTTTATCGAAAAAGAAAACTACCAATATTAATCGGTTTTTAAAAATAAAAAAAAAACCACCATTGAATCGGGCAAACAATACCGCCATTAACATTATCTGGAACCTACCACCACCAAAAAAAATACATCATAGTCACCGACCACCGTCGTGGTCGCTTTTTCTGTCGCCGTCGAGATTGATTTTTCCGTCATCGGGGTTCATTCTCCGTAGAAGATCAATCGATTTTGAGTTCATTTTCTTGGATGATTTCACCTAGCGCTTGCGACAACTAACATGGGGAGAGCCATTAGATCGTCAGTGGCGGAGATGGGGATCAAAGCCGTGGGTGAGGAGCCTAGTATGTGGGAGGAGGAGAGAGGCGATGGAATTGTTTGATCCCACATAGACCATTGTTTATTGGTTTTTCCTTGATTGGGAATTGGTATATTTAAAATTCAAATTCCACTTAACTCATGAGATTGAATTAGATGGAATAGGAACTAAATCCCACCTATTTAGGAATGTGTAATCCTGTAGTTAGGGATGTGATCAGTGGCCTAAAATTTTGCATGTAAAATTGTATATATCCAAATTAATATATGCACATTACTATATATGTAGATATTTTATCATGTGGCAAATTTGATAATGAATCAATTAACGAGGGCACTTTCGGCCAATATTCAAATTTCAAGATGGAATCATAAAGATTCAAATCTCATACGATGGAATCATAATAATCTTTTTTGTACAAGATGCCTAATTAAAATTCTCAAAAATAAATAATTGTATAATTTTTTGGATAACAAAAGTCATCTTGATTCCAAACGAGTAAGAGTTGATAGTTTCTTTATTAGTTTTTATTATTATAAATGGTGAATTTTTTAGATAGAATCAATTTTTGGCTCATTCCACCACGTGTTTGGACATGCAATCATCAATTGGGGGTGTCGGTGAAACTTAAATAAAAACCACAAAAGGCTTCATTGTTATTTTTGGCAAACCGTAGGGTGTCAGTGAAATTTACCCTAAAAGAATTTGGGGTGCTAATAAGAATTGTTTCCGCAGCCAACAGAGACGACTGTTGAAACATTAGCTTCTTTTAATTTTTATAATTAGAGTTTCGTGCTTTGACTATTTCTAATCGTTACTGCTCCAATGTCTCTTCTATTTTAATATCTCCGATTTTAATATTAAATACTTAAGGTCCTTGAAATTTTCAACTAAAATGCAAACACTAGGGTGTAACTAATGTAAGGAAGAATTGACATACTAAAAAAACAATAGTAAAAAATTATCTTCATTTTCAATTTTTTGTTTTCTCAATTCACATTTGTCACTCAATGATTACAAACCTCCACCTATCCTGAACCAAATTTTCTTACATTTTTGTCAACATCATATGATAAAGAGAGTTAGTGAAGTTTTGAAAACGAAATCAAGTGGGGATGATATAAAAGAGAGAAGTGGAGAACAAAATATAGTTTATAGTACCAAGTGGTTGTTTTTGTGAGAAGCCTTCTAAGCGCGAAAAGTGGCCTAATCTAAAAACGTATAATTACACTTAGTATTCGAAAGAATTATCTTTGGTCAAACAGGACAAATTTATTAAAAAAAGGTTAAATTTGTAAATATAAGACAGTCTAATTACATTTATACAATAACTATTTTAAAATTCAATTGGTCCAAACAAGAAGATAATTTAGAATTTGAAAAAACTCTATCAATTAGGAATCGATCAAATCTATTCACCTATATATCCTTATGAACACATATTACAGTAAAAATAGGTTATTGAATATTTTTTAAGGTCATTTGTTTTGCTCAATAAGTTCTTATTAACAAGGGTAAATGTCACTGACCTCCCCTGAGGTTTTTGATAAATGCAGGAACCTCCCCTGAGGTTCTAATAATTACCCTAACCTCCCTTATTTTACAAACTACTACCAAGATTTCCCATTTCGTTAAGTTTATTCTAACACCGTTAATTTAGGCCTACAAAGGCCTAAATACCCTTAAATATTTGGGTGATTTAAAAAATTATGTATTTTTTTTTTCAATATATTAGAATTTTAATCATCTAACACCCAATAAGACTTTGGTTAGTGATTGAATTTGTGTAGGTATTCGTGCATTTTATAATTAAAAAATTATAGTAGTTTTTTTCTTTTAAAAATGGTAGTATCTTTAAATTAACGTCTTTCGCTCTTTTTTGGTCGCCGAGAAATATTTTTCCTAATGAAATGCATATGCAAATTTATATCTTGTAATATCCCCCTCCAACAAAATAAAGAATAATGAAAATGATATATAATTATTTTTTTGTATTGACATATTTTTACCAGTGAAAACAATGTAATTGACAAGGTTCTGCTACAAAGAATTCCATTTTTTCATTTAGTTATAGAGTAAATATATAATACGTGCAAATACGTACACAAATTCAATCACATATAACCTAAAGTCTAATTTTAGTTTTATTGTTTAAACTTCCAATTGAAAAAAGAAAAAGAAAAAGAACAAGACTTAATTGTTTAATCACCTAAATATTTAGGGGTATTTCAGTCATTTTTAGGCCTAAACTAACATCGTTAGAGTAAAATTTAATGGAATGGGGGAATCTTGGTAATAGTAGTTTGTAAAACAAGGGAGGTCAATGTAATTATTAGAACCTCAAGGGATCTTGTCGGACTGCTTTTACACCATCGCTCTTGAAACCAATTGGTGTTAGGGAGGGCTTCAATTAAGTCTTTTATGGCATTCAACATCGCATCCGCAAGTCAATTTTTAGAGCGGTCGCAGGGAGTGACATTGTGTAGCCAAATCCATGAGGGCACTACGGGTCCAACAATCCCTCTCTCACAATGACGCTCTCGTGACTCGAACCCGTGACTTCCAGGCTCTGATACCAATTGTCGGACCGCTTTTCCACCATTTCTCCTAAAACTAATTTGTTAGAAACCTCAGGGGAGGTCAGTGAAAATTTAATTAAAGTTTTTGTGCTTTGACTACTCCAATATCTCTTCCATTTTAATATCTCCGATTTTGATATTGGATACTTAAGGTCCTTCAAATTTTCAACTAAAATGCAAACACTAGGGTGTAACTAATGGAAGGAAGAATTGACATATGCTTAAAAAAACAATAAAACTATCTTCATTTTCAATTTTTTGTTTTCCCAATTCACATTTGTCACTCAATGATTACAAACCTCCACCTATCCAAGAAAATTATGCCATGAACCCAAGTTTCTTACATTTTTGTCATCATCATATGATAAATAGAGTTAGTGAAGTTTTGAAAACGAAATCAAGTAGGGATGATATATAAAAGAGAGAAGTGGAGAATAATATATACTTGGGTCAATTTCACTTATCTCCCTTGAGGTTTCTAACAAATACATAGACCTCCCCTGTACTTTCCAAAATTTCATCGCCCCTTACTTTTCAAAATAATTGTCACTTACCTCCCATACCGTTACTTTAAGGCTAACGGTGTTAATTTTTTGCGTGAAATGACCATAGTACCCTTAGTATATATTCTCCACCCTAAAAAACGATTAATAAAAAAATAGAGTTAAAAAAGTTTTACTAAAAATTTAAATCATTTTTCATTATTAAAAAATAACTTATAGACAAAAAGTATCGAAGAGGATTTTTTTCACAAAAAATTACTTTTTTAAAATTTTTTTTGTTGAAAAATTTTTCCCAGTGAAAAAAAACTAATTTTCAAAAAAGTTTTTGAAAACAGTTTTTGAAACGCGAAATTTTTGAAAACATTGTTTTGGATAAAAACTTAGTTTTTGGTAAACCGTTATTTTGAAATTTTCAATATTTTTTTTAATCTGAAAAATAAATTCGAAAAAAAAAACAGTTTAAAAAACGATTTTCAAAACTAGTGTTTTTTTTCTACAAAAAACATTCAAAATGAAAAAAAAAATTCTTTGATACTTTTTGTTTAAAAACTATTTTTTTCACAATGAGAAACGATTTAATTTTTTTGGAATTTTTTTTAACTCTACTTTTTTTTTATAAAAAATTGGTTTTTGTAGGGTGGAGTATATAAACTAAGGTTGTTACGGTCATTTCAGGCAAAAAGATAACATCATTAGCCTTAAAGTAACGGCAAGGTAGGTAAATGACAATTATTTTCAAAAGTAAGGAGGGCAGTGAAATTTCAAAAAATATAGGGGAGGTTTCTGTATTTGTCAGAAACCTCATGGGAGGTAAGTGAAATTTACTCTATATACTTTATAGTACCAAGTGGTTGTTTTTGCAATAACGATACATACACATACTCCAAACCACATACTCCCACACCCCGGCCACTGTTCACCTGGGCCCCCACGTGGGTCCCACCCACTTGGCCCCCGAAATTTAAAAAAAAACAAAACAAAAATTTTGAAAACCCCCCCAAATCTGGGTTTCTTCGTCCTTCATTACTGTTCTCATTTCTCATTTTCGCGGGCAACCACAGAGAGAAGAGCGAAGAAGATCGCGACCCACCCCGACCGTGGACTGCCCTTCACTGACGACTTCGCGACCCCCTCCCACCGTGGACTGCCCTGCCCTTCACCGGCGAAGCCCAACACGTCCACCAGCAGCAGTCGTCGGCCACTCAAAGAAATCGTACGAGTAAAGATCGGCCATTGGAACCAAGGTCTCTCTCTCTCTCTCTCTCTCTCTCTCTCTCTCTCTCTCTCTCATTGTATCTGTCAAAACACAATACCACACATGTTTTTGCTGCCCAATTTCAAAAGCTTGAAACAGGAAAAACCAAATGACAAAAAAAATTTGCCACATCATATGAGTAATTTGTGTAAAATCACCCATCTTCTGCCACCACCTCCGATGAATCCCACAGATACTTGATTGAATAGTTCATTTTGTAGAGTCTTACATTATACGGAGTACTTGTTTTGGTTCATTCGAGCCAATTGGAACAGTATGGATTTTGTGAACCTGTAACAGTATGGATTTTTTGCTATCATAGCTGTTCGAGCCAAATTGGTCATGCTGTACAGCATTTTGAGCCAATTGGAACAATATGGATTTTTAGCTGTTCGAACAGATTCCAAATCTGGGTTTCTTCGTTATCAAATTGGTCATGAGCATTTGGAAGTCAGTGGACTTCATTTTTTTGGCACTGACTTGGATATGTGTGCGAAGAACGCTCGGATGGCTTGCTTGATTGTTCTAGTTTTGGTTCAATCTTGGGAGGGAAACCAACCAATGATATTTTTTAGGTGATGTTTATTTTTAATCTGCAGGTGATGTTTCAGTTACCATCACCACCATCGGTGATGTGTCCTATATCTTCCCAAATTGAAAGGGACGAAGAAGTGGAAGAGGTATGGAGTGGAGACATTGTACAAGAAGAAGAGGTTACGAATGGTTCTCCAATAAAGCTGTTAGGTGATGATAAAGCGGAAATTGAGAATTCTGAAGATACAGTTGAGGAACCGAAGAATGCCAAGGTGTTCAACCAAGTTTTTTACAAATGATGAATGGAATGAATAATGAGGAAGAGTAGAACACTTGGTTGGTTAATGGAATGTATTTTACTCTTTTTTTTTATCGTATCGTGTCCTGTTTGTATTGTGTCTGTATCGTGTCCTCTCTGTATCGTGTCCTCTCTGTATCGTGTCCTGATTGTTAATGGAATGGTAATTGTTGGAACCCTTTTTGTGTATGAATGAATTATTTAGTTTTTATCGTATCCATTTGTTATAGGAGCATTAAGAAATGCATATTGTGCTATAAGAGCATTAAGAAAGTGCATTTGAGAAAATTAGCATATAGAAAGTGAACATATGAACAAAAATCTTGCTGAAACTGCATTTAAAAGTGCAGAAAACCATTTTTTAGTTGCTGAAACTGCTGTAACATTGCAAAAAAACTGAGTTTGGATGCTGAAACTGCCCGGGAAGTGCAGAAAATTGAGTTTGAGTTGCTAAAACTGTTGTAAAAGTGCAGAAAAACGTACTTATGTATGCTGAAACTGCTCTAGAATTGCAGGAAACTGAGTTTTGGTCGCTGAAACTGTTGTAAAAGTTCAGAAATTTGAGTTTTGGATGCTAAAACTGTGTTTATATGCTACTTCTGGAAAAATTTGGGCAGCATTTCCTCTATTTTCTTGCACACCCGACGTCTCAGCGTCTCATCAGACAATCAACTACTAATAACCAAAGCACCAATACGACTATGGGACAAAACTTGACTGAATATAATCCAAAACTTGACTATGGAACAAAACTTGAATCTTTGCATAGCCTTCTCATTCATTACATAAACATTGTTTTCCAGTACCGCACCATATTACATCGGCCATACTTATAGGTACAAGTTAAATTTTACATTGTCCGAACCATACTTATGCACTGGATAACCCTGACTTAGAGCTAAGCCCAACAAACAGTTTGGCGGTTCATCCGACATGGCATTTTTATGGTTGCTTCAACAGTTCAGTAGCTATTGCTTGCTTCAATCTTGGATGGATAAACTCCTTGACATGGTATTTTTATGGTTGTTGCTGCCCATTCTGATTCTTCGGTTTGCTTTGCCTTGGACAGGAAGGATATGTAATGGGGTTGCTTCAGTTAGCTGTAGAAAACTCTTCTCATGCTCGGCTTTGTCTGCAAGTACTGGTAAGAAACATATCATCTTTTAGTATCTCAGCAAAACAATCGTCATCGTCAAAACCCTGTTATTTAAGAACAAATACAACTCAGTATCTTGCATAATAGAACAAAAGAAATGACATAGGCTGAAAACAAATCAAAGGCAGTAAAATGACTCACATTGGAGGAAGTCAATTGGTCCTGCAATGCATTATAAAGACTCCTTAAAAGTAATGATACAATCTTTGGCGTTCATCTGCTCTAGATAGAGGCACTACTGAAGCCAAAGGAAAAATAATAATTACTTGCTTATTTTGTCGGGGATTAAATTTCACTTATTTTCCATTTTCCTCTCCTGTACCAAAATGTGTCAAGACACATCTGACAATTGTAGAAGTCATAGTCTCACTAGCAACCAATTTTATGGAAGGAAATGACAACTAGATGGCTGTCCTGTATTTCTAACACTAGAAAATCCGAACTCTCAATTCTACAGGAACATATGGAGTAAACACAGATGGATACGCAAAAGCATCAACCATTATTTACCACATTCTTGAACTCTCCCTGCAGCAACACTGAAGCACTGCATATGCTCAACAGATCTGTCTGTCACCTGCAAGAAAGTAAACTCTACTCAGATAGACACACAAATTTTTATTTAAAAAAAACCCATAATTCTAACACTAAAACAAAACCCAATTTCTCACATACGTTGACCATGTATATAGTTCATCAAACTTTGCCATTTAGTTCCTGAATTTAATCAGCTTAAGGTTCCGATAGACGATTGACAAGATGGGCACATTTTATAAAACCTATTACACAGTTCTCTTCAGGTAACTAAGCCAAAATCCAAAAATCAGTACCTTCCAAAACTCAATTTGATCAGAAATGATATCTACATGAACTAAAGTGTTACTGAATACATTCGTTGAAGTAAAAATGAACAGAAGATATGATTTTGAATTTAAAGTGCCTATTTTTGCTTCAACATAATAGTGTCTCAAAAATGTCTCCAATATGTAAACTACCATATTCGATCAATTTGATTTTTCGCCTGAAAGACATTCTTGGCGGGAGGTACGAGATGAATGCGAATCACCGTCATGAGCCTGGGATGGGGTCTAAACAATCCTTCAACCACACACATTGCCCACAGTGAATGTGATGTGTGTGTGCGCACGCACGCTCTATTGCATTCGTGTAAGGCAATAGCATTTTTGGGGTCTAACTAAAACTGGACCACAATGGACAGATCAAAACTTGACAGGAGCCTTGTCCCATTTTTTCAGCTCACTAAATACGGAAAATGGGTATCCAAAAACTATCAATGAACCCATCATCACAAATTTTCCAGAAATCGTTGTTGCTGTAATAGTGCAAAGAAACAGAAGTTTTCCAAGAGAACTGCTCAACTTATAACAATGCATATTTGAAACTTGGACCAAAAAATTCTCAAATACTTTCTACAAATGACAAGAATTGAAAGAAGATTACAAAACTGACAGACCTCAGAGAGAGCCAGGCGGAGGGAATCAAGGAGAGACGAGAAGCTCTGGGCGATCACCACCGAATCCCTCTCCACGACCTCAATAGCTCTCATGATATCCTCCTGATCGAATCGAATTCGAGTCTCCCCTTTCCTCCTCGGTTTCTGAGACTAGGGTTTCAGAGTTTGTTGGTGTTAGTGAAGATGAAGCCGATGCGAGGGGTTCCTCTGCTTCCATTTTTTCCTCAATAGCTCTCATTTCCTTGGTTGCAATGGAGTTGTACGATTTCTTCGACCGTCGTAGTGGTGGTGGCGTCGACGGGTCGTGGTGGCGTTGACTGGTGTCGTCGCGTCGTCTTCTCTTCTCCTCTCACTCTCTGGATTTCCAGATCTGGAGCGAAAATGGAGGAATACCCAGACGATTTGGGGATTTCTTCCTCTCTTCTCTCTCTCTCAAACGGCCCGCGGAAATGAGAGCTGAAACCCAGATTTGGGGTTTTTCAAAATTTTCGGTTTTTTTTTTTATTTTAATAAACGGGGTTAAAGTGGGTGGGGCCCCACGTGGGGGCCCACGTGAACAGTGGTCGGGGTGTGGTTTGGAGTATGTGTATGTATCATTATTGTTGTTGTTTTTGTGAGAAGCCTCTAAGTGCAAAAAGTGGCCTAATCTAAAAAAGACTAATTACATTTAGTATTCGAAAGAATTATTTTTGGTCAAACAGGACAAATTATTAGAAAGGCTAAATTTGTAAATATCAGACAGTCTAATTATTTATACTTTAACTATTTTAAAATTCAATTGGTCCAAGCAAGAAGATAATTTAGAATTTGAGTAAACTCTATCAATTAGGAATCGATCAAATCTATTCAGCTATCTATCCTTATGAACATATATTACAGTAAAAATAGGTTATTGAATTTTCTAAGGTCATTTGTTTTGCTCAATAAGTTCTTATTAACAAGGGTAAATGTCACTGACCTCTCCTGTGGTTTCTGATAAATGCAGGGACCTCCCCTGAGGTTCAAATAATTACCTTAACCTCCCTTATTTTACAAACTATTATCAAGATTTCTCCATTTTATTAAATTTATTCTAAAAAAGTTAATTAAGGCCTACAAAGGCCTGAAATACCCTTAAATATTTGGGTGATTTCAAAAAGTAAGTTTTTTTTTTCAATATATTAGAATTTTAAACATCTAACACCCAATAAGGCTTTGGTTATATGTGGTTGAATTTTGTAGGTATTCGTGCGTTTTATATAATTAAAAAAAATTATACTTAGTAGTTTTTTCTTTCAGAAATGATAGTATCTTTAAATTAATGTATCTCGCTCTTTTTTGGCTCCCGAGAAGTATTTTTTCTAATGAAATGCGTATGCAAATTTCTCTCTTATAATATTCCCCTCCAACAAAATAAAGAATAATGAAAAATGATATGTAATTTTTTTTGTAATGACATATTTTTATAAGCGAAAACAATGTAATTGACAAGGTTCTTCTACTAAGAATTCCATTTTTCCATTTAGTTATAGAGTAAATATATTATACGTACAAATACTTACACAAATTCAATCACATATAACCCAAAGTCTAATTTTAGTTTTATTGTTTAAACTTCCAATTGAAAAAAAAAAAGAAAAAAGAACAAGACTTTGTTGTTTAATCACCTAAATATTTAGGGATATTTCAGTCATTTGTAGGCCTAAATTAACAACGTTAGAGTAAAATTTAATGGAATGGGGGAATCTTCGTAATAGTAGTTTGTAAAACGAGGGAGGTCAATGTAATTATTAGAATCTCAAGGGATCTTTGTCGGACCACCATCCCTCCTAAAACCAATTAGTGTTAGGGAGAGCTTCAATTATTCTTTTATGGCATTCAACATCGCATCAACGAGTCTGTTTTTAGAGCGGTCACAGGGAGTGACATTGTGTAGCCAAATCCATGGGGGCACTTCGGGTCCAACAATCCCTCCCTCACGATGACGCTCCCGGGACTTTCTTGCTCTGATACCACTTGTTAGACTACTTTTCCCCATCTCTCTAAAACCAATTTGTCAGAAACCTCAGGAGAGATCAATGAAATTTACCCTATTAACAAAAAGGGGGAATAGGAAGCAGGCTAGAACAGTAGAGAAAAAAAGAGAGTGACAAGTATGGTCCCAAACAAATCGAACAAGTTAAATTTCAACCTGCTTAGATTTGTTTATTAAACCCTTAACACACCCTCATGAGCCTTTATCTAGCCAAATTTCACTTACTCAAGCTTGGCCTTTGACCAATGAAACTTGATATTCTGGCCATGGAGATCTTGTTTTAGTGAGAGGAAATTGCCTTCTTTTTTTTTTTCTTGTAATGAGGATCTTATTCTGGCAAAAGTTTTTTTAAACCTTTTTTTCCAATTAGACTTATAATCTAATTTTACTTAGCCTTAATCCAATTTTGACTTCACCTTTGATCTTGACCTTAACCTTAACTATTAACCCTATTATACTAACCCCGCCCCAAAGCTAAACTAACCAAGATCTCCTCCTTCCCTTCTTATTTTTGCGGAGAGAGAGAGAGAGAGAGAGAGAGAGAGAGAGAGAGAGAGAGAGAGAGAGATGGTGGGCATCACGATCACACTCAACTCCAAGAGGAAGGAGAAAGTAACTTAAGCCTTTTTATCTGAATCCCTCAACGGTCAAGCAAGGAGGGTGCAAAATCATGTGACGGCCATAGCTTGGTGGTTAAATTGAGAGGTTGATTCTCAAGGACGAGAATCGTAGATTTCTCATAGTTTAAAGGCTAGAAGTGAATAAGTATGATCTGTGATGTAATGAAAGGGGGCAATGAGTAGGAGCCTATCTACTGAGTATTTGTACAGTCATAGTGCTATTGTTACCATGAATTTTCATCCTAGTTAGGAGAAGAGCAGAATCTCAAAGAAGAGAATCTAGCTGCTAAGGGGGAGACGGAAGAAGTTTGGAATCCTCTATACCTTAATTTGAAAGTGATTAGATTTGGAGTTCTATTACTTAATTTTTGACAATTGCAAGTACTAATCATTTCATTATGTCAAACTATGCTTCCGCTACTATTTGACGTAATGGTTAATCTAGGGAATTGATATTGACACTCCTTTTTTCTCTATTGGCACTCCCTTTTTTTGTCTTTGTTTACAAAGTGCAAGAGTAATTTTTGCCTAATGAAGACCAAAAAAAGGGAGGGCCAATAGAGAAAAAGGGAGTGTCAATATCACTTCCCTTAATCTAATGGAGAACATTTTTGTTAAATGATAATCTTTATCCAAAATTACTTAATTAATGCAACCAAGAAATCGGGGCGTCAGAGTTTTTTTCTTAGACCTTTCATATTCTCGTTAAAATCGTATACTCACTTTTCAACGGCACAAGATTCAGAGCTTTTTTCGGTGTAGTCAATATCCGGCGAACTATATTTAATGTAAGGAAAAGTCTAGAGGTATTAACTAAGTTACTAATTAAATATGCATGTAGCATTCTTTTAGTGTATGAACCTTCCAATGTATTGCGACATAGGAATGGCAGCGCGCCGGGTTTGGATTGGAGGTGCTCATTCCAAATCCGATCTCCAAATTCCACGCTCACCTCTATACCCGTACCCATACTGATCAATTGGGGATACTTAAAAGTCACCAAATTCATATCCATTTGAATAACGGGTGGAACGAGTATTACCCAATACCCAATTACATTTCGAAAAAATGGCAAATTACTAAATTTTTTATTAAAATCTTAAGAGATAAAATAGTAATTAAGTAAATACATATCTAAATACAGTATAGGTCAATAGTATGTCCAAAATTCCATGCATATTAGTACTATCGTACCATTACATTAACACAACAGCCAAAGACAAGTACATACCAAAAAATATTATAAAGCAATTTACATAATAAAAATGCAAGTGAATGCAATAAAGATACATAAGTAACTAAGTGGCTAGTACAAAAAAAAAAAAAAAGGATTATTCGTTAGTGACTAAGGTAAGAAATATAACCGAGAGAGATGCATATGATGAGGAACGGGTATGAAAGGGCGGGTACAGGTATTTGGGTATATGGATAACAAAATCATACCCTCCCCAAACCTAACCAGATAATATATAATTATTATCATACACACTCCTATTGGGTAAGAAAAATGGGTAATATCTACCTCCAAATGACCGGATTGGATCGGATTGGGTATTCATGGGTATGAGTATAATTGTCATTTCTAAACATGCATTGATGTGGTGGCAACACTAAGTTAGTAATTTGTAAACTACTTAGCGTCTTTAGCATTACTCTTGCTATAAAAGCTAACTGCGTCAAATGTTATTTGGATCTTGCTACACGTACAGATGCAAATGCACAGAAAATGCACATAGTGTGCTCAGGGACCCACTTTTGGGTCTCACATGAGTGATCCGAACCGTTCATTCTTCTTAGAACATTTTTCCGAGTGGGCCCACAAAAATTCAGCTCAATCGGACGGCTAGAAGTGGTCGAACCAAAGTCCAACCGTTGAACGGTTCGGATCACTCGTGTGGGACCCAAAAGTGGGTCCCTGAGCACACTCTGTGTATTCTCTGTACCTATGGGTCAGTACCCATAGGTTTTCCAAATGTTATTTAGTCCATGGAAGGAAATTTCTGAACTCTGAGTATTGGGAAATGTAAAATTTAATTTCTAGAATCACAGAAGCGAAGAGAAGATAAAAGGGAAGAGGTGCTAACTTAAATGAAATCGGATGGATAGTCGGGAATTTTCGCTCTATTTGGTAACCCTGCTCATATTCTTACGTTAATTTTGAGTTTTATTTGTGAAAGTCTACTATATTTCTAGGGAAATGATTTTCACACCCCCCATTTTACAATCCACACTCCCTTTCTTGTCTTTATCTTCATGAATTTACAATATTACCCTAGGATGTATGAAAAAGGTGTATTGAAAAAGGGCAATATTGTAAATTCATGTAAGATAAAGACAAAAAGGGAGTGTGGATTGTAAAATGGGGGGTGTGAAAATCATTTCCCTATTTCTAATGTATACTATATTTAGTAGACTTGTCAATGAATCCGAATCCGAAGTAGCTCAAATCCAATCCGAATCCGAACTCGTTAAATCCGAAATTCATAATCCGAATCCGAATCCGAATCCGATAGTATTACCGAGGTAGAGCGTAGTTAAAAAATGGTCCTAAGTTTTGCTCAGAAAAAATAGTCGGGTGCATAAAAAGTATCCAACATTGTAATTAGGAATATAGTGTTATCGTTCAGATAATTAACCAACTTTACAGCAAGTGGTGGCTAGCTTCTGCGGTAGAGCTCTTGGACAGCACCGGCCCTGGGCTAAAGCCCAAGGTGCCCGGGCTTTAGGCCCACCAAAATTAACAAAATTTTAGGGCCCCCCAATAGGTATTTGTGTTATGTATTTATATACCCAAAAAAAACAGCCCAGCCCACTTTAGTTTAAATTTAAGGGCCCAGAAACTTTTTTTACCCAATGAAAGAGGCCCAAATCTCAATGGCAAACTTGTAGTTTTTGAATCAAGAAGGCCCCTTTTTTCATTTTACACGTTCATACCTTTTTCCACTTTACACGTTAACCACTATACTGTTTAATTACGTACAAACCTAAAAAAGGTAGTACAAACCTTTTTGTTTCCATTATACACGTACAAAACTTTTTGTTTCCTTCTTGTTTCTAAGACTTCTCGAGAAAGACGAGAACAATGAAGAACAAGTTTGCCTCAGATTCAATCACGAAGAAAAAGATAGTGGACCGCAAATTGATCAAGGCTCAAGTGTTAAATTTTATTCTTTCCTCACAAATTCCAAGCTAATTTCAGGTATTGATTTTATTTTTTAGGGTTTTAAAATTAAATGTTTTGTTTATGAGGTTTAGAAGCATTATTTAATTTAACTTGGGCTTGATAACTGACTGAGGCTTGGTTTTCCATTTGCTAAAATGGAAATTTGCTAAAATCAAGTGGTTGATTTTAGCAAATAAAGTGGGGAGGTGATTTTATCTCCAATGAATCTGGACATATATGAGTACATTTGTTTATGCTATTGTGGATTTGTTTATGTTATTAGTAGGACCTTTCTCCTTAGGGGGAATCAAGTGAAAAATTTAATCTCTTTTGGATTTTTTTAATTGTTTGGGAGTAGTGTTAGACTTTTAATAAAGGAGACCGTATTTAATAATTAATTTATAGATAATCACAAGATTATGTTGGAATTTTGCATATTTTTAATTCACCATGGCTCCTAAAAAGTATATGTCCAGAGCTGGCAAAAGAAAAAAGAAATAAAAAGGTGGATGAATTAGTTCAATTTCAAGCGGGTTCACTCGATAAGATTGATTGTGCGGATATTAATTATTAGTACTTTTGTTGCTAAAACTGCAAGAAGGATGATATTCAAGTGATGCCTTTGAACTGATTACTTTTTTGACTTAGTGATAATGTGATATCTAAATGATGCTTTTGAAATATTGAAATAGTCGGTTATTATATTTCCTATTCTTTCGTATTGATGCGCTCTTTTGTTTATGGAAAGTTCTTAGTTTTTTTTTTTTATGCCTATCTTAATAGCAATTCATAGAGGGCCCATTTTTTTGTTGTCGCTTTAAGCCCTCAAAAACTCAGGGCCGGCCCTGCTCTTGGATGCCCTATACTGCATCCCGGGATCGAGTCTCATTCCCCCTTTCCCATATAATAGATTATGAATGACGAATGACAAAAAAAAAAAAAAAAAAACCAACTTTACAACAATGGCCTAAATATAGAGCTTCAACCAAACAAAAACAGGGGAGAGGAAATTCGACTCCTTTATTGAGCAAATGATAAAAAAGAATAATTACAGACATTATAATAAATAAAATAAAAAACCCATGCCTGACAAGTAGAAAAAAAGGATAAGAAATATATATGGAGAGGCTGCAGTTTCTTTTCTCACCTATGATCACCTACAATACTACACTCATTTTTACAATCTAAGATATCAAAAGCTCTCATGAGAAGTGAATTTTGCTTTCACTCATCATCTCCTTTGGAAGTTAAGGAACCTGATGCCGTAAGCGAAGACGAAGAAGAAGAGGAGGACCCAACCGACATGGGCGAAAACTACGGGTACAAGGAAGCTGTGCTCGAAACCCAAGTACTCTTTTAGGAACTCGTTCACTTGCATTGATGGTTGACCTGGGATTACAAGCGTTTGGGTCTTGTCGCCCACTTGAGATGTGAAAATGCCGTAGATTGTCCATGCGACGGGAGAGCACCAGTAATACCACCTCCACCATATGGGGATGAGCTGCAATTATTCAACCACACCGTGTTATAACTATATCCTGTCATCAACTCTATTTTAAAACTTCCAAAATTTCTCTAAGGCTATGTGAATGACTGAGGTTTTGGAAACATACCGGCCTGGGGATGAGAAAACCGGAGAACAAGTTCCAGAAGCTGAGGAAGAAGGACATGATGATAGCAGCAATCTGAGGGCCAGGAGTCAGCGCGACAACCATCATTCCGTACATTGAGAAGTAGGTGAAGCACATGAATATGAAGTAGTAGAAATATAGGAACTTTTCTCCCGTCCATTCGTACCCAATCATCGAGTAAAGAAGAAGAGAGTAAACGAAGGTCTGAATTGCGACGTAAATGGTTTCTATAGCCACCTGAAAACAAGAAAAAAAATTGTGAATAGGCTGTGAAAGTCTGTAACAAGTGTTCTTACGGTGAAGTATCTTTTTACCTGAGCAAATGCATAAGGCAACTCTGAATACATTCCTGCTGCTCGTTCACGGTAGAACACTGTTCTCTCAATCGAAACAACAGATTGGACCGCGGCAGCATTAGAGGCTCCAAGGAAAAGGACAGCAGAATAAGTAGCTCCCAGTAGATTAAGCAGGTCTTGTTGCCTGTGTCTGTTAACATAAGTATTCAATGTATCAGTTAAGGAATTTAAATCTTTTAGTATCATCCAAACACATGATGGTAATGTAATGAGCTAAAAATAAAGAAATGATAATTGCATATAGTTTGTAAACTTACATTTGGTTTCCTTTTTTCCAGAAGATGACACCAAACATGATACCGATTACCATCGTCATAAAGAATCTGATAGCATTGTACTGCGAGTTCCTCCAGTAGGACCAGTGTTGTTTCCAGAAACAAGCCTTGCATTGAGTTAGGAAAGGTTGTGAGAATTGAGTAGGGAAGAAGAGGTCCTTGGAACCCAGTGCTGGAGTGCTTAGCTCCTTGATAAGCTCCTGATTTCTCCTGGAAAAAGTAAATCACGAAACATTTAGCAAACTCTCGGGGAAGAGAAAGAGAGACATTATTAGAGCATCCAACTCAAAACCAAATAACACTAAGGTGCCCAAGCTCCTATACTAATTTTGGAGGTGACAATTAAGCAATGTTGGACACGCTGTAAAGTTGACCCAACGTTGGGGATAACTTACTGATAGAGGCTGGAATGAGCATAGATATCGGCAAAATCAACATCTAGTTGAGCCTCGACTGCAGCCGAGCTGACGTCTAGCATCCAAGTAGCTGGATTGTAACCATCTTTAATCTTTGGAACCCCAGGAACCGCCTGCAATACAAGGTAGGTATCAAACTTTGAATCAGCACCGGTGAAATTTTCAGGTTTTTATTTAATTCATTGTTTTATACTGTCCTATTGATGCTGCTGTTGGAGGAATCAACGATAGTGAAGATAGTGGTGTTTTCATCCTAAATTGGATTAGATTATTCAAGAAAACATGAGTGTTGTGTAATTAACCACTGCAAAAATATGGGTATAGTGTAATTATCAAAGTAAAGGTTCCTTTTCTTTTTCCACAGCAAGGAGAACATCTTCATGCTAATATCCATGCAACTTTATCAACTTCAAATTTTTTATTTAAATATGAGTGGGAGCTGGAAAGAAAATTCAACCAGAAACTATTAAGAAAAAGACTTTATTGTTTATCAGATTCCCAAATTAGATTCTAGTTTACTAGTTGGATGAAAAACAGTACTGACCTCAAAATATTCAACAAGCTTGTGAGATTGGCGACCAAGAGGTCCAGCATATATCATTAGTCCTCCTCTCTTCATCAACAGCAGCTGCAACGAAGAACACAATAATGTCAAATTCAATTGCTGAAAGTAATAATGTTTGTATGCAGATTATACAAAAGCTTTGTTCTCCTATACAAGTACTTCAGAAAACATGGATCTGAGTTTATACCTCATCAAAAGCTTCAAAAATGTCGATGCTAGGTTGGTGAATCGTGCAGACAACAGTTCGCCCCGTATCCACCGTATTCCTCACAGTACGCATGACGATTGCAGCGGCTCTAGCGTCAAGGCCTGATGTGGGCTCGTCCATAAAAATGATGGAGGGATTTGCAACTAACTCAACAGCAATTGTTAGCCTCTTTCTCTGCTCAGTTGAGAGACCGTCCACTCCTGGAAGTCCAACTAGAGCATTTCTTAGAGGATTGAGCTCAACCAAGTCCATGACTTCCTCCACAAACATCTGGAATCAGTAAGGAAAAGAAAAAGTTTAGTGTAACGACTATGACCCTTGGTCCAGTGTCTTCTAAGTGGACTAAGCAACAAAGATTAACTCATATAGCTGGAATGGATTGTTGATAATGGTAAGAATAATTTTTCGGATGTTTTCCACAATTTTTATTTCCTAAAAAAGGAAAATAAAGCAAATACAAAATATAACCAAGCAGATTAATGGTGTAGGAAAAAAAAAATGAAAGGTGATTCAATGTGTTACCTTTCTTGTTTGTGTCTTGACATCCTTGGCAAGACGCAGCCAGGCGGAATACAAGAGTGATTCATAAACAGTAACGAATGGGGAATGGATGTCATTCTGTTCGCAGTAACCACTGACTCGGGCAAATGTTGTTTGGTTCTTTGGAAAACCTGAAATGCTAATGCTTCCTTCAATGTACCCCCCAGTCTTTCTCCCAGCCAAAACATCCATCAGTGTGGTCTTTCCAGCACCACTGACTCCCACTAATGCTGTCAGAATACCCGGCCTAAAAGCACCACTAACATCTCTTAACAGCTGCAGGCGGGTTTCTTCGATTCCTTGAGTCTTCATTTCCTGATATACAGAACAAAATCTTCAAGTTAAGACATATTGTATTAAACTGTAAAGTAAGACTCGCTGATTGGCAATAGAAATATTGTTATCATAATTTTGCAAGCAGTAAGTGGAACTGAATCTTTCTAACTACAACCCGAGAGAGCAAAAGATGAGTATCAAATCATATCAGTGGAATATTCTTTTCTTTTGTCGCTTTGCTTTTCGTTGGAAATTTTGCTATGTTTATACGTCCCACACAGAGGCTTAGAAATGTGAATCACCAGTGGAAGAGACTTACTGCAGGCATATCCACGTAGTAATTTACATGGTTGAAAGCAAGTGAAAGAGGCTCAAAAGGCAGAACCATTCCCCTTTTAGCTTGTGTATTCCCTGCGCCAACCGTTGAGCTGGTGTTTGCGTAAGGATTTCTCACAGACATGGCTATACCTGCATGCAACATTAGGTTAGTGATAATTCATCGTAGCAATCCATCATTTTATATGTGGGATTTGTACAGTGGAAGATTAATAAATAAACCTCTGACATGATAGTTCATGATGCACAGAATCCAAAACTCGGTTCTCTATCTAAAAATTATGTTCCCATGTAATAGGTCCATCCCTTGATTACCATTATTAGATTTCTTCCATATTAATCAATCAAGTCCAACAATAGTATCAGTAACTTTTGGATTATTTGCTTCTCCAAACATGGGGACATAAGTTTTGTTTTTGATATCATACACATTGCCTTAAAGTGAGGAAGAATGGAATGACCACATTAGGTCTACAAGAAGCAGAAGTAACGAAAGAACGAACCTTCACCATTGGATGAAATTTTTCGCCTTTTGTTATTTTGATCATCCTCCTCCACAATTACAGCTTTAGAATCACCAGGAACTGAAATTGATTTTGGTTAACAAAGTTAAAATGGGAACACTAATCATGGACCCTTTTAGAATAGCATGAAGCTGAATCATTAAGTAAATCGACTTACCCTTCATATATGTCAGTGCTAATATGAAAAGAGCATTGAAAAGCAGTGAAAACCCAACAAGTGCTCCAATGCAAATCCAGTACCACGTTTCGGTCACAAAGAGGCCTCGTTCCTTAAGAAGGGTCTTTCCAATTGTAGGCTCGGAAGAACCATTGATGGGCTGTTCCAGAAACCAGATGTTCACTTCATGTAATGGAAATATAATAAAGGAATGATACTGACAGTTTTTTAGTATTTTTTGGCAAATCAATCTCATTTTCATTTTTGTGGTGAGACATTTCTCCATCAAAATTCAAAGGCTGAAAACAATTTTAGAAACAGTTCGAAGCAAGTTTTATGCTCTCTCTGAAAAAAAAAAAAAAAAAACGAAAAGGGTACCGAACAAGGGATATATCACTGCAACTCATTAAGAGAACTTACCGCACTCCATCTTTCGGATAGAAACTCATTGATAGCTATGGCGTTCTGTCCATACATCATAGGTGAGACATAGTAGCCCCATATCATCCATGGTTTAATGTCATCTGAGAACCAAGAAGGAAATAGCGATCCTTAGTGGTCATTTCAAGTTATCACAAAATATTATGAAGGAGGCCAAAACTGCTTGGAAGTACCAGAAGCCCAGTTTGCGGCCCTCCTTGGAATGTGAGGAAAGGAAAAGGAAAGAAAAGTTCCTTTTCTGTTTGGTCCTAGTATGGAGAAAGGAGGGAAAAGTTTTTTTCTTATTCCTTACTCTTTCCCCATACGTGGCAAAACAAAACAAAACAAAGCAAAGCAAAACAACCACCCTTACTACCCTTATCTTTATCTTTCCCTTCTGCAACTTCCAAACGCAAGTACAATAGCCTTTGGCAAGAATTTGGACAGTAAAAGAAATGATGGATTTCTAACCTTTGGCAACAATGAAGCCTCCAAGCACGAAAACCAATAGCAAGGTGAGGGAACCAAGCATGTTCGCAACAACCTCAGTTCTTCCGGCAGCAGCAAGGAATCGGAATAGAGAGAGCGCCATCTGGTGCACACCACAGAAAGCCAGGAACTGTTTGAAGAACCTGAAAGAAAACATGAGGATATGTCAATACTGAAATCTGACTTAAAGCTGTAAATAAACCCAGCTATGTTTGGTAACACTGCCAATTTCAAAATATTGAGCTCACCTACTGGCAGCTGGTGCGAAGCCAATTGTGTAATAAGTAAGAATGATCCATATACCAGACTCCATTAGCGATATAGGAATCCGAAGGAGCCAAATGGGCAAGCCAAAAGCCCAAGCAGGGTAAAACAAGCTATCCCTCTGTTTGTAGAACACTGGAAGCCTAAAAACCGTCATGGCAAGCTCCGCCATTCCATTAAACATGACATTGATGAGACTGAAAAACAAGGCTCCCCAGAATTTTGCAGCGTCCTCAATTTTACCGGCTTTCATTTCTGTCCTCAAAAAGACAGTGAGTGCAATAGTAGCCATTATCGTTATCTGCGTCGTCTTGAAAATATAAATGAAAGAGTTTCGCTTCATCAGTAGCCATTCCCTTGCAAAAGATGCCCTGAAAAGTTCCCAGTTGGAAATTCCGTATTTCTCAGTCACCAAAGCCGCTGGATGGGCTCTGGACTTATCGTAAGGAACTCTAAGTTCTTCAGAGATCTGTTGTCCGATCTTGAAAGAATTGAAGGCCCTTGCAAATTCAGGCACCGAGACTAGTCTATAAGGTTGGTTCTTTCTGAACCAATACTGTTCTTGGTCTTTTTTGGAGGTAACCTCTTGAAGAAAATCTGCAATTCCTTTTCTCTCTGGGCATTTAAATCCAGTGTATTCGAAAAACTCGAGAACATTTTCTCGTGGACCTTGGTAGACGATTTGACCTTCCGAAAGGAGGATCACGTCGTCGAAAAGATCAAAGGTTTCGGGTGCAGGCTGAAGGAGGGAGATGACCATGGTTACGTCCATTATGTGAACCATTTGCCTCATGAACTTGACTATTTGAAAGGTGGTCGAACTGTCTAGCCCTGTGGAGATTTCGTCCATGAAAAATGCTTTTGCTGGTCCGACCAACATTTCTCCTGTATTCAGGACAATAGTCCAGTTAAAACATCAAAGCTCCAAAATAACAGAAATGCAAAAGAACACCCAAGTGATCTTAATTTACACATACCAGTGGTAACACGCTTCTTTTGTCCACCAGAAATGCCCCTTCTCATGTCGTCACCGACCATGATGTCAGCACAAATATCCAATCCAAGGATCTGTTAGAGAACCATAAGATATTTTAGCCATTGTCAAAAAAAATAAAATAAAAAATAAAGCCTGAAATGGAGCAATGGGATCAGAAACAGACCTTGAGTACATAATCAGTGATCAAACTGGTTTCCTGGCCAGCCATGGCTGTGGCTTTCATGAACGCGTCAATCTCCGAGTCTGGCTTAATACCCGCTTCTTTCTCTCTCCTCGACAGCTCAGTGAGCATTTCGTACCTGGTTCCGACTCCCAAGCAACGTCCAGAGAAATCCAGTGTCTCGCGAACAGTCATCTCACCGTAGTGAAGATCATGCTGGCTGATATAAGCACACGTTCTCTGAGGAACAAATTCCTTGAACTCATGACCACAGTAGGTCACTTTCCCAGTTACCTGAGAATACATAGGAAACGAAATGAGTTCAGAGAGCCAAACAAGAAAACGGGATTGGAATTTATGTCATAAGGTCCCAGTTCATATTTTGTTTTTCCCGTTTTTCGTTTTCGTTTTTTGTGGATCAAATGAAGAACAGGTGTACATATGAAACGAACGCAACTGAAGGGAATGTATAGAAGGAGGGAGATAACAAACTAACCCTGAGATTATCATCGGACTTCCCTGCGAGGGCCTGTAGAAATGTTGTTTTTCCAGCGCCTGGAGGCCCAAGAAGTAGTGTCATCCTGAAAAAATCAATATCCAACAATTCAATGAACAAAGTTAATTTCATTGAACGCTAAGATTTAGTTGCTTGCTTGCAGATTTCAGAATCGTTTTTCGTAAGACTTACTTGGTTGAAGGTTTCCAAAATGTTTTTTTTTTGGGATTCAAGGAAAAAGCTTGTTAGAAGACATCAAAAGATGCTTCCAAATTCTCGAATATCCAATTTTCAGCAAATCAATCAATATGGTTGGCCTTGATGATTAACTTTTGTGCGTTACACTGTCAAAGAATACTTGAACATACCTTGATGGTTTTATAACTCCACTCACATCCTTGAGAATGTTGATTACCCTTTTCTTGGATGGAGAAAGTCCAATAATTCCAAGAGCAGCCTACACAAATTAAACATAAAAAAACTGGAAAATCTTTATCTACCAATGGGTAAATTGAACACAAAGGCAAAATCCTTTACTAGTGAAACTAGTGTGAGTTGTGAATGTACTCCTTCATATATGATTTCAAACCTAGAAATTTCAATCTTCCATGTGCTATACGCAACAGATGTAACTTGTGCTCTTTCTTCATTTGATACATAGTGAAAACTAGTGTGAGTTGTGAATGTAGTCAACAAACTGTTAGGGAACCACGGACTTTGTTCACTTTGATTTTTCAAAATCACCCCCTCTCCCAGCACGGTCCCCAATAAGTTTTCTATCCAATTATTACTTTCATTTCTCTATCTATGTCTCTCCCCTCGTTACCCCCAAAACCTCCCTCAAAACTTAAACCAAACAAATTGTGTTTCTGTTTTTCAGCCTTGATTATGTTTGTGCGTCGTGGGTTTGTTGGTCTGGCCGTCTTCTCAATCTCAACATCTAACCTACTATTGCTATACTAGGAACAAGACCTTTTGTTGTGCTATACCATCATTTTTTACTACTTTACAAGATTTATATAACAGAGAATAATTGCAAAAATTCTACGTAATTCGGAACTTATGGGAAGAAAACAAGTTAACAAACAGAAGAAATTACCTCAATTGCATTCAAAGATGAATTGAGCAGAGTTGGTAGAGCTCTAGTCCCAACATACGCATCTCCCTCAACAGACAAATTCTGGAATCGCACTTCAATCTTTGGAATTTCAATTCCCACCCTGTTTCCATAAAAAACACAGCAGTCAATATTTCTTCAAAACAACATAAAAATTCTAAAGAAAACACTCGTCCATTCACGAATCATAGTATATACTTCAACTAAATTTGCTAGAGGGAGAGAGAGAGAGAGAGAGAGAGAGAGAGAGAGAGATTGACCTGTCAGTTCGAGCGCGCAGCCTCTGGAGGAACCTCTCATTATCATCTTCAACAACTTTCAAAATACTCTCCATCAGCTGTTTCTTGTCCTGAACCCCAAGATTAGCAACATCCACCTCGTTTGTCATAACCCTTCCATTGCTCGTTACCTGCTTCAACATCCCTTTCCTCATCCTATCATACGTCGGCAGCCGCTCGATCGCGGCCCACTTCAGCTCCTCTTCATCGTCCATCACCGACGACTGCCGTGTACTGTTCCTCTGGAACACGTCCGGTGGCCCCTGCCATACTTCCCTTATACTCGCTTGCCTCCAGCTCCGGCGACTGCTCGTCGCCCGAGACAAATCGTCGGCCACAAACCCCGCCGCCATCTTGGGTTTCTCCGGCTACCCAATACACCTTCTCAACTCTGTGTACAGATTCAGTGTATATCAAGTGAATCAAAGTGGGTTTTGCTCTGTGCTCTAATTGAACCCCTGGAATCTCAGCTTATGAGATCAATACAGAAAGCACAACTTCCACTAAGTAACCAGAGATTTTCAACTTACAGAAGAATTTTGAACCAATAAGATCGTGGAATTTGAAATGCGGTTATTTTTGGTGTGTTTGTTTCTCAAATGAGAAACTGGGTCATACTATATTTTGGAGGGAGGTTTTGAGTGGAAGGATATATATAACTGTTTGAAAACAAGAGAGAGAGTCAAGGGTGGTAGGCAAATAATTGACAAAAAATAGTATTTTTTGATGTTTGTTTTGTACATTTCCCACTATGTCAGTCCAAGTCAAAATTGGGGATGCCAGTGACAAATTTGTTCCCGCGTCCAACCGAGTTGAAACTAGGGTGGGCATCGTGTTTCGTGTTTTCGTGTTCTCATGTTGTGTTATATTCGTGTTTTGTGTCAAAAATAACTGATCCTAACCCCCTAACTTGGTATCGTGTTTGGGTCGTGTTCTTGTGTGTGTCAGGAATTCCCACCCCTAGTTGAAACCTTTACAGTGGGAATCTGGTGCTTCGCACCCTGAATGAAAGTTCTGCTGTATTTGACGGGTGATTGGTGTGCATATTTCCATGGTTGTACCAAATTTGGAAAACAGACAATAAAATTCTGGTGGTTGTATTTTGTTGACCAATTCAAGAAACCCCTCTTTTCTTTTTAACGGGGAAAAAAAAAAAAAAAAAACAACAACAAAAAAGAAAGAAGAAGCTTATTCACGGACTGTTGAAGTGCAGAGACAGAAATGAAAACGGGGTAAAAAAAAAAAAAAAAATTTTGTCCTCAACTATCTTAGCTTAGGGCTCTTCTCTCTCTAACCCTAATTTCTGCCGCCGCTCTCTTCTCTCTCTGCCTGGGGGGGAGAGTGCCGCTTCCTCCTCCCCCCGGGCTCCTCCCTCCCTCCACCTTTTCCTCCATCCCTCTCCACCCCGTCCCCCAACCTCCTTGTCATCTTCGCTTCTTCCCTTCTCCTTCGGTTTTCGGTTTCTGTCTAAGGATGTTGTGTTGGCGGCGGTTTTCCTTGCCTAACGGATTGACAGTCCGGTGGCCAACCACGCCGATGTTCTTCGTTGGAAGATTTCGGTTCCGGGCCTAACGGCTAGTGGTTGTGCGGCGGCTGAGGATGGAGCTTCGTGGTCTTCCGGTGGTTTTCCTCCGTTGCTCTTTGACGGCGATCTGTCCCCTCAGATGATATGGTGCGGCGTCTGGAGGTGAGGATCGTTGCTCTTTGGGCGGTTGGGGTTTCTGTCTCTTGGGTGTCTACGATGGTGGCTGTTCAGCTCACGTTTGAATGGCTGCTTGGAAGCTTGCATTTGATGGTCGGTGGTTGTTTGGCACTCCGGTGGTGGCGGATCTGGAATGGTGCAGGGAGTAGTTTAGGTTTAGCTTTTGGTTTGGGCTTGGCCTTTTTGGGTCGGGCCCTTTTGGGTGTATGTGTTGGTGGGCCGCTTCTGGGCCATTAGATGCTGTCTAGCGTTGGTATTTTGCGGTGGTGTTGGATGCCGGCTACGACGGCGTTTGGGCCTTCTCGGTTGCCGCGACTCCATGCAGTTTATAAGATCCGCTTAGGCGGTGTCTTGGCTGCCACTCTTGGAGTTTCGGCCGCTCGTTTGGGATGCGTCGACGTGGCTGTTCATCTTCCAGGTTTGATTAGGTTTTGGCGGCCGCGGCTGCAGACATGGAGATTCGTTTGGATGGGCTGTCATGGAGTTTTTTGATCGGGCTTTGTTTTGGTTTCTCGTTTGGCTCCTTGCCAACCGTTGGGATTCGATGTGGTTTGTTACGTCCTGTGGTTGTGAGGGTGAAATTCCCTCCGACAGCGTAACTACCCTTCCTCCCTTTTAATCTTTGTATTATTTCAGAGATTAATAAAGTTATTTGATTATCAAAAAAAAAAAAATGAAAACGGGGTCCCTGTTATATTGTCTTACATTTAAAAAAATAGTACCTTACATGTAAAATAATTTGAACAACGATTGCCGAACGAACCGTTCAGATTAGACATTACACGGGTGTAATGCCTTTGGACACGTCCGAATACCGTGACTATCATTTAGTTCAATTTTTTTCCCAGCATTTTCATATATATATTTTGATGCAACGGAATTTCATAGCATTACAAAAAAAAAAGAGAGAGACTTTATAGCCGATATTAAACAGAGAGATAAACCACATGGATTCGACATAAAGAGGCCAAACACAGGCTGATCAAAACAAAGCTAATGTATAATAGATCATTAGATCTAGTCCATCTTGTTATTCTGCCCCTAAGCGTTTTCTTTATTCGTATTATTTTTTCTAGCTCTGGAATTTAATTCCTACCAATTTCGAGTACTTGAAATCTCATGTCCCATGCGTACAGGATCGTCACGGGGGTTAGCGAGAAAATTAGTGTGTTAAGAACCAAAAAGAGTTCGAAATCTCTCCATAGAGTCGAACCCAAACCTTCTCCTTAAAAGTCAAAGGGTACAACCAAATGTGCTAAGAGCCACATCTAATCGAAACTATTTTCAAAATAGAGAAAATTGAAACCTTATCGTCAAGACTATAAATTTTGCAATTGCATGGATTGATGTGAGGGTCATGCTTTCATGAAAGTGATATATCTTCTGTATTTTAAGATTTTTTATTGACCGATAATACGTGACGTATCTTTCGTATTTAATATTTCGATGTTTCAATCATTTCATGCAATAAAATATCACAAAAGAAATACAGAGTAAAACAGTACCAATGTTTGACGAACGTCACTCGAAAATTAAAAAAATTATATAGATGGGTACGATCGATTTTTATTGTCACGCGCTAACGCAAGTATAGAATCTTGTATTCTGAGAGATTGGCAATACATGATATATCTTGATATTTCAACTTAACCCAACACCTTACGGCACGAGCTGACGACAGTCATGCACCACCTGTGTCCGCGTTCCCCGAAGACACCCCTCTATTTCAAGAGGATTCGCGGTACTATTTCATGTAATATACTATTTGCAGAAATAATATCGAGTACAACGCTAACAAATTTCGTCACACAATAAAAAATTAAATTGTCGATAAATAATGTAGACATTCATTGCCATGTTTTGACCCACGTAGATGGTCTTTTATTATGTTATCTTTTTTTTTCTTTTTTTTTGCTCAGTTATTACGTTATCTTTTAGGTTAAATTCCTTAGAGACCCCCATCTATACTCATTTTCCACAGAGACCCCCTAACCTTTAAAAGCGTCCCAACTCACCCCCTCATCTATTCGAAATTATAAAAACCCCTTACTCCGTTAACAGAGTAAGAGAAATGACTATTTTACCCTCATTTAAAAACCCATGTACAGAAAAACCCCTTCTCCTTCTCTTCACATACAGAAAAAACCCCTTCTTACACCACTGGTTTTCCTCCTCTGTTTTTGCGATGTAGCATCAACGGAGAAGAACCACGTACTCCTCCGCCATCTCCAACCGTCGGCAAACTAAGTCATACCAGCGCTACCATTTTTTTTTCTTGGTAAAAACCCTCTCATTGAACCACAAAAATACCCAGAAAATCATCGTACGTACACTACAAAATTGAGGAAATAAAAAACTAAGATAAATGAGAATGGTGGATTTGTACTCCCTTGAATCCGAAAGTAGATCAAAATTGAAACCAAAATTGGACCTCCAATCAGCGAAGTTGATTAAATGTACGGCAAGGAGACTTCCTCTACGGTTCTGATGTTGCGATGGGCTTTGTTTTCCAGCGGCAGGAGAACGCGAAGGAGTTGATTTCGCAAAGTGAGAGAGAGAATTTGTTTCAAGGGCTGAGATTACTTTGAAGGCGTACCTTCGGTACGAGCCGGCGGCGACATTCTGAGTGATCGCATCCGTTGATTCGAGCATCGCCTTCAATAACTCCGGCAAGCACCTTCAGGTATCACGTATAACAACCTACTTTTCTTGAACCCCTAAATCGCACTCACACTGATGTTTGAAACCATAAATCGAATTGAAACCCCTGAAAACATCATCCACAACTCCTAAAACCCTTCAAAATCCAATACCCAGTAATTTTCGACCACTGAAAACACTCGAAATACCCTACCCATTTCTGATTGAGGGGCGTAAGGGGATCTACGGCAGCCGAAAAATCAGTCAAGGAGGGGCGTGAGGAGATTTGCGGCAGCCAGAGAATCATTGGAGGAGAATGACCCATTTCTAATTGAGGGGGTCTCGCCCTCGAATTTTTTCCCCAAACAAAAGCTACTCGATCTTCAGCTACCTCCTTATGCCATTGATAACGAGAAATGCCTAATTTAATTCTTTATCATTATTCTCGAGAAAAACCAATATATAAGACAAACAAATTGCTATGTTTACACAGTGTATGCATATGTTGTTGAAGGGCATTTTTGTCTTAAAATTGCCCAAAATGAGGATATTCTCTCAG
Source organism: Vaccinium vitis-idaea (assembly GCA_963854785.1). Taxonomy (NCBI): domain Eukaryota; kingdom Viridiplantae; phylum Streptophyta; class Magnoliopsida; order Ericales; family Ericaceae; genus Vaccinium; species Vaccinium vitis-idaea. Next base: position 26,997,634 of record OY978223.1, on the reverse strand, counting down.
CTGCAAACGAAATTTTAACGGAAGGGGTGAAGCTGGCTAACGGATATAGATGAGGGGGTGAGTTGGGACGCTTTTAAAGGTTAGGGGGTCTCCATGGAAAATGAGTATAGATGAGGGGGTCTCTAAGGAATTTAACCTATCTTTTATTGATTAATAATGATACCTAATTATATTCCTTAATTAAATATGTACTTTGATTTCCCTATCATTTTCTGTTTCTCTTTTCTTAAACGTGCGACTTCAAGTAGTAACACGGAAGAAACACTTTTAGACCTTTTTAAAATAAAAAATATATTTTCTCGTGGGCAAGGAGAATATGAACAAGAGAGAGGAGACTTGGCGACTTTGAAAGGCCTTCTAGAAGTCTGAGAGGTCAGGAGAAATTTTCCACCACGTTGCTACCCATCATAACATTAAGGAAGACCTGGGTCCCATTATGTGATGAATTATTCTACTCCCACCAAAAACAATTTTGAGTGGTGGGTTCCCCAATCCTTTTTCCCCCACTTCGGATCTCTTTCCTTCTTCACATCCCCTCAATCCCCAGCCGGTCCGGTTTTCTCCTCTTCTCATCTCTTCTTGGCAGCGCGATAGTTGAGGCTTTTTTTGTATTGAGCCAGGTAGGGTTCTTTTGAAACCTAGACGAGTGGTCCAATTTGATTTAGTGCCCTTAAAATTTGTTATTGATGAAGAGTAATGATATACACAGAGCAAAGCAAATGACTATTTGGTGGCCCATTCAGTGGGTGGAATAAGTCATAGAAGGGGCTACATAAGAAGTATCCTAATAAAAAACTATTGGTAAGAATTCATTTGTGAATTTGAACCACCGATTGCAGAAATTGTTGTTTTTTTCTTTATTCGAAATTATTTTGACTTTGTTAACTTTGCGTCAATTTTTTTTATATATATTATTGGTTCATTAGGACGAGTGAAATCTGAGAAGCGAAAAAAAATGATCAACGAGTGAAATCTAAAAAGTAAAAAAAAAATTATGATCGAATCGAAAAAAAAATAAGTAAAAATAAAAATAATCTTAAACAGACAAATTTTATGGATTGTTTTTGTTTTTATTCAAAAAATAGTTCGATGCATGTTTTTTTATTTTCTGATCCTCTTGTTAAGACAAACCAATAATCTACAAAAAAAAAAAAAAAATTAGGAGATGAATGATCTCCAGTAGGCTTGGGAATAAATCCGATTCAATCGAAATTTGGTCTGAATCCAATCCGAAAAAATCTGATTCAGATCCGATAAAACTAATCTGGGTGCTCAGTAAAATATAGGCCTACTACTGCCTAGAGAGGTTCTCTCTCTAAAACTTAGAGAACCTTAGGGTTTATCCTTTTTTTTTTTTTTCTGCCGGCCCCCTTCCCGTCCGGCCTTTTTCCTCCTCCCTTCCCTTCCTTTTTCCTCCTTTCTCCCTCTTCCACCCTCTGATTCCACCCTCTAATTCCTCACCTCCCTAGTTTTCTCCCCATTTTGAGATTTTGAGGGGTGGGGCTGCCGCCTCTCCGCCCCACCCCTCCTTCCCACCACTTGCCGAACACCCACCATCTACCTTTGGCCGGATCCGGACACCCACCATCCACCTCAGACCAGATCCTCTCCGCCTCTCCTCCATTCTTTTCCTTTTGGGTTGTTTCGGGCCTGACTACGGGTAGATCTTGGGTGCCCCTGCCCCCTCCGATAAATAAAGCTTTTTGATGCCATGGGCGGCGACTATGGAAGCTTATTTTCGTCCAGGGAAGTGATTAATCAAGATCTCGGTGGAACTCGGTGCGATTCGGTGGAACTCGGTGGGGCGACCCAGTATGGATCGGTTGTGCCAGTGCTGGGGTTTTTTGCACTCGGTGGAAATGGTCATCAGCATACGTATACTGCTAATGTAAGCATGCAAAAGAGAATCAGAGATGACATGCCTTTTGCAATCCTGCCACCAGTAGATAAGCCATTACTTCGCAAAGAATGTGGAACTCAGTGACTCGGTGGAACTCGGTGGGCGACTCAGTGGGTCTAGGCTTGGCTGTACCAGTTCCTTTGGGGTCTGATTAATTAGTTTTTTTTTTAGTTTAGTTTTGTTATTGTTTTTGTTCCCGATTACCTTGCGCTGTGTTGTCTTATGGATTGTGCTGGGAATCGATTGTGATTCTCTACTGCTACCTTTTGAATCGGATTCATCATTCCGTCCCTTAGGTGTCGGGTCTGCTTTGACAGGTGTGTCTGCGAGTCGGTGGCCTTGTCAGCCTAATGCCGTTCTCATTTCACTTGTTAGTAGTTTGGGTTTCAATCCTGTCTTTTGTAATCGGTGCCGGATGGCGTTTGGATATACTATCTTGACTATTTAAAAAAAAACTAATCTGAATCTGACAATTCAAATTCCTATTGGATTAGATTCGGATATTACGAGATTGAATTAGATATACCAGATTGGATTCTAATATAATCCCATCCAAAATTTTACTAACATATCACTGTGGGATTCCGATTAGATCATCGAACTCCCACTTTTGCTTTTTCCAGTTTGGAGTATACAAAAACCAGCTCCGATCAAGTGTGGGATTCCCGTCGTACAGATCTCGATGGGTGATAACGCTGGAGAGTCAGAGTTAGCGGCGGTAGAGTCTGTGATGGAGAAATCGTGGAGAAGTTCCATGACCACAATACGTCATCGTTGGATTCGGAAAATGAGAAATCACCATTGTCTTCCACAATACTTGCGTCGTTGTTCTTCGGATTCGGATAATAAGAATGAACAAAATTTTCTCCAAAAATTTTCAGGGGACTGATCCGTGTTTATTAGAAATCACTGTTGAATAATTGGCAGTGGGCCAATTTGAGAGAGGTGGCTCAGTCCTCTCCTTTTCTCCAAAGATCAGATCCAGCATTCAACCAAAAGCAGCAAATGCATTGTCTCAATGTCTGGCGTTGGCTTGAATACACCACTGGAATAGTAGGGGTGGGAATTAATGACACGACCCGACAACACAATACGAATACGACACGAAATTAGCGGGTTAGTGTTGAGTATTTCTGACACGAAACACGTTTATGACACGACCTGAAAACACGATTAGTAAACAGGTCAGATTCAGGTTGAACCCGCATAGCCCAAAAATGACACGAATTAACTTGTTCATCTAATCGTGTCGACACAGTAACCCCAATCTGATAAAAAAATGGCACGAATTAACATGTACGTTTTCATGCTCCGAAGTTGTGCTTGCTGCAGCTGAAGTTTATCCTTTGATATCAAGTTATTATCTCCATGTTCTCACATTTGCAAGGTTTTGTTATTGTGGCTAAGGTTCTAAGCCTACACATCGTTTTGGCTGATTTAATTACACATCGTTTTGGCTGATTATAATTACACATCATTTTGGTTGGTTATAATTATTCTCTTTGATATCTAGCCTCTTTAATCTATTGTAATGGTTACTGTGGATTAATAAAATAAAATAAAATCACCGTGCAAAAAAAAAAAAAAAGAGTTAATCGTGTCAACCCGAACACGTCACAATTTTTAGCAAGTCGGATTAGGGTTCATATTTTTCGACATGATTAATTAAGCAGGTCATTTTGACACGAACACGGCTTGACACGGCACAACACGACACGACGCCCACCCCTATGGAATAGTGAGGGAGTAAAGGCAGTAGTTGATTTTCTCCCCTATAAATTTTAGCCCTTTAGGCTTCGTATTGCATCTCAGAGTGAGAGATCTTGTGAGGCTAGATGTGAAAATCAGAGAGCGTAGGGAGTTAGGGAGAGCTCCACTTGAAAAGCTTGTTGGATTTTTCTTGAGAGAATTGCTCCTATTCCTCTGTGGAGTACTCGAGTTTGAGGAACTACGCAAAATATTGTGTTTGGTTTGATCTCGTGGGCATAACAATCATTGCCTCTGTTTTATCCGATTGGGCTCAATTTTCTTTAATAACTCGTCAGCTCAACTTCGATTAAGCCTTTCATTTACGAATTAAGCTGTACTCAAATTTCTAGTAATATTTTCAGGCGATCGATCAAAATCATCAGCTAAATTGCAGTTTGGTTCATCTCTCACTGATTATGGAGGTTGTTCAGTTGAACTGATCTTCTAATAGATCGATTTCTTATTCCAACCAGTTCACAAACGCTAAGAGAAATCCGGACAAGGTTTTACGCGGCTGTATAAGTGAAAAAATAATAATAATAAAAACAAAAAAAAAACAGATCGAATTCGGATTTTCGGATTGGATATCCGTTTTTTTCGGATTCGGATTTAGCGAATTCGGATTCGAATCGGTTTTCAAGTATTTTGGATTTGGATCCTATTTAATTCGGATCCAATCCGGTCCATTGACAGGCCTAATCTTTAGTCATTGATTAAGACTGGACGGAACAATTTAAATTTGTACTATCCATTTACTGCAATTAATAGTTTAACTCAAAACAGAAATTGGACCGGAGAAGATCCGAACCCATTAAATTAATCTAAATTATGTGTGGTTACAGAATAGTGATCACAGTCTAATCTAAATGAACAGCGATACATACACTCCCTGGGAGCCACCACTCAGACTCACTCTAGGGCTCAGTTTCTCATAATGAAAGTGCCACAACAAGTACTGAAAGAAAAAAAAACTACGAATTGCCAATAATTCAAGGTCAACAATAATATCAGATGCCTAAAAGTCAAGCTAAGGGTACCAAAGAGTGAAAACACCTTACTACTGGTTCAAAGTAGGGCCTTGCCATTAATTTTGGTAGTCTTTATCCAGCTTTTGATAATAACTGGCACTTAGGCAGTCCGTTAGGGTCACTATTTGTTGATTTTTGTTTATAAGATTTGTTGATTTTTTTTAAAAAAGATAATGTCTCTATGACTTTCTCACCCCAAATTGTCCACCCAAATTGATTACCTTTGTCTCACTCCTGTCAAATTTAAACGTTGGACTTTTTTTGATCGAGATTCCTCAATCAATTATCTTGAGAATTTGCTTATCAAAAAATATATATATATAAATTTGTCGCTTTGTCACATAATTGGATACTTTCTAAACTAACCGTCAATGCTGCCGTGTGTGCAGTTAGATGGGGTTCAGACATAATTCATGGACATAAGTTCAGAAGCATCGCTAGTTGATTTTGTTAGACCGCCAGAACTTTCTCTGAAACTAAAAACCCATCTGGTATTTTTGACAACTTGTTAGAAAGTCTAGAAGGATAATTCAATTTTTCTTCCATAGTTCCATTCCAACTGAGGTAACAATCCTTTAGGGATTTTGGATTTAAGCAGATGGAGTATATAGCTAACCTATCCTTCAATCTTAATGCAAAGCCAGGCAATATGGAAACTTGAAATGTTCTAATTTGGATTAAAGCCTGCTAGCTAGCTTCTCCTCTTGGACCAAAAGGTCAAGAAATACCTTGAAATATGAATTAAGAAAGAAGCAATCCCCTTAATCGAGATATAACAATTTTTCACTTTTCTATTGTATCAAACATATTTCAAATCTTTTTATGTTTCCAGGAGATGAATAACTTGTCATACTAAACTCTTATGTCAAGTCTACTGGTGATGGTACCAAAAGCTAAATCTTAAAACTCCTTGCCTTGATATTGCGAAGCCCATCACTCTTAGGGCCGGTTTGCTTAGCCAAACAGTGAGCATCGGATTAGACTATATATCCAAGGTGGCCACATTTCCGGTGTGCAGTTTTTATATTTTTCCGAAGCTAATTTTTTATGGGAAAATATGTCGTGCGGGATTATATCTCCCTTCACTATTAGTCCCGTCAAAGTTCAAACAATCGGGCCCTTACGTATCAAACTGCACACCACACAAGCATGCAGAGTAGGATATTTTAGCTATGATTCAGTTAATCACTCCATTGATTTGACTCCACTCAGCCAGCCATAACTGCATATTTTGACGAGTCATAGAAACATAAGCAAACTTAATCACGCCTGTAATTTAAGTCCCCAATTAAGTTCAAAAGACGGCTGACCGTTGGCAAAGGATTCGGGTAATATACCAGAAAGCAGGGGCCTAACTTGAGTATTCAATTCAAGTTCTGCAAACTAAAATTCAAAAGCTGACATCAGGGAAATAACACAATATCCTGTTTCTAACGAAATTCAGGCACCATTCTCAGCAATACACGCATTATTTTTTTTTCGATATAAAAGCAGACTTTCGAGTTTTTCAACAGGGGGAATGAATTCCCGCATGACTACGGCATGAATAACATATTGGGGGAAATGAACTACAAGAAATCACCTTTTTTCACCTTTGCAATTAGGCTGTGGTCAAGATGGCCTTGTTCCACTTGAGCACTTTAGATATTTCATTCCTCCATGCTAGAGATCAAAAATTTAGCAGCCCGTTTGGTGCGCTGAAAACAGGCCACAGAGCTTGGCATTTTCTCTTACTCAAGGTTCTGAATACCGTATCGGTTAGAGTACCGGTAGGATATCGGATACCGTTTCGGAGTTATTGCTATTAGTGTTATTTTCCAACATCAAAGAATTTTGGATCACAAATACAGTTATCGAAAAGGGAAAAAAAAATAGTAGAAGTAGTCTGGTACCGTTCGGTATTGACCGGTACTTAGCCGGTATTTCCAGTATTGTCCCGGTATTGACTAATACATAAAAGGAAAAAATAAATTTAATATTAGTCCGGTATTTTCCGTCATTGTCCGGTACCGTCCGGTATGCCCTACATTTGCTGGTACCCGACCGATATGGCTCGGCATTAGACACAATACGATATTGGGGGTCCTTGGTACTGTTTTTATAAAAAAAAAAATCGGTATGTACCTGCTGGCAGAGAGAGGTAGTTATGGACACAAAATAGCTTTGCCTGTCTGTAAACCAGTATGTACATTTTTTATTGAGATATATAAAAAATACTTAAACAACAACTGAAACCGAAAAGGGGCGACGTGTAATAACCCGAAATTTCTTAAATAAAAATTTCGATTTATTAATTCGAATATTTAATTTTAACATCGCTAAATAAAATAATTTATTATTTAATTTAAATAATTTGAATAAAATTAGATTTAGTTTGTTTCTTTCCTTTTATTTATTTTTTCGCCCCGTAAATCAACGCGTGCACACCGGGTATTACACCACATCGCGTCCGGAAGCCTTACTAATTCCCCCAACTCCTATTTTGTCTCCTTATGACTAACATCACCCTATTTAATACCTAAATTAGGCCTATTTCTATTTTTGGAAAAAACCTAATTAGGCATGTGCCCAATTTTGACTTTTCTTCAATTTTGGGGGGAGGAAAGGGGAGAGAAATTTCTTCCCTCGCCGTATAATTTTATGGGCGTGTATCCGCACGCGCGTTCGTGCGCATTTCGGCTCCGTTTTTCTTCCAATTTTCCTAAGCGTTATATTTTTGGATTCTCTTAAGTCTATCTAGGAATTTCCTATCATACTTATTTATTTTCTTAAAATTAGTAATCCTTTAATTATTATTCGCGGTACACTAGTTAGTATTTTTCGCTCACAAAACCAACCTTTCGGAGCATTTTTCGTCCCAACGGTGGGGAACTTATCTCCCAATTAATGGGGGGACACTTTCTATCCTATTTATCTAGCCACATAAGGCTATAAGTATATAGGTTTACTTTTTCTATAAAGTGCATATGTGTATATATGTATAGATGTATATATATATATATATATATATATATATATATATAACACCCCGTGGCTAGTTTCGTGTGTATAACTGGTACACAAAACTACCCATTTCGCCCCAACCTAACGAACCTAGACATATTACGTCGTATCCTACGTATCTAGAAACCCATACTTGGACCCCAAGACTTTGCACCTAGTAAAAGTTGACCTTATCTTAAACTAGCCATTAAAGCCTACAATTTTTACTTTTACAAAAGGTTTTTTGGACACTTGTGGGGAGAGGGAATGGCTGGTCATTTTGGGGAGCGTGTACCCATTGGTTTGCATATAAATAGCAAGCTTACTTCATTTGAAAGCTCACACCAAAACCTTCCAACTTCTCTACTTTGTGCTTTCTAGTGTTCTTGAGTGAGTTCTTGAGTGTTCTTCCACATTCAACCTTCCACCACCACACTCCACCACCCTCGACCACCCCTAGATCTTAAAAAGTAAAGCGTTTGAGTAGCCGTTACTCCGCCGGAATCCAATTAGCTTATCGGCTTCCAACTAATCATCAGAATAAAGGTAGATACTTTATCTTAACCCTAGATTAGTATTTTCTAGTTCATTTTTAATATGTCATTATTATGCTTAAATGTGCTTAATTATGTTTAAACGAGATTATGTTGGATGATTAGCGGTTTAATGAAAGATTAGACTTGAAAAACACACTTAGTCATTACTATGCACGATTTGAGATTTACTTATCAAAAAGCACCGTTATAATGCCCGATGAACTTTTGAAAAACCAAATTATGCAGTTATAATGCCCGAACGAAAATCGACTTTTCAAATTTACGCAGTTATAATGCCCGACTGATTTTCTGAACACAAGAGCTTTTCAAATGAAACGAGATTTCCCAGGATTACTAAATAAATATTTTAAATTTATTTAGGCTGACAAATAGAATCCATGACTAGAATGTCTAGTCAGGCTCTTTCTTCGTTTAGCCCAAACCAAGTGGTGATTCGAAGAACGGATCTTAAAACACGCCAACGGATTCAAACTACTAGAGTTTCTAGTAAGGCTCTTTCTTGGTTTAGCCCAAATCAAGTGGTGACTCGACGAACGAGTCTTAAAACACGCCAACAAATCCAAAAGCAAGCATGACCTCTAATGTTTTTTTTGTTAAATTCTCGGAAGAAAGAATTTTTGTCTTTGAGTAACACGATTATCAGAAATATTTTAAACGGAGGATTTTTATGAAATTAAGGCATGTGCACGTTTTCCGAGACGGTACGACACGACACGTTTTTCGATAAATGAACGATTGTTTTCACAAGAAGAGATAGAGATGAGAATGAAAATGATGATGTGATGAAAATTGAGACGATATTGCCATTTGAGTCTCGCCTTAGTTCCCCGGGGTGAACTGGTGGTCAAAGCTCAATGGAACTATACGGTAGTGCTGTTTGGGTTCTGCCTCAAATTCCGCGGGGAGAATTTGGTGGTCGAAGCTCACTCAGTACAACACATAGTAAACGGATCTTATAAACAGGCTGTTAAGTTCGATGCTATAAGAAAACCGAGACTATGTCGTGTGTGACACGGAGTGAACGGACTTTATAACCTGCGGGTAGTCGGTGTTATGGGTAGCCGGGACTTCGAACGGAAAGGTTGGTGACCGTTAGAACGGCGTTGTAGAACGGGTCAATAACTTTCGAGTGGTGTGAGACAGTTAGTTGGTGACCGTTAGAACGGGGTTGTAGAACGGGCCAATAACTTTTGAGTGGTGTGAGACAGTTAGTTGGTGACTATTAGAAAGGGGAAGTAGAACGGGCCAGCAACTTAATGAAATTTGAAGAAGAATTCTATTACACGAGCTGTTACGAGATACTGATACTGTACTCTGATTTGAAAAGAAACGGGATACTAATTTCATTAAAGCTGCACTCTGATTTGATTTGATACTGATGCATTGACACGCATGAACTTACTGTTTTGATAAATGATTTTCAACTATTTACCTGCCAACTTTATTGTTCTAGAATTGCTAGTTTAAGGTTGGGGTAGGGTATCTATTGAGCGTCCTCGCTCATGGTGTTGCACTTGTGTAACCCTGACTGAAAAACCCTAGTTTGCCTAGGTTTATAGTTTTGCTATGTTTTAATCTTTTGTAGAAAATCAGCCCACCAAACAAGATGTCAATCAATCACACAACGGAAAACAACAAATGAAGAACACAACGATATACGTGGAAAACCCCAATACGGGTAAAAACCACGGGAAGGAATCAAAACGCTATACTCAATGTGTAGTTACAAGCAATCTTACCAACGATCGTGAATCCTCACCAATCGAACCTAAGAACTACTTGCCGAATCCTCGTTCACTACACCCAGTGCTTTGACCGCCGTTGCCTTGAATCCACAAGCCTTCCATTTGCCTCCCGGAATCCACCGAAGGACTTTGAAGCGCCTCTCGAACTCCACGAAAGGACTTTACTCAGAGATTGATTGTTTTTAAAGAAGAACAAACCCCTTGAAGATGATCTTGAAACTCACGGCATTCACAAGCCTTCACAATTCTTCAAGGTTCACAAACCCTAGCCGCCGAAAGTGATGAGGGATGGAAATATTCGTGTTAGGGTTTTTATCACCTCAGCTCTCTAGTTTTTCGACCTAATGGCTGAGATTTTATAGTTGTAGAATCGGGCATTTTTGCCGGCTATTTTGCTCGAGCAAAATATCCAGCAAAATCAAACAGAATGTTTTGCTAATAAATGGGCCTCGAAATGCTTGAGCAAAAAAAGTGCAGCATCTAACTTCTTTCCTTGTGCATTTCCAATGATATAGTTGCCAAAATCCAACGTATCACCAAATCCTAGCATATCACCAAATCCCATGTTCTCCGAATCCGTATTACTTCCGTATGACTTCCAAATCCCATATTATTTCCGTATTACTTCCATATTCTCCAAATCCAATTTCACGATTCCAGTTTTTCCATACCGAGACTAGTACCGTTTTTTTGTCGAGACCCAATCTTTGTCTTCAAAATGAGCAATCCGTCTTTGACTAAAAAACTACTGCACTCAAAATAAAAATACATATTGATATGATTCCTTTTCCACACCTAAAACAGACACTCTAAAAATAAATACCGAAGATTACAGTGCCATAAAAAATACGATACACCCAAATGTATATGTTTTGGGCATGGATTTGCCAAACCAAAGGAAGATCGGCCTATTGGGCTTACAATCTCCCCCTTTGGCACTTCCATGACAAAACATACTAAACACTAAAAACTATACCCCCCTAAAAGAGTGTGATAGGAAACCTGCAAGCTGCACCACAGACACAAATACTTCACACAAATTATTAGTGTTAAGCTTCTCCCCCTTTTTGTCACGGAAGGACAAAGGGAATAATAACAACCAAGAATATCAAGGGAATAATAGTGTGCAATTAAGAAACGCATGAACAACCATAAAACATGGGAACCAGCCACAGTCAGCAATTGATAGTGCACCACAATAAACGACAGTCGGTGACATAAACTAGCCATACTAATATACTGAATTAGATGCTATAATTAAGACTGGTATAAAAGAATTTAGTAGCCAAAAGAAATATTATGAAATTAAGAAAGAACTAGGCCAACACAATCCCCAAACAAGCAATACTAAATATAAAAAGAACAACTTTGGTACAATGAAACCAATTTCTAGAAAAAGATACTGATTATTCAATATAGAATTAGTGATCGACTACCCTCTTATTTTTTAAAATATATATGTGTGTAAGTACATAAATGACATAATTAGAGCCGCCACGTTTTAGTTATTTATGAATTTTCTTTAGAGATTGAGAAAACTAATGGGACTCCTTAACATAAGTCTTCCATCCAAATAAAATTTCTTTCAAGATCAAGCACATGTGAATCAGGTTGATGGTTATTGGATTCAATGAGCACACATAAAGTATAATGCACTGACACATCTTAAATTCAAATAGCAATAATATACTTAGACAACAGATGTATCATGAGTCAAGTATCGATGACAAAGGTGAGTGTGTGAGTCACGTCAGATTAAGCAAGATCAACTCAACACAAAACTTGATTTCTCATGTAGGCACGGAGTGCCAATATAAACTCTCCCCAAGTCAAACCAAGCAATTTTTTGGATTTGTCAATGAGCCAAGCTCCCCCTCAACAAATACTCAGTGAATTTCCACCTTCCTCTCATGCATTTTTTATTTTTTATTTTGTATATATATTTTTTAAAATAAAAGAACCCCCTTAACAAGTTCAATGCTCATAATGTGGTCGTGCAATGCCAAAGTCCCTTAAGCTTTCTAATTGACCCGTGTAGCGAGCTTTAGGCCAGTGACACCCAATCAAATGGCCTTAGGGCACTAGGTATAGAGAATACCCCAACGGACTTAATTACTCAAGTAAAAAAGGCTACGAACTCAAGCAAACCACATATTACAATCCCGAAACTCTCCACCGTTTGACGCGAACACTCACTGCTTACTGAGACAAGAGGCCCGGTTACTAAGTGGAAAGCTTGAAAATGCAGAGAATATGAATTCAATCTCATCACATTTTTCAACTAAACACCCACACAATAATAATTTTTTTTTCGTTATATAAAGGCCTTGATAAAATCATAATTGCTAAGCGGTCAATCTCAAAGGAGTTGCACAAGGCACATGCCAGCTACATGAGAAATGACAGTTAAGAGCTAAGGAGTTGGATATATCTGACGTGAATGAAGTGTAGATCATAGGACATGACCCATACTACATTTGATTCTAGAATATCATCCAAGCCATATAGAGATAAAAGAGATGCATAGGCATACACAATATGAAGATCCTCATAAAATCTCATAACAATTAACTGATCCACTGTGATGTCTAAAGGGCAACAAACACAAAAAAAAAATGATTTTTTTTTATCAAGATAATTAAGACAACTATAAAGGAACGCAACATTGGGAACATATAATCAAATAAATAAAATATTTGAGTTTTTTTTTTAAATTTTTTAAATGAGGAGAGCTACATATTAAGCAACAAAAATAAATAAATAAATAAACCAATGTAGACCATAGCTTTAGTTGAATGATAGACAACGTATATCAACTTAGACTTATGGAAATGAGACCAAGCATTAAAAAACAAAATCAATTCCTCACACGCTACCAAGTTCAACTTCCTTACCCAAATAAGTTTAGTCTTGGCCTCCTCAACCTTTCTAACAATTTTAGGCATGTGTTTGGAAATTACATTCCTATCCTTAGGCTGTGGTGTCACTTTATGTCTTGGCCTATAAATTTTACTCTTGTTGCTATTAGCATAATATTGAGGTGGAGCAGTAGTGTACCTATAAAGTTTGAAGCATCGTGGTCTAATATGACCATTCACTCCACAAAAATGACATGTAGGAACCAACTTGTCAACAGTATGTGGACTTTCTACATGTGTGCGATACGTATGTGCCATACGAAATTTCTTACAATGAGGTCTTATGTGACCTTTGATACCACAATAATGACATATGAGAATATGTTTAAAAGAGTTAACCTCACCACGCTTGGTAATGGTACTTTTACCTACTGCGCATTGTTTCTTTGCCTTCAGAGAATTTGCCTCTGTGCGAGTTCCTTTGACATTGGTCTCGTTGATGCGCAACTTGGCTTTATTGGCCACAGGAGGAATGTGAGCACTGCCACTAGACTGAATAAATATAAAGTTTCCTCTTGCCTTTGATGATAAATCACTTTCTATAGAACCAAGGCCTTCTTTGTTTGAATCCATGTTTTGAGATACCAAGACGTCCTCTAAAACTTGTGAACCTACATCCAAATTCTTAAAAGTAGCATTGGCCTTGTCAAGTTCAACTTGCAAATTTGCTACTTTTGCTTCAAGAAGTTTGTTAGTCTCAAATAAAATATGCATCTTATTTTCAAGAGTCAGATGCTTCTGTTTAAGAACATCAAGTTCATGCAAGGCATCAATTATCTCTTTCTGGCTATCATGAAACTTGGTTGTGAAAGATAAAAAATTCTTGTTATCTTTTTCACTATTTTTATTTTTATTAATCTTTTTCTTAAAAGAGCGTTTAAATTTTTTGGTAAACAAACTTATATCTTCCGTATCATATTTATCATCAATATCCGAATCATTGGACTCAATATGATTAATTATAAAATCCAACGGTTTTTCCAGTTTTGCTTTCGAATGATCAAAGTTCGTTTTATCAAGTACTTGAGGGCAATTCAAATTCAACTCCATAGCAAATAAAAATTTAAGGATCCGCTCGTGAAGAAAAATTCAAAAACTCAATATGAGCGACCCGCTCTGATACCAATTGAAAAACTCTAGTTTGCCTAGGTTTATAGATTTGCTATGTTTTAATCTTTTGTAGAAAATTAGCCCACCAAACAAGATGTCAATCAATCACACAATAGAAAGCAAACAAATGAAGAACACAACGATATACGTGGAAAACCCCAATACGGGTAAAAACCACGGGAAGGAATCAAAACACTATACTCAATGTGTAGTTACAAGCAATCTTACCAACGATCGTGAATCCTCACCAATCGAACCTAAGAACTACTTGTCGAATCCTCGTTCACTACACCCAGTGCTTTGACCGCCGTTGCCTTGAATCCACAAGCCTTCCGTTTGCCTCCCGGAATCCACCGAAGGACTTTGAAGCGCCTCTCGAACTCCACGAAAGGACTTTACTCAGAGATTGATTGTTTTTAACGAAGAACAAACCCCTTGAAGATGATCTTGAAACTCACGGCATTCACAAGCCTTCACAATTCTTCAAGGTTCACAAACCCTAGCCGCCGAAAGTGATGAGGGATGGAAATATTCGTGTTAGGGTTTTTATCACCTCAACTCTCTAGTTTTTCGACCTAATGGCTGAGATTTTATAGTTGTAGAATCGGGCATTTTTGCCGGCTATTTTGCTCGAGCAAAATATCCAGCAAAATCAAACATAATGTTTTGCTAATAAATGGGCCTCGAAATGCTTGAGCAAAAAAAGTGCAGCATCTAACTTCTTTCCTTGTGCATTTCCAATGATATAGTTGCCAAAATCCAACGTATCACCAAATTCCATATTCTCCAAATCCGTATTACTTCCGTATGACTTCCAAATCCCATATTATTTCCGTATTACTTCCATATTCTCCAAATCCAATTTCACGATTCCAGTGTTTCCATACCGAGACTAGTACCATTTTTTGTCAAGACCCAATCTTTGTCTTCAAAATGAGCAATCCGTCTTTGACTAAAAAACTACCGCACTCGAAATAAAAATACATATTGATATGATTCCTTTTCCACACTTAAAACAGACACTCTAAAAATAAATACCGAAGATTACAGTGCCATAAAAAATACGATACACCCAAATGTATATGTTTTGGGCATGGATTTGCCAAACCAAAGGAAGCTCGGCCTATTGGGCTTACACTAAAATAATGTTGGGTTAGAAGGGGCAACATAGTTTCTTTAGGATAGAAGTAATGGTTTGAAGGAGGTATGTCTCTCTTATCAGAGTTGTGTTACATATGCACATATGTTTTGTGCTTGTGTGTTAGAGAGTGTGAGAATGAAAGAGAGTGGTTGTAGAGAACAGAAGTAGAATGCAATAAGCGATATTGGTTTGGATAGGATTTGCGGTATGATGTTTTGTTTTGCTCGGTTGTAAAGGAAAAGCTCCTTATGTGTGACTCTGACGATGCATTCAGATAGGCTTGGCCTGCACATTGTGCCAATTTTAATGCATTACTTCTAAATGTTTCTGAACTAAAATTGTCTATTTGAATTTTGAATTGTATAATATTGAATTTTTAATTTCTTTAAGTTCGATATGTTTGTGTCCCTATATAATGTGTTAGCTTTTTAATTGGAGCTTGGATAAGCCATGGCCTACTGGCTCATCCACACCCAATTGATGGGTATAAATGCAATTGAAAGTGAAGTCAATTGAGTTTTTATAAAAATAATTGTTGAGAGCTGATTTTTTTTGGGCTGCAGTTTAGGAACAACACTGCTTTAAAGATGAAAAGGCGAAGCTTGGATCTTGAAGACTTCTTAATGAATTCACGATCCACACCACTTGTTGGCAGTTTGGCAGTATCATTGAAGGAAGACGGGAGATCAAATTCGGGCGATTGGCTCGGTAAGATCATGCTAAACAGGTGATCCAGCCATATTGATATGTTCCTAAGGTAATCAAATCTTATTTGATTTTACTTTGCAAAGGAAAAAAAGGGGGGCAAATCTCATGCTTGATTTTACTGCACAAAACGTGTTTGATGGAAGTCTCCTTAAAGAATTTTGCCCTAAGCAAATCAAGTGTATGCAACACATCCTAAACACCTATTTGTAGTATATATTGCATGACTAGACCATCTTATCTATTGTAAAGTATATATTGCATGACTAGACCATCTTATCTATTGTAAATTATTCTTAGTAATGTATTTAAACAAGATGAGTCAAGAAAAAAATGTGTTTTTTCTGTTTCATGTCCATGTAAAAGTCTAGAAATATCGCTTTTCTAGCTAATTTGGTATTCTTTTTGTGTAAATATCACACAATTAGAGGATCGGAGTGTCCAAAATGGATATGCGCATCGGATACAAGACATGGATACTTCAGCCAAAATGAAGGATCCATATAACATAGCTTTTCAAAGTGGCCATTACTTTTGGGACGTACGAAAAGGAAAGAAGGACCAATAATTTGAGATGGAGGAAGTAATAAGGATATATCTCAACATGCTAAGCTACGTACCTGAGTATACAACCAGAACAGTAAATTCAAAATACCATAATCTAACATGACTCCCTACGTGAATATGACTTGACATCTTTGAAGCATGTGTACTTCTGAAACCCCAAAGTACCCGTACCGGTACTTCATGGGTACTTCAAAATATGCACCGGGTATTCCAAAAATGTAGCGGGTACTTTTGAGTTTATGGGAACTTCGTTGGGTACTTTTCTAGGTACTTTATTGTTTAAGTTTTTATAACTTTAGGAATTCCGCATGGGAAAAAACTCAAAAATTGTTGGCCTTAATATGCAAGAACTTAATGCAATAAAGTCAAACACGCTCAGATCTAGAGCTTGACTTTGGAAAAACAAGAGCAAGGTTGACTAATCTTTTCTGTCGATCTTCCTCCAGCGATTGCGACTCCTCTCTCTCTCATTATTTCTGCTCATCCTTTTCTCTCATTATTATGTCAAAATCTATTCTTTTTTTTTTAGATGGGTCTTGAAATAAGGATTTTAATGACCCTTTCACCTGCAACATTACTGTTTTGCCCTTTTGCTTTTCATTACTCTTTTTAAAAGCCCTACGTTTAGTTGCTCTTTTGAAATAAGGATTTTAATGATTTTCACCTGTAATACTTGCAATACTTGCACATGCCATGGGCATCAGAGGTTGGTACAAGTGAGTCTGTCAATCTTGTTGGGACAAAAGGCATTAGACTTGCTTTTTGTTGATTTTCTTTTTCCCCCTACTTATGTTGATCTTCTTTTTTGTTTTCTTTGTGCCTACTCATAGTTATTTATGGTTTGCAAACTGTGGCTGTAATTTATGTGTAAAAGTTTTCCTTTCGATTTCCAAACCCCCAAAAAATGCTTTCAAAGGGCTGCTAAAAAATGTCATTTTGATTCCTGTTGAGCATAGTCGCCTCCTGTTGTTGGGGAAAACAAGTCTCGTTGGCACACATTCATGCTTTGATGTTCTTCGGGACACAAGAGGGGTATTTTACTTGTACCCAGTTCCATTTTCTTCCATTAAGTGTGTGAATTCTTTTGAAGTTTGCATGTGATCTTCAACCTCGATCAATGGTCAGCTTTAGTCTATGTTGTACCATAGTATAACTGTTGTTAAGTTGGTATGAATGAGCTGGATGAAATTGATGTCTTTAACTTTGTTCGTTTCGTGAGGAGTAGTTCAAAACAAGAGGAAACAAACAGTGCTTGTCTCGGTGTAGAAATCGATTACCTTGAACTTGAAAATGACATTGCAATGTGGGGCATCTAACGTATTGGAAGTGGTGGAACATGCATGATCTGTTGAGCTGAGCTTCTCCCAAAATGTAACAAAAAACCAGTCATGTAGGCACTTGCAAGGTTTTGTGCTAACACCACGTAGAATTGAGCTATCTGAGGTGTTTTGCTGACACTGTAGCTTTGGATATTGACCTGTTGAGTTAAGACTACGTGCTTGATTTCAATGCACTTAGATAGCTTCTAAATTCTGCTAGCATTTGTTCTTTGGTAGACGAAATTCTATGGATCATTCTGAGTTTTCCAATTGGTTGGGACAAGAATATGCAGCATATAAGCTTTCTAAACTTATGAAGTCGGTCAAGATAGTTTTGAAGTTCTATGTTGGTGAATGACACCCTAAATTGGTCATGTGTTGATCCTCGATATGTCATTATATGAATTACCATCACTGGAATCGAAGTAGTAGTCAAATTGAATGGAATAGTGAGGCACAAATTGCCAACCATAGGATACAATTTGGAAGTCAAACACATGTATTTGACTGAATACTTATGGTTATAGTGTGATTACTGCTAATTAATCTTAAGTGGCATGTACGTTGAGGGAGATATAGATAAGAGAGCTTTGAGTTATCTCCTAAAATTAACGGGATTTAGTGAGACGGTACTTAAACCATATCGATACTTCAGTACCATGCATATGTGCTTGTCATGTTTATACCTGTGGGATGACATTCAGCGTGTGTTTTTTTTTGCAGGTTCTTTGCAATGACAACCTAAAATTGTATGTAATGCTACAATAGGAGAGCACAAGGATTTGATAGCTAATAGAATAAAGGATCCAACGGAGGTGAGTTTTAGAGGAAAGTAACATTTGCAGATGAGTTTATACATATGCCATGATTGGATCATTTAAAGTTATAGTATCTAAGGGTCATGGATATTGGATTATATCTCTTTTTTTAGTGTTGCAAATGGAATTGAATTGATGGACATAGTGGTCAGGACGTTTATGTGTTTGCTTAGTAGATGGCGATTAATTAACTCTGTTTTCTTTGAAGATAGATACCCCTTATTTGTGGGTTCAGCAGGTCATGGCATGTGTACATTATGATGGTAGTATGGTACTCTTAGTTGTCTTCGGTCGCCATAAAAACTCTTATCCATAGATGGCATTCTCCACATTACTTCATGCCTTTCTTCATTACAACAGAATACTTCCAATCTTAGATGGTTCAAAGGTTTTGAGTAATGTAGTTCTTGTGACAGACGTGTTTATACAAACACGATTAAATTAGTGAATCGGTGTAAATGGATTCGTTCCTCATCCTGAAATGATAAGAAACAAACATCTCCTCTTTCTAACTTGGCATTTTGGTTGGTTGACTTAGTGATAAATTGTAAGATACCGTGCCTATGAATCTGCCTTGGGACATCATTAGGCTTTTTGTCTATAGAGTCTATACTACTCTTTTGATGATCGTATTGATTCTCTAGTACTCATTATGATAATGTTGTGGCTACTCAACTCTTGCTTTGTGTCGAGATTTATTCCCAAGGCTTGTTTTGGTTTGCTGTATCACAGTTTACAACATGTCAACCTAAAGCACGCTCTTTTCATTAGTTGAACTGATTTATTCGAATACTAACCAAAAATATGAGGCCTAACATGGGTTGCCCATGTTAATGTATTCTGGTAATTTATTGAATTGTTTTTTGGATTATACAAGTGGCCAAAATATTTTATTATATGGTTGAAAAGAAGCATTAACATTTAGCAGTAATCTCTTGATCACATTTATAAGCATATTGTTTAATGGCCACACTTCATAAAGGGAGATAAAAAATTAAGACTTGATTGAAACATGGAGTATATATGGTATTTAGGCCTAGGATATGTGGATACATGAAATATTCACGCTCATAGGAGTTATTTTCCTCACTAGGTACCTAATTGGATGTCAGGCTTCAAGGAGTGAAAGGGTTTCAACGTCCTATGACAGCCCAAGTGCCTTACTTTCTGTTCTTTAGATGTATAAATGAATCTATTGAGCATGTATTCAAATGAGTGTGTTGATAATAGGTTTTGAGAAGTCATATGATCCAATGATTGAAATGCCATTTGTTATTGAGGCTGAAAGATGATTAGATCCATCTATTTAGTCCACATTCCTTGCACTTTTCGAGTTTAAGATATTTGCTTACGGCGCAGTTTTCTTGAATCGTATGGTATGAGGAACTGCTAAATAAAAGTGGCATATATGATTTAAATTACCAGTCTCATGAAATTCGCCGAATAACTGTATGTCAGTTCAATTATCTCCTCTGTGCATGTGCTCAACAACTGAATTATATTGCCTTATATGCACCATTTTCTTTTATATGCCACTCAACTGTTTTGCACTAGTAACTCTTATCAAATGTTTCGTACAGAAAATGAAAGTAACTTTAAGTTGGGGTTGAACTTGTTGAATTAAAATATGGAGATTTTCGTAGGTGCTTGGATTTTAGAGTGATGAATTCCCCTGCAATATACTTCTCTCTGAGCCTTATGGGACAAAAAAAAAAACATGAGCATGGAGGTTTTGTTCTTTGTCCTTTATATGGAAGAAAATCTAAAGCTTTCTAAGCTGCTTCGGGGACTCCCATTGCTGCTATTATATCAAATTTGGTATGGTGCTCCTCTCTGATTCGTGACAGTTCATGACACCAGATTTTTCATTTTTGAAATATTTAGACGTCATAATCCGCCATAGCTGTGGTATAGCAACATAGCCACCCCTCAAAGTGCATACTTCCTTCAGGATTGTTCAAGTTCACCTTGTTGAATTATGTTTCTGTACTATAATTTTGCTCATTGAGTTGATACGAACCTTTTTGTACGGACAAAAACAGCAAAGTCTGTGGTTGGGTTGTCAGTTCAATTACTCTCGGCTGCCGAGTGCAGAGAGAAGTACACCCTTACTAAAATCTTTGTGCCCTTATTTTTCATTATGTTTTCAACCTTCATGTATTCTTTCCTTCAACATAATACTAATAACATTTGGTAATTAATCTGAATTGAAGCCAATGAGGTTTTCGAGCGGAAGAAACTCCTTGTGGGGCTTGGTTTGTGACAAGGTTGCGCACTGCTGCTCATGGAAACTTTGAATATTTCGGGTTTCGGTTTGGAAATTGGGCCAAAAGGACGACATGGAGAGCAAGGTGATGTTGTATCTCGTCAACTCATTCTTAACAGGGCCTCATTGTTGAAAGGCGACCAACCAACTATGAAGTAAGCAAATAATGCCATTTGTCATAGGCTTCACACACATGCCACAACATAAGCTTGCTTCTCTTGTATTCATGTCAAATTGTCAATATGTATGTGTTGCTCAGTTATTCGTCATGGGTTTGCATTAATGAAATGACAGTTTTTGGTGGTTGTGCTTGCTTTATTTTGACAAGTTCTGTTGCACATATGTAGGTTGTTATTGTTCGTCCTTTGTCTGCAGTGAGTTTTCTTGTTCAATTTGCTGAGGAGCCTCAGATGTTCGCAATTGAATCTAGTGATGGATGTCCCGTACATGTGAGGAATCATTACTTCTTTTTCTTCTTCTTCTTCTTCGTTGTTTTTCCAATAAACTTTTCACTATGGTTTGGTTTTCAGTTTTATGCTAGCACGTCTCGTGACAGCTTGCTTGTAGCAGTTCAAGATGTGTGGCAAACAGTAGTAGGTAGATTTACCCTCTCCTAACTTTTTAAGGAGACATTCAATAAATGTATTCACTTAAAAAGATACATTGATTTCCAACAATGTCCTTATATTTCAGCCATTCTGTTATTGGTAAAGGGACTATCTTGGAAAATTGAATACCTTTTCTTTTGACTTTTCGAAGAGGACTAAAAATTTGGAATATCTCAAAATAGTATAACAAACGAGCAATTTGGAATGGAAGGTGTAGCTCTTTGGATAATATTTCATCTTGTGAGAATGACTTACCGCACCTTCTGAAATTCTTTTGCTGAAGGATGGCAATTCTGTTATTCCATAAAATGTTATTTAAATCTCAATGAAATTGTGCAGGGTTAATGTCCTGTACCAATACTACCAAGGTTAACAATGCCTGGTCATCATATTGATCCACCATGTGGCAGAGTTCATTCGCTAATCAAGCAACTACCCCAGTGATGGGCTTTATTGCGTGTTTGCGCAGATTACTGGTATCAAGTTCCCTATTGCTGTTGGAAGAATAATGGGTGTACTTAGAAATGGTTCTGAGGGAGTTGCTAACAAAGCTGCTGGACTAATCGCGCTACTCATTGGTGATGGTCCTGGCGAGATGAATATACAAACAGATACAAAAGGAGAGTGTCACGCTGCTATTATGCACACGAAGTCTGTATTAGCAATGTTAGTATTCTTGGTGATAAGGACAATACCTATGTACGTCTCGCTATTGTTATCTATGTCTGTTATGGAAGTTCTTGAGGCAATGATCTGTGAACCTCGTGGTCAAACTAAGTGTACTGTTTTTGTTGAATTATTACGCCAAATAGCTAGCCTGCGCACTAAGAGAGATGGTTGCCATGATCATGTGTACAATAACAGAACAAGATGCAATTGCAGCAGAGTCCATGCGTGATGCATAAGTCTCCCCTGGTTGAAAAAACCCCCTCAACTTTTCATCTCTTGAAGAAGGAACTTCATAATCTTTTGTTGCCCACATTGGTTTTGTACTTCAGATTAGTTTTCGCCAACCTAAGCTTTAACAACCGAAGCTTTCAACAATTCTAAAAAAAAACTATTGTAATGAGTTCGTTCCAAATTCACACAACCAAAAAAGATACATGTATGGAATGCTCTCTTGTGATTTTGTACACCTACGGTACGAATTACCACAAATATGATGTTGACTCGTTGCATGTATCTTTAACAAATAAAGCTTTACGTTATGATTTTGTCAAATCATACTCTCTCCGTCCCAATTTAAATGCTCTCTACGGTTATGTGTGCCTTTTTAAAACTCTTGTAGTTTTTATTCTATAATGTACTATATATGAAATATAAATCTTATTTGATAGATCTCAATTAGTTCTATTAGACAAATTTTTTAAAAACTTTGAAAACATTACCAATAAAAAGATATAGGCGTTTGAAAATGGCACGGATATTCGTAGGGAGCATTTAAAATGGGACGGAGGGAGTATATAAGTAGCTCCTGTGCTTAATTCATCACATATGCATCCAAATAAGTGAGGGTAACCTATTAAAAGACAATGTTCTGATCGTTCTCCAATGCACATTATTAATTATAGAAATTCACGAACACCAACCTAGATCCTCACCGCCGTTCAAAAAAAAAAACCTAGATCCTCACCATCCATAAGTAGCCAACAGATGATCCACAATGGGCCGGGCCAAATGAGACGTGCAAAGCACGTTGTTTTCTCTCTAGCTCCGATAAAAAAACAAAACCTTAAACGTGGCAAGTCAAAAGGCAACTACCGTAGGTTACCGCACAATAACTCACCGGACAAGGAACAACCCTTTTCATTTCACCTCAACACTTGCTCCATTGATCCAATCCTTCCACTACGCACAGTCCGCTCCGCTCTCACAAGGTCCTCATCTGATTTCCCGGATTCTCACCTCGCTCTCATTGTCACGTAAGTCATCTCTCTCTACCTCCCTCTCTTTCTAGCCGCAGTCAAAGATTAGGGCTCTACATGGCCGCACCCACAGTTTCAAACTGTTCGGAGCATAAATTGAGTTGATCGACGCCGACTGTGCGTCCGTTGTGTTTGTACGCATAAGTGCATCATTAGTTAATTATTCGATTTGTTTGTCATACCTGATTCAGATGGTATCGTCTGTGGAAATTTTTACCATTTGTTAGGGTTTTGTTTCATTTTGGCTTTTATTGATATCAATCCGCTTCTGCTTGATTGATTCGTGTGTGCTCCCTTGATCTGCGAAGAATCTTAATTTTATGAGGGAAAAAATCATTTATCTTGTTTGTGTTTGCGTATATATGCAATGACCAGAAGTTTAGGATGACTGCTCATAAGCCCTTGATGGGTCAGTCTGAGGTGTGCACAATCTTTCCCGGGACACCCTACATTACCAAAAGAAGAAGAAGAAAAAAAAACCCGTGATTGGTTGAGGTTGCTTTGCTAGCTGTCCCGGGCCTCCTTTGGCTCGTATCAGTCAATCAATGTCCTATGAGTGGAATTGTTTGATGCAATAGTTACGATTGATGATCTTTACGTTGTTATGCATAATAAGGATGACGTTTAAATTTTTACTACATAGAATCAACCCAAAAACGATATGACTTGCCGAGAAAACAGGAAATATGAACTGAAGGAAGATAGGGCCCCAATAGCTGAAGCTTATGCTTATAAATTGAAAGCACACAAATTGTGGCAGTATGATAATTGTATGTATTGTGAGACAGAAGTCGAGATGGATAACGTCTTGTTAGCTAAATCATGCTGAAGGATAGAAGTGGGGTTTGGGAAAAGCTCCATGTCTTAGTTAATGTGGAGCAGGATTTCAGTGTCTACTTCCTTTTCTTCTTTTGCATCGCTCCATGGATTGTTGCTTAGAGTTGAAATGACATTATTGCTTTGACAGTCCGATCTTGAGAAATTTCAAGAAGTTTGCTTCGGAATGTTGAAATGTGCATCCCAATCTCTTTGAATGTTCATAAATTTCAGTTACTTCATGGTGCAGTACAAAAAGTTAAAACTGTAAATTGAAAGTTGAAACCAAAATTGTTGAACTTGACCAACAAATATTACTAGAACCTGGAAAATTGACTTGTTAAGCTTGGCATTGTGCCTGTTTATGAAGAGGTAGTCCTCTTTTCTATGGTCCATTGGTTAATGTCTATCGATATGGTCGATCAATAGTTTAGGAGGAGTGATATGGTTACGAATTACAATAGATAGTAGCACTAAGGGAGGGGTAGAATTGACTTTAGAGGTGGTGATTTGGAAAGACCTAGGTTTCTTGGATATCATGGAACAAGATGCCCTTGACATAACTCAATGGAGGCAACGGATTTATGTAGCTGACCCCTACTGATTGGGACTTAAGGCTCGATTTGGTTTGATTTGGTAACTTTGGGTAATGGTGATTGGGTACACAAGTCTCTGATCATGCCCCTTTGAAGTTACTGCCGCTACTCTAATTTGTGAGCAACATAATGAAATTGTTTATTGATAATTTTATTTTATAGATTTAACCATTTTATTTTATTGTGATTTGATTTCTGAAATTACTTATGAAGCTGTCCCATGTGAAGTCATTTGATGCTTTCAGGAAGATGACTTCCTTCTAGTCAATAGTCATATCAATTGCGAAAACTGAAAATTTTCTTTGCCACTGTATGAGCTTTGTTTTCCCACTTCCTAATTTGGTTAAAAGGTTTTACCGAAAGATTAAACTAACTTCCTTGCAACGGGAATTTGGGATTTTGATTCGAAGTACTTCTGGTTTTAAATAGATTTTCATTACACTGTATAGTTTGAATGATACATTGAACAAATCGTGAATGGAAGCCTTCGAAACATTTAAGATTGACAATTGGTTTGGTGTAAGTAACCGGTCTTCCTCTCTATTCATTTGTCCCTAGGTCAATGCAGCACATTTTATTGGGCCCCATTCTGTTATGGTTGTCTATTGCCCTTCATAAGAATTACTGTGTATAGTTCAGACAACTAGACTGTTCTTCTCGATCAAAAGAGGTAAAATCCAGTAACAGTGAGCTTGACATTGCTTAGTGTGGTCATGGCCCAAGCAAATGAGCTGACCATCTGATTGCATTAACGATATGAATTTGGTTAAGAGGTTTGGAATTGGAAAGCACTAACGTTGTGTAGGTTGGTCAGTCGAGAATTGGATGAAGCTGTTTATATGAACACAAAAATGAAAATGATAGTAAGATAAGAGTTGGATGGGACTAGGGAGAGAATGTGGTATTTGCTTTTGTGCTGAAGGGTTGAAAGCATATCCTTTTACCAAATGATGCAGTATGTCAGAGACGGAGACACCCTTTAGGCCAAGGGAGAAGCTTATGGAGAAGCAAAAGTTTTACCAAAGCATCCACAAACACACATATCTCAAGGGTCCTTATGACAAGCTCACATCGGTAGCCATTCCTGCAGCTCTGGCTGCTTCTTGTTTGTTTATGATTGTGAGTTCATTTCTACTACAGAATTTAATATTTTGTTGTTTGGGGTCATTTTTATGTGGTAAATTCTGACATCACTGTTTTCTTGAATTTTGCTTTCTGTCCAGGGACGCGGCATCTATAACATGTCTAATGGGATTGGAAAGAAAGAATGAAAAGCTGTTTTCTGCTAGATGAGGGCCCCATCTGGAAGCTCAAGTCTCAAATTTATGCTTTCAGACTTTGTCTGGTTTTGTTCTTGAAGTCTCTAGCATGATCCTTTCAATAATTGCATGGTTGCAAACATTGTGGTAGCAACAGATGTTGAATCTTCTTTTATAACGACTATTTTCCTTGTTTCCTTACTGGTGCACGGTTTAGTTCTTGGATTGATACTTTTGGCTTTTGATATATTCTTCCGTTCTGAAAGTTCAAAATTTGTGCATGACAAATCTCCTCTATGCCAAAATCGCTGTGCATATGGCTGTGATATTAGTTTGTTGAATGTTATTGATCCTTCCCACTCAGGTGGTTCCATATCCATTGAATGGTTTGTGCTATGATCAAGGAGTCGATGAGTTCTCTTACTAGGCATAAAGCTCAGGTTTGAGTTGAGATCCAAATTAAGGACTTCAAAACAGTAGCTAAGAGTTTTGATTTTGTTGGTGGTTTTGAAGAAGCATCGACAATTGAGTAATTCTATGTGCGGCAGCTTTGTTCGTTTAACGTTTGCCACCTATTTGAAATTTTTGTGCTTATGGTAGTAACATCTCAGGTGATGACGGAAAATACTTCCATGACCAAAAAGACTACCAGCCTGGTGTCACTAGATTTATTTTGCTACTATTTCGTCTTTCTGTCTCCTCACAAATAAAGCTACAAACAGAGCATATAATTGTGCAGTATTGATACAAAATCCCTTGGCTACGTGGTTTCGTTGCTTCAACATGCTTGTTGATTTTTTTAGGCTCGGATATCCATACCAAGTGACACCTAGAGCGGAGTCAATTTTCTAGAAGTCGGGTCAGTTGTGCAAAAAGTGTCTTGCTATCCGTAAAAAGTGAAGAAGTTTATAAATTTATATGATATCTTAATGTTTGTGTCATGTATATGAGAAAAAAAGGTCATGGCATGTCCGGGTTAATTTTTTTAGTAGTTACATTAAATATAGAACTAGCAATGTCGCGCATGGACAATTTATGCATTCCAATTAACAAACTTGAGGACATTTTTAAAACCATCATAATCGAAGAAATGATAAAGTTAACAAAAAAATTAGTCAAAAAAATTATGCATGTCTTACATTTCCATAATTATGATATTTTCCTTGGCCAACAAAATTATATCTTCTATTATATTGATATTTTCCTAAACAAGTTAGCCAGCAAAATCAAATCTTCTACTATCCTTCAGAAGAATCAAAACTAATCTTTAGAGAAACACCAGTATGGACATAATCGTGTTGTGTTGTTGTTCTGGGTTAACGGGTCGTATCCTTATCAAGTTACGCGAGTCTAATCCCTATTTCATTTGCCTTGTATATTTTTTCGTGGTAGGCAGGTTGTATCATATTCGTGTTCATGTCAAAAAATGTGTGACCCAAACCCTCTGGTATGCATGTCGTGTTAGTGGCAGGTTAATGGGTCGTGCTAAAAATTCCCAGTGCACCTAGTTTGTATCCATCGGCGTTCTCCTCCGAGTAACCCATAAATTAAGGAAGAGTCATATAAGTTTCAAATTAAGGAGATTTCCAGGATTATACAAACTTATGGGGATGTCTCTGTAATTACGCGAATACTGAAAATTAACAGCTGATATTGGCATATCTTATTGGCGGGGTGGGAGAAAAGTTCAGCTTACGACGCCAAGTGACTCTTCTACTTTGCTGAGTTAAACTCGGCAATCGCTTTGGGGGAAATTCCGACTCAGGTGGTGGCTCCGGCAGCGTCGGTGGCGGCGTTAGCGATTCCTCCTAACAAGATTTGATCTCTATGTAACTCGTTCCTTCCCGCCCACTCCGCCTCCTTATAAAATGCGCTCTAAGGACAAGATCTCCTACTTCTACGACGGTTCGATTCTCTTACTCCAACTCTTCGCCTTCCTTTTTCGTATATTCATGTATATCTACGGACTTTTATTCACACACATACAAGTTCAACTTTCGAGCTTTGAAGTCTCTGATTGTATACTGTAGCTTACTATTTAGTTCGGTCACTATTCCGAAACCCTAGCCAAAACCTTTGGGCCTTTTTTTTTTTGTGGAAGATTTTCTTAGGTATATTTTTTTAAACATGGTTATGTATGCAGTATGCTATACTTAATGGGCAGTCTTCTAGATGTATGTAAGTAAATCTGTAAATGCCGGTCTCATTGGGAACTTGACATTTGGGTATTGGTTTGGGATATATGGTAACACACTTGGATCAGTTATATGATAGGAAAATGCACACATATCTATACATGCTAATAGGTAAGTTCAGAAAGATCTGATGCTTTTTGATGTAACCTAGTTTATGTAACATGTTAACATAATATGTGTAGATATGGGGTTTGAACTTTGAGCAACTTTTATGGTGAATATGGATCTTTGCTAACTGCAAAGATGGGGTATTGACAGGGGATGTTGGAAGTGTATACTTTGGGCCAAATCATCCGATGAAGCCGCATCGGCTTTGTATGACTCACCACCTTGTTCTATCGTATGAGCTTCACAAGAAGATGGAAATCTATGTTAGTATGGTGTCATTTTCGGAACTTCATTTTGTTTCCGCATTCAGATTCTGTGTTATGCGTGGATTGATTTGTTCAGTATTGCTTTTTGTGCAGAGGCCTCATAAGGCATATCCTGTTGAGCTTGCCCAGTTTCATTCGTTCGACTATGTAGAGTTCCTACACCGGATTACACCCGATACTCAACACTTGTTCTCAAATGAATTGGCAAAATGTACGTCGTAGATTACGAAATTTCACTGTTTCTCTCTGTGCCAAACTATTTCTGAAAGCAATGATTTAACGTCAAGGCTTGGTCTTTAACCACTTCTAAAATTTCTAGGGTATGACCGAATGAGTAGATAGCTTAGGCAAAGCTTCAGGAACAACACACTTGGCTTGATTTGGAAGTTGGAAAAATGGGAGTATTATTAAGAAAGCTGAGGATGATTCCAATAATCTATTCTGATAATTATGTGGCCATCTTGATGACTTTCCAAAAAAGAATGAGTGATTTTTAAGGCGATGAGTTTAGTAATATTTTCACATATTTATTCTGATCACAAAAATAACCTTTGCGCCATTAGTCCTCATGAGTGGGGGTCCAGGAGTAGATTTTGTACAGAGCTAGCCCCTTAGGTCCGAGCCCACAACCTTAAGGGTGATGCATAGTTGTCAAAGCCGCGCCTAGGCGAGAGGCGCAGCAAGGCGCACCTATTGCGCCTGGGGCGATCCCAGGAGAGGCGACTTGAAAAAGGCGCAGCCTAGGCGCAAAAAGGCGTGCCTAGGCGAGAGGCGACGAGGCGCAAAAAGGCGCGCCTCTTTCAAATCGACCACTCTTTTATTTTTTTTAATGAAATTAAGGTTCTTTTTTTTTTCCTTCATACATGTTGGGCTTTCCAAAGAGTATATTAGGCTATTAGCTAAAGTAAATTATACTTGCTTGTTTGTTTTTAGATGTCAAGCGGAGCTAATAGAACGGATCCTGCATGGAAGTATCATCATTTGCCGGATCCCGCGAACACTAACCAATTTAAATGTATTTTTTGTGGCAAAATAACCAATGGAGGGGTTAATCGGGCTAAGAAATACCTTGTAGGAGGTTATAGAGATGTGACAGCTTGTAAAAGAGTCCCACCCGACGTAAAACAAGAGATTCAAGAGTTTATGGGAAATAAGAAATCATTGAAAAAGCAATTGCAAATGATGGTATGCTGTCTTAAACTCATTGGCTTAGTGTTATTATTTAAAGTATTGGTGTATGCTATTTTTCCAATTTTTTCGCATAGGTGCGCCTCGGTTCAAAAAGGCGCACGCCTCGCCTTGCGCCTCTCGCCTAAGGCCCTACAGGACTTTGCGCCTCAGTGCGCCTTTCGCCTTTGACAACTATGGGGTGATGGTACTAAAGCAGTGCCCTGTTTTTTTTTCTTTTCTCGGCGGAAGTCAATATTGTTAGTAATTGTTAGTGAGGTTTGATCCCCAGTCAAATGCATGGGATTATATGGTGCCTACCACTGGGTTACCACTCCACTTGCAAGCAGTGACCCTGTTCATAAGTCATTAAATTACTTTTGTTTGGAAACAGGTAGGTCATATTTAGTAGCAGATTTGATAGGTTTTGTCACGTTGTCACTTTGTGACATGTTGTAGTGTTTAGCAAAATTTACTGGTTGCAGAAAATCTGGAAGTCTCAAAAGTATTTCGGTGATGGGCTTTGTGTTCCTTCATAATTTTTGTTCTCTTTAACCACTTTCATCAACTGATTGGTGAGAGAAACCATAAATATGCATTTTATGGTAGTCTAATCAGATATTGCCTGATTAGTTCATACAAGGCATTAGGCATTACCTGTACCCTATTTACATAGTAGGAGAGAAGTTAATGCAATTATTAAGGATTTCATGCTTTTATGCTTCATTATGTCTTTATACTTGTATATGCCTTTAGTCTCATTGATGTTGTGCTGTCAAAGAGCTAATTTATGTTATGCTCGTCTTTTTAGATAATCTTGGAGAAGATTGTCCAGTCTTTGAAAACCTGTTTGAGTTCTGTCAGATTTATGCTGGTGGTACAATAGGTAAATTAAGATCCTATGTTATGGTTGTTTAATCAAAAGGTGTTAGCTTAATTAACTATGCACTAAAGTTTGTTGGCAGATGCTGCACGCAGATTGAACAATGGGATTTGTGACATAGCCATTAATTGGGCTGGTGGATTACATCATGCTAAGAAGTGTGAGGCATCTGGCTTTTGTTACATTAATGACTTGGTTTTGGGGATTTTGGAACTACTAAAATATCATGCTCGAGTCCTGTACATTGATATAGATGTACATCATGGTGATGGTGTTGAAGAAGCATTCTACTTTACAGACAGGTAACCCGGCCTCTTTTTCCGTGTGCGCTCGCCACGTGTGTGCATGTGTGTTTGAGTGCAAGAGATTGTGTGGGAAATTATATAAGCATTGACAGAATGGATTGAAATTGCAAAAGCAATTGTTGACTTTGCTGTGCTTTTTTATACTTATACCGGTGCTTAGGCCCATTTTGTTTGAATGGTCTTTGCTTTTGCACATTCACTCCCTTTATGCCTCTTTTATATATTCTATCTTGTGTCAAAAAATAATGTTAAAGGTGTAAGAAACTTTAAACATAATATGACTCGTTGTAATTGATCAAATAGTTGAAGGTTCATAAAACTTAATAGATGCATTGGTCTGTTCTTATTGTATACAATTCTTGTGATATTCAAGTAAGCTGCTGCATAATGTGCATTTTTAAGATTGAAATTATAATCTTAGTTTGAAGGTGAGAGACTAAATTTGAAGCTTATAGTCTGCCAAATGAGTCATGACACCACTACTTAGAGATGTAAATATATTGTGTTCATGGCCAGACTATAATGTCATATGCCCTTCAAATTATAATCTAATGTGGGATAATTTGTGAGTTAAAGCAGGTGATTTAATTCATACGTCAGTGAGTTCTTATTGTGAAGTTTTCAATGTTTACCGGATCGGTTTGTCAGTTGGTCCTGACGCAACGGAATTCACGAGAGACTAGTTAGCATGTTAGTCCAAACAAGATAGGTTCTCGAATCCACAAGATATTCTTGAATCCACAAGAAAAAGAGAGAAAAATCTCGAAGTTGTATTGATTGAATAAAAGTTGAATAATGCCATAGGGTTGCATCCTTATTTATTCTAGTAGTAGGCCCGGCTAATAAGGTAATGCTTGGCTGCCCAGATTATAACTTGGAGTAGGGACCAAGCAAAACAAAATAAGGAAATAAAAATAAAGAAATAAAACTCTAGAAAACTAGAAAATAGGAAGCTAAAATCGTGCTGAACAAGCAGCACAAATAAGAACTACTAATAATAAATGTAAATAAAAATTGTTACCAAAATAATGTTTCCATAAGTGATAGGGGTGTGTATCTTGTCCTACATCAAGTCCACTAAGATATATGAGCTGCTTCATTGGCCTGCAAGACAATTCTATGTGTGCGATTAAAATTTGCCTTTAGCTATGGAATTCGTCATTGCAAACTTTTATATTAACGTTCAATTGTGGCCAGTCTACGACATTGACTGCTCATTCAATCTCCTAGTCATGTTCGACATCATTTGAAGGAATGTAGACTCTCTGATAATAGAATTGCTAAAGCTTTAATGTGAAAGTGTTTTGAAATGAATTGATTTATTATTATTTTTTATTATTATTATTATTTTTTTTTGGGAATTCACAGGGTGATGACTGTTAGTTTTCACAAGTATGGAGATCTGTTCTTCCCTGGAACTGGCGATGTTAAGGTGATTTTCATGGTTTCACTGTCTATTTCTGTACTTCGTAGCTGTTCCTGCCACAATTGTCCATTTTGAGGAGTTATTCTTCCATAGTATTGTTCTTTAGACACAACAATTTGTGAGCACCAAGAGCAATGACTTCAAAGGTAATTTCTTTAGGAGATATGCATGAATATTATAAGTTCCGTTTGGTGGATTGGCATGAGGTCTGCTCCCATCAGAGAGGAAAAAGTTAAGTTGATAGTAGTTGGAAACTTTCAACCAAGTACTCATGAAGTGGCCTTGGTTGTGTATAATTATGGCTTATTAGTTTAATTTGGGTTGACATTTGAGTTGGTCAATTGCTAATGGTAGGGGTTTGTGAAAAGCAACTAGGAAAGGATGGGAGGGTTTTGCTGATAACGGTTCTAATCGTGGGGCATGAAGAGAGGGCTCAAGTTTGGTGGGAGCAAATGTTCGTTCGTTTATTGCTGCTGCACTATTATCTGTTCCTACTACTTTGGGTGCTCAAGTACAATAATGGTTGTTTTGCTTTACAAACTGTGGTGTGTGAAGAGCATTTGAGTTCATGCTTTTAAACGTTTTGGGATAACCATTGATAAGGACGCATTGGTGGAAAACTCTTTTCGTAGGAGGTTCTATCTGTTGATCGTTTGGAGATGTTGTATACTTTGTAGTCAGAGGGTTTGAGGTGAAAAGTGTCTAGGCTTTGGAAAATTTTGTGTTCAAGTTGAGGGCCTAGGCTCGAAAGCTTGACTAATAAGAGCATTTAATGGGCCAATAGACACAATCAAGTGCAGCAAATAACGTAGAGTTGTCTCTAAGTGCCAAGTCCAAAAGATGAATTTTCTCTTCCTCATATTGATGTGCTGATTGACAGCTGTTCATGGCATGTTTTCCTTCGTGGATAGGTTTTTGAGCTTGGGAAGAGATTTTGGCTCCCAAAGCCCCAACAGAAGATGTTTCTTTTGTGCAGAAAGAATGGTTGGGAAAAATTATTACTTTGAAAAGGCTCAAGCATGAAATCATTTACATGCATCTAACATAGCCACTCGTGAGCCCTGGACCTCACTCCACTTGTAGTTGCCATCAAGAGCTGCTGCCTTGGGTCTCACTGTCTACAGGGACTGAAACCACCTTCCTGCTATTATCATGGAAGCATGGAAGCAAGGAGTTGTGTTTTATTACCTTCCGTTTCTAAGTCTATAAAAGGTTTTGGATTGTATTGCATATAACCAACGACGGGGTTTCCAACGCCTCCTTTAGAAGTGTCATGCATGATAGACGATTACTTGTGGCCTCACTCCCAGTTAGATGCACAAGTAAGGCCGAGTCTTATCAAAACTCTAATTCTTCCTAAGGAGAGGAGGGAATTCCCAGGTGTGTGACTGGGGCTCAATGCTTCCTCTTGCATTGTACTCACTTCTCTCTCTCTCTCTCTCTCTCTCTCTCTGTTAGTCTATCTCTTCTATCCAACCTCAACATGTTCTCAGGATCTCTCTCTTTGTTATATTGCCTTTTCTTAACTGGTTGCTGCTTTCTTTCTCATTCTCCACTTATCATCCACTCAGCCTTCTCTAAGCCCTTCTCCCATTACTGTTACTTTTTGCTGATGGGGTGATTCTGAATATTGGATTCATCAGAGTCAGCATGTGGCTCATCCCAAAATTCCGCAGAGTATCTATTACGTCACGGTGAGACTCTTCATTTCCTCATCGTCGTCCTGTTACCTAGTTCATTGGTTATAGTTTAGTTCTTAGATGCTCCCCCTATCACACAACAATGGGCTATCGGTGTCTTACGGTCATATAGGGTTCTATCTCCATCTTGTTTTCTGGATTTGAATCAACATATGAATCAAAGACATGGAAGGGATAAATCTTGCTCTTTTTTTTTTCTTGCCCTTATGCTTCTGCTTGTGAATCATCCGCAACTATGGTCCATCTCTAATGACACTTTAACCAACCTATTATTGCTAATGGTTTTCTTCTGCTTATAAGCGGGGTGATTTTTTACTACTGGGGACCTTTTCTAATTCTATTCATATGTTTTAGTTCCAGTCAAATAAGAAGTAATTTATGGTTGTATTTTGATTTGAAGGAAATAGGAGAAAAAGAAGGAAAATTTTACGCCATTAATGTCCCACTCAAGGATGGAATAGATGATGCCAGCTTTAATCGGCTTTTCAAAACGGTAAGTCACTATAAATGCTCAAATTCAGGATCTCTATGTTCTTTGTTTATGGATTGAAAGCACCATCGGTCAACTTCCCTGCATGTTACTTGTTCATTATGTAGATTATCGCGAAGGTTGTTGAAACGTATTTGCCCGGAGTCATAGTTCTCCAATGTGGGGCAGATTCGCTTGCTGGTGACCGCTTGGGATGCTTCAACCTCTCCATTGATGGTGCTTGTCTACCTGTAATTAAAGCTCTTTTTTGTGTGTGTTTGTGTGTGTGTGTGTTATATTTGGAAAGATTGTTACTATGTTGCTTATTTTTATGTGATAGTATTTGAATAAGGGCCATCGAGGTCAACTTATCTAATTAAAAATGTGTCATGGGGGTCAGTTAGCTAATTTGTCTGCCTGGTTTTTTTGTTATGGCGATTCTTGCAGGCCATGCTGAGTGTGTTAGGTTTGTCAAGAAATTCAACTTGCCCTTATTGGTGGGTATATGATCAGAACTATACTGTCTGGGGTTCAGTGTTCGTATTTACAAATATGGTTTTCTTTCTCCAGGTAACAGGAGGAGGGGGTTACACAAAAGAGAATGTCGCTAGATGTTGGACTGTTGAAACCGGAGTTCTTCTGGATACTGATCTTCCCAATGGTACACTCGATTCTCGACTAGTTTGGGTCTACTTAATGGTTGTTTTCCATGATATGCAGCTTTTAATTAGGTTTCTGCTGGTTTTCATCTAAAGCATCACTATATTTCTCTACGTTTTGGGGGAAATTTGTAATTTGGGTACTGTGATTAGTGTGTTCGATTTTCTTCTGTGTGTAATACTGGACTAGAGACGATTATGGTTAGAGAGAATGCAGTCTAGATTTGTTACATACGTTATACCTTGCACAGTTAATGGGTTGCATTTACAAGGATTGGTTTTGGTTAAGGCTTATTGAGTTTAGTTAAATTGACTTTGACTTGTGAGGGTTATACAGACTGAGGTTTCCTTTGCGTATTTTCTTTCTTTGGCTATGCATGAGTTGTTATCTGCGCCAGATTTCTTAATTTTTCTCAATAGACCAAACTGATGATTTGCATGTATCTCCTTATTGTTACTAAAAATCCTCTTAGTTTTGGTCTTCCCTATGTTTTTCTTGATAACAGTACAGTGCATTTAGACTTTAGGGCTCTATCTTCTTACTATTTCATTTTTGTGACAACTGCTTTTAATGCTGATAGCTTTGTACAAATTCGTAATTCAGATCTTTACAGGGGTATATGATGTAAATGCCTTGTTTACCTTCTTGAACTCTTTCTTGCAGAGATCCCAGAGAATGACTATAGCAAATATTTTGCCCCAGATTATTCATTGAGGATTCCGAATGGGTACATAGTATGCACTCTTTCCCTGTCTTTCCAATTTCATTCAACTGATGCATCATCGTCTCTGTTGTATGGGTACCAATGGCAGAGCCAGTAAGGGACCAGGGGGGGTTAAGTTCCCTAAAAAATTGTATATTTTTGCATTTCTACTAATTTACTTTTATCCCCACTAAATTTACGTATTTTCGCCTATATCTCCTAAAAATTTACACTAATGCTTTTAGTAGTTTGAAATTATTGTCACATCAACTCTCATAATCCTCAAAAGTAATAAAAAGTAACCCATAAAATAATTTGCTTCATAAATTTTTCTCTAAAAAATCACCTCTCTTATTTTCTGATTTTGTGCCAATATATTTATATTCTCATAAATATTAGATAATAAACTTTCATTTGCTCGATGTGATACTTTTGATTTTTTTTCAAGTGATGGGTAGATTGCATGATAAATTTAAGGTTTTTTTTTTTTTTTTTGACTAACAAACCATCTTCTAAACATATGACACAAGATGAGAATAATATAGGACGTGATTGTGGGAATATATTTGCGACACCATGATAAATAAGTGGCCCCGTTGTGCTAAATTTCTAGATCCTCCACTGATGGGTACTATTGCCAGATACTATATTAAAATTTATGGTACTACAGTTTGAGTTTAAAGTGTGAACTAGATCCCCCGAAGAGTAGTTAGCGAGTCGAAATTCATTAACTTGGTTTGATATTACTTGTAAAAGGGAGAAGATGTATTGAATGAATTACTATCCTCATTTTTTACTTCGTTGATCGTGCAGGAGAACTTAAATACCAAGTCTTATATTAGTACGATCAAAATGCAAGTCTTGGAGAATCTTCGATGCATTCAACATGCTCCCAGTGTACAGATGCAAGAGGTAAGCATGTTTACAAAGTTCCAACTCCCTGGCAGCTCATTAATGTGCTAACGTTTCAAAACAAGCAGATTTCGCACTGCCTTGTTTTCTCTTCTCCGTTTTTTAGAGGTGTTAAATCCTCTTTACTTGTGGGGTAATGTTGAACTGTCAATTCAACTAATAGCAAGTCAGAGGTGCTCATTTTAAGTATCTAGAAATTCAGAATTGTTTTTCCATACGTATGTGGGGGAAGCTCCTATTTGGTGCATGGTTTGGCAACCCATTAGGCCCTAGGTGTAGTTCAATTAGTGGTGGAAACCATTCTCTCTCTCGCACAAGCGCGTGCACTAGCCATTCTTCTGTCTGTGGGTCTCATGGGATTATGATATTTGGGCGTAGCCAAGGCTGAATGTGTCTAGTTTTCGTGAAATACCTTTGGTTATTCAGCGAACTAAAAACAAAGCCTTCTTGCAGGTTCCACCTGACTTCTATATTCCCGATTTTGACGAAGATGAGCAGAACCCAGATGAACGTGTAGATCGTAAGTGGAACTTTATTGATAAAACTCCCTTTCCGGCTTCCGCATACTTGTTTGCACATAAATTTTCATTGTAGTTCCATTCAAAAGACGATGCTTAGTTTCTTCTGAACCATTTTTCTAGAGCACACACAAGACAAGCAGATCCAGCGTGACGACGAATATTATGAAGGCGACAATGACAATGATCATACTATGGATGATGTGTAAAGTTAACCTGTAACAAAATTCCTTTTTGGCGGTCAAGAAGATCAGACTTACAGATGTAGACACATGTTAGCATTTGAGAAATACAAACTAAATGCCAACATTAATGGTTTTTGTTGCTCTTGTTAGTTTTAGTTTCCTTCTTTGTGCTGTAAATTTGATCCTCGTAGAAGTGCCATGCAATTTTAGCTAAAAAAAAACTGAGGATCTACTGGTTATGTGTAACGGTATTAGATGTTGTGCAGCCATTGTGAAAATCCTTGCAAAAACTTTCCCTTGTTAGAATCGTTTTGTATCTTGATTTTGTAATGATGGCTGTTGGTGAAGTCTAGATTCTTTTAGTAAGCTTTTCAAGATGATTCAAAACCTATAGCAAAATCAAAACATTTTTATGATGTTAAACTTAGGTTGTAATTTTTACTGTTTTGATTCAATTTGAGGACGCTTAGGCCTGGACCCTCCATAAGCAAATGCAACATTATAATTTTTTGACCTTCTGTCGCATAAATTTTGCACTTCCTTCGGCACGGCATGAACATAGAATTGCTTTTTGCTTTTACTTTCTCAATAGGTAATTCTTACAGTTGAAGATATCTTCTTTTTTTTTTTTTTTGAACAGCGGCAGGTTGAACATATCTGATCGAATGCAAAAGTTGATTGTTTATTTATTTATTTATTTTTTGGGTAAAGAGGCAGAAAAATTGCATTAAACTAAACTACCGGCCAAAACCGGCAAACAAAACAACGGCCGCAAGATCGCCTACAAAACTAACGGTCGGTTAAAACCACCTACAAAACTAACAATAGAAAAACCAAAAAAAAAAAAATACAAAAAAAGAGTAGGAAAATAAAGAACGCCGGAGCAAGTCGCTGAACCTGTCACCCACTGTTGACGCCGCCAACGTCGTCAGGAATCCGGATCTGGAAACCCCAGATCTGGCTCTCCCCTATTCCAAAAATCGGTCGTGTTCACCCATATCGGAATGGAGAGGATTATCCGCCATGGGGAGTCTCCGAACACCAAAGAAGTGCAGCAATAGAGAAGATCGGTGAGTTGGAAGGGAGGTCGGGTAGGTGTGTGGAAGGGGTGCGTAGGGGGAGGGGCTGTGGATTGGCCGCTAGGGACGAAGTCTGGGGAGGGGCCGACGCCCACCTCTCTCTTTCTCACGTCTCTCTCTAGAACTCTCCTCTCACTTCAATCTCAGCTAGTGATTATTTATTTATTTTTTGAACACTTGCTTTTATAAAAAGAAACATGTCCAAGAGGATCAAGGGGTTGGCCTTGGAATCCAACAAAAATACAACAAAGACACCACTGTTATAAGAGCAGCAAAAAAGACTCAAATCAAACCATACAAAAGAATACAGAAAACCGACTCCCCTGGAAGAAATTTCAAATTAGCTAGCCCTACAGACAGAGGGCCGTAGAGATAGCAGTCATACCCGCCCCGCCCCTAAAGGGAATGGTGCAATATCGAATCCTCTTACGTTACTTCAAATGGCCCCACCTCACTTGCTTTCTTGACTGCACAAGGGCATAAGCGAAGTCAAGGGATTTCCTAACTAGCGGTTGGGATTAAGCAAGTTACCTTCATTCAACAGATTTGTGGTTGAGTCAAATAATATGCCTTGGGTCGGGAATTTTCTAATCTTTTGGGTAGGGCAAGGGGTGCGATAACACCCCCCCCCCCCCCCCCCCCCCCCCACACACACACACACACACACACACACACAAGGACCTCAATTTAACTTACCATGCGGACCTCAATATTCCCGAGGTAATTTTGTCGATCCAAACCGTTCAATGTTTTTAAAACGTATTTTTAAGGGCCTACATAGGAAATCTTCAAAAAAAAAAAAAAACCCCAGAAGGGCTTGATTCGAATAGTTTTGGATAAAAACTGTATGTATAGTTTTATCGAAAAATGCTCGAATCAAGCCTTTCCCGGTATTTTTTTTTTTTTTTTTTGAAGATTTACCGCTAAGGCCCTTAAAAACACGTTTTTAAAAACATTGAGCAGTTCGGATCATCGAAATTTGGTCCGGAAACATGAAAATGGGCTAAGTCCGTATGGAAAAGTTATATAAGGGGCCTTTATTGGAAGTTGATCCTATATATATAGAATCATGATCCAATGAGGACCCTAGTATAAGGACTTTGTGCGGACCTCATGGATCGGGGTCGAATCTCGACGATCCGGACCGTTTTTATGTATTTGAAAAGTGTTTTTAAGGTGCCAACGCGAGGAATCGCTAAAAAAATACCCAGAAGGGCTTCATCCAAGCATTTTTTGATAAAACTATATATGTACGATTATTATGAAAAACTGCTCGGATGAAGCCCTTTCAGGTTTTTTTTTTTTCTTATGGCGATTCCTAGCATGGGTCTTGGAAAACATGTTTTAAACAAATTGAGCAGTTCAGATCGTCGAAATTTGGTCCGAAAAGTTAGTACCAGGGGTGGTTCGCACGGAGAGATCCGTGAGGGAGTCCTTCAGAAATCATGACTACACACACTAATAAGGGAGTCTTTAAACTGCTAAAATATGGATACAGTTTTATCAAAAACTGCTTGGATGAAACTCTTCCCAGTCTTTTTTTTATGATTCCTTGCTTGGACACTTAAAAACATGTTTTAAACACATTGAGTGATTCAGATCATCAAAATTTGATCAGAAAACTTGAAGTCCACACCGTAGCAGTTTAAGGGATCCCTTATTAGAAGTTATCAGTTAAGATCAAGTCCACGCCCTTAAAATGTGGACTCCATCCACACCTTCACTTTCCTGATCAAATTTTCATGATCCAACCATCCAATGTGTTTAAAAGGAGTTTTTAAGGGTCCATGTGAGAAATCAACAAAAGAAAAAATGACACGAGAATGGTTTGATCCGCGCAAATAAAAATGCATATATGTAATTTTTATGAAGAATTGCTCGGATAAAACCCTCCTCGGTGATTTTTTTCTTTTGCTTATTTCTTGTAGGAATCCCTAAAAATACCTTTTAAACACATTGGATGGTTAGGATCATGAAAATTTGATCAGAAAAGTGAAGGTATGGATGGAGTTCACATTTTAAAGGTGTGGACTGGATCTGTGATGTATATATACCACACTTCTGGTAAGGGATCCCTTTCTTTGCTACGGTGACGGACTCCCATTTCCGGATTGAATTTTGATGATCTGAACTGTTCAATGTGTTTAAATGTGTTTTTAAGGGTCCATGAGAGAGAAATCATAAAAAAAAAAATGGGAAGGGTTTCATCCGAACAGTTATCCATAAAACTATATATATACGATTTTTTTTTAATGAAAAATTGCTCGGATGAAGTCCTTCCCGATCATTTTTTTTTATGATTCCTTGTGCGGACGCTTAAAAACATGTTCTAAATACAATGAACGGTTCGGATCATCAAAATTCAATCGGGAAATGGTCGAAAATGGGAATCTTTTACCGTAGCAAAGAAGGGTTCCGCTAACACAATGAATAACACAATATTTGACACAACGATAATCGGAGCCCATGCTAACAATTGGAGCTATTCAATATATTTAAAACATGTTTCTAAGAGTTCCTGCAAAAAATCAACTCATTTGGATATCAACTCATTTAGAATAACTGAACGAACCGATCAAGCTTTTGCCGAGATGCAAATGAGTTGATTTTTTATAGGAACCCTTGAAAACATGTTTAAACAAATTGAACGGTTTCGATCATTTGCGTGGGGCTCACACAAAAAACTTGTGTCAAATGTTGTGTTATTTATATGTATGTATGTATGTATGCGTATAATGTTTAGATATCTTGTCCATTTTTTTGTACTTCTGGCTTATATTTTGCTTTGCTTTTCAGGGTAAATCTGCACTAATTAGTTTTTCAGGGGAAATCTGCACTAATTAGTTTTTCAGGGGTCCAATTACTATTTTGAACATCTTTTTGGTAGCGAATTGTGAAAAGTCCACAGATCTTTTTTTGTTTTTTTTTGTTTTTTGAACTCCAAAAAAAGTGCTCTTGTGGGACTTCACTGCACCCTGAGGCCCTGGCCCCGGGGTCACCGGTTGACGGCCAAATTTAACTCAACCCATAGGAAGGGACCCACCACCAGTGGAGTGCATCACACTCCCCCAATAGAGCCCAGAAACGTTACTTTAACTCTTTCGAGAGTTAAACCTGAGACAAAGCTGCCGAAAGCGAACGCCTCCACCACTACTGGGCCAATGGTAAAGTCCACAGAACTTTGAGCTGCATTGGCCCACGTCTCGCGATTTCTGTGGTCTCATAAAACGATATCCTCTCTAGTTTTCTTTCATCGGAATTCGAAAATCAGAGAGTTCTCTCAGTCTCCGAGTCCTCGTCTGAGCCACCGTTAACCGCCTTCTGCCCGCCGCTGTATATTCGTATGCATAACTTGTATCTATATACCGTCCGTTGCCCATCAAAGAAAGAACCTTCGATTCCAATATACTCAACAACTGATTGGTGATTCAGGTGAACCAAAACTTCCCATTTTGTGTTTTTATTCACACCTTCAACTTCAAACATATACATGTGGATGTATGAGTATATTTCGGATTTGGATTCTATACTTTGTTGATTTGACGTGAGAGGGAATTTCGCATTATTTGATTCATCTCAATTCAAGGAGCAGTACGATTTATGTGATTGGATTTATTCTTCAGTTCATTGGAACTTCGGCTCGGAGAAATCGAACTGTCTGTCGAAGAATGGAAGGTTTGGGCGAAAGAGATGGAGAAGTGATTCAGTTTTTTTTTTTTGGGAAGTTAATGTTTTGAGATTAGCAAAATCCAAACCTTCAATTTTTGGCGGATTCTCCACTTTCATGTTAAGGTGTGTGGAACTTAATGGCACTATTGGCGCGCACAGTTATTATATTCCAAGCGATGTGCATAATCAGTTAATCACATAGGAAAACTCCGATATATCTCCTCTATTCTATTTCATTTTAGTGAAACTGCTGCAACTGTTGTGAAGTACCCTACATTGTGGGTGACCACATAAATCTGGTGCTCTTGTTTTTGTGCATTAGATTCCTATATATCTTTTGTATTGCCTACATGCTGTGTTTGGATTCCAAGAAGTCCTTACAATTCACTGCTGACCCAAATTCAACCAATCGATTTTCTTATGATTTTTGGTATTTTATTTCTTTTGCGATTGGATAATTTGATATCTCTGAACTTTTCTTTTGTTCTTGATTTGGTGTAGGTGCAGTGTAACGAAGATCAAACATTTACATGTTTTGAGCTGAAGCTGATTTTTTTTTGAACTGAGCTGAAGCTGATTAATATTGTAAAAATGGTCACTTCAGAAGCAATTCTACAAGTTTTATCGGGGACCATGCCTCGACTATTTCATCCTGAGCCATGTTTAGATAAGTCAAACTTACGGCTTTCTTTAAAGTACTGTACAAGTAGGAGATGGAAAAGAGGTCCTGAGCCAATGCAAAGGTTGAATTTTGCTAGAGCATCGAGAAATTGCATGAGAATCTATGCACTTGATGGCTTACTGGGATCTTCACGTGGAAATGCTGTAAATGACCGTTTGGAGTCGGTGAGTTGCAAATGTCAACGTGCTGAAAGTGTGAGCTCGGCAACTGCAGGGGACGGACATGGTGGTAG
Organism: Vaccinium vitis-idaea; assembly: GCA_963854785.1. Taxonomy (NCBI): domain Eukaryota; kingdom Viridiplantae; phylum Streptophyta; class Magnoliopsida; order Ericales; family Ericaceae; genus Vaccinium; species Vaccinium vitis-idaea. The sequence continues at coordinate 26,954,466 of OY978223.1, read as the reverse complement.
CAGTGCTACTAGTTGGAACAGCCAGAAGGTAGATGTGGCTCAACAAATGAATAATGAGAATGGGAGTGCGGCATCTATAGGGAAGTTAGCAAATACGAGAACGATTAACGGTACGCCGAACAGGGGTAGTGCAGATTCCATTGAGGACGAAGCATGGAATCTCTTGCGAGAATCATTAGTGTATTATTGTGGCAACCCCATTGGAACTATTGCTGCTAATGATCCAACAGACACCAGTATACTGAACTACGATCAAGTCTTTCTCCGTGACTTCATACCTTCTGGGATTGCTTTTTTATTGAAGGGAGAGTATGATATTGTAAGAAATTTCATCCTCTACACCCTCCAGTTGCAGGTAATGTAATATAGCTTGTATACATCTCCTTTTAAATAGTACATTTCATTTGCCTCATTTAGGGCTTGTTGGGTCAAGTTTCACAGTGACCTATGTTTCTACTATGTTAGAAAAACCGTCTTTACTACAGGAAAGCGCAAAGGAAATTTAGTCAAATTATTCTCTTGCACGAAACCTTTTTATTTCCTCATTTTCTTGATTGCTCTCAATCCTTTTATGATGAGGAAAAGAAAGCAAATTGTTATTGTCAATTCTATCGTAACGACTTGAATCGCAAATGCTTGTTTGGAACTGAGATGAATGCTGTACTCATGCTTCTATTCTGTATGATTATTTGAGTACCTTGAAAACAAATGTGCATTCTCTAAAATCTAGGTTGAATATTTGAAAAAGTTAGACAACTTCTTATGCACTTGTTATAATTGGACAGTGATTCAGATTGATTCATTTGTCTTATGTATAAGTAATGGGCATCGAGCCAAATTGGAGATTAAGCTTAATTTAGGACACGTTGAACTTATGTTTTTCTTTCACTATTCATGGTTTAGTCTCTTGGAAGACATTTTGGTTCACTGAAATCTCATCATGTATTGACAGAGCTGGGAGAAAACTATGGACTGTTACAGTCCGGGTCAAGGATTAATGCCTGCAAGCTTCAAGGTGCGCACTGTTCCACTTGATGGTGATGATTCTGCTTATGAAGAAGTTCTGGATCCCGACTTTGGCGAGGCAGCAATTGGTCGTGTTGCACCAGTTGATTCTGGTAATTTAACCATGGTGTTCAGGAAGTTTTCTAGTATAAATGATCAGGTTGGTGTGTATTCGGAATATCTTGACAACTTACAAGTTGAATTTTAGGTTTGTGGTGGATTATCTTGTTGCGAGCATATGGGAAATGCTCTGGAGACCTTTCAGTTCAGGAGAGAGTTGATGTGCAAACTGGAATTAAAATGATATTAAAGCTATGTCTTGCCGATGGTTTTGATATGTTTCCAACATTGTTAGTAACTGATGGTTCTTGCATGATTGATCGCCGCATGGGAATTCATGGCCATCCTTTAGAAATTCAGGCAAGTGTTTCCCCCCCCTGCTACTATTCATCTGTAATGTCATTCTAACGTTTTTTTATGATAGTTATTTGGGTGGCTTGATAACTTCGAATTCCATTGCGTATGGGGGAAAAAAAGAGAGGAAAATTACCTTCACCCCCACCCCTCTCTCAATGTGCGTAAAATTTTGATAGCATGTGTATGGCTGCGATGTTTAAGCCTGTTAATTTGCTGACAATCAAGTGCTATGTTGTAGAGAAAAAGCCAGTAAAGAACTGTAGGAATAAGAGAAACCTGTGTTAGTACATATTTCTTACAAGTCAAGAGTCATATTGTTCCTGCTTTACAGGTTTGGGCAACAATAAATTGTAGAACATTGGTTGTGTCAGTATCATTACTATCATAAACGCACTCTAAAATAGGTAGGAAAAAACCACTCTTGAAAAACGCATCGTCATACTAAGGGCTTATTTTTACAATGAGAAGTTCTTATCTGCCTTGGATGACATTTCGGCATTATCTTGACTGTGGTAAATAGGTAATTTTACTAAATGTTACAAGTCTTCACGGAAAACTGTCATGCGGATTTTGTGTATTTATCCTCCATGGTCAACTGAATAGTAGAACTTTTCAATTTTGTCCCTTGTAAACATTGCGACCTCTGCCAGGACATCCATGTTGGTGCTGAACTTACATTTATCACATGCCCTACAGCCTACATAAAATAAAGAAAAGAAACAAGATGCTGTCGAAAAAGTTGAAAGCTATTGGCAGCAATTGGTGTTTGAATCAAGAAGATAATGAAAAGTTCAGAGAAAAGTGTGTTGGATGAGATTAAAAATTGTACCAGTTTGCTAAATTGTTAAGCCATGTGATCTTGAGTTTGAGAATCCAGTTGTACTCCAAACCAAATCAAGTCAAGCCAAGCCAAGCCAAACCTAACCAAACCAAGCTTAGCCGTGTGTTCCAGTGATTGGGTTCTGCTCCATTTCTATTTTCCCCCAGGTGGATCCCTTCGGTGTGTTAAAATGAAGTTAAGCTTAGGCCCATGTCTGTGAGCAGTTTCTCATACATGCTATATGGAAAGAAGAACTCAAGTTCGGTGTTCTCTCAAGATAAATTGATGTCTTTTGTATCTCCAGAAAAAAACCACATTATATTGTTTCTCACCTCAGGGATCAACTAGAGACTCTTAAATTTTCCAATTTCAATGTTAAAGGAAAGTTGGTATGTTTTAATTGTATAGTATTATGAAATGGTTACAGACAATTAGAAGTGAGAAGAGTAACAAAGTATTCTCTAGCTGTTGCAAATATGAGGTAAGTGTAACCCCAAGGAGTTTGGTCGAGTGGGCATGAGACATCAATCAAGGCCATGAAGCACGGGTACTGGTACGGGTATGGGTATGTGACACGACAAAAACCTAAAAAAGTAGGGTACAGGTACGGTTGGATATGTCGGTGTAATTTATTTTATTTTTTCCAATTTTACTATGTTCCATTGCATAAACTAAATAATAAATCCATTTTGCCAACAAAAAGCAGCATAAATAAAAGTTAAGAGACTAAGAGTTCATACACCAAGTTGTGCCTAGAATCCCAGATCAAAGCAATGCAATGTCGTTTTAGAGTTTTAGTACATACCAACTACACTTAAAGCAAGCTCCAAAACAAAAAAAGAAAGAAAGAAAATAGTCCTAAGAATTAAGGATCTTGAACTTCATCTACTTCATCACTAAACAACAAGCTTCCATCTTTGGCTGATCAAGTGAAAGATCAACGATAAGAATATCAGCACCCCCCATTGAGTCAAATGCATTGTCAGCTGCCCCGATTGAATCAAATGCATCTCCAGCAATGTCCCACAAACTATTCTCTCCTTGGGTATAATTTGGTGTCCTACTTGAGTCGTGGTCTTCAGTTTATGACTTTTTCCCATTGGGTATTGCATATTAAGGCTAGCTGTTTGTGTTATTTTTTATTTTTATTTTTTTCCACGTGGAACCCCTCAAGTTTTTAAATCTTTACGAATAGACCCAAAAGTACCCATTGCCGTACACAAAAACTCAAAATTACCCCATACGGTATGGGTACGAATACGTTGGGATTTTAGAAGTACCCGTGCTTCATAGATCAAGGGGCTTGTTCCTCAAGAGGTCCCAAGGTCGAATCTCAAGAAGGCCAAACCTTGGGGCCATTAGAGGTTTGGGGGGTCGTTAACTTCAGGCCCCCGGGATTTGTTGAGGTGCATGCAACCTGGCACAGACACTTGACTATGAAGAAGAGAGAAGTGGGAAATTATTCAACTGAATACTTAGGACAAAATATACAGTTAGAAGACGGTGAAGTAACGGAGGGATTGTAGGAATAGTGAAGGAAGAGTGACAATTCATCAATAGGAAAAGAAAGATATTAACAGTGTATTCATGCGACAGTCTTGTAATGCGGAATTGCACTCTCTTTTTGCTCATTATGGCGCATGTTCTTTCAGGCATTGTTTTACTCAGCATTACTTTGTGCTCGCGAGATGCTTGCTCCTGAGGATGCATCTGCCGATCTCATGAGGGCCCTTAATAACCGTTTAATTGCCCTATCATTTCACATCAGGGAGTATTACTGGACCGATAAGGGTAAACTTAATGAAATCTACCGCTACAAGACGGAGGAATACTCTTACGATGCAGTCAACAAGTTCAATATCTACCCCGATCAGATTCCTCCTTGGTTGGTGGAATGGATGCCTAATAAGGGAGGCTATTTGATTGGAAACCTGCAGCCAGCTCACATGGACTTTCGTTTCTTTTCTCTAGGAAATTTATGGTCTATTGTGAGCAGTCTGGCAACTATTGATCAGTCGCATGCCATATTGGATCTTATTGAAGGAAAATGGGCAGATTTAGTAGCTGACATGCCATTGAAGATATGTTACCCTGCCCTTGAAGGCGAGGAGTGGAGAATTATTACAGGAAGTGATCCCAAAAACACGTAATGTATTTGTCAGATTGGATGGAATTTCTTTCCCATTCTTAAGTACACGTCCTTATCCTTTATCTTATTTTAAATGCAGGCCTTGGTCGTACCACAATGGAGGTTCCTGGCCAACATTGCTGTGGCAGGTTAGTGTGTGGTTTCTGAATCCTAAGGATTATTGCCATTACTGCGCTGGAGCTTAGTTCCGAGCTTGCAAAGCACAAATTAATTTAAAACGGCACCTATTTTCCCCTTTTAGAAACCAGAATGTGGATATATTATCTTAAAAGTTCAATTTTTGCTAAGATTTTGTTTCGGTATACATATAGGTACCGAAGGCCAAGGTACAGAAATTGTACTAATCGGCATGCAGGGCCCACTTTTGGGCCCCGCACGAATGATCCGAACCGTTCAATAATTTTAAAATATTTTTTCGAGTGTTCTTGCAAAAAATCAGCTTAATTGGATCTACATAAGTTCATCCAAATTTCAAGTTTTTCATTCCGAACTTTAGATCCTGAATTCTGAATGAAAAACTTGAAGTTTGGATGAAGCACTTGCGCATATCAATAATCCAATTGAGCTGATTTTTTTTGTAAAGGCACTTGAAAAATTATTGAACGGTTGGGATCATTCGTGCGGGGCCCAAAAGTAGGTCCCGCTAGCCGATTAGTACAATTGCTGTACCTTTGCCTTCGGTACCTGTAGCATCGTCCATTTTGTTTTGAGTTACTGTTATAAAGTGAACAACTAATAAGATTCATCCCTGTGGGTGTAAAATTTGGGCGATGCTGTATGCTGCTGCAAGCTAAGTTTTGATTTTATGCACTCCACATTACGTGTTATTGAATAGAACACAAATTTTTGTGACATTATTTGATTATGTTCTTGTTAATTTCATTGGTTGCGTTGGTTTTAAAATTTAATTTCAAAATACCCGCCTTTATTAGAGTTTTCCACATTGAGCTTGTCAAACACTGAGATAAGCATCTTCAGTTTCCAGTTTTACTTGGCCTTTTGCCCTGAAGGATTTTGCAGTGATCCTGACATAGTGGTGTCCATTCCTTTTGGACTTACATTTCGTCCCTCTTAATTTCTCTCTCCCAAGTCTTATTGGGCTAGGTAAGAGAAGTACTATGACCGTGGAGCCTTTCCCTACCTTGGCTTGCTTGAACTCCCAACCTCAGGGGAGCACATGTAACGCCCCATGTAGACCACTGACCCAGTACCTTGATTTGATTCACAAGCCACCCTACATGGCCCAAAATGCTTAAGCCCAAGGTACTAGTAGTTTCTTACATGGTTTGTTATATGCCCAAGATCATCCATGTAGACTTCCAATGTCAAACTAAACAATCTCTGTCGCCGAATCTGGGTAGTATAATCTCCCCTCCTTTATGGCCTCGCGCCCTCGCGAGGGGTTGAGCACTAGAGTCACCACTCTCTAGGTCTGCTTCCTAGTGACCTGAGTCAACCATAGTCTCTCCCGGGTCTTTTCTCTGGTGCCATAACCCACATGGTCGCGTACATGGGTCGCTTTGATACCATTTGTAACGCCCCATGTACCTGACTTACTATAGGGTTTCTTGACAGCATGATGAGAGATGATGTACGCTAGATTTTCTTGGAGAAGATGTCAGGAATCAGTAGATTCTATGCTTTGTAGCCTTCCAAATGAAGTTGTAGAGTCTGTTATGGCACTAACAGATGGTAGAGATTGATTTTGTCTTTGAATCCTTTCAAAACCCAAATTCATCTACTTGGAAGTGGAAAAGTTTCATTTACACCTTAGAAAAAATGTTTTCAAAGTTATGGTAAATCCCATGGAAAATGCACAGTTATACGAAACACTACTAATTTAGGATCTGAAAGTCTCCATGGTAGTGGGTCATATTGATACACTTCTTTGGCGTGTGAGATTCCTTCTATGGTTGGACTGAAACATGAGAGGCAAACCGCCACATACCTAAATGGTTTCAGGCCTCCAAGACTACTTGTGGTTGGGAATACTTCCAAATGTAATCTTATTACTGTGCACTTGCTTTCAGCTCACAGTGGCATGCATAAAGATGAACAGGCCATGGATTGCCGAAAACGCAGTTAAGATAGCCGAGAGACGCATATCTAGAGACAAGTGGCCTGAGTATTATGATTCCAAGCGAGCAAGATTCATCGGAAAACAGGCACATCTGTATCAGACCTGGTCTATTTCAGGGTACCTTGTGTCGAAGCTCCTCCTTGCCAATCCAGATGCTGCGAAAATTCTAGTCAATGTAGAGGATTCTGACATTGCGAATGCATTTTCTTGCATGCTCAGTGCCAATCCGAGGAGAAATCGTGTCCGGAAAGGACCAAACCAGAGCTTCATAGTGTGAAAAACAATCACCATACTAGTCTCAAGAATTAGTTGCACTCGGTGGAAAAAGAATGTAACATTATGTAAATCAGGTATTACGGTAGTCTCCTCATTTGGAGACTGTTTATCTAGTATACAAATTCGTATAGTGATGAATGGCTGATGAGCCGGGCAAAGTTTTTCGTGAAATGTAAAGATGTTCTGAAACCATTTAAAGTACGAGTTTTCGTCTCCGTACTAGTGGCCTTTTGTGGTCTTTTTTCATTTCGTTTGTACTACTTCCAACCTTCTGTTAGAATCTGAAAATTGTCACATTCTTGGTGGTTTCTGGTTACGAGTATTTTCAAATGTATTCTGCTCAAGATTTCGGCGGCCCCAATATTTGTTTGCAGGCTTTGATCAACTTTTGATTTCAATTAATTCAGATTATTTATTTGACTTAATTAATCAGCGAATAAGCCATGTAACACTTGAAATTCAGCTACTAGGAACCCTGTTTTCCTTTTTTGTCACGGATACAAAGCTCAACAAAAGACAGCCAAACTAAAAAGAACACAAATACAAGACACAGACGTAAAGCAACACACAAGATTATCCATTTGTCGTCTGTGAAAAATCATGAGCTAAAAGTTGCTTGAGCTTCGAAGAATGGTTGGAGGACCAAGAGCCTGCCAAAGTTCCCTTCTTGGCTGAAGATGCCACCCAGTTAGCGACTTCGTTACGCGATCTCGGAACATGTACAACAGAAACAACAACAAAGGAGGATACCGCCGCTTGAATATCCTTACAAATTTCATAAATTCTCCAATCAGATTTGATATCCACATCGAGGTTGACATTTTTATTAATGAGAGCATCAGATCCAAAAATGACTAGAAATACCAAGGGCTTGAGCCATCCAACAAGTCTCTCAAAGCTAGAGCTTCATATTACCCAAAAATAAGCTTGGGCTTCACCCACCAAAGGGGAATCACAGAAATGCTACTAGCAACACTCGAAAGTCAGGATCGGTACCACTTAGGGCATCTCCAATAATGGAGTTAATGGCAGAAATTAGGTCTGAATTAGTCCAGTTAACCAACATTTTTCATTTTTTGTGTCCCAATAGTGTGATTAATTATGGGTATTTGTGTCAGAAATTAAAGCAGCTCTACCTGCCACTTCAACTATAGTAATACTGTTAACTTTCCAATGGAGGAGGGAGAGATAGAGGGAGGAGAGAGAGAAATTGGTGTCAGGACATGAGGAAAGAGATAGAGAGAGAGAGAGAGAGAGAGAGGGAGGAGGAGAGCCCCACCTATATCTATATCTATCTATCTATATATATATATATTGGTGTACTTTTTTACAAACACTCTAACAACACCATCGCAATACTACTAATTTAACAACACATTTTTTGATAACTACACAAACATGGGACCACTTTTATACTTTTGAGTCATATAACACTACATTTTTAACTCCACCATTGGAGATGCCCTTAGTCAGCCAAATAGGTCAGAAATTGGGCCAGCCCAAAGATGTGGGCTCCCGTACTCTTTATCTTTGATTTACAATTCTTTTCGTCAAAGCAGAAACAAACATCTTCTAAATATGGAAAAGAAACTCTAATCAAACCCAGTCAAGATAATTATTGAAGATCTTGCCAAATTCAACCTCTCTTCCCTTGAGCGGATAAATAGAGTCTAATGGGATGAAGCTTTCAAGCATCTTTCAAGAATTCAAATGCTATACAATGCCTTGCAGAGAATTAGGATACGAATAAATATACATAGTTGTTCCTTTTCTAATTTCTATACAAAACTTCAACTTCAGTTTCACATGCATGTTCTCTCTGTTTTTTCTTCTCGATGGTCAGGGTGTTGATTTTCGGCTTGACTTCTGTTCTCTGGAAATACAGTCCGGACGGGTTTCACGGCCGTCCGGACGGTCGGCATAGATTCTGTGTGTTTTAGCTGATTTTGTTTCTGTTTTGACTGAGTCTTGGACTTCCTAAAGATTTGTTTCTTTGTGTGTTTATGAGTTAGGGTGCAAGGAATTCTGTTTAGGCAAGTATTAGCTTTAAGAAGGAATCTGTTAGGGATTTGATTTTGATGATGATGTTTGTCATTAGGGTGATTTTCAATTGTGATGATTAAAATGTTACTATCAATTTGATTGTTACTGGGCTTAAGCTATTATTGTGCTTATTTTAATTTTAGACGTGCACGTATTCTATGATCTTTTATTGGTTATACAAACTCATTGGATCAGTGGAATTATGGTTTTTGTTGGGCATTAATCTTTGACTAAATTGGACCATAATGTTTTTAGAACCATACTTTATTATTGGGCTTAAATTATTTTTTATTGGGCTAATTGTTAGAAAAATCAAAGCCCATTGAATGGACTTATTGGGCCTTGACTATTGAAATTGTCAAAGCCCACAAGGAGGAGCCCGGATGGAGGGCAGTAGACCGCCCGATTGACTGGAGTGGTTTGTACAGTCTCGGTATTTCTGCGCTATCTTTTCTCTCTGAGCTCCATTTGGGATGAGTTATATATCAAAACGAAGAGAATTCAAAGAGCTACAACTTTGTCATTTTACACTTTTCCTAATTCGCCCTCAAAGTTATCTAGATTATGTGAACAACGTCCAAAGTACAAATATGTTGTGTTTTTTCCCAGAAACAGGACACTCTGTTTCGTTTCGACTCTCTCTCTCTCTCTAGATTCAAACTTGGGACCAAGCTTATTGGTGATATCTTTTGTGCACAAATTTGTCCAGGATCATATTCTAGATTTGCATTTATTATCTCCCTCATCCAATTTGAAATGCAGGTCGAATTTGAATGTCAACATTCGTTGTGATATCAATCTGAAAAAGGAGATATTCTGTTAATGCATTTATATTGCGTTGGGATTACATATTCAAATGTATGCTTTTATGATGTCTCAGATGACATAAACGTTTGTGTGCTTTGACTTTAAGGAAACATGAGTTGTATTAGAGCCCACAAAGAAATCAATAAGTTGATCATTGGGCTGTAAAGGAGAAAATATGAGAATAAATGAGGTGAATGTTGGACGGCTAAAAAAAGGAAGACTTTTGGATTCACTCATGGATATTTAAAGAGGAGTTCTTTAGAGATAAAAAACAAGCTTTCAATTGTATCCAAATTCAAAAAGTATACAAGTCTGAGATATACACTGTAGATTATCTTCTTCATACTTTAGAAAGAGGTTTTTCCACTGTAGATTTTTATACTCTCTATGTGTGAGCATACACTTGTAAATTCACCATTACTTAGAGGGATTGAATCACACCACATATGAACCCACCTTGTGAGAGAGGGAACCCAATCCACTGTGTTGTCAGTTAGAATTTCCCATTTAATGGGCAGGGTTTGGTTGTAGTTTGTAAACTGGTCTGCATGTAGCAATGTGAGGAGTTTGTAAACTGGTCTGCGTGCACCATGTTGGGAGTTTGTGAACTGGTTTGCGTGTACCAGTGAGTTGTGCTTGGTTCGTGTGTACCAATGCAGTTGTTGTAGATGAGTGTTGGCTCCTGTGAAATCCAACCCAGGTTTAAATATTGAGAACATAGTGGATACCGATGAGTGTTTATGTGAACATCACTGAAGAGTGGACTAAGCAATTTGCCGAACCACTATAAAAATCCTTTGACTCATCTCTCGTTTATTTTCAATGCTTCGTTATTTTAATTATCCGTTTGATTTGTTAATCCATTTGCTTGCAAAGAAAAATTGTGTATTATAGGATCCGAACCTATTCACCCCCCCTCTAGGTTAGAATATCAGAATCTGTGGCTATAAATGTAGTCTTGCTCTTCATTAGGGTTTGTACTACTTGAGTGCATCCCTTTAAGAGGCCCCTAGGAGGTCTCATCTGAAAATTAGGGTTCTTGGTTAGATCTTCATGGTTCTTTGGTTGCCCCTCCTTGGTGGGTTTGGGAAGATCTTTGTTCATCTATGGAATCTGTTCGCCTGCGTCTCTTGATTAAAATCCTACGGGTTTGTGAGACTTGATGAGAGAGATTTGTTCGGTGAGAGATTGGTGAGTGTCTCTTGCGAGAGCTTTGTTTGTTTGTCACAATTGTAGCTCTTCGGAGCATGTTCTTGTCACATAGTGAAATCTTTTCTCTTTTGTTTGCTCGTGGATTAGGTTTACATCCGTAAGCCAATCCACGTAAATCTTGGTGTCTCTCTTATTTGTTTTGTGTTCATGGTTTGGTTTCTCCGTTTTTCGCATATGTTTAATTTGTTACTTCTCTAATATCATGGCCATCAACAATCTTGGGTCGCGGTTGGGTTCTTAGGGGGCCCGCCGCACAACAAACTGGTATCAAAGCACGGGTTTGACCTAGCATCTGTCCGTACCTCTGGGTGATGATCGAGGTTTTCGTTTTTTGGGCTTGGGTTTCATCTGTAGTATCTATTTTGTTCCGTTGCTTCAATTTTCGATCGATTGTTGTGGTTTATGATTTTTGGGAGAAGTTTGTTCAGTGGAAAAATTTGAAAACTTGGCGATGAAGATTCTCGGTTTGGAATTTTTGGGTTCATCATCAGTTTGCCATTCAAGATGAGTGGATTTGGAATTTTGGGGATTTTACTATGAAGATTTTCTTACAGGAAATTGAAGATAGGAAAAAGCCATTTAGAGTTGGATGATGCAACCGTTTATATTTGGTGAATATCAGATTTGGTGGAGAATCTATCTCTTTGGTTACTGGTTTTGAAATTTGCATGGGCTTGTAAATTTGCTAGAGATAAATCACATAGATACTTTTGGTTTTTTGGAATGCTGATAATTTGGTAATTTGTTTGAACCCTTTGAATGCCTTGGGCTAATGGCATCCTTCGAAGACGATTTATTTTTGTTAATATTGTGTCTGGGGTTTGCCGTTTGGGTTATTTATTTGGTTTTGGGCATCTTCTAGTATCCCTTGAAGATGTTTTGGAGTTTGGTTTCCTGACTAGAACTTGTTATTTGCCAATTTGGTTGTGCACTTGTTTTGGATTTGTTTGTGTTTTGGAGTTTGCTCGATACTTTAAAACTTGGCTCTTTGGGGGTTGTCAGAAGTTATGTTCCAGTACTTGAGAAATTTGTTAAAGCTTCTTTGATCAGTAGTCAATCTGGTTTGGTTTGTGGGAGCTTGGTTAGGTTTTTTTTTTTTGGCTCACTCTCTTACCCGTGATTCGTTTGGATGGAAGCTTGGTCCGTGATTTGTTTGTCTCTCTTATTTGGACATTCGTTTGGCTCTCTTGGTTTGACTTGAGCTTTTGGGTGGAGAGCAATTTGTTTGGTTGGCAGAATTGGTTTGGCTCGATATGTCTCGAGCATTCGTTCGTTTGGTGATAGCTTGCTACTTCCGTATTTGAAGATTGATTTGGGTTTGCTTGGTGTGATTCGGGCATTGGTTTGGATACTTGAGTTTGGCTTGATATGTCTCAAGCATTGATGTGTTTGTGCGGATTGGTTCGTGTGTATGGCACTTGGTTTGTTTGCAATCCGTGTTGGGTTTGGTTCATCGACTTTGTTTTGGCTTGGAGTTTGGTTGACGAGCTTTTGTTTGGCCTTTACGATTTGTTGGATTTGTTTCGATTTCGCATTATTTTTAGATATCTTGTCAAAGTGAAGATTTGTGGGGATTTGTTCGGCCTGTTTTGGTTTAGTACTTGGATATGTCGCCGAGGTATAGATTTGTTGATTTTTGGCTCGACTTATGTTCTTTGGAAATCCTGTCCGGATGGGTTTCACAGCCGTCTGGACGGTTGGCACAGATTCTGCGCATTTTAGCCAATTTTGTTTCTGTTTTGACTGGGTCTTGGACTTCCTAAAGATTTGTTTCCTTGTGGGTTTATGACTTAGGGTGCAAAGAATTCTGTTTGGGCAAGTATTGACTTTAGGAAGGAATCTGTGGCTATAAATATAGTCTTTCTTTCTCATTAGGGGTAAGACTACTTAAATGCATCCCTTTGAGAGACCCTTAGGGGGTCTCATCTAAAAATTAGGGTTCTTAGTTAGATCTTCATGGTTCTCTGGCTGCCCTTCCTTGGTGGGTTTGGGAAGATCTTTGTTCGTATATGGAATCCGTTCGTCTGCGTCTCTTGATTAAAATCTTAGGGGTTTATGAGACTTGATGAGATAGATTTGTAGGTGACATTCTATTGGGTTTTGGTGAGAGAAATTGTATTTGAGATTGGTGAGTGTTTCTTGCTAGAGCTTTGTTTGTTTGTCACCATTGTAGCACTTCGGAGTATGTTCTAGTCACATAATGGAATCTTCTCTTGTTTGCTTGGCCATGGAGTAGGCTTACATCCATAAGCCGAACCACGTAAATCTTGGTCTCTCTTATTTGTGTTTTGTTTATGGTTTGGTTACTCCATGTTTCGCATATGTTTAGTTTGTTACTTCTCCAATATCATGGCCATCAATGATCTTGGGTTGCAGTTGGGTTCTTTGGGGGCCCGCTGCACCCTAAGAAATTTCAATTTTGCAACTTGACACCAAGAGGTTGCCAAGTTTCAAACGCTGTGTGCTCTCTCTTCACACACTTAATACATACAAGAAGGAAAGAAAAATAATTGACAAAGATAAATGGGACAAGGGTACACCGGTGAGAAATGCCATCCAAGACCCAACTAGATAGGAAGGCAATAAACCAACCAAAAAGACACCCAAAATAGATCAAGATACACCTAAAGCTACTCTTTCGAGGAGCCACCGGCTCATACAAGCTCTTAATACTAGTTCTGAGCATGGTCGGCCTTTGTTATATGCAAAACAAAGTTCAAAACCTTAGAGCCCAAAAACTGGCTTGAGCGCTCAAGTGGTGAATCGGAGCGCTCAAATTTCCTTTTCAAACATTTTCTGATTTTCTTCTGTTAAGCAATTTTCAAAACCTTTTGACCCCTCCTGTTATCCGTTATTTGTTCAAAATATGTTTAGGGATTTTTTTTGGTGAGGTTCTTGAAAACGGATTAATAATATTTTTAGCACTTGCCAACCCCACAACACCCGTACGGATCTTGGAAACAATGAATCACAGAACAGAAAAACAAGTAATTGTGCGTAATGAAAAACGGAAAAGAAAGTGAGACACAGATATACGTGGAAAACCTCAACGCGAGGAAAAATCACGGGAGTCACACCAGTTCACTATGAAATCGAAATCAAGAGTACAAGTCTTCTCGCAATCTCTCTGAGATCTGCGTTTTCTCTCGCCTCTCTCACTCTATTTTCTCTCAAAAACATAAAGTTACTGGTCCATTTTCAAAACACAGAAACAAAACTAGGAGCTGCAAGGAAGCTCAACTCGAGCGCTCAAGTTGCCAGCTGAGCGCTCAAGTCCGTAACAGTGAGCAAATCCTATTTTTCTTAAATTTCTTGATTACACGCTCATATTATGTTGTTTTTACCCTGTTCCATTCATGGATAATCCAGTTCAAAAAAAATTCATGGATAATCATAAGTAGTCACTTCATTACACTTTATACATGTGTTATTGTTGTTTAATCCCCTTTGCATCATTCCCCTTTCCTTTATGTGAATAAAATTAGGAAATATAATGTTTTCGAAATCCCACAAATTCTAAGTAGAGACCGACCCTCGTGTCAGGCGAGAAGGGAGCCTTAAAACCCTTCCCCTCTCGTAACATGGCTCCTGAACCTAAGACATTATGATAATGACGGACCGGAAACAAAAACCTTTTCCAAAAACAAGCCACAAGAGTCATTCAAGTTCGGTTCTTCGGGTGACAACCCTCAAAGCCGAGTGACGACTCTGAATCGAATGAGCTTTGGACTGGTGTCCACACGAGCATTCTTGAATATAATAGGATTTATGTTCCGAATGCCCACAGAAGAAATAGAAGAAGAAGATACCTCTCCTTAGCTTTGTATCAAACTTTGGCTGCCTTAATCCTAAGCTCAGAAATAAATTTCTTCTTCCTAATCCTTCTCTTTGATCTATTCACTCTCCTTTGCATTTTTAAGATAGGTTCACGGGTGGATCTCTCCCTATGAAAGCTAAAGTCATCTCCTTTCTTCTTGACAACATGCCTTGACACCTTAAGACCAAACTTTTGTCCATGAGAAATAGGACTTCAAATTGAAATGCTCTCGTCCAGGATTGAAATAGCCTTGATCTCATCCTCCTTCGAAACCCCATTATAAAAGCTCTCATCAATTTCCTTATCCAAGACATAATTCTTGGTCATGCGATTATTTCTTCCTTTGCCCTTAGAATTGCAAGTAGCCCTCATCATGCTGTTGACCACAATTTGTTTTTCCACGACCTAAATAGGATTCAATCTTCCATTAATCTCCAAGTTAATCGCTTGATCAATGCCACTAAAAACCTTAGTTGAGATTTGCACTCTACCTGAGGAGAAAGAACCTTTCGAAGTCACCTTCTAGAATGATCGGCTCACCCTAAATCTTTCCAATGCTAAAGAAAGTGTCAGGATTCCATAGTTACAAAGGCACACCATAACAAAGCCAGACATTACAAGAAGCTTCAATAACAAAATCAAGACTCCATTGTTGATTGTCCTTAAAAAAATCCCAACCAGTTAACCTCAGGATCCTCAACCATAGCCTTCATATCGTTAACATAGGGGAATATAAGCACAATGTAATTATGAATTATCCCCCATTGATCTAATCTAATCATCAAAAACACCCACCACATAGAAATTTTCTCTCATAACTGATCTGAGGGAGGATAATTTAGCAATGACGCTTCTTGATAGCCAATCTTCCGCTTCCACACTAGTGTCTTCCTTAGCTATGATAGTAATCTCGGAGGAAGACACCTTAATTTTAAAACATGTTTTGAGTGACCTCGTAAAAAATAAGCTAAATCGAATAACTCTAAGTGCTTGATCTTACATTTTAATTTTTTTAAGTGTTTAAAGTAATAAAAAATTGAAAGATTGGACAAAAAACTCAGAGTTATTCGATTGAACTAATTTTTTACAAGGCCACTCGAAAAAATATTTTAAAATTAATGAATGGCTCAGATTGTTTATGTGGGACCTCGAAGTGAGCCCCACAGAGCGATCTGTGTGCACACATACGTGTTTGTAGCAAGGCTGACACTTTTTCTGTCAAAAAAGTGAAGCCCCATTAACGATTGGACTGAATTGCTTGCAATCAAATAGTTGAGGGACTAAATTGAAGATTTCTATCGTTTAGGGATGAATTAAAAAAAATGCATATAGTTAAGTGGATAAAAAGAAAACGAACTCTTCTATGGTCTAATTACTGGAATCAACCTTCTTCTGATCGGCAGTCGGCAGAGAAACAAAACTACTCAATACTTAACTTTTCCAAAGTTTAAAGTTCAAAGGTTTACACGCGCGCGCGCGCGCACACACACACTCTCTCTCTCTCTCTCTCTTGCATGCATTCAACGCCAAAACTCTTTATCGCCACATATTGACATATAGCGCCCAAGACAAAGTGCATGACTTTCATATCAATCTCCGACATTTGAATTAGAGTTTTAATACTATAAACGTGAAGAATTAGCATAGTAAACAGTAAATTAGTTTGAAAAGTGAAGGGATCCGCCGCTTTTGTTTTGGTATTGATTCATATGCCACACATGGCTTAATTATTAATTAGCCTATATTGTGCAAAGGTTGTCTTGTCGGCGCGCGCCTGATCCCGCAACCACCCACTACGGCCTTTCTGTCTATCATTTCAAGGGAGTTGGTCAGAGTCAAAGAAGTTGATCTAATAATTAACCCAGCCTGAGATGATTTCTCAAGGAAAAATCAGCAGAAAACTGGCCTTGCTCCCCTTTAATTGGCTCTATTTTTATGGGAATTGCAAAAATGTACAACTAGAGTCATAAATGTTGTCTTTGCAAAGGTGAACGTTTTAAGCATTATTAGACAACAATAGCCCCAACTTTGGCATTCAATATCAATATCCAACCTTCACCTGTGCTTATTTTTGTGATTTTTATTATTATTATGAAGGTCAACAGTAATAAAATATGATCAAAAGTAAAAAAAAAAAAATCGTTAAAGAAGAAAAACTTTTGAAATAATTGGTATTTTTGTCTTTTGTGTAGTTTTATATGCATTTTTTAACTTCGGTTTATTTTTTGTACTTTTCTAATTCTTTTAATTGAGACGAATGATTGATCCTCAAAAAATCAATAGAAGACTAGACAAAAATTCGGTAAATATAATAATACCAAAAAATACTTGACAAAAAATTGTAGAAAGAACAAAGGAATTTTTAGAACTTGGTTGTTAGAATCGCTTTAAGTGCTTCGTAACAAAATACCTCTTTTCCTTCCCAATTTATCTCAATATTTCAATTACCATCCAAATCAACAAGATATCTAATAATTCCTACAAAACAAAAAATTCAAGACAAGAAAACAATGGCTGTATTTGGTTAGATAGTTTTGTACTTTTGTTTAGTTTTGATGATGTCAGCAGATGTAATGAGTAGAGAGAGATAGAGAGAGAAATGAGGGAAATGATGATGTCATCAAAAGTAAAACTAAAACTAAAACTAAACTGGGAAATGAGCAGGGCCTTTGTCGTTGCAACTGCTCATGCTGTTGAAAAGGAAAGTATTTTCGGATAAAAAAAGCTTAGGAAAGTTGAACGGCCGGGCAGAATTACTATATAAAGGGGGGAAAAAAAACTGGATATAGGGGGAATAAAGAGTATAGGGTATTTAGTCTCATTTGAACAATCTCTCTTAACCCAATTTTGCAACAACTTTCACTACTTCCTATACAAATGGAGTGAGTTGGTTTCATTTTTGAAAATGCATTCTTTACGCCAGTGGTGTAAACCAAAGTTCTCTCCAAATGGATTGCATTGCGCCATGTGTCCATGTTCTACCTTTTGGGACCACTGTTTGGGTACGTGGCTCAATGTAACAGATTTGGAGGAAACTTTTGTTTACACCGCCAGTGTAAAAAATGTTCTCCCTTCATTTTTTGGGCCTTTTTCTATACTTATTGTAAGCCCAGTGAGTATACAATATCAAGACCCTTCTTAAAAAGGAAGGAGAAAATATATGCTACAAGTGTGAGAAAAGCAAATTCAATACTTAGGGCATCCATAATGAGCTCTCAAAATGGCTCCTAGGTGAGACTTCTAATGTTTACCAAGCCATTTGCTAAATTATTATCTTGGATGTGTTCTCCATACAAACTCCTAAGAGTGGCTCCTAACATGGCTCCTACCACAAAATAAAGAATGTTTTTACTAGCTCATTGAGTACACATATCCTTTCCAAAATTAGCAAGTTTTGGCAGTAAAAAATGTACCCCTCTGTTCCAAATTGCTGGACATCTTTCTTTATTTAGAATCTATCAAAATTTTTCTACATCTTCTAATTTCTACTCCATCTGTCCCATTTTAAATGCTCCCTACGAATATCTGTGTCATTTTCATACGTCTATATCTTTTTATTTGTAATGTTTTCAAAGTTTTAAAAAATTTTGTTTAATAAAACTAATTGAGATCTATCAAATAAGATCCATATTGCATATAAAATACATTATAGAACGAAAACTACAAGAGTTTTAAAAAGACACGCATAACTGTAGGAAGCAATTAAATTGGGACGGAGGGAGTAATACTTTTTATATCCAATATGGATCTTGTTTGATAGATCTCAATTAGTTTTATTAAACAAAATTTTTGAAATATAAAAAATGTATAAATTGTGAAATATAAACAATTGTTTGAGTGGCACAACTACCCAAAAATGACCATTATTTTGGAACAGAGGGAGTACCCCAATTGTACTTATGTATGTGTACACCTTAGAATTCAACATATGAGTTATTTTTAGGGAGTCCATTTTGAATGCCCTTAGACATTAAGAGCAAAACCAACAGATTCAGTATAGTGATAAAAATAGGTGAAGTAAAGAAGAAAACCACAAAAACCCTCTGCAGTAGATTAGTTATTGTTAGCTATTAAAGCACATGCAGAAACGTAATTGAGCTACAGTACCACGCCAAAAGTACCAAAGCCCTATTCCAGAGCAATGTAATTTTTAATTCTTTTCACTCTCTTCCGTCTCTCTTTTGTCTGTCTATCTCTCTCTTATTATTTTGTAATATTTTAAAAAGAGAGAAATAATATTTTAATAAAAGATAGGTAAAATGGATAGTATTGTTAGAGTGTTGAGAGAGACATGGGTAGCTAGACTGTGCACAAACTTTTTTTTGCTCAAAGTGGAGCTAGACTGCTGCTGTTGCTCTAAGACCTGTTTTAAGTTTATCAAGACGCGTGTTAATTAAGAAGACCATCCAAAGTTTTATGTCCCCATTAGTATATTCTTTTAGGTCATCTGCTCTAAATTTAATTGGTGTCGGCCACCTACGCCGACTTGAAATCCAGCTGATTGCAAGTGATAGAGAAGAAGAGGAGAACCCCACTCAACTATGTTGACATATGCATATAAGTAAGTTCATGGTACATCCGAAGGACTAAAGATTCTTTCTGTCTTTATATCCTTTCGGAACACGTGGGTGAATTGCTTGCTGTATTGGGCTGTCAATTAGTTGTTCAACTTAAACCAAGTGAAGTGATATGTACTAGCCCAGTCGGCGACCCCTCCCCCTTTTTTTTTTTTTTTTTTTTTTTTAATGCTCGCAGACTAGCTAAGCGTGCCTATTTTGGTTGTGTTTGATTTGAATTTTGATTTTTGTAATGATTAGAGAGAGGAATAGAGATAATAATAATAATTAAAAATATGAGTTAATGATTAGAGATAGATAAAGAGAAAAATGTGAATAATATTTGAAAATAGGGGGAATGATTGGATAATAATTGAGAAAATCGGGTCTTGAAAATCCAAAACGAACAAGGCCTGCTTGGGTCTAATCTCACTACGTAATTGTTGGAAGCCCAATCAGTGGCGTAGTTAAAAATATGCATAAGTGGGGGCGCTATTATATATGAAACAAAAACTCCGGTGACTTCTTATCTGCAACATTATTTCATCAACTCAAGACTTGATGGTTTTTTGGTGAAGTGAAGGTGGCGTTTGTGTTACATTATGAGAAACGAAAGTGGAGTCTCTCTTGTTTAGCCGCCTAAACAGTGGGTGAATATTAGTCATTGTCCATATTGGGTACACATTACTAATTTTTTGCAAAGTTCATGCCGGATAAGTATTGTTTTTTAAATGATTTAGGTAAAGTATAAGTGTTTGATCATATAACATGTCATTGAAAAAAAGATCATATAACATGTGTTGCTTTAAATTTCGGTTCAAAGTTTACACAAATTAGATAGTTTGATCAACCACTTATAGGTATGTAGTTAAGATAATTTTTTTACATAAATAATCAAAAGGTTAATAGGTCAAAAAATAGCTTTGATTATTGAAGTGAGACAGGGCTTTTTTGGCTAAAAAAACCAGTTTGGTTTTTCCGTTTGTTCTTATTCAATTTTTTTTTGCATTTGTTAGTTTTCGGTCGATTTTTTGTGGTTTTCTTGGCTTGTCTCGATGAGAGGAATCTAAAAAGTATAAAATTATTAGCCAAACTTAAAGTTTTGTGAATAAAGACAAAAAATAATCCAAAAGTTTGGCAATAATTTTATACTTTTTAGATTCCTCTCGTCGAGACAAGCCAAGAAACCACAAAAAAATCGCCGGTTTTTTGGATTATTTTTTGTCTTTATTCACAAAACTTAAAATTTGGTTAATAATTTTATACTTTTTAGATTCCTCTCGTCGAGACAAGCCAAGAAACCACAAAAAAATCGCCGGTTTTTTGGATTATTTTTTGTCTTTATTCACAAAACTTAAAATTTGGTTAATAATTTTATACTTTTTAGATTCCTCTCGTCGAGACAAGCCAAGAAATCACAAAAAATCGACGTAAAATTAAAAAAATTCAAAAAAAATTGAATAAGGACAAACGAAAAAACCAATTTGGTTTTTTTAGCCAAAGGAGGCCATAGTATAGACCCTAAATAAACTAGATTGATGGCATGTGAGAGAATTCGAAGCAATTTAAGTCCCGTACATATTTTGAGTACTAGGCTAATTCTTGAGTGTTATCCTAGTTGGCCACCTAGTATGAGAAGAAAAATCAAATCTTGTCCAATGTAATGATAGGAGAAATAGTTTATTTTCACACTCCATTTTATCGATTTGCGCTCTTTTCCCTATCTTTATTCATGTAAAAATATTGTACTAAATTATTCTTCATATAAAAAAAGTGACTCAAGAGATATATATAGATATGATGGTAATTTCACATAGATAAAAAAAATACAAAATAATAAAATCATTTTCCTTTTTAATTTAATAGAACCACTTTTTTTTTGAACTGTAAGGGCATCCTTATCAGACTCAACAAAAAAAAAATACCAAATTTAACCTCAAAAACACCTTTTATAAATTAGTAAGCCACTTATCAAAAAATTCACAAAATCAGATTCTCTATCCAAACTTTACTATTCCCCTCAAGTCTCATAAAAGAAAACATTTTTCTTAAAATATTGTTCCCCGATTGGGGAGCTGTGCAACTTGGTAACTATAATGTATAAACAATTATTAAAGAGAGAGAGAAAAAGAGAGAGAGACAAAGAAAAAGAGAGAGTGGAGCCAGAATGGGGAGACACGGATGGAGAAGGAGAGAAGTCAAGGAGTGAACAGTACCTAGCTTGTGAACAGTACCTTCATCCGAATACTGAGTTACTGTAGCAAAACTATAACTTTTGCATATTAGCCAAATGGTTGTTGATGCTGATTTTGAGGTATTTTTTCCACTTTGATTCAACAAAATAACCATCAGGGGCATTTGCCTCCCCTGATGAGATGCTCTAATAGAACCACTTATGAGGCCCACACCTTATCATTGAGCTGATTTTTAAATGGCACCGGTTGTACTTCGAAGGATTTAGAGCACGTTTTTTTCATTTATCTTACATTAATTTACTGAGCACTTAACGTCGTAATCATGTCCATTAAAAAGACAAATGCAGTGACAGTCATACGACAGCGAACCTCTTACTGCGGAAAACACCACTATAAAATCACAAACTCACCTTTCCTCTCTCTCCACACTCCACACCTCACTTCCTTCTCTCTCTAAAATTTCCATCTTCAATTCTTCCCTCCCATGGAGTCTGCAACTTTCTACACCCCATTTTCTTACTTCTTCTTCTATTTCACAATCTCCTTCACTCTCTTCTCAATCATTTTCTACATAACAAAACTTCTACTCAAGCCACGCTGCGAATGCGACGTTTGCCGGAGTTATCTCACCAAAAGCTGGTCAACGGAGTTCGAAAACCTCTCCGATTGGTACGCTCACCTCCTCCGCCACTCCCCCACCGGTACGATTCACATCCACGTACTTAACAACACAATCACAGCAAACCCAGAAAACGTTGAGTACATGCTCAAAACCAAATTTGACAATTACCCAAAAGGCAAGCGCTTTTCTGCAATTTTGGGTGATCTTTTGGGTAAGGGTATTTTCAACGTCGATGGTCATTCATGGAGGTTTCAAAGGAAAATAGCGAGTCTCGAACTCGGTAGTGTTTCCATAAGATCGCATGCTTTTGAGATTGTGAGTTCTGAAATTCAAAATCGGCTCATCCCTCTCTTGTCTTCTGTTCAAAACGACAGCGTTTTGGATCTACAAGACGTTTTACGACGTTTTTCGTTCGACAGTATTTGTCGGTTTTCGTTCGGGTTAGACCCGGGTTGCCTCAAGTTATCACTACCCGTGTCGGATTTCGCAGTGGCTTTTGATCTCGCGTCGAGGTTATCTGCTGAGCGTGCATTGACGGTGTCGCCCTTGATTTGGAAGGTGAAAAGGCTATTTAACCTTGGCAATGAAAAAAAACTCAAGGAGGCGATCAAATCGATCGATTATCTCGCCGGTGAGTTAATCAAGCACCGGCGAGAAGCTGGGTTTTCGACCCAGAAAGACCTTCTTTCTAGGTTCATGGGCACAATCACAGATGATAAGTACCTCAGGGATATTGTCATTAGCTTCCTTTTGGCCGGTCGTGACACGGTGGCTGCCGCCCTAACAAGCTTCTTTTGGCTTGTGGCAAAACATCCAGAGGTGGAATCCGCGATTCGTGCTGAGTCGGACCGAGTCATGGGCCCGACGACTCAACGAATCGCGAGATTTGAGGAGATGAGAGGGATGCATTACTTACAGGCTGCAATTAATGAAAGTATGAGACTCTACCCACCTGTGCAATTTGATTCCAAGTTTTGCCAAGAGGATGATACTCTTCCAGATGGTACTTTTGTTAAGAAAGGCACAAGGGTTACATACCATCCCTACGCAATGGGTCGAATGGAGCGGATTTGGGGTCCAGATTGCCTTGAATTTAAGCCGGAAAGGTGGCTGGAAAATGGTGTTTTTCGCCCGGTTAGCCCTTTCAAGTACCCGGTTTTCCAAGCCGGGGTTAGGGTTTGTTTGGGGAAAGAACTGGCTCTGGTGGAGATGAAAAGTGTTGCTCTTTCCTTGCTACGGCGGTTTGATATCCGAGTAGCCACGCCGAGTCAAACACCGCAATTTGTTCCTGGCCTCACTGCCACCGTGAAGGGCGGTCTTCCGGTCATGATTCAAGAGCGGAAAGCCGGAAACTCTAGTTAACAACAATCATCTAAGGATCGACCATCGGCTTTTTTTTTTTTGCTTTTGTTTTAGTTAACCGTGTATATAACTATATATACAGGTCAAGGAAAATTAGTGAGTTAACAAAGAAAAAATGTTCAGCTATTAGCCCTCTAGACCTTGCGGTATCATGTACATGTTTGCGTTTGCGATCATTCGCCATACTGTACATAATTAACCAGTGAATTGAGGGTAGAGTGTTGTAAGTGTTTTCTCCATGTCCAAATTGGACACAAAAGGCATTGTTATTGTTCAAAGGTTTCAATATTGTGGTTAATGGTCAAATTTTCCGAAATTTGATATGGGCTGTGTAATGTGTTTAAGACATTGCGCGGAATTTATGGCGGGATACCATTTTAATATCTTTCAAGAGAGGGAATTCGTATTTGAATAGAATTTGTGCAGAAAACTCCGGAGATAATGTTATAGCTAGTGACATTACGTAGGAACCTGGGGGGTGCTGTGCTGTGCAGCCCTGTATCGCCGCTGCGCCGGCATTTTTTTGACGATCGGAGACGTTCACCGTGTAGACCTCGTCGATTACTACAAGTGTGCTAAAAATCAACTTGATCGGATATCTTTAGTGCCTCATCGGAACACAAATAACATGAAAAAATGGTTCTTATCCACAGTGTGTGTCCATTTGCGTTTCATTTGTTTTCAAAGTATTTGTGTTCCGATAACCTACTTAAAGATGTCTGATCAAGTTAATTTTTTGCATACTTGTAGTACTCGACGAGGTCTACGCGGTGAACGTCTCCGATCGTTGAAAAAATGCCGGCGTGGCGGCCCCACGGGGCTGCACAGCACGGTGCTGTGCATGGGATGCACAACACCCCCCCTCAGTCCCATCACGTATAACTAGCGTTGTACCCGTTCAATGAACGGAACACAGAAAATCATTTTGATATTTTTTTCGACCCTCATGTATCGAACGAGTACAATGCTATTTGTGTTTTTTCCAGCCTCGTGTTTTTAGTGGGTTGCAAGTACTACTTCCCCACGTCCCCTCCCGAGGCCCTCCATCCCCACCCCACGACTCTTTCTCCCACCCACTTTATTCTCCCCTCTCTTAATTTCAGAAAATTAAAAATAAAAAATTCTAGAAAATCAGGATTTGGAGTTTGGAGTTATTTTCAAGCAAAACCTATTTCTATAGGTGTGTATTAATTGATTGATTGATTCATCGAGATAGGTAATTGGACTCAGGGGGCCTGGTAAAGTGAGCAATCACACCCGTCCATTCGACAATCAATGGTCATAATATATCTGGATCGTTGATTGCCGAGTGGATGGCTATAATTGCTCATTACATGGGTGTATTAAGCAAGCTCACCTTGAATTAAACTGAAAGCATCACGAAGAGTAAAAAATATTACTATGGAGTAATATTTTTTTAGGAAATATATAGGGTAGTACTAATGCCAAAACTCTTTTTGATTGTGTCAAATTAAACTCAAGTGCATAAAATGGCTTGTACTCATGTGTAAAGTAAAAACTCTTTATGTATTAAAGTTTTGGCATAATCAAAATCATTTTGGCATTATCACTATCCAATATATATAGTTTGCGATGATTATTTTATTAATGAGTGATTTTGACGTTGAGCTTTGTTCCTCAGAATTAGTATAACGCCCCTCTTGTGGATAAAATAAGAAAAATTCAAAGTGAATAAAATAAGAAAATTCTCTCGTTCAACGTTCACAAATAAAAAATCACCGACTTGCGTATTCCTATGAATTTCCTATAGTTTGCGTTGCGGCAATGAATGCATTATTAATTGCTTGAAACGTGGTTAGGGTTACTAATAGCACACAATTTAACAACCTTCAACGATTTAATTATGGTTTTATATAAGTAGTAATAATCGATTTTGATACGCTACTTGATCTGATTCCAATTGCACCGACCACCTAATTAAAAAACTTCATATGTCAATATATCTGGCCACACTACCACCATCGAACCTCCCCCTGTAAATCTGGCCAGACTTGAAATTGTAACCGTTTAATACTTTAGAATAACTGATAATGGGATTAACAATTTAACACAGCCTAAAAATTCGGATCTGGGATTCATGTAGTGCGACTCTACATAGGGATGGCAACGGGGAGGATCGGGGACGGATTTGGCCATCCCCGCCTCCAATCCCTGAACTTTATATCTACCTCCGTCCCCGCCCCGATCCCCGAACGGGGAATCATCTCCACCCTCCATCCCCACTCCTAACGGGGATCGGGGATCCCCGCCCCAATCCGAAAGTTACCAAACCAATAAAAAATATAAAAAAAATCTAGAAAAATACCTCAGACTTTACCAACATATTTGATATCTAAACCACTAAATAGTGAAAAACAACATGGCAACAATTGGCAATTTTCCACCAAAAATCCCAACCAACTAAATAAAATTACATAATAGCAAAGGATTCCAACCTTGAAGGCTGGAATTACCAACTAAATTATATTTGATTATGTTTAAGAAGTGAAGAATGAAGTGTATTTATTATAGTGATAAAAAAAAAGTGTATTTATTATAAACTAATAGTATATATTTTGAGGAAGCCCTAGCAATTAACAATAATTCAAGAGGTCTAAATGTGAATAACATATTAGATGTGTAATAAAAAAACGGGTCGGGGATGGGTCAGGGGTATGTAGAACCGCCTCCAACCCGATCCCCGATTTTATTTTTATTTTTTCCTCCAAATCCAACCCGAACCCTGAAAAAACCCCCGAAACTCCAACCCGAACGGGGAGGGGACGGATCGGAGCAGATCGAATCGACCGGAATTGCCATCCCTAACTCTACACTACAAAGTGGCATTTGATCCGTTGATCTCGGTAATCAATGACCCGGATTCTCTCTCTCACTCGGTTGACAAGATTGTCGGCTCAATTGGGTGGGATAGGTGCATATTAAAAGCATGTGGGGAATTGATTTTGTGGGGTTCGTGCAATGGGTGTTTTAGTAGGCATTTTGTCAACTATTCTCTCCGTCCCAATTTGATAATCCATTACGAAACTACGTACAAATTTTCAAACTAAAAAAATAATGTTTTTACATATTTTTTGAATTCTTTTATACCATATTAAAGTTCTCAATGAAATCTATCAAACAAGATCCATATTGATAAGAAAATTATTTTTGCCAGTAATTTATTTTTGAGTTTAAAAATTACACGTAGTTTCGTTGTGGACTATGAAATTGGGACTGAGGGAGTATTTTGTATAAAAATTTGAGGGGTAGGTTAAAGTTAAAAGATAGCCTTTTAATGTCCTTAAAGATAATGTTTTAATTATCTTTTTTTTTTTTTGCTCATATAAAAAATTATTAATTTCGGTACATATTTTAATACTTTTTCTGTTATCAAGCTGAACGATGTGCTGTAAAAATTATATCCGAAATTAAACAAAAAATTCAAATAAAAAGCATGAAAAAAGACCCGCGTTAATTAACAAGACCATTGAAAATTTTCCAGTTAATCGGTCAATTTATTGTTTTCACTCAATTCTGTTTTGAGTTTTGTTTGAATTCATTTGAATTTCAAATGTGATTTGATTGGAAGATGTGAAGATGTTGATTCTGATGAGATTTTTTTGATTGGGGTGGGCTCATTTTAACTACTATTTGATGTAGAATATATCTCTCTCGTATTAGTAAAAAATTTGAAAAGTTGATATTGCCCACACCATAAAGAATTGGATGGGGGATAGTTAACGTGGGCTACCTTATTCAGAACTCGAAATGAACAAAGCCGTAGTAATTGAATTGGAAATACAGTTGCTATTATTGTTATACCCACAAAAAGGTGAAAAAATTACTATAAAGACCAATCTATTCTGGAGTGAGGTCTCCATTTATAGAAATCTAAAATTAAATCTCTATTTTAGAGATCCATTTTAAAGCTGACATGCATATTCACGGTACAGCCGTAAGATTCTCTCTCTTTTGTATCTTTTCGGAGCACGAGGATGAACTGTTGTTGCTGTACAAGGTTGTCGATCGGTAGAGCGATTTTAACCAAGTGATACCACCCCAGTCGGCAACATTTGCATGAGAACAAAAATCAATTATCCCATGTCATTGTTGGTTTCAATAATACTATGGGGGACTAAAAGGGTAACTAAGCCAACTTCCACATTACCCTTCAACTTGTTAAAAAACTTAATTTATTTCAATAAAGAAAGAATAAAAAGGAAAATTGTTTCATTTAAAAGTCAAACAGAATTTTTTTTTAGAACACTTAAAAGTCTAAAAATGAACAAACTAATTGGGTGGGAGACAGTAATTGGAGTAATTGTATATTTTTGTGTGATTGTTACATTATTTCATTTTCGGATGAGTACCCTGTTTCTTGGGCCTTCGCTATTATACTTGATTTAATTACTACAGATTATACATCATTGGTGTGACGTTGTTTTATTGCTAACTCTTTAAATACAATTTTTCTATCACTTACATAAAAAGTTAGGAGTGCCATTTTGTTTGCCATTTGGAGGGGGTATCCTTTTGCGATAGCTGTAAGAATTTCGGTCCAAATTTTTTTGAAAAAAGTTTGAATTATTTGATCATTAATTAATGAATATCTAATTAAGCATTTTTTTGGGTACAAATATGTAAAAAGAATTTTAAAAAGAGAATAATTTTTGTCGTTGAAATAGAACCACTTATGAGCCCCACAGCTTATTGTTGAACTGATTTTTAAATAGCACCGCCGAAACGGTGATCAATTAGTTGATTCCAATGATTTAGAGCACGTTTTTTCCATTTATCTTACATTAATTTTCTTAGCTCTTTAAACGTCGTAATCTTGTCCATTACAAGGTGTCGACCTATAATAAAAAAACAAACATGTTGCGCCCACAATTAGAACGACAGCAACCAACTAGAAAAACACCACTTATATAAAATGACAACCGATTGCGCCCACAATTTGAAAGACAGCTAACCCCTATCCAACTAGAAAAAACACCACTAGAAAATGACAACCAATTACTCTCTCTCCTAACCTCACATCCTTCTCTCTCTTAAATTTCCATCTTCTTCACTCCCATGAAGTCTGCAACTATCTAGCAGGGCCCGCCCTGATTTTACAGAGGCCTAAAGCGAATATAAAAAATAGGATCCTAGTTTTTTTTTTTTTTGGAAAACATTCAGTATAAAATTAACAAATCCAATAATTAATTGACATGTTGTTTCGTGGTTCTTTACTTCTTTATAGCAAAATAATCGAGTGCGAGCGTGCCAGAGAGAGTTTCAATCTCCTCCCTCAGATTAACTTTGGAAAAACCAAATATAATCAGGCGATTGTGTTGTGTTGGTTCAATTACCTCAATTAAGAGGATTTTTTCTTAACAAGTGAAGAAATGCAAACCAATATACTTAGGAAATTAAAGACCAACAAAGAAACAAGATACTTCGATTGATAAATCAAAGGTAAACTTACTTCGAAATTGCCTCCAACTTCAAATACAAGAACAAGAACTTCGAACAGGTGATTGTTACAAGAACAATCGAGATTAATCCTAACTACTTCCTAATCTACTTCGAACTGAGTTCGAAATCCTAAACTACTTTGCCAATGAACAAACCAAGCATCAGTTTTTTGATAGCTGTTTGTTGAAGATTTGTCCGGGGGCTTTTCACTCTTCAATTTCTTCTATTTATAGACGCTGCTTGCAGTTTGAACTTCCCGCTCAAACGAATTTGAACTTCCCGCTCAAACGAATTTGAACTTGGCTTGCTTCGAACTCTAACTTCTACTCTTCGAGTTGGCAGTTTCTTCCCTCTTCCACGTCTGAATTTGAATTCTTCTAATTCTTTTTCCATAAACTTTTATTTTGAATCTGCACAGTTACTTAACACTAACTCAAATGATTACGAGTTAAGGAAATAACTGCCTCTCAAGAAATACTCCACGTGTTCTAACTGCTATCTATTCCGTTTCACAAGTTTACACGTGGAGTTTACGTGTTCAGCAGTTAACATCATGGCTTCGAAGCCAGTTTTTATTTTATCCTGGACTTGTAACTGCCAATAACCGCTTTTTGATTTTAAGAGATAATACGACATCGTATTTATTCCAATGTATTCTTTTAATCCAGTGTATCTCCATTGACAGATAATTGCCAACGTTTGGCATTTTTGATTACGTGTCAATCAATTATTGGATTTGTTAATTTTATATGTAAACATACCCCCCACATTAACATCGTTGTTCAAAGAATTTGAATAAGTGTTAATGTGCCTTTTACTTCTTCGACTTCTTATAAACTTCAAAAGAGGAAGTTATTCAAAGTGATCTTGAGCAGCTTACACGTTTCCAATGAGGAATTGATGGGTAATGGGTAGTTAATTTGCACGTTCCCAATCTTCAGGAATTTGAATCGTTTCCTACTTAAAATTTGCCTATAAAAGGCTTAATTACTGGCAAAATTAATCACCAATCTTCGTTGTAAACTGACTCTTATCTCAACTAAACCATGGCTGAAGTTTCCAACACCCAAAGTGCTTTCGCAAACTTGGTTCTTAATGACCCAATTCCTGTTGATACTAGAAATACCGTCACACCAATCATTGGTGAGATTCGAAGGGACCGCTCTTATGTGGTGGTTCAAGAGGAAGATTCTGAGCCGATTGATCCATGGAATCCTCCAACTTCTCCAACTCCTAAGCCTTTTCTATGGGGTTTACCATCTGAAATAGTGGTGGTAACAATGGATGATCTTGCTGGCTATAGAGGCTGGAGCAAATACCGTTCATTAGCTATGAGTAGGTATTTGTCTCCTTTTATCCGACGTGATCCCAATATAATAATGTTTGATAGTCATTCTACATATCTTGTTGTTCTAATAAAACCAGCATTCAAAAGATTTTGAATTTCCTTTTTAACCAAAGATATGGTTTCAGGAGACATTTTTCTTGGAAGTTGTTTGAAAGGTTTACAATTAGGTTTAATAGGTAATCTATGCTCAACCAAATCTCTACTCAAACCTGTTAGTTCTTTATAACTCCAAGCAAAACACTCCTTGTTCTTTTTAAGCACTGCGATCAACTTGGCTTTTGAAGCAACATCAAGTTCCTTGTTGATTTGTACAGTGTTTGGAACAACTCCTTCTCCCAATTCCACTTCTTCTAAAGGATCTTGGGAATCGACATGACCTATAAAGGCTTCTTCGAATTTGATTGGCTTCAACCCCCAGTCAGATTTCTCAGCCAATATTTCTTCCCAATCATTTGTTTCCTGTAACTTCTGCTCTATTTCTAGAGCCATAAATTTAACTAAGGCCAGTGAGTTGGCCTCTTTGAACTCTGCCTTGGATTCACATCCAAGCAGCCTCATCTGGTGGATTGTCTGATTCATAATCAACTGCTTGTTTAAGTTTAGATTTTAACTCTGCCAATTCTCCGATTTCCAATACATTGGATGGAGGGGTGGCAGGTTGTGCAATTTCACTCAGAGGAATGATTTCAGGTTTGTACATTTCAGCTTCTGCACAATTTGCTGAAGTACTAAAGGGATGTGGGTCTGCCTTAACTTCTTCAACCCCCACTCTTTTCCCATCTTCATACTTCACAATCATCAAGGATTGATGCATAGAAGATGGAATACAGCCATTAACATGAATCCAATCCCTACCAAGTAAAGCATTATACTTACTTGTTAAGGTATCCACCACAAAGAAGGCCGTATCAGTCTCTACTTGGCCAACTTTCAGGCGTATAGAAACAATTCCTTTAGGACTTTTACTTTCACCAGTAAATCCAGCAATGGATGTGCTTGTTGGGATCAATCGAACCTTTTCTTTCCCCAACTTCTTCAAAGTCTTTGAAGGCAGAATGTTTACTGCTGCACCATTATCAACCAAAACTCTGTTTAACAACATCCCATCAAACAATGCAGATATGTATAATGGTTTCAAATGATGCCTCATATCATTTGAAGGTGATTTGAAAGGATAAGGAATATCAGCACAATTCAAATCAACAATCAAAGGATACTCAGAATCAGTTTGTCTCTGGAACAAACACTGCTCTTTCCTTAGATGTCACTTCTGGCTCTTCCAAAGCATTAGCCATGATCATAAAATCTTTTTCCTCTTCTTCCTTTTGGATCTTCGAAATTAAGGCTCCCCAACCATCATTCCAACCATTATCATATGTAAGGTCATATCCATCATCACTTGATACATCAATGACTTCCATAGGGGCAATCATTGGTTGTAATGCCCTTCGAACTGGTGAGCAATCTGGTCCAAAAGGCCCAAAGTTTGCAAATGAAGGAGCAACCATATTGATTTGCACTTCAGGTAAGGTTCCAAACTGAATGGTCCTTTCTTCCTGCACTGGTAACTCTGATCCATTTTCTGCTGTATCCATCTTCTCAAAACAATCTGCCGCAGAAGTTTCCATAGGGAGAATGTTTCAACAGGAGATGAATTCGTTCCTCTACCTTCCTCCTGTTCCACTATCATGGCCTCTAATAAGCCAGATTGACAGCTTGCCAAGGAATTTGGTGAAGCTGGGCTGTTTTGAGGTACTTCACCATCCATTCTTGCGGCTAAACTTTCCAATGTTTCCCTTTCTGATTGAGTAAACCCCCTTCGAAGAGATTCCTCAGAATCCTCTCTTCGAAGTCTGTTAAACCTTGGATTGAACTTATCACCTCCATTAGGATTTTCTTTAGAGGCATATTCTTCCATTTGAAAACTAGTATACCTCCTCTGCAGTTTCCTCTTCTGAGTTCTTGTCAACATAGGAATCATTTGAGGTGTCTTGGTCTTTGGATCTCTAATCACTACCCATTGACCAGTAGGAGTATTTGGAGGTTTGACCATCTTGTTTCCAATTTTAGGAGGAGGAGTTTTGTACCCTTGGAAGAGTTCTGGTTTGACTTTCTTCAAAAACCAATCAAGAACTCCTTTCACCAAAGTGAATTGTTCTCCATGTCCTTCACTTTCTTGGCCCATTGGGGCCTTTCCAGTGTTAACCTTCTTCGAAGGAGGATAATCCCTCTTCGAAGCTGGTGGAACTGGACTAGAAGGTACATTTCTCTTTGTCACTGACCAAGGTTTCTCATTTTTTTCCATGATTTGGGCTTATCCAGGGTTTTCTTTCATTATTTTGGTCCAAGGCCTTTCTTTCCATCCTTTTTGGAAAGAAATCAACCCCCTGTCGATCCAAATCTTTAAAAATCAAATAATTAGCCCTGCATTCCATGCATAAGCATTCCAAAAAGGATGCTTCAAGCATGGGAAGATGAGACTGCTTAAAACCCTTTTTAGAAGAACTTCCTGATGCATAATTTTGTCTGTAAGTTTTCCCATCATCACTTCGAAGTAGGCCAATCTTTGGCTTTCCTCTTCCAAACTGTATAGAGTTCATCCCAACATGAACTCGCCTGTCTTGCCATACCTCCTGAACTGTCTTAGCCAAAGAAGTTGACACATTAGTATTGGCAGTCACTTCTTCAATCTTTGGAAATGGATCTGTATCTATTTCCATAGTCTTTTCTGGAAACATGATCCTTCCTTTCTTAATTTGCTCCTGAATCCTGTCACGGAAAACATTACAATTCTTAGTTGAATGAGTCCAAGAAGCATGCCATTTGCAATAATTCTTTCCTTTTGTTTCTTCCAAAGTTGGAAGTTTAACATTTTCAGGTAGTTTGATAAACTTTTTCTTCAAAAGGTAATAAAAAATTTCATCTGCTTTAGAAACATCAAATGAATACACTTTGCTAATTGCCTTCTTGTTAGTCCTTGGTGCTATAGAAGAGTCCTTTCGAACTAGACATTCACACACACAAGGATCATGTTCAACAATTTCAGCAGCATCAATTTCATAAGTAGAGTCTTTATAATAGGTTGAATAAGAAGAGTTATTCCTATCAACATCTTCTTCTAGCAAAGATTCATATCTAGAAGCTTTGTAAGTTAAATCAACCAAATCCCTAAATTCAGTAGAATCGAACTTCTTCCTAAGTTCTCTACTTAAGCCATCTTGTGCTATTCTAACAAATTCGACTTCTGGTAGTTGAAGTTTGCATTTGTTTCTGGCCTTTTTAAACCTAGCAATAAATTGGGCAGCCTTTTCATCAGGTTTTTGCTTTAATCTTGCTAAGTCAGCCATAGTGACTTCAGGTTCAGTTTGATAAAACTGTGCATGGAATAATTCTTCCATCCTTTGCCAATTTGGAACTGACTCTGGTGTCAAATTAGAGTACCATTCGAAGGCTGTTCCTGTCAAGGAATTGGAAAACAATTTCAACTTAATGAACCCATTGTTGCCTAATTCCTTGCACTGAGCAGTAAATCTAGCAATATGTTCAGTTGTTGATTGTTTTCCATCTCCATGGAATAAAGTAAAATCTGGAATTTTAAACCCCCTAGGGACTTCGAACTGTCTATCTATCCATTCTGGATAGGGTTTTCTATAAA
The DNA here is from genome assembly GCA_963854785.1 of Vaccinium vitis-idaea. NCBI lineage: Eukaryota > Viridiplantae > Streptophyta > Magnoliopsida > Ericales > Ericaceae > Vaccinium > Vaccinium vitis-idaea. Next base: position 26,920,642 of record OY978223.1, on the reverse strand, counting down.
TTTGAGTTTGTATCCCCCGGTTTAGAGGTCCATAAACTTCTTGCATGAGGCCTAATACTTCATCTCGAAGGGTTGGGTGTTCCCCTAGAGGTACTCTTGAGTTAACAGGTGGTTCCCCAGCGACATTTCTAGGCATGTGGTCTTCTGGAAACCTCTGGAAAGGATCATCAAAAGGCCTAGTTTGCTTGAAACCTCCTTCTTGCCTTGCATAAGGTTCATAAAGGTAGTTCGAATGTACCCTTCTCATCTATGGTATTCCTGAATATTTAGGAATCCCAATCTCTGGATTGGCCCTTTTCGAATTGACCCTATCCTTTTCATTAAAGTGGTTTACAGGAGTAAAAACATACTCATCGAACCCATAATCATTGTTCCTAAAACTTTTTCCTTCATTTAAACCATCAAAGTTTGGTTCGAACGAGACATTAGTGTTCTGTTTGTACACTTTCTTAGGTTTAGGAGTTTGATAATCATGAGTTTTTGCAGGTTCATACCAAGATTCTGGTATATCATCTACATTTATAGGCTCTTTTCCAGGCCTTGATTTAAATTTGCTTGTGCTAGCCTCTTCTTTATCCTTCTCAAATGAAGGTAAAGGATCATTCCTAAGCCCTAATTGCTCTTCCAATTTTTGTAACATAAGCTTCTGGGTTTGAGCCAGTTCTTTAAATGTAGCAATCATTTCAGCAAATTGACTAGATAACACATTTCCTCCAATTTTTGGATTTTTTGGGTCATCAACGTGTATAGTTTTATTATTCTTAGTATTCATTCGAGAAGTCTGGCCAATTCCCACATTTAAATCTTGACCAGTACGAGTTTCTGGGCCTGTTTGAAGGCCTTCAACTTGTTCATTCTCTTTAGAATTAACATTATTCTCATCTTCTGGCGTTTGGCCAATCTGAGAATCATCTGTTTGCTTCCTAAGTTTTGGAGCCATTCAACACTTTCAGGTGTCCCACTGGGCGTGCCAAAAAAATGTTTCGTGGTTCTTTACTTCTTTATAGCAAAATAATCGAGTGCGAGCATGCCAGAGAGAGTTTCAATCTCCTCCCTCAGATTAACTTTGGAAAAACCAAATATAATCAGGCGATTGTGTTGTGTTGGTTCAATTACCTCAATTAAGAGGATTTTTTCTTAACAAGTGAAGAAATGGAAACCAATATACTTAGGAAATTAAAGAACAACAAAGAAACAAGATACTTCGATTGATAAATCAAAGGTAAACTTACTTCGAAATTGCCTCCAACTTCAAATACAAGAACAAGAACTTCGAACAGGTGATTGTTACAAGAACAATCGAGATTAATCCTAACTACTTCCTAATCTACTTCGAACTGAGTTCGAAATCCTAAACTACTTTGCCAATGAACAAACCAAGCATCAGTTTTTTGATAGCTGTTTGTTGAAGATTTGTCCGGGGGCTTTTCACTCTTCAATTTCTTTTATTTATAGACGCTGCTTGCAGTTTGAACTTCCCGCTCAAACGAATTTGAACTTGGCTTGCTTCGAACTCTAACTTCTACTCTTCGAGTTGGCAGTTTCTTCCCTCTTCCACGTCTGAATTTGAATTCTTCTAATTCTTCTTCCATAAGCTTTTATTTTGAATCTGCACAGTTACTTAACACTAACTCAAATGATTACGAGTTAAGGAAATAACTGCCTCTCAAGAAATACTCCACGTGTTCGAACTGCTATCTATTCCGTTTCACAAGTTTACACGTGGAGTTTACTTGTTCAGCAGTTAACATCATGGCTTCGAAGCCAGTTTTTATTTTATCCTGGACTTGTAACTGCCAATAACCGCTTTTTGATTTTAAGGATAATACGACATCGTATTTATTCCAATGTATTCTTTTAATCTAGTGTATCTCCATTGACAGATAATTGCCAACGTTTGGCATTTTTAATTACGTGTCAATCAATTATTGAATTTGTTAATTTTATATGTAAACACATGTAGCAAAAAATGACAAATATTGGCACAAGCTTGTCAATGAAATTACACTGGATTAACAAAATACAACGATGTCGTTTTGTTTCTCAAGTTGAAAAGTAGTTATTGGCAGTTACGGGCCATTGCCACTATGTAAATAGATTTCGAAGCCATGACTTTAACTGCTAAGTGTATAATGTCCACGTGTAAGCTTGTGATGCAAAGCGAGTAGCAGTTAGAACACGTGGATTACATCTTGAGGAGCAGTTATTTCCTTAGAATGTGATCATTCGGATTAATTCAAGCAACGGTGCAGATTTAAGGCAAAGCTGTTGGAAGAAGATTAACAAGAATTCAAATTCAGACGTGAAGGAGGGAAGAAACTGTCAATTCAAATTATAAAAGATGGAGTTCGAAGCAAGCCAAGTTCAAATTCATTGAGCGGGAAGTTCAACTAACAAGCAACGTCTATAAATAGAAGAGATTGAAGAGTAAAAAGCCTGGACAAATCTTCAACAAACAGCTATGAAACAAATGATGCTTGGTTTGTTCATTGGCAAGTAGTTTTAGGATTTCGAACCCAGTTCGAAGTAGTGTAGGAAGTAGATTAGGAAGTAGTTAGGATTAATTTCGGTTGTTCTTGTAACAATCATCTGTTCGAAGTTCTCAGTACCTTGTATTTGAAGTTGAAGGCAATTTCGAAGTAAGTTTACCTTTGATTTGTTAATCGAAGTATCTTGTTTTTTTGTTTGTTCTTTAATTTCCTAAGTAGATTGGTTTGCATTTCTTCATTTTTTGAAAGAAAAATCCTCTTAATTGAGGTATTTGAACCATTAAAACACAATCGCCTGATTATATTTGGTTTTTCCAAAGTTAATCTGAGGGAGGAGATTGAAACTCTCTCTGGCACGCTCGCACTCGATTATTTTGTTATAAAGAAGTAAAATAACCACTAACATTTTTTTGGCACGCCTAGTGGGACACCTGAAAGTGTTGAATGGCTCCAAAACTTAGGAAGCAAACAGACGATTCTCAAATTGGCCAAACGCCAGAAGATGAGAATAACGTTAATCCTAGAGAGAATGAACAGGTCGAAGGACCTCAAATAGGTCAAGAAACCCGTATTGGTCAAGATGCAAATGTTGGAGTTGGCCAAAATTCTCGTATGAACACTAGGAATAACAAAACAGTGCAAATTGATGACCCAAAGAATCCAGAAATTGGAGGAAGTGTGTTATCTAGCTAATTTGCCGAAATAATTGCTACATTTAAAGAATTGGCTCAAACCCAGAAACTTATGTTTCAAAAATTAGAAGAACAATCAAAATCTAGAAATGAACCTGTGCCTTCATTTGAAAAAGATAAAGGAGAGGCTAGTTCTAGTAAACATAAGTCTAGGTCTGGAAAAGAGCCTATCAATGTAGATGAAATACCAGAATCTTGGTATGAACCTGCAAAAATTTATGACTCTCAAATTCCCAAGCCTAAAAAAACATACAAACAAACCACTCATATCCCATTCGAACCTAGCTTTGATGGTGTAAAAGGGAATAACAGTTTTAAAAATGATGATTATGGGTTTGAAGGATACAATTATTCCACATGAAATTATTTTACTGATAGGGCTAGTTCAAGGAGGCCTAATGTAAAAATTGGAGTTCCTAAGTATCCAGGAATACCAGAGATGGGAACAGTGCATTCGAATCACCTTTATGAACCTTGTGTAAGGTAAGAAGGAGATTACAAACAACCTCAACCTTTTGATGGCCCTCTTGATAGGTTTCCAGAAGATCACATGCATGACAAGAAATGTGAATTGGGAACCACACATTAATGCAAATGTTCATTTAAAAGGAAATTCCACCCTTAGAGATGAAATATTGGGCCTTATGCAAGAAGTTTACGGACCTCTAAACAGGGGGGTACAAACTCAAACTTATAGAAAACCTTATCCAGAATGGATAGATAGGCAGTTCGAAGTCCCTAGGGGATTTAAAATCCTTGATTTTACACTGTTTCATGGGGATGGGAAACAATCAACCACTGAACACATAGCTAGATTCACTGCTCAGTGTAAGGAATTAGGTAATAATGGTTTCATTAAGTTGAAATTATTTTCTAATTCCTTGACGGGAACAGCCTTCGAATGGTATTTTAATTTGACACCAGAGTCAGTTCCAAATTGGCAAAGGATGGAAGAATTATTTCATGCACAGTTTTACCTAACCGAGCCTAAAGTCACTATGGCTGATTTAGCAAGGTTAAAACAAAAACCTGATGAAAAGGCTGCTCAGTTTATTACTAGGTTCAAAAGGGCTAGAAATAAATGCAAACTTCAACTACCAGAAGTTGAGTTTGTCAGAATAGCACAGGATGGCCTAAGTAGAGAACTTAGAAAGAAGTTCGACTCTACTGAATTTAGGGATTTGGTTGATTTAACCTACAAAGCATCTAGATATGAATCTTTGTTAGAAGAAGATGTTGATAGGAATAATTCTTCCTATTCTACTTACTATAAGGATCCTACTTATGAAATCGATGCTGCTGAAATTATTGAACATGATCCTTGTGTGTGTGAATGTCTGGTTCGAAAAGATTCTTCTATAGCACCAAGGAATAATAAGAAAGCAATTAGCAAAGTATATTCATTTGATGTTGCTAAAGCTGATGAAATTTTTGATTACCTTTTGAAGAAAAAGTTTATCAAACTTCCTGAAAATGTCAAACTTCCAACTTTAGAAGAAATAAAAGGAAAAAATTATTGTAAATGGCATGCTTCTTGGACTCATTCGACTAAGAATTGTAATGTTTTTCGTGATAGGATTCAAGAGCAGATCAAGAAAGGACGGATTATATTTCCAGAAAAGGCTATGGGGATAGATACTGATCCATTTCCAAAGATTGAAGAAGTAACTGCTAATACCAATGTGCCAACATCTTTGGCTAAAACTGTTCAAGAAAGGTGGCAGAACAAACAAGTGCATGTTGGAATGAACTCTGTGCAGTTTGGTAGAGGGAGACCAAAGGTTGGTCAACTTCGAAATGATTCTTACAGAAACAACAAACCAAAGTATGCACCAGAGAGTTCATCCCAAAAGGGGTTCAAGCAGTCTTATCTTCCTATGCTTGAAGCTTCCTTTTTGGAGTGCTTATGCATGGAGTGTAGAGCCAATTACTTGGTTTTTAAGGACTTGGATCGACAAGGAGTTGATTTCTTTCCAAAAAGGATGGAAAGGAAGGCATTGGATCAGAATAACGAAAGAAAACCCTGGATATGTCCAAGTTATGAAAGAAATGAGAAGCCTTGGTTGGTTTCTAAAAGAAATGTACCTTCTAGTCTAGTTCCACCAACTTCGAAGAGGGATTATCCTCCTTCAAAGAAGGTTAATACTGGAAAGGCCCCAATGGGCCAGGAATGTGAAGCACAGGGAGAACAATTTTCCTTGGTAAAGGGAGTTCCTGATTGGTTTTTGAAGAAAGTCAAACCAGAGCTCTTCCAAGGATACAAAGTCTCTTCTAAAGTGGGGAATAAAATGATCAAACCTCCAAATACTCCTGCTGGTCAATGGGTGGTAGTTAGAGATCCAAAGACCAAGACACCTCAAATGATTCCTATGTTAACAAGAACTCAGAAGAGGAAACTGCAAAGGAGGTATACTAGTTTCCAAATGGAAGAGTATGGCTCTAAGGAAAATCCTAATGGGGGTGATAAGTTCAACCCAAGGTTTAACAGACTTCGAAGAGAAGATTCTGAGGAATCTCTTCGAAGAGGGTTTACTCAATCAGAAAGGGAAACACTGGAAAGTTTGGCTGTAAGAATGGACAATGAGGTACCCCAAAATAGTCCAACTTCACCAAATTCCTTGGCAAGCTATCAATCTGGCTTATTAGAGGCCATGATAGTGGAGCAGGAGGAGGGTGGAGGGATGAATTCATCTCCTGTTGAAACATTCTCCCCTATGGAAACTTCTGCAGCAGAGTTTTCTGAAAAAGTGAACACAACAGAAGTTGGATCAGAGGTACCAGTACAGGAAAAAAGGACCATTTAGTTTGGAACCTTACTTGAAGTACAAATTAATATGGTTGCTCCTTCATTTGCAAACTTTGGACCCTCTGGACCAGATTGTTCACCAGTTCGAAGGGCATTACAACCAATAGTGACTCCTATGGAGGTCATTGATGTATCAAGTGATGATGAATATGACCTTACATATGACAATGGTTGGAATGATGGTTGGTGAGCTTTAATTTCTAAGATTCAAAAGGAAGAAGAGGAAGAAGATCTCATGATCATGGCTAATGCAATGGAGGAACCAGATGTTACATCTAAAGAAAGAGCAGTCTTTGTTCCAGAAACAGAAACAGTTTCTGAGTATCCTTTGATTGTTGATTTAAATTGTGCTGATATTTCTTACCCTTTTAAGCCACCTTCAAGTGATATGAGGCACCATTTGAAGCCATTATACATATCTGCATCATTTGATGGGATTTTATTAAACAGAGTTTTGGTTGATAATGGTGCAGCAATGAATATTCTGCCATCTAAAACCTTGAAGAAACTGGGGAAAGAAAAGGTTCGATTGATCCCAACATGTACATCCATTGCTGGATTCACTGGTGAAAGTAAGAGTCCTAAAGGGATTGTTTATATATGCCTTAAAGTTAGCCAGGTAGAAACTGATACGGCTTTCTTTGTTGTGGATACCTTTACAAGTAAGTATAATGCTCTACTTGGCAGAGATTGGATCCATGTCAATGGTTGTATTCCATCTTCAATGCATTAGGCCTTGATGATCATAAAGTATAAAAATGGGAAAGAAATGGGGGTCGAAGAGATAAAAGCAGACCCACATCCTTTCAATGTATTGGAAATTGGAGAATTGGCAGAGTTAAAAGGTAAGCTCAAGCAAGCAGTTGATTATGAATCAAACAATCCACCAGATGAAACTGCTTGGATGTGAATCCAAGACAGAATTCGAAGAAGCCAACTCATTGGCTTTAGTGAAGTTTATGGCTTTAGAAATAGAGCAAAAGCTACAAGAAACAAATGATTGGGAGGAATTATTGGCTGAGAAATCTGACAGGGGGTTGAAGCCATTCGAATTCGAAAAAGCCTTTGTTGGATATGTCGATTCCCAAGATCCTTTAGAAGAATTGGAATTGGGAGAAGGAATTGTTCCAAACACTATTCAAATCAATAAGGGACTTGATGCTGCTTCAAAGGCCAAGTTGATCACAGTGCTTAAGGAGAACAAAGAGTGCTTTGCTTGGAGTTATAAAGAATTAACAGGTTTGAATAGAGATTTGGTTGAACATAGATTGCCTATTAAATCTAATTGCAAACCTTTTAAACAACTTCCAAGAAAAATGTCTCCTGAAACCATTTCACTTGTTAAAAAGGAAATTCAAAACCTTTTAAATGCTGGCTTTATTAGAACAGCAAGATACGTAGAATGGCTATCAAATATTGTTCCTGTTATTAAGAAAAATGGGAAGATTAGGGTTTGCATTGATTTCAGAAACTTGAATACTGCAACCCCTAAAGATGAATACTCAATGCCTGTAATAGACATGCTTGTGGATAGTTCTGCAGGCCATAAACCCATGTCTATTATGGATGGTCATTCAGGGTATAATCAAATTTGTATAGCTGAAGAAGATGTTCATAAGACTGCATTTAGAGCCCCTGGTAACCTTGGGACCTTTGAGTGGGTCAAAATGCCTTTTGGGCTAAAAAATGCTGGTGCTACTTATCAAAGAGCTATGAACACTATTTTCCATGAAATAATTGGTGGTTTTTTAGAATGTTACATAGATGACATTATTGTCAAATCAGAATCTGTTGATGATCATGTAGAACATTTGAAGATAGCCTTTTCAAAGATGAAGCATTATCAACTGAAGTTGAATCCCGCTAAATGTGCTTTTGGAGTAATGGCAGGAAACTTTTTAGGATATCTAGTTCATAGCAAAGGTATTCAAGTTGATAACAATAAAGCTAAAGCTATTATTGAAGAAAAACCTCCTTCGAATAAGAAGGAACTTCAAAAGTTTCTTGGTCAATTGAATTTTCTTCGAAGATTTATATCTAATACTGCAGGAAAAACTAAAGTCTTTTCTTCGTTGTTGAAATTGAAGGATGGAGAGGACTTCGAATGGACAAAGGAGCATGATGATGCTTTCAAGGCCATCAAGGAGTACTTGGTCAATCCGCCAGTTCTTGTTCCACCTAAGTATGGAGAGCCTGTTAAACTATACTTAGTAGCAAACTATGACTCAATTGGAGTTCTGTTGGCTCAAGATAATGATGAAGGAAAGGAGCAAGCTATCTATTATCTAAGTAGGTTTCTTAATGATTGTGAAAGTAGGTATTCTGCAGTAGAAAAGTTGAGTCTAACTTTGTTCTTTGCTTCGAAGAAACTCAGGTACTATATGATGCCTAGAGTAACTTATGTAATTTCCCAATCTGATGTTATGAAGTATATGTTGTCTCAACATGTGCTTAGTGGTCGCATTGGAAAATGGGCTCCGAATTGGGAAGGACCTTACCAAATTCATAGAGTTCTTAAAAGAGGAGCATACCATTTAAAGGACTTAAATGGTTATGTTCATAGGAGAAAGATTAATGGGAGGTATCTAAAGGCATATGTCCCAACCATTTGGGAATCCTTTAGTAGAAGATGAAGCTTTAAAGGTGTTTATCTTTCATTTGCTTGTGCTGTTCAAGGTAAATCATAGAAACAAGCAAGTCTTATAGTTGAGGCTCATAATTCAAAGTGATGAGATCAACGTTCCAAGAAGTTCAAACAATCATGAAATTGGAATAACATAAAATATTTCATTCATTATTTAAAAACTGTACAATCATGTCTTTTAGATCATTAAGTACATGAGAACCTTTGTTACAGATAAACTCATAAAATTCTTCTTGATCAGTGGTTCGTTGTAGTTGATCTTCAAGGCTTCTCATATTAGCAATTGAGGAAGAAGCTTTATTCATAGAAGCTTCTAGATTAGAAGTCGTTTGAGCAATTTCTCTTCTAATAGTAGATAAAGCTTCTTCCAACTGAGCTTCCTCTGCTTGCAGTTGATGCAATTTGGCAGCCTCTTGATCATAAGAAGAAATCAAACCTTGGGCTTCATCTTCTGCACTTAATAGTATTGCCTTCAAGCTTTGCCTCTGAAAATGTTTTTCTTGGATTTCCTGAAGTTGATGGGCTTTCTTTCGAAACTTAGAAGCTTGATCCAAGAGCTGTTTGTATAAATCTTGGTTGGAAGGTTTTAATATCCAAGCTGCCTGACAACAAATATATAATTGTGTTTTCAAATTTTCTTCAGCCAATGTTTCGAAGTCCAATTTTGAGAAATATTGGAAAACTTCTCTCAACTCTTGAACCTCTGTTGGAGAGAAAGTAGGCTTGATTAAATCAAGATGGGATGAACTACATCAAGCTCTGAGTTGAACCATTGGAGATTCTGGAGAGAGGATTGGAGCCTTTGGATTGGTGATTCTTTGACAAAAATCACTAAGTCTTAGTTTAAACTGCTCCAATACGGGAAGATCACCAACACGAGCCCAATAGGGACATCAATTTCCTGCTGAGAAAACATATGAAATATTGTAAAGACTCAATACATCAAAGGGGGTATATAATCATAAGCTTAAAACTATAATGAGATACAATACCTCAGGTGAAGGGATTTTTTCTGGTAAAATTGTTTCTATTGGAATATCCGCTTGTAAAGCCTGATCAAGAGTAGTCTCCTTAATCATCACTTTGGTTTGATCAAAGGTTTTGATAACAGAAGCACTAGGAACAATCTCAGGAAATAAGCTTCTATCATCTCTTTGGATAGATATACCAGTATTTTGACCAGGAAGATCAGCTTCTATGGTTTTATCAATTCCAATATCTGGAATGTCGTCAGAAATGGTTTCCTTTTCATTGAAAGTAGGTTGACTAAGCTGATCTTGGTCAAATATTTTCTCAGTTACAGGAGCATGTTCTTGTAAAAACCTTTTTCCAAGAGGATCTTTAGAAATGTGTTCTTTGACCATCATTTCAGGTGCTGAAGTTTCTACAGCAAGATCTATTTGAGTTGGCATAGATACTTTAACAGTTTCACTTCGAATGCCCTCTGAAACCAAGGCTCTGGCAACAGTACTGATAATGGGTGGAGGCATATCTTGCAAGATAGAGGCAGCTTTCTGCGATGTAGATGTACCTGTCTTTGGAACTTCAGTGACATCAGTAGCAGAAGGACCAATTGGTTTTTGAAGTTCAACAGGAATATGTTGAGTGGATTCTGAAGAAGCCTTCGAAGCCTCAACATGCTTTGTTTTTGCTATTTTCTCTAAAAAAATATTAACCAGAGATAAGAAAGCATGAAATTGAGACTAAAGGCTATAATAAAGTTAAATTCATAAAATTTACCTTTTATAAATTGGCCTATGGTGACATCTTCTGTTTCTTCTTCTTCTGGTTCTTCAATCAAGACTTTCCTTCTTCTCTTCGAAGCTTCATAAGCTTTGGCAAGCTTTGCCTTTTCTGGGCTGGCCTCTTGTTCTGTATAAACTTTTCTTTTACTGCCTGTTCAAAGGAATAGAAGAAGGTAAAATGTTGTATAAAGGAAATTCGAAGATCAGTATAGGTCTTAGGAAATAAAGAGTTACCTAACTTCGAAGTTGCAGAAACAGAAGTTTGAGCAGGCTCTTTCTCCTTTCTGGTTTTCTTCATCTGAGTAGATTATGTATTTTTTCAAAGCATAAGTTAAGAAGTAAAGTATTTTTAAGAAATATCAATTAAACAATAAAGATAAGAATCACCTGATGGAGGAGTAATTTTCTGCTGTGGAGATCTAGTCACTACATGTGGTACAGATCGAAGGGGTTTCACATCCAAAGCAACATGTACCAGCATAGAAGATTGCACTTTTGGTGCTGTTTCTTGTTGAGCCTTTCGAGATGTCCCCTTTGATTTTGTTCCAAAACCATCGTCTGATATTGAATCAGAATGAGTTGCCCCTTCATCAACAATACCAATACTTTCGGTAAAAGCCTTTACAATCACGGAATTGTTATACAATTCCATAGTATTGTGCCACCATTGAGAGAATTTTGGATGAGAAGAGCCTGTGATAGTAAATTTGTATGGCTGAAATTTTCCTATGACTCTCCTATATTCAACATTGATTCGAGACAGTTGGTTTTTATCAACTTTACCCCTCACAGTCAAATCAACATTGATTTCCCCAGGATAAGGACAGGGAATAGCTTGATTCAAACCCAATTGTCTGGAGAATTGCACAGGGCAATAAGTTTCTGCATAAGCTTGTTTACACCCTCCAATGTAGCCACCAAAGATGAGTTCTCTTGATAAGAGAATGCTTGCCCAAGCATCTCGATAAGTGTTGGTCCCTCTTTGTTCCATCATTCTCCTCATCCATGGCGGCCCAATGTCCCAATTATCAAAAGGCATAAAATCTCCTTCTTCTTTGTCTTCTCTCACTTGATGAAAATACTGTAGGTATCCAACTAAACTCAGAGGAGTTGAAGCTAGAATAAGAATTTTTTCTCCATAAACATTAAGGGGAGATCTTTCAGCAACTTGATGATCATGGAAATAGGCCAACAACCACATTTGCAAAAACCAGAGAAGGCCTCCTAGATTATAAGAAAGTGGTTTGATATGATTATCAGGCCCTACCTTGTAAACATAGCCTAAAAAGTAAGAAGCCAGATCAATGGTTTCACCTTTTGAGAGAGTATAGGCTAAAGGTGCAAACTCAAGCATCATTTTCTTGCCGCCATGGCAAAAGATCATTTTGCATAGAGTTTACCAAATATATGCAAATAGTTCCCTTTCAGACACTTCATCTGAGTATTTCCTTTCAGTATTTAAGAATTTGCCATACGAAGCATTTTTCCCAGAATACTCCATTTCATCCAAGAAAGGGATATTTGTGGATGAGGTGATATCAAAGGAAAGACCATATGGAGGGAGCCCGACAAGAAAAGATACATCTAGAACTGTGGGTGCCATCATTCCACAATTAAATCTAAAATAGTTATCTGATGGGTCCCAAAAGGCTAAAGCAGCATGTATAAGTGAAGGGTTTTGGTTTATACCAAGTTGGAGCAAGGAGATGATATGCAGCAGCCCTGTGTCTTCTAATTCTTTCTTCTTAAGTTTCAACATGCGTTCGGTCCAGTCTTCCCAGTCCCTATCAAAATTCGGCCAGCACAAAAAGTTTTTCTTGGCCCAATTAGAGAAATCAAGAGGTCTATCTTTTACAAGGTCACTCTTTTCAAGGATAGGATAGCATGGTGTGAAATCTAAAGGAAGGTCGAAGAATGCAGGACCAAGAATTTGAGTGTTAGGTGTAAGAGGATGTTCGATTTTGCAAAGTACCTTCGCCAGACGTAGATTTTGCAAGTTCCCTGGATACTAACCTCCTGACAATGAAGGAGGGAGTGCCTCTGGATGTCTCACTCTCAGATGCCATGGTAGTAATGATTTGAGAATGAAGTAGGGAACACAAGGTATTTTCGAAGGTTCGAAACGCACAATTTGAAATGAAAATACTTCCAAGCCCTAGATTTATATGTTGCGATGAAACGATATGTCGGTTCGGGTCAAATACTCATTAAGTATAATTGGGCCTATTTCAAGTTTGGGCCTATTTCAAGTTTGGGCCCAAGATTGAATTATAACCTTTATGGGTGAATACTTTCATTTTTTTTTACCGTGTGTTTCAAATCATTTTATTGGATCAATATCATAAAGTATACGTTATCATGCTTCGTTTATTATGAGTTCGAACTGGTTTATAGCACCTTTTAGCGCTTCGAAAGGCATCAAGAAGTGCAAAATTAAACCATAGAAAGAACTGAAATTACATTAACACAAAGAAATTACATGCTACAAAGAGAAACCTATTACATTCAAAGAAGAATCAAGCATCTACTGGTGGAGGAACAGCTGTTGGAGTAGGAATGACTTGAAAGTAGTGAGGAAAGCTCCAAGGCATGAAACCTTGCCCAAGAAAAGTAAAAAAACTCCTTTTCCTTCATCCTAATCCTGTCTTCTTCATCCAGCTTGAGTTTCTTCTCAATTAATGGTTTGATTTTCAGAATCAGGCTTTTGGCTTTGATTTCGGACTTAGCCAATTTAAGAGCATTTCTTTTGATACGATTTTTGAATTTCCTTCGAAGTCTTTTAGAGATTCCGAATGGGATTTCGAAAGAATCTCCCTTCAGACGCTCCATCTTATTATGAAGTTTAGTGACTTGATCATGAAGTACTTCATACTCATGAAGATCTTGGTTGAACACAAAGGCAGCAGTGTTGTTCTTCATCCACATTCGTAGGAGAGGAAGTTGATTTAGAAAAGAATGTATAAAAGCACCAGCTTGCTCAGAGATAGCACATTGAAGAGTCTCACAAGCCCATAAGATATTTTTGTAAGGGACGTCTTCTTCAAGAATACTTATCTCTAGAAAAGCAAAAGCAGCCAACAATTCTTTGGCTTTAATAGAATCAGATTGCAGATAGAGAGAGTAAGAATAATCAGCATGGAAAATAGTAGGATCGAATTTGATAATCTTTAACTCTTCTAACCAATCTGGGTTTTCTGGAAGATTTCGAAGAGAAAGATTGGCGGGATCAATAAAATTTCTCTCAAAATGAGGCCTTCGAACCTCATTTAACCAATATATATATTGGTTACTGGCTCTTTGCTTGAGTTCCCCATAGCCAGCAAAGCCTGATCTCTCATCTTCGCAGACTTTAAAGAAAGCAGGAGTGAGACAAGTGGCAATAAGGCTGTCAAACATTATTATATTGGGATCACGTCGGATAAAAGGAGACAAATACCTACTCATAGCCAATGAGCGATATTTGCTCCAACCTCTATGGCCAGCAGGATCATCCATCTTAGCACCACTATTTCAAATGGTAAACCCCATAGAAAGGGCTTAGGAGTAGGGGAAGTTGGAGGATTCCATGGATCAATAGGCTCAGGATCCTCCACTTGAACTACCACATAAGAGCAATCCCTTCGAATCTCACCAATAATTGGTGTGACGATATTGCTAGTATCAATAAAGATTGGATCACGAAGAACCAAGTTTTCGAAGGCATTTTGGGTATTGGAAACATCAGCCATGGTTGAGTTGAGATGAAAGTCAGTTTACAATGAAGACTGGTGATTGATTTTTACCAGTAATTAAACATTTTTATAGGCAAAGTTTTAAGTTGGAAACGATTCAAATTCTTGAAGGTGGAGAATGTGCAGATTAACTGCCCATTATCCATTAATTCCTCGTTGGAAATGTGTAACCTGCTCAAGATCATTTTGAATAACGTCCTCTTTTGAAGTCTATAAGAAGTCGAAGCGGCAAAAGGCACATTAACACTTATTCAAATTCTTTGAACAACGATGTTAATGTGGGGGGTATGTTTACATATAAAATTAACAAATCCAATAATTAATTGACACGTAGCCAAAAATGACAAATATTGGCACAAGCTTGTCAATGAAATTACACTGGATTAACGAAATACAACAATGTCGTTTTGTTTCTCAAGTTGAAAAGTAGTTATTGGCAGTTACGGGCCATTGCCACTATGTAAATAGATTTCGAAGCCATGACTTTAACTGCTAAGTGTATAAAGTCCACGTGTAAACTTGTGATGCAAAGCGAGTAGCAGTTAGAACACGTGGATTACATCTTGAGGAGCAGTTATTTCCTTAGAATGTGATCATTCGGATTAATTCAAGCAACGGTGCAGATTTAAGGCAAAGCTGTTGGAAGAAGATTAACAAGAATTCAAATTCAGACGTGAAAGAGGGAAGAAATTGTCAATTCAAATTATAAAAGATGGAGTTCGAAGCAAGCCAAGTTCAAATTCATTGAGCGGGAAGTTCAACTAACAAGCAACGTCTATAAATAGAAGAGATTGAAGAGTAAAAAGCCTGGACAAATCTTCAACAAACAGCTATGAAACAAATGATGCTTGGTTTGTTCATTGGCAAGTAGTTTTAGGATTTCGAACCCAGTTCAAAGTAGTGTAGGAAGTAGATTAGGAAGTAGTTAGGATCAATTTCGGTTGTTCTTGTAACAATCATCTGTTCGAAGTTCTCAGTACCTTGTATTTGAAGTTGAAGGCAATTTAGAAGTAAGTTTACCTTTGATTTGTTAATCGAAGTATCTTGTTTTTTTGTTTGTTCTTTAATTTCCTAAGTAGATTGGTTTGCATTTCTTCATTTTTTGAAATAAAAATCCTCTTAATTGAGGTATTTGAACCATTAAAACACAATCGCCTGATTATATTTGGTTTTTCCAAAGTTAATCTGAGGGAGGAGATTGAAACTCTCTCTGGCACGCTCGCACTCGATTATTTTGTTATAAAGAAGTAAAAGAACCACTAACAGGTGGCCAATATAAGGTAAAAGTAATAAACATGGTACTTTAGCTCAAATAATAACGAAGTACTCGAACATTCTCTAACTAATCATTTTATTTACTTTAATTGTAAGAATCCAATCTTTAAAAATAAGAGAATTATTTATTTTAAACTTTTTTTTTCAAAGTTTGTTGAGGGAAGATAAATTAAATTTTTTTTATAGGCAAATTTTTTTTTACTTGGGAATTTTATGTAAAAAGTTAAAATTAAAATGCAAATAAAGAAATTAGCAAAACTTATAGTGTATAAAAGATTTGAATCATGGTTTTGACTCTTGAGTAATATGTACAACCACATAACTAATTTATAGTAATACAAAAGTTGCAAGAATAGATACACTAAAAAACTAAAAAAAGAAGAAGATTACTTTGTCAAAACAACAATCCCAAGAACTATGGATCTCTTGCTTTTATAGAGTGCATGAGAAGCCTTCAATAGTGTAAACAATGAGGCTCGTCTCGCTCGTTTTGAACACACACACATGCATTTGTGGCTTTATAATATTGATTTTGCGCGTGGTTGTATTTTTGTTAGCTGTAGGTAAACAAAAGAATAAGGCGCGCATGTTTTGACGCCATGATTGAACCAATGGGTACTCCTGTACCCAAGGCCACGTGGCACCCCGCCACCGAGTCAAGGAACGGAGCATTGGACGAGACTCGGGAAGCCAAAAGGCCAAGAAAAGATCAAGCGAAAGAAAGCATGAGAATGCCCAGTTGCTACTAGTAGCAACAGACAAACTGCTCTGGTATCCAGTGATCAGAGAGCAAAGCTGAAGGTAGCTACCAGTAGCAATATGCATATTGCTACCAGTAGCCAACGAGCAGAGACCCAAATTTAAGGTAGCTACAAGTAGCAATATTAGGAATAATAAACAACTACATACAAAACTAATAAAGGAAAAGATAATTGGTTAATCCTATAATATATATATATACACCGATGATCCAGTCAATGATCCCGGATTGAAGGTTTTTTTGGTGTTTTGAAGGTTTTAAAAATTGTTTTTGCATAATCCGAATTGTCCAATGTGTTAAAACGTGTTTTCCATGGTCCTCGCGAGAAATCATAAAAAAAAAAACGACCGGGAAGGGCTTGATCCGAGCCATTTTTCACAAAACTGTACATATACAGTTTTATGAAAACCTGCTTAGATCAATCCCTTCTCGGTATTTTTTTGGGATGATTTCTCGCGGGGACCCTTGAAAAATGTTTTAAACACATTGGACGGTTCGGATCATGAAAATTTGGTCCGGAACTATGAGTCCCGGACTTAGGGATCCTGGACTATGTATATATATATAAAAAACACCTCACTCTTCCGGGCCCCGCTGTGATGTTCCGAACCATTGATCTTGTTTAAATGAGTAAAATAAAAGATCTTGCAAAATTTCAGCTCAATCGGAAATCGGTAAGTGCTTGATCTAAACAGTTTTAAAAACACTAGTTCCTTTCACAGTTTTGGAAAAACTGTTTGGATCAAGCACTTACCGATATCCGATTGAGCTAAATTTTTGCAGGACCTCATATTTTACTCATTTAAACAAGATCAACGGTTTGAAACATCACATTGGGGCCCGAAACAAAGTTGAGTGTTTTTTTAAGTGTGAGGGGAACCGGCCCTATATGTATATATATATAGGCTCCGCTTCTAGTTCGGACTCCGTACTTCCGGACCTCCACGTTCTCGATATATTTTTGACAATCTGAACCGTCCGATGTGTTTAAAAGGTGTCTTTAAGGGTCCCTGCGAGAAATCAACCAAAAAAAAATATCGGGAAGGGCTTGATCTGAACAGTTTTTCACAAAACTGTATATCTGTTCGGATTTTGCAAAAACAATTTTTAAAACATTCAAAACACCAAAAATCCTCTAATTAGGCATCCCTGAATGGAAAATTTGCATATATAATATATATATATATATATAGAGTCCACTTCTAATCCGGACTTTTAATTTCCGCACCTTTTGATCCAAATTTTTTTTTGACGATCCGATCCGTCCAATGTGTTCAGAAGGTGTTTTCAAGGGTCCACGCGGAAAATCTTCAAAAACAAATACCGGGAAGGGCTTGATCCAAGCAGTTTTCGCAAAAAATATATAAATACAGTTTTTGCGAAAACTGCATGGATCAAGCCCTTCCCGGTATTTTTTTTTGAAGATTTTCCGCGTGGACCCTTGAAAACACCTTCTGAACACATTAGACGGATCGGATTTTCCAAAAAAAATTTGCAACACAAAAAAACCCCATTTTTTCCTTAAATCCGGGAGTGTGGACTAGAAATTTTACCTATATATATATATATATATATACACACAAAACTTCCGGTCCAAACTCCCGGACCCTATTAAGTTACGGACCTCCACCTTCCCAAATTTTTTTTGAAAATCCGAACCGTTAGATGTGTTTAAAAGGTGTTTTCAAGGTCCAACGCGAAGATTTGGCAAAAAAAAATACCCGGAAGGGCTTGATCGGAGCAGTTTTTCACAAAAACGCTAATATAAAGTTGCACAATTCAAAATCAAGAAAGGCATTCTTTGCTTTTATTCCCCACATAAATATCCATTGCAAAGCCCCTTTGAGCTTGAATCAATTTCTTTGAAAAAGAACCCAGCTAGGCAGCTATCCCCCACACTGGGGTGAAAGGAAAGAAAGTGCCAAAGGTGTAGGCGCATGAAAGTTCAAACCATCATAAGAATGGAAGTGTTAAACTCGTTAGCACTTGAAAAATGCCAAATTGCATCAAGATGAGGAGCATAGAATAAATGAAACAGAACAATCAAATGGAAAGATATTTGCCAATCAAAAGCAACAAACAGGCATAAAGGGAAGAAAGCGCCCATCAAACGCAAAAAGGGCACAAATAAAGTCTGAGATAGCTGCTAGCTCAAACAATCCCGAGGAAAAATGAGATTTTTGAGCCTATTATCCTTCCTTTGTTAAGCCCATAACCTTGGCCCCATCATAACATAGATAAAAGTCCTTTCAGATTGGAAAGTGCAACTTGATAGTGAGAATTCAAGTCAAAAGGAAACAGTCTAATCTCCCTTGAAAATCAAAAGTCAAAGCATTGTGCAAACGCTGGCGTCATGCAAAGCAAAAATCCAAACTGGGGCATATTAATGGGTCTTCATCAGCAGCCCTCTAAACTGGGGCATTTTGAAGAAAAATCAATAAGGCATCATCAGCAATCTGGGACATGGATTCATGATAAGAAGTCTTGTGTTTTGTTAAATAGATTTGAATGAACATCACTTGATGGAGTGAAACAATCACAGAATAAAAATTCAATTTTATCATGACAATTTCGACATTAATGGTGAGGCATGTTTACCATCTTTCAGAACTTCGAGTCAACATAGTCTTCCATATCTTTCGAGTCAACATGTTCTTGCTCCTATCTGTCAGATCAACATGGTCAATCAAATTCCTCAAGCCTTGTCTGTCAAAGTCCGCCCTTCTTGTCCAAAAGGCCAATCAAATTCCTTGGCCTTATCAATCTTATCAAAGTCCATCCCCTTGTCAAAAAGGCCAATCAAATTCCTTGGCCTTGTCAGTCTTGTCGATGTCCACCCTATTGTCAAAAAGCCGATCAAATTCCTTGGCCTTGGAAAAATCCACCTCTTTATCAAGAGGCCAATCATGTCATCTTAGTCTTGTCAATCCTTGACTCGTGGAAACGATTTCAATGCATCAAAGAACCCACATTTGGGTACATGGTCAATTGGTCGCCAAAACCATCAGCAGAGCCGAAAAGGAAAATCAGAATTGAGGTTCATCATCTGTGGATGCACGTCAACCCAAAATTGGGGCATGTCAGCCTAATGCCATTTCTGGAGGAAGCATACCCCCAAATCCAGGACTGGGGCATAGGAGTCTAAAAAGTCTAAAACCAATCCAAAACCCAAGTCTTGCCAAGCTCAGACCCAAACCTTGGCCAAAAGGGAAAGACAGTAAAGCAAAAGAGCCACCCCATTGAGCCTCCTACTTTTTAAAGAAGGAATGTTGTCTTTGTTGTCATCGAGTGTCGATGCACGAGTCGCATGCATTTGTCCTGAGGGACAAACTTTTAAAACAATCGTCCTGAGGGACCAAACATTTTAAATCAATCGTCCTGAGGGACCAAACTGTTACTGTTGATTTAAGTTCCCTCGCCATGTTGGCCAGGGGGTAGATTTCTTGCTGTTGCTTGGAGATAGATTTCTCACCTGTTGTAGCCGCCTAGTTGGCGCACCCTAATCATAGCCGCCTAGCTGGCGCACCCCAATTATTTTAGCCGCCTAGCTGGCTGTGGACAGCCCACCGAGATTGTGCGGTTTCGCGTTGGAAAAGATTGTGATTGTTAGAGTCGCCACCCGGATTTGAGGTCCGAACCCGAGAAACCAATAAAAAAAAATATGACTCATTTGCCCATTTGAAAAAGATTTCACTAATCATGGCGGAACCAAAGATTTCTCGGATTCGGGGGTTTGGTTACGAGAGGGGAAGGGTTTTACGGCACCCCTCTCGCCCGGTCCGTGAACCGGCCTCTACTCAACATTTTGTGGGATTTTGGAAATATTTAAAATTTAATCTAATCACGAAAGTGGGAACCGGGGATGGGAATCACGTAAATAGTGAGAAAATACAAAATGCGAATCTATCGTGGATGCTTGTGCATGATGATTTACATGGAAAGGATGATAATGATGAAGAGAAATTACACAAACATTTACAGAGAGAGATGATAACAAAAACTATACAACAACTCCAGAAATTATGAACATGAAACTTAATAAACTGACTTGCAATCTGGATCCCAGAATGGGGGTTGAGCGCTCAAGGGTAATGGCTTGAGCGCTCAACCTTCCAAACCAGATTGAGCGCTCAAGGATCATGGATTGAGCGTTCAAACCAGTTTCTGGTTTCTGTGATTTTGACCCTTTTTACAACTTCACTTCTCATTCTTTGCGAGATCAAACATTTGTGAACACTTTTCATAAATAAACAGATTAAAACAGAAAGGTTTGATTTCTCAAAGAATGATGAAACAATCAAGGATCATCACAAAATAGTAAAGGAAACACTTGAAAATGGAAGAGATAGAGGGATTCAGATCATAAACACAGGAATAACAACTCACACACACCAGAAATAAACTAAACCATGATCCATCATCAAAACCACCAACAATCAACAAATGAGCCAAGAACAGATTGAGCGCTTAAAGAAATGACTTTGAGCGCTCAAACCATCATATGGCTTTTTGATTTTTGACTTGAAAACAGATTTCGGGTGATTCTCAGGACCATAAATGTACAGATAAAAGATATTTGAAGTTGAACAGTCACTATTTTACTCTTTACTATGAGATTTGCAAAGATTTTTATGTTTGAACATCATAAAATAGTTAACTTACACTCATGCATGTGATTTTGAAGTAGAAATAAGCTGTTTTGAGAGTTACATGAGCATAGTTAACTATTAAATAGCGATCAAAACCAGGAGAAGGCACCAAAAATCAGCAAAAAAGAAACTGTTCAAAACTAGGCTTGAGCGCTCAAGGCCTGAGGCTTGAGCGCTCAACCCCTGTTGAAACTGTAAATTTTGAAAGTGTTTTGCTTGGTTATTTTGGACCTTGTAAGCCCAAGGCAAGTACAAAGAACTTGCTTGGACCTACTGGTCTCCCTCAGAAGAACCAGAATGTGATAGTTCACATATTGACTACCTTTTTGAAAATGATCAAGGCTTGAGCTTGATTCTTGGCTTGGAAATGGTTGATTCTGGATGTTTTTGGTTGGTAATCTAGGTGTGTGAGATAATGTAGGTGATTGATTGATGATCAAAGATCGAATTTAGAGTTTGGAGAATGGTTTTTGTGAGTGGTTTGGATGGTGAGTAGGTGGTTTTGTAGAGAGAGAGAGAAAGGATGTTTTCTGGAGGAATTTAGGGGAGCTGAAGTATGAAAATTAGTCACCCCAAACCAGGGGGTGGTGAGTGGTTTTATAGAGTGAGTGGGAGGGAAGAGAGGAGAGAGAGGAAGTGGGTTTGTATTTGAAAGTGGGTTAGGGGTAGTTTTTAGGAGTAGTTTAGGACAATGTAGGGTGTATTATACACGTACAAGACGTATACAGGTGGTTAGACGCTCCTCTCTGCATGAAATCTCATGATGAGATACTCTGCAGATTCCTGACTGGGATCAGAGTTGAGCGCTCAAAGCCGTAGGATTGAGCGCTCAAGGTGTTTCTCAGGGGTTTGAGCGCTCAAGGCTTCAAGCTTGAGCGCTCAAGGTTCTTGGTGGCAGATTGATGGTTTGGCTTGGTTCAACAATGCTTGGGTTGGTTTGAGCTGTTTTGGTTGCTTGGGTGGTTTTTGGTTGATTTTGATCAAGTTCCAGCCATTTTCACAATTTTCGGGTAGTCATGATTGGTCCGTTTCATCATTGGGAATGCTCGAGCGCGTCCCGGGTTCAAAATCGGGGTGTCTACACTGGCGCACCCCAATCATTTTAGCCACCTAGCTGGTGCATTAATCATATCAAGTTAGTGTTTTTAATCAGTTGTTCTGAGTATTTTGTTGTTGATGAACCGTTGTGTCACTAAGTCCATCACATAAATGTGTTTGGTTCAATAGCGTATTGATTGCGTCTTTGCTCAGTAAACAATCACATTTTCTCGATTGTCTCGTTACTCAGTAGACAATCATCTTATCATTGGCCATCTTGTTGCTCAAGGGATAGCCACCGTCAGATTTAGCCTCCCCGTTGCTTAGAGGGTAGCTCCATTTAATCATGTCGCGGTATGAGTTGTTTTAGCCACCTAGCTGGTGCACACATTTGAATGAGTAGTTGGTTGTATTTAATTGATTGTTTGTTCAGCATTTCACGACCCGGGAAGGCTCGTTGATTTGCATGATTTATTTGTTTGGCGTTTCACGACCCGGGAAGGCTCGTTTGGTTCGCATGATTGTTTGTTTGGTGTTTCACGACCCGGGAAGGCTCGTTGATTCGCATGATTTGATTGTTTGGCATTTCACGACCCGGGAAGGCTCGTTGATTTGCATGATTTGTTTGTTTGGCGTTTCACGACCTGGGAAGGCTCGTTTGATTCGCATGATTGTTTGTTTGGCGTTTCACGACCCGGGAAGGCTCGTTGATTCGCATGATTTGATTGTTTGGCGTTTCACGACCCTGGAAGGCTCGTCGATTCGCATGATTTAATTTGTTTGCAAACACCCTGAAGAACTTTTTAAATCAATCGTCCTGAGGGACCAAAATTTTTAAAGCAATCGTCCTGAGGGACCAAACGTTTTAAATCAATCGTCCTGAGGGACCAAACTTTTTAAATCAATCGTCCTAAAGGACCAAACTTTTTAAATCAATCGTCCTGCGTGCCAGGAAAACCCGTTGCATTTGTTTGCATATGCCCCGAAGAACTACGCCGGTCTAATCCTTGCAATGGGGTACGTAGGCAGCTCGTAGAGCACGACCGATTAATCTTTAAAGTTTTCCTCCGCGGATTGAGATGCATCGCGGGGAATGAGTCGGGTTGTCTATGTCTTAGACGTCACTCATACCAAATCAATGGCATCGAGTCCCGTCCAAGAGGGGCAACTGTAGACACCCCGATTTTGAACCCGGGTTGCGCTCGAGCATTCCCAATGATGAAATGGACCAATCATGACTACCTGAAAGATGTGAAAATAGCTTGAACTTGATCAAAATCAACCAAAGATCACCAAACAGTCCAAAATCACTCAAAAATAACCAAACCAAGCAAAACCATCAACCTGCCACCAGTACCCTTGAGCGCTCAATCCCTTTTCTTTGAGCGCTCAAACCCCTGAGAAACACCTTGAGCGCTCAATCCCACGGCTTTGAGCGCTCAACTCTGATCCCAGTCAGGAATTTGCAGAGTATCTCATCATGAGATTTCATGCAGGGAGGAGCGTCTAACCACTTCTATACGTCTTGTACGTGTATAATACATCATACATTGTCCTAAACTACACCTAAAACTACTCCTAACCCACTTTCAAATACAAAACCCACTTCCTCTCTCTCCTTTCTTCCCTCCCACTCACTCTCTATAAAAACCACTCACCACCCCTAGTTTCCAGGTTACCAACTCTCATACTCCAGCTCTCAATTCCTCCAGAAAAACATCCTCTCTCTCTCTCTCTCTCTACAAAACCACTTCCTCACCATCCAAACGACTCACAAAAACCACCCTTCAAGCTCCAAATTCGATCTTTGATCATCAATCCACACATGCATTGTCTCATTTATCCAGGATACCAACCAAACATCCATAATCCCCCTCCACCAAGCCCAAAATCAAAGTCCAAGCTTTCAATCAAGTTCAAAAAGGTAGTTAAACATGTGAAATCCCACTGTTTTGGTCCTTCTGAGGGAGACCAGTAGGTCCAAGCAAGTTCTTTATACTTGCATTGGGCTTACAAGGTCCAAAATACATAATCAAAACATTTTCAAAATCTGCAGTTTCAGCAGGGGTTGAGCGCTCAAGCTTTAGGTCTTGAGCGCTCAAACCCGGTTCTGGGTCAGTCACTGTTCTGCTAACTTTTGTGCTTTCTCTGGGTTTTGATCGTCATTAAATAGTTAATTATGTTCATGTCACTCTTAAAACAGCTTATTTTTACCTCAAAATCATGTGCATGAGTGTAAGTTAACCATTTTATGATGATCAAACATCAAAACCTTTGAAAATCTTATATTAAAGTGCAAAACAGTGGCTGTCCAACCTCTTAAATCTTTATTTTATGTATTTATGATCCTGAGGAGGTATCAAAAGCTTGCCTGAAGGTCAAAAACCAGAAAGCCATATCATGGCTTGAGCGCTCAATGTAATGTCTTTGAGCGCTCAAGCTGTTCTTGAGGATTGAGCGCTCAAACCGTCACCCTTGAGCGCTCAACCCCTATTCTGGAATCCTGGTTGTGATCTCTTATGTTCTATGTTCATAATCCCTTGCAATTGTTGTACAGTTTCTATGATTTCTTTATTTTGTAAATATCTGTAGTGATTTCCTCTATCGTTGTCATCATCACCCATGTAGATCACGTGCACGAGCATTCACCATAGATTCATATCTTGTGTATATGTTGTTAATATGTGATTCCCATCCCCAATTCCCTATTTACGTGATTAAATCAAATTTCAAATATTTCCAAAATCTCACAAAATGTTGAGTAGAGGCTGGTTCACGGACCGGGCGAGAGGGGTGCCGTAAAACCCTTCCCCTCTCGTAACCAAACCCCCGAATCCGAGAAATCTTTGGTTCCGCCATGATCAGTGAAATCTTTTTCAAATGGGCAAATGAGTCATATTTTTATTGGTTTCTCGGATTCGGACCTCAAATCCGGGTGGCGACTCTAACAATCACAATCTTTTTCAATGCCAAATCGAACCACCATCTCTGTGGGCCATCCACAATCGTCAAAAAAATTTTTGGATCAAAAGTCCGGATTAGAAGTGGAACCTTATATATAGGGTAAGCTTCTTATCCGGACTTTTCATTTCCAGACCTCATGATCCAAACATTTTTTTGACGATCCGATCCGTCCAATGTGTTCAGAAGGTGTTTTCAAGGGTCCTCGTGGAAAATCTTCAAAAAAAAAAAATACCGGGAAGGGCTTGATTCAAGTAGTTTTCGCAAAAAATATATATTTACATTTTTTACGAAAACTGCTTTGATCAAGCCCTTCCCGGTATTTTTTTTTGAAGATTTCCCGCGTGGACCTTTGAAAACACCTTCTGAACACATTGGACGAATCGGATTTTCCAAAAATAATTTGCAACACAAAAAAAACCATTTTTTTCTTATTTCCGGGAGGTGTGGATAAGAAGATTTCCGTATATATATATATACACCATGGGGTTCTAATCCGGGATCCCGGATTAGAGCATTTGGGGTGTTTTTTTTGTTTTGCAAATTATTTTGGGAAAATCCGAGCCGTCCAATGTGTTCAAAAGGTGTTTTCCAAGGTCCACGCGAAAAATCTTTAAAAAAAATACCGGGAAGGGCTTGATTTAAACAATTTTTTCGCAAAAACTGTATATTTACAGTTTTGCGAAAAATTACTTGGATCAAGCCCTTCCCGGTATTTATTTTTGAAGATTTTACACGTGGACCCTTGAAAAAACATTCTGAACACATTGGACGGCTCGGATCATGGAGGTCCGGAGGTCCGGATCCCGGATATATAGGACGCGGTTCTAGTCCGGGATCCGGACCTCCAGACCTCCATGATCTGAGCATTTTTTTGACGATCTGAGCCGTCCAATGTGTTCAAAAGGTTTTTTCAAGGGACCACGCTTGAAATCTTCAAAAAAAAAATACTGGGAATGGCTTGATCCAAACAGTTTTTCGCAAAACTGTAAATATACAATTTTTACGAAAAACTGTTTGGATCAAGCCCTTCCCGGTATTTTTTTTTTGAAGATTTCCCGCGTGGACCTTGGAAAACACCTTTTGAACACATTGGACGGCTTGGATTTTCCCAAAACAATTTGCAAGACAAAAAAAATACCCCAAATGCCCTAATCCGGGATCCCGGATTAGAACCCCATGGTATATATAAATCATCATGTGGAGCAGTGAACTCTGTCTTAGCGGGTGCTCTTGTCCAATCTCGAATCCTATGCTTGCAGGTCCCAAAGGCGGGTTCAAGGCCGGCTCTACCGACCAATAGGCAGAGGTAGAACGTGTCTATGGATGTAACTTAAGACAAGCGTGCTTCTGGGCCAGAGTTGTTGGTTGACCCGTGACTTTCGGGTGACTTATGTGCATGAAAACCGTGTGTGATACCGACTAGAAGTACTCTGCGAAGGAGTCTCTAGGCCATCTCTGCCCAGATCAAGATAAAGTCTTCTTCTTCCTGGTGAGCCTCGCATAAACCATAGGCTTTGTACGAGCTATCTTCCTTTCTTCGCTTGTGAAGATGTTGGTGCTTCATGTCATATATATTAGAGTTTAGTGAATCAAGGATTTGAAAGTTCTTAGAAAGAAAGATAGTAATAGGTCGAACCAAGGAGACCTTAAGGGGTAAGGAGATAGCTATCCGGTAGTGAATCGAATTCTAGGAGGGAAACCGAGAAGTTAGTTGCTTCCCTTAGCCAAGCGGGAAATACACTTGCACGAGAAGCTGCCCTTCAAGCCAGTCGGTAATTGAGCTAGTTCCTGAGCTCAGTCGAGGGAAGCAAGGAAGCTAACAATTGGATCGGTCGGAAGGTAGACTTCGTCATTCTCTCCTCTTGTTCGTTAGGGTAGCTAACAAGAAGTCGGTGTTGCTAACATCAGAGTAGGTGAGTTCGGGGCAAGCATAAGTTTAGCTACCAATAAAGACTATTCTAAAGAAAGGAGATTGAGTTCCACGAATATGCAGGCTAGAAAGATGCTATTTGCTGCTATTCTATCTATTTGTGCATCAAATTCGAAGAAGATCTCAATCTATAATGAAGAAATGATAGTAGCTCGTTGTTTTATACTCCCTCCGTCCCTTAAAGTTTGACACTTTCACTATTCCAGCCCTATGAAAAAATTGATTATTTCTTTTAATCTGTAATGTTTTATATAAGCAATATGGATCTCGTGTAATAGATTTCAATTAGTTCTTTTAAACAAAGTTCTAAAAATCACATAAAACGTTATGAATTGAAAGATATAGGCAATTTAAAAATGGCATGCACTTCCGAAAGTGTCTAACTTTAGGGGACGGAGGGAGTAGGTTTTATCATATTCAGTCGGAAGAGTTTAGGTAAGATTTTCAAAGTGACTCTCGGTGGGAGAATCCAGGCTATTCAGGAAGAGTCGCAGCAATTCCTCAATCCCAACGAAGTAGTTCCTCTGGAATCCAATGAACAACAACGATTACTTAGGATCAACTTGCGAATTTGTGGTATCGTAGTAGAATCATTACCAATGGCACGCTATGTGCCTAAGTGCGAAAAGATAGTGCAAGCTTTGTTATGCCGAAACCTAAATGTTAAGTCAGGAACACTTCCAAATGCCACTTCTTCCCGTCGCATCCGTCTTCAGGATGATCTAGTCATAGGTTTTCACTTCTCAGTGAGTGAAAGATTTGTCCCCGGGTGTACGTTGAAAGCTTCTATAGTAGAACTCATTCGAGAGGGCTTGGCGGTTTTAAGAATGATTCGGGTGGGGGGTTTCTCTTAAGAATAAAGAGTCGAATTGCAAGTGTCTCTATCAGGAACAGAAAGGGCTACTCCCCGAATATGCCTAAAAGGTAGGGACCTATCATGCTAGAGCAACTATCACAAGAATACGAATTCGAAACCGAGAGTATATACTCAACATGCTCCTTCCAAACAAAAGAATCAAGCTATCGCCAAGCAAAAGACCTGGCGATGAGAAGTGCACAGACCAAGCCAAGCTAATTTCTGTCGATACCATTGAATCGTTGGTCACACAACTAAAACTAAAGAATATTACGTCCTAAATGATACAAGACATAGTTCAGTCAGGAGCCCTTTTTCTAGAGAAAGAGGAAAGGAAGGTAACCACCAATATGGTCTCCATTCAATTCGTGCAGTTTCAACCCTGCGCGATCCCAGTCACTCAAGAAGAAGCACATGACGTGGAGTTCCATATTGAGCGAGGCTTTGTCATTTTCTGGATCAGTAGTCCGCCAGTTCATCGGCCTCAGTCAGTGTATAGGTAAGTACTAGTAGTTCTAGCATACTAAATCAGAGTATACAGAGGAGCTCACCGAATCTGTAGAGTTGAGTTCCCTCCGACGGGAAATACATCGTTACTGACAATGCCGTGGTAATACCTAAAGCTTTAATCAGAGAGAGGATTGATAAAGCCTATTGCAATGTTGCTTGGCGTAACTGTTTTCCAGAAGCTTGTGTTTTACACCTTCCGAAAACTAGATTAGATCATTGCCCGATATTCTTGTTGATTTAGAAGGCTCCACTCCTCCTCTTTCCAGTCTTAGACCGTTTTGTTTTGAGGCGGCTTGGATTCAACATGAGGATTTCTTGAATTTTGTTGAGAGAGTGTGGCAACCTTTAAGTTCTGACTACAGAAGTTTGCTAGTGAGATCAAAAGGTGGAATTATCAAGTCTTTGGGAACATTTTATTTCAAAAGAAGCTGTTATTAGCTCGGCTTTCAGGAGTTCAGAAAGCCGTATGCATTAATCCTAACCCCTTCATAAGCTAATAGAATAGGGGCAGGAGACAACAAGACAAGAGAGCTGCTTCCACCTGTTTATATATATATATATATATATATACGGAAAGCTTCTAGTCAGGGATCCATGACTCGAGGTTCTTGGGTGTTTTGAAGGTTTTAAAAATTGTTTTTGCAACATATACAGTTTTGTGAAAAACTGCTCGGATCAAGGTCTTCTCGGTAATTTTTTTTGATGATTTCTCGTTGGGGCCCTTAAAAACATGTTTTAAACACATTGGACTGTTCGGATCATAAAAAAAATATCGGGAACGTGGAGCCCCGGAGTCCGGACTAGAAGCATGCCCTATATATATAGTAAGGGCTCCCTAATATAGGCTACGGTGCGAGATTTTTTTTTTTTCGGGATCGAGTTTCGAAGATCCGAACCGTTAGATGTGTTTAACATGTGTTTTTAAGGTCCAACGCGAGAATTTATCAACAAAAAAAAAAAAAAAACCGAAAGGTCTTGATTCGAGCAGTTTTTGATAAAAACATACATATACATTTTATCGAAAACTGCTCGGATCAAACCCTTCCGGGTATTTTTTTTTTTTGCCAAATCCTCGCGTTGGACCTTAAAAATACGTTTTAAACACATCTAACGGTTTATATCGTCAAAATTTGGTCCGAAAAGTGTAGGTCCGGACGTTAACAAGTTGTGGGATCCTTGATAGGAGGCTCACTGTATATACATATATATATATACACAGAGCGGATTAAGTCAGGACTCCCTAACTGTGTTAAAATGCGGATCTCCCCTCTCCCAGCCAAATGGTTGGGATCCGAACCGTTGGATGTGTTTAAAATGTGTTTTCAAGGGCCTACGCGAGGATTCGGCAAAAAAAATGACCGGGAAGGGCTTCATCCGAGCAGTTTTTCATACAAACCGCAGTTTTTCACACACACCGGTGATCCAGTCAAGGATCCCGGATTGAAGGAAAAATGGTGTTTTTGAGGTTTTAAAAATTGTTATTGCATAATCCGAACCGTCCAATGTGTTTAAAACGTGTTTTTAATTGGCCCCTTGAGAAATCATAAAAAAAAAATACCGGGAAGGACTTGATCCGAGCAGTTTTTCATAAAACTGTACATAAAAATTGCTCGGATCAAGCCCTTCCCGGTTTTTTTTGTGATGATTTCTTGCGGAGACCCTTAAAAACACGTTTTAAACACATTGGACGGTTCAGATCGTGAAAATTTGATCCGCAACTATTAGTCCCGGATTCGGGATCCCTGACTGGATCGGGACTATATATATATATGGGAAGATGTTCTATTAAGGACTCCCTCACGGATCTCCTCCGTGAGGACCACCCATTTTCTGAATTTTCGGACCAAATTTCAACTATTCGAACCGCTCAATGTGTTTAAAACATGTTTTCCATGGCCAATGCGTGGAATCAAAAAAAAAAAAAAAATCCGAAAGGGCTTCATCCGAGCAATTTTTCATAATAACCGTACATATATAGTTTATCGAAAAAAGCTCGAATGAAGCCCTTCCGGGTATTTTTTTTGGACAAATCCTCTCAATGACCCTTAAAAACACGTTTTAAACACAATGAGCGGTTCGGATCATAGAGATTCAACCCCGATCCATGAGGTCCACAAATTGGGAGTTTGAGGGAGTCCTTATATATATATATATATAGAGGCCCGATCTAGTCCGGGAGTCCCGGATCCGGGACTCCACCTTCCCGATATTTTTTTGACGATCCGAACCGTCCAATGTGTTCAAAAGGTGTTTTCCAAGGCCCAAGCGGGAAATCTTCAAAAAAAAACACCGGGAAGG
The DNA here is from genome assembly GCA_963854785.1 of Vaccinium vitis-idaea. Lineage (NCBI taxonomy): Eukaryota > Viridiplantae > Streptophyta > Magnoliopsida > Ericales > Ericaceae > Vaccinium > Vaccinium vitis-idaea. The sequence continues at coordinate 26,890,255 of OY978223.1, read as the reverse complement.
GCTTGATCCAAGCGGTTTTCGCAAAACTGTAAATATGCAATTTTTACGAAAAACTGCTTGGATCAAGCCCTTCCCGGTATTTTTTTTCGAAGATTTCCCGCGTGGGCCTTGGAAAACACCTTTTGAACACATTGGACGGCTCGGATCGTCAAAAAAATATCGGGAAAAGCATCAAAACGCTTCAATCCGGGAAATCCGGGATCCTTGATAGGATAATTCGTGTATATATATATATATATATATATATATATATACAGAGAGGATCAAGTCAGGATTCCCTGACTTTGTTAAAATACGGACCTCCCCTCTCCCGGCCATATGGTCGGAATCCGAACTGTTAGATGTGTTTAAAATGTGTTTTCAAGGGCCTATGCGAAGATTCGGCAAAAACAATGACTCGGAAGGGCTTCATCCGAGCAGTTTTACATGAAATATATATCCTACGGTTTGTATGAAAAACTGCTCGGGTGAAACCCTTCCCGGTCATTTTTTTTGCCGAATCTTTGCGTAGGCCCTTGAAAACACATTTTAAACACATCCAACGGTTCGGATCCCGACCATTTGGCCGGGAGAGGGGAGGTCCGGATTTTAACAAAGTCAGGGAGTCCTGACTAGATCCAAAGGAGGAGTATGAGGGTTTAAATAAGGCTCCCAAGGATAGTTTAGGCCCCTTAGGGGCCATTTTAGGGGTTGATTTAGGCCAAGACGCTCCTCCCCTGAAGTAATCTGTATGATCACATCATAATCATTACACCGAAGATATTCCCGCTCAAATTTTGAAATTCTGGAAAGAGAGCTTCAGGCTCCTAAAGGGAAGGCTTTAGGTGCATGGGGAGGGTTCAGGCGCCTAAAGGAGAATGTTTCAGGTGCATGAGGAAGGTTCAGGCGCCTAAAGAGAATGCTTTAGGTGCATGAGGAAGGTTCAGGCACCTGAAGGAGGGTGCTTCAGGCACATGCAAATATGCTTCAGGTGCATCGAATGGGTTCAATGGTTTCTTTTGGTTTTTGGTTTGGAAGTGTTTTGGTAGGGTTTGGATAGATTTCAATCATCCCTTTTAAGCTCTAAAACGCGTTTGAAAGTCCATTTTCATCATCGGAAACGCTATGGATTTTCGTAGGCTCAAATTGGGGTGTCTACAGCTACAAAAAATGAAATTGACTCTATCTGACAGAACAATACGTGGGAACTGGTGGCACTTTTTGGACCAATATATATATATATATATACACACACACACACACACACACACACACACATATATATATATATGCACGGAAATCTTCTAGTCAGGGATCCTTGACTTTGCTAAGTCAGGACCTCACCTTTCCAAATTGAATTTTGGTGATCCGAATCGTCAAATGTGTTAAGCATGTGTTTTTAAGGGTCCCCGCGAGGAATCATTAAAAAAAATGACCGGAAAGGGCTTGATCCGAGCAGTTTTTGATGAAACTGTACGTATGTAGTTTTTATAAAAAACTGCTCGGATCAAGCCCTTCCCGGTCATTTTTTTTATGATTCCTCACGGGGACCCTTAAAAATACATTCTAAACACATTGCAGGAATTATCTGTTGCCTCTCTCTCGGGTCAGCTCTTGTACTCTGCGTCAGTTTGCCTGCCAATTCATTCTTGGTGGGGATTATTGAAAATTTTCTAATTTTGGTATGAATTAAAATGGGCATGCGGAAGGTCTCTCGAGGCAACCGATGTGTTCCATTACGTGTAGATTGTATCAGGAAGTCCTGCAGTACATTCCCCCTGTGGTGAGATTCATTGTCTTCATTCAATTCGGCGAAGTCAATTTCCACACTCATGCCTTGCAAGCTAAGTACCTTGGGTAGACTTGGGAAGACTTACCATTGATTAGCTTATCAGCTTGCCTATAAATTGGTCACCTTCTTCTAGTTGTGTCAAGTCGGTTGTACTCTATAATTCACTTCTGAAAATACATTTCTTTGAGAGAGAGAGGTAGACACAAGTTAGTTCGCCAAGGCAGTCGATGGTGATGTTCCGTCGGCTTGTGGTTTTAGCCGTTTTATCCTGGGGCAAAAAATGCCGGTGAATCCTACAACACCCATGATAGGGGGCGAATTTTCGTTAAGGAGACTGTGGTATCACACAGGACTCGGCTGTTTCGATTTTCTCTATATAGTTTGTATCTCGTTGCTAATTTGAATTTGATATTCTGTTATTTCAATTGTTTAGTTATCAACGAAATTGTTCTCTGGAATTTCATGTTTTAGCCGAATTTTTTCCAACAATCTTAACAAAGATTTCATTGATAACAAATCTCGGACAGGAAAAATAAAAGGAAAAAAAATTTAATTTGGCTTCGGCGTAAGTCAATCGTGCGCGATTGGACTTTCTGAGACACTTTGGGTTGCTTCGACCTAGGCAGTCGTGCACGACTTTCCCTTTGAATTGGAGGTTTGATTGGCCTAGATCAATCCCCACGGTTATGGCTGGTTTAATCCGTTTGAGCTTAAAAAGTTTAGATTGCAAATCTATTCTTATTGTGATCTTTCACTAATATGTGATTGATCTTGGTTTTCCAGGTAAATATGTCATTTGACAATATTGGAAAGAATAAGGAGACTACAACTCCAATTTTGGGAAGTTCTTCCGTTCTCATCCCTGGAACTCCCACTATTCTGATGTCTCATGTGGACAAGCCGGGGAAGTTCGGGGGTGGAGTTGATTTCAAATGGTGGCAACAAAAGATGGTATTTTTATCTCACCACTCTCCATTTGGCTAGCTATCTGAAGGAGGATCCCCCAGTTGTCGCCGAGACAGAACTAGCTAATCAAAAGGGTATGGCGCTAGCGAACTAGAAAAATGGTGATTATCTCTGCAAGAATTATATTTCGAATGCCCTGGAGGACTCATTCTAGAAAAAGAGCTTCAGGCGCCTAAAGGGAAGGCTTCAGGTGCATGAGGAGGGTTCAGGCGCCTAAAGGAGGATGTTTCAGGTGCATGAGGAAGGTTCAGGTGCCTAAAGAGAATGCTTTAGGTGCATGAGGAAGGTTCAGGCACCTGAAGGAGGGTGCTTCAGGCACATGCAAATATGCTTCAAGTGCATCGAATGGGTTCAATGGTTTCTTTTGGTTTTTGGTTTGGAAGTGTTTTGGTAGGGTTTTGGATAGATTTCAATCATCCCTTTTAAGCTCTAAAACGTGTTGAAAGTCTATTTTCATCATCGGAAACGCTATGGATTTTCGTAGGCTTAAATTGGGGTGCCTACAGCTACAAAAAATGAAATTGACTCTATCTTACAGAACCATACGTGGGAACTGGTGGATTTACCGCCAAGCTGTAAGCCTCTGGGCTATAAGTGGATCTTCAAAAGGAAGATGAAAGCTGACGGGTCAATAGATAAGTACAAAGCTATGCTCGTTATCAAAGGATATCGACAGAAAGAAGGCCTAGATTACTTTGATACTTACTCCATAGTCTCAAGGATTAATTCTATTCGGATGATAGTCGCGATCGCTGCTTTGCGAAACCTTGAGATACATCAAATAGATGTCAAGACAGCTTTCCTGAATGGCGATTTAGAAGAAGAAATTTATATGGAATAACCTGAGAGTTTTTCCGTGCCTGGTCAAGAAGGGAAAGTCTGTAGGCTGGTTAGATCTTTGTATGGTCTAAAGCAAGCGCCTAAACAATGGCATGAGAAGTTTGACAATGCAATGTTGTCTAGTGGCTTTCGGATCAACGAAAGTGACAAATGTGTCTATGTCAAGGACACTAACGAAGGATACGTCATTTTGTGTCTCTACGTTGATGACATGCTCATTGTTGGTAGTAATGACAAGGTCATTCGGTCTACCAAAGACATGTTAAACTCGAAGTTTGACAAAAGATATGGGCCTTGCAAATGTGATACTAGGTGTTAAGATCACCAGAACACCTAACGGACTTGCGTTGTCTCAAACACACTATGTTGACAAAATTCTTGAAAAGTTCAACCGGTGTGATTCAAGAATCCCGAGGACCCCCGTGGACTTAAGTCTCTGGAGTGGGTAAAATCTGATTACCCTACTATTAGGCATAGCACGTGCCTATGGCGATCACCACGAGAGGGTGAATAGCTCGGCACCACATAGGGAGTCCGTGGGCCCTGTGCCGAGCTGATCCCGGACCATGAATAAGGTCAGGATAATTAAGTAATTTAATATATCAGGATGCACTAGCTCGGCATAAGACATAAAGGGATACCCCTGGTACGACCGAGCTAAGTGAGCTACGTGTATAGCTCAAATAGCATTCTGGAATACATAAATCAGCTCGGTGCGACGAGCTGAGTTATGTACGGGTTATTCCGAGCTATGTGGAAGCACGGCACCGCCAAGAGTAAGGCGGTGAGACATTCCAGAATATTCTACAGCGGCACCTTATGAGATAAGGGGCAATCCCGTAAAATAAGGGATTGATATGGGAAGTCCTAACGTGATTAGGAGTATACCTCATATAGGAAAGAATCCTATATGGAAAGGAAAACCCCTGCTAGACGAGATCTAGCAGGACATGGAGACTTGTCCCTAATAGGAAAGTCCTATTAGGAAAAGGTTTCCTAAAGAGAATAGGAAACAGGGGCACGAGATGCCTAATATGAAGAATGTTTACACCTATAAATACAAAGCAATAACCATGACAAAAGGTACGCTGTGAAACCTATTTTCATACGCATTGTGTTTTGAGCTCTCAAGTACGTGATACTAACTTAGGCATCGGAGGGCCTTTGCCAACGAGAGGCAAAGGTGCTCTAACCCTTTTTCTGTCTTGCAGATCTAGGGTTGATTCAAGGAAGCACGAGATCCAGGGTTACGCGGATTTATCCCCGTACAATTGGCGCCGTCTGTGGGAAAGTTGACAGAAAAGCTTGATCCCTTCCAACAGAGATCAACAATGGTGCTTTCAGAACCTCTTCTGTGCACCCCACAGAGGAAGGATGTCGAAGACGATGGCGGAACCACCCTTGTTTACACTACGAGAAAAAGTGCAAAGGTGGACGAAACTCCTGCAGTTCTAAAAGCACCACAAAAGAAGCCTGCCACCAGAAGGTTTAGCATAGGGCATATCCCTGAAATTCCAAAGTTTAGGGATACGCGCCTGATAAACCATGATTCCCCAAGATCAAACGAGCGACGGAAACGCTCAAAAACACCACCAAGAGGTGGGGAGGCCTCAACCCGATGTGAACGGAGGAGGAGCCCACCAAGGAGGGATGATCACAGGCGAACAAGAAATCGAGAAAGAGAGGATAGCCTCGACAGAAAGGAACAAGAAGCAGAAGAATTGGCCCGCGAAGTCACTCGACGAGAACGAGAAATTCAGGACCTGAAGAAGCAACTCCAAGAGAAGGAAAAAGATTTACGCTCACGGATGAGATCCGTGCAGTATGAGAAACAAGAAAAGGGTCGTCACCACGACAACGTTTCCACTGACCGAGCTGCCTCTCCACGAAAAAGGAGAGACAAGAGTATTTCTGTGGAAAGAAGGGAAAAGAGGAAGCATGCTAGGGACAGATACAAGAGATTTGGATCCAATGAGCACATTCCCGAGCAGCATGCGAGAAGGAGGGATACTGACCGAGCTGGTCAAGGCCCTAGAACTGCACGAGAAGCAGCTAAAGAGGCCCTAGGCCAGATCTCCAAATCACCATTGGCCCACTGGATCCGCGCGGAGAAGACGCCGAGCAGGGTGAAGCACTCAGCGTTCATCCCATAGGAAACCAGCACGGATCCTGTGGCCCACATTCAGCATTACCAACAGGCCATGTGCACTACTATGCAAAATGTTCCCGTCCAGCCTAGGGAAAGTGGCGTTGAGTTGGTACCATAAGCTCCCAGAGGGTTCCATCCTGTGTTGGACTCAGCTGGCCGAGGAGTTCACTGCTCGGTTTCTTACAAGCCGAGCGGCTCCAAAAACCTTTGATGCGTTAACCTCTATGAGACAGAGGGATGATGAGACTCTGCGACAATACTCAAAGCGTTACTGGGAAACTTTCAACGAGATTGAAAATTGTAGTGAAGAGTATGCCCTGGCTACGTTCAAAACAAGTTTGCCCGTGCATAGTAAGCTACGAGAATCGCTTACCATGCACCCAATTAAGACTGTGGCCAAACTGATGGAGAGAATTCAGGAGCATGCACGGGTAGAAGATGATATCCTGCAGGCTGGAGGGAAGATCGTGGCAGGACAACCTCAGCTCCCAGAAAAGAGGACCGTGGAGTCAAAGGTATACAAGAAGGACTTCACAACGGGAAGAAAGGATTACGCCCAGCAGAGGAAGGACAAAGCTGATCCAGATCCCAAGTCATATTTCAGCGTTATGGCAACTTTCAACATCCCCATCTATAAGATGTTGTACAGAATCAAGAACGAACAATGGTTCAGACGGCCCCCAAAGATGACTGGGAACCCGGAAAAAAGGAGAGCTACTAATCAGCATTGCAGCTATCACAAAGACTGGGGACACATGACCGAGGATTGTGTGGAGCATAAGAAGTTCTTGGACGAGAAGGTGGCGGAAGGCCATCTCAAGGAATTCTTGGCTGACAGCAAGAACGATGCCGAGCTAATAGAAGAAATGGACTACGAGAAAGGTCCAAAAGGGACAATCCATATGATACATGGATTGGTGGCCCCATACACGAACAATGAGATAAGACACATCCAAAGGGTCAACGGACAGGCAAAGCACATCATGAAGCTCGGCATGAAGAGGCCGAGGGCGGAAGGAGTCGAAGAAACACCGGTCACCTTCACTGATGATGACCTGGATGGGGTATCAGTACCCCATAATGACGCGTTGGTAATTACCCTACGAATAGGGGATTACGACGTAGAGAAAATCCTTGTGGATCAGGGGGCCAGCACGGAGATCATGTATTACCACACCTTAAAAAAGATGGAACTCCCACCGAGCTCGTTGCAGAAATGCTTAGTTCCACTAGTCGGCTTCAGTGCGCAAACGGTGTGGCCTATGGGAAAGGTCACACTACCTGTCCGAGCAGGATCAGTAGTACTGAAGACTGACTTCCTTGTGGTAGACATCCCTTCCTCCTATAACGTGATTATAGGGAGGACGTGGATGCACAAAATGAGGGCGGTCTCTTCAACCTACCACCAGAAGATCAAGTACCCCGGAGCAGATGGAATAGAATGCATCAAAGGTAACCAAAAAATGGCCGACCAATGCTTCACCATGGTCCTGGGAAAATCCCCAAAGGCCGAGCTGGTGCAAGCAGTGGAAGTTCAAGACCAACCAACTTTGGAGGACGTCGGAGGTGATCCCACCAAGAAGATGGTGGAAGGGCTAAAGAAAATACAGATTCAAGAGGACGATGCAGAAAGGTATTTCCTGATCGGCGAGACCCTCTACGAGCTAGAGGAAAGAAATCTGGTCAATTTTCTTAGGGATCACGTTGATGTGTTTGCTTGGACCCCCCCAGGAAATGCCTGGGATAGATCCTGAAGTCATTTGCCACCACTTGAACGTGGACCCTCAGCACAAACCAGTTGTGCAGAAGGCAAGGAGGTCGGCCCCACAGCACGCAGACGCTGTAATTGAGGAAGTAGAGCGGCTACTAGAAGCGGATGCCATACGAGAGGTGAGCTATCCAGATTGGTTGGCCAACACAGTTGTAGTAAAAAAGAAGAATGGGAAGTGGAGGGTCTGTGTGGATTTCACCAGTCTCAACAAAGCATGCCCCAAAGATAGCTTCCCACTTCCCAGAATTGATCAACTTGTGGATGCTACGTCAGGCTATGAGAGAATGAGCTTTCTTGACGCATATCGAGGATACCATCAAATAGCTATGTACGAGCCCGATCAAGAGAAGACGTCCTTCATCTCCCCCAGAGGGCTCTACTGTTACAAGGTTATGCCATTTGGGCTAAGGAATGCTGGAGCAACCTATCAGAGGCTGGTTACTAAGATGTTCAAGGAACAGCTCGGCAAGACTATGGAGGTCTACATCGACGATATGGTGGTCAAAAGCAAGTTGAGGCCTGATCACCTCGCCGATCTAAAAGTAACCTTCAAAATTCTAAGAGAATACAAGCTTAAGTTAAACGCTTCCAAATGTGCCTTTGGGGTTAGCTCGGGGAAGTTTCTTGGGCACCTAGTGACAAAAAGGGGGATTGAAGCCAACCCAGATCAAATAGCGGCCCTCCAAGGCCTTCAAAGCCCAAAGACCACGAAGGAGGTCCAAAGGCTAACAGGGATGGCAGCAGCTCTTAACCGCTTCATCAGTAAGTCCTCAGACCGCTGCAGACCTTTCTTTCAACTTCTGAAGAAGAGAGAAGGCTACGAGTGGGGAGCCGATCAGGAACAGGCTTTCCAGGAGTTAAAAAGTTACTTATCATCACCACCTTTGCTCTCAACTCCAGAAGCTGGGGAGCGGTTGATACTATACTTAGCAGTATCTGATCATGCGGTCAGCTCGGTCCTCCTACGAATAAAGGAAACAGAGCAGGCCCCAGTCTATTTCGTGAGCAAAACATTGTTAGATGCTGAGACGCGTTACCTACCACTGGAGAAGTTGGTATACGCTCTCGTTGTTGCATCAAGGAAATTGCCTCACTATTTTTTACAGCACCCCATCACTGTGTTCACCGAATACCCACTAAGGGCCTTGCTCAGGAAGGCAGATTTCTCTGGTAGAATCTCCAAGTGGTCGATAGAATTAAGTCAGTTCGACCTCGATTATTAGCCCAGAACAGCAATCAAGGGGCAGGTTTTGGCTGACTTTGTAGCCGAGTTTACTCCAACGGTGGCTCCACCTCCACCAGCCCTCCACGAGAAGGAGCAAAAAGAGCAGCCAACAAGGATGGCCAATCTAGACCCAGAGGAATGGAGGCTCTACGTTGATGGGTCAGCTTGCAACAAAGGATCTGGAGCAGGAGTGGTATTGTTCTCTCCAGAAGGTTTGGTACTAGAACAAGCACTACGGCTGGGATTTAGTGCTACAAACAATGTAGCAGAATATGAAGCTTTGCTCGCTGGATTGAGGAGCGCCCTGGAGCTCAAGGTAACAAAATTACGGGTATTTTGTGACTCACAATTAGTTGTTAATCAGCTTTCAGGGGAATATGCTACGAAGAGCGAGAAGATGGCTGCATACTCAGAAGCGGCCAAGGATTTGCTAGACAAGTTTGGCAAGATCCACATCCAGCAGATCAGCTCAGGTCAGAATGCACATGCAGACTCGCTGGCTTGTTTGGGGTCAGCAGTAAAGACGGAGTATCGCCGCACAGTGACAGTGGATTATTTGGGCGAACCAAGCATTGGCCGAGCAGTAGAAGTCGTAATGGAAACAGAGCTTGGGCCGAGCTGGATGGATCCAATAGTGGCATACCTACGAGATGGGACCTTGCCAGAAGATAAGAGGGAAGCACACAAAATCAAAACCAAGTCTGTATGCTTTTGGCTCTCTCCAGAAGGTAAGCTTTATAGAAAGTCTTTCCTTGGTCCATATTTGTTGTGTGTACACCCAGTCCTTGTTCAGAAATTCCTCCACGAGATCCATGCTGGAACTTGTGGGGGACACACCGGTGGCAGATCCATAGCCCACCGAGCAATATCCCAGGGATATTGGTGGCCTTACATGCAGGAGGATGCAAAGGTTTTCGTTAAGACTTGTGAAAAGTGCCAGAGGTTTTCTCCCCTCATCCGAGCTCCAGCAGAGGACCTATTGCCTCTAACCAGTCCATGGCCATTTGCCCAATGGGGATTGGATATCGTGGGTCCTCTCCCTATGGCAACAGGGAAACAAAAGTTCCTACTTATTGGCACTGATTACTTCACCAAATGGATCGAGGGGGAAGCTCTTGCTAAAATCACAGAAGCTATGGTAGAGAAATTTGTGTGGAATAAGATAATCACAAGATTTGGAGTGCCCTACTCTGTTATCTCCGATAACGGGTCACAGTTTGGCAAGAAGTTCAAGGCTTTCTGTGCCCAGTACGGCATCAGGAACTATTACTCCACCCCAGCTTACCCACAGAGCAACGGGCAAGCAGAGGCTTCAAACAAGACCATCCTAAAAAGTCTCAAGAAAAGGTTGGAGAATAAGAAGGGCAAATGGCCCGATGAGCTTCCAGCCGTGCTTTGGGCGTACAGGACTACCCCACGGCGATCTACGGGAGAGACGCCGTACTCCCTTGCTTATGGAACAGAGGCAGTGATTCCATTGGAGGTGGGCTTGCCGACCATTCGCACTGCACTTATGGAGTCAGGGGGCAACGATAGAGCCCTGACCGAGCAGCTCGATCTCGCTGAGGAAAAAAGAGAGCGGGCACTCATTACCTTAGCAGCATACCAGGACCAGCTACGAAGAAGCTACAACAAAAAGGTACAACCAAGAGAGTTCAAAGTGGGCGACCTAGTCCTACGGAAAGTCTTGGCTAACACCAAAATATCCTCTGATGGAAAGCTCGGGCCGAACTGGGAAGGCCCATACAGGATTGTGGGAATCGCTGGAATTGGGGCCTATCGTTTGGTTGACCTGGATGGAGATCCTATACCACGACCGTGGAATGTCCAGAACCTGAGAAAGTTCTACCAGTGATTTATGTGGTTACGAGTACAATCACATCTTTTTTTTTTTTTTAAGAAGTGAATACGAATAAATTCACATTTGTTTTGGCACCTTGTTGGGATTACGAATAAAATCACCAACAGTTATTTAGATTTTTATCTTTATTAATAAAAATTTCATTTTTCCCCTACTATGATGTTGTTTAAATATGAACCCAAGTTGCTTCCAATCTGGATTCCTATTGGGGAGCAGATAGTGTGTATACGCAACAAACATTGCAGCAACAAATTTACAAGTATGAAAACACTTAGATTTGCAAACGTATATTGCAAAATTGCAACGAATAAGCGACGACAAAATTGCAACGAATATTGCGACGACAAAATCCTAAGTATGAAGAAACTTAGTGATATGTGCAACGGATATTGCAAGAAACTCTAAGTATAAAAACACTTAGATTTGCAACGAACATTGCAATAACTTTCTGAGCACGAAAAGCTTAGATCTGCAACGAATACTGCAATGATTTCTAAGTACGAATAAACTTAGATATACAAATTCCAACGAATATTGGTAAAAATCTAAGTATGAAAACACTTAGGTCAGGGAAAGTTCAAACGACACTTGAACACCTAGCATGCAGAAAAAAGTGTAGCACGAAGAAGCTTACAAATACTGCATAAAGAAAACTCGATAAAGATACGCTTGAAAACGCTTGCAGAAATACGAGTGCATAACAAGTACGAAAATACTTAAAGGTACCAGCATCAGATATTAAAAAGGCCACATCCGGCCGAGCCAAGACCGCGCAGGGTCAAAGGTTGGAATATAAGTAAAGCAAAAAACAAGTCTAGCAGCAGGCATCAAGCCTCTTCACCGTGCTGACCAGCATCGATGGCAGGATTGGGGTCAGGGTTGTCGCCCCTAAGGCCTTCAGCAACATCCCCAAAAATAGTAAGGTCAGTGACGGTTTCATCTGTCGGAATCAGCTCGGTATTGGGCTCAGGTTGAGCTTCTGAGTTGGGTTGAGCTCCAGCATCAGGATTAGCTCGGGGAGCAGATGCCTCACTAGGGAGTTCCATATCAGTCCAGTAAGGGGAGGACGGATCCACCCCGAGCTTGGTAAGGCACCTTTGCCAAGCCGCGCTCCGGACAGCATCGTGCACTGCAGGCATCTGTGCTCTATAGTTGTCGGTGATTACGACAACAGCACGATCGTATTCAGCTTCCGCCTTGGCTTCTGCAGTTGCAAGTTGCTGACGAAGTTCGTGCTCAACCTCAGCAGCCTTCCTTTTGAGTTCTGCATTTTCTCCTTTCAAACCCTCCACCTCCACCCGAGCTTCCTTCAACGATTGGGCATGCTGGGCGCTCTCCCGTTCAGCTTTATCGGCCCTCTTCTGCTCTCTCTTAAGGTCTTTCTCAACCTCTTTTGCTCGGTCAAAACCGGCGGCGGCTTTCTGCATGATCTGTAGAAGGAGGAGTCAGCTTTAAACAAACAAAAACGCAACAGAGCAATTATTAAAGTTTTGTACCTTGGCACTCAATTGAAAGATCGACTTCATAAGAGTGTCATAGGAACTACTCTTCTCTCTCTCCATGTCAAGTGGGAGAAGAGCGGCTCTGGACACACCGAACGCCACCTCGGTGGAGGAGATCTTATCAATCATATTCAGGGGAGTGCCGTCAGGACGGGCCAAGAGAGGCTCCCATGGCTGCACCAATGGAGGAGAGTCAGTAAGGCGTTGGCTTGGGCCCGAGCTTGCTGTCCTTCTCCTCTGCGGGGGAGGCTGATCGTCATGGGTACTCTCTGATGGCCTCTTGTCCCTCTGTTGCTCAGATAGAGACGCGTCAGGTGCCTCAAGGGGGTTGATAACTCGAACAGCCGGAGGGGCATGAGAAGCCCGCCCGCCAAGGTTCAACTCACCGAGCAGGTTGATTGGCTCAAGCGGTATCTCTCTATCAGGGGAGGGAGAATAACCGGACGAATCGTCTGAGTCTGCAAGAAGAGCAGCCTGCTCAGACAAGGATTGGATGATTGAGCGGTGATCCAACACTCTTTCTTCTGTTTCTTCTTCTTCTGTTGCCCCCCTGCCAGATGTGCTCGCCTCTTGATCAGTACGGACGAGAATTGGGATAGCGGTTGGTATTTCAGGGACGTGAGCAAACGTGATTTGCTGTTGTAGATTGCTCGGGGCCCGAGCTCTCCTAACTCTTCTTGGGGCTTGGCCTCTTTGGGGTCGAGTACTTCTTTGCTCGGCCAGTGGGCGTGTGGCAATTAGCGGGGTAGCTGGAGGCCAGGGGTGTCTCGATCTTGGCTCGCCGACCCTTCTAATACCACCCCAGTATGTTGGGGTGTAGTCCAAAAGCAGGTGAGCTGCACGGCCGAGACCAACAGGGGTTGGTGCGAAACCGTCGAAATATAAAACCCGAGCAATGTCCTCGCGATGAAGGTTGCCGTGGATCAGACGGCCACCGTGGTTGAGGTTGCTAGCTGCAAAGTAACATGAAGAAGAAATAATCAAATTGTAATTTCTAAGGAAAAGCAAATAAATGAAGATACAGGAAGGAAGGTACTAACGCAGTCCGCCAGGAGTTGTGGGGCAGGCAAAGCCGATGGTCCTCCCCTCGGCATCTCTGGGCTCCCAGTTGCCAGTGACTACGAGGTAGTCGTCTGCCTCTCCCTTGGAAGAGTTTGGCAGGTCGGTGATAAGCTTCTGGTTGGGATCCCTGGCTTTGAAGTAGAAGTTGTTGTCGATTGTGGGGACTACACTATAGAGGTAGTGTAAGTCCCACCAATCGAGATGGAGGCCGAGCAGCCTATTAAGGGCTACTGTGCCCATAACTACCCTAACAAAGTTGGGGCAGAGCTGCATAGGGTTTAACTGGCACCTACTGCACACTTCCCTAAACAAAGGGTGTAACGGGAACCTAAGGCCCCCCTCAACTATGAAAATCAAGGGGATGTGGATCTTGTTTTCATCCTGGCCTTGTTCTTTCATATCACTACGGTTGTCTAACCGGAATCGAACGTCGGCGGGAATCCCATACTTCCTACGAAACTCTAACACCTTATCTGGGGTGCTCAGAAGAGCCCTATGTCTACCCATTCTCGCTAAGGATTTAGGGTTTCACAGTTGAAACCCAGGAAAAGAGATGAACAGGCACTGAAAAATGGCGAAGGGGGCAAACACGAAACAGAAATGGAGAACTAGAAAGGGGCTACTTACGTGATAAGGAATGAACCTAGGATGATACTCTCCATCGGGAAGACGTTTTCCGGCGAAAATCGGAGATGGTTTTGTTGCAGAAAACTTGAGCGACGCTGATGGCGGTGGAAGGGACTTGTACTCTCTCTCTCTTCTCTGCTGCTGTCGAAACAAAGTGATGAAGAAGGGAGGAGGATTTTCTAGAATCGAAGGGTTTTAGGGGGGAAAAGTGATCATTATCCCGCCCAAAACCCCATAAAAGTGGGGCATGACATATATAGAACGTCAGCAAGATCGTCCTTTGGGCTTATCCAAGCCACCAACGGGTCATTTCGCATTGAATGCGATAACAACGTTGCTCCCCACGTGAGGGGGAAGCGTGCAAGAAGATGCATCTGGAATCATGGAAAGCTCTGCGCACTGCTGATGAATGACAGCAGTAGCAGAGCTGGGGAGCAATTGGAGTGGGTAAAATCTGATTACCCTACTATTAGGCATAGCACGTACCTATGGCGATCACCACGAGAGGGTGAATAGCTCGGCACCACATAGGGAGTCCGTGGGCCCTGTGCCGAGCTGATCCCGGACCATGAATAAGGTCAGGATAATTAAGTAATTTAATATATCAGGATGCACTAGCTCGGCATAAGACATAAAGGGATACCCCTGGTACGGCCGAGCTAAGTGAGCTACGTGTATAGCTCAAATAGCATTCTAGAATACATAAATCAGCTCGGTGCGACGAGCTGAGTTATGTACGGGTTATTCCGAGCTATGTGGAAGCACGGCACCGCCAAGAGTAAGGCGGTGAGACATTCCAGAATATTCTACAGCGGCACCTTATGAGATAAGGGGCAATCCCGTAAAATAAGGGATTGATATGGGAAGTCCTAACGTGATTAGGAGTATACCTCATATAGGAAAGAATCCTATATGGAAAGGAAAACCCCTGCTAGACGAGATCTAGCAGGACATGGAGACTTGTCCCTAATAGGAAAGTCCTATTAGGAAAAGGTTTCCTAAAGAGAATAGGAAACAGGGGCACGAGATGCCTAATATGAAGAATGTTTACACCTATAAATACAAAGCAATAACCATGACAAAAGGTACGCTGTGAAACCTATTTTCATACGCATTGTGTTTTGAGCTCTCAAGTACGTGATACTAACTTAGGCATCGGAGGGCCTTTGCCAACGAGAGGCAAAGGTGCTCTAACCCTTTTTCTGTCTTGCAAATCTAGGGTTGATTCAAGGAAGCACGAGATCCAGGGTTACGCGGATTTATCCCCGTACAGTCTCCATTTATCCAAGAATTGGGGGGTGGGGGGGGGGGGGGGGGGGGAGGTGTATTCGCTTGATGTACTTGATGAGTTGCGCAAGGCCTGATATAGCTTACTCAGTTAGCAGGCTGAGCAGATACACGAGTAATCCAGGACATGATCACTTGAATGCGATAATCAGGGTGCTACATTATTTGAGGTATACTTGTGATCTGGCTTTGCACTACACTAGATATCCGGCAGTACTAGAGGGGTACTGTGATGCAAACTGGATATCAGATATGAAGGACTCAAAATCCACGAGTGGATATGTCTTTACGCTTGGTGGTGCAACTGTTGCTTGGAAATCTTCCAAACAGACGTGTATAGCATGTTCTAAGATGGAATCTGAGTTCAGTGCTTTAGATAAAGCAATGGAAGAGGCCGAGTGGCTATGCCAGTTTCTAGAGGATATTCCAAGATGGTCAAAGCCAGTGCTAGCGATTTCTATCCATTGCAACAGTCAAGCTTCGATTGCTAGGGCACTGAGTAGTATGTATAATGGAAAGTCAAGACATACACATCATAGACATAATTCCATTAGGCAACTGCTCTCAAGTGGGGTTGTCACTATTGACTATGTAAGGTCAAAGGACAATATCGCGGATCTGCTAACCAAAGGGTAAAATCGAGAGCAAGTTTAGCAAACATCGAGAGGAATGGGGTTAAAGGCACTACGCTCATAGTAGCGCGAAGGTAGCCAACCTAGCTGACTAGAGATCCCAAGATCTAGGTTTAATGAAACTACTTTTTACGAGTACTCGAGAACGGTCACTGAGGAGATGAGGTCTCCTGCCCATTCCTGTATATGATGTAGAACAATGATGCCTATAAAGTGGAAGAGGTTACACATTTCTTTTAATGACTCTTACGCGTTGGAAATGCCGACCGGGGTATAACAGGATACCCTTTTATAAGAAGGTCACCTATGTGAGTATGAAGTGGGGCAGCTTCTTTGAGAATCTTGGCAAAATTCTCGAGAAAATACTTGCACAAACAGGAAGCGGGTGTCATGGCCAAAATGAACCCAATAGTGAGAACTATACTACGTCAGGAGAAGTCCTATGTGACGTCTATTGTCTCAGTTTACACAAGCGACAAAACAGTTCAAAGCGGGACCGCACACTGGTCTACCAGTAAACTCGATAGGCCATCACAAAGGAAGGTTCAAGGCCAAAAGCTACCTATCCTATGCAGGAATTATCCGTTTCCTCTCTCTCGGGCCAGCTCTTGTACTCTGCGTCAGTTTGCCTACCAATTTCATTCATGGGGGGGATTGTCGGAAATTTTATAATTTTGGTATGAATTAAAATGGGCACGCGGAGGGTCTCTCGAGGCAACCAATGTGTTCCCTTACATGTACACTGTATCAGAAAGTCCTGTAGTACATTCCCCCCTTTGGTGAGATTCATTGTCTTCATTCAATTCGGCGAAGACAATTTCCACACTCATGCCTTGCAAGCAAAGTACCTTGGTGTAGAAACCCTAATCCGGACCCTCGGGATTCCGTGACTTCCCCAAGGATGAAAATGCCTAATATGGAGCATAAGAGGCTTGATTAAGGACTTGAGGACCCACCAAACATCTCCCATGAGCCCACCCGAACATCCATTGAAACCCTAGAATAGCCCAAAACCCTAAAGCATATGCACATGGATTTCTCCCATAGGCACCTGGATTAACCAATTCCTGGCACCTACATTGAATCCAGGCGCCTGGACTTGCACAATACAGGTGCCTGGACCATAACCCAGGTTGAGTGTAGCTTAAATTGATAATGGGGGGGAAGGGTATTTTTGGGAGATTTGCTGCAGAATCAGTTAGAGGGGAGTGTGGGGGAGATAATGGCACTACTTAACCCTCTAAGGTAGTCCTCTAAGGGTTCAAGTGGCCCTTTTTGGACCTTTCTTTGCCTATTTTTGCCCCCCACTCTCCATTTGAGGGATGCTGAAAAATACTCCCTCCTCCTACTGTTATGCTGTAAAATTTACTCCAGAAAACTATTTCCAGTCAAGTCTTCCCATTTTCAATCACTCTCAACATCAAAAACTCATTCTTTCATCATATTAACCATCCATACTTCACTTTCCACTCACAAACTCCCACCATTCAACCATAATCAGCTCTCAATAACTCTGAAAATCCAAGTTCCGTAGCTATAAGCCCACAAAACCCACTCTAAACCCCATCCAAGTTCATAAATTAAGCCATGAAAGGTAGTTATCTACCAAGTTTGCTCAAAATAGGCCCTGAGGGGACATCTACCAAGCTATAGCTAGTTCCTTATACTAGTTTAGAACTTGAAAAAGTCTCAAACATCATAGAAAAGGAGTTCATTTTGTGCATATGTATCAAATCTTGGCGCCTAGACCCGCACAATGTAGGCGCCTGGATTCCACTATCTCTGCCATATTCTCTGTTTTCTTCATATTTTACTTGATCATTTGAAGCATTAGTTCGTCATTCATGTATGGAGATATTTGATTTAGAGTATGTTAAATGAGATTTTGAAGGAAAGATGATGATCAAAGGAAGGTGTTTTGCATCTTGATCAAACATTAAATAATATTCTTTGTTGATTTCATACATCATCTAGAGCATCATAGTAAATAGGAAGGGTGTCTTGATGTTATTCATACTCATCGCATAGTTTTTCGAAGTCTTTCCTGAACAAGTCTACTTCATATCTTTTCCTTCTTCTTGTTAAATCATAAACACATTGGAGATTCATCATATGCATAATAGGGCATATTGCATGTTTAGGATTAGCTTGGCATATTTCAATTTATCCATAAATGTCTTAAGAATCAATGTTTTCTAAGTACAAATCGTGTCATGGAATCAATTTTGTTGTTCATATGGTTCATATCAGTCTAAAATGTCACAGTACATATATATGAGTAAGCATCAAAGATTGCATTTGTTGTTTGTTTTAAGACCTGGAAGAGAGAAAAGTTGTGCCTGATGAGTGTTCTAGGCGCCTGTACTTGGGGATTCCAGGCGCCTAAAGTCATTCCAGGCGCCTGGAGTGTCCTTTTCCAGGCGCCTACATCTCTTCAGGCACCTGGAGTTGCTTAATCCAGGTGTCCAGTTTGCTTTCCAGGCGTGATGATGCGATGTTAGTGGTTGGTTTTTGGGGGCCTTTCAAGGCAGTCCAAGCGTGGTTTAATGAAGTTTAAGTATTTCGAGTATATAGAATAGTTGTTCATGATACGCGCACAAGCATCCAAATTCATTTCATTGATCTTATTGATATATTTACATGTTCCCACATGAATTTGTAATTAAAGTCCATTTAAATAGTGTTTTCAAAATCCTTGAAACATTGAGTAAAGACTAGTGATCACACCGGGCGAGAGGGGTGCTTTGAATTCCTTCCCCTCTCGTAACCTAGCTCCCGGACCCGAGAAATCTCATTTCGAAAGACTGGTGAAAACATTTTCCATACCAAGGGCAAAAAAGTCATTTTTTAACTGGTTTCTCGGGTATGGTCCTCAAATCCGGGTGGCGACTCCCTTCAATCAGTTAAACCGTTTTTCAAAAACAACCGTTTTCGTGGACTCCGGCGGGGTGTTCACAAGCTGGTGACTCTGCTGGGGACTCTGGTTAATATATATTTTAGTATTATTACGCTTACGTGTAATTTTATTAAAATGTGTATTAATCATCAAGAGCTAAGCTTGAAAAATGTTTAAGGGATTTTAAAAATGTTGTTTTTGTGGACTTTTTGCATTGCACGTGCATGGTTGCTTGCCTTCGCTGACGTGTTTCGGCAATCCCGCCTGGCTTGCTGGTGATGGGGAATCCCGAAATGCTCAGCACCCCCCGACCGTGATAAGTCACAATTGTCGCTATTAACATCGCCTTGCGGGATCCTTGGCGGTGGGAGACAGCTTTGGCTTTGAGTCCGGGGTACCCTTTGAAACGAAAACCAGCCTTTGCATATAGACAATCATAGAACCCCACGTTAGGTGACCAACCCATGTTTTAGGATTATGTGCTCCATCCTGTTACGTGCTATGTGTTATTATTTTCCTTAGCATGCCATATTGCATACATGTATGCACTTGCATCTGTACATATAGTTGTCTGTGTCCCGTGCGTCGTTAGTCTAGTATAGATTAAGTTCTCGACAATTAGTAGAAGGTTGCCTTGGCCCGATGATGAGTTGTGCAGCCAAAATGCACGTTCTTCTTACGAGTTAGTCTTTAGGAGGACCAGACGTGGGAAAATTTGAACTGTCAGATTCTTAACAATGATCTAAAAAGATTTAGGTGTAATTATCCCGAGATTAGGGAACATCCAAATTTAGATTATTTCCGGGAATCCGTATAAGTTGTGTTTTCCCAAATCTGTCTGTCCAATGTCAAAGACTTGTTACTTAAAAGAAAACTAGAGTATTAGGGCAACCTTCCAAAGCTGTCGAATTCAGTCTAGGAGACTTTAAATCCACGGAGTTTGAGATACCTCTGGTGTTGGTTGTGCCCGAACGGCTGCCCGTGTTTCAGACTAGCCTTGGAGTCATGTGTATCTGGATGGCGACACCTCATTGCTCTGTCTCGAATGGTTAAGAAAAGTGTTACGGCCTCAACATTTAGGCTTTAGGTTGAAAAGCCGTAACTACCGAGTAAATGACCTACCCGTGGTGTTGATTCAATCTTCTGTGCAAACGGCTTCAAGTGAGATTCAAAACCGGTAGACTAACCCTAGGCCTAGAAATAGGACTAACTTCGGCGAGGAGTGACGCACGATCTTAGGCACCCTTGTTCTTGTATTTGGCATTCAGGGTTGCAAACTGAGCATCGCTTTTGCTTTATTGCCAGTTTTGAACCATTGGGCCTGCAAGGAAGAAGAAGACCTTACCCGTTTGGACTCGACCTCCTGGACAAAGATTGTCTCGACCTTCATCACCAACATCCGAAACAAGTATGTCGGCAGATCAGGAACAAGATCCTCCAAATGAGATAGAACGACTGAGGAAGAAAATGCAAGATGAGAGGGTCCCAAATGACACTTGAACTGCCCAACTCATGGCAATCATGGTAAATACTACCTCCATCCCCTAAAGTTAGACACTTTCGGGAGTGCGTGCCATTTTTAAATTGCCTATATCTTTCAATTCATAACGTTTTATGTGATTTTTAGAATTTTGTTTAAAAGAACTAATTGAAATCTACCAAACGAGATCCATATTGCTTATATAAAACATTACAGATTAAAAGAAATAATCAATTTTTTCATAGGGCTGGAATAGTGAAAGTGTCTAACTTTAAGGGACGGAGGGAGTATCCAAAGTCGGTTACCTCCACCTCAGCAGCAAATACCCAATGGTGGACCCCAAAACCATGAGATCCCTAATGATGAGCGTCAAGAACAGCCACCTTCGGTTGATAATCCCCAGTTGGCTGAGATGCTAGCCAAAATAGCCAAACTTGAAGAATCTATGGTTAAAAGTGAGAAGTGGGCCATCACCGGGTTCGACATGGACAAACTTTGCCTCTTCCCGGGTGCCAAACTCCCTAAGAAATCCAAGCACATAGACTTTGAGAAGTTTGATGGAACCGGGGATCCTAGGTGACACATTCAGGCATACGTCAGTTCCCTTTCATTGCAAGATGTCGATAAGCCCGCTATGGCACAAATGTTCCATCAAACTCTCACGGGGCCCGCACTCCAATGGCTTTTATCCCTCGACTTCTCAAAAAGGCAAACTTGGGAGGAAATGGTAGCTACTTTTAAGCAGTATGAGTATAATGTTCAGCTAAAGGTCAGCACTCGCGAGCTTGAGAGCATCAAGATGAAAGAGAATGAGTCATTCGGAGAGTTTGTGAAGAGGTGGAGGGCGAAGGCCGCTTAAATGACCGCCCGCCCCAGCGATATGGACCAGATTCGCATTATCACCAAAAGTATGCAGCCTGACTTGGCACAATACATGGTAATGGCCCAAGCACATAATTTTGAGATCTATTTTGAGACGGGTCTGTCGATTGAGGAAGACCTACAAAGTGGGGTGTTGAAGAAAGGAGATTCAATCACCAAGCCCAAGCGCAACTACATTGGAAACACCTCATCCCTCTATGCAAATCCCAGTTACACAGCCGGTGCCTCATCCAGCTCCACAAATCACCACTCCCATAAAATCGAACCTATAAATGCTATCCTATGCCAACCAGCTCAAAACCAAAGAGGACGCCGAGTCTTCACTCCTCTTCCTCTACCTCTCCCTGTCGTCTTTGAACGACTTGTACAACAAGGCAAGATCAAACCACTTCAACCAACTCCACCTCCACAAAATCCTCCGCCATCTTATAACCCAAACACCTTCTGCATATATACCACCAAACACCTGACCACCCCACTGAAAGATGTCAGTGCCTGCGTCATGAGATTCAAGATCTCATTGACAATAAACAAATCTGAGATCCCACAGAAAAGCCCAACATTGTCACAAACTCTCTGCCAACCCACAAAAGAAACATCGAGATAGGCCAAATTACCCTCAACTCCACTCAAAATAACCTAAACCCCACTACATTCGACCTAAGCCAGTTCATTATACCTGAAACAGACCCCAAACCCATTGTACCTATACCAGCCGAGCGCAAGATATGCTTTCTCGATGCCCATTTGGACCCCACTATATGGCAAAAATGGGGAGATTTGATGATGGCAATGGAAGCTCGGGAGTACGAGCTAATGGTGGCCAATAATGTAGTGAATGAAGAGGCTTGGCCAGCCAATGAAATGCAATTCAATGAAGAACCTCCACTTGCCGACATGGTTAACTGGTTTTGGGATCCAATGTTCGCTGATCCGCTTGATGGGTTCGCGCTGCTCAATCTATTTGGAGAACCGTTGCCTGCAGTACAAAACTAGCAACCTGTGGAAGAAGGTTAGGGACAAAATTGGCAAGCAGAAGTTGAAAAAGCCAACAATGTGCAAGAAGATGAGTGGGATCCGACGCCGACAGAATGGCAGCTCATGGATCCCAATGATCCTTTGGATGGGTCCACACTCCCCATGTTCTTTGATGAGACATATTTGTTTCCAATGCCACCATTGTGGGAAGGACGTCTCGACTTCATGATGAGTGAGCATGCAATAAACCGAATGACAGAAGGGATAGAATTCACACCATATGATTACCTAGTTTATGAGAATCTTCCGGCACCCCAGGTGCAAATTCCATAAAATTGTGACATTATGGTGTTGAACGATGGTGTGGTCGATATTTGGGATCAGCAGATGGAAAAAATGTCTTGGCTAATGTGTGGGCTAATCCAAATGAAGGTATAGCACTCGTTCCGTTGTGGGTTGGAAATGACGAGGTTTGGGCTGTCAATGAAGCAACAATGGAGAATGGAGACGTGTGCAGTGAAGCAACCGTGGAACGAATTACCAAAGGTTTGGAGGAAACCAATATAGCAAAGGGGAAGAGAAAGGCGGAGGGGGATCTTGTTGATTTTTACATGGATTACACTGACTTATGGGGAGACGACCTAGATTTGGTTCTCCATCTCCTTCGAAGTGTTCGATTTTATCAGCCTTCTCAAATGTTCACCGAAAATACCTCTAACCCGCCTCCTAACACCACAAACCAGCCTCCTATTAACCCAGCTCCACAAAGTAACCCAACTCTACAAAATAATCCAAACAATCTCAAAGACCCAATCGCCAACCCCATAGACTTCCAAAACCTTTTCGACCCACCAGCCAACCAATCTCATGCTACATCTGTTGCCAACAGCCGTGTGTCCCGTCCAAAACCTTCATCGACAATAGAAGAAAAGCCCATCCAAAAACAACTTGAGAAAACCCTAGCTGCCTTAACCATTTGGGGGTTGCTCATGAGCTCCAGTGAGCATCGCCAAAAGCTTGCCCAAGCTTTATCCTGCATGGAGATTGCTCCCGACATCACTCCCGAAGCCATGATGGCCGCCATCACAACCCGACCTACCAAGCATTCTGTAACCTTCACCGAGGCTGATCTACCACTTGAAGGAACTGACCACAATAAACCCTTGCATGTAACCATGAAGTGCATGGGGAAATGGGTTCCCGTTGTATTGGTCGATAATGGGTTTGCGCTAAGTGTTTGTCCTCTCCGAACTGCACAGTGCTTGGGACTTAAGCAAAAGGACTTCACGCCATCTAATCTCACCGTTCGGGCTTATGACAACACTCGTCGCAGCGTGCTTGGGACTGTGGAAATGGAGATTGCAGCTGAGGGGTTTAAGTCGATGGTGGAATTCCATGTCCTTGAGATTCCAGCTTTGTTCAATTTGCTATTGGGTCGTCCTTGGATGCATCAACCCGACATAATGGCAGTTCCGTCCACTCTGCAGTTAGAAATTATGCATGACGAGAATGACATCCAACTCGGAGGTTTTGGTTTTGATATCTCCGGCGGTGTGTGCACGCTCCTTGTCGATGATGATTTCTCAATCAGCACCACCGCTCTTGCGATGATGAGAAGGCACCAGTTTGGGATGCACTCATCAAGGAGTGGCTCAGTTTTTGGAATTTCCTTCTCATCGAGGCCGTTTTGGGTTGGGATATGAGCCCACGCTAAAAGAGATGCAAAAAGAAAAGCCTACCGGAGCAAGCAACAATACATACCACGAGATCCGCTTTGTCAGGGAGGGGTCAAACGCACCTTATCACTGTCAGTTGGAGCCATTTGTAAATGAAATAAATGGAGAGGTGTACCCCAGATTTGAGATTTTCGCCAATGATGCTTGGGACAACGAAAGAACTCAAAGCAGATTGGATGGAGGCTCTGGATGGTGGGATCCTGTTGTCAATGTTTGAAGAGGTTAGTCTAACGGGTAAGGATAAAGAGGAGGCAGCAGTGATGATGCTCGAGCAGGAGTCCCTCAAAAACCCTAGCTTGTTGTAGACACCCCAAAATGAGATTCTCGTACACATTTCAATCCCCGATGATGAAAAGAAACGCCCGGAAAGCCTCTCGGATTGAAATTCTTCAAGTCAACTCAGTCAACAGTACCGTACGGTGCTCATCTTTCATGCACGGTACAACCTCTGTCACGTACGACAACCTTTTTAACTTTGGCGGTGGAGGAGTGCCGCACGGCACAGTTGATGTGCCGCACGACACAGTTTGTGTGCCGTACGGCATTGTCATTTGTCAAACAGCTTTTGCAGGGTTCCAGCAGCTCAAAATGTTGACGAAACGCTTCTTCGGCTCATCATGGTTTCGTGTAAGGATGGAAGGCTACTCTAGAGGCCTCATCATCTTGTGTAAACATCAAGAAAACTTGGAGATCAAGTTCACTCATCCCCTATATAAGCCGATCAATTCCAACGGAAATGACAATGAAAAATTGTGAAGAAAACCATGAAACTCCACTCAAAAACCCCTGTCAAAACACCTTCTCTATTATAAGCCATCCTCTTTACTACCCATAATCCTCCAGGAACCAATCCAATCCTCTTTTCCAAAGCAAACCCAATCAAAAATTCAATTCCCCTGTTTTTCGGTCTAAAGCCGTGAGATTCATATTCAAAATTTGTCCAAGTTCCATCTATCAATCATCGTAGCCACAGTACCAGAGTGAAGTTGGAGTCCAGAGGAGGTCCAAGCCGTGTTCAAGGAGTTCTAAAGAAGTTCAATCCGAGAGTTTCCCACCGGAGGTATATTTCTGTTTCGCCAATTTTCTCAACTTTGGTACCCTGAGGGGAGGGGTGCCAAGTGTGGGATGATCTTCTATATCATCTCCACATTTGGTATACCCATGTTATAGCAAAAATCAGTTTATTTTGAAACCTCCCGGTGGCATCATACGGTGAAAACATCACCTCGTATGGGGCAATTTAGTGAGGAGGAACATCCCTTATCTAAGCACATTGTTTTCTTATTCAAAATAATCTAATTTTAACCAAGTTTCATGCCTTGTATGAGTTTCCATTCAATCATTTCGAAAAACCAATGTTTGAACTGTTTGTGAAGAAAACAGTGCCGCACGGCACTCTTCCTGTACCGCACGGTACACTTGGAGTACTGTACGACACTCTTTTGAAAATTTGACCGTTGGATTGATGAACAGTGCCGCACGGCACACTTCCTGTACCGCATGGTACACATAGTGTGCCGCAGGGCACACTTTTGCAAAATTTGAAATTTTGAAACATTTCCTTTACAAAACAGTTTGAACCCTTGGTGTGTTATCTGGATTATTTGATTTGCATATTGCTTATTTTCATTATTATCATCTGCTTTGTTTGATAAACTGTTATTTGAATAAAGTTCGGCATTAAAATATCTTCGAAAAATCCCACAAATATTTAGTAAAGACCGATTTTTAATCGGGCGAGCGGGGTGCATTAAAACCCTTCCCCGTTCGTAACCTGGCTCCCGAATCCAAAACGAATCTCTGGTTTCCAAACTGTTTTCTAAATCATTTTCCAAATCATTTTCAAAACGGTTTCTCGGGTCCTAAACCATTTTCCAAAAACCCGGGTGGCGACTCTATTTTCAAAACAAAACATCATTTTCCAAACGACACCGGCGTGGAGGTCGACCGTCCACAAAATGGCGACTCAGCTGGGGATTCTTAAATTAATCTCTAATTTGGTCTTTTTATACTTATGAACTTCCCGAAAGCTTGTCAAAACGAAAATGCCTAGCGCTATCGCAAGGAAGGAATGGCGGACTAACAGGGCCTCGCCCGACCATCCTGACTAGAGCTTTTTGGGTTGTTTGTCTGTGTAAAGATGTCAAAGAATAGATTAATTTGGAGAGCCAAGCTTGAAAGATATTTGTGGGATTTTTGAAAACAATTTTATTGCTGAACTTTTGCATCACGTGCATCGATGTTGGATAAGCCCCGCTGCTGCGTCTTGGTTACCCTACCCAGTTCACTGGTGTTAGGACATCCCCGGATGCTCAGCAACCTTGGACCGTGATGAGTCAGCCTGCCGCTTGACCTTTGCCATGCAGTACACTTGGCACTGGGAGGCAAATATTGGCTCTAGTCTAGGGGACCCCCTAAACCAAAACCGGCCTTTGCATATAGATAACCTAGAACCTTCCAACGTAGGACAGGAACCCACAGGTTAGGATTATGTGATATATCCTGTTAACTGCTTGGTGTTTGCTGTTTTGTTTGCCTGTTTGCATGCATGTTCATGGTAGTTTTCACCTTAGGTTGTCACCTCTCGTCCACAGTAATAAGAAGGATTATCCCAATAATCAAACACTCTGTTGAATACATAAAAAATCCCTTTTTCAAAATGTTGCAACTAGCTCTCTTCCTCCCAATAAACAAAAGTCTCATTTTTATACTTCAGTTATGTTAAACTTCCTGTTGTTAGAGGAAAGGAGCCAGTTGCAGTCCCGAACTACGTCACGGCCTGATTCCTCCGAAATGGGGATACGTAGTTAACCCGCAAAAGGTTTGGCTCTTGTTTTGCAAAAATCTTTCAAATATATCCAACAAAGCATTGAAAATTGGGGCAATCCTTCCTAAGGCTGTTGCATAGATACTGCATCATGCATCATTCCTCCTTTTTTTTTTTATGTAAAACTCTTTTTCAAAAAGCATGCACATAGTATTTTTGCATTGGTCACTAATTCATTCTATTTCCATCATAAGGAGTTTTTAATCATTGAGGAGGGTGAGAATAGTACTGTACCTAGTTGGACTAGAACTCCCAAACAGCGATTGTTTCAAACTGAGTCAAAAGCAGTACAGTTAGGTTCAATAGGTCCTTCAGTTATGTCAACATCTCACGAAGCAACAAACATGGAAGTTCAAGCTGAGATCAAGGAGCTCAAGAAGACCCTGAAAGACATGGATAAATGAATTACCCAGCTCGCAATGGTGGTACAAGTCATTCGTAACCATCTTCCACCAGCCCAAGAGGACCCCTAACGACCCAGAAAGAGCCCGGAAATGGCCGCAGCTTTGGCAAGAGTTTCTGAATTAAAAGAATTCCATCCTGTGGGTTTTGAAAATATCCCTGGTATCGAAGATCTGGAAATGCACCAGCAGGACATCAAAAAGGACAACCTTGCAAAAACCACCCCCAGCTCCACTAACAACAATTCCAAGAACACAACCCGAACCAACCGCCCTAAAAGAAACTTCCACCAATTCTTCACCTCCCTTGTTCATGTCTACAAAAGCCTTCTCGAAAATAACCTGCTTAAACCACTTGAACCGCAAAAGCCATCCAAAGTACTTTTATCAAATCATAACTCAAACGCCTTCTGCTCCTACCACCAAATGCCAGGCCATCACACCAACAATTGCATCCGTCTCAAGCACAAAATCCAAGACCTCATTGAAGAGGGAACCCTTCCACTCCCTCTCAAAAAGCCAAACACTGCTTCCAGTCCCATGCCTGAACACAAGCCCAATGTCCAAATCAACCAAATCTCCCTCAGCTCCACTTCAAATAACCCAAGCTCCTCTAAATTTGACCCCAACCTATACATCATACCAGCCACCGAGCTAGAGCCAATTGTCCTGATGACAGAGGATCTCAGTATTTGCTTCCTTGAAAGTACCAAAGCACAGAAGCCTAGATGGGCGGATGTCACTGAAAACAAGAAGTGGGCCATGGATGATGTCACTCTCGGAATATTTTCTTTTGATACCGCTGGGGGCAGTTCTCACTCTCGAGGTTTTTTTTGACTCAGGGAATCTGATATCACTGTTTGGGGATCAAAGTCCAATAGGTATGGTCAGAGTTGGGCCTGTTGCAATGTTGATTGATTTGGAGCCTATTAGAGACATGGAGCTGATGATGCTAGGCCAGGAAGCCCCTGGAGATGTTACCTCATTGTGGATGCCATTCGAATTTATAAAAAAACTGCACTTTTATACCTTAAAGTTATCTACACTGGCACTGAATTTGAGTTTGAGTCGGAGGCTAGCACTGAGTCTGAATTTAACAACAGAGTCTTAGTCCACTTCTAAGTTAGAGTATGTATCTGTTGGTCTTCCACGTCATCATTTCTTTTTTGAGTTTGAGTCCACTCTCATGTATCATGCCCCAAGGGCCACCTCTTTTGCAATGAATGAAATCGACTTTGCTTATCTTGCTGTGTTCGAAATAATTTGTGTTGACCTTGGCAATGAAAGGCATGCTCAGCCTATAAAAGAAAAAGTAATTTCAATAAACTTGAAGGATGAGAATGATCCACGAATGGTTCAAATCAGTTCCAGGTTGTCTCAAGAGGAATTTAAATGGTCACTCAGAAAAATTTCAAGATGATCTCACGCGGACATGCCAAGAAATGATCCTGAAATCATGGAGTATCGAATCCCAGTTCAGAAAGATGAGGCTTGATTGGATAATGGAAATTAGGAAAGTTCATCGGCAAATAGACGCAAGATTCTCGTTGGTAATTGAGTATCCTCAATGGGTCACAAAAAATCGTGCCGGTAAAAAAAAAATAAAAAAATAAAAAAAATGGCTGGCACCTCGACCCTTTTCTTCCTGGGGCATTGACATCATTAACAGAATCACACCGGTCGCATCAAATGGTCGCAATCAGTTACTTCACCAAATGGGTTGAAGCTGTTTCATACACGACCCTCGCAATGGTCCGAGATGCTCACCAAGTAGAACATCGTCTACGGATATGAGGTCCCTCAAGCTTTTGTGTCAAACAACAAGGTCTCATTTCAAAAGGAGAACAGCAGAAACTCTAGAGAAATTTACCAAACCATCAAGTCTACACCGAAAAAGACCACTGGATCAGCATGAAATTGGCACGAGCAACTGCCATTGACGTTGTGAGAATGCCGAACTTCCATCCCTACTCTGACAGGGGCAACAACCTATTCTTTGGTTTACGGCATGGAGGTTGTTCTTCCTATCAGGCTAGAAGTTCCATCTTTTGAAGGTCGTGGCAAGATCAGAAATCAGTGAAGCATAATGGCAAAATGCAAGATTTGAAAAGCTCATGAAAGACGGCTTAAGGCCTTGTATAACGTTTAAGGATATCAGCAACGAATAGCCCGTGCTTTTAACAAGAAGATGAAGTCTAGAGATTTGTAAGAAGAAGACATGGTTTTGAAAGAAATTCGAGCTCCAGTTTTAGATCCGCATGGGAAATTTTGACTGAAGTGGGCTGGACCATACATTATCAAAAAGATCCTATCTGGAGACACAACACAGCTCATTGATCTCGATGGCAACAAATTTTTTACCTTGGTCAATCTGGATCTGCTCAAGAGATATTACCCCTGAGAGAAGCTCGCTGGACTGAAAACTGCAAGGGCGGGCAGTTCCAGGCAAAAATTAGAGCAAAAGCCTGCTAGGTTGAAAACCCGAAAGGGCGGCCTAGGCAAAAGATAAGGCTAAATAAATCAGAGCTCGCTAGACCGAAAACCCGAAAGGGCGGCACTACGCAAGATTCAGAGCACAAAAGGAGAGTGAAAATACCCGAGTGAACCCTAACTCCAGATTTGTAGTCCTGAACTACGTCATGAACGGATTCCTTTAACAGGGATACGTAGGCAGCCTCACCCTGAGGTTCGGTCACAATCTTTTGAGTTGATCCCAAGTCGTTATGCGCATCTCAGATCTCATAGATAGAACCATTAAGAATCAAAAGTGGAAAGTTCTCAAAATTCGAGTTTTATTTGAAAGAACTTTTTCAATTACATGGCTGAGCATGAAGCTTTCAAACAACCAAGCACTAATCCATATGTGTCATGTCATGGGTCCACAACTTATTTCGAGCATAGTAAGATTGAGTCCAAAGTCCCTCTTTGTCCCCCATCTGTTCTTGTATCTCTTGTCAATTTTCTCTCGCAACGTGCCGGAAGCAAAACGTTGGGGTATGGATCTTCTGGAATGGCCACACACTCTCTCCATATGTTATGGCAAGCTCTGAAGATGGCAAAATTGAAAATCGGCATTCTCGAGCATCAAGCTGATAGAAGGCAATTAGTCCAGCAAGATCAAACCTTGTGGGAAAGAGAGAAAACAAGTAAGGAGACTTAGACAGCCTTAAGCCGAGCGTTGAGGTAAAACGAGAATGAGAGAAAAATCGGAAAAAGGAGAGCTGACTGAGCAACCTACCCATAGGAGCATCCTCAAAACTCAACCAATAACCCACCATCATCATAAGAAGTCAAAGGGAGAAACAAGCTTTTGCTTTGGAAATGCAAAAAAGTTGCAGAACAAGGGGCATTCATGGAGACCGTGCAAAGAACAACCATCTCGAACAATGTGCCACTTGAAGATAATAAAGAGCCGTGCCGAATTGATGAGGATTCTCAAAGAAGCCATTACAATGGCTCCTCAAGGCCTAAGAAGGAGCAAACAAGTGTTTAAAGATCAAAGAGAAAGGCCAAGAAGTGACGACAAGTTACAAAATATGGACACTATTGGAAGTGTGCCACACGGCACAATAAGTAGGCCGCACGACACAGTTTGAGTGCCATACGGCACAGTGATGGCAATTTTGAAAGATGTGTGTTTTGGCCGACCAAAACTCATTCCATGCTTCTTTTCGGGACACGGCCTATGCACGCAAGCCTTAATATGTGCATATGACTTAATAGAAAGATTGATTGATGTTCCCAACCTAGTTTTCATGATTGGATACCTCTAAAGTTGGGATACGTCAAAAGTTGGATATATCGACGAGTTGCACTTCATGATAGTGTCATCCCCCAAGATTGGTTGATTCGTGCAAGGAAACCATTTCACCTATTTGCCAAGAATCTGAAGAACGACAACACCGGCACGTATGCATAACAAATTTGGTTCCATTATCCTTTCATTGATGAATTCATTCTATTCCTTTCATTTGGGCATAGGGAATATAATCATAAATCCGTGTCAGTTTCCCACTTCCAGTCAAAATCCATGTTCACATTTTCAGTTGTTTTAACATAGCATTCATGTGCAAGTTCTGTTTTCTTTTCAAATTCATTGCTAGTGTGAATAAAAGAAACTACGTGCAAAGTTTTTATAAAACTAAAGCATCCACATCATAAGCATAATAATATCCGGGGGCAAACAGGCCCAATGCATAGTCTTCTACCATGGCTCGCATGCCATCTCTGCCAGGAAACTGAAAAAGAGGGCAAACCGGCGCCCAAGTCAAAATGAGGCATGCAGACCCCATACTACTACTAACAACTCTGTTTCAGGTGCGAGGTCTCTTTGGCACGTGTCTCAAATGCCTATACTCCTCTAGCGTGCTGGGATGGCTCTCTCTCTCAGTACTGCTACTCTCCGAAGACTCCTCTCTATGTGCACTCTCTCTCTGTCTCTCTTGAGCCGCAGTAGAACGCAAGACTCTGCCAGACGTTGGAACCACTGGGGCAACTCGAGGCGCTGAACGCCTAGTACTCTGAGAACGGGTGTGCCCTGCACAAGCAACAACGTTTGTCAAATATAATGAAGAGCATGAATGATGCAAAGGAAAGGGGAAGCAAATACGATGAATGTACCTCAGCAGCTCCACTACTAGGAGCAGCTCTGCGACTGGTACCCCACTCCACGGCTGCTCTCTCTACTCCTCCGAGTGCCACGACCTGTGTCCTCACCTCTACTATTCTCTCCAGCACCACGGCCTGTGCCTCGGCCAGCCTCTCCAGTACCACGACCAGGTGACCTGTCTCTAGAAGCTCTCTGCCTACGACCAAGTACAACTCCTGGCTCAGCTCGCGGGCACACCTCTGGAACCATAACCTGCAAGTCCTGAACCAACTGGTACGCCGACGCTGCCCATTCAACGGGAATCTGAAAAGCAAATGCACATCAACGAGCAATAAGTTCAAAAATATATGGGAAATGACGCAAGTAAAGCAATCAAAAGTCACCTCTGTCGTGGCAAGAGTAACTGTAGGAGTAATAAAAGGCACCGTCACTACTCCAAGCGCTCCACAGTAGTCACTACCTCAATATCTCTCCTCAACTCTGGCAAGGCAGGAACGTCTCTCAACCGAGTCTCCATATCCAGATCATATGCCAAATGGGTGTTCATGTATTCGTCATAATCCAGAGAAGGACTGAAAACCAACTCTGTCGGCACTGTAAACCTCTCTATCTCAGCACGAGTATAATCCTATGTCCTCAAGACCAGTGAAGGAAGAGGCGAAGGCACGCTAAAGTGGTCAACCCCAAGAGACTGACGGGACACTCTGTCACCCAAGTACCAAATGGACACTCCAACAACACCCTGCTCCGTGTCAGCGCTCTGCTCCTGACCAAGTAGTCCCTGTGCAATCTATCCCAGACATTCCACCTCACCTGCAACAGAAAGTTTCATCATTTTCAGGAGAATCAAAAGGCAAGGAATACCAAAGAGAAATAATTGCAAAGGCTTACTCTGTCTCCTCTAGTATGGTTAAAGAAAAGCTTGAAACGTCTCAAATCACCCTTATGCTCGCTGGGTCCCATAAACTCATGCCCCCATTTCGCGACCCGTGGAAGCACATTCTCATTGTCATGAGAATTCTCTAGAGCAAATACCCCTAGCACTTCATAAGCCCACACCTGCATCTTCAGGGGCAAATCAATACAGGAATACAACAAAGGCACAAATTTGAATTGCATGTGAAACAAGTTTTACCTCCAACACTCTCCAAAAGCCGCCAAGACTCTTAGCCATTCCATGGCTAACAAAACCCAGAAAACAGTACACAGTGGCCAAACCAGCGCCTCCCCAGTCATACTTCCCAACTGTCTCCAGATTCTCCAAAGCCAACAACCAACCCAAGTGTACTGCACCCCGTCTGTTCGGAAACAGAGAAGCACCGAAGAGGTACAACAAGTAAGCCCTCACCATCTGTCTGGCCTCCACGTCTGACTCTGGCTCATGATCCCAGAAATCTACCAAAGTAGTGTACTTCACCATCGGCTCAACACCGCCCGGTCCTCTCCCCAAGTAATGCTCCACAGCAGCAATGTCCAAGTACAATTCTGAATCAAACGGGATAGACTCACCTCAAACCCAGACCCTGTCCAAAAAGAAAAGACAGTAAAGTAAAAAGAGATACCCTGTTGCGCCACCAAGTTTCTAAAGACAGGAATGTTGTCATTGTGTCGTCAAATGTCAAAATTTGAGACTCACGCAAGAGTCCTCATGGACAGTTTATCAATCAATCATCCTTTAGGACAATTTTTCATTCCATCCTCCTTCGGGACAGTTTTTCAATTAATTGTCTTTTGGGACAGTTTTTCACTCCACCGTTCTTCGGGACATGTTTTTAATCAACTATCCGTCCTTTGGGACATGTTTTCAATCAATCGTCCTTCGGAACATGTTTTCAATCGATCGTCCGTCGAGACATTTTTTCAGCTAACCGTCCTTCGGGACATATTTTCAATCAATCGCTCGTCCTTCGGGACATGTTTTCAATTAAGCGTCCCTTGGGACATGTTTTCAATCAACCATCCCTCGAGATATTCTTTCAATCAAACATTTTTCAATCACCGTCCCTCGCTGCGATTCTTCAAACAACATTTTTCAATCCACTGTCCTCAGCGATAGTTTTTCAATTTTTAAATCAATTTCAATATTTTTTTCAATCAACTTCAATCAATTTCAATCAAATTCAATTTCAAGACTATAAATGGTCAGCTTTTCAATCAACCGTCCTTTGGGGACAGTCTTTCAGTCGAGCGTTCTTCGGAACAATTTTTCAATCAATTGTCCTCCAGGGACAACTTTTCAATCAAATGAGACTCTCGTACACATTTTAATCCACGATGATGAAAAGAAACGCCCGGAAAGCCTCTCGGATTGAAATTCTTCAAGTCAACTCAGTCAACAGTACCGTACGGTGCTCATCTTTCATGCACGGTACAACCTCTGTCACGTATGGCAACCTTTTTAACTTTGGTGGTGGAGGAGTGCCGCACGGCACAGTTGGTGTGCCGCACAACACAGTTTGTGTGCCGTACGGCACTGCCATTTGTCAAACAGCTTTTGCAGAGTTCCAGCAGCTCAAAATGTTGACGAAACGCTTCTTCGGCTCATCAAGGTTTCGTGTAAGGATGGAAGGCTACTCTAGAGGCATCATCATCTTGTGTAAACATCAAGTAAACTTGGAGATCAAGTTCACTCATCCCCTATATAAGCTGATCAATTCCAACGGAAATGACAATGAAAAATTGTGAAGAAAACCATGGAACTCCACTCATAAACCCCTGTCAAAACACCTTCTCTATTATAAGCCATCCTCTTTACTACCCATAATCCTCCAGGAACCAATCTAATCCTCTTTTCCAAAGCAAACCCAATCGAAAATTCAATTCCCCTGTTTTTCGGTCCAAAGCCGTGAGATTCATATTCAAAATTTGTCCAAGTTCCAGGTATCAATCATCGTAGCCACAGTACCAGAGTGAAGTTGGAGTCCAGAGGAGGTCCAAGCCGTGTTCAAGGAGTTCTAAAGAAGTTCAATCCGAGAGTTTCCCACCGGAGGTATATTTCCGTTTCGCCAATTTTCTCAACTTTGGTACCCTGAGGGGAGGGGTGTCAAGTGTGGGATGATCTTCTATATAATCTCCACATTTGGTATACCCATGTTGTAGCAAAAATCAGTTTATTTTGAAACCTCCCGGTGGCATCATACGGTGAAAATATCGCCTCGTACGGGGCAATTTAGTGAGGAGGAACATCCCTTATCTAAGCACATTGTTTTCTTATTCAAAATAATCTAATTTTAACCAAGTTTCATGCCTTGTATGAGTTTCCATTCAATCATTTCGAAAAACCAATGTTTGAACTGTTTGTGAAGAAAACAGTGCCGCATGGCACTCTTCCTGTACCGCACGGTACACTTGGAGTGCTGTACGGCACTCTTTTGAAAATTTGACCGTTGGATTGATGAACAGTGCCGCACGGCACACTTTTGCGAAATTTGAAATTTTGAAACATTTCCTTTACAAAACAGTTTGAACCCTTGGTGTGTTATCTGGATTATTTGATTTGAATATTGCTTATTTTCATTATTATCATCTGCTTTGTTTGATAAACTTTTTATTTGAATAAAGTTCGGCATTAAAATATCTTCGAAAAATCCCACAAATATTTAGTAAAGACCGATTTTTAATTGGGCGAGCGGGGTGCATTAAAACCCTTCCCCATTCGTAACCTGTCTCCCGAATCCAAAACGAATCTCTGGTTTCCAAATTGTTTTCTAAATCATTTTCCAAATCATTTTCAAAACGGTTTCTCGGGTCCTAAACCATTTTCCAAAAACCCGGGTGGCGACTCTATTTTCAAAACAAAACATCATTTTCCAAACGACACCGGCGTGGAGGTCGACCGTCCACACTTATTGATTGTGGATGCCGTAGGGGATATAAGAATTGCACTTTCACACCTGCTGCAAAACTCACTGGCACTTCCACTAAATTTGAGTCTGAGTCTGTACCTAGCTTTGAGTCAGAGATTGAGCATCGTGGCCCTCCGCGTCACCACTTTTATTTTGAGTTCGAGTCCACTGCTGTGTACTGCACCCCTGAGGGTTTCATGAATGAAATGGATTTTTATTTCGCTTACTTTGCTGTTCCCAAAATGAGTTGTGTTGATCCTGACGATGATGAGACCGAGTTCGAGGGAGAAATTCCTAAAGAACTCAAGTCTCTAATCGAAAAGGAAAATGAAAGGCATGCTCAACCAATAAAAGAAGAAGTTATTTCAATAAACTTGAGAGATAAGGAAAATCCTCGCATGGTTCAAATCGGTTCCGGGCTATCTTCGGAGGAACAAAAACTGCTCATTAATTTACTCAAAGAATTCGAAGATGTTTTTGCTTGGTCCCACGCAAATATGCCCGGAATCGATCCTGAAATCGTGTAGCACTGAATCCCTTTGTATCCCGATGCATAACCAGTAAAGCAAAAATTGAGAAAAATCAGGTCTGATTGGGATTAGAAGGTTAAAGAAGAAGTTACCAAACAATTCAATGCAGGGTTCCTAATGGTAACCGAGTATCCACAGTGGGTTGCTAACATCGTGCCCATCCCCAAAAAGGATGGTAGAATCAAGGTCTGCGTGGATTTTAAGGATTTGAATAAGGCAAGCCCAAAGGACGATTTTCCTTTGCCTCACATTGATGTACTGGTGGACAATACTGCGGGTCATGAACTATTGTCATTCATGGATGGCTTCTCAGGCTATAATCAGATTCTAATGGCGCCGGAGGATCGAGAGAAAATGACTTTCACCACCGAGTGGGTAACGTTCTACTATCGGATCATGCCGTTCGGATTGAAGAACGCCGGGTCAACTTACCAACGAGCCGCAACGACCTTGTTACATGACATGATGCACAAAGAGGTCGAGGTGTATGTTGATGATATGATCGTGAAGGCGAAAGAGCGAGAGAGGTATTTCCCGGCATTGCGCAAGTTCTTTGAAAGGATACGAAAGTACCGAATACGTCTCAATCCGCAAAAGTGTACATTCAGAGTCACTCCTGGGAAGATGTTAGGATTCATGATCACCACCAGGGGAATCGAAGTTGATCCATCGAAAATCAAAGCGATATTGGAGATGGAATCACCAAAGACGGAGAAAGAAGTTCGGAGTTTCCTAGGAAAAATTGAGTTCATCAATAGTTTCATCGCCAGGTTGACTTCAACTTGCGAGCCGATGTTTCGTCTTCTCAAGAAGGAAGTGCCATTCAAATGGGATGATAGGTGTCAAAAGGCGTTCGAGGCAATTCGCAAATATCTCCAAAATCCCCCGGTGTTGATGCCTCCGATACTCGGAAAGCCGCTGATTCTGTATCTGTCTATGTCACAATTGGCGATGGGATGTATATTGGCACAAGAAAGAGAAGTCGGGGTAGAAAAGGTTGTTTATTACTTAAGCACGAAGATGGTGGGAGCTGAGGAGAAATACACCCCATTGGAAAAGAAGTGTTGGGCTCTCGTTTGGGCCTCCAAAAAGTTAAGGCACTACATGGTAGCTTATTCGGTGTTGTTAATTTCTCAGATGTACCCTCTCAAATATTTATTCGAGAAACCGGCACTCACTGGAAAGCTGGCACAATGGTTGCTTTTATTGGCTGAATTTGAGCTTAAGTATGTTACACGGAAATCAGTAAAAGGAAGGGCTGTGGCGGAATTTTTCGTAGATCACCCGATCGAAGGACCTGAAGATGTACGGGGATAAAATCCACATAGCCCTGGATCACGTGCTTCCTTGATTCAACCCTAAATCTGCAAGACAGAAAGAGGGTTAGAGCGCCTTTGCCTCTCGTTGGCAAAGGTCCTCCGATGCCTAAGTTAGTATCTCGTACTTTGAACTCTCAAATCACAATGCGTATGAAAAGGGTTTTCACAGCGTACCTTTTGTCATGGTTATTGTCTTGTATTTATAGGTGTAGACGTTCATCCTCTTAGGCATCTCGTGCTCCCTGCTTCCTATTCTCTTTAGGAATCCTTCTCCTAATAGGATTTTCCTATTAGGCACATGCTTCCAAATACTGCAAGATCTCGTCTTTCAGTAGTACTTCTTTCCATACAGGATTCCTTCCTATATGAGGTTCATTCCTAATCACATTAGGACTTCCATATCAATCCCTTGTTTTACGGGATTGCTCCTTATCTCATAAGGAGCCGCTGTAGAATATTTTGGAATGTCTCACTGCTTTACTCATGGCGGTGTAAGCTTCCACGTAGCTCGGAATAATTCGTACATAGCTCGGCTCATCACGCCGAGGTGAATTATGTATTCCAGAATGCTATTTAAGCTATACACGTAGCCTTCCTAGCTAGGCCATATCAGGGGCATCCCTTTATGCCTTATGCCGAGCTAATGCATCCTGATTTATTAGTTTTAGCCTTATTCATGGCCAAACCAGCTCGGCAAAGGGCTTAAGGACTCCCTATGTGGTGCCGAGCTATTCACCCCTTTCGTGGTGACTTTTATAGGCACGTGTTGTGTCCATTATTAGGGTAACCAGGTTTTACCCACTCCAGAAGATACGGAGTTTCAATTTTCCGATGAAAGCGTTATGACAGTGGCTGATGATATTTGGAAGTTGTACTTTGATGGGTTCGCCAATCAAAGGGGCTTTGGAATCGGAATATTGCTAGTGTCGCCGGAGGGACCCCATATTCCCCTCTCCTTCAAGTTGAATTTCGAAGTCACCAATAATCAGGCGGAATATGAGGTGGGCATTGTAGGAATGAAAGCTGCTTTTGAAATTAGAGTAAAGAAATTGGAGGTGGTGGGGGATTCGAACTTGGTGGTCTCTCAAGCTGATGGTGATTGGAAAGTGCGGGAGGAGAAGTTGAAGCCGTATCATAAGGACCTCGACGACCTGATTCATCAATTTGAGCAAGTCACCTTTACACATATCCCAAGAATGAAAAATCAGTTCGCCGATGCACTTGCCACCCTGGCGTCCATGGTTGAATTGCCTGTAGGGGTAAGGATGAGGCCAATTATGATTGAGCAAAGAAATCGAGCCGCCTATGAATACGTGATGAGCATTGATGAAGTCGGTGATGGTTTGCCTTGGTACCATGATATTTGGAATTTGGTTGAGAAAGGAGAATATCCGGATGGAGCAAACAAGAAAGATCGGATAGCATTACAAAGGTTGGTGTCGCAATATTGCATCAACTACGTGCGGAGATGTCATAAATGTCAGGTCCATGCAAATCTCATGCATGTTCCACCTACCGAACTTCATACAATGGCATCACCATGGCCCTTCTCAGTATGGGGCATAGAGGTAATTGGGAAAATCACGCCGCCAGCATCAAATGGTCACAAATTCATCTTGGTGGCGGTTGATTACTTCACGAAATGGGTGGAAGCAACTTCTTATGCTACACTGACTGCAGTGCAAGTGGCTCATTTCATCAAACAGAACATCATTTACCGGTATGGCGTCCCACATGCATTTGTGTCAGATAATGAGGTGCATTTCAAGGGAAGAGCAGCAAAAGTTCTTGAGGAGTTCAATGTTCAAGTGCACAAGTTGACAGTGTACCGACCGCAGACCAATGGGGCTGTAGAAGTAGTGAACAAGTCGATCAAGAATATTCGGGAGAAAACCATTGACTCATCCAGGGATTGGCATGAGAAACTACCATTAGCGTTATGGGGTTATCGCACTTCTATCCGTACTCCGACAGGGGCAACACCCTATTCTTTGGGTTACGGCATGGAAGCGGTGCTTCCCATTGAGCTCGAAATGTCATCTCTGAGGGTGATGATAGAAAGTGAAAATGATGAGGCGGATTGGTTAAGTGATAGGTTTGCGGAGTTAATACTGCTCACAGCAAATGTGATAGGTTTGCGCTATATCACATTCAGGGGTATCAGAGGAAGATTGCTCGAGCATTTAATGAGAAGGTGAAATCTAGGGATTTGATTGAAGGAGATATGGTCGTGAAGGAGATCCGGGCGCCAATATTCGATCCATGAGGGAAATTTAGGCCGAAATGGGCAGGACCGTACATTATCAAGACTATACTTGACGGTGGAGTAGCAGTAATCATTGATTTGGATGGCAACGAGTTCAACAATCTTGTCAATTTGGACCAACTCAAGCGGTATTACACCTGAGAGATGCTTGTTGGGCTGAAAACCGCAAGGACGGGCCGACCCAAGCAAAATTTAGAGCAAGCCTGCTAGGTCGAAAATCCACATTGGGCGGCCGAGGCAAAATTCAAGGCAAAAATTCAAAAAGAGCTCGCTAGGCCGAAAACCTGAAAAAGGCGGTACCGGGCAAAATTTAGAGCGCAAAAAGGAGAGTGTTAATACCCGAGCGAACCCTTGCCTGAACTACGTCATAACCTGATTCCTTGAAAAAGGATACGTAGGCAACCTCATTCTAGGGTTCGGTCTAAATCCGCTGAGTTGGTTCACACTCTTTCACAATGCCAAAGGAGATAGCATATGGAATCGAATGAACCAAGAAGGGGAAACCCTCATAATTCAATTTTATTCAAATCACTTCTTCGATTACGTAAGCTGAGCAGAACAGCCTAAAAACAACAAGCCACACTAAAAAAAAGACAACTACATGGATACACCATTTATTTTGGGAAATAGCCTAGTTAAGTCGAAAGAGTCAATCCATGATGTTGCCAAATCTTGCTTTCAATTCCCTCAGCCATTGGCGGCATCTTGCTCGTAGATTCATGCTTGGATATTGGTCTCGAACCCAAGTCACCCTGCCTCCCCAATCACGACGGTAAGCCTCAACAACGGAATGCTTGAACTCGGGGAGATGGAAATCAGTAGGGTATGAGAACTCCACATCTTAGCGAATGCTGAACTGACGGAGGATGCGCTGGGGAAAGTAGAAGGTGAAGCCCGTCAATCCTGCCAAAACCACCCAAGAATGACCCATGTGGTGGGCTGTCATGGCCAATAGAGGCAACGAATGGCACCTCCAAACAATGTGATCCTCCTCCATAGCCATAAAGAAATCCAACCACTCATCCACACTGTTGCGAACCTCCACAAAGCGCCTGCTTTCCCAAGTACTGGCCTAATAAACCCAATCATTTGTTGGATCTGCAATCAACTTCATCTTGTCACATAGCTACATCTGCCAAACCAAAGCCAAAAAAAAAAAATCAAGCCAAGTCCAAAATCAACAAACCAAAAATCCAAAAACCAACTACCCAAAATCAAAACAAAACCTGAAGTAAAAGAGGGCTCCCAGCAAACACATCGGTCCGCCCCGACCTCACCGCATCCAAGCCCATTAGAGTATCTGCCAAAACTAGCAAATACGTAGCAACAAATACGCAGCAAGGAGACGCATACAAAGAGCAAACATGCGACGGCCCTGAACGGTGCAGTCCATCAAGTTGCCACGAGGACTAAAATCCTCAAAGAGACGTAGAATGTCGAGCGAATCTCCACAGATCAAATGTTTTGCACGACCGTCACTGACTCCGAGTTTGTCTCAGAGAATCCTAACCAAGCCGACACGAAGCAGAGGGACCACTGGCTCGGTCCCCCCGCGACCTTCGAGATACACTTGAAACTCTTCAACAGTGGGACAAAGCTCTTGAAGGCCAAAACGGAATAT
This sequence comes from Vaccinium vitis-idaea, assembly GCA_963854785.1. Lineage (NCBI taxonomy): Eukaryota > Viridiplantae > Streptophyta > Magnoliopsida > Ericales > Ericaceae > Vaccinium > Vaccinium vitis-idaea. The sequence goes on along the minus strand of OY978223.1, from coordinate 26,849,172 downwards.
ATGGAACTCTGGATCGCAAAATTGAACAACAGAATGCAAGAGCTCGGGACAGACAGGAATGGAGTGAATGTGGCGCAAAGAGTTAAGACCATGGCTTCGAAAATTGAACCAATCAATGTTCTCAAAGCTCACGATCCAAGGTTGAAGCACGGCGGATGTAAGCAAGGCCATGGCGCGGGGATGAAGTGGAAAGAAACGAAGAATGGAAGTATAAGGAGTGGGATGTTGAAAGTTGATGCAAAGAAAATGTTTGGTAATGCATGGTATTTATATGAGGAGTGGGGGAAGTATTGACAATTCTACATTTAAAAGTGGGAAGAGAAAGTGCAAGTTTCCAAGGATTCAAAGACAATTTTCAAGGAGTCATGCATAGGAAATCATGGAAAATTTTGAAAATGGGTGGCTTTTGTTGGACAATGAAGGAAAATATCTTGGAAAGGAGTATAAGTGTGAGTTGGGAAGGTGATGAGATGAGTTCCCACGCAGCTTAGGGCATAAAATTCCCATGCATAGGGCAAGAAAACACCTTGGGAATAGCAAAAAGTTTGCCAGGAAGCAAGTCCAGGCGCCTGAATTTGTCAATTCCAAGCGCCTAGACTCAATCCAGGCGCATGGATTTGATAATTCTGGGCGCCCATACCCAATCCAGGGGCCTAGATTTGGGTGCTGCAGGCGCCTGGAAACCAGACATGGACAATTTCGTTTCGGTCATCCAAACTCATTTTCGGGCATTTTTGACAAATTTCAATGACTCCAACATGTTCTAAGGGGTACTTATGACTTGGTGGAAGAGTCCGTTTCCAGAATGAAGTGTATGGACCAATTTCTTAATTACTAAGAACCGGTTCAACCCCATCAAAGTCGCCATTGGAGTTTGATTCGTGAATTTGTCGTGTCCAGGTGATTGTATTGGATGAACGTGACTTTATGGAAGTGGCGGGATGGTTGTTTATGAAGAAATGTGTGGGATGGCGAAGGGCTTCCTTTTTCAAACATGCTCTATGGATACTAAATTCCATCCTAGGGTCATTTGAGTCTTTTGAAAGGGATAATTGTTTCATGTATCTATTTTTGAGTCCTGTGGAAGTGTCGAGGGCGTTTGTCATCATGTTCAAGTATATATGAGTCGGTTGTGTCATTCTTTCCCATCAAAAGTGTTTCGAAGAAATCCACGAACACTTATTTTTGTGTCATTTTGTCCTGTGCAGATAATGTGTATGTATCCATATTCATCTCAATCAATAAATGTTCTTTTCTTGTTAAGTTGTGTGTTTTACAACGTGTGTCTTGTTTTGTTTTCATCAAACTAAAAATAATGAAAGCATGAATAAACATAAAAGTGCAAATCTCATAAAGCTAAATGCGATATCCATAAATCACCAAATCCATAATCCTAAAAGCTGATGTCAGAGTACGGGGAAAACATACGCCCAAGCAAGACAAAACAGGCACGCAAGCCCATCCTACCATCTACGCAGGCATGCAGGCCCAACCGAAAAAGAAATGGCTAATCTAGAGCAAAAGTGAGGCGCAGTGCCTCGAAACCAACAGTCTTGACTAAGGGTCGCCTAGCGCCATGTCGTCCTTCTCGCCGTTGCCTCCCTCTGGTGAGTCCTCTGAGACCGGGTCCTGTAGGGGAGGCTCCTCAACAGCGGTGTCCGCGCCTGGCTCATCGGCTATAACTTACGACTCCCCAACTCTCCGGCGGACTACTCTCCTGTCTGGATCCACCTCCTCAACCTCCTACATCGCAACATAGCCTGCCTCTTTTGAACGGAAAAGGCGGATGGTCGTCGACCCAGGACCTGCAGCACCACCTCTCAGGCGCTTTCTAGGAGCCTGCATGCAAATTCGAATAAAAAAGAGCAATTCAACATTTGATAATGGAAAGAAGGAAGCAAATGCAGAAAGAGGACAGAGAAAGTACCAGGACATCTCTCAAGAGGGGAGGGCCAGTAACAACTGAAGGAACAGGATCGCCTAGTCGTTGAAGCGTCATGTCTGCTCCAGCCACTAGTTGACAAACCAAGATTCGCAGACTGTGAGTCTGCTCAAAGTAAAAATGCGCGGCGTCCTGGGAGAACTGCAAAATGGAAAACAACAGTTTCAGTAACAAGTTTCATGATCATGCAGTTGTCAGAAAAACAAAGTTGTGCTTACCGGGGCAGTAGGGAGTACGAGGTCAGCCGCTGGTCGGGGGATGTCTACCCATCCCTTCTCCCCGTCAAGAGTCTGAATAGACACCTCCCATAGCTTTGCTACGGCGCACTCCGACCTCCTCGAAGGACCGACCTCTCCTGCCACTGCACCGCCCCACCTCTCACTGAGAATGGGCACAAGCCCGCTCCCCCTAGCACCTCCTCTCTCTCTCCTCCTCCTGTACATCTCCCATCTCCGTGGGTATGTCTTCCATCAATACATCTCCGCTCTCTCTCTCTCTCTCTCTCCCCCGCTCCATCGGTACGCTCTCTACTCTAACTCTCTCTCTCTCTTTCACCCTTTGCAGAAGTACCACCTCTCTCCCTCACAGTAGAGGGGCTAGCTCTCTCTCTTTCTCTCTCTCTCTCTCTCACTGCAACTCTCTCCCTCCTCTACTCTCCAACTCTCTCTCCTCCAACCCTCTCAGCCTGCTCAGCTGCAAAGCGTCCGCAGCCTCTTACGAGGCGGCCTCCCGCGCGGCTCTAGCCCTCTCTCTGTACTCCACCACGCCCAGTGGGCCAGCTAAGTATCGCTTCCTGTATGCCTCGTAGTCCTCTAACAGTTGGAGGTACTGGTCTAAGGCTGTGTCGAGAACAGTGTACCACTCTATCTCCACCAGAGTGTAACTCTCAATCCTTATAACTAGTGGCGGGAGAGGTCCTGGTACCACTGACACTAGAGCCTGCAACGATTGGCATACTACCCTGTCGCCAAGGTACCACTGCCAGCCGTACACACTCCAATAGGATCCTCCCCTGCGTCATCTCTCGGGTATGCGCAAGGTACTCAGCTTGGGCTCCGTCCCACACGTGCCACGGAACCTGCAAGAACAAATGAAAGTTTCATCAGTTGATATGCACTGAGTGTGCTACAACAGTGATGCATGAATTTAAATTTGCATTCTTACCATAGTTGAAGTGAGGCGGTCAAGCTCGTCGCGAAAGAAATTCAGCTGGCCACGTACGACACTCTTCCCTCTTTAACTGTGTCCCCAACGCAAGGCTCGAGGAATCACGTGCTGGTCGTGATAAGAAGACTCAGGGGACGACAGTCCCAGCACCTCGTAAGCCCATAACTGCAAGACAATTGTGAGCAATCAATGAGTATTCAAGTACATAATGCAAGGCATAAACATGGAATGTGGGAACTGAACTTTAAATTTGCAAAAATTTAAATGTTTTTACCTCCCAAACAGACCACAACCCTCCTATACTCGTCGCCACGCCTCGGGACACAGAGCCCATAAAGGCATAGCATGAGGCCAAAACCCAACCTCCCCAGTCGTAGCGGGCAGCTCGGTCGAAGTCCTTCAACGCCGCTAAGTACCCCAGGTGCACGTGGTGGCGTCGGTTCGCGAACAGAGTCGCGCCAAACATGTAAAACAGGTAACAGCGAGCCTTCTGCTTTGCAATGGGCTATCACGCAGGCCTCCCGAGACAATGATTAGCAAACTAGCCGTAGTTGGCGGAGTCTGACCCGCAGTTGGGCTTCCAGCCCAAGTAGTGACGAAGTGCATCGTCGTCCTTTGCAATCTCCGAGTCAAAGGGCAGCGACTCTCCCCCGACCCGTAGACCTGTCAGCGCTGAGAAGTCCAAGGGTGTCATCGTCGCCTCTCCAAACCTCAGGTGGAGGGAATTCGTCGAATCCCTCCACCTCTCTACCAGTGCTGTCACCACAAAGTGATCACGCATCGTCCTCGTGGTAAGCCCCTACTATTGTAGATATCCGGGCTTATCTAGCTCATTTTGCTCACACACACACGCGATTCCGCACCTTATATGTTTGCTATGCGCGTAGTGTGGTTTTTGTTAGTTATAGGTGAAACACGTGAATAAACGTATTTTGGAGCGCATTGGGAACCGTCCCAAGTTACTGAGGGCCATGTGCCCCATGGCACACCAACACCGGGCCTCAAGGGTCACGAAACGACAATTTGGCTAAGGTCCGGGAATGCGAAAATTCACCAAGTCAAGCTGGGGTGGGGGCTTTGAAGCTGTGCTTGACGGTCACAAAAACTCCCGGTGGAGTCCGGGAGTGAACGAGTACTCAAGTGACCAAGGAACACCTCCCCCAAGGGTCGCACAACTCATTTAAGTGTTTTGCAGGAAGTTCGGAAGCACGTAATCGAATGGGAGTGATCAAAGAAGTCAAATTCAAGTCAAGACCAATCCGGATTGATTCAAGACAAATCTGGATCGGTCCAAATTCATCAAGGCAGCACCAGACCAATCCGGACCAATTCGGAATTATTCTAGACCGATCCACTTTGCTCCAAATTTCAGCAGACCAATCCGGAGCGATCCGGAATTATTTTGGATCAGTCCAGAAATGCCCGCCAACCACTTTTTAAGCACTTTATTGCACTTTCTATTTATGGGATGTTTCTCTCCTTTGTGAGGACTTTTTGTAACTTATTAGAGAGAGAAGTGAAAGACTATATCACCTCTCTCCTCTCTCCTTTTCCCACTGCTTCTTCTTTATTTTCTTTCTTAGTTTTTGCTCCTCCCTCTCTCCTCCATTGGAGAAAGTTTAAGCTTTCGCTCTCTAGAATACTCAAGTAAGTACTAAGTTCCCGTTAATTTGTCGTTTATTAATGTTGTAGCTACTCGTTGGATCTCTATATAAATCAAGTTTGTTTTCATTTTCATCGGTTAAATTGTATTCTCCATTTTCTAGACATTTCCTTCTTAAACCTTAGCTTTTACTTGTAGTTTGTGATTTTCTTAAGGTTTAAAGTTGTAGGTAGACTTATAATCTTCATTAAAAATCAGTTTTCAAGTTTATTAAGCATGTTTTTGGTTTTCTACAAATTCCTAGTTGGGCATGATTTCCATGAGTTGGGCAATCCGAGTGTCATTCCGGACCCTCCCATCTTGCATTTCCTTCCTCAGTCGCTCTATCTCATTCGGGGGATCTTGTTCCTGATCTGCCGACATACTTGTTTCAGACACTGGCGATGAAGGTCGAGATAATCTTTGTTCGGGAGGTCGAGGTAAGGTCTTCTTCTTGATAGGCCCAATGGTTCAGGACTGACAATAAAGCAAAAAGTCAAACTCAGATTGTGCCCCTATTTTTATTGAAGAAAATGTCGTACACGCGTCGTTGTCGTGTCGTCCTAAGATCTAGACTACCGGTATCGGTCTCACTTAAGACATTGCATAGATGTTCGAAACAACAACCACGGGTAAGTCATGACAGGCAGGTTAAATTCCCAGCGTCGTGGAATAAGAGCCAATCTCCTTATAGACCATCTGAGACAGAGCAATAAGGTTGTTGAAATCTAGACACAGATGATCTCAAGGCTAGTCCGAATCACGGCGGCTGTTCGGGCACGACCCACACCAGAGGTATCTCAAACTCCATGGATTTTAAGTCTCCTAGACTAACATTAACAGCTTTGGAAGGTTGCCCCAATCCTCAAGTTTTCTTTTAAGTAACAGGTCCTTGGCATTGGACGGGCAGGTTTGGGAAAGCATGATTTATACAAATTTCGGCAATAATCTAAATTCGGATATTTAAGAGTGATTCTCCCTTCTCGGGCTAATTGCTCTTAAACCCATTTAGATCATTGTCAAGAATCTGATCATTCAAATTTTTCGACGTCCGGTCATCCTAAAGGCTAACTCGTAAGAACAACGCACATTTGGAATGCACGACTCATCATCAGGCCAAGGCAACCTTCTAGTAACTGTTGGAGACCTAGCTTATGCTAAACTGATAACATGTAAGACAAGAATGCATATGCAACTGTATGTATGTATGCAGTATGGCATGCTAGGGAAAACAGCAACACATAGCACATAACAGAATGGAGCACATAATCCTAACACATGGATTGGTTAACTAACGTGGGGTTCTATGGTTATCTATATGCAAAGGCTAGTTTTGGTTTGAAAGGGGTACCCCAGACTCAAAGCCAAAGCTGTCTCCCACCGCCAAGGATCCCGCAAGGCGATGGTAATAACGACAATTGTGACTTATCACGGTCGGGGGGTGCTGGGCATTTCGGGATTCCCCATCACCGGCAAGCCGGGCGGGATTGCCGAAACACACCAGCAAAGGCTAGTAACCATGCACATGCAATGCAAAAGTCCATAAAGACAACATTTTTAAAATCCCTTAAACATTTTCCAAGTTTAGTTCTCGATAATTAATATACATTTTAATAAAATCACATGTAAGTGTAATAATACTAAAATATATATTAATCATGGTCCGTAGCGGAGTCGCCAGCTTGTGAACACCCCGAGGAGTAAGTCCACGAAATCGATTGCAATTTTGGAAAATGGTTTTGATTGATTGAATGGAGTTGCCACCCGGGTTTATGGATCGTACCCGAGAAACCATTTGAAAAATGACTCTTTTGCCCTTTAAATGGAAAATATACTACTAGCCTCGCCAAAATGAGATTTCTCAAGTCCGGGAGCTAGGTTACGCGAGGGGAAGGAATTTGGAGTGGGTAAAATCTGATTACCTTACTATTAGGCATAGCACGTGCCCATGACGGTCACCACGAGAGGGTGAATAGCTCGGCACCACATAGGGGGTCCTTAAACCCTGTGCCGGGCTGGTTTGGCCACGAATGAGGCTAGAACTAATAATGAGTAAACTAATAAGTCAGGATGCCCTAGCTCGGCGTAAGGCATAAAGGATGCCCCTGATATGGCCGAGCTAGGTAGGCTATGTGCATAGCTTGAATAGCATTCTGGAATACATAATTCAGCTCGGCGTAATAAGCTGAACTATGTACGAGTTATTCCGAGCTACGTGGAAGCACGGCACCTCCACGAGTAGGGCGGTGAGACATTCCAGAATATTCTACAGCAGCTCCTTATGAGATAAGGAGCAATCCCGTAAAGTAAGTGATTGATATGGGAAGTCCTAATGTGATTAGGAGTATGCCCCGTATAGGGAAGAATCCTATATGGAAAGAAAGACCTTTGCTAGACGAGATCTAGCAGGATATGGAAACTCGTCCCTAATAGGAAAGTCCTATTAGGAGATGGATTCCTGAAGCTAATAGGAAACCTAGGCACGGGATGCCTAAATCAAACCTTCTTCACCTATAAATACATGACGATATCCATGAAGAAAGGTACGCTGTGAAACCCATTTCATACGCATTGTGGTTTGAATTCACCAAGTACGCGATACTAACTTAGGCATCGGAGGGCCTTTGCCAACGAGAGGCAAAGGTGCTCTAACCCTTTTCCTGTCTTGCAGATTAGGGGTTGAATCAAGGAAGCACGTGATCCAGAGCTACGTGGATTTTATCCCCGTACAATTGGTGCCATCTGTGGGAAACGCTTACAAAAAGTCTCATTCTCTTGAATAAAGATCAACAATGGTGATTTCAGAACCTATTTTGTGCACCCCACAAGGGAAGGATTTGGAAGACGATGGCGGAACCACCCTTGTTTACACTACGAGAAAAAGTGCAAAGGTGGACAAAACTCCTGCAGTTCTAAAAGCACCACAAAAGAAGCCTGCCACCAGAAGGTTTAACATAGGGCATATCCCTGAAATTCCAAAGTTTAGGGATACGCGCCTAGTAAACTATGATTCTCCAAGATCAAGCGAGCGACGAAAACGCTCAAAGACACCACCAAGAGGTGGGGAGGCCTCAACCCGACGTGAACGGAGGAGAAGCCCACCGAGAAGGGATGATCACAGGCGAACTAGGGATAAAGAAAAAGAGGACAGTCTCGACAGAAGAGAACAGGAGGAAGAAGAACTGGCCCGTGAAGTCACTCGACGAGAACGAAAGATTCAGGACCTAAAGAGACAACTCCAAGAAAAGGAGAAGGATTTACGTTCACAGACGAGATCCGTGAAGTACGTAAAAGAAAGAAGGGTCCATCATCATGATGACGTCTCCACTGACCGAGCAGCCTCTCCACGAAAAAGGAGAGACAGGAGCGTTTCTGTTGAAAAGAGAGAAAGAAGGAAGCACGCTAGGGACAGATATGAGAGATCTGGTTCCAATGAGCACATCCCTGAGCGGCATGCGAGAAGGAGGGACGTTGGCCGAGCTGATGGAAGCCCTAAGACTGCACGAGAGGCAGCTAAGGAAGCCTTAGGCCAGATTTCCAAATCGTCACTGGCTCATTGGATTCACGCAGAAAAGACGCCGAGCAGGGTAAAACACTCAGTGTTCATCCCCTACGAAACTAGCACGGACCCTGTGGCCCATATTCGACACTACCAGCAGGCCATGTTTATGCATGAGCAAGATGATGCATTGCTATGAAAGATGTTCCCATCCAGCCTAGGAAAAGTGGCCTTGAGTTGGTACCATAAGCTCCCAGAAGGATCCATCTTATGCTGGACTCAACTGGCTGAGGAGTTCACTGCTCGGTTCCTTACAAGCCGAGCAACTCCAAAAACATTCGATGCATTAACCTCTATGAGACAGAGGGATGATGAGACTCTGCGACAGTACTCAAAGCGTTACTGGGAAACTTTCAACGAGATTGAAAATTGCAGTGAGGAGTATGCTCTGGCAACGTTCAAAACAAGTTTGCCTGTGCATAGTAAGCTACGAGAATCGCTTACCATGCACCCAGTCAAGACTGTGGCCAAACTGATGGAGAGAATTCAAGAGCATGCACGGGTAGAAGATGACATCCTGCAGGCAGGAGGAAAGATCGTCGCTGGACAACCTCAGCTCCCAGAGAAAAGGACAATGGAGTCAAAGGTGTACAAGAAAGACATCACGACGGGAAGAAGGGATTATGCACAGCAGAAGAAGGATAAAGCTGATCCAGACCCCAAGTCGTACTTCAGTGTTATGGCGACTTTCAATATACCCATCTACAAGATGCTATACAGGATAAAAAATGAACAATGGTTCAGAAGACCCCCAAAGATGACTGGGAACCCAGAGAAGAGGAGGGCTACCAATCAGCACTGCAGCTATCATAGAGATTGGGGACACATGACTGAGGATTGCGTGGAGTACAAGAAATTCTTGGATGAGAAGGTGGCGGAGGACCATCTTAAGGAGTTCTTGGCTAATAGCAAGAATGATGCCGAGCTGGTGGAAGAGATGGACTACGAGAAAGGTCCAAAGGGAACAATCCACATGATACATGGATTAGTCGCCCCTTATACCAACAACGAGATAAGGCACATCAAGAGGGTCAACGGTCAGGCAAAACAAGTCATGAAGCTCGGCATGAAGAGGCCGAGGGCTGAGGAAGTCATGGAAATCCCAATCACCTTCACTGACGACGATCTGGATGGAGTAGTGGTGCCACATAATGATGCGTTGGTAATCACCCTACGAATAGGGGATTATGACGTGGAGAAGATTCTTGTCGATCAGGGAGCTAGCACAGAGATCATGTACTACCAAACTTTCAAGAAGATGGAACTCCCACCAAGCTCACTGCAAAAGTGTTTAGTTCCACTGGTCGGCTTTAGTGCACAGACAGTATGGCCTATGGGAAAGGTCACATTACCCGTCCGAGCTGGATCAGTAGTCCTGAAAACCGATTTCCTTGTGGTAGACATCCCTTCCTCCTATAACGTGATTATAGGAAGAACCTGGATGCACAAAATGAGAGCAGTCTCTTCAACTTACCACCAGAAGATCAAGTATCCTGGAGCGGATGGCATTGAGTGCGTTAGAGGAAACCAGAAGGTAGCCGACCTATGTTTCCACATGGTACTTGGAGTGGGTAAAACTTGATTAACCCTAATAAAGGGCATAGCACGTGCCTTAGTTGATCACCACGAGAGGGTGAATAGCTTGGCACCACATAGAGAGTCCGTGTACCCTGTGCCGAGCTGTTTTGGCAACAAATGAGGCTAGAACTAATAAAGAGTAAACTAATAAATCAGGATGCACTAGCTCGGCGTAAGGCATAAAGGATGCCCCTGATATGGCCGAGCTAGGTAGGCTACGTATACAGCTTGAATAGCATTCTGGAATACATAATTCAGCTCGGCGTAGTAAGCTGAACTATGTACGAGTTATTCCGAGCTACGTGGAAGCACGGCACCGCCACGAGTAGGGCGGTGAGACATTCCAGAATATTCTACAGCGGCTCCTTATGAGATAAGGAGCAACCCCGTAGAACAAGGGATTGATATGGGAGTCCTAATGTGATTGGGAATGAACCTCATATAGGAAAGAATCCTATATGGAAAGAGGTACTACTGCAAGACGAGATCTTGCAGTATTTGGAAGCATGTGCCTAATAGGAGAGTCCTATTAGGAAAAGGATTCCTAAAGAGAATAGGAAACAGGGGGCACGAGATGCCTAAGATGATGAACGTCTACACCTATAAATACAAGGCAATAACCATGACAAAAGGTACGCTGTGAAACCCTATTCATACGCATTGTGATTTGAGCATTCAAAGTACGTGACACTAACTTAGGCATCGGAGGGCCTTTGCCAACGAGAGGCAAAGGTGCTCTAACCCTTTCTCTGTCTTGCAGATTTAGGGTTGAACCAAGGAGGCACGTGATCCAGGGCTACGTGGATTTTGTCCCCATACAGTATTGAAGAAATCCCCCAAAGCCGAGTTGGTGCAAACAGTTGAAGTTCCAGATCAGCCTACCTTGGAAGATGTCGGAGGTGACCCCACCAAAAAGGTGGTGGAAGGGTTAAAGAAGATCCAGATCCAGGGAGACGATGAGGAAAGGTATTTCTTGATCGGCGAGACACTTGCCGAACGGGAGGAAAGGGATTTGGTTGCCTTTCTGAAGGACCACATCGATGTTTTCGCTTGGAATCCCCAGGAGATGCCTGGGATAGACCCCGAAATAATCTGCCACCATTTAAACGCGGATCCTCAGCACAAACCAGTTGTGCAGAAGGCGAGGAGGTCGGCACCACAACACGCCGACGCTGTGATTGAAGAGGTGGATCGCCTACTAGAAGCGGATGCCATACGAGAGGTGAGCTATCCAGACTGGCTAGCCAACACAGTCGTGGTCAAGAAGAAAAATGGGAAGTGGAGAGTCTGTGTGGATTTCACCAGCCTAAACAAAGCATGCCCGAAGGACAGCTTTCCACTCCCCAGGATCGATCAGCTAGTAGACGCCACATCAGGCTATGAAAGGATGAGCTTCCTTGACGCATATCGAGGATACCATCAAATAGCCATGCATGAGCCAGACCAGGAGAAAACATCCTTCATCTCACCAAGAGGACTCTACTGTTACAACGTTATGCCATTTGGGCTAAGGAATGCTGGAGCGACCTACCAGAGGTTGGTCACTAAGATGTTCAAGGAACAGCTCGACAGAACCATGGAGGTCTACATCGACGACATGGTGGTAAAAAGCAGATTGAAGCCTGATCACCTTGCCGACCTGGAGGTAACTTTCAATATTCTGAGAAAATACAAGTTAAAGTTAAACGCCTCCAAGTGTGCCTTTGGAGTCAGCTCGGGGAAATTTCTAGGGCACCTCGTGACTAAAAGGGGGATCGAGGCTAATCCAGACCAGATCACGGCTCTGCAAGGCCTAGAAAGCCCAAAGACCACGAAGGAGGTCCAAAGGCTAACAGGGACGGCAGCAGCTCTTAATCGCTTCATCAGTAAGTCCTCAGACCGCTGTAGACCTTTCTTTCAACTTCTGAAGAAGAGAGAAGGATATGAGTGGGGAGCCGAGCAGGAACAGGCTTTCCAGGAGTTAAAAAGTTACCTGTCATCACCGCCTTTACTCTCTACTCCAGAAGCTGGGGAGCGGTTAATATTATACCTAGCAGTGTCTGATCATGCGTTCAGCTCAGTTCTCCTACGAACAAAGGGGACAGAGCAAGCTCCGGTCTACTTTGTGAGAAAGACAATGTTAGATGCCGAGACGCGTTACCTACCGTTGGAGAAATTGGTGTACGCTCTTGTCATAGCTTCAAGAAAGTTACCTCACTATTTTCTACAGCATCCCATCACTGTGTTCACGGAATATCCACTAAGAGCCTTGCTAAGGAAGGCAGACTTCTCTGGACGAATATCCAAGTGGTCCATCAAATTGAGCCAATTTGACCTTGACTATCAGCCAAGGACGGCAATTAAAGGGCAAATCTTGGCTGACTTTGTAGCTGAGATTACCCCAGCGGTGGCTCCACCTCCACCAGCCCTCCACGAGAAGGAGCCAGAAGTCAGTCACCCCGAACAGCCAACGAGAGTGGCCGATCTGGACACAGAGGAATGGAGGCTCTATGTTGATGGGTCAGCTTGCAACAAGGGATCTGGAGCAGGGGTGGTGCTGTTCTCTCCAGAAGGATTGGTACTGGAGCAAGCACTACGTCTGGGATTTAGTACTACAAACAATGTAGCAGAATATGAAGCATTGCTCGCTGGATTAAGGAGCGCCCTGGAACTCAAGGTAACAAAATTACAGATATTCTGTGACTCACAATTAGTTGTTAATCAGCTTTCAGGAGAATATGCTATGAAGAGCGAGAAGATGGCTGCGTACTCAGAAGTGGCCAAGGATTTCCTTGACAAGTTTAACAGAGAGCTCACATCCAACAAATCAGCTCGGGCCAGAATGCACATGCAGACTCATTGGCATGCTTAGGGTCAGCAGTAAACACGGAGTATCGTCGTACGATAGCTGTGGATTATTTGAGCGAACCGAGCATTGGCCGAGCAGTAGAGATCGTGATGGAAACAGAGTATGGGCCGAGCTGGATGGACCCAATAGTGGCATACCTACGAGATGGGACATTGCCAGAAGACAAGAGGGAAGCTCACAAGATCAAAACCAAATCAGTACGTTTCTGGCTCTCTCCAGAAGGTAAGCTTTACAGAAAGTCTTTTCTTGGTCCATACTTGTTGTGTGTACACCCAGCTCTCGTTTAGAAATTCCTCCATGAGATCCATGCTGGAACATGCTGGAACGTGTGGGGTCTTTTCTTGGTCCTCTCCCTATGGCAACGGGGAAATGAAAATTCCTACTCGTTGGCACTGACTACTTCACTAAATGGATAGAGGGGGAAGCCCTTGCCAAAATCACAGAAGCTATGGTGGAAAAATTTGTGTGGAACAAGATAATCACAAGATTCGGAGTACCTTACTCCATCATATCAAATAGCAGTTCCCAGTTCGGCAAGAAGTTCAAAGCTTTCTGTGCTCAATACGGCATCAGAAACTATTATTCCACCCCAGCTTACCCACAGAGCAATGGGCAAGCAGAGGCTTCGAACAAAACTATACTAAAAAGTCTCAAGAAGAGGTTGGAGAGGAAGAAGGGAAAATGGCCTGATGAACTTCCAGGCATGCTCTGGGCGTACAGGACCACCCCACGGCGATCTACGGGAGAGACGCCGTACTCCCTTGCTTATGGGACAGAGGGGGTGATTCCCTTGGAAGTTGGTTTACCAACCATTCGTACAACTCTCATGGAGTCAAGGGGCAACGATAAAGCCCTGGCCGAGCAGCTCGACCTTGCCGAGGAAAAGAGGGAGCGTGCACTTATCACCTTGGCAGCATATCAAGAGCAGCTACGAAGAAGCTACAATAAGAAGGTACAGCCAAGAGAGTTCAAAGTTGGGGATCTAGTCCTGAGGAAAGTCTTGGCCAACACCAAAGTATCTACTGATGGGAAGCTTGGGCCGAACTGGGAAGGCCCATATAAGATTGTGGGGATTGCTGGAATTGGGGCTTACCGTTTGGCCGACCTGGATGGAGACCCAGTACCCCGGCCATGGAACGTCCAAAACTTGAGGAAATTTTACCAGTAGTTTGTTTATGTGATTACGAATACAATCACATGAATACGAATAAATTCACATCTTTTCTATGTATGGTTGGGATTACGAGTAAAATCACCAACGACAGGAATTTAGATCTTTTGATTCTTCAAGCATCAATGAAATTTTGTCTTTTCTTATTATGGTTTTGATTAATATGAACCAAAATTGGCTTTCAAATTTTGTTTCCTATTGGGGAGCGGAGGGTGAGAGCATACCCTAACATTTATGGATTATAGTTGAGTATGAAGACACTCGCTCTAAAAATTCCTAAGTATGAAAAACTTAGATTTGCAACGATGAATGCAAAAACCCAAGTATGTGGACACTTGGTACAAGTTTCTAAGTACGAAAAACTTAAATTTGCAATGATGAATGCAAAAACCCAAGTATGTGGACACTTGGTACAAGTTTCTAAGTACGGAAAACTTAGATTTGCAACGATGAATGCAAAAACCCAAGTATGTGGACACTTGGTACAAGTCCCTAAGTACGAAAAACTTAGATTTGTAACGAATATTGCAACTTGCAACGTATATTGCAATAAAGTTTCTAAGTATTAGCATATTGCAACAAGAAACTCTAAGTATGAACAAGCTTGGATGTGCGGCAAATATTGCGAAAGGTACTAAGTACAAAAAACCATAGCAATTTAAAAAGCAAACACTTTGTACCACTGGCCACATACGACCGAACTAGGTCACGCAGGACCAGCCATCAGAACCAGAAAAAGCAAAATTCAAGTATCAATTAGGCCACACGCGACCGAGCATGCCACGCAGGGCTAAGTCATTTAAAGTTCGACAAACAGAAGTTCGAAAATAACATCATACAGGCATCAAGCCTCTTCACCATGCTGTTCAGCATCGGTGGCAAGATTGGGATCAGGATTACCTTCAGCAATGCCTTCACTTTCCACGGAAGCAGTAAGATCAACTATGTTTCCCTCTGAGGGGGTTTGCTCTGTGGGGGGGTCAGTTTGAGCTTCAGGAATTGGAGGTGACTGGTCGGCGGGACGATTTTGAACAGCTGCCATCTCGCTCGGCAGTTCCATATCACTCCAGTGAGGGGATGACTCATCTACGCCGAGCTTGCTGAGGCATCTCCGCCAGGCCATCTCCCAGACTGCATCCTTCACTACCGGCATTTGAGCACGGTAGTTGTCAGTAATCACTCCAACAGCTCGGTCGTACTCCGCCTCCGCTCTGGCCTCCGCTGCGGATAATTGCTCACGAAGACCACGCTCAATCTCCTCCGACTTCCTTCTCAGATCAGCGTTTTCTCCCTTTAGCATTTCCGTCTCAGCCCGGGCTTCTTTCAAAGACTGGGAGTACTGTGCGTTCTCCTTCTCAGCTCTTTCAGCTTTCCTTTGTTCCTTCTTCAGCTCCTTCTCGACATCCTTGGCCCTCTCAAAACCCACGGACGCTTTTTGCATGATCTGAAAAGCAGGAAATAAGACATAAGGAAGGACGGAATTCTGAGCACAACGAGAAGAAAATGGGGGAATTTCCTTTACCTTGGCACTCGACTGGAAGATCGATTTCATGAGCACATCGACGAGCTATTCTTCTCTCTCTCAATGTCATTAGGGAGAAGAGCGGCTCTGGAGATGCCAAACGCCACATCGGTGGAGGAGATTTTGTCGATCATGTTTACAGGGGTACCGTCAGGACGAGCAAGCACCGGGGCCTAGGGCTGCACCAGGGATGTCGAATCAGGGGATGTTTGGCTCAGGCCCGTGTCCCCAATCCTCCTCCTTTGCAAGGGAGGTTGGGTGTGCTGAGGACTCTCGATTGGCCTCTTGTCCCTCTGATTCTCGGCATGAGAAAGGGGCAAGGCATGAGAAAGGGGCAAGGGGTGAGAAGGAGTGATGATGCGTACAGTTGGTGGAGCAAGTGAAGCTCCGCCGAGATTTAGCTCATCGAGTAAGTTAATTGGCTGGCGAGGCATCTCTTCTCGATCTGGAGAAGGAGAGTAGCCCGGAGAGTCGTCCGAGTCAGCAAATAGGGCGGATTGCTCGGCGAGTGAGCGTACGATCACGCGATGATCGAACTCACTCCCTCTTCCTTCTTCTTCTCCCTCCTCTTCTATTGATACCCTTCCGGACGTGCTGGGCTCACCGTCAGCTCAGACAAGTATAGGGATAGCTGTTGGTATTTCTGGTATGTGGGCGAAGGTTACCTGTTGTTGAAGATCCTCTGGGGCTTGAGACCGTGCTGACCTCCTTCTATCTCGGCCTCTGCGAGCACGAGTCCTACTTTGTTCGGCTGGTTGGCGTGTTACGATCAATGGAGCAGCTGGCGGCCAAGGGTGTCTTGTTCTTGGTTCTCCAACTTTTCTGATGTTACCCCAGTAGAATGGGGTGTAACCCAGCAGCACGTGGGCTGCACGACCGAGACCAACAGGGGTTGGTGCAAAACCGTCAAAGTAAAGGGCCTTGGCAATATCTTCGCGGTGGAGTTTACCGTGAATCAAACGACCACCGTGATTGAGGTTGTCCGCTGCAAAACAACATGGAGAGATGGTTAATTGCAGTTTCAAGAAAGACAATGAATGAACCAACTGAAAAACAAAAAGAGTACTAACGTAGTTGGCCTGGAGCAGTGGGGCAGGCGAAGCCAATGGTCCTCCCCTCGGCATCTCTGGGCTCCCAGTTGCTAGTGACTACGAGATAGTCATCTGCCTCTCTCTTTGAGGAATTTGGCAGATCGGTGATGAGCTTCTGGTTGGGATCCCTGGCCTTAAAGTAGTAGTTGTTGTCGACTGTAGGGACTACACTATAGAGATAGTGCAAATCCCACCAGTCGAGGCGGAGGCCGAGCAGCCCGTTAAGGGCGATTGTGCCCATGATCACCCTGACAAAGTTGGGGCAAAGTTGCATAGGGTTTAATTGACACCTAGAACAGACCTCGCGAAAGAAGGGGTGTAGGGGAACCTAAGGCCGCCCTCGACTATGAAGATCAGGGGGATATGAATGGTATTTTCGTCCTGACCCTCTTCCTCTAAGTCTTCAGATCTGTTAAGCCGGAATTGGACGTCGACGGGGATATTATATTGCCGGCGGAAATTCACTACGTTTTGGGGGTTGCTAAGGAGGGCCCTATGCCTACCCATTTTTACAGAAATAGGGTTTCACCGTTGAAACCCTGGGGAAGAGGTGGAAGAAGAACGGAAACAAATCAGAAAAAACGGGAGTAAAAAAAAACCACTTACGTGAGGAAATGAAACTAGAATGGTACTCTCTGACGGAAGACGCTCTCCGACGAAAAACGGAGAAGAAATTGGTTGCAGAAAGTTCGAACGGCGTTAATGGTAGGAGAAAGCTATTTCTCTCTCTCGCTTGCTTCTGATAAAGATAAAAGTAGAAATGAGAAGGGGAAGAGTTATCAGAGGAAATAAGGGTCTTTGGGGGGAGGAGAAATGATGATTATCCCGCCCAAAACCCCATAAAGTAGGGCGTGACGTACGAGAAACGTCACCCCAAATCGTCCTTTGGGCTTATCTGATGACCAACGGGTCACTTCGCATTTAATGCGAAGGTAGCCTTGCTCCCCACGTGAGGGGGAGGCGTGCAAGAGATGCATCAGGGACCGTTGAAGCTCTGCGCACCGCTGATGAATGACAGCAATGGCAGAGCTGGGGAGCAATTGGAGTGGGTAAAATCTTATTACCTTACTATTAGGCATAGCACGTGCCCATGACGGTCACCACGAGAGGGTGAATAGCTCGGCACCACATAGGGGGTCCTTAAACCCTATGCCGGGCTGGTTTGGCCACGAATGAGGCTAGAACTAATAATGAGTAAACTAATAAGTCAGGATGCCCTTGCTCGGCGTAAGGCATAAAGGATGCCCCTGATATGGCCGAGCTAGGTAGGCTACGTGCATAGCTTGAATAGCATTCTGGAATACATAATTCAGCTCGGCGTAATAAGCTGAACTATGCACGAGTTATTCCGAGCTATGTGGAAGCACGGCACCGCCACGAGTAGGGCGGTGAGACATTCCAGAATATTCTACAGCAGCTCCTTATGAGATAAGGAGCAATCCCGTAAAGTAAGGGATTGATATGGGAAGTCCTAATGTGATTAGGAGTACGCCCCGTATAGGGAAGAATCCTATATGGAAAGAAAGACCTTTGCTAGACGAGATCTAGCAGGATATGGAAACTCGTCCCTAATAGGAAAGTCCTATTAGGAGATGGATTCCTGAAGCTAATAGGAAACCTAGGCACGGGATGCCTAAATCAAACCTTCTTCACCTATAAATACAGGACGATATCCATGAAGAAAGGTACGCTGTGAAACCCATTTCATACGCATTGAGGTTTGAATTCACCAAGTAAGCGATACTAACTTAGGCATCGGAGGGCCTTTGCCAACGAGAGGCAAAGGTGCTCTAACCCTTTCCTGTCTTGCAGATTAGGGGTTGAATCAAGGAAGCACGTGATCCATAGCTACGTGGATTTTATCCCCGTACAGAATTTAAAGCACCCCTCGCGCCCGGTGAAACCGCCGGTCTCTATTAAATGCTTAAGGGATTTTGGAAATGTTGTTTGAATGGAGTTTGTACACATATTCATGTAAAACACGAAAAATGTATCAAAAAGATCAATGAAATGAATGTGGATACATGTGCAAATGCCATGAATGCATGAAAATTAGATTTCTCTCAATGAAATGCAAGTAAATATGACTAAATGACTCAGAAAGATCCCAAAATGGACACACAAATACCACACCATGCACACCTGGATTGCATACTGAGCACCTGGATTAGGCAGATCCAGGTGCCTGGATTGAATGCAGGCGCCTGGAATGGGACAATCCAGGTGCCTGGATGGCCTACCAGACTGCAACCACAAAACTTCATTTTCCTCAGTATGCACTAAATGAAATACCCTTTATCCATTCACACACATTCTAAATGATATTCAGTGAGTCTATGGACAAAATAGACCTTTTAGATAAACCACATGGCACAACTAGAGCTTTTAAAATGTATGACCTTGAATGATTAAATGATGAAATGCAATGCACTAAACATATTCTAAACCAGATGTATCTCATTCATGCATATAACATGCTATTTGTGCAGTTTGACCTTGTCGAGTAATGAGATAAAAATAAATACATACTAATGATGCAATGAAAATACTAATAGTTGGACCATATAACAAGGAAATGTTTTGATGACACAAGGACTTCCCTAAACTCATTTGAGACTTGATAATCAGACCCATAAATGACATATGAACTTATGAAAACATTCTTTTCTCATGCAACTTCTTTATAAAGTATGATTATCACCTCAAACATTTTAAAGGGTTATGGTAATGAGGATCAGAACTTGAAGTATAAACCTCAAATCAGTGCATGCAAATGATATACCATGGACAGATTGAAGTATAAAAAGAGCAAAAATCATGACCAAATGGAGGGATTCCAGGTGCCTGTATTGAGGGGATCCAGGCGCCTGCAAAGAGATGATCCAGGCGCCTGGATTAGGCACTAGTGCATAAAACAGATTCTTTTTTGATGTGATTCAGACCTCTCCCAAGCCCTCCACTGGTATAGAAGACCAGTAAGAACTTGATTGAGTTCCCCTCAGGGCCTATTTGGGCATTTTGGTAGAAAAATCTACCTTTGGAAGCTTGATTGTTGAACTTTTGGAGCAAGTTTGGGTATTATTTGGTGGTTATGTAAACTGAAAGAAGTCTTCTGGGACAGAGACAAACTGATTGTCTTGGTTTTGGTTGAGGTTGATGATGGATGGTTGAAATGTGAGTTTTTGATGATCAAAGTTGGGTTTTTAAGCTAAAAAAAAGGGGTTTTAGGCTAGAAATGAGTAGAAAAGGGGAATGGATTGGAGATGGATTTTCTGGATGATTTTTAGCAGCATAACAGCAGGAGAGTGAGGAGAGAACTGATCTTCTCCAAATGGAGGAGGAGAGATGGTATAAATAGGCAAAGCAAGGTCCAAAAAGGCCCACTTGAACCCATAGAGGATCATGCTAGGGGTCCAAGTAGGCCACTCTATTTTCCCTCCACTTACTCTAACAGATTTCTGCAGAAAATCCCCAAAGAATCCTCTAAGACGCTCCTCCCCACTCACTTGACCTTGGACAGCAAGTATCTAGAGTGAATCCAGGCACCTAGAATTGGGGAGTCCAGGCGCCTGGATTGAGTTCGAGCGCCTGGAATAAAGAATCCAGGCGCCTGGATTGAGTATGGGCGCCTAGAATAGGGTAATCCAGGCGCCTGGATTAGGAGACAGCACAACATATGAAACTTCGCGGGATCGCTCCGGGTGCTACCGAACTCCGTTTTGTGCATGGTTTGAAGCGTTGGAAAGCTTGTCAAGTCTACTTTCTAACCCAAGTAGTTTGAACCCAATATGATTTGTACATCAAAATATGTAACCATTTTACGCTCAGAAGGTCGGGAAAATAAGTCGTTTTGGTAAAACAGGCGCATCTCCCTCATTGCAAAACAGATTGAGACGTATTATATATCAAAAAAGAGGGTTTTGAATGTACTAGAAGGTAGTGTAGGCTTGGGTTTATTTTGGAGAGGTTTAGGAGGGGTTTCCAAGTTCATAATCAAGCCTCGCGTGCTCTTATCGGGCATTTTCATCCTTGGGGATGCTTGATAAGTTTCTCGGGTCAAAATCGGGGTGTCTACAACATTTTTCTTGTAAATGGTTTTAAAATGTAAATCTTCCGTTCGGGGGCATTTAACGATGCCCCGAGCCGGTTATCAAGAGAGGATGGATTAACCCGAGTCATGGTAGTTAAATACCCCTAGACTTTGCCTTAGTTTAATTTGTCGTTTTTAAATCTCCGAGTCGTTCTCGAAGTCGAGAGAATTTCACTAATCAAACTCCAAAAGCCAAGTTTGTCGCTTTACGGGTAAAATCATCATTCGCTAATCAACCTTCACGCTCAGCGCATTCAGTCTCTGTGGAATCGACCCGGTCTTACCGGTATCATGCTATCGCCGGCCTAAACCCTACGCTTAGGGAAGTAATATTGGATATACAATCCAAGGTCGCAAGCACCTCGTCTGCGTCCGTATAAACTGCTCAAAACCCAGCTAGTCGACCAAACCTCTCACGTCATCGTGGAGGTCCTCGTAGAGAGTCAAACAGGACCTCCTCTCTGTCATATCTCTCCTGTAGCGAGACGTATCTGTCTATTCCCAACGGTGCTATATGTGTCCGCGTGAAAAGTCGGCCTCACCAGTAGTGCCCGTCGTGCCAGCTCCACCACTGACCCCCGCGGGCACTCTGCCCTCGCTCTCTCCTGAGCCTCAACCTCCCTCAGTACCTTAGAAACAGTCTCCTTAGTCACCAGAGGTGCATTCGCCACCTCCGACACCGCTATCCCCTTCCCTTTGTCTGTCCTGCTCGTCCCCACACCAGAGTCACCTGGAGGAACGCCAGAAACTGAACCGTCACCGCCAGCACCACCCACGTCACCACCAACAGCGCCACCCACTAAACCCCTGTCACCTCCCAAACCTCCACCATCTCCCTCTCCAATACCTAAGTCCTCTATCATTACGTCATCACCTACAAGTACATAGACGCTGCCTAGACTCATCATCGTCTCACCACCAACACCACTCTCACCACCAACACTGCCGCCAACACCACTCTCACCACCAACACTGCCGCCAACACCACTCTCACCACCAACACCGCCCACACCACCTACACCGCCACCCACACTACCACCACCATCACAACCAATACCACCAACATCGCCCAAACCACCAACAGCTGCCAAACTAGTATCAACAACAGCAGGAACAACAGTAGCAATACTAATAGTCTCAATCAAGGCGCTAACAACACTAGAATCGGTACCATGAACAGTAGAAGTGTCCGAAATAGCATGAACATCACTTACCCGAACCGGATCTAAAGTTTCTGTGGCCTCTAGGGGGCCCAACTCCGTCCGTCCTCTCCCCATGCCCGCCGGCCACCACCGGGGCCCCATGGGCGCCCTCCGGCCCTGTGGTGGCCTCTCTTGCTCTGTTTGTGCCTCCTCGCCAAACCCGTCACCGATGTACCTTGTATGGTGGGGTCCAACGCCGGAGGAGTGCTCTCAAGTCTCTCCTCATCGCTGTTGGTGCCGGAGGAAGCCATGGATGGTTCGTTAGTGCTCGGTTCGACCATGGCTATGAAATTTTTTTGCACCTAAATCGAGTAAAAATCGAATGGGAGTTGTAGATCTAGGGTTTTGTTGAGCAAAATCAAGGTTTTGATGTGAGTTTTGTGTGAAACCGAGAGAGAAAGAGATCGGGAGAAATGAGAGAGAGAGGGGCGATCGAAAAGAGGGAAGAAGAAGAAGGAATGGTTGAGATTTGTAGCAGCTGGACGGAATTTAAGACACCTGAACGATACAACTTTTCATGATTTTGAGAGCTCCAAGCGCCCATATGGAATGTAGACGCCTGGATTGGATGATTCCGGGCCCCCACATTGAACCCAAGTGCCTGGATTTAGCCAATGTGGGTGCCTCACTCTTGAATTTTGGTGCCACGTGGCGATGTCCAAATGTGATTGTTCGGTGTTCCTAAGTCACTTCTCAGGCTTCCTAAGTCTTTTTGGAGTATTTCCGGAAGAATTTGAGTTTGACTCGTGATATGCGTGTGTGGTGATCGACCAGGCAGATTACCTCGATATTTCACTTGAGAACTTGATTCTCAGTGACTAGCCTCTGTTGGCCGATGCATTTTGTTAATCGAATGGATCATCGTATTGCTATCCCTGAGGGATTTATCCCGGTTAAATTATTTTAAATCATTTTTAAATCGTTTCTAAGGATTTTATTGAGCGTAAAATCCGTTTAAATCATCTTTGAGGATTTTTAATCCGTTTAAATCATTTCTGAGGATTTTATCGAGCGTAAAATCCATTTAAATCATCTTTGAGGATTTTTAATCCGTTTAAATCGTTTCTGAGGATTTTATCGAGCGTAAAATCCATTTGAATCATCTCTGAAGATTTTTAATCCGTTTAAATCATTTCTCAGGATTTTATCGAGCATAAAATCCATTTAAATCGTCTTTGAGGGATTTTATCCGTTTAAAATCATTTTTGAGGATTTTAAATCTGTTTCAATGAATTTTGAAGATTTTAAATCCGTTTAGGCCACTTCTGAAGATTCCGAATCCGTTTAAATTATTTTAAAGATGCTGTGTGTGTCTTAATAAGATGTCCCACTTGTTTAAATCTGATTTGAGGGTTATATACCCGTCTAAAACTGTATTTTGCATCAAATGCCCTCAAGAACTATGCCAGTTTGATCCTTTCAAACGGGTTACGTAGCCAGCTCTTTGAGCACGACCGAATTTATTTCAATATTTTGTGTTTCCAGTCTTGGAAATTCCGGGGCAATGGATTGGGACGTCTCTGTCTTTGATGATACTCACGTCCAACCAATGGCGATGAGTCTCATCAAAGAGGGGCAACTGTAGACACCCAAATCTGGACCCTCAGGATTCTGTGACTTTCCCAAGGATGAAAATGCCTAATATGGAGCATAAGAGGCTTGATTAAGGACTTGAGGACCCACCAAAAACCTCCCATGAGCCCACCAGAACACCCATTGAAACCCTAGAATAGCCCAAAACCCTAAAGCACATGCACCTGGATTGCTCCCATAAGCACCTGGATTAACCAATTCCAGGCGCCTAGAAGGAGTCCAGGAGCCTGGATTCCCTATTCTAGGCGCCTACATCGAATCCAGGAACCCGGACTTGCACAATATAGGCGCCTGGACCATAACCTTGGTTGAGTGTAGCTTAAGTTGATAATGGGCGAGAAGGGAATTTTTTGGAGATTTGCTGCAGAATCCGTTAGAGGGGAGTGTGGGGGAGATGATGGCACTACTTAACCCTCTAAGGTAGACCTCTAAGGGTTCAAGTGGCCCTTTTTGAACCTTTCTTTGCCTATTTATACCCCGCACTCTCCTCCATTTGAGGGATGCTAAAAAATACTCCCTCCTCCTACTATTATGCTGTAAAATTTACTCCAAAAAACTATTTCCAGTCAAGCCTTCCCATTTTCAACCACTCTCAACATCAAAAACCCATTCTTTCATCATATTAACCATCCATACTTCACTTTCCACTCACAAACTCCCACCATTCAACCATAATCAGTTCTCAATAGCTCTGAAAATCCAAGTTTTGTAGCTATAAGCCCACAAAACCCACTCTAAAACCCATCCAAGTTCATAAATCAAGCCATAAAAGGTAGTTATCTACCAAGTTTGCTCAAAATAGGCCCTGAGGGGACATCAACCAAGCTCTAGCTAGTTCCTTATACTAGTTTAGAACTTGGAAAAGTCTCAAACATCATACTAGTTTAGAACTTGGAAAAGTCTCAAACATCATAGAAAAGGAGTTCATTTTGTGCATTTGTATCAAATTCAGGTGCCTGGACCTGCACAATGCAGGCCCCTAGATTCCACTCTCTCTGCCATATTCTCTGTTTTCTTCATATTTTACTTGATCATTTGAAGCATTAGTTCATCATTCATGTATGGTATCAATGTTGCATGATGGAGATATTTTATTTAGAGTGTTAAATGAGATTTTGAAGGAAAGATGATGATCAAAGGAAGGTGTTTTGCATCTTGATCAAACATTACATGATATTCTTTGTTGATTTCATACATCATCTAGAGCATCATAGTAAATAGGAAGGGTGTCTTGATGTTATTCATACTCATCGCATAGTTTTTCAAAGTCTTTCATGAACAAGTCTACTTCATATCTTTTCCTTCTTCTTGTTAAATCATAAACACATTAGAGATACATCATATGCATAGTAGGGCATATTGCATGTTTAGGATCAGCTTGGCATATTTCAATTTATCCATAAATGTCTTAAGAATCAATGTTTTCTAAGTACAAATCGTGTCATGGATTTTCTAAGTACAAATCGTGTCATGGAATCAATTTTGTGGTTCATATGGTTCATATCATTCTAAAATGTCACAGTACATATATATAAGTAAGCATCAAAGATTGCATTTGTTGTTTGTTTTAAGACCTGGAAGAGAGAAAAGTTGTGCCTGATGACTTCAGGCGCCTGGAGTGTCCTTTTCTTGGCGCCTACATCTCTTCCAAGCGCCTAGAGTTGCTTAATCCAGGTGTCCAGTTTGCTTTTCAGGCGTGATGATGCGATGTTAGTGGTTGGTTTTTGGGGGCCTTTCAAGGCAGTCCAAGCGTGGTTTAATGAAGTTTAAGTATTTCGAGCATATAGAATAGTCGTTCATGATACGCGCACATGCATCCACATTCATTTCATTGATATTATTGATATATTTACGTGTTCTCACATGAATTTGTAATTAAAGTCCATTTAAATAGTGTTTTCAAAATCCTTCAAACATTGAGTAAATACCGGTGATCACACCGGGAGAGAGGGGTGCTTTGAATTCCTTCCCCTCTCGTAACCTAGCTTCCGGACCCGAGCAATCTCATTTTGAAAGACCGGTGAAAACATTTTCCAAACCTAGGGTAAAAGAGTCATTTTTCAACTGGTTTCTCGGGTACGGTCCTCAAACCCGGGTGGCGACTCCCTTCAATCATAAACCATTTTTCAAAAACAACCGTTTTCGTGGACTCTGGCGGGGTGTTCACACTGGGGTAGACTTGGGAAGACTTGGCCAAGACTTGCCATTGACTAGCTTATCAGCTTGCCTATAAATTGGTCACTTCGTTCTTGTTGTGTCAAGTCGGTTGTACTCTTTAATTCACTTCCGAAAATACATTTCTTTGAGAGAGAGAGAGAGGCAGACGCAAGTTAGTTCACCTAGGTAGTCGACAGTGGTGTTCCGTTGGCAATTGGTTTTAGCCGTTTTATCCTGGGACAAAGACGCCGGTGAATCCTACAACACCCACGGTAGGCGGCGAATCTTTGTTAAGGAGACTATGGTATCACACAGGACTCGGCTGGTTCGGTTTTCTCTATATAGTTTGTATCTCGTTCTTAATTTGAATTTGATATTCTGTTATTTCAATTGTTTAGTTATCAATGAAATTGTTCTCTGGAATTTCATGTTTTTGCCGAATTTTTTCCAACAGGTGTCAATTATACAGATCCTAATAATGAGGATGAGATTGACATATTGAAGCAGTAAATTAAGGTGACGAATCGTTGATCGTGGATCTTGGGTCTTCTTTCCTAATAGTGTAGTTTAATAGGAGTAGAGTTTACTGGCAAAGCCAAATCTAACTTTTGGGGCCTAAAACGCAGGGCCAATTTTCAAGGAGTGCTCTCCAGCACCTCCTCTTCCCTAAAACGCAGGCTCGGTCCTGAGATTTCCGGGGCCCTAAGCACGAAAATTAATTTGGGGCCCTTCATACTCGAAGAAACACCACAATTTCAAAAGATACACAGTGTCCCAATAAAAAAACTTATAAGAATTTGAATGTTGAAGTTCTTTGCCACTCGTAAAGAACTTATCAATAACTCCCCTTTGAGACTCGACTAATTGTTGGATTCATTGCTTCTTTTTTCTTTTTTTACATCCCGATGGGTAACTTCTTTTAAGAGGCACATTATGCTGAGATAAAACAAGTAAAAAGGGAAAAAAAGAAGCATTATTTTTAAATGTCATGTAACAATATAGTCCTTTCTTTTTACAGATTAAATCACATTTTATATAGATTAATAAATATACAATGTTTTCAATTTGGCCTTTGCCCAAAAGTATAAAACAAATCACTAATGCCCATTGCCCAATATTAGCCCATTAAAAAAAATCATACATTAGAGATGATTGCCTAATCAGCTCAAACGTAATTCATAATACCCAGTAGTACGTGTAATTCGTGATAGGCACTGGCAGCATCAGCTACTTCTTTCTCTTTGCCCATATCCCAATATTACGGTTTTTATTTGATTTTCAATTTCGCTTTTGTTGTAAAAAAAAAAAAAAAAATTAACAACTTGAGAAAACTAGAACGGAGAAGTAGAGAGAGAATGAGTGGCTGATGTTCTGTTTTTCTTTTCTTTTTAAACTTTTTTCCCGTTTAAAAGTTTTATGCTTCATTTTCGGGCGGGCCTCTATAAACATCTGGGCCCTTGGTTTTTATTGAATGGGCCTTACTTAATTTAAATTAGTTGGGGCCTATTTAGTTTTTACTGGGCTTATAAGACTCCCAGTCCACTATATTAATCCATAATAGGAGCGACCTTTTATTGGGGCTTTTTTTAGGGGACCTAGTGGCCTAGTGGGCTTGGCCCTGCAAAAACGAAATGTAAGGGTTCTTCCAGGCCGGCCCTCTTTTGAGAGGGTGTTTCCATCTTGGCCCCGCGTCACACTCTTTCGTTTAAGCCCTTTTTTTCACGTGCGCGTCAGGGGTGTACCGTACATTTTCTTTATTCTCTCTCTTCTCCGTGCACTACACATCATTCCTTTCCTTTTTCTTTATTCTCTCTCTCTCCTCCTTGCACTGCACCCACCTAACTCTATGGCATGCTTGGCATGTGAACCACCTGCCACGTGAACCTCACACACTCTCTCTCTCTCTCTCACTC
This sequence comes from Vaccinium vitis-idaea, assembly GCA_963854785.1. Classification (NCBI taxonomy): domain Eukaryota; kingdom Viridiplantae; phylum Streptophyta; class Magnoliopsida; order Ericales; family Ericaceae; genus Vaccinium; species Vaccinium vitis-idaea. The sequence continues at coordinate 26,821,697 of OY978223.1, read as the reverse complement.
ACTCTCTCTCTTTCTCTCACTCACTCTCTCTCTTTTATTTTAGATTTTAAAATAAAATAACTTTTTTTATACACATTCATTTTTTATAAAAATTATATATTTGAAATCTACTTGATGACATCTTTCAAATAAGATCCCATTTGAATATGAAATTGTGTACATGTAAAAAAAACTATTTTATACCCATTAATTAATGTACTAATTTACATCCCTTCTAAACAATTCATACCTTCCAAAATGAAAGAATTCACAGACTTGAAATGTAGAATTCACATACATCATAACTCACACTCCAAAATACACAATTCACACCCTTCAAATGCAGAATTCACACCCCTTCTAAATAATTCACAACCCTCAAATTCACAGAATTCACGCGCATGCAACAATTCACACCTCCAAATAACACACAATTCACACCCATGTAACAATTTACACCTCCAAATAACTCACAATTTACACCCATGCAATAATTCACACCTCTTGTAACAATTCACATCCCCCAATTGCACACAATCAACACCCATGCACCAATTCACACCCTTCATAGTACAATTTCTTTTTGGGTGTGAATTCTGCATTTAATTAATGGGTATAAAAAAAAACTTTTTTTTATGTACACAATTTCATATTCACAATGGATCTTATTTGAAAGATCTCACCGAGTAAGATTTTAAATACATAATTTTTATAAAAAAATAAATGTGTATAACAAAAGTTAGTTTATTTTAAATCTAAAATAAGAGAGAGAGAGAGAGAGAGAGAGAGAGAGAGAGAGAGAGAGAGAGAGAGAGAAAGAGTGAGAGAGAGAGAGAGAAAAGGACTATAGCGAAATGAGGAAGAGAGAGAGAGAGAGAGAGAGAAAGTAATGATGCGTATACACTGTGGGCGGGTGTCAGGTGCATGCACTGTAGCGAGACACAGAGAGAGAGAGAGAGAAGCATGTGACAGAGAGAGAGAGAGAGAAAGGGACTGAGAAAGAGAGAGGGAGAGAGAGAGAGAGAGAGAGAGAGAGAGAGAGAGAGAGAGAGAGAGAGAGAGAGAGAGAAAAGGACTGTAGCGAAATGAGGAAGAGAGAGAGAGAGAAAGTAATGATGCGTATACACTGTGGGCGGGTGTCAGGCGCATGCACTGTAGCGAGACACAGAGAGAGAGAGAGAGAGAGTGGGAGGGTGCGCGCGTGTGGGGTTTTTTTTGGGATTGAAACACATTAAAATGCTTGGATGGAACAACACTAAAAATGAGACCGGCTAGTCATTTCCTGAAGATTAAATATATGTTTTTTTTTTTTGGGACTATAATAAAGAGTACTAAATTAGATAGGCCCCTGAAATTCGTAAATTTTAGGGACTTAAATTGGCCCCGCCTCGGTGAAGGGAGCAAGGTTAGGAGGAAATTAGGGGTTTAGGGTGGGCTTAGGTTTGAACCCGATACATGCAAGTAGAGAAATTTGATCTGCTAGATTACGTAATCTGATTATCTGAGTCTCATTTGGGGATGCTAGGAGTCGCCTCTCACCTCTCAGACGATTATGCTTTCGGTAATGATTACTCTCCAAACATGTTTTGCTTGGGAATCCCCAAAAATACACCGTAGGATGTGCAAAGTTTTGTTTTGGTCTCAAATTTCAACGCCCTTATAACCAATTCTCAAAATCAGGGAATAATGCCTTATGGGGAATTAGGTCAAAATTGAGTTTATTTAAATTTGAGGATCAAAACATAACTCCCTCAAAAGTGGCCGGGATTAAAATATAAAATATTAAGTTAGAGGACCAATATTTAATTAAAGTACATTGCTTTTTTTTTTTTGCATTTGAAATTATTCTTTTCGAATTTTGTTATCTATATTTACCACTTTATTGACCTCCTGCATCTAGTATTTTAGAGGGGGGCAATGGTGGAGGGACAAAAAAGTTATTTAGACATTACGAACATAAAGTTCTAAACTTAATGAATAAGTAAACGAAAGTGTGACAACTTTCTACCGTGTTTGTGGAATTCTAGAGAAATTGGAAATATATGATTAATTATCGGAGACAATAGGGGGGCCGAAATGACTGCTGAATATAATTATTGGAGAGTGTTAAGGTAGGCCCAAGAAACTGAGAATTAGCCAATTTTAGATTCGTTTTGACCAGTGCTGTTTTGATTATGATTGTCTTTGCGTAATCAAATACTAGAACATTAATACAAGGTACACATGAAAATATTAGGGACACTTACAATAATGATCGGGACACCAATGTTAGCCCATTACCAATTATGCAGTGTTACGCAGGCTATTGTGGTTGGTGTTGTGCTGACGTACACATAGAATGAAGCCCATCGTTATAATAGATCTATTTAAAATGCATTAATTCGAACAATTCGGCATAATAGAGGAGGGTACAACTGAATTAATACATTAATTGCCTTCAAATAAAAGACCAAGAATTAAATCACAATTTTTTGCATGCAAGTTTAACTTTAACCTAAAAACACAACATGCGCTAATCACTTGAATACATAGTGTATGACCCCAGGACAGTGGATGTTCATGAATTAGTCTTCCCAATTAATGACCTTAGGGTCAAAGAAAAACACATCGGTCTCGAAACCGGCGTCTGTTGGTGCGATTTGTAACTTCTCCGTGTTTATATCGTCGTACCTGAATACGAAAAAGACCCCTTATTGGCACTATAATCATGGGATAAAGGGATGCAGAAAAAATTCTCTAAAGAATAATGCTTACCTGCCCTTGAAGAACAAATAGGGTTCATAAAGTTCTACCAACCGCATCACGAACTTGATGAGGACATGTAAATGTTGTCCAGGGTTTGCTTTCTTCGTCTAACATTATCTGCCAAAATCCTGATTTACAATCAAACTTAGAAAAGGTGTTAGCTTGCTGAATGTAGTAATCAATTGATCTTTACTTGGTATATCATATCCATCTATAATCCTATTATCATTCAATCTTTTATAATTAATTACCGTTCTAGCTTTCCTTCTGACTATTTCTGCATGGTTCTAATTAAACATAAATGCTAGTCTTCTATGTTTACCGTTAGAATTTTTTTATTACTCCTAATTTTAATAATTCTGCAATTTGTTTATCAAATTCCTCTCTATCTAAAGGACTATAAGGTATTTTTTCTCCCCTAATTATATAGTCTGAGTTTATAATATCTAAATGTGCTAAGGTCTTATTTTTTCCCCGATATTTTATAGGATCCTCTCCTAATATTTGGGTTGTTTCTGCCTCACTAATTCTCTTAATTTTTCCTTGTAATTCTTTTTGCCTTTTCTTTTTACTACATTATTAAGACAAAATTCTAGATTTAATAATTGATCGACATCTATACTATTGTATCTTTCTAACTCTTTTTCAGTCAGTTCTTCTAAATTTTCTTCACATAAGAAATCTTCTTCTATAGTAGGATTCTTAGGTCTAATTTCTTCTAAAAACTTAGCCTTATTAAAACTAGCTATTTGTTATGTATAAGGTCCACCATGCTTTGCTAAAGCACTCTGATTGTAATCTATTAAGTGTTGCGTAGGGATACTAACGGTTGGTTTAATTAAAGAATTGTACGTAATGTTTTGAAAGGTAAAGCCCACCTTGTAAACTTAAAAGAAAATTTAATCCTAAAATAAACTTATACTGTTGTTGTATATCTGATATCCATACCTGGGGTAACATATAAGTTTCTGTTAAGAATCTCATCTGACTATTCCATATACTTTTTGTATATCTAATAGTATGTCCATTCATTAATTCTGCCTGCGCTCCGTAAGAATTGTTGGAAATTCCTAATTTCTTAGAAGTTTCAAAACTTGATTTGTTAATCACTAACTTAAATCCAAGGGGTGTGTTATTTAATACACCAAGGGTTATAAGTTTTTAAACTAAAAGGTATTTGGTTTCAATTAAAAAGGTGTATCTATTGTGAATAGGCACCTAGGAGTTTAAAAATTCTTAAACTCCTTACACACACACACACAACATTAATCTCTCTCTTCTCTCTCAAACATAAAATTTCTCTCTCTCTCTCTCTCTCTCTCTCTCTCTCTCTCTCTCTCTCTCTCTCTTACAAAACAGTGTTCTTCCTGTTCTTCAAATTTCTACTAGTTTTGGGCAACCGATACATACTTGACAAATCCATCTAGTGCATTTGTGCATTGTACTAGATACCTGTGAGTTTTGGGTTGTATCTTGGAGTCGTTTGCGATCGTTAGAACCTACACAGAGGAAGCACATAATGACTTTAGGACAGCGTCTTCGACGTGCCTCTCTTGATTACACATGCCAATTTCTTAACCCTTATCTTCTGTGTTTCTGTTTCTAAGTAGTTTCTGTACCTGTGATTTTTCTATAATCGGTGTAATAGAACACGGTGGAATAGTCTTAGTACCTTATTCCCCACAATCCAATGGAGTAGTCGAAAGGAAAAATAGAACTTTGATGGACATGATCAATACAATGCTTATTAGTTCAGGGCTTTCTGAAAATTTGTGGGGGGAAGCTATTCTGACTGCATGTTTTATTTTGAATAGAGTGATTGTGAAAGACAATGACCGAACTCCTTATGAATTTTGGAATAAGAAAGCTCCTAATCTTAAAATCTTGAAAGTGTGGGGGTGTTTGGCTAAAGTGTTGATTCCGGATCCAAAGCGGAATAAGATAGGTTCTAAAACTGTAGATGCCGTTTTCATAGGATATGCCCAAAATAGTAGTGCTAATAAATTCCTAGTTTTTAATTCTGAGGTTAGTGAAATATCGAATAATACAATTATTGAATCTCGTGAAGCTGACTTTTTTGAGGATATTTTTCCTTATAAAACTAGACTACCGAAACCTGTAGTTGATAAACCTTCTACTAGAACTAGTTTTTTGCTTCTTTTTTTTTTTGCATTTGAAATTATTCTTTTCGAATTTATTATCTATATTTTACCACTTTATTGACCTCCCGCATCTAGTATTTTAGAGGGGGGCAATGGTGGAGGGACAAAAAAGTTATTTAGACATTACGAACATAAAGTTCTAAACTTAAAGAATAAGAAAATATATATTTTATGTTTCCACATAAACTGATCAAGATACATTTGAGTTATAACGAAAGTGTGACAACTTTCTACCGTGTTTGTGGAATTCTAGAGAAATTGGAAATATATGATTAATTATCGGAGACCATAGGGGGGCCGAAATGACTCCTGGATAATTATTGGAGAGTGTTAAGGTAGGCCCAAGAAACTGAGAATCAGCCGATTTTTGGTTCGTTTTGACCAGTGCTGTTTTGATTATGATTGTCTTTGCGCAATCAAATACTAGAACATTAATTCAAGGTACACAAGAAAATATTAGGGACACTTACAATAATGATCGGGACACCAATGTTAGCCCATTACCAATTATGCAGTGTTACACAGGCTATTGTGGTTAGTGTTGTGGTGACGTACACATAGAATGAAACCCATCGTTATAATAGATCTATTTAAAATGCATTAATTCAAACAATTCAGCATAATAGAGGAGGGTACAACTGAATTAATACATTAATTGTCTGAAATGTTCAACAAATGTGCAGCAATAATAGATACACTGCCTTCAAATAAAAGACCAAGAATTAAATCACAATTTTTGGCATGCATGTTTTAACTGTAACCCAAAACACGACATACGCTAATCACTTGAATACATAGTGTACGACCCCAGGAAAGTGGATGTTCATGAAGTAGTCTTCCCAATTAATGACCTTAGGGTCAAAGAAAAACACATCGGTCTCAGAACCGGCGTCTCTTGCTGCCATTCGTAACTTCTCCGTGTTTATATCATCGTACCTGAATGCGAAAAAAGACTCCTTGTTGGCACTATAATCACAGGGATAAAGAGATGCAGAAAAGATTCTCGAAAGAATAATTCTTACCTGCCCTTGAAGAACAAGTAGGGTTCGTAAAGTTCTACCAACCGCATCACGAACTTAATTTTTCTGTGCAAATAAGAGTAGGTGCCTTCCAAAGAATGGCAAAATGTTGTATTTGCCACTTGTAATCCCTAAAAAGAAGCATTATCATGTTTTGATTTAAAAAAAAAAGACTTCAAATTGGAAAATAACAAAATAAGAAGTAGAAGAAAAGACCACACACCTTGAGTGGAAGCAAGTAACGAATGGCCATGTATCTGCGGAAGCTAGCCATGGAGCTTAACCATGTGATGTTGCCAACTTTAACAGCCTTGCCATCTTTTCCAATCCAAGGATGTTTTTTGAAGTAAAGTTGGCCATAATCCTGAATAGATTTGAAACCTATTGGATTTGAAACGGAGGAACCCATTTGGTATATCACCACATTATCTGATACTTGATTTGCATTAGCTGCCATTGCTACCACCATTGAATTCACCACCATGTCAGCTGGGATCTGCACAAATATTTGCTCCTCAAAATTTGTTGGTGCTTTGAATTTTCTCAATTTAGTTAAATTTTGTTGGTTCTTTTGAATAAATCTTTTTTAGTCGTATGACTAATTCGCTTATTTTTTCATATAATCTACTCGTAATTAACTATAGGTAGATTTTTTTGATTTCTGAAATTCTTGAACGAACCTATTTGTTAAAGGTTTTTCTTTTATGAAGCAGCTCCTCTTGAGTCCCTAAATCTAAGTTTGCTCATGTGTGTATTTTTTTCTGAGCTTAATTGAATTATCAAAAGGCAAAAGCTAGAAACCACCCAATAGGGGGTCCACCGTGTATTGCACTTGCACGTTGTTCTTGCATCTCAAGCGCCTACTGATTCTCGTAAATTTTATAGTAGTTTCGAATGTATTTCAAAGGCGCTCTTATACACCCGCACACAAATTATGTGAATTAGCTCCAGAATCCAGACCACAAGGGGTGAAGGTGTATAAGGGCCTATGTGGCCCCACACCCCCAAAAAACAATTAAATTTTTTTTATACACTAATACATATATATATCAAAAATGATATGCTCAAGGAAGATTTGTAGGCAATCACGTAGGGAAGGCCCTATGGGGCCTAGTACGGATCTCGAAAGACTGATCTGAGCCGCTCAAAAATTTTAAAAATGCATTTCGAGTGGGCTTGCGAGCATAAAGTAGCACCAATTCAAAAGCGTAACAAAAAATAATAATTAAGGAGTACAAAAAAATGTAGTTCCTCTAACCATGGAGGACATCATACAACTGTACCAAGAACCCCAAGAACCCAGTTTGGTTAAAGTGTTCGGAGATAAATATAGTGAGTGAGTATAAAATTTCTGAAAAAAAAGAAAAAGAGAAAAGATTGTAAGTGTCATAAATCAAAATAAGCATAAAAGAGTATGATTATAAAGTGAGAATAAAATTCATTAAGTTTTGTCAAATTTTAAAAAAAATATTTAAGTTCCTAATTTCATTTTCTAAGATAACCCATTCCATCACAAAAATTAAAGCAGAACAAGTAAAGGAAATTCTGGTTATAAAAAAATTCAAAAAAGAATATGTTAGGCCAAACCAATGGGAAAAAAAGGAAAGTAGCGAGAGGGTAGAGGAGACCTGGCGACTTTAAAGGCCCTCTAGAAGTCTGAGGTCAGAAGAAATTTTCCACCACGTTACCACCCATTATAGTTCACATAAGACACAAGGGCAATCTTGCCATTTCAAAAAAGTAAAAAAAGAGTACAATGTGAAGGCAGAAAACCGGACTGATAAAGTAGTAAAATACTACTCCCTCCGTCCCAGTTTGTTTGTCAATTATTCCATTTTCTGATACGCCTTAAATTGCTTATATCTTTCAATCTATTACGTTTTTCACCGTTTTAAAAACTTTGTATAAAATAATTAATCGTGAACTATTAAACAAGATCCATATTGCATATATTTGGAGATCGATATTAAAAAATATAAGCGATCAAAAACTGACACGATTATTAAAAAATGACAAACAAAAAGGGACGGAGGGAGTACTACTTTTTTGTACGTGAAGGCCATTGTATTGATGTGAAGTTTGTACTTTGTTGGATGTGTATGATCACCCATTGGGTGGTTACTAGCAACACCCTTTGATTATTGACATGATTGATGGTCAGGATAATGTATATAAAAAATATTTTATTCGGTCATATAAGTTGACTTTACCCCATTCTCTTGCCCAAAGAGTCCACAAGAAGTTTTTTTTTTTTTTTTTCCGACCATTAATCGATGTTTGCACAATATTTAATTTTAAGGCCACAATTGTATCGAGATGTGTGCAAATTGACCCTGATACCCAAGTCTAAAAAGCAGTTGCTCACCACATCTATTATAGATCGGAGATCAATGGACATTAAATATAGAAATGACTTATTATAGCTCACCATATCTAATATAGTTTGTCGATCACCAACGAAGCACGTCAATCTTCCTTTTCCATAACCAACGACTAAGCTATCAAGAGTTCTGCATCCAACAAACAAAGTTGATTTAGAACATTAAGTAAGAAATCAAACAAAGTCAATTTTATGTTTCAACTAATTGATCAATTTCAAGAATTCTTTTTCACCGTTCAGCTCTGTCCAGAGCTATTTTAAAATGGAATGGGATTGGATCTCCTTTTTTTTTTCTTTTTTTTTTTTCTCTGAAAGGAGGACTGGATAGTTCTGTTATGCATATGTTTGGGTCCTTACAGGCCCACTAAATGATCGGAATTGTTCATTTTTTAAAACTCGTGAACATCAATCATGTCAAAAATTACGTTGATCGGATATCTTTTGATACGATTCGGAGCGCATTTATAACTTGAGATGAATAGCTTAAATGGTTACCAATTCTATTTTGCAAACCTTTGTCCTCAATAAATGCGCTACCAAATTACATGCAATTTCATGATATTCGATCAACTTGATTTTTAAAATGGTCAATATTCCCGACAATCTCTAAAAAATGAACGATTCCGAACATCTAAGTAGGTCAAAAAATTGACCAGAAATAGGCATAACATGACCGTAATATAAACCACCTAACAAAAATAATTTGGCTGTGTTTGGTTAGATAGTTTAGTTTAGTTTTGATGATGTCAGTAGGTATAATGAGTGGAGAGAGATAGAGAGAGAAATGAGGGAAATGATGATGTTATCGAAATTAAAACTAAAACTAAACAGAGAAACGAACAAGGCCTTTGTAATTAAAAGTAAGATGAAACTAAAAAGACAGCTTTGTTGATCAATTTTACCTGATACCTTCAACCCAACCGGGGAAGGGTTCTTTATAAGTACTGGTAATAATGGTGGGACGGAGGATGACTAGAGGAAGATTTCCTTTCATTTGCACCAAAAGCATTTCTCCCATTGCCTTTGTAAATACATAGGTGTTCGGCCAACCATATTTCCTTGCTCTGCAATACCAAACGAAAACCATAAATGATCAATCCTTGATAGGATTGAACATAAGTGAAAGCTTTGATTCACTCCTTTAGTTTGAATTTCCTTACTAAATTGTTGGATTCACTTGTGAGGTGCAGGACAATGGCGTCCTGTTGTGTCCTCGATTCGGGCCTTGTCCCAAGATTGAAAACATGATTCAAACCGTTCATTGTTTAGAGTTAGATGTAAGTATGATTGTATGAACCCCGGAAAAGTCAAGACAATCATGCAACTGTAGGTTACTCATCTAATCAATAATCTTGCTGTGTGTTTTCGAATTTATTTTTCCTGTTCATTTGCAAATTAAAAACGTGATTCGGTTGTATAGCTAAAGTACTCATTGAAGCTCACGAAATGAACAGTTTGGATAAAGTTTTTGAGCTCGGGACGAGGCCTGAATCTAGGACACTTTGGCTTGGGCCCCTGGTTCAGTTTTGCATATATGTTCTTGGAACGTCTCGTCACGCATTAACTTAGTTTTAATATTTGAATTAATTCTCATAATATCTCATGTTCATTATTTCATATCGATTGACAAAAATAAGGTAATGAGATTGCTGGTGTGAATTAAGGGCATTAATTGTTTATCAAGACATGGTCACAAGTACCTTTGAATGCCCAAATCTTTCATTGCCAATGTAATTTCTTGTTCCGTAGCCTCTTCCGCTTGGAGCTCGCTCAATCTCTCCGCCATAACTTTCTTCTCCGTGTCAAGGTCTAACCCAGAAACCCCATTTAGCGTCTTGCCCATGTAACAGGGGTTTTCGAGTATAAGCCCGGCCCTCTCGCCAGATACGTAAGCTGAAAAATGACCATCACCATTAAGTTAATTCATCGTTTATACAAAAAACTGAAAAAGTAAAGGGGAAAGTGTCCACTTTGCCAACACTGAGTGTAGCCATGGGCCATGATAAGTGTGTTCTAACATCAGTTGGGGCTTCTTACTGGCCGGCCCTATATTTTCAAGAGTTTCCCTTCCAAACCCACCTCATTTCAAATACATTTCGCTTAAGCCCTCTCCACACATGTCCATTGAAAGAGTACAGCTTTTCGGCAATAAAGGAGATATGTGGCGTCACATCAAGTGGGAGGGAGGCTTTTCGGCAATAATAATGGACACGTGCTGTCACATCAAGTCAAAGGGAGGGAGGCGTCTAGTGCTCTAGCTGCTCTCTCTCTCTCTCACTTTTGATTTAAAAATAAAATAACTTTTGTTACACACATTTATCTTTTATAAAAATTATATATTTGAAATCTACTCGATGATATTTTTCAAATAAGATCCATTATGAATATGAAATTTGGTACATGTAAAAAAAGTTTTTTGTAGCCCTTCTAAATATTCATACCCTAAGAAAAAAGAACTCACACCCGAAAAGAAAAAAATTCACATAACTGAAATGTAGAATTCACGTCACAACTCACACTCCAAAATACAAAATTCACACCCCCCAAAAAAAAAGCATTCACACCCGTCAAATGCAAAATTCACACCGCTCAAATGCGAAATTCACATGTCACAACTTACTCACAAAAATACAAAATCCACACCCAACATAAGAGAATTCACATCCCTCAAATGCATAATTCACACATTCTTTTTGAACAATTCACACCCTCAAAAATGAAAGAATTCACACCCCTCAATTGCACAATTCACACATCCTCTACACAACTCACTCGCCAAAATACATAAGTCATGTTCCAAAATGAAAGAATTCACACCCTCTGTAAGAAACCGTGTTTTAAAATCAATTTTCCGGAAATAAGGTTGGGAAAATGTGAGGAAATGTTTAAAATGTTTAAGTGTTGGGTGGATTTGTGTTTGAAATTAGTTTGGACCCATTTGCATTACACAAGCCAATTTTGGACTTGGAGTGCAATTAATTGATACGTGTTTATATGTGTGGTGTGTGAGAGGAGAGAGGATTTCACTCCCTCTCTCTCCCTTTCCTCAGCCCGTCACTCTCTCTTTCCCTCTCCTTCTCCATTTTAATCTCCTCACACCTCCAAATCTCACTCAATCCCCAAAGTTCCTTCACAACCCCTTCACAAAATCACCTCCTCTACGCGTTAGGAAGCTCGGGTGGGGCTCAATTCGTTCCAGGAGGTGGGTTTTTGCTTGGAGCTTAGTGTGAAGACTAGGGTTTTGATTTTGAGTTGGGTTTCAAGCTTCCACACTTGAGGTAGGGAAATTTCTAACTCTTCTAATTGTAACTGTAGTGTATGTGTGTGTATAGTCAATTCATTGCTAAATTTTCCATGTCTTGTTGATTTGCTTTAGAGAAAACCATCTTCTAGTCAAATTTGTATTGTAACTCATCATCCCTTAGCTCCTATGTTGTTCTTCTCTTGATTTGGGTAATAACATATCCCATTGTTACTTAATTTCATGGTGATGCTTGTGAATTACTTGAAACCCATCTTTTATCCATTTCTTGAATTTGGGGAAAATAACAAGTCTTGTAAATTGGTGATGTGTTGTGTTACCTTGTTGTTGGAACATCTTTTGCTTCTGAATATGTTCATTTGGAACCAAGAAATGCCCATAGAGAAGCCCCATTGATCACCCCTTGAGTTGTAAAATTTTGGATCTGGTGCTGTCCTATCGATAGGACTTCATCCCCTATCGATAAGAGCCTTTCACTTTTCGTTCTGGCCAATCTGATGGTTGCCCTATCGATAGGACTTCATATCCTATCGATAGGAGCCTCTGACGCCCTATCAATAGGACTTTACCTCGTATCAATAGAACTCTCTGATGCTTCAATAGTGACCAATCTTATCTGCGTCCTATCAATAGGACCTAATCTCCTATCGATAGAACACCCATTTTCTTGAAAAATTTCATGAATCATGATCCATTGTTTGTGTCTCGTTTGTGTGAGTTTTTGGTCACATATTAGAGCCCGGGAGGGTCACTTTGACATCCTTGACATTTGGGTCGAGATTACTTCTTTGGATACGTTCGGGTGGCACGAAACACGAGGTTGGCGTGAAACCAACAAATGAAATTAAGATGACAAGACACATGGATACTGTAATGATATTAACGAGCATGAAATGAAGTTTAGAATGTGATAATGATGACACGGGGCCCGAAAGGGTATGCCCGGAGTGACACGAGGCCTTTATGGTACGCCTAGAGTGACACGGGGCCTATATGGCATGCCCGGAGAATAATCAAATGTTTAAAGGGAATGTGATGAAGATGATAAATATTTTGGGACAAACGTGGCCTGTCGTGTGCGTGTCGGATACGAGCCGAGTACGAGAGACGATAGCTGATAGAATTTAGTAGCTTGCAAGTCTCTCAAGTCCTTAAATATTTATCTCTCTCTTAATTCCTATTCCTTGACCTATGCTTTCTTGTCTATCACTCCTATACATTTCATTGCATTTAGAATTGTTAGATTTTTCTCTACTAGGCTAGTGTAGCTCAACCTATCATTTTCAAGTACTCGGCAAGGCACATGAGTTGGATGCTCGGAGTGTGATTGCATACCATGAGGATAATACGATCATGAAGTTATTTTTTTTTTCATCCTTGTACCTAGTATTTTTTGGAAGATGATTATGTAACTTTAAACTTCCTCAATCTTTGACAATATTCAAATTATGTAATAACCTCGATCTTTTAACTTATGAGTTTGGGCATTGTATTCGTGGGTTTGGAACATGTGGAATGTAGACATTGAGACTGTGTATTTGACTATTTTTTTTTTTTAGGGAGAAATGTATGACTTTTGACTTATCCTACGTGAATTATATTTGTATTTTGATTATTAAAAATGAGGGCATGTGATAGGCGCGTGAAATCCATGCATTTAAGCGCCTAAGTAGGGTAGAGTTAGCGCGTTTGTCGTACATTTAATCCTCATTTTCCATTTAATGCGTGCACGTGGTTGGATTTGATGTTTGTGCTTAATTTGCAGGAAATTGGGGTGTGTTGGGCTAATCGGAGTTGTTGAAAGGGCATGCACGAGGATCGAAAGTGAGCAAGGCTGAGGAGACTAAGTGTTGAAGTTGATTTCGCATGGAAGTGATCGTAACTCGTCGCGAGCGCTACAGAAATTTGATGGAGCGCTCAAAAGTAGCACAGCAAGGGTCAGAAATTGAACAGAAGCTTGGCGAGCGCTACACCGAAAGAGGGGTAGCGCTACCAATGATTAGAAGGTCAACCGGTCAAAGGGCGGTAAACGGTCAAGAGGAGTTTTAAGGGGCTCGGTAGCGCTACACCTATTCTTAGGTAGCGCTACCGAGAGGATAAGTGGCATAGAAACGGCAGCGTTTTGGGTTGCGGGGAGTGAATTTCATTTTTATTCCGGTTTTTAATTGTAATTAATAGGGATTCCATATATATACCCGATTACAACTTGAAATTAGGGTTCCAGAATTCATAACTCCCACTTTATTTTTTTTTCTTAGTTTTCTACGGCTGCTCTCAGGATTATTTTGCAGATTCAAGCTTAATTCAAGTTCTTCAAGTTTTTCCAGCATTTGAATTCTTGGTGATTCGAATCCGTTCTTCCCTGCAAATTTGTGGTATCGTGTTTTATTTCTATTTCAGTTATTAGAATCATGGTTAGATCTAGGTTTAATATGTTTGCTGCATTTATTAAAGTCATGAGTGAGTAATTTCGTAGAGTGCGGCTGCGGGGCGAAGGCGCTCCGTGGCTAGTTTGATTAATGTTCTTACCTCGGGATCGAATTAATTTAATTTTTGAGCAATTTTAGAAGACGAAAACTCTTCTAACAAACAAAACCCAGGCATCGCCGGAATTCGAATGCGCACAGAATCTGGTGACAGGTGGTGCGCATTTGTTAGGGATCCTTTTTCTTATTCTAAAATCAATAAAATGAATAATTGTGGCCCGAGTGAACATTGATTAGACTAGTTGCGGACGCTGGGTTCCCATGGCTGTACTCTTCTTTTAAATCCATATTTAATCAAGTTAGTTGGGTAATTTAGTTAGTAAATTAATCTCATTGAACAAGGGGTGGCTACCTAAGAGCCAAGTCAAACTAGAATTCAACACTTTTGAGTCAAACACCGTCCGTCCGTCTCTGTGGTTCGACTCCGGTACTTCCGGATATTGTGCTACACCGGTCGAGAGTCCTACGCTTGGGACGCGTCTTTAGTTTAATTCATATACACCCGGTCGGTCAAGCAGCATGACACCCTCCAACATGGAAGAATTCACACCCCTCAAATTATATTTTTCTGCACATATTTTTATATTCAATATGGGTCTTGTTTAATAGATGTCATCGAGTTGGTTCTAAAAATATTTTTTTTTTCAAAATCGGATATATAAATTAAAAGTTATAAATATTTAAAATTTTAAAAATAAAAAGAAGAGAGAGAGAGAGTGTGTTAAATTCAATGTGCATTTGTCATCCCATCCGTGTAAAGAAAGAGAGAGAATAGATATTTAAGTGTCGGAAACTAACTCATTGAGTACAAAAGGTCAAAAGGACGGGAAGGAGAAAGAGAGAGAAAAGAGAGAGAAAGTTGGTTGTTTGCTGACCCGTGCGTCAGCGTCTGGGAAAGTGGGTGGTTGGCTGACCCGCGAGTCAGCTTTTGGGTTTTCTTGGAATTGAAACACATTAAAGTGCTTGGATGGAACAAAACAGAAAAAATAGGACCGGCCAGTCATTTCCGCTGTCTCGAATCCCCTGTCCCAACTCCCTGTCCCGTCCATCCGAGCCGTTTATCCGTTCAATCAACGGCTTGGATTCCATCTCACCCCTAACAAATCTGAGTCAAACATGTTCATCTACAAATCTGAGTCGTTGATTGCTCGCATGGACGGCTCAGATGGACGGAACACGGAGTTGGGACTAGATTTTCGGGATAGCAGATCAGCAACCTAAGTATTCTGTGTACTTCCCTGTCTCTAGGATTTTTATTTCCTTAATTAACCGTCCCGCAGTTGACGCCGGAACGGTGAGATTGATTTTCAAAGAGTTTTAATCGATATACATATAAACTTGTCTGCACACCTCTAGTCATTAAATGTATGGACCTAAAATTTTGTTCAAATGATTGACATCTTTTTAATTTTTTTAGACTTGCCTGCACGCCTCCAGTCATTAAATCCATGGACCTAAAATTAAGTTCAAATAATTGACCTCTCTATAATTTTTTGGACTTCTTTTTTTATGCGGCTTGTGGCTGTTATGTATAGTTGGTACATTTTATGGTATACACCATATTTTACACAACCTTGTGAATGATCTATTTCAGGATCACACTAATCATCAGAGCCATTTAATTTATTTAGAATATTTTTATGGGCCTTCGCAAAAATTAACTCCTTCTGATATCGGTAAAGACTTGATCAATTCATTGCGTTCTTTTTTTTCTAGGCAAATTTAACGAGAAAAATCGATCAATCACTTACCTATGTCTGATGATTTGTTGTGAGACACCATAATAGATCCCACAAAAGGTGATGTACGTCAAATGGTGTACTGATAAGTGCCAAAATGTACACATTTAGGCCGCCTAATTTACATTTGTTATGTCCCTTATTATTTTATTTAATATCTTTTGTTGTATTTTGGTGATTTTAGGTTCTAAGAGCTGGGTACCAATTTTAGCCGTAAATTCGAGAATTCGCAAATGAGCTGCACATGTATAAAGGAGTCGGCTGGTGGTTGGAGCAAAACATGCAAACTCAAGACTGTTCACCTACATATGCAAGAAAAGATTATTTTTCCATGGGAAGCCCATCACTGAGTGCCGACAATGATAAGGTGCTGGCAAAGCCCATAAGAGACAACTTTGGTTGGCAAACCCATTTTACACTATATTAAATTATCCATTCATCACAAATTGATAATGCATTCCCACTTTGCAGGTGTGATTAAATGCAGTGATGGGCTTCCCATGGAAAATGTACCCATAGTTTTTCTGGGTTTTCCTTTCTTTCTTTCGGGGGAGGTCAATTCCGGGACATGTAAAATGCTGTAAAAAGGAAGTAATCTGATGAAAAGCGTTGAAAGATAATAATACTGACCAGTAGAAACGTGGAGAAGCATCTTTATGTTTGCACATTCGGTTGAGAAGTCCAAAACATTCTTGGCTCCAAGTGTATTGAGATTGAACGCAACATCGTATCTAAATAAAATCGAGAAACTCAAAACTCACAAATATTTTGGTGTACAATTTAAAGAAGATCAATTATAGGGACATATATAGCCTGAAAACACAACTCCGGGCACAACAGTCTTCGGCACTATTGCATGCACATGGGTCTACATACATCCAACGGTTCCAGACACAATTGTGTCCTCGGTTGTGTTATCAGCCTTTTTGTCCAAGAACCAATCAATATAATTGGAAGATAAGATATTTGACTAATGTGTACCTTTCATCAAAGTTGGTTGTCGCAGCTAAATTAACCACAATATCTACCTCTCTCCTCATCTCTTCCAGTAAATTAGAGTCTTCCACACCCAATTTTCCACAGGTGATATCACCAGGGACCAGAGTGACTTTTTCCGAAATTAGGGAATTCAAGCTTGTGCCCATTTTCTCTCTGAGCACCCTGAATAAGTCCTTTGATATGGCCTAAACCGATAAAGTTATTCAAAAAACATTTAAAAACAGAATTTAAATACCCACAAGGGTCAATGACTCAAAATTTCGTCAGAAAGTATGCATGGCACAGATTTGCGTCCGTCTTCCCATGGTTCCATTTAATATTTGTAATCCGTTTTCAAAGATTAATAAATTTCTTTTGCCATTTAAAAAAAAATGGCACAGATTTGCGTAGGTGCCTCTCATGTGAGTAAGAGAAATTAGGGCTGTCCAGCGGATCATCCGATCCGCCAATCCGAACCGATCCGAACCGATCCGAACCATCTGTTGATCCATCCATGAATGTTCGGTTCGGTTCCGGATCGAGAATTTCTTATCTGACGGTTCCGGATCCGGATCAGATCGGATCCGCTCAATAATCCTTCTTTAATCTCTCAAATCTGCCCGATCCGACTCGATCCGATCCGATCCGATCCGATCCGTAACCGATCCATGAATGTTCGGTTCGGTTCCGGATCTTAAAAACCATAATCCGCTCTGAGCGGATCGGATCCGTATCCGATCCGTCCGGATCCGATCCGTGGACACCCCTAAGAGAAATACAGAGGGCTAGTGTGAGGCTGAGTTTTTCCGTTTGATTTTAACAAACCAGTTCCTAAAATCAACCAATGATTTTAACAAATAAGTTTACCAGGTGTTAAAATCATGGTTGATTTTAAGCTAGCCTGAGTGAGAGAGAAATTTCTGTAATGTGGTCCATCTTGAGAATTTGTTTCTTGTGTGGGGTTGCATGAGAGTGATTGATGGTAAAGTAATTTTGAACTTCATTCAGAATAGTACGTTGGCAAGTAGTAGACCATTATTGCCTCATGTAGTGGAAACAAAATTCTTATAAAAAATGAAGGAAAGCTCTTGTCTGTAAATTTACTGTCAAGGGAGTAGTATTTTCGTGATTATCCATTTTTTATGTGCACAAGGGTGGCCTGTAAATTTTACTTTCTAGGTACTTTTCTTGACTATTTTTTTTTATAAATATGTTCAAGGCAAGATGAGGCAGATCTTTTTAAATTGACATGTTCTGGTGAGTTTAAAAAATTACTTCAAATAGCTACCCCTTTTTTGGATTTTTACAAATTGATTCGACTGTACATATGTATAAAACCTAACTTAAAATCCTACTAAAAAGTGATTACTGCTCTTATCATTGCCAAACTAATTTAACATTGAAGCTAAGTATTCTTTTTTTATCAGCAACATTGAAGCTAAGTATTGAAAACTGAATACTGAATATTTAAAGCTAAAAAGTTGTTTCATAAAAAAACATTAATAGCTAAATTGAGATTATTATTTTGATACAAAAATAAGAATTTTCGTTATGCTATTTGTGATTGTTGGCGGCCATGTGTTTCCGGTGGAGGAGAAGCGATGACTACATTTGGTGGTGTGGTGTAAAAATGATAGTAATTATGGTTCTAGCGTTAGATAATGGTGTGGTTGTGGTTGTAAACTTGTAGTGGAGGTGGTGCGATGGTGGTGTTATAACCTAGGTGGTGTGTTTTTTGTTTTTTGTTTTATTGGCAAGGTGGTGTGGTTATAGCAGAGGTAGTCTGGTGGAAGGATCATAAAGATAGTGGTGGTGGTCCAAGTGATTATAATAGTGAGTGACGGTCTAGTCATGGTGGAGGTGGAGTGGTGGTGGTGATGGTGACAACGGTGGAATGGTGGTGGTCACGGGCTGGAGGTAATTAAATAGGGGAAAATGCTAAACGCAAAGAAAACTTACCCAGAAAGTAGCTAGAATTAAAAAATGAGTGGCTTAGATTGACTTGTAGGGAATCTGAGCCACTTATGCATTTTCAAATTCTGGATACTTTCTGTGTAAGTTTTATATGCATATAACACTCCTGTTAAACAGGTGGTGGCCGGGGTGACTCAGGCCACCTTGATTTAGTTTAGAAAGCAAAAAAAAAAAAAAAAAGTAAATCAAACCAAGCTATTTATGCTAACTTTTCTTTTATAATTGTTTACCTCATTTTGGAACCTTTGTGAAGCTGACTTGGCATCTGGAGCTCTTAGAAGTAGATAAAGCTTCTTCACATTTGGTTGAACTCTAAGTATCTTCTCCACAAATACTACACAAAACCATTCAAAAAGGAAAAAAAAATAAAAAATTAGAACTCTCACCATAACCTGTTTAGTTGCTGTGTGCGTGAGAGAGAGAGAGAGAGAGAGAGAGAGAGAGTACTTTTTGCTAGGAAGCCGGTGGCACCAGTGACTAAAATGTTTTTGTTGTCAAGAAACTGGACAACACTACCCAACTCCATTGGAGAAGAAAAATGGTCAGAGAGAGAAGGGAGGAGGGAGGGAGAGAATGAGAGAGAGAGAGAGAGAGAGAGAGAGAATGGAGGTACAATGTTTGGGGCTGTGCTCCTTATGTTATATAGGGTGGTGCACGCAAGTACTCCATCCATTGTAAAATACTAACAATAATAAATTTTTTTGAAGAAAAAGTTTAAACTGTTTTAATCAATTAAAATAGGCTCATTAATATGTAGTAAACTGCTATTTTTTTTTTTTTGAGCTTTTCTTAGAAAAATCCATTATGTTTAAGTTATTATTTTACGAACTCGACTATCATATTAAGACGGAGATAGTATTACTTATAAATTTCCTAGACAATTTTTATCTATAATTTTCCTTGACAGTTTGATATTGACTTTGGTTTATTATTTTTCACCACAAAAAGTTTATGAATTTTAAAGATGTTTTGTATTGGTCATGAAAGCTTATTAGGCTTTTAAAATAATCAAAATAGATTTTTATAAATACAAAGGTACTCAACTCTTTCTTTTTTTTTCCCGGCAAGGCGGTAAGAGAAAATAAACTCAGCTTAATAAATTGGAATATATCCTAAGTAAAATTAAGACATTTTTGTACGTTATCCTATCATATTATCTTATTTGTCTGATTGGTTTAAATCTGCAAACAATTCTGGCTAAAAATAAGCAAATAGTACTAATCAATAAGTTGTAAGAAACCAAACGAATCCTAAAACTAGAAATCAGAATAAAGCTGCAAATAGTACTAATCATAATTTTTTACTTTTTTTATTCCTCCTGCCGAGACGAACCAATAATACACAAAAAATTGATGCAAAACTAAAAACATGAAAAAAAATCAAATAAAGACGAAAAAATAATCCAACTAACTTTTTAGGCCAAAATACACTTAAATTGATACATGTAAATTTATGGAAATCATTCGTTCGAATCTCTCAAAGTATTGTAATGGAGGGCAACCCGTACCCAATTTGCATTTCCATCCAAAATTTTTAGTCAGGTCCCACTTCGGTCTATCCATATACTTTCTAGCTCCATCTTTCTAGCTCCATCACAAAAAATTTACTCCGTAGATCTTTTTTAGAAATCAAAGTATTGTGATCTCTCCATTTATTATTTATCTCTCTAAATATTTTACATTCCTCTATCCACTCATTCCCTCTCTCTCAAATCATTATTTTTTTTCTCTCTCTATTTCTCTCTATTTATTATTATATTTCTAATTATTACTCTCATTTATCTCCCTAATCATTATCCCAAAAATCATTTCTAAAAATCAAATCAAACACTCTAAGAAAACCATCATTACTCTTCCAAAAACTTGAAATCTCAAAATTAACCTTCTCTAAAAAACGCAACGACTGGTTTATAGACTCCGATTCTATTTTCCTTCCACTTTTGGTTTAAGTTTTAATACTCACTCAATTTTTTCCTCGTACTAGTAAAAAGAGACAAAAATTATGTATCTGTACCGAGTACTGAAAGATGAACAAAAATTATGGGACGGCGGAAAGTAGGTTACTTGAAGGTAGCCACATTCGACAAAACCACATGTTTTTCCTGGTGGTTCGAAGGAGGGTTCGGTTTAAATGGTCTAAACGACTCTAACCTACCACGCTGCACGTGTTCAATACTCCTACGTAATGCTCTGAACCTGGTACGTTTAAGGCCATGTACCGACATGTGCATTACTTATAGTATTCGTACATCAAAGACTTTAGTCACCCATTCGAAAGAAAAAAAAAACAAACGAATTTGGAGGGTGTTTGAGAGCCTATTTTTCAGCTTTTCATTTTTAACTTTTTGATTTTTTGGCTTTTTGGATTATAGTCAGAATGAGTTTTGAATCTGAGAGAAGTGTTTGAGAGAAATATATAAAATGTATTTTGCAAAAGTAGTAGTGTTTGGGAGAGAATGATGAAAATGAGTTATGGATTAATTTATTACCATTTTGCCCTTGTTTATGTCTGAAATGGAAAAGTTGTTTTGGGAGAGAGATTCTGGGTGTTGACACCCAGAATGAGAAAAAGAGAAAGCAAAAAAGTGATAAAGAAGCGGCCAAACTGGCCCTTAATACCATCCCCACAGTGGTACCAACAAGGATTAATTAATTATTGTAAGGTAAAAGAGAAAGGTAAGTTGTCATGTTTTAGAGTTGACCAACCGGGATTAATTAATTACTGTTTAAAGAAGTAATTAATCATGGGTTGTTTACCCACAGCGGTACAATTGTATTGAATTTGGTTTGCCTTGTTGCACCAAAAACGTTGTTTTCAGTGTAAAGCCCCATTAGTCTGCGTTTTTTTTATTTATAATCCTGAGAGGCGCCACGACATGAAAAGAGTTCTCCAAGAATGGTAAGGAGAGAGCGATGACGTTTTCTTTCATAACCATGCGTGAGAGATGACGTTTAAAAGAATGGGTACCAAGCTCACGAGGCACGTGGCTCTCGCTACTGTAGGGCCTTAGCTGTGTAACGAACGATTATTGCAGTGATGGTACAATGAGCCCCACAATGAGTGATGCAATCCTCGTAAGTTACGTTACATTTGTAAATAAGTTTATCTCAAAACTAATTAAAGCTTAATTTAACTCTATTGTGATACTATTCAACTCAAACCTATAGAGCGATTATTTTTATTCAACTTAATTTGAGCCACATCTGGAAATATATTTTAAATGGTTAGATTCTATACTATTATATAGAGCAACTTTTTTATTTGGAGAGCCTCGTAATGGCACGTAGCAAAGATAAAACCCAATAAGAGATCGTGTCCATTAGCCAATACAATTAGAAAGTTAAAACATTAGTCAACATGTATTAACAGTCTCTCGATTACCTGATTAATTAAAATTTACTGTAAATATTTAGTCAGCATATCTTATCTTATCGTAAATACTATTGCAGACTGACTTGTCGTGAGCAGGAAAGTGGATGCGGCACATGGCACCTAATTATCCAAGTTTCTTGATTTCTAATTTTTTTTTTTTGCTCTACAAAATAGAAGGATTTTATTCATACTTTTGTTTTCGATTGACAAATTTTTTATTAAGAACTCGATAAAGACTACACCGAGAAAAGAACAAAAATGAGCAAACCTTCAGAAGCCACATGAAGATCATACAGCCATCGGATTGCTTCGATTCCCGCGTGGGCCCACTCGGAATTTGATTTTGAGAAGGATGAACGGCTCGGATCGACCGGATGGGACCCACGACGGCGTCGGCGACGCCGTCGGTACGTGGTCGGTGCAAGGCAATCGGTCCCCCTATCTTTACTGTATTGAAACACATAGACCAACCCAACCCTAAATAATGAGACTCATCCCACAACCCTTAACTCTCTTCCCTATAAACCAAACACTAACCTAGAACACCTACCCTCAACTTAACCACATCAAACCCACAATGCCAAACACACACACACACTCTTGTTGGTATGAAATTAATAGCTCCAGAATTCTGAGCTAGATCTTTAGTCTCTTAATTCCTTCCGGATTACCCTTAAAATCTTCCACCGAGTAGACTGTAGACCTTGATGTCACTACTTGATTTCCTTTTATTCAAATGGCCATCCTTGTCTTAGCCAAGTCCATAATGTCTTTCACCACCCACACTTTGTTCTTAAAGACCGCCTCATTCCTGCATGTCCAGATAGTCCGCAATACTGAGTTCATGGAAACAGGCTTGCCAACACAGTTTTTCGAGGTTCTTAAACCTTTTACTATTCCAACTGAATTGAAGGAGAGCCAAAACACTTGGAGGAGTGACCCACACCAGATTCTACCAATCAATTATTCCAGACCAAATACTCCAAGCAACCTGACAGTGTAGCAAAAGATGGTTTGAGTTTTCTCCTGAACTGTTACAGGAAGGACAAACAATCATGCTCGTTGCTTAGAATTCCTCTTCTAACCAACTCTGATTTGGATGCAACACAATTCTGGGCTGCCATCCAATAAAACAGTTCCACTTTAGGAGGGCAAATATTCTTCCAAACAGTTACAAGTTCTTTGTAGTAATCCATAAAGGCTACACAAATTACAAAGTTGTATATTTTAGCAACTGAGGGTGGCATGGTAGCATTGTCACTCGACTGGCTAATTTTTTGTACTTCTTTCAGTTCTTTTCTTTTCTGGTGTTAAGGAGGAATACCGGCTGACGCATTGTTGTGTCGTCCTGGATATGAAACCATTGTCCAGCCGACATTTTGCTCGAGGAAATTTCTTTTCTGTTGTATTCTGCACTGGCCGTTTCCCTTTTCCTGTACGATTTATTTCTTGTCATCATCCATACCTATTAATGGCTAATTAAACAACTTGCTCAAATCAAACTAAATAATTGAAAATCCCAATGACAATGGAAGTAGAGGCAAACCTTTTTGGTTGGGCAAAGAGGTGTGCCTAACACCTTCCCCTTTCCGTACTCTGGCTTCCAAAATTTAAGAATCTCAATCCGGCTTCTTAGTATCTAAAACCGCCTACTCTAAATAGTTTAGAGTGCTGAGCAATGGGCTCTCATCGCAATATACGTAACACACGGCAAGCCGCAATTGGTGTCATGAGTTCGTGTATTGGCCATCCTGTGTGTGAGTCCACGCCTCAACGGGTAGTATCAATTAATGTTACAGTTTTTGATGTCCTTAATGTTATTCCTTGAACTCGAACCTAAAACCTCACAGCACTGAACCACTGGTAGACGACCAACTGAGCATTGCTCTAGTTTCTGCCTCAGTGTCCATACAGAATGATATTCATTAATTACCATGATAATATTGGCTCTCTCATTTACGTTTTAGGATTAAAGTTGCCATTTGAAGTTTCAAGGTCAGGTTTTTTTTTATAGTCGGCAAAAAAAAGTTAATTGATAATTCGATATGGGTACATCGAGTAAAATAAAAGAGTGTAAACGCCTCCTTCAAGTTCAAGGTCAGGTTTACAAATAAATTATTAAGTTATGGCTGTTGAGGATTAGAATGATGAAATTGAAATTCTTATTGATAAAATTTAACTCCGGGCCGGTATAGCAAATTAGTGCACCATTAATATTATTGAAGGTTAATGGTACGATTTCTGCGGTCAATGTGATTGAGGAGGAATCTTACAGATTTGGTGACTCCCAAGCTTTTGAACTCATTTTCTAAAAGGGAGATAGTTGAGGAAGATGAAGATGACGTGGAAAAAATCAATAATAATAATGGTTTTGATGTGGAGAGGAATATTATTCCATTGGTTGACATGGCAGCCTTTGAGGATATTAATGGTATTCATAACATAGAGCTGGTAGCAGTTAATAACATAGTGGAGAGTGATACATGACCCTTCAGTACTTCAAGACGTAGATGAGGAGAATAATGTGGTAAATTCAAATCTATCCCATGGTCTAGAATCGATGGTGGAGGATTCAGAGGGTCCAATTAATGAATCCAATCAAAATAGGACTGTTATTCTTTTTGAAGGCCAAACAAACAAGACTTCAGAAAAAATAACTGAGGGTAATTTACAGTTAGATGGCCTAGCTGGTTGTGAATCTCAAATCAATTTTAGATCTTCGCAAATTCAACGCATTAATCTGGAGGTAGATTTGAATTTGGAGGATCCGATAAAGGCAAGAAAAGTACTAAGAAAAAGAATTAATGAAGCATGTTCATTGTTCAAGCTCTGGTGATGATGTTTCTGTCGAAAATTTTATCAACTCAGTTGCTAATGGCAGTACCCAAAATTTGGTGCTTCAGGAGCTGCAATCTCAAACAGCAATGGGTGTGAGGTTGGGGATTGAATTTTCAAAGGAAGACACAATAGTGATATCAAAGATGATTGAAGTCCTATAATTAAGGTTAGAAGTCCTGTTTTTATATGGTCGGATTTTGCTTGATTTGAATGGGTTGGGTTTGGCTTTGTTCAGTTTGGGATGTCTATGTATGGGCTTTGGATCTGGGTTTGTTGATTTTGGGTTTTCCGGGTGGCTTTGGAGGGTCTTGGTGTTGATTTCTAGTCCCAGAACTGGTGTGCTCACCTATGTCGATTGATCATCAAGTTAATTTACTCATATCCTGGATTGATGCATATGTTTCAAGGTGGAGGATAGATTATGGTTGTAATTTCGCTTCTTTCTTTCCTTTCTATATTCCAGTATTTCGCTGGATTTTGCTCTGCCCCTTCCTTACACGTGTTTGGTTGTGGCTTCTTTTCACTTTTGATGTACCCTTATCGAGTTTTTAATAAATTTTCTTTGCCGATCAAAAAAAATAATTATTGAACCTTAGTTTCTTCATTTCAGTTATCTGCTTTTGGAGGTGCTTGTAGTAGAGTTTTTTTTTTTTAATCTGGAGTGTATTTTACTTTAATTTGGTTTTTGATATATTCATTTAGAGATAAGGAAGAAGGTTGTAAAGGAAGAATTTCCGACCTAGCATCCAGTATCAACTCTACGGCCTTGTTCCACTAACTTGACTTTTTAGTTTTTTTGTCTCTTTAGTCTTTTTTAATTGATATATCTGAGGAGAATGACTTGTCTCGAAAAGCGTTGAAAATCCAAATAGCCCAAAAATTAAGCCAAGTTAGCAAAACAAGAACTTATATTTCATTTATGCGTGTGAGAGACTTTGTGGCTGATATATAGGGGTGTGGAATCCAAAACTGACATCGGTTCACCGTTCGCGCGATAGAGAAGAGTTAGGGCATTCACAATGGACTCCCTAAAGATGGCTCTTAAGTTGACTGCTAAGGTGTACACATAAGCCTAATTGGGGTCTATTTGACACTCCTAGAGTTTGCTAAATATAGAGAGCATACGTGCACCCAATGGACTAGCAAGAAAATTTTCTATTTTGTGAAGAAAGTAATCAAAAAAGTGTGGGTCCCATAAAAAAAAGGATTAAAAGGGCTTGAGTCTCACTTGGAGCTAGTTACAGGGCTAGTTAGATTTAGCTAATGGGTAGGAGCCATGCTTAGGAGCCCCCATTGGGAGCTTGTATCGGGAGCTCATTGAAGACCATAATTGATCAAATGGCTTGCTAAATTTTAGGAGTCTCACGTAGGAGGCATTTTAAGAGTCCACTGTGGCCAAGATTCCATAATTGTGTTTCCATCGATGTATTTGATTTGTTAGAGGCAAGAAATTGAATTACTTCAGGCTTTCAATCTCCAAGTTGGATTATTGGATATTTCATTTTAGTTTCTTTGTTTCCTCTACTGGTAAGGAAATAATATAGATCTTCTTAAGTGGAGCCCTCAAGTATGAAGAAATATGATATGATTCAACTTGATGAGACTTACGCCAGCTACTGATAAGCAAGGATGGAGCCAGGGAGTGGCTAGTAGAGGCTGTCACTCTTGCTACAATTTGAAAAAATCCTATTATTACGTTGAAATTTTTTATATATCATCAAATTATAACATCTCGCCCCTCCACATATATAGTCCGCCCCCACTGCACAAAAATTCTGGCTCCATCTCCGCTGATAAGGAGTAAGGATTTGGAAATATTCTCGTGGTTGTTGAAGAGATTTTAAAGAAGTGCATGAATTGTATACGTTAAGCATTTTTTTCCACAAATCCTTGGAAGATGTCTTCAAATTGTTTGTAACGTAGTTTGCGACCTAATCGAATGGAATGCCGACAATGCATTGAATAGAAGCGTCGGTTGCATAGTTGATTGGGACCTCATATTCCATTTGAGAAGTCTAAATATAAGTGTCTTATGTTATACATTTTCTACATAGAAAATTACAAAAGACCGACTCGCGTCCCTTCACTGGGATGTTATCTTTTTAGTTACGACTAAACAATAATTAAGTTCTTCTGGTAGCTACCTTAGCAAAGAGTAAAAGTAAATAAGCAATGAAACCAACTAAACCTCAATAATCACCCTATAATTAAGGGTTGTCCGTGATAACTTCTTCGGATTTGCGTGAACTAGCGGATTTTCTACATAGAAAATTACAAATGACCGCGACTCGCATCCCTTCACTTGGATGTTATCATATTAGTTATGACTAAACAATAAGCACAAATAATTAAGTTCTTCTAGAAGCTACCTTAGCAAAGAGCAAAAGTAAATAAGCAATGAAACCAACTGAACCTAAATAACCACCCTATAATTAACACAATTTGGATCTTTTTCCATTGTTCATTTAAACTACTAGTTATCGTCAATAAGTTGTAATGATTACACGTATCTATTTACATACAGTTAATTACAGTAGATATTACGAAATTATGCATAAGTGCGGATATCTCGCTTTTTTTTAAGAAAATTTAATTCGTCTGCAGTTACCCATTTTTGCAACAGAACTCCGAATTGTCTCCTCCAGAATACAACCAACTCATAAGTCGTGGGTCAACTCGATCGATACACCCTACACAAAAGTAAGTAAGACCCTAGCTTCACCATAAAAAGACCCTAGCAGTTTGTAAACACTACAGAAAATTAGACAAATATGGAGCAATAATTAATAATGAGCATCTTGATCAACTTAGGCTTTCAAATGCTTGAGCTTGAAATACAAATAGACGCATGCATATATAGATTGGACACGCAATCTCAGTCAGAGGAATGAGAGGTGCGTAAGAGTCCAACATATCGATCAAATCTCGGTCAATAATAGAAATGAGTTTTGACCTATTTCATATTTCTCCAAATTAAGTACTATCAAACAATAGGGCCCAATGTCATTTCCATCCCTTGTATCAGTGTACACGAATAACGCTCCAATAATATAGCTACCCCTCCATTTCTGTGGTCTTTTTGGAATTCTAAACTCTCTATAAGACAAAGGTTTTTTTTAGTCAAAATTCATCGGGCTTGGTTTATTTTATTTGGTTGTGCTATACTATCTATTTACTCACAAATTTAAGTTAATTGTTTTCATTTTGACTTCTTTCTAATGATTCAGTGCGAACAATAATAAAAAAGATCAAATTATGTATGAAATAATACGGAATTTCAGTAGGGGTTCACTTGAACTCCCTTTTATCAATGGTAGAGCCGCCCATGTGTTTATTGAGATAGGTAAGACTCCTCCTCCGAGAACCGTATTTAAAAATTTCATCTCGTACAGCTCAAGCAGAAAAACACCCAAATACTAGGACAATGGATATGGAATACAAAGTTTGAAACTTCTTAATCTCCTGAAGAAATGAAGTAAGAAGTCTCAGCGTGGTATTTGGTTCTACATACATCACTACATGTGATACCACTTGTCATGGATGATATGATATATCATCCGAAATGACATTATACTAACGAAAACTAATAATTTAGATCTATAGAAATTATTCGTTAGAATTTTGTCCAAATTATGACACACATTTACACTCAAATGTTATGCATTTTAGGCAATATGCAAAATGGGTGCATGTCCTGTAGGCGCAGAATTCGTACTTAGTGGTTCCCAAACAACATATATATTTACATTAGTAACAAAAAATATAGTCCATAATATATGTTGCTACTGCATTGCTAGTTTTGAGAGAGAGAGACGAGATTGTGTCTATATACTACTCGTCATTTAATTTCATACCCATAACTAAAAAATGCTTGATAACTTGAAATTTTAATTAGGGAATTTTTTCATATCTGGAGAGGAACTTTATGGATTTATTCTTTGATTCAAAGGACTCGCAGGGGGCGATTTTATAGAACTTTTCTAAAACAATTTGAAGAACTTATATATCTAGTAACAATATTTTGGGTTATGCAGGGGCTCGGGTTCGCCCCTGGAAGTTTGCCAAGTGTGTGGGTTGAGGATTGAATCGGTTTCACACATGTTTTTCCAATGTGACCGAGCGGCAAAAGTGTGGTTACTTTCTCCTTTTCGATTGAGACTGGAAATTATGCCTCGGCTCAGTTGGGGGAGATGTGGTCTAATTTGGCTAACAACACCGTCGAGATTGGTAAATATATGGGATCGATCTTCTGGGTTTGTTTGCTATTGTGGGGTGGCATATATGGCAAACACGGAATAAATGGGTTTTTAAGCAAAAATGAGTGGAGGAGACACAAATTTTAGGTAATGCCCTCAATGAGTTTTCTGATTTCTATGTGGCTAATGCACGTAATTCCCGAGTTCAAGAGGTCCAAATGAGTGAAATTGATAATTGGACACTGCCACCGATGGGAGTTCTTAAGGTTACTGTGGATGGAGCATGGAGTGGGTAAAACCTGATTAACCCTAATAACGGGCATAGCACGTGCCTTAGTTGATCACCACGAGAGGGGTGAAATAGCTTGGCACCACATAGGGAGTCCTTAAACCCTGTGCCGATCTGGTTTGGTCACGAATAAGGCAGGGACTAGTAAAGAGTAAACTAATAAATCAGGATGCACTAGCTCAGCGTAAGGCATAAAGGATGCCCCTGATATGGCCGAGCTAGGAAGGCTATGTGTAAAGCCTAAACAGCATTCTGGAATACATAATTCAACTCGGCGTGATGAGCTGAGCTATGTCTGAGCTATGTACGAGTTATTCCGGGCTACGTGAAAGCACGGCACTGCCACGAGTAGGGCGGTGAGACATTCCAGAATATTCTACAGCAGCTCCTTATGAGATAAGGAGCAATCCCGTGAAATAAGGGATTAATATGGGAAGTCCTAACGTAATTAGGAATATATTTCATATAGGAAAGAATCCTATATGGAAAGGAAGACCCCTGCTAGACGAGATCTAGCAGGACATGGAGACTCGTCCCTAATAGGAAAGTCCTATTAGGAAAAGGATTCCTAAAGAGAATAGGAAACAGGGGCACGAGATGCCTAGTATGAAGAACATCTACACCTATAAATACAAGGCAATAACCATGACAAAAGGTACGCTGTGAAACCCCATTCATAGGCATTGCAATTTGAGAATTCCAGTACATGATACTAACTTAGGCATCGGAGGGCCTTTGCCAACGAGAGGCAAAGGTGCTCTAACCCTTTTTCTGTCTTGCAGATTTAGGGTCGAATCAAGGAAGCACGTGATCCAGGGCTACGTGGATTTTATCCCCGTATAATTGGCGCCGTCTGTGGGAAACGCTTACAAAAGGTCTCATTCTCTTGAATAAAGATCAACAATGGTGATTTCAGAACCTATTTTGTGCACCCCACAAAGGAAGGATGTCGAAGACGATGGCGGAACCACCCTTATGTACACTACCAGAAAAAGTGCAAAGGTGGACAAAACTCTTGCAGTTCTAAAAGCACCACAAAAGAAGCTTGCCACCAGAAGGTTTAACATAGGGCATATCCCTGAAATTCCAAAGTTTAGGGATACGCGCCTGATAAACTATGATTCTCCAAGATCAAGCGAGCGACGGAAACGCTCAAAGACACCACCAAGAGGTGGGGAGGCCTCAACCCGACGTGAACGGAGGAGAAGCCCACTGAGAAGGGATGATCACAGGCGAACTAGGGATAAAGAAAAAGAGGACAGCCTCGACAGAAGAGAACAGGAGGCAGAAGAACTGGCCCGTGAAGTCACTCGACGAGAACGAGAGATTCAGGACCTAAAGAAACAACTCCAAGAAAAGGAGAAGGATTTACGTTCACGAACGAGATCCGTGCAGTACGTAAAAGAAAGAAGGGTCCATCATCATGATGACGTCTCTGCTGACCGAGCAGCCTCTCCACGAAAACGGAGAGAAAGGAGTGCTTCGGTTGAAAAGAAGGAAAAGAGGAAGCACGCTCAGGACAGATATGAGAGATCTGGCTCTAATGAGCATGTCCCTGAGCAATATGTGAGAAGGAAGGAGATCGGCCGAACGGAGGGAGGCCCCAAAACTGCACGAGAGGCAGGTAAAGAAGCCTTGGGCCAAATCTCAAAGTCACCACTCGCCCACTGGATCCGAACAGAGAAGACCCCGAGCAGGGTGAAGCATTCAGCATTCATCCCTTATGAAACCAGCACGGATCCAGTGGCCCACATCCAACATTATCAACAGGCCATGTTCATGCATGAGCAAGATGATGCTCTGTTGTGCAAGATGTTCCCATCCAGCTTGGGGAAAGTGGCCCTTAGTTGGTATCACAAGCTCCCAGAGGGGTCAATCCTGTGTTGGGCTCAGCTAGCCGAGGAATTTACTGCTCGGTTCCAAACAAGTCGAGCTGCCCCAAAGACCTTTGACGCATTGACCTCTATGAGACAGAGGGGCGATGAGATGCTGTGGCAGTACTCCAAACGATATTGGAAGACTTTCAACGAGATTGAAAACTGCAGTGAGGAGTATGCTCTGTCAACATTCAAAACAAGCTTGCCCATGCATAGTAAGTTACGAGAATCACTTACTATGCACTATGCACCCATTAAAGACGGTGGCCAAGCTCATGGAACGAATCCAGGAGCACGCACGGGTGGAGGATGACATCCTGCAGGCTGGGGGAAGGATTGTGGCTGGTCAACCTCAGCTCCCGGAAAAGAAAACGGTGGAATCAAAGGTGTACAAGAAGGAGTACACGACAGGACGGAAGGACTATGCACAACAGAGGAAGGATAAAGTTGATCCGGACCCCAAATCGTACTTCAGCGTCATGGCAACTTTCAACGTCCCAATCTACAAGATGTTATACAGGATCAAGAATGAGCCATGGTTCAGAAGACCCCCAAAGATGACTGGGAACCCGGAAAAAAGGAGGGCTACCAATCAGCACTGCAGCTATCACAGAGATTGGGGACACATGACTGAAGACTGTGTGGAGTACAAAAAATTTCTGGATGAGAAAGTGGCGGAAGGCCATCTTAAAGAATTCCTGGCTGATAACAAGAATGATGCCGAGCTGATAGAAGAGATGGACTACGAGAAAGGGCCAAAGGGGACAATTCATATGATACATGGATTGGTGGCCCCATATACTAACAACGAAATAAGGCACATTCAAAGGGTGAACGGCCAGGTAAAACAGGTTATGAAGCTCGGCACGAAAAGGCCGAGAGCTGAGGGAGTAATGGAGGCCCCAATCACCTTCACTGATGATGATCTGGATGGGGTACCAGTACCCCATAACGATGCATTGGTGATTACCCTACGAATAGGAGATTACGACGTGGAAAAGATTCTTGTTGATCAAGGAGCTAGTACGGAGATCATGTACTACCATACTTTCAAGAAGATGGAACTCCCGTCAAGTTCATTGCCAAAATGTTTAGTTCCTCTGGTCGGCTTCAGTGCACAGACAGTGTGGCCTATGGGAAAGGTCACGCTGCCTGTCAGGGCAGGGTCGGTTGTTCTTAAAATCGATTTCTTGGTGGCGGACCTGCCGTCCTCCTATAACGTGATTATAGGGAGAACTTGGATGCACAAGATGAAAACCATCCCATCCACCTACCATCAGAAAATAAAGTATCCTGGAGCAGAGGGCATAGAGTGTATCAGAGGAAATCAGAAGGTAGCCGATCTATTCTTCAATATGGTACTAAAGAAATCCCCAAGAGTTGAACTGGTCCAAACGGTTGAAGTTCCAGATCGGCCGACCTTTGAAGACGTTGGAGGGGATCTCGCCAAGAAGATGGTGGAGGGGTTGAAGAAGATACAATTCCAAGAAGATGATGAAGAAAGATATTTCCTGGTCGGCGAAAGCCTCGCCGAACAGGAGGAAAAGGATTTGGTTGCCTTTCTAAGGGACCATATTGACATATTCGCATGGACTCCTCAGGAGATGCCTGGAATAGACCCCGAAGTAATCTGCCACCATTTAAACGTAGATCCTCAGCACAAACCAGTTGTGCAAAAGGCAAGAAGGTCGGCACCACAGCACGCAGACGCTGTGATTGAAGAAGTAAAGAGGCTACTCGAAGCCGATGCCATACGAGAAGTGAGCTATCCGGACTAGCTAGGCAACACGGTTGTGGTAAAAAAGAAAAACGGAAAGTGGAGAGTCTGTGTGGACTTTACCAGCCTCAACAAAGCGTGCCCCAAAGACAGTTTTCCTCTTCCCAGGATTGACCAACTAGTGGATGCCACGTCAGGCTATGAGAGGATGAGTTTCCTTGACGCATATCGAGGATACCATCAAATAGCTATGTATGAGCCCGACCAAGAAAAAACATCTTTCATATCGCCAAGAGGCCTCTACTGCTATAAGGTTATGCCATTTGGGTTAAGAAATGCTGGAGCAACTTATCAGAGGTTGGTCACCAAGATGTTCAAAGATCAGCTCGGTAAAACCATGGAAGTCTATATAGATGATATGGTGGTGAAGAGTAAGATAAAGCCTGATCACCTAGCTAACCTAAAGGTAACTTTCAACATTCTGAGAAATTACAAGTTAAAATTGAATGCCTCAAAGTGTGCTTTTGGGGTCAGCTTGGGGAAGTTTTTAGGCCACCTGGTGACTAAAAGGGGGATTGAGGCCAATCCGGACCAAATCTCGGCTCTGCGGAACCTTCAAAGCCCAAAGACCACAAAGGAGGTCCAAAAGCAGACAGGGATGGCAGCGGCCCTTAACCGTTTCATCAGTAAGTCCTTAGATCGGTGCTGGCCGTTCTTTCAACTTCTGAAGAAGAGAGAAGGATATGAGTGGGGAGCCGAGCAGGAGCAGGCTTTCCAAGGGCTAAAGGATTATTTATCATCTCCTCCCTTGCTCTCTACTCCAGAAGCTGGGGAGCGGTTGATGCTATATCTAGCGGTATCCGAGCATGCAATCAGCTCGGTTCTCCTACGAATAAAGGGGATAGAGCAGGCTCCCGTATATTTTGTGAGCAAGACCCTTTTGGACGCAGAGACACGATATTTACCGTTGGAGAAATTGGTATATGCCCTTGTCACTGCCTCAAGAAAACTACCACACTACTTCTTACAGCATCCCATTACCGTGTTTACTGAATATCCACTAAGGGCTTTGCTTAGGAAAGCAGATTTTTCTGGAAGAATCTCAAAGTGGTCAATAGAGTTGAACCAATTTGACCTTGATTATCAGCCCAGAACGGCAATCAAAGGGCAAATCTTGGCTGACTTTGTAGCAGAGTTCACTCCAACAGTAGCTCCACCCCCACCGACTCTCCACAAGAAGGAGCAACTAAGTCTTCCCGAGTAGCCAACGAGAATGGCCGATCTGGATCCGGAAGAATGGAGGCTTTACGTTGATGGGTCAGCTTGCAACAAAGAATCTGGAGCAGGAGTAGTGCTATTCTCTCCAGAGGGGTTGGTATTGGAGCAAGCATTATGGCTAGGGTTTAGCGCCACCAACAATATGGCAGAATACGAAGCCTTGCTCGCTGGACTAAGGAGTGCCCTAGAGCTCAAGGTAAATAAGTTGAGAATATTTTGTGATTCACAATTGGTTGTTAACCAGCTTTCAGGAGAATATGCCACAAAAAGCGAAAAGATGGCTGCGTACTCAGAAGCAGCCAAGGACTTGCTTGACAAATTCGACAAGGTCCACATTCAACAAATAAGCTCGGGCCAGAATGCGCATGCAGATTCACTAGCTTGCTTGGGGTCAGCAATCAAGACAGAGTACCACCGCACGGTGGCTGTGGATTATTTAAGCGAACCGAGCATTGGCCGAGCAGTGGAAATTGTGATGGAGACAGAGTTTGGACCAAGCTTGATGGACCCAATTGTGGCATACCTACGAGATGGGACCTTGCTAGAAGATAAGAGGGAAGCTCACAAGGTTAAGACCAAGTCCGTACGCTTCTGGCTTTCTCCAGAAGGTAAGCTTTATAGAAAATCTTTTCTTGGTCCATATTTATTATGTGTATACCCAGCTCTCGTTCAGAAATTCCTCCATGAGATCCATGCTGGGACTTGTGGGGGACATACTGGTGGAAGATCCATTGCCCACCGTGCAATATCCCAGGGGTATTGGTGGCCTTACATGCAAGAAGATGCAAAGGCCTTTGTCAAAACTTGTGAGAAATGTCAGAAGTTCTCTCCCCTGATCCGAGCACCAGCTGAGGATTTGTTACCTCTAACTAGCCCGTGGCCATTTGCCCAATGGGGACTGGACATCGTGGGACCTCTCCCTATGGCAACAGGGAAACGAAAATTCCTGCTTATTGGCACGGACTACTTCACTAAGTGGATAGAGGGTGAGGCTTTGGCAAAAATCACAGAAGCCATGGTAGAAAGGTTCGTTTGGAATAAGATCATTACAAGGTTTGGGGTACCTTACTCCATCATCTCAGACAATGGGTCCTAGTTCGGCAAGAAGTTCAAAGCTTTTTGTGCCCAGTATGGCATCAGGAACTATTACTCAACCCCAGCCTACCCACAGGGCAACGGGCAAGCAGAAGCTTCAAACAAAACCATCCTTAAGAGCCTTAAGAAGAGGTTGGAAAGTAAAACGGGAAAATGGCCAGATGAGCTGCCAGCCGTGCTCTGGGCGTACAGAACCACCCCACGGCGATCTACGGGAGAGACGTCGTATTCCCTTGCTTATGGAACAGAGGTAGTGATTCCATTGGAGATAGGCTTGCCGACCATCCGCACCACTCTTGTGGAGTCAGGAGGCAACGACAAAGCCTTGGCCGAGCAACTCGACCTTGCCGAGGAAAAGAGGGAGCGTGCACTTATCACCTTGGCAACATATCAAGAGCAGCTACGAAGATGCTACAATAAGAAGGTACAGCCAAGAGAGTTCAAAGTTGGGGATCTAGTCCTGAGGAAAGTCTTGGCCAACACCAAAGTATCTACTGATGGAAAGCTTGGGCCGAACTGGGAAGGCCCATTTAAGATTGTGGGGATTGCTGGAATTGGGGCTTATCGTTTGGCCGACCTGGATGGAAACCCAGTACCACGGCCATGGAACGTCCAAAACCTGAGAAAATTCTACCAGTAATTTGCATATGTGATTATGAATACGATCACATCCCTTTTTAGTGAATACAAATAAGTTCACATTGGTTTTGGTATCTTGTTGGGATTACGAATAAAATCACCAACATCAGTTATTTAGATTTTTATCTTTATTTCAAGCATTAATAAGATTTCATTTTTTCCTATTGTGGTTTTGATTAATACGAACCAAATATTGTCACAAATATTTGGATTCCTATTGGGGAGCAGAGAGTGTGTGTATTCCAATGAATATTTGTAAAACTCTTAGTATGAAAACACTTAGATTTGCAACGAATATTGCAAAGAGTTCCTAAGTATGAATAAACTTAGATTTGCAACGAATATTGCAAAGAATTCCTAAGTATGAATAAACTTAGATTTGCAACGAATATTGCAAAGAATCCTAAGTATGAATACACTTAGAGATGTGCAACGAATATTGCAAAGAAATTTCTAAGTATGAATACACTTAGAGATGTGCAACGAATATTGCAAAAGATCCTAAGTATGAGGAAACTTAGATTTACAACGAATATTGCAAGAACTCGCACCAAAGATCCTAAGTAAGTAAGTACGAGGACACTTGAACACTTAGCACGGGCATGAAAAAGCTTACAATTTACAAAGTGAAAAGTACGAACATACTTAGAAAACACTTGTAGAAATAACAATGCATAACGAGTACGAAAATACTTAAAGAGAGTACCAGCATTGACAACAGAAGTATCAAAATGTTGTAAAATTTTAATGTACTCGCAAGCGCACGAATTGTATTGAGGTATAGCAATGCAAGTGCGAGGTCGAACCCACAGGGACTTGTGTATTTTTATAGGAAACTAAATAAATTTAAATTGATTAAACCCTAACCTAGTTCCCAAAAGTGTGGTTGATTTGAAAGATAAAAATTAAGTAAATTAACGATAAAAATAATTAAACTATCACGGAAAAGTAGTGGAGATTAACGGTTGGAAAAGTAACTAAGGTTTTGGAATCCACACCCATAAACATATATCAATTAATCTTATGCTGTGATTTTTCTTTGATTTCTACACAGTGATTTAGAAGCTAATCTTATCACCATGGAAGATATTAATATAAGCACTTTCTTATTTGTGACAAAAATATGTTCTCACTCTGCTTCAAAGTTCAAGCCAAAATCATCAACTGTATCCATGGAAGTAAATCACAGTAGATACCCCGTACTTGAATATTAACTTTGACAAACCAAGCAATCGGATTAATATGACGATATCAAATCATGAGAAAAACCCATTCCGATTGAACCCATATCTGATATTCATGCATATTGATTAGTGAGTCAAGAACAATAAACAATGAACACAAATAAGAAAAATCATACGCAAAATATTAATTAATAAGATTTATGGAGTTTCATCCTCAACCCTAGTTGAGAATTTTAGCCTGACATAGACAAAATAACCTCACAAAGACTTCTTTTGCCCATCTTCTTCTCCAGTCGTGTACCACAATGATTTTCTTTTGATTTCCGTTGCTGCGGCTTGGCCTCCTCCCCTTTGATCTCACCACAGCCGTGGTTTATAAAGTTGTGCTCTCCCCCAACATTTAACCCTACTACCTCTATTTATAATGAGGAAGCCCAAAACTTGCTGAAGAAGAATTTTCCTCTACCAAATTTCCAACTTTGGCCCATGGCCCACCATCATGCACGTGCAAACATAAGATTTGTGGTTGCCCATTGTTTCTTCATATGCTGCATCAACTTGCTCACAGGGTTTGTCTTAATTCCAACTTGACGCTGCGCTTTTTTAATCTAACGGCCGAAATATTTTCTTATTGTCATCTTTTTTCTGCAATTTAATAATTTGAAGTGAATGATAAGAAAAATAACAATAATAGTTAATTAAGTACAATAAAGGACTAACAATATGCAATATAGGGGCTCCTATATATCAATATTTTGGACTCATCACAAAATATCAACGGGCCATAGACAGCCGACCAGGACCACACAGGGTCAAAAACAGAGTTCAAATGATAAACTGACAAGATTAACAAACAGGGATCAGGCCTCTTCCCTGTGCTGACCAGCATCAGTGGCAAGATTGGGATCAGGGTTACCAACGGGGCCCCCAGTGGCACCTTCCACAGAAGCAGTGAGATCAGTGACGACTCCATCTGAAAGGGTTTGCTCTGAGTGGAGTTCGGTTTGAGTTTCAGGGTTTGGAGGAGGCAGATCAGCGGGTCGACCCTGAGTAGCTGTCATTTTGCTCGGCAGTTCCATATCAGTCCAGTGAGGGGATGACTCGTCTACGCCAAGCTTGCTGAGGCATCTTCGCCAAGCCATCTCCCAGACAGCATCCTTCACCACCGGCATTTGAGCTCGGTAGTTGTCAGTGATTACTACAATAGCTCGGTCGTACTCCGCCTCCGCTCTGGCCTCCGCTGCAGCAAGTTGCTCTCTAAGACCACGCTCGATCTCCTCCGATCTCCTTCTCAGATTAGCATTCTCTCCCCTTAGTACCTATGTTTCTGCTCGGGCCTCCTTTAGGGACTGAGAGTACTGGGCATTCTCTTTCTCAGCTCTCTCCGCTCTTTTTTGCTCTTTCTTGAGCTCCTTCTCTGCATCCTTGGCTCTCTCTAGGCCAACCGATGCCTTTTGCATAATCTGCAAAACAAAAAATAAGACATAAAGAGGGATGGAATCCTAGGTACGGCGAGAAGGAAAGAGGAGAATCTTCTTTACCTTGGCACTAGATTGGAAGATGGATTTCATAAGGTTGTCATACAAGTTGCTCTTCTCCCTGTCCATGTCTAGGGGAAGGAGAGCAGCTCGGGAGACACCTTATGCAACATCCACCGAGGAGATCTTGTCGACCATGGAGAGGGAGGTACCATCAGGACGTGCCAGAGGAGGAGCCCATGGCTGCAACAGAGGAGGGGAGTCCGCCATCAAGTGACTAGAACTTGAATCCCCTGTCCTTCACCTTCGAGGTAGGGGTTGGGCGTCTGAAGGACTCTCCACAGGACGCTTGTCCCTCTGCTGAGAAGGAGAAGCGATTGTTGAGGCGTCAGAAGGGTTCAAGGGATTGGAAGCAGAAGGGGCCCGTGAGAGAGGGGCACCGAGGTCCAGCTCGTCAAGCAAGTTGATGGGCTGACGAGGCATCTCTCTATCAGGGGAGGGAGAATAACCTGACGAATCGTCTGAGTCTGCAAGAAGGGAAGCCTGCTCGGACAGGGATTGGACGATTGAGCGGTGATCAAACGCTCCTTCTTCTGTTTCTTCTTCTTCTTCTACTGTTTCCCTACCAGATATGCTCGCCTCTTGATCGGTACGGGTGAGGATTGGGATTGCAGTTGGTATTTCAGGGATGTAAGCAAACGTGATTTACTGCTGAAGATCGCTCGGGGCCCGAGCTCTCCTAACTCTTCTTGGGGCTCGGCCTCTTCGGGGTCGAGTACTTCTTTGTTCAGTCGGTGGGCGTGTGGCGATCAACGGGGCAGCTAGAGGCCAGGGGTGTCTCGATCTTGGCTCGCCGACCCTTCTGATACCACCCCAGTACGTTGGGGTGTAGTCCAATAACAGGTGAGCTGTGCGGTCGAGACCAACAGGAGTTGGTGCAAAACCGTCGAAATACAGAGCCCGAGCAATATCCTCGCGGTGAAGATTGCCGTGGATCAGACGGCCACCGTGATTGAGGTTGCTAGCTGCAAAAACAGAGGAAACAGTACAGAAAAAATGATCAACAAAGCCAAGAGATATGAAAAACCAAAAAGTAGTAAGTACAGAGGTCGAATACTAACGTGGTTGGCCTGAGACTGAAGGGCAGGAGAAGCCAATAGTATTTCCCTCAGCATCCTTTGGCTCCCATTTACCGGTGACTACGAGAAAGTCATCCCCCTCGCCCTTTGAGGAATTAGGCAGGTCTGTGATGAGCTTCTACTCGGGGTCCCTGGCCTTGAAATAATAGCTGAGGTCTACTGTAGGGACTACGCTGTAAAGGTAATGTAAGTCCCACCAGTCCAGATGCAGGCCGAGCAGCCTGTTCAGGGCAACGGTACCCATAACTACCCTAACGAAATTAGGGCAGAGCTGCATAGGGTTTAGCCTACACCTAGAGCAAACCTCCCTGAAGAAAGAATGGAAAGGGAATATAAGGCCACCTTCCACTATAAAGATCAAGGGGGCGTGGATTTTGTTTTCTTCCAAGCCTACTTCTCTCAAATCGTTACGATTGTTCAATCTGAAATGAACGTCGTTTGGAATTCCATATGTCCTACGAAATTCAGCTATTTTTTGGGCATTACTAAGGAGGGCTCTGTGTTTTCCCATGGCTAGGGTTTCACTGTTGAAACCTAGGAGAAGAGGAAGAAGATGAACAGAAAACTGAGAAAAGCCAAAAAGAAAGGGAAACGGAAAAATAGGAAATCTGGAGAAAGGTCACTTACGTGAAGAAATGGGCCTAAAATGATACTCCCCGACGAGAACGGAGGGTGTTTTCCAATGAAGAGCGGAGGCGCAGAAGGAGTTTAGTTGCAGAGAGTTTGGAGCGACGGAGATGGTGTTAATTGCTGATGGCGTCTTCTCTCTCTCTCTTGTTTCAGTAAAAATAAGAAGGAGAAGAGTTTTCAAGATAATAAGAGTTTTTGGGGGTAAGTAATGATTATCCTGCCCAAAAACCAATAAAGTAAGGGTGTGACGTACGAGAAACGTCACCCCAGGATGTCCTTTGGGCTTATCCAGCCCCCAACGGGTCACTTCGCATTTAATGCGAAGACGACCCTGCTCCCCACGTGAGGGGGAAGGCATGCAAGAGATGCATCAGGAATCGTTGAAGCTTTGCGCACTGCAGATGAATGACAATAGTAGCAGAGCTGGGGAGCAATTGGAGTGGGTAAAACCTGATTAACCCTAATAAGGGGCATAGCACGTGCCTTAGTTGATCACCACGAGAGGGGTGAAATAGCTCAGCACCACATAGGGAGTCCTTAAACCCTGTGCCGATCTGGTTTGGCCACGAATAAGGCAGGGACTAGTAAAGAGTAAACTAATAAATCAGGATGCACTAGCTCAGCGTAAGGCATAAAGGATGCCCCTGATATGGCCGAGCTAGGAAGGCTATGTGTAAAGCCTAAACAGCATTCTGGAATACATAATTCAACTCGGCGTGATGAGCTGAGCTATGTACGAGTTATTCCGGGCTACGTGAAAGCACGGCACCGCCACGAGTAGGGCGGTGAGACATTCCAGAATATTCTACAATAGCTCATTATGAGATAAAGAGCAATCCCGTGAAATAAGGGATTAATATGGGAAGTCCTAACGTGATTAGGAATATACCTCATATAGGAAAGAATCCTATATGGAAAGGAAGACCCCTGCTAGACGAGATCTAGCAGGACATGGAGACTCGTCCCTAATAGGAAAGTCCTATTAGGAAAAGGATTCCTAAAGAGAATAGGAAACAGGGGCACGAGATGCCTAGTATGAAGAACATCTACACCTATAAATACAAGGCAATAACCATGACAAAAGGTACGCTGTGAAACCCCATTCATAGGCATTGCAATTTGAGAATTCCAATACGTGATACTAACTTAGGCATCAGAGGGCCTTTGCCAACGAGAGGCAAAGGTGCTCTAACCCTTTTTCTATCTTGCAGATTTAGGGTTGAATCAAGGAAGCCGGTGATCCAGGGCTACGTGGATTTTATCCCCGTACAGAGCACTTGATAAGAGGAAAAGTAAGGGGGGTGTGGGTATAGCTGTGTGGGACGAGTTTGGACAACTTGTGTTGGCAGTAGCTAGCCCTTTGCCAAATGTTTGGTCAGCAGAGGTGGTTGAGGCAATGGGCTTTAGGTGTGCTCTAATCTATTAGAGACCGTTCCGAGGAAGATTTTGTGGTGGAAGGAGATGCACAAGGGGTTATTCAAATGCTACAAGGAGTGAAGTGAGCTGTTTCCAGTGTGGATGTAGTCGTTACGTACGGATGTCATCAACTTAGCTCGCTTGTTTCATTCTATTTCATTTTCTTTTGTTCGACGTAATTTCAATAGGGTGGCTCATGTTATAGCCAAATACGCCCTTTCTATTGAGCTTCCTACCACCTGGGATGGAGATTTTCTGGACTGGGTGAGTAGACAGGCTTCCTTGGACGTTTTGCATTTGCAGTAATCAATAATACAATTATCGGTTGACAAAAAAAAAAATGTAGTGTATTGTGGCACTTCTCTAAAAGGACAAGTTGGATTATCGTTTTTCTGATGCATGAAAATTGTAATTTGATTTAGGCTTATCTACTATTTTAGTCGCTACAAAAATGCTTGACCGTTCGGGTGACTTAAAATAAAGACGCGTCCCAAGCGTAGGACTCTCGACCGATGTAGCATAATATCCGGAAGTACCGGAGTCGAATCCACAGAGACGGACGAACGTGTGCAGGACTCAAAGATGACGGGTTCACAGTTTATCTTGGCTCTTAGGTAGCCAACCCTTGTTCAATGAGATTAATTTACTAACTAAATTACTAAGCTGATTTAACTAAATGCAAATTAATAAAGAGAGCACAGCTGAGGGAACCCAACGTCCACGCCCAGCCTAACCGGTATTTACTCGGGCCACAATTAATCCTTTTACTGATTTCAGAATACGAGAAAGGCTTCCTAACAAATGCGCACCACCTGTCACCAGATTCCGTGCGCATTCGAATTCCGGTAATGCCTGGGTTTGTTTGTCAGAAAAGTTTCCAGTTCCCAAAATTGCTTGAAAATCGATTTAATTCAGCCCCGAGGTGAAATACTGATTAATCTAGACGTAGGCGCCTTCGCCCCGCAGCCGCACTCGAAGCGACTACTCACTCATGATTATGCTAATTGCAGAAAACAAATTAAACCTAGATCTAAACATGCTTGGAGATTAAAATATGAAAACAATAGAAAACGATACCGGAAATTGCAAGGGAAAAGTTGAACTTGACTGTTAATACGCAAACGCTGAATGAAGAACTCTGAATCCGTAGCCGAAAACTTGAAAACACAAAACCCTAGGTAAAATTCGTCGCCCCTAGCATGGGTTAAAACATGAGTATTTATACTAAAACTCCTAATCCTAATGAAAACCGAACTACATAATTATGGAATTAGTTCTACGACCAACAAAACGACGTAGTTTAAAATCCTCAGCCATA
Source organism: Vaccinium vitis-idaea (assembly GCA_963854785.1). Lineage (NCBI taxonomy): Eukaryota > Viridiplantae > Streptophyta > Magnoliopsida > Ericales > Ericaceae > Vaccinium > Vaccinium vitis-idaea. Next base: position 26,778,507 of record OY978223.1, on the reverse strand, counting down.
AGCTCTCGGTATCGATACCCATAATAGGGGTATCGATACCGAACCCTTATCCTTTCTTCTTCCGCGTAAGCCGTAGGTATCGATACCCATTTGAGGGGTATCGATACTAAACATTCTGGAACGGTTTGTGCACTTTGAAACCAGTTGGTATCGATACGGCTTATGGGGGTATCGATACCAACTCCTTAAGCCAACCTCTTTCAGCATCCAAGCCTCAAACTTCGACTCCCACGTCCAGCTCCACTTCAAGCCATGCAACAAGCGCGCCAAAATCCCCCTTTTACCTGGGAAACTCATGCAAACACCAAACACACTACCGTGCACGCATTAAAGAGAAAAATGATCATTAAACCGCACGTCTAACGCGCTAAACCACCCTACTTAGGCGCTCAAAAGCAAGCTTCCCGCGCGCCTATCACATCCCCCAACTTGAGCGTTGCTAGTCCCTAGTAACGAACGAGACAAAAATAACAAAAGAAAGATAACGACTCAATAAGGGATACGAGGGTTATGCAACCTGTATAAAATCAAGTGAACAATTTAAATATTATCTCTTCATTACCCACAACTCGATCACATGCATGCCCTAGCAAGAATTTGAATACCTCCATTCCTCAACAAGGTTCAAGATAGAAAGCTCCCACGTGTCACAATATCACTCATACTCGCCGAAACACTCCACATCCCATGTGAGGCGCCTGGCGAACAACGTGGAATGAACAAAATCACCACGTGCCAGTCAAAACAACGCCGAGATATGCAATGGAAGCTCTCAAAACAAGATACCACACATTCATAATTAAATATCACACATGCATGCAAGAGAGTCAAATGACGTGCATCGGGTCAACTAAGGGCTTCGTTAGGCTTATAACGACCATGGTTTATCAAGGGAAAGGGAAACATGCAAAGGGTGACGGCCTATAAAAGCTCATGGTCAATCTACCCAGACTGGCCGTCACCAACACGGATAAACACAACAAAAACACAAATATCACATAAAAACAACCAAAGTTTAACATCCTACAGAACAAAACGACACAAATCAAGCTCAACACAACCACCGACCACACACGGTCACACCACCGACATAAACAAATACATAAAACAGCATAGTCCCCAATACTGAAAAACACATGAACTGACAAAACATAAACGCAACACCACCCCCAGTCCAACCATTGTCCAACTCTGCGTACTACTCAACACTCCTTTGTGCTCACATCTCGAATCATAGCCCAACTCCAGCTCAGTTTGCCTCTTAGGGTTCCATAACTTTGGTGAGTTTAGGTTGGGAAGGTTTAGAGGTTAGGGTTTGAATGGAGAAGAAGGAAAAGGGAAGATGAGAATGATGGGGTGGAAAGAGAGAGAGAGAGTGGGGAAAAATTTGATGGTCCCCCTCAACTTGAATGCGATTTTTTCATTTCTCATTTTTCTTTTTCTCTTTTTTTTCCTTTTTTTTTTTCTGGAAAACTTGTAGAAATTCTTAGCAACAGGTCAAAGGATCAGTTGACCGTCTTTTCACCTCTCTCTTATCATGAAGATGGGTTAATTTGGGAGGAAAAAGGAAATGGATTAAGGTTCAGGGGTTCTGTTTTTTTTAAACCAAAGACATGGCACCCAAAAGCAACATTTTAATTCTCGATGCTCCTTTATTCCAATGATTCGAGGCTTTTAAAATGTGCACAGAGTTGAACCACCAAACTGACACACCGCCCACACACCGGTTTCCTAGGTCTGACACAGGAACTGACACGGACTGGTTTAACATGGGATCAATGGGACACATTTAGTGGTTTTATCATGCAAAGATGGCCTTGTTTCATCCCCTAAACACGTCACCAACTCTCACACATGCATGCAAAATATTTAAACTATGATATGTGGTACAAACGCCTACTATTTTGTGCAAGTGCGGAAAGTGAAGAACAACGAAACATGGGATGCTTTAAGGACATACTGTGCACAACGTGGGAACACCTACTCAAACTTGCTTATGGTGCGGAAAATACTCAAACATGGGTGCCAGATATATGCATGTGAACAAGTTAAACAGGCAGATAATGAGACAAAAATTCAGCATGCTCACCTAACTCATACAAACCAGCATAACGATCGTATCCCCAGACTCAAAAATTAACCAAAAAAAATTTAAAAATGAACCTAAACTAACTAACAACGCTCAAAACAAAAAAAATAAACGTGTACAAAGTACACCCCTTCCCCCAACTTGAAAGTTGCTCTGTCCTCAGAGCATGAAGACAAACATAAAAATAGAAGCATAAGGGAAAGAGATGGACCGTCGGATGGCAGCCAACCATCATGACCCCGACCGATGTATGGGGAATTTGCCATCATTGTTGCGGTTCGTCATCAGAACTGCTCCCAGGATCTGCTCCTTCGGACCTAAGGAGATCCACAGCTAGTCACACAGAGCCGCGCCGAAACTTTATCGGACTGACAACCGCCACATTCCGTGGCACCCCTGCTCGAGGCTCCTGAATGCCTCACTCACTCCGGCGGAGAGGCCCAAACTACCAAGGCTGGTGTGGTAGCATGCTCGTCCTGCAAAAGACTGAAGAACCAACTACCTACTAGGCAACAAATGACGTCAGTACCACCCGCTCGGGAAAGCCGGGCCACAACAATAAAGAAAACAAATAAAGAACACCACCAGACCTTCACGCAGTCTCACGTGTCATACTTTTCTCCCCATCCCCCAACTTGAATTGAAGAGTGGGTGGCTATACAAGACCATCATGGTTTTTTTTTTCTTTTCTTTTTGAATTAATTTTAATTGGGAGAGAGAGAGAGAGATCTTTGAGACGTGGAGGTCGAAAATTAATCAAATCCACAAAGATGAATCCCATGAATGCACCACCCCTCGCTAAGCTTTGCACTAAAAATTGAACTCGGCCAGACCACAAGAAAAGATACTTCGAGTAAAGCAATTGCCGAATTGTTTTAAGAAATTGAAGTGCCCCTAAGTGCTCATGTGGAACCAAATTAATTTTCGAGCAGTGGACATAATTGGCGATAGAAGGAAGATAAACAAAATCGTAATCTTCAACACCAAGAAAATCAATATGTTCCACTACCGTCGACTGTGACTCTTCTACCAAAACCTCCTCCGCCAAGTTTGGTTTCTCAACTAATTCCTCCTCAACAAAGTCTTGGTCCCCAAAAATAAGAGACTCACTCTCAAACCCATACTTCCTATCTTGTTCGTCCATTAAGGACTGCAAATAATCAACTTCAGCGTCCCACTCCTCAGCAATGGGAGATTGTTCGATCGGACCATCACACGGAGGGCAGTGAGCTCCTCGTGCTCTAGACTCATAGGAGCGCAAAAGAAAAACATAGGCAGCGCGGATCAACAGTGGAAGATACATGAGAGGGGGTTCGTCCTTTACATTAGACTCAATGGGGGGACATTGGGCAGTTAGCTCCGCATCCCCTCCAAATTCAGAGGACTGTGGTAAGACCAAGTCAACCTCCTCAACATTGTTAACCAGACCTACTTCCTCTTTCCTAGGAGTAAACTCCTCATTCCCTCCAAACTCGGAAGGTTCCTCCAAACGATCATCAACCCGTCCCTCACTGAAAAGTGGGTCGACTTCCTCTCTTCTATTTACTTGAGGCGGAGAAGGAAATGTCTCCCACTCCTGATGGATTTGTCCCACTGCCTCTGTGAGTTGAGTCAACTGGGACCTAAGGTTCCCAATTGCTTGGGTGGTTTCCGCGGTGAAGGTCATCTGCGATCTCACAAGAGTCTGTACCCTCTCCTCAAGCTTCTCATCATGAGGGGGATAAGTCAGCTCTGGGGGTGGGCCCGTAGAATAAGGATCAAACCCTTGCGGGTCTTGGAAAAGGGGGCCAAATTGGGTCATGTGATCCTGGACAGGTTCGAACGATTGTATTTCTTGCAGAGGCAGAGGCAGTGCCTGTGGTGGCACTGGGGGTTCGGAATACCACCCTGAAAAAGATGGGTGGTGGGACCACCCTAGATTGTTCGTATTTGGATATGGATCCCACCGCTGATTAATAACACTCTCCCTAGCCTGATTATTTCGATAAGCTTCCTTGAGTGCATAAAAAGCGGAGCAGGTATAAACAGAATGCCCCCAACACTCACACATCTCACAGAATTCTTCCATTCTCACCTCGTTCACCCAGTTGTTTCCTTACCACACTTTTTTTTTTTTTTTTCGACTCGACTCAAGACACAAAATACTTACCACTCGACTGACACTAGATGACTCAACGTAGAAACAAAAAGATGCTAAAAAAAACAAAAGACACTTTTTTTTTTTTTTATTGACTCAGATAAAAACACAAGGATACTAACCCGACCCAACTTCTTTGAACACACGTTGCCATCCCCGGCAACGGCGCCAAAAATGCTTGACCGTTCGGGTGACTTAAAATAAAGACGCGTCCCAAGCGTAGGACTCTCGACCGATGTAGCATAATATCCGGAAGTACCGGAGTCGAATCCACAGAGACGGACGAACGTGTGCAGGACTCAAAGATGACGGGTTCACAGTTTATCTTGGCTCTTAGGTAGCCACCCCTTGTTCAATGAGATTAATTTACTAACTAAATTACTAAGCTGATTTAACTGAATGCAAATTAATAAAGAGAGCACAGCTGAGGGAACCCAGCGTCCACGCCCAGCCTAACCGGTATTTACTCGGGCCACAATTAATCCTTTTACTGATTTCAGAATACGAGAAAGGCTTCCTAACAAATGCGCACCACCTGTCACCAGATTCCGTGCGCATTCGAATTCCGGTAATGCCTGGGTTTGTTTGTCAGAAAAGTTTCCAGTTCCCAAAATTGCTTGAAAATCGATTTAATTCAGCCCCGAGGTGAAATACTGATTAATCTAGACGTAGGCGCCTTCGCCCCGCAGCTGCACTCGAAGCGACTACTCACTCATGATTATGCTAATTGCAGAAAACAAATTAAACCTAGATCTAAACATGCTTGGAGATTAAAATATGAAAACAATAGAAAACGATACCGGAAATTGCAAGGGAAAAGTTGAACTTGACTGTTAATACGCAAACGCTGAATGAAGAACTCTGAATCCGTAGCCGAAAACTTGAAAACACAAAACCCTAGGTAAAATTCGTCGCCCCTAGCATGGGTTAAAACATGAGTATTTATACTAAAACTCCTAATCCTAATGAAAACCGAACTACATAATTATGGAATTAGTTCTACGACCAACAAAACGACGTAGTTTAAAATCCTCAGCCGTAAGCTCTCGGTATCGATACCCATAATAGGGGTATCGATACCGAACCCTTATCCTTTCTTCTTCCGCGTAATCCGTAGGTATCGATACCCATTTGAGGGGTATCGATACTAAACATTCTGGAACGGTTTGTGCACTTTGAAACCAGTTGGTATCGATACGGCTTATGGGGGTATCGATACCAACTCCTTAAGCCAACCTCTTTCAGCATCCAAGCCTCAAACTTCGACTCCCACGTCCAGCTCCACTTCAAGCCATGCAACAAGGGCGCCAAAATCCCCCTTTTACCTGGGAAACTCATGCAAACACCAAACACACTACCGTGCACGCATTAAAGAGAAAAATGATCATTAAACCGCACGTCTAACGCGCTAAACCACCCTACTTAGGCGCTCAAAAGCAAGCTTCCCGCGCGCCTATCACATAGCCACTAGACTCCCAACCTCTGGGGGGTACAAACACGACGCCTTCTCGGCGGTCAACTTAATCTCTAAAGGATCTTGGTACAACACACCTTCGACATGCTCTTGGACGAGTGTGTCGATCAAGCTCACCTCATACACATCCTCATCATCCTTGACTCGGCTGTCCACATTGAAAACATTCACCTCTATCTTTAAGTCCCCAAATGATAATTGGACTTGTCCAGTTTCGCAATTCATTACAGCCCTGGAAGTGGCTAAAAATGGACGGCCAAGGATAATGGGAGTCTTCTCAAATACTTCCAGAATTAGACACGTGTCCAAAACAATGAAATCTACGGGGAACAGAAACTCCCCTACCTGAATCAACACATCCTCCACTATCCCCTTAGGAATTCTCACACTCCGGTCAGCCAACTGTAGCGTGACCGGTGTGGCTTTAAGATCACCTAAGCCTAATCTCAAGTATACCGAATATGGGAGTAAATTGACACTCGCTCCCAAATCCAGCAAGGCCTTATCAAAACTCTGACCCGCAATAGCTATGGGGATGGTGGGACAACCTGGATCTTTCCGCTTAATCGGAATATCAGCTTGGAGAATGGAGCTCACTTGCTCCGTCAGAAGCACATTGTTCTAACTCTTAGTTCTCCGTTTTGACGTGCACAGCTCTTTTAACACCTTGGCGAACTGAGGAATAGCGTCAATGGCTTCCATTAAAGAGATAGGAAATTGAACCTTCTTGAACAACTCAAGAATATGGAAGTTCACATTGACATTCGGCTTTGCCACCAAGCGATGGGGATATGGTGCAACGGGTGGCAATGGAGTCGTGGGGGCCGCAGGTGCGGGCACCACCACCTCAGGTGACTCCGATTCTTTCTTTTCCTCAGTATAATTCCCCACGTCTGGAGCAACTACTCGTGCAGCGACCGGCTCCGGAGGTGGAACCGGTTTTTGCTTCGGAGGGATCGTATTATCAATCACCTTCCCACTTCTGAGAGTGGTGATTGATTTTGCTTCCTCCAGCCTGGGGTTCGAATTACTTGTGCCTGAACCATCTCCCAGATAATTAGAACCGACAGCATTGGTGTAAGGTTGAGAGGGAAATCTTCCCCTCTCCTGTTGGGATTGCCCAACTGCTGCCGTCAACTGAGTCAATTGGGACCTAATGTCTCCTATGGCTTGCTTAGTCTGCTCAGTAAAGCTTAATTGAGACTGCATGAGAGCCTTTAACATGTCATCAGTCTGCTTATCCCTCGGTGGATGATTTATGCCTGGGGGTGGTCCAGAATATGAAGGACCGTACCCCTGCTGATTCTGTGAGGGATAACGGTATTGGGACATTTGGCCTTGCTGAGGCCGGTATGGTTGCACCTGTTGTTGAGGTGGTGCCTGGGGTGGCACTGGTGCTTTAGGATCTCTCCATCCCAGGGCTGGGTTATGAGCCCAGCTCGGATTATAGGTGTTTGAATACGGATCCCAACGTTGGTTCACCGCATTCACCTCAGCCTGGTTACTTTGGTATGCCTCCTTAACCATCGGAAAAGCGGGGCAAGCAGTCACTGAATGCCCCGGACACTCACAAAGCGCACACACCTCCTCAACTCTCACATCATTCACCTGTTGGACTTGCTTCATCCGCAAGTCCTCCATCTGCTTGGTCAATCTATCCAACTGAGTCTGGACGGTATGGTCTCTCACACTCATGGGGAAAATACCGGACCCACTGGGTCCCTGTGCAGCTATGGCCCTGTCAGCGAGGTCGGAAGGTTCCCAACTTCGGTACTTATCGGCCAACTCCTCTAGGAAATCCCATGCCTCATCTGGGGCCTTATCTAAGAAATCTCCCTCCTTACAGAGGTACTCAATCTGCTGGGCCGTCGCAATGTTTAGGCCCAACTGGAAGAATGTCACCAACTGGTGTTTCTCATACCCATGGTGGGGTAGAGACAACAACAAGTCTTTAAACCTCTCCCAGCACCTCAGAAATGACTCGCCCTCTTTTTGCCTAAATGACTGGATTTGGCGAGTCAGGTGCTGTGACTTGCTCTCCGAGAAATATTTCCTATAGAACAGCTCCCTAACAGCGGTCCATGTCGTGAGAGATTGCTCCTTCTGCATTCTGAGCCACTTGTCCGCCCCATCTTTCAGAGAAGCAGGGAAAAGCTTAAGGCAAGCGTTTTCCCATTGGGTAGTGGTGGCTAGGGTGCGCACCAACCCCTCGAAGTGGCGGACATGCTCCTATGGGTCCTCATTCTCCCTCCCGTAAAAGAGAGGAAGGGCATTGTGGGTTCCCGGTTTCACAGTGAAAGCGTTGCGTGCCTCCACAGTCTCAGTTGGCAGAACTATTGGGCCACGAGGAGTAGTCCTCTCGGGATGGATGTAATCCCGCATAGTTCTCTGTTCCGCCATCGGTGGTTCACTCTCTAAGACGAACAATGGATTGGGAAATTCTATGAAAATGTCATCTATGGGAATGGATTCAGGTGGACCTACGGAAGACTCGGACTCAGACTGACTAGACTCAAACTGGAATCCTACTGACTCAAACTGAGACTCAAGTGGAACTTCTACCAACGACTCTCTATCTATCCTAACTAGACGCTTAGACGGGTCTCGGAAGAAGAGCGGGTCCTTTACCTATCTTGACTCAATTTTAAAAATAACAACTAAAGATTTACCTAAAATTTTTTTTTTTTTTTTTTTAAGGATAAAATTAAAGCTAAAATTCAAATAACACTAACTACCCGAATTCTTAACACCTCTTGCCTTCCCCGGCAACGGCGCCAAAATTGCTTGACCGAAATCCTATACCTAAATTACTGGGTTGCCCCAAGCGTAGGGCGGAGACCGGTGTAGCACAATACCCGGTAAGACCGGAATCGAATCCACAGAGAAGGTGGAAAGTGCTTAACTAAAAACTCGGGATGCTAGTTTAAACACGGCTCTTAGGTAGCCACCCTTTTTGGTTTGATTGGTGAATTAACTAAATTAAGAGGAAACTGACTTTGATTAAATTAATTAAAAGGAAGTACGGTCGTAGGGTTCATAACACGGTGACCAGGTCCGGACGTTTCATGCTCCATTCATTGTTTCCAAGAAAACGGTTGATTTTAGAGAGAAAAGGTTACCCCGAAAGATGCGAATCCTTGCGGTCGCCGTTGCCCATGTACAGTGAAGAACAAGTTTTGATCCCCCGTTCCTCGCATTACATGGGCTCCAACGAAGCTCAGATTCGTCCGACGGAAGCGCTTAAATAATCCTAAAATTGCTTTTTCCATTATTCGTGTAACAATCGGAGTAAGAACAAATCCGTCCCTGGCCACGGCGTGTTAATCACCCTGCGATCATACTTATGAAACTACTCACTCATATTGAACAGAACAACCAAGAATATTCTGAAATTAAACATGCTATTTTACTCGAATATGAATTAAAACAAGATTTGAGTCTCAGAACGCGGACAAACTCCCGCAAACTGAGATTAATGTAAAGAAAGTAGAAAGTTACCGAAAGCAACACGAGAATCAGCGAACAAAACTGTAAACTTCAATCCCAAAGTCTCCGGAAAGTTGAATCTCCGAAGGAAAAACGGCTGCGAAAACTAGACGGAAAACTAACAAAGTTCGAACCCTAATTCGACCTAAAATCGGAGTATTTATCTCCCCCCGAAGTCAAAACACGTGGCAAGGTCAACCGCTGCTTTTAGGGCCCTCGATATCGATACAGGGAAAGACCTGTATCGATACCCATACATTCTGTTCAGCTATGGGTGCTTGGGTATCGATACAGGACAAACCCTGTATCGATACCGACTCCTCTAAAATGCTTTTTTGCTTGTTTGCTCGTCCTTGCTTGGGTCCCACCGGTTCCCGACATGCCCGACCGCCTTGTATCCACTTTACGTGCTCCTCCGACCTGTTTCCTACAAAACAACCAAAAATACCAAAAACACAAGACAACACCGCATCAAGTGGAAAATGGAATAAATCGCGCCTCTAATGCGCTAATTCGCCCTACTTAGGCGCTTATATCTGTGATATTGCGCGCCTATCAATATCCACCTTCCAAATCCCTCTTCTCAAAATACCTTCCAAACACCTCACTAACAAATCCACCCTCCTTATGAGGTGAGGTCACCCTCATTATCAAATCCACCCTCATTACAAATCCACCTTCAAATCCACCCTCATTACAAATCCACCCAAATTAACTCCGGCATCCAAACGGGGTGTAATTGTTGCCAAAGTTCCAAAAGTGGATTCATTTTGTGCCACTAACATTTTTGCAGTGGGCCTCAGCCCATTATTAACTTTCCGAGGAGCAAAAATGGGAGTTTAAACGTGTGCTTTTACGTTTGCATTGGGCAACGAGAATTTCTTTTAACCATTACATAATTTTAAGGACGATAGTATTTTTATTTTTTATTTTATCTTTGACTAGTTGGCGCCTCCGTGCACGTACGAAGTCTCATGTTCGTTGTTATTTTGGGTTAGTATGCTACTCCCTCTGTCCCTTTTTAAATGTATTATTTTGTAAATCCAACTTATTAAAAAAATATCATCATTACACCTTTCACATCAATTTTTTCATTCACTTTACAATTTTCACATCAACTTTTACCTCTACTTTCCAAAATTATCCTCCACTTTTACCCACTAACTTTTCAAAAAGGCAAAATGATAATTGTACAAACTTTTACCCATTAACTTTTCAAACCACACTTATTTAGAGACAGCCCAAAATAGAAATGTCTACATTTAAAAAGGGACGGAGGGAGTAGTTTTTTGTGCTATTTTTCTATTGTGATACATTTATTGAACTAAGATGTTTGAAATTTGTCTCACATGGTATCAAATTTAATAACCTATATTAGATGAATAATCTAACAGATAGTGTAACATGAAATCTTAAAAATCTAGAGTGTAATACCACAAATAATGATAGGTTAGAGCATCCCCATAGACTCGGTAAATTTTTCCCTAAAAATGGTAGTGAACAGTGCACATTTTTCATTTTACCAATCCACGTCTCTTTCAGAACTCCAACAATTCCTCTCTATTATCCTCCCTATTTTAATTAATGGGTTTGTCTAATGAGTTTAGTGGAGAGAGAGAGAGAGAGAGAGGGAAAGAGTCACATGTGGAGAGAGAGAGAGAGGGGGGGAGGAAAAAATGATTAAAAAATGAGAAAGGGAGTGAACAGTGACTCCTCAAATGGGGAGGAATTTGGGGAGGCATTCAAATGAGATAGAGAGGTTTGTATTTTACCAACCTCTTTGAGGAGACTGTTGGAGCAAAAATGTATGACTTGGCTGGATAAAATAGGGATAGGGAGATATTTAGGGAGCTTGTTACACTTGCTCTAAGCTGAATAATTAGGATTTTCTGTTTTGAATCCAAGAAATTAGAAAGCACAAGTTGATGGGTAGACAATGGGTAGTCACATTTTAGATTTAGAACAATATAAATAGATAGACAATGATGGCATAGAGAAACAAATACTAAGGCCTATTTTGGCCAAAGTAGATAAACAAGCTTTTTGCTTTTTTGCTTCTTTCTGACAAAAAGTCAAAAGCAAAAAGTGGATTGATTTGGCTACTTTTTGTTCTTGTTGCTTTCACCTCTAAAATTGTAATTGCTTTTTTTTTTATTATTGATTTTTGCTTATTGTAAAGTTGCTTCTTTAAGTCAAACTCTATGACTTTTTGAATTCCAAAAAATCAAAAAACTTGCTTTTCTAGTTTGGCCAAAATAGGCCTAATTGATGTCCTCGTTTCATCATTATTGGAAGAAACAAACCAGAAATGATACATTTATAAACACTGATAAGAGAGAGAGACTACCCTCCTTTTTGGCTTTCTAATTTTTAATCATTTGATTAGGGAATTGATATTAGCACTCCCCATTTTGATATTGGCACTCCTCATTTTGTCTCAATTGGTTAAAATTACTAAATTACCCTTGTACATTATAATTACATTTTTATTTTGCTTTCGAAATACAAGAGTGGTTTACTAATTTCACCTAATAGAAAAAAAATGTGTCAATATTAAAATAGGGAGTGTCAGTATCAATTCCCTTTGATTAAGGGCGTACATTAATTCTAGGTGATTATCTTGTGTACATTAATTCTAGTTATTATTTCATCTTTTTGGTATCAGAGCCAGATGGCTCATTAATTTCTTGGTTCATATATGGGTATAGTATAGCCATGACTCAGTTGCAACAAAATACAAATAACTTTATGTAAATATATTTATCATATACATAAAATCGGATATACAGAATGTAAGGACCAAGTTCCGGAGTTCTTTGTTTTGGCAATTCCGTTTGACAAAACACACAATTACATCGAGTTGTAATTTTATTTTTTAGAGTGTCTGTTTAGGTGTGTGTGGACGCACCTCCGGATTGGGTTATCGATTCGGAGTCGCCACCCGGGTTTTAGCGGATCGTACCCGAGGAACCGAACATCGATTGACTCATGCCTCATTCAATGGATAAGGATTACTGGCCCGTCATCACCATACTATCTTAGGTTCGGGGGCTCAGTTACGAAGGGGGAAGGGTTTTACGGCACCCCCCTCGCCCGGGTCTCTACTTGACTTTTGTGGGATTACGGGAAATGTTTATGATTCAACTTTGAGCAAGTACGGGAAATGGGGAATGGGAGCCATATAACAATGATAAGCACAACAATGGAACTTAGGTGTATGCATGTGCTTCGTGAGTCTACATGAATGGTGAGGATGAGCGAGTATGAACTATCAAGTACATCAAACAGTAAGCAATGATACAAGGATATACAGGGTATCGACAAAATTATCAAAACAACGCCAGAAGCCAACACAAAACTAGACCAATCTGATCCCTCTGTTAAGGGCTTGAGCGCTCACAGATAGGACTTGAGCGCTCACAGATAGGACTTGAGCGCTCAAGCTCTCCTCGACTCAAACATGCTTATGATGCTTCCCGTGATCCTGACTTGATGAAAACGCATTTTGATCGCCATTGTTTGTTCAAAAACACCATTTTACTCACTGGACAGATTGACATAATCACACAACCATGGTTTTAAAACTAATGTATGGACCAAAAATAGGGCAAACAGTAGGAAGAATGAAAGCTCAATGTTTTGGAAACTTTGCAAAATACTCTGAACACAAAAGCAAGTTGGAGTAAGCAAATGATTTGACTGGACCAAGAGACGACTTGAGCGCTCAAAGGAGTGCATTGAGCGCTCAAACCACCCCCTGGATTTGAGTCTTTCTGCAACATGCTGCCCTCATCCGGATCACAAACTAGTTAAACATGACATGTGGTGATGCAAACTGTACTGAAACTTCAACAACTTGGATAAAATAAACTTGAGGTGTTCATGTGAGTAGAAAGTAAACATTAGACCGCATATGAGCATGATTAGAGTGAGAGAAGGAGAAGAGATCAGGTTGGCATAGCCAAACACATCAACACACACACAGTTTGAGATAAGGTTGGCTTAGCCAAACATCAACACACACACGCTTCGAGATTAGGTTGGCTTAGCCAAACATCAACACACACACACTTCACATACGCCCACACACACATGCACACACACCTCACAAACTGAAAACAGAACACAGAACTGGAAGTAAACAGGATTCAACTTCAAAACTGAGCAAGGTTTGAGCGCTCATAATGCTAGCCTTGAGCGCTCAAGCCCCATTCAAGGGTTGTGAGCTTCTGTGATCTCTGATCATTCTTTAATGGTGACTTAAACTTAAAACTTTCTGATCATGTTTGAAAGAGTGGGATGCACTGTTTTATTCATGAAATAAGATAATCCATGACTTAATAAAGGCAAAACATCACTTTTTATGGCTTTTGGGTTCATTGATCGATGATCAAAAGCAAGATAAACTGGTTTAAAACTTATTGAACCAACCAGTGACCATAAAATGATATTTTCCAGATAAAGCTTGATCAGAAACAACAGAAACACAATCAGTATTCAAAGGGCTTGAGCGCTCATAGTCTTAACCTTGAGCGCTCGAGCTGTTTGGAATTGGGTTTTTCAAAGATCATTTTCTTGCATATCTAAGACCTTGTGAGTCCATTAGAGGTATAGAGGACCTCCATGAACCCACTGGTCTCCCTTAGGAGCACCAAACCGTAACTCTTTACATGGATTTCTACCTTTTTGGCTTTGGTTTGAGCTTGAACTTGGGGTTTGATGAATGATTGGGTTGTGGCTGTGTTTGTATGAACAATGTGGAATGTTTGATCAGTTTATGATGGGTGTGGAGTGGCTTGAGTTGACTCGAAGTGGATGATGGTGTATTCTAATGAAAGGGTTTGATGATCAAAGGTGAGTTTGATGGATGAAGAAGATTGAACTTGGAATAATGAGTTGATGCTTGCTGGAAATGTAGAGTGAGAGTGAGTGAGTGATAGCTCAGATGATGAGAGTGTGTCTAACCTCTCTAAATGATGTAGAAGGTGGGTTTTTATAGAGTAAAATAGGGGGTGAAGTGTAAGGATTTGAAGTGGAGGACCTAATGAGGTAATTGAGGCCTACCCTGGGGTCTATCAGTTGCATGCGAGCAACAGAAAAATGGCTGGGTGGCAGCATTCAGTTGGAATCTCATCATTAGATACTCTGCCACCGACAGACTGGACAGAGGTTGAGCGCTCAAACAGGGGGTTTGAGCGCTCAAGCCCACTCCAGTACAGTGGTTGGCTCTGGTTTGTTTTGGTATTTTGAGGGGTATTTTGGTCATTTGGGTTGGTTTAGGTTATTTGGGGGTGGTTTGGGATGGTTTAGCTTGTTCGGGGGAAGTCCAAGCTCTTTTCTTAACCTCAAGGTGTTCACGGTTGGTCTATATCATCATTGGGAATGCTTGATAAGTTTCTCGGGTCAAAATCGGGGTGTCTGCAGTTGCCCCTCTTGGATGAAACTCCATACCACTTCTTGGTATGAGTTGCATTCAAGACAGAGACATCCCGATCCTTTCCCGAGCCTTTCTCAAGCTGCAAAGGAAAACATTGAAATCACGGTCGCGCCACTCGGGCTGCCTACGTACCCCATTGTAGGGATCAGACCGGCGTAGTTCTTGGGGGCATGTATACAAATGATTATGATTCTCGTGGATCAACAAACCTTCGTGAGTTGAAACACTAAAACAAACAAATGATTTCACGCGAATCGATGGCTTCCCGGGTCGAGACGCTAAAGCAAACAAATGATTTCACGCGAATAGACGGCTTCCCGGGTCGAGACGCTAAAGCAAACAAATGATTTCACGCGAATCGACGGCTTCCCGGGTCAAAATCGGGGTGTCTACAGTGTGGAAAGGAATCATCTCTTTATGTAATGGTTGAGAGTGCGATAGTATATTTTTTAGTGGTGAGTTGGGTAGGTTATTTTACTAGTTCAGAAGTTGCTCAAGACTTGCTCAAGCAACATATCCAGCAACTCTTCTACCAAGAATAGCTCTCAGGACTTGCTCGAGCAACCTGTCAAGCAAGTTAGGCGCGGACAGCTTCTATAAATATCGATGTGCTAGGGTTTTTTCATTATCTCTCATACTTACAGCAACCGCACTTTTTGGGAAGAGAGAGAAAAAGGTTTCTTCATCTATTGAGTGATTATAACCTTGGAGTTTCAAAACAATCGAACAATCATACAACTACATGTTCATCTCCAAGAAGTTCTCTACAATGTAGAAGTGATTTCGAGGGAATACTTTTGGTGGGATTCCGAAAGTATCCAAGGAAGGCTTGTGCGATTCAAGGCGTTGGCGATCAAGATCACTGGGTGCGGTGTACGTGTGACTCGGCAGGTGATACTTAGAACGTTGTGAGGATTTACATCGTTTGGATAGGTATATCTGTAACTGCACAATGAGTATAGTGGTTTTGATTCCTTCCCGTGGTTTTTTACCCATTTAGAGTTTTCCACGTATATCTCTGTGTTGTGGGATTTGATTGCTTGCGTAAATTTCTGCTGGTAGTATTAACTAGTGATTCGCATTCATACTGTTAGGGTTTTTACGAATTTTTAGGGAACCCTAATTTTTCACAGAAATATGGGACGTCACCCAAGCCGCGTTGAGGTTTTGTGTTGCCCTATGGTATCGCGAAGGGAATTTGGGCCTTGACTCGTAAGTCGTTGGCAGACATGTATTTCTGAATATCAGATTTTTATGTTTATGGAAAGCATATATGCAGAAATTGATATGCATTTTGTTTCTCTTGAAGCATGCTATGCTAGCCTCATATATGAACTACTTTATAATTTTGCCATGTTAAGTAGAATTTTTAAACCAGAATCTGATAAAATTAAGAATGCTGAATTAATTGAATTTGCTAATGTGCACGAGTAAAAGGAAAAATTGAATATGTGGAAAATTCCACCTGTTAATCCAGAAAGAATTTATAAATATGGTATGTTTTAACTCAAAAGTAGCTTGGCTATTAAAACGATGGAAAGAACTGAGAGTATTGAGGATAATGATAAGATAATTAGTCTTATGGAACCAAGAGAGGTTTTAAATCATTATAGAGAATATAAATATGTTCATATAGGACTTGTGCAAGTGGCTTTCAAACCACTTACTCTTTTAGGAATAGACACATGTCTCCAGGCTACCTTAAGGGATGGTAGATGTAATAATTGGCAAGCATCAATGATGGCTGCAATAGAATCTAGTCTATGCCATGGTCCGGCTTATTTTAATGTTTATCCTAATCTTATCCTATCTTTAACCGATAGAAATATAGGTGAAGCCTTGAATCTAAGGATTCAGACAAAAGGATATGATTTTCTTCCTGGATATGAAGTAATAGCTATAGTCTATAGAATCTACTATAGATTAATTAATACAATCAATTCTAGGGTGCGTCAATTAGGACCTCTAGATCGCACAATATTAATAGACATGCCAATTGGGAAGAAATCATTTTTCCAGAACATTGGACAATTAATAATGTTGTTCCACCCAAACCAATAGTAAATAATTATATTGAACAGATAATTCAAGATGATAATGGTTCTGTCAGTATAAGTTTTGAAGATTCTCTAATAAGAAACTATTCTAGAAGTCTCAGTTCTAGGGGAAGTTTCTCCTCTTCAGCAACCTAGGCCACAGCAAGATGTTGTTTATACCTTAACACAAACAATCATATTACATTTTATTGGTACATGGGAAGACCAATATGAAAGAGGCAGAGAATTGCTTCAAAATTTAAAATGTCCAACATTAACCCATTTTCGTTGGTATAGGGATGTATTCCTTGCAAATGTTATGCAAAGGAATGATGCAAATAGTGATCACTGGAAATCCAAATTTATTGATGGTTTACCTTATTTTTTGCTGAAAAAAATTTAAAAAAAACTTAGGGACCAGAATAATGGGCCCAGTATCAATTATGATATGTATACATATGGGCAATTAATTGCCATAATAACACAAGAAAGTTTAGCTTTATGCAATGACATAAAATTACATCGCCAGTTAAAGAAGCAAAGGTTAACTGGAAAACAAGAATTAGGGAAATTTTGTGATCAATTTGCTTATGATACAAATATATATCCCAAAGGTATCAAGAAGCAAAGTAGGAATAAACCTACAAAGAAGAAATATTACAAGAATAAAAGTAAATCAGAAAATAAAACAGAAAGGAAAAATAAGCAAGATAAACATTCTTTTTTATCAAAGGGGTCAGGGCAATAATCCCCGCGACAGAGGAAGGGGTAATATCCCTAGAGTCACTCAAGCGGATGTGGAAGCCTACTTGAAGGCTAAAGCAGTTGAATTTCCTGCCCGTAATGAAGTCATTTATGGTGAAGGGTCATCATCTGCTGCGGAAACTCTTCAGAAAGAGGTGGAATATCTGACCTCTCCTATGATTGATCCAATTTTAATTCTTGAAAATCAGGATGAAAAATTGGCAGAATGAGCCATGGGAAATTAAAGGTCGCTATCTCGACACAATGGCTATATATATATAGGATCAACTTCTAATGAGGGATCCCTCATTTTATTTAAAATGAGGACCTCATGCTTTCCGACCAAATTTCGACGATCCGAACCGTTAGATGTGTTTAAAATGTGTTTTTAAGGTCCACCGTGAGGATTCATCCAAAAAAAATACCCGCAAGGGCTTCATCCGATCAGTTTTTGTTAAAAACACTATATATAATGTTTTTAACAAAAACTAATCGGATGAAGCCCTTGCGGGTATTTTTTTTGGACGAATCTTCGCGGTGGACGTTAAAAACACATTTTAAACACATCTAACTGTTCGGATCATCAAAATTTAGTTCAGAAAGTGGAAAAATTGCTTGGTCCTCATTTTATTTAAAATGAGGGATCCCTCATTAGAAGTTGATCCTATATATATATATATATATAGAAGCCGGTTCTAGTCCGGGATCCGGACTTCCGGACCTCCATGATCCGAACATTTTTTTGACGATCCGAGCCGTCCAATGTGTTCAGAAGGTGTTTTCAAGGGTCCACGCGGGAAATCTTCAAAAACAAATACCGGGAAGGGCTTGATCCAAGCAGTTTTTTGCAAAATTGTAAATATACAGTTTTTGCGAAAAACTGCTTGGATCAAGCCCTTCCCGGTATCTGTTTTTGAAGATTTCCCGCGTGGACCTTGGAAAACACCTTTTGAACACATTGGACGGATCGGATTTTCTCAAAACAATTTGCAACACAAAAAAAACACCCCAAAGGCTCCAGTCAGGGATCCCTGACTGGAACCGTGGGGTATATATATATATAAGAAGCTTCCTGTGAGGGCTCCCTCAAAAAAAGTGCGGGAAAACAGTTATGGACCGTTGGATCCTATGCCCTTCACCCGATCCAACGGCTCACTACTGTTTTTCCGCACTTTTTTTGTGAGGGAGCCGTCATAGGAACTTATTCTGTATATATATATATATATATATATATATATATATATATATATATATATATATATGGTCCCCTTCTCCTCCGGACTCCGGACTTCCGGACCTCATTGATCCGAGCATTTTTTTGAAGATCCGATCCATCCAATGTATTCAGAATGTGTTTTCAAGGGTCCATGCGAAAAATCTTCAAAAAAAAAAAATACCAGGAAGGGATTGATCCAAGCAGTTTTCGCAAAAACTTTATATTTACAGTTTTTTCGAAAACTGCTTGGATCAAAGCCCTTCCCGGTATTTTCTTTTGAAGATTTCCCGCCTGGACTGTTGAAAACACCTTCTGAACACATTGGACAGCTCGGATTTTCCAAAAATTATTTGCAACACAAAAAAAATCACTTTTTTCTTATTTTCGGGAGGTTTGGACTAGAAGATTGGGCTATATATATATATATATATACACACCTCCAAGATCCCGGATTTAAAAAAAATCCACACCTCATTGATCCCGATCGAATTTCGACGATCCGAACCGTCCAATGTGTTTAAAAGGTGTTTTCAAGGGTCTCCGTGACAAATCATAAAAAAAAAATACCGGGAAGGGTTTGATCCGAGCCATTTTCATAAAAACTGTATATGTACAGTTTTGTGAAAAACTGGTCGGATCAAGCCGTTCCCGGTATATTTTTTTTTATGATTTCTCACGGAGACCCTTGAAAATACCTTTTAAACACATTAGACGGTTCGGATCGTCGAAATTCGATTGGGAAAGTGGAGGTCCGGATTTTTTAAAAATCCGGGCTCCCTGACCGGAAGTGGACTATATATATATATATGAGGCAATGCTCTCAGAAACTGAATCAGTTGAATTTACCCATAAATATGAAAACGGGCAGAAAAAGGGACCAATGGCCTTGTCAAGGCAATTATCAAGAAGGTAATACCCCTTGAAAGGTGGGGTCATCATCCCCAACGCCCTAGAACAATCTATCTTAGAGCTAAAAATAATGCAAATACAATCCAGTTCAATTATTGGGATTACATCAATGCGTGGATATATACATTTTATTATCAAAACCAGAACAGGAAGCATTCATGGTTTTTTAAATTATGTCCTAATCCTATGGAAAATAATTTTCCAAATTGGTTTATCGAATGGTAGGACAAATTTGGTCCAAGACATGATTATCTTCCTGAATCAATTCAGAAGGAACTCAAAACCTTCGATCAATACCATCCTCAATTAAAGGACAATAAATTTGTCCCAGAGGTAAAATCTTTTCTTTTATTCATGACAAAAATGGGTATTCCATGGATATGGAGATGAGATGTACAATAGAGACACAACAACCTTAGCCTCCCTATTTTGGCCAGAACTTTTCATTATAAGTGGTGGACACGTGGAATGAATGTGGAAGAAACACTCAATGAAGTCACAACCAAAATTCAAGGATATATGAAGATGGCAAGGCAACAAGAGAGAAAATCTATTTCCAATCCATTATTGGATATCTCCAAGAAGTTTAGTGAAGAAAATCCCTCTTTATCAGAAGATGGAATTGTTATCAAAACAATGGATTTCATGAAGAATTAATTATTTTAAACATTCAAGGTTCCAAATGACGATGAATCCATGACCTCAGTAAAATCTACAGAAGATAATAATCCATTTACATGTCTGGCTGGAGAATCTCAAGATCCGTATGAAGATGAAGATCCAAATGGAGCCACCCTTGCTGACTACTGGGATGGCATCATGCATATGTTAGTAGAACATCTCAAGAAGGGAAAAGGGCAACAATAATTTCACCCTTACGTCATCCATGACGAAATTAGGCAATAATTTCACAACAACGTCATCAATGACGATAATTCAGATTAAAGACAAAGTAGCTCGTGTCGATGGAGCCCAATGCAGTACCCGGCAAATCTTACTTTAATTTGAATTTTATGTACATTAAGGGTGTAGGTGTCTTTCATTTGAGGTTTGAATCCTTATAAAAGGATGCGTCTGTAATCAGGAAGGCAACCTGGACTTCCTCCCTCTCTCACTCTTGTAACATCTTCCTTCCACTTATAAATAAAATTCATCTTTTGCTCAACCAATTTTCTCCAATTACTGTAAGTCTCCTTAACGATCCTTTGCAATAATTTTGTAATTTTGTTTTGTTTTATTTAGTTATTATTGCATCTTTTTGGTATCCGAGCCAGATGGCTCATTAATTTCTTGGTTCATATATGGGTATAGTATAGCCATGACTCAGTTGCAACAAAATACAAATAACTTTCTGTAAATGTATTTATCATATACATAAAATTAGATATACAGAAATATGGGACGTCACCCAAACCGCGTTGAGGTTTTGTGTTGCCCTGTGGTCCAGCGAAGGGAATTTGGGCCTTGACTCGTAAGTCGTTGGCAGACGTGTATTTCTGAATATCAGAGTTTTATGTTTATGGAAAGCATATATGCAAAAATTGCTATGTATTTTGTTTCTGTTGAAGCAGGCTATGCTAGCCTCGTATTTGAACTACTTTATAATTTTGCCATGTTAAGTAGAATTTTTAAACCAAAATCTGATAAAATTAAGAATGCTGAATTAATTGAATTTGCTAATGATTTAAAACCTCTCTTGGTTCCATAAGATTAATTATCTTATCATTATCCTCAATACTCTCAGTTCTTTCCATCGTTTTAATAGCCAAGCTACTTTTGAATTGAAACATATCATATTTATAAATTGTTTCCGGATTAACTAGTCATATATGAACATCATTATATTCTCTATAACGATTTAAAACCTCTCTTGGTTCCATAAGATTAATTATCTTATCATTATCCTCAATACTCTCAGTTCTTTCCAAAGTTTTAATAGCCAAGCTACTTTTGAATTGAAACATACCATATATATAAATTGTTTCCGGATTAACAGGTGGAATTGTCAACATATTAAATTTTTCCTTTTGCTCTTGCACATTATCAAATTCAATTAATTCTGCTTCTTTAACTGGCGATGTAATTTTATGTCATTGCATAAAGCTAACCCTTCTTGTGTTATTATGGCAATTAATTGCCCATATGTATATATATCATAATTGATACTGAGGCCATTATTCTGGTCCCTAAGCTTTTTCTTAATTTTTTCAGCAAAATAATAAGGTAAACCATCAATAAATTTGGATTTCCAGTGATCGCTATTTGCATAATGCCTTTGCATAACCTTTGCAAGTAATACATCCCTATACCAACGAAAATGGGTTAATGTTGGACATTTTAAATTTTGAAGCAATTCTCTGCCTCTTTCATATTGGTCTTCCCATGGACCAATAAAATGTAATATGATTATTTGTGTTAAGGTATAAACAACATCTTGCTATGGCCTAAGTTGTTGGCCTGGTATTTCCTCAATTTTTATAGCTGTTAATATTTCTGTTCTTTGTTCCTCGGTGAGACTATTATCCCACCATTCTTTTAACATGCCAGTAAAGCCAATCGTGATCCAGCCAGCGATTGTATGATCATTATTATTATTTTGTTTGCAAACAGTAGAGTACATGAGTATTTGATATATGACTTCAAAAATTTGATATTCAGTCATGCCATCAATATTCCATTCATATACTGTTCTTCCATTATAAGATTTTTTATTATGGAAAAAATCTTCTTCATAAAGAATATCCTGAGGAGTAACACGAGGATAATAATACTTGTCGGCCCCAGAATAAGGATGTTAACCTCTGGGATAACTTACGAGATTTAAAGAAAATTTAGGTGAAATTTGTTCAATATCTGAATTGTGGCTGTCATCTTCAATATCCTCAGAAACCATATTAATTGACAACCCTTTTAACCTCTTGTCCAATTCTTCAAGAAGATCTGAATTCTTCTTTGGATTATTCAATTTAAATCCTTTTATATCTAATGGAGGACGATTATTGGTGGGTTTTACTTCATTATTCTTATCAACAAGAATTTGATTTGCTTCCTGCTCTCTAATTTGATTTACTTGCTCTTCTATTCTAGTTAGTTGAGCAGCTATTGTTGCCAAATGTAAATTTGTATAATTGGTTTGTTAATGAATTCGATTAATATTATCATCCTCTGCTGGTTTAATAAAGGCAACTGCTTCCACAAATTCTTGCGTCTTATTATCAGTAGAAGTAGATGATATAAGTTTAATTGGTGTAGTGGGTGGATGTAAAGATCTTATCATACCATTAGAGGTATTCCAATTTTTATAATAATTTTCAATGATATTAATGGAACAATCAATTTCATCCCAATGTCTACCATAAAACCATTGAACAAAAGGATTAACCTTTTTAGAATAATTTACCCAATTATAAAATTCTTTATTAATTTCTTTATGATTCACGAAAAATTCAACCATGAATAGAGAAATTCATATCACTTGCCGTTGGCGATTCTCTTTTATTATTTTGATATATTGCATGAGGAATTTGATTCTCAGAAATTCTTAATTCCTCAATATTTACGGATTCAACCATGGATGGTTCAGGCTGTTCTGATATTGAGTGCCTGCTAGTAGTAGGTATACTAATTTTATAAGGTTTTGAAGAGGAGAAAATTCCCCTAGAACTGAGACTTCTAGAATAGTTTCTTATTAGAGAATCTTCAAAACTTACACTGACGAACCATTATCATCTTGAATTATCTATTCAATATAATTATTTACTATTGGTTTGAGTGGAACAACATTATAATTGTCCAATGTTCTGGAAAAGTTATTTCTTCCCAATTAATAAGCCTATTTGTGGCAACATTTGAGGTATACAAATTGGTGTCTATTAATATTGTGCGATCTGGAGGTCCTAATTGACGCACCCTAGGATTGATTGTATTCATTAATCTATAGTAGATTCTATAGACTATAGCTATTACTTCAGATCCAGGAAGAAAATCATATCCTTTTGTCTGAATCCTTAGATTCAAGGCTTCACCTATATTTCTATCGGTCAAAGATCGATAGGGTGAGATTAGGATAGGAATTAAAATAAACCGGACCAAGGCATAGACTAGTTTCTATTGCAGCGATCATTAATGCTTGCCAATTATTACATCTACCATCCCTTAAGGTAGCTTGGAGGCATGTGTATGTTCCTAAAAGAGTAAGTGGTTTAAAAGCCACTTGCGCAAGTCCTATATGAACATATTTATACTCTCTATAATGATTTAAAACCTCTCTTGGTTCCATAAGATTAATTATCTTATCATTATCCTCAATACTCTCAGTTATTTCCATCGTTTTAATAGCCAAGCTACTTTTGATTTGAAACATTCCATATTTATAAATTGTTTCCGAATTAACAGGTGGAATTGTCCACATATTCAATTTTTTCTTTTGCTCTTGCACATTAACAAATTGAATTAATTCAGCATTCCTAATTTTATCAGATTTTGGTTTAAAAATTCTACTTAACATGGCAAAATTATAAAGTAGTTCAAATATGAGGCTAGCATTGCATGCTTCAACAGAAACAAAATACATATCAATTTCTGCATGTATGCTTTCCATAAACATAAAAGTCTGATATTCAGAAATACACGTCTGTCAACGACTTGCGAGTCAAGGCCCAAATTCCCTTCGCGGGACCACAAGGCAACACAAAACCTCAACGCGGCTTGGGTGATGTCCCATATTTCTGTATATCTGATTTTATGTATATGATAAATATATTTACAGAAAGTTATTTGTATTTTGTTGCAACTGAGTCATGGCTGTACTATACCGATATGAACCAAGAAATTAATGAGCCATCTGGCTTTGTTACCAAAAAGATGCAATAATAACTAAATAAAACAAAACAAAATTACAAAATTATTGCAAATGATTGATAAGGAGACTTACATTAATTGGAGAAAATTGGTTGGGCAAAAGATGAATTTTATTTATAAGAGTGGAAGTAAGATGTTACAAGAGTGAGAGAGGGAGGAAGTCCAGCCTGCCTTCCTAATTACAAACGCATCCTTTTATAAGGATTCAGACCTCAAATGAAACACACCTACACCCTTAATGTACATAAAATTCAAATTAAAGTGAGATTTGCTGGGTACTACACTGGGCCCCATCGACACGAGCTTCTTTGTCTTTAATTTGAATTATCGTCATTGATGACGTTGTTGTGAAATTATTTCCTAATTTCGTCATGGATGACGTAAGGGAAAAATTATTGTTGCCCTTTTCCCTTCTTGAGTTGTTCTGCTAACATATGCGTGATGCCATTCCAGTAGTCAACAAGGGTGGCTCCATTTGGATCTTCATCTTCATAAGGATCTTGAGATTCTCCAGCCAGACATGTAAATGGATTATTATCTTCTGTAGATTTTACTGAGGTCATGGATTCATCATCATTTGGAACCTTGAATGTTTCAAATAATTGATTCTTCATGAAATCCATTGTTTTGATAACAATTTCATCTTCTGATAAATAGGGATTTTCTTGACTAATCTTCTTGGAGATATCCAAGAATGGATTGGAAATAGATTTTCTCTCTTGTTGCCTTGCCATCTTCATATATCCTTGAATTTTTGTTGTGACTTCATTGAGGGTTTCTTCCACATTCATTCCATGCGTCCACCACTTATAATGAAAAGTTTTGGCCAAAATAGGGAGGCCAAGGTTGTTGTGTCTATATTGTACATCCCATCTCCATATCCATGGAATACCCATTTCAGTCATGAATAAAAGAAAAGTTTTTTCCTCTGGGACAGATTTATTGTCCTTTAACTGAGGATGGTATTGATCAACGGTCTCCACCATTAGATAAACGAATTTGGAAAATTATTTCCCATAAGATTAGGACATAATTTAAAAAACAATGAATGCTTTCTGTTCTGGTTTTGATAATAAAATGTATATGTCTATGCATTGATGTAATCCCAATAATTGAATAGGATTGTATTTGCATTATTTCCAGCTCTAAGATAGATTGTTCTAGAGTGTTGGGGATGATCACCTAGAATTACTAAATTACCCTTGTACTTTATAATTACATTTTTATTTTGTTTTCGAAATACAAGAGTGGTTTACTAATTTCACCTAATAGAAACAAAAAAGAAGAAGTGTTAATATTAATTCCCTTTGATTAAGGGCGTACATTAATTCTAGGTGATTATCTTGTGTACCTTTGTTTCCTATCAATGAAGCTGTTATGATTTGAATACAAATTAAAAAATAAAAATTCTACCTTCATGAGGTTTGGCCCAATGAGAAATTTGTTACGTAATTGTTGGTTTTGCATCTTCAAGAAAAACATAGACCGCACATACGGAATGTTTTGTGAAAAGTTGTATCGTTATGAATGGAAAAGATAAAAAAAAAAAATACACAAAAAACAAAAGGTGGGGGGAGTACGTCCATGTATTATTTGGACTTGGGCTGAAGTCCCATATATTATATGAAAGTGGCTTTACAACTGTAAGCTGCCCTCCTTGGACACTTGTCAAACCATACCCGTATCAAATTGATGTCAAAATTTGAGCTTCATTGGAAGAAATGGATTTTATCCCATAAAATCTAGTTTTGATCAAATTTAACATTCTCAACGGATTTTAGCAAAGCTAGATTTTATCAACACTAGATTTTATCTCATTACAAATATCTTTATCAACCATAGATTTAATCTATTGGAAAAACAATGTGATTTTATCACACCCCTAAACAAAACTAGATCTTATCAAAATTAGATTTTATTTCATAAAATCCATTCAAGAACAAGGCCAAACAAAAATGAAAATCAATACATAGCCTTTGACCTTGTTCTTGAATGAATTTTTGTGAGATAAAATCTAATTTTGATAAAATCTACTATTGATTGGAGGTGTGATAAAATCACATCTTTTTTCCAAAGAAATGAATGAATAAAATCTAGCTTTGATAAAGATGTTTTCCAATGCAACCTAAAAAATCAAGCTTCCGTACAGAATGTTGATTCATCTGTCGGTGGGTCAGTTTCTTTCAAAATAGGGTCCTGCTTTATCCCACTTTTTAAGTGGATAGAAGCAAATATTCCCTTGAACATTTCAAAGTAATAATTGTACATGAGGCATGCTACAATGCACACCCCCCATATGAGATTTTGTGGCACCAAATATGAGATAATGATAGGCACGCAGTATCGTAGATATAAGTGCCTAAATAGGGTAGTTTTAACACGTTGTTTAATTTATTCCCTATTTTCCACTTGATGCGTTGCTTTGGTATGTTTGTGTTTTTGTTAATTTTCAGAAAAATAAGGCTGTTTTAGCGCCAAGATTGGATTGCAAAGACTTGAAGGCCGTGATGGAGGATCGAGAGTGAGCAAAGTTGTGGAGACTAAGTGTTGAAGTTAATTTCGCGTGGAAGTGATTAGAACCATCGCGAGTGCTACAGAAATTTGCCAGAGCGCTCAAGGGTAGCACAAAAGGGAGCAAAAAAGTGAACAGAGCCTTGGGGAGCGCTACACCAAAATAGGTGTAGCGCTACCGAGAGGTTTAGTGGTCAACTTTGAGGTCAGCTGGTCAAACGACGCGTAAGGAGTTAGGGAGGGCTACACCATTTTTGGTGTAGCGCTACCGACAGCTTATCTCGGCTATGGAACGGTGGCGTTTTGGGTCTCGCGTGAAGTTATTTTGTTTTTCCGGATTTTAATTGTAATTAGCGAGGGATTCCATATAAATACCCTCTTAACTCGATTTAGGGTTAGATAGACATGTTCCGCACTTCATACTTTACGTTTTATTTGCTTAACTTTGGCTGCTGTTTTTTTCAGGATTATTTCAGATTCAAGTTTAATTCAAGTTCTTCAGGATTTCCAGTTTTGATTTCTTGTTCTTCGCATCCGTTCTCTCGCTGCAAATATTTGGTATCGTGTTTTATTTATTTCAATTGTTTGAAGCATGTTTAGATCTAGGGTTAATATTATTGCTGCGTTTAATAGAATCATGAGCGAGTAGTTTTATAGAGTGCGGCCGCGGGGCGAAGGCGCTCCGTGGCTAGTTTGATTAATGTTCTACCTCGGCATCGCCGGAATTCGAATGCGCACGGAATCTGGTGACAGGTGGTGCGCATTTGTTAGGGATCCTTTTTCTTATTCTAAAATCAATAAAATGAATAATTGTGGCCCGAGTAAACATTGGTTAGGCTAGTTGCGGACGCTGGGTTCCCACGGCTGAACTCTCCTTTTCAAATCCATATTTAGTTAATTTAGTTTGGTAATTTAGTTAGTAAATTAATCTCATTGAACAAGGGGTGGCTACCTAAGAGCCAAGATAAACTGTGAACCCGTCATCTTTGAGTCCTGCACACGTTCATCCGTCTCTGTGGTTCGACTCCGGTACTTCCGGATATTATGCTACATCGGTCGAGAGTCCTACGCTTGGGACGCTTCTTTATTTTAAGTCACCCGGTTGGTCAAGCAGATAATATGAGATTTTGTGGCACCAAATATGAGATTTTGTGGCTCCAAATATGAGATGGCATACGGTATGCACCCCATCCAAATGGACGGCTGAGATTGCGCCACGTATGACGTGTGGGAATTTGTGTATATCGATATGAGATTTTGTGGCTCCACATATGAGATAGTGTGTATATCGATATGAGATTTTATGGACTCCAATATTTATTGTTGTGATTACCGATATGAGTGTTTGTGGCTCTAAATATGAGATTTTGTGGCTCAAAATATGAGATTTTATGGCTCTAAATATGAGATTTTGTGACTCAAAATATGAGATTTTGTGGCTCTAAATATGAGATTTTGTGGCTCCAAATTACAAGTCGCATTACTATAGCATTACTGTAGCAATCCGCATGGGTCCAAATATGAGATTGTGTGGCTCAAACTATGAGATTTTGTGGACATATATGAGATTTTGTGGACATATATGAGATTTTGTGACTATTCATATGAGTGTGCATACCATATGCACTTCGTATCTCCAGCCACAAAATCTCATATTTAGAGCCACAAAATCTCATATTTTGAGTCACAAAATCTCATATTGAGTAAGTGCACATTGTAGCATTACCCATTGTACATATAATTTTCTGGGTTAGACGAAGCAAAAGGTTAGTTGTACAAGCGTTTGTGGTTAATGCGTTTCGAATAATGCTACAGTGCACACCCTCTAAAAATTACTCAATATGAGATTTTGTGGCTCTAAATATGAGATTTTGTGGCTGGAGATACGAAATGCATATGGTATGCACACTCATATGAATAGTCACAAGATCTCATATATTTCCAGAAAATCTCATATTTGGAGCCACACAATCTCATATTGGATCCATGCGGACTTTGCTACAGTGCGTGCGGACTTGCTACAGTGCGTGCAGACCTCATATTTGGAGCCACAAAACCTCATATATTTCCAGAAAATCTCAGATTTTGTGGCACCAAATATGAGATTTGGTGCCACAAAATTTCATATTTTGAGTCATAAAATCTCATATTTGGTGCCACAAAATCTCATATTTGGAGCCACAAAATCTCATATAGTCAATGGTCAAAGGTGGCACAAATCCCCACACGTCATACGTGGTGCAATCTCGATCGTCCATCCGTATGGGGTGCATACCATATGTCATCTCATATTTGGAGCCACAAAATCTCATATTTGGTGCCACAAAATCTCATATTTAGAGCCACAAAATCTCATATGGGGGGGCGTTTACCGTAGCATTTCTCATGCATTTGATGCGGTACAGGTCTAACCTCACAAAGTGTATGGTCTAAATTGTGTCACCTCATCGGTAATCGTAACATTTTCTATGATTCGTAACATTTAGGTGTGTCTCGTAACTTTTATAGGGATGTATATGATAAACACCCAAATAAAAGGGTGTGTATTGTAGTCTTTTCCTGGAAATTGACCTGGTATGGGTTGGTTAGTTCAAAGCTTTTAATGCTATCAAGATCTTTGCTCCACATGGGTTTCCTTTTTACTAGAGGCCACCAACCATCCAAAATCAAAAGCATCAAATTACTCTCTTTGTTTCTAAATAAGTGTCACACTCTCTTTCTCTCTCTTGCCATTTTTTTTTTTGAAAAATGACACGATTTTGCATAGTAAACACTTATTTAGGAACGGAGAGAAAGTGTTAAAGAGCATAAGTTACAGTTGGGATATGAGGTACTTTCTAATAAGTTACTGACATGTACAAATTGTTGTTTGTTTCACTCCTGCAAGTGACAATCCTATTATCCGACAGAATGTATCTATCTAGATATCTACACCCAAAAGGAAAGGAAAGGCACGGGATAAATTACGACCTCAATGTGTACATAAGGCAAGCAAACACACACACACACACACACACACCCCAAAGATAGATTTGAATTATATGGCCATTACATAGCAAAGAGATCGTATGCTAAGGTCTCGTTTGATTCGTGAATTAACTATCTAGGATAGGACTAACTGTACCACTTTCTGAGTTATCCCGCGTTTGGTTCCCAAATGATGCTTGGGATTATTAATCCCGGTATTATTTTTATCCCTATATGGGGGTACTAAATAATCACAGGGGGAGGTGAGATTGAGTAGGATTGACAAAGATGGGACTGTTTTCGAAAATATTCGGATGATATTCAAATTGTTCTAAAAAAGTATTTTCAAAGAAAAAAAAATTTGGAAAAATGGTTTTCAATTTTTTAAATTTTTTTTCGAAATGTTTATCTTTCAAAAATGTTTTCCAAAAAAATTATGTAACAATAACATTTTGGGAATAATATTTTTTTTATAAAAAAACTTTATTTTTTACATTTTTTTTCAAAAATTCTTTTCAAAGATTTTTTTTTTTCGAAATTAATTATCTAAAAAACTTTTATTTCCTTAAAGTTGTTTTCAAAAAAAAAATTCAGAAAAATAAATATATGTAAAGAATTATTGTGGAAATAATATTGTGAAAAAACTTCATTTTTTAATAAATTATTTCAGAAATAATAGATTTAAAAAAATATATTTTATTTTCATAATAAGTTTTTAAATTTCTTTTCAAAATTGATTTTTTTAGAACTAGTTTTTATTTTCAAATTTGTTTGCAACAAATATATTTTAAAACATGATTTTGAAAAATATATACTCACTCCGTCCCTATTGAAAAGACCACTATAGGAATACGTGCAATTTCAAATATCTCAAAAAATATATATTTTTAAATAATTTTTAATTTATTTTATACCATATTAAAGTGCTCATTGAGTACTTTAATTTGGTGCAAAATATATATATATATTCTACGGAAGTTCATTTTTTAACATATATAAAAATACACGTTTCCCAAAGGTATCATTTAAAAAGGGACGGAGTGAGTATTTTTTTTGTTTTTTTTTAAACTGATTATTTTTTTAAAAATATTTTTTTTTTTAAACTCTTTTTTTCAATTTTTTTTTTTGATTAAAAGAATTATCCCATAAATAATCCCACACGAATCAAACATGGGATTTGCTAGAATTAGGGATGGAATTAATACCGGGACAAATAATCCAGGACTACCAATCCCAGGATTATTAATCTCACCTATTTCAATCCACAAACCAAACAAGGCCTAAGGTCCCTAAGCAATCACTTAGTGGAAAAGGAAGTGATCGAGTGATTTTATTCCTTGAGTTCTAAAGCTCTTTAAGGGAAGGATAGAGAGTTTTATTTATGTCTTAGGGATATATATCATAAGTGTAACATACATATCTAGGGTATTTGTTGTTATACCAGCCCTTTAGTAAGCAAGTGCAGTCCAACGATCAGATGCAAGCATGCACGGAAGTCTATCAGAGTGCATTGCAGAAGGTAAAAGAAGGTAGCGAGCCGTTAGACGCCTTTTGCATTATCCTGAACCATTTACCCTTTTTGATTCCCATTGCTGGTCTTAAACTACATAACTTAAGATA
The DNA here is from genome assembly GCA_963854785.1 of Vaccinium vitis-idaea. Lineage (NCBI taxonomy): Eukaryota > Viridiplantae > Streptophyta > Magnoliopsida > Ericales > Ericaceae > Vaccinium > Vaccinium vitis-idaea. Next base: position 26,747,021 of record OY978223.1, on the reverse strand, counting down.
CCTATCCACTACTTACACCAATTAACCCTGCCATACATAAACAAAATGAGTACGAAGCATTGTACTAAAAAATAAGACTAAAAAACATCTACACTACCAACCAACCAAAAATACTTCGTAGAGTTAAAAAAACAATATTGCTGCTTGACCAACCGGGTGACTTAAAATAAAGACGCGTCCCAAGCGTAGGACTCTCGACCGGTGTAGCACAATATCCGGAAGTACCGGAGTCGAACCACAGAGACGGACGGACGGTGTTTGACTCAAAAGTGTTGAATTCTAGTTTGACCTGGCTCTTAGGTAGCCACCCCTTATTCAATGAGATTAATTTACTGACTAAATTACCCGACTAACTTGATTAAATATGGATTTAAAAGGGGAGTACAGCCGTGGGAACCCAGCGTCCGCAACTAGTCTAACCAATGTTTACTCGGGCCACAATTATTCATTTTATTGATTTTAGAATAAGAAAAAAAGATCCCTAACAGATTCCGTGCGCATTCGAATTCCGGCGATGCCTGGGTTTTGTTTGTTAGAAGAGTTTTCGTCTCCTAAAATTGCTAAAAAATTAAATTAATTCGATCCCGAGGTAGAACATTAATCAAACTAGCCACGGAGCGCCTTCGCCCCGCAGCCGCACTCTATGAAATTACTCACTCATAACTTTAATAATTGCAGCAAACATATTAAACCTACTAACTTGATTCTAACAACGGAAATAAGAACAAGACACGATACCACAGATTTGCGGGGAAGAACTGATTCGAACACCAAGAATTGAATTGCTGAAAAACTTGAAGAACTTGAATTAAACTTGAATCTGCAAAAATAATCCTCAGAGCAGCCACAGAAGTTCAGAAAATAAAGTGGAAAATATGATAATGTAAGGAACCCTAATTCGAGTGTTAAAACGAGTATTTATATGGAATCCACGTTAATTACAATTAACAACCGGAATAAAGACGAAATTCACTCCCGCGACCCAAAACGACCGCGTTTCCGGCTCTTCATAACACCCTCGGTAGCGCTACACCACTTTTGGTGTAGCGCTCCCGAGCCCTTAACTTCCGTTTAGACTGTTGACCCCCTTTGTTCCGTTGACCGCGAACCAAACCGGTAGCGCTACACCAAAAGTGGTGTAGCGCTCGCGGACCTTCTGTTCATTTTCTGGCCCCTGCTATGCCACTTCTGAGCGCTCCATCAAATTCATGTAGCGCTCGCGATGGGTTACGATCACTTCCACGCGAAATCAACTTCAACACTTAGTCTCCTCAGCCTTGCTCACTCTCGATCCTCGTGCATACCCTTCCAACAATTCCGATTAGCGCCAAAACACCTCAATTTCCTGCAATTATGCTCAAAATACAAAAACCACCACGTGCACATATCAAATGGAAAATGAGGCTTAAACCGCACGTCTAACATGCTAAATTACCCTACTTAGGCGCTCAAAAGCATGCTTTCCACGCGCCTATCAATTGCATTCACCAGAGAGGACACAATCCAAAGGAGTAATTCCAATTGTTCAAAGTACACCTGCCCTACCTTGTTTTTCCGCCTAAGTTTGAATCTAAGGTCATCTTTGCAAAGATGTGCGTCTATAGATATTCAAAGACACCAAGATTAGTTCAAAGTAAAAAAAATGCAGTATTGTTGCAGGAAGTTTGAGTAAACTTTATTGCCATCTACATAATTCCAATTGTTCCATTTATTACTATCTCCCCTTAAGTCAAAGTGTCAAACTCAATAATATATCAATGCTATAGGTATGATGTTCAAACAACAAACATAACCAGCATTATTTTCCAGTTTCAATATCACCATTATTACAGCAGCAAAGGGTGATTTGTAAAAAGATAGTGATGTTTTTATTTAGATCTGAGAACCACACATACATATTGTGAAATACCAATTGTATATATTTGAGCCAGAGCCTTTGTGTCAATATATGCAGGAATATTAGCTGAAGAGTTAACCTAGTATCAAACTACAACCTATCTCACCAAAGCAATAAAACAAAGCAATGAATCGTTGTTGTTAGGGTAGAATCCATCAAACATTGCTTCCTAGCCTCTTTCTAATCGATCGCTTGCCCCCAACCGCTGATTGAGAATAAGAAAAACCATGATCCAACATTGCTCCTGCTCTCTTCACAACCTGTAAATCAGTGCCCTAGAAGAGCATGGTTAATCTGCAAAATAACCTATTCGGTTCACTCTGTAGCATAAAAAAAAAATTCAGCATTTGGGAACCCTTTACTCAAACATTGCAGATGTTGAGAATGCAGCTAGTGTCACTAAAAATCCTTTGTATCTTTAATGCTAATCATGAAATAGCCATCTAACCTTCGCTAGAGTTTGAAAAGAGTGTTTTCTTTTCCTATAACCGGGTATGGTGGCCAGCTTGTACGCACCTTGATGAATCTAATGGCCCAACGTTTGAACAGTTGGTCTTTATGGATTTTCAATCTTACAACCTTTTTGGCCAAGCCTAATTGTCTCATGCCCACACATCTAACCTATTGGAGTTAATTTGTATAGAATAATTACAGAGTTTATCAACAGAACACAGTCCTCTATAGCTGGCAAGATAACCATTGTTTAATCACAAACATTTAATCATAAGGAAACTGCTCATTAACTGCATCTAAATAAAACTTAACCTCGGCTGAGTTAAGATACTAACCTCCCGTAAGCTCCCTTACAACAATGAGGTAAACACCTTCAGCAACTTCATCTAAAAAGTTGAAGCATCCTCCAACTGGAACAGATTAAACATAGAATTAGTTTTAAGAGTAGATGATGGTCAAGTTTCAATCAATACAACAAGTTGATTGTATCTTAGAACTGTTACAAGAACTACATGTGCCCTACTAATGCACATCCTGATAATAAAATTAGCACCTTAAAATATATAATATAATAAATCAGAGATAAATAAAAATTCACAACAGATACTAATTTATCTCATTTCAATACACAATTCACATTGAGCATACATAGAGTTTAGAGAAAGGGATACTAAATCTCCTAACTTAAGCCCACTATGGCATAAATTGTCTATGGTAGGACTAAAGCAGGCCTCAAATTAGCAAAGACCTTAAGACCCTCCCACAGTAGAAGTAATCCAGTCTCAGGCTTCAAATTTTTTTCATAGTAATCCCATTTATACCTGGAAAACAAAAACCATGAATTGAAGAGACTCAAACAAATTTTAGAGCCAAAGACTCATCAGGTAGTAACAAAAAGTTTGAAAGGTCATCCAATGCAATCACCCTCCAATTGCGCCCAGAAGAACAGCATCAGATTGCCTTGCAGTCGATAGCGTCTCCTCCGGCAATAGAACTCCAATCAAATCCAATGGAGAGAGAGAGAGAGAGAGCAGTTTCATTGATTTTGATGCCGGTGCTGGGTGGGAGTGAGAGGCAGACGGAGGGGGGGGGGGGGGGGGGGGGGGGGTGGATGGGTGGATGGGGAATGCAATATGGACTGTATTTGTGTAGAAACACTAATTTGGCTCGATATTTTAAGCTCCGACACGTGACGTGCAGAATACCGATGATGAAATGATTTCGTATGCTTTCATAAGGATTGAGATGCTCTGAATTATGTGGAACTCTTAATGAATGAAGAATACCTTAGAATTATGGAGGGGAGTGCCGCATGACACTTAGAATGTGTTTTAGCCTTAGTTGGCTCCGATAATCTGTTGATTGGTTTGCTTTCGGCCCAATCTTTGTTATTTTTATGGTTGGATTTGACCAATTTTTAATTACTTTCAAAACCCTTGTTATCGACACACACACACACACACATATATATATATATATATAATATGCCTCAATCTGATTTGAAACGAGGGAGATACAAGCGTTTTACTGAAATCATTTTTTTTTGACCCACTGAGGGTAAAATTGTCATATCTTTGAATGTACAAATTATTTTGGATCCAAATCACTTGGGTTAGAAATTAGACTTATCAAGCTTTCCAATTGTTCAAACAACGCGTGAATCGGAGTTCGGTAGTGCCCGGAGCGAGCCCGTGAAGTTTGATCTCCTGTGCTGTCTAGATCAAAGTGTTGGCCGCAAAATCAAAGTGTTGGCCGAGAAATCAACTCTAAGTTAGTCCAGAAGCTTCTACAAGTGTTGAGTTTTGTTCCAACTCTTTCCATCCGGTAACCTAACTTGTTGTGCACGATCGAAACAATGTTAGGAAAAGTTTTTATGGCGAATTAACTCAATTTTCAGATTTAATTAATTCTCTCACAACCCTAACCCTAGCTTCAATTCCTATAAATAAGATGCCTCCCTATGAGTGTAGATTCAGATTTTTTTTCCCTCTCTCTTTTATGTTATACAACCACTCTTCATATCATCTTCAACACATGTAGCCTAGGTTCGAAACCTGGGATCAACAACACACAACACCAACATAACCCTAAGTTAGTGAGTTATATCCATAGTCTAGCAACTTTGTGAGCAAAATCACCAAGAGAGTAGCCAAAACCTTCAAACCTGAAAGATTTCTACAATGTTCATGAGCTTTTCGAGCCTTTAATCTATAAAGGCTGCGCAAATCAAGCAACTGAGGTATCGAGGTGGGATTTTCACATAGTTTCTTGATTGACGTATCGTATCCTTTTTTGTTTATTTCTATTGATATTCATTAATCCCTCTGCTCAATATATGTTCATGCTTTTTGTTTCTGGTATTAAAAGAGAAATATCGGCTGGAACATTGTTGTGTCGGCCGATTAATCGATTTTTTGCAGTTGTTGATTTTGCCGGCCGACATACCTATTCTGCGGTCGGCAGATTGATATGCATAGAGTAGTTAATTATATTTTTTATATTCTACACTGCATAATCCCTTGTCCCTACCCCGTGTGTGTTTTATTTCCTGTCATCACCCGTATCTCTTTAATGGTTAACTAATTAATTTATCTGTAAAGTCTTTAAAATAGTTTAACAGCTTTTATGTTGAGTGAGTACGGGCTGACCTTTGTGGCTAGGTGAAGAGGAGTGCCTAACACCTTTCCTTCACCGTACCCTTGGTTCTCGAATCCGGAATCTCTATTTGTTTTCTTGGTTTCTCAAAACCAAGTGGCGACTCTTATCAAATTCATAAGGTGTGCTACAATGGGCACCTTGACGCTATCTAAACAAACACTATTGACCATCCTGTGTAGTGAAGCCCTCTTTGAGATCAAACTCAATTGAGGTGTCTACAATTTGGTATCCTTATCAGAGAAGAGGGGAAGGAGAAAGCTTATCAAGTGGCCTATTCTTATCCATATTTTAGAGAGCAATGAACCAATTGACTTTAGAGCAACACATGGGCCAAGTCGGCAGTGGGACTTAAAGAAAGAAATAATTCTGCAAGAATAGGCACCGAGAGCTGTGGCCCATAAAGACCAACAACTTTTAAGGGCACGTCCGTCAATAGAGGACAAACGGAAGGGCCAAAACGCCAACAAAAAGAGAGGTCGAAAGATTCTACGAGTATATTCTACAAATATAAATTTTATTGAAATGGAGTATTTACGACAAAAGTTATAAATATTTAAAAATTAAAATGAGAGAGAGAGATAGAGAATCCGGGGCGAGGGGAGAAAGAGTGAGAAGAGACGGAAGTGGGGATGGTGCAGTGTAACAGATGTGTTGCACCGTGTAGCGTAATCTGAGCCGTCCAAAAGTGTTTTGGACGGTCCAGATTTAAATATAAAAAAACTCTTCCATGGAAGAGTTTTGGACGACTGAAAAGCCGCGCTGCACAGTGCATTAATTGATTTCAAATGCATTAATTCAATCCAACAATCAAATCATAGTAACGATTACAACTTTAGCTAGTAGTTCTTCTTTTGTGCAAGTATTAATTCAACCACATTTTTGCAGCAGCCTCGCACCAAATGAAAATATATCAATCTGAAAGACACAAATCTTGGACTTGTACAGACAAGTTATCCGAAAGTCCAACACAAATATTGTTCTTGGTCACAATCATCACTTGAATACACGCTTTACGACACCGGGAATGTGAGTGTTCAAGAAGTAGTCTTCCCAATTTATGATCTTAGGATCAAAGTAGAACAAATCTGTCTCCACGCCGCCTTCTTTTGCTGCCATTCGCAACTTTTCTGTATTTATATCATCGTAGCTGATTGCATAAAGAGTGACCGAGTATTAGTAATAGAAAAAAACAATTTGAGAGAGTAATTTTTCGATTACATTCAAACTACTACAAAACACTATGAATTAAGATTGTAAATTTGCTAATGAGTAAATTACTTACACGCCCTTGAAGAACAAATATGGCTCGTAAAGCTCGACCAACCGGAACACAAAGTTGATTTTTCTACGAAGATCAGAATATGTGCCTTGGAAAAACTGGCAAAATGCTGTATTTGCTACTTGTAATCCCTACAAAAAGCATAGATAAACCAGGCTTAATAATGAGGGGATCATTCGATGTCTTAAGTAAGAAAATAATAAATAAATAAAGCAGAATTAATAACTTCACAAATCCCTTTTTCTTTTCTTTTCTTTTCTTTTCTTTTCTTTTCCCACCACAAATGCGTACGATTATTCAACGTTCCCAGAGCACCATCACGTAATACTCTTGATTATTTTAGCATCTCGCATTCTTGTGGATCCATAACTAAGTGCATAGACTCCACGTAAATATTTTGTACTAAAGTGATTTAGAGTATCACGTGGCAGTGCTCCCGAACAATTGAATAATTATTGTTTCCAAGAACAAATGGAAGTAACAAACCTTGAGCGGAAGCAAGTAGCGAATGGCCATGTATCTGCGGAAGCTAGCCATGGAGCTTAACACAGTGACCTTGCCAACAATTACAGCTTTTCCATCTTTACCAATCCAAGGATGTCTTGTGAAATAACGTTGCCCATAATCTTGAATCCAATTGTACTTTAATGGATTTGCAACTGAGGAACCCACTTGGTATATCACCACCTCATCATCACCAGCTGAAGCTGCATGTTTTGCATTAGCTTCCATGGCTACCAGCATTGAGTTCACCACCATGTCAGCAGGTATCTGCACAATTATTGATCCTCTCAATTTTTTAGTAGTATTTTGATTGTTTTAAGGTAGAAGGTTACATTAAAAAAAAAGAAGTATTTTTTAGTATTTTGATTGCTTTTGTTGTCAATTTCTTTTTCAAACAGAATGTTCAGGTAATAATATGGCTGGCCCACTTAATTTTTCTCGATATTTAATCAACTTCTAGATTTTTAATGGTACGTCTAACCTCCACCCTGTGACTGTGAAAAATGAACATGAAAAGACAAGACGGTTAAAACTCCAATGCACACATCGCGGATTTGTATATTAATCCTAAAATTTGGAGTTATATATCCTTGTAGAAAATTGAACAATGAATACTAAGTGAGGAAAATGTTCCAATGTGTCTCACCGCATCAACTATAGAATCTGGATCACCGAGGAAGCATGTCAATCTTCCTTTACCATATCCAACAGCTAAGCTATCAATAGTTCTGCAACCATCAAAACAAGTTGATTTATTTATTTTTCACTTTTAGTACTGTTCAAATACAAGAAAAATAAATAAAACATTGGAGTAGGCGCGAACATATTTAGGATAATATTTCTTTCAGAAATGATGCCGTCATTTTTCTTTTTTTAATCTTTTGTGATATTATCGGTTAATAAAATTACTCGTTTTTGCTGTTGAAAAAAAAAAAAAACTGTGATAATTAAGAGAATGTTTAGTGAATTAAATTACCTGATACCTTCAACCCAACCAGGAAAGGGTTCCTTGTAAGTACTGGTAATGATGGTGGGACGGAGCAAGACCACAGGAAGACTTCCCTTCATTTGCCCCAAAACCATTTCTCCCATTGCCTTTGTGAATACATAGGTGTTTGGCCACCCATACTTCCTTGCTCTGTTATCAAAATAAAATAACAAAAAAAATCATATACAAGTAGGAAAAAATAGAAGCATTATGAAAATAACAAAATCATAATTTAAATAGAAAAAAAAACCTACTATGATTATACAAAAGTTTGCAAAGTAAATGACACGATTCCCTTAATTACTAGACTATTGGAAGAGGTATAAGTAACTGAAAAAAAATACTGATCCTTCGCACTCTCATTTTAATCACCTGCACCCTTTTTTTACTGCATTCGTGCAAAATTAGAACCGCATCGGTGTGTGTGTATATGTATACTCCCTCCGTTCCAAATTGTTTGTCACTTATATTATATTGGGATGTTCCAAATTGTTAGTTACATTTGAAAAGTCAAAACAATATTTATTCAATCTTACCCCCTTACCAACAACAATAATTTAGTTAAAAGTTGAAATATAAGGGCATTGTTGGAAATTAATGAATCTGTTTAATGTGAATGCATTTATTGCATGCAGTTATTGCATGTCTGCTTAAAAAGTTTTTTTTTTTTTCTTTTTGAACATGCAGATGTCTGGGCCAACTTACGCCTACCTCAACTAATTCCGAGACCCTTGGAAAAACGACCAGATACAAACTCCAGCGGCCCCGCTGCAAGAACATTTGTCCTTGTTTTGGTAACTGTGGCATTCATGGGCCGGTGATAATTTAATGTGCAATAAAGTCATAAAAGGAAGTGTTGTATTCTTGGCTAATAAAATAATAAGTGTGCCACGTGATTGGTGGGAGTATTTATGGAGTCTCTTTCCCAACCAAAATCTTAACTGCAAATACAACTATGCAGCCTCTGATATACAGTCCACTCTACTTTTCAATTTTTTTTTATTCATTTTTGGCCAAAAAAAAAAAAAATTTTGATGGTAATTGTTCGTTTTAGTCAATAATTAAATATGAGCCTTGTGCTTTGGAGGACCTGTCATCGGTAAAAATTAGACACACAGTTTATACACATAAAATTTGTCTTGCAATGAATTAACAAATTTGCATCAAGATATTAAGATGTCATTACCCCTACCAAAAATTTTGTTTTTGTTTTTGCGCGGAAATTGAGTGAAAATTTGCGAGAATTCTGGCCGAAGAAAAAGCAAAACAAAATACAGATGTTTGTGTAGTTATGTTAGATGGTGGATGACCAAACAAAACTAATATTAAAAATTTAAAAATTCAGAATGAAAAATTGCAAGATTTATAGTAAATCCAACACAAAGGTCCACTCTAAGTTCTTGACAAATGATCCACTCTAGGCCAGGTCGGCTTGTGAACGGGCCTCTGAGGGATTGGCCTAGGCCAGCTGGTGAACGGGCCTCCAAGAATGACCCGTCCCTCTTATCAACATTTTTTTGACTTTTTGTTTAAAAAGTTTCAAAATACTCTTCACAAAAAAAAGTTTAAAAAGACACAATAAAATGAACAACGTTACTTTTGTCTATTACTTGAAAACAAAAAAAAAAAACTACATAACCCCCGCGATCTGGTTCGAAATTTTTCAAGTGCTATTAATTATTTTTAGAGTTAGTTCATACAAAGTTCTAATACCCCCTTTGTCCCAAAAGGGATGTTCAAAATCATTATCACGCCTCTCAAAAAAATAGAGGTACGATGAATTATATATGCAATATGAATTTTGTTTGATAGATCGATTTTTCTTAGTTTTATTAAACAAAATTTGTAAAATCATAAAAAAATATAATAATATTAGAAATATATATATTGAGAACCATCCGGTCACATACCGGCCCCCTCTCTCATCCTCTTTCACCCATACCCCCTTTGCCTTTTCTTTGACGAAATCCTAATGGGCAAAACTAACAGTCCAATTTTGTTACGCAACCACAATCGGCATGTGAGTAGTACTATGTGAGACGTGCATTCGCGCTCTTTCTCACTTGGTTGCAAGGTCAAACTCTTCTCAATGAGACATCGTGATAGATGAGTTTGTTGTGTCGCACCTTAATCTGCTTAGCTACTTATATGGGTAATTGACTCTTTCAAAATCTGGCACGAGTACCCAAACCTCGGAAAATGGAAAAAGAAAAAAAAAAAACTGTTTATCTTTTTCTTTCTTTTTTACAAATGCTAATCTTTTGCTGTGTTATTTATAATTAAGCTGATTAAGTAAGAATCGAGATTGTATCACACCTCTCAATACCCAAATCCTTCATTGCCAATGTAATTTCTCGTTCTGTAAGCTCTTTCGCTTGGAGCTCGCTCAATCTCTCCTCCATAATTTTCTCCTCTGTGTCAAGGTCTAACCCAGAAGCCCCATTGAGTGTCTCTCCCATGTAATAGGGTTTTTCAAGTATAAGTCCCGCCTTCTCGCCCGATACATAAGCTGGACAAAAAAAAAGATCTCTATCAAAATTCGATTAATTAATAATCATTCCTGCACATATTCTCTTTAATTAAACAATTTAATTAGGAAAAATTGAGTGAAAAAAAAAAAAAAAGATTCTTCTTTTTTTGTATGGTATGAGCTTCAATAGACACAGATTTGGGATAATTTTGATTCAAGTTTAAATTTAAGTAGTGATGAGTGCCGGAGACATAGCATGCCACTAGAGAATTAAGAACCAAAAAAAGTAATTCATAAATGATATTCGCACCCGTCATTTTTATAAATGCATCACTCAAAAATTTCTCAATCCGACATTGATATGAAAACTGAGTTTAGCATTAATTAAGCACTAAAGACGAATATTTAAAATGCATTTTAAAAAAATGGAGTGCAAAAATGATTTTTTATTGCAGTTGTATGTATCTTGAAAGAAAAGTACTACTTAATACAATATAAAAATAACATGAAAAGTAGAGGTGGCAAATGGGTGGGTTGGGTTGGATTTGGGCGGGTTAAATATGGATTGGGTTGAATTTGGGTTGGGCTGAATATGGGTCAATAGTACGCGGGTTGAATATGGGTTAGGTTGAATATGGGTAAGTCAAACCCAACCCAATCCAATCCAACCCATTTTTTTGAATAATCTCATTTTCTCTTCCCGTTCAGTACTGGGTAGTTGAATCCAAATCCCAATTGAAAGCCTATGATATCGGGATTCTCCTTCCAACTCTCTCTCTCTCTCTCTCATGGACATACAGAACTTGTTTGGTAGAATGAAACAAAATAACCGACAATACATACAACTATCACAAAATTTCCCATTTAAACTTATGTTTGATTAAATATAGAAGGTCGACATTGCGTTAGTATTTCTTATTCCAAATTTCCAATCCATTTTCAACCCAACCCAACTTATGTAAACATGGGTTGATATGGGTTCAACCCATGTCAACCCATATTACAATATGGGCAGGTTGAGTTGGGTTTTAAGTGGGCGGATATGGACGGGTTCATGGGTTGGGTTGAGAATTTCCACCTTTAATGAAAAGAATTGGACTCACCCGTAGAAACATGAAGAAGCAATTTTATGTTGGCACATTTCTTGGAGAAGTTCAAAACATTCTTAGCTCCAATTGTGTTGAGTTGGAACGCAACATCATATCTAAACAAAGTCCAAAAAAAACAAACAAGCACACGCACATCATTAAATGGATTAAAAAAAATGAGCAACGACATAAAAATAACTTTAAAACACAATTTCGGAAATAATTGTGTCCGGAACGGTTCCCTGACACGGTTAAAAATTAACAAGTGGTAGCCCGTACCTTTCATCAAAGTTGGTAGTTGCTGCTGAATTTACTACGACGTCAATTTCTCTCAACATTTCTTCCAACAAATTAGGGTCTTTCACCCCCAAATCCTCGAATGTTATGTCACCAGGGACCAAAGTGACTTTTTCCGACATAAAGGAAACGAAGTTTTCTCCCATTTTCTCTCTCAATCCCCTGAACAAGTCCTTTGCTATGGCCTGCAATAAGTAAATTATTAGTCAGACCTGTCCAAATCCATCTCTAAATACTGCCATATTTACCCCAAAAAATTAAAAGGCCAGGAGAATCGTGTAGGTCAACTTTAGTATAAAGTATGACTAACTCATAATGAATCCACTCGGAACAACGTTTTAGATAAAGCTTTGAGTGTAACGGCTTTAGTAGTATCGAGGCTATAGCATGGGAATCGGGTGTAACTATCGTTAATTTTAAAAAATTAATATTCGACAAATATATCATGGGAACTGGCCAATAGATTTTTCCTCTCTCTGATATACTTGGGTGTAACGATATTGGAAAGCCCAAATACCCGATACACTAAGTAATGGCCGGTATTTAAAACTACGACTCGGGATGATGGCAGGAAGGACTGAGGTGTGAAACTCCGAACAAAACTAAGGTGTGAACTGTGGTGTTTGTCGTCGTGCCTTGATCCGTTTAATCGTTGTAATATTTTAAACGTTAATAAATTTCTTTTACGGAGAAAAAAATGAGGTGTGAAAGATACATATACACATGATCGAGCGTTGCTCATTTTGTATTACTAGTTTGCTACCAAGCATAAGTGGAAGGAAAGTGAATGTGGGTCGGAATTGACATCTCTGTATGGCTGAATGCTGCTGCAATGGGTAAAGCAAGCTATTTATATATGCCTTCTTTCTTTCCTTTTTCTTGAACTGCTTTTTGTGCTTTCATTATTTACCTCATTGTGGAACCTTTGTGAAGCTGACTTGGCATCTGGAGCTCTTAGAAGTAGATACAGCTTCTTCACATTTGGTTGAACTCTTAGTATCTTCTCCACAAATACTACACAAAACCATTCAAAACAAAACACAAAATTAGAACTCTCAACACAACATGTTTAGGCTGATTTTCCTCTGCGTATTTTCAGTATTGTTGAACTACAAGTTATCAGATCAATTGATACATGTAAACGAGAATGACTCTCCGATTTGTCAACTTGGAGTTCAAGAATACCAAAAATATCGTAGAATATCGCAGTGGAAACTCGCCCTTAATTTGTGTGTGAGTGAGAGAGAGAGAGCGAGAGATCACTCTACTTTTTGCTAGGAAGCCAGTGGCACCGGTGACTAAAATGTTTTTGTTCTCAAGAAACTGGACAACACTACCCAACTCCATTGGAGAAGAAAAATGGTCAGAGAGAAAGAGAGGAGAGAAATCTATAGAGTTAAAATGGTCAGGTAGAGAGAGAGAGAGAGAGACAGAGGAATGGAGGGAGAGAACGAGAGAGAGAGAGCAGATAAATCTGTGGACAGAAAATGTTGGGGAGCGGTGCTCCATTTATCATGTAGGGTGGTGCTAAATTATACTGTAAGTGATGGAGTGCACGAAATTACTGATTGGAAATTTCCTTGACGGTTTAATACACACTTTGGTTTACTAATTCTTCTTCCGTACAGTTTAGTAACTTTAAAGATGTTTTGTTACCGTTTAGATGCTCGTAAAAAGCTTATTTGGCTTTTAAAATCGTCGAAATAAATTTTCATAAATACGGATTTACTCGACTTTTTTTTTTGTCCCGTAAGCGAAAAATAAAGTAGCTCTAAATAAATTGAGATACGATTAGCGGGATATGATTGGCATGGTTTTAGTGTGCCAACCTAGCTCGGATGCTAGTCTTCGTTATGATGTCTCATGATTTTTGTCCGTTTTAATCATTTTACTATTTACATTTGATTAGTAAATTGTCTTTATTCTGATCCTAAATGGATAAAAATTTGAAATGAACACGAGTCATCGTGCGAGGCAAAGCAAGGTGAAATAATACTAGTTGAGAGATTCGAACCAGTGATTCCATAAAGTTATATATATGTATCAATTTATTAAGAATAAAAAAAATGAGAGAAAGATATGGAAGCAAAAGCAAAGTTGGTGGTGTCATGTTAGGGGAGTGCATTCCCACCACATTGATTAGTGTATTTATTTTTGCTTAATTTTAGCCAGAATTTAGGAACAATTTATGCTTATTCAAATTTTTGTCCATTTATATCCCATGGGATTTTTGAAAGATATTAAGCCAGAAATAAATTGAAAAATATATGTTACTAATCTCACATTGAATTTATGTGTGCACATATTTTACATCAAAAAGTATTTTGTACATACATTCTATGTAAAGACACGTATAATAGAGCATTATATTTGAAAAAATGACCATCTTCAAAAAACAATCTTAGTTTTCTTTTAAATCGTAAGAAATATATTTATGTAACGTGTCCTATTCTCGGCATTCAACGGTCCAGATTTCATGCCGGCACTTTTGATCTGCACCGTCCATTGCCGAGTGAAATCTTGACCGCTGAAAATTGGGGGCAGAGGAGGGGGGCAGGGAAAGGGGGCAGAGGATCTTCCATGTACTTGTGCTGTTATTTTGGGAGGTTTTCTTATTGCTATATTATATGCTTCTAAACTTTAGCTCTGTTCTTGTTTTAGGCTTTATCATTTTCAACTTCGTTGGATGCTATTGCTTCAGGATCCCACCATTCTATTGTATTGATATTGTCCTTTCCTTTTTGCTCGATGTTTCCATTCTCGATCATATTTTTTTCGGTTTCAAAAAATGTATATTTATGTGACGTTATGCTCAGACATATTTTTTATCAGCAAAAAGAAATAATATATATAAAGAGAGGGAAAAGATACAATGAGAGCCAAAAGCCAAACAGGAAGGAGTTGGAGAGTCAATAAAGAAGACCTCCCACACCGGACCAAAAGAGGCTAAGGCAAAAACAAGAAAACACCGAGTTGATAAGATACCAACTCAAGAAGGCATAGAAAACAAAAATAACATCCCAACATCCACCTCTCCAGATTACAACGCTTCAATAAGAGACTTAAATCTGAAAACAATATCTCCATGGGATACACCTCTAGATCCGCGATATACTTTCACCCAGCACGCCAATCTAAATTTGATTGTATCCCCCAAAACCTCTCATTTGGGTACAACACCTTTGAAGATCACCTCGTTTCTCACTTTCCACACAGACCAAATCACAGCGAGACTAGATAACTCCCATAAAACTCTTTGACCTTCTTGAATTTCCTTCCCCTTCATCAACAGAATAAACTTTTAATAGAAGCCGAGACTACCCATTCTATACTCCACGACCATACTTCCCAAACCATACCGCAGTGAAGAAAGAAGTGGTCAACAGATTCGGGTTCTTCCCCACAAAGATTGACCTCCTCTCCATAGGAGCTGAATCCAAAACCTCACTCCTATAGAAGAGGCTACACGACCGACTTGGCTAACTGCCTTGGTCTTTTTCAGGTGGGAGAGAGAGAGAGAGCAAAGCGTGAACCCATTAATTGCATTAACACTTTACATTGTACGTGATAACCGGCAAAACATGGTAAATAATAAATTAACAGTGGCCTTACTGATGTAAAAATGAGCTACTATTTTACAGTGGTCCTTATAAAAATGTTTTAAGAATATTAACTGGCTCCAATAATTTATATGGAACACTGAAATGAGTCCTACGAAAGCGGTATACATTTAATGTAAACTAAAATATAAGGAATAATTAGTCATAAATACACAATATTTTGCCTAATTAAAGGGAAGGACAAGGAACATTTGCAATCAAACATAAAGACAAGGAACATTTGCTATCAAACATAAAGACAAGGAACATTTGCAATCAAACATAAAGACACAATATTTTCCCAAAATTTTAGAATCAACTCCACTTTGTCAATCTCTCTGTTCTTCTCCATAAACAAAACGGAGAATAACAATCGGACCTCAAGTCCCGAAAACCGCTACCGAAATCGGAAATTGACTTCCGAAATGATCAAAATAATCGGAAATCTCTCTATTCTTCTATTTGGAGAATGTTTTAAATATATGTGTGAAATCTCTCCACTTCAAAATTATGAATAATTTAATGTTCTCATACTATCTTATGTTTATGCTCAGTGAGGATGTAACATGAGATTCTCACGAACATCGAGATTGGGATAGTTTATTTGTCGATTACATCATCTGTTTAACTTCTCACAATTTGTCTTGTAAGCATCTTTTGATCAAGTTATATGTAAAATGATTTAGATCATCCGTATAACACTTAAAATTAAAATTATTTTCTTTCGGCCTGAACAACGAATTGTTGTTTTGTTCCCTATCACAGGCTCATGTCGCGGTAGGCAAAATTCAAAACATGTGCGTCAAA
This sequence comes from Vaccinium vitis-idaea, assembly GCA_963854785.1. Classification (NCBI taxonomy): domain Eukaryota; kingdom Viridiplantae; phylum Streptophyta; class Magnoliopsida; order Ericales; family Ericaceae; genus Vaccinium; species Vaccinium vitis-idaea. Next base: position 26,730,981 of record OY978223.1, on the reverse strand, counting down.
TTATGCTGGATTTTTTTTTTTTTATGTGATAGTGAATCCATGACAACCTAGGTGAACATACTGACTTTTTTCTGTACACATTTCCGTAAAATAGAAGGGGAAAAAAAACTTAAACGTTGAAAATCTTTTTTCTTTTCCTCTTTCATTAATCTTTGCTGATTGAATCAACCTTGTATCATCTTTTTATATTCATACACAAGTGGAATTAATTTGGGTCAGGTGCTATTTGTTGGTTGGGCGCAGTAAGAAACTGAAATTGCTGAAATTGCTGAAACTGCTGAAGAACAAGAGATGGTCGATTGTGAGGCAGTCATGCGACCATGTCGCTCAGCTTCTCAAATATGGTCATGAACAGAGTGCCTGTGATCGGGTATGCTCTGTTGTCGGAACGAGCAAATATTATCTCAATAGATGCATAAAGTGACTCGCTATATACGTGAATTTTTTTGAATGTTTTGAATAAAATTATAATTTTTAAAAATTAGTGACATTTCACTAATTTTTTTGGTCGCAGGAAGTGGTTGGCCAGAGGTGGGGTGGTGGTCGGCCGGAAGTGGGGCCGTGATTTTTTTGAATTTGATGTTCGAGCTTAGAATTTTTTTTTTTTAAATTAGTGACATTCACTAATTTTTTTAGTCGCCAAAAAGTGGTCGGCCAGAGGTGGGGTTGTGGTTGGCCGGAGGTGTGGTCGTGATTTTTTTGAATTTTATGTTCGAAATCAGAATTTTTAAAAATTAGTGACATCTCACTAATTTTTTTGGTCGCCGGAAGTGATCGGCCAGAGGTGGGGTTGTGGTCGGCCGGAGGTGGGGTGGTGATTTTTTTTTAATTTTATGTTCGAAATTAGAAATTTTAAAAATTAGTGACATCTTACTCATTTTTTTGGTCGCCGGAAGTGGTCGGCCAGTGGTGGGGTGGCGGTTGGCCGGAGTTAGGGTGGTGATTTTTTGAATTTTATGTTCGAAATTAGAATTTTTAAAAATTAGTGACATCTCACTAAGTTTTTTGATCGCCGGAAGTGGTCGGTCAGAGTTGGGGTGGTGGTTTGTCGGAGGTGGGGTGGTGATTTTTTTGAATTTTATGTTCGAAATTAGAATTTTTAAAAATTAGTGATCACTAATTTTTTTGGTCGCCGGAAGTGGTCGGCCAGAGGTGGGGTTGTGGTCGGCCGGAGGTGGGGTGATGATTTTTTTGAATTTTATGTTCAAAATTAGAATTTCTAAATATTAGTGACATCTCACTAATTTTTTTGTCGCCGGAAGTGGTCGGCCGGAGGTGGGTGGTGTACGGCCGGAGATGGGATGAAGATTTTTTTGAATTTTATGTTCGAAATTAGAATTTTTAAAAATTAGTGACGTCTTACTAATTTTTTTTGTCTTTATGTTCGATTGCAAAAGTTTTTTGTCCTTCCATTTAAAAATGTCAAATATTTTTTATTTTTATGTTCGATTGCAAAAATTTCTTGTCTTTTCCTATAAAAATGTCAAATGTTTTGAATTTTTTGCTAAGTGACGCAAAATATTACTGTATACCCATAGTTTTATTTATGGTTTTTGAACCAGAAGTGGCACGCCGCGTTTGGCAACACGCGTCCTGGTTGGCAAAACACGCGTTTGGCAAACCTAACTCTACCGCAGATGCAGCTGTCCCGAGCCTGGTACGCTCCATGATATGTACGGACACGTGGAGTATTAAGTAGGAGACCACTAGAAGTCAAAGTAACTGTCACACCCTCATGCATGTAGGGTCGGCACCCTAACACTCAAAATTCTCAAAATTTGTCACTTTAGGTTTCGTTTTTTTGTTTTTTGTTTTATGTAAAGTCGTGTCATTTTTACTTTAAAAGAAAACGTATTTTTAGATATTTTCTTTCAAAAAATTTTACACCATTCAAAAGTACTCGTCGAGATCTTTTGAATGGTACCAAAAAAATTAAAAAAGAAGTTCCGTAAGTATTTTATTGTTTAAGGTCAAACTTACAATAACATTGAGTTCACCATGGCATGATTAAAATTGGCACGTTATTTTTGGTTATTTTTTAAAACTTTGTATAAAACAACTAAATGAGATCCATCAAAAAAGATACTTATTGCATATTTTTTGAGATTCATATTAAAAGATATAAACATTTTAAAACAACTTAATAAACCTCACAGTTTTAAAGAATAATTTTAGAACTCCAAGACAATAATTTATAACCTTAAAATGAAACGGAGGGAGTACAGAGCCGTACCATATCTCTCTTCCAAAACCACAAGGCAACCAAATCCCTCAGCCTTACTGAACCCCGAACCCAGATTTAATTGGCTGCATGGAAATTAAAGCCAACGCCAACCACATTAAAAATTAGAAAATTGAATGGTGACAAAAAAAAATAGGTTGAAATAACATAGAGTTAGGGGTGTTCCACTGACAAAAAAAAAAATTTCTTCTAAAAATCAAGTCAAGTCATTATCTCACAATACATCACATAAAAAATCGTGAAAAATCAGTTTATTCAAAAAATCACTTTACTAGAACACCCCCTAAATACGCAGAAAGAAGATCCAGAATTTACTGATAAGTGCCGAAATGTTTACATTTGGGCCGCCTAATTTACATTTGTTATGTCCCTTATTAATTTATTTAATGTCTTTTGTTGTGTTTTTATGATTGTAGGTTCCGAGAGCAGATACCACATTTGGCGTTAAATTAAGAGAATTGGGTGCCGCGCGAGCGGAAAACTGGATCATTTTCTCAGTGGAGCAATTGGCGAGCTTTTGTTCAATTATCAAGTCCCAGTAGAACAATTCGTTGTTTATTCAAAGGAGAATTGAACAAAACAAGGAAAGTCAATTGTAGCATGCTATTACTCTTATGTCAGTGGAATTTTAAATGCCAGCAACTTGGTCCATGCTACCCATGCTCTCTTCCCTGCTCTCTTCCCTGCCTAAATAATGATGCATTGGCCTCATCTAGGGGGACGACAGATATAGAGAAAAGAAGAGTGGACCTCGAAAAGAAATTTTTTTTGGGAAGTCTTAGAGAGAATTTCGGACAGACATCAAAGAGACCCCTTAGAGAAAACTTTCGGACAGAGACCAAAGGAGAGGCTCTTTGGAATCAGGCACAGAAGTTTCATGCAGTCACAGAGGCTCACGGCTGAGAGCATTCCAATCACCATGCTCGGCTAAACCCCTCATCTAGGGGGAAGATGAAACTCCGTACCAAGTAACATTATTTATGCGTAGGCTTATGTTTATTTATTTGAATCGATTGTGTAACTAAGAACTCTTTTCATTATGATCAAATGAATTGATTTTTATGCTTTCAATCAATTGAGTATTTGTACGCATGCTTCACAAATACGAGTTATGCAATGGCTTTCTGTGTTTGTGATTGGGTAACTGAGATGGGTTATACTCGTAAGACAGATCGTGCCACTAGACAACCGTGAAAGAGACGGGTTGTGCTAGCGAGACGGTCCGTGCTATGGGATAGTCCATGCCTGTTAAAAATACAATTATTTTCTTGACAATTATGATTCAAATAATAAACTTAGCCTACGCATAACCTTGTTACGCGGTCGGGGTGGATTCGGAACCCTGGATATTCTTCTCCAACAGTTTCACTCAATTCAATTACTGCTTTTCTTTAGTTTAAATTATTTTTAGAATTAAAATCAACCAATCAATCTTCTCTGAATTAAATTAGAAGTCAAGCGAAATTAACGTAATTTAGCCAATCTGTCTCCGTGGATCGATACTCGGACTTAGCCACTATTCTCTGGAGTAGTAGTTAATTCCTTGTTTTTATAAATGTATTTTTGACGCGGTACGACACGGTCAAATTTTGGCGCCGTTGCCGGGGACAGTTTGCACAATTACATAGTTTCAATTAGTTTCTATTTTAATTCGTAGTTTAGAATTTTCTTTAGTTAAAAAACAAAAAAACAAAAAAAAAACAAAAAACAAATAATATAACAGCAAAAAGAAAGAAAAAATTTTGATTCATCAGTGCATCTTCCCATCCTAGCCGTGTAAGATTACTTTGTAGAGGACAATTGAACTTTGGACATTGGACTTTGGACAGTTGGACTACTAACATTTGGACTGCTAATTTCTGACTACAGGGGTCGGTTCTCCGCCTCTCTTTTATTTTCTTTTACTAACTGCTAATTTCTAATTCTGGAGGTTAACCCCTCCTTGCTAATCTAACTCCTAACTTTGGAGGTTAATCACTCCTTTTACTTACTGTCTTTATCTATATTGTATATATATATATTTTTTGTGTGTGGAGATTAATCTCTCTCACCTTTTTTTTTTAGAGAGGTCGGTACTTCAAAACCCCTCTTATTTCTTTTAAGACCGGTTCAACCGGCTATTATTTGTTTGTTTTATTAACGTTTGTTATTGCAGCGCGTGCGCAGGTGCTTCGAAAAAAAAAAAGCTCTAAAAGGAGGCTCGGGGTTTCATCACCCGTTCCTTCGCCAAAAAAAATAATAAAAATTAGGAGAGTCTTTAGATTTTGTGTGTGTGTTTTTTTTTGTTTTATGCACGGGCGTCGGTCTGTTATTCCTGAGTTAGTTCCCATTGACTTTGAGTTAGAGAGAACTGCTAGGAAGATTCGAGCCAAAAATCGCATTAGGGATCTCGTAGAACTACCTCCAATGGAATTAGAAGGAGATCCTAATGCCCCGCCTCCTGCTCCCGTCCCACTGAACACACACTTCTTGCCATCGGCCTACACAACACCATCATGCATCCAGCTGCCACAGTTCACTGCCACTCACTATGAGATTAAAACCAGTGTGCTGAATGCATTGCCCAGTTTCCACGGGTATTCTCACGAGGATCCCTACCAGCATATTGATGAATTCATAACCATAAGCTCCACACTTCAAATTCATAATTTTCCAAATGAGGTGCTCAGGTTAATTTTGTTTCAATTTTCACTAAAAGAGAAGGCTAAACATTGGCTTAGTACCTTGCCTACAAACTCAATAACTAGTAGGGGGCAACTGAGAGACGCATTCCTTAAGAAATATTTCTCCATTGGAAAAACGACTCAGTATCGGAAACTGATCACTTTGTTCTGACAAGCTGACAATGAGCCTCTTCATGAGGCTTGGGAGAGATTCGGTAACCTCATTAGGAAGTGTCCACACCACGCAATTGCACAATGGCAGTTGGTGGAAAGTTTTTACGATGGGTTGAATCCCCATTATCGAATGATGGTTGATGCCTCATGTGGAGGCTCATTAATGAACAAGGATGAAAAGACGGCATGGGAACTTTTTGAGACAATGAGCGACACTTCCCAACACCATGCCACTTACCAGCACAGTAATAGGGCAACCATCATAGCCAGTTCTTCAAAACCACGAGGTTTGTATGAGGTTAGCCCCTCTAACAACCTCGCTCTTAAGGTTGACTCTCTTGGCGAGAAACTTGACCAATTTTTAAATTTGAGCTCGACTTCTGCTCCGCCTCCTGCTTTTCAGGAGGCATGTTCTCTATGTGCTAGTCTAGCCTATTATGTTACCGATTGTCCGGCGAGAGACCAATTTCCTGGTTTTGCGGAAGAGCAAGTTCACGCTGCTCAGGGGTATTCCAATGTTCAAAGTTATCCTAAACCGGGTGATCCCTCTTGTAACACTTACCACCCGGGGCTTAGGCCTGTCGTGGCGACAGCCACAAGACAATGTCCCTGCCCCACAGTCTAGGCCATGGTCCACACCATATAATCCTGCGGCCTATCGCTATGCGAACCACCAACAGCCACCCCCTCAGCGAACGCCAGCCCAATCCCCGAGGGACCCTTCCTTCGAGGATAAGTTTATAAAGGCATTTGAGATGATGACTGCGACACAACAACAAGTGAATTCTCATACCCAGTCCATCTCACGGATAGAGGCACAACTGGGCCAATTGGCCAACACAATGAACCGTAGGGAGGAGGGTAGGTTGCCTAGTCAGCCGATTCATAACCCGAGAGGCCATCACCAATGTGAGGGGAATCAAAGGACTGATAATTTCCAACATGCGAATGTTCTCATGTCCCTTCGTAACAAGAGAGAGGTCGAAACCCGACCAGAGAAGCCCAAAAGCAAGGAGTATCAAGCTCCCTCCTCCCCATATGATTCTGGGGAGGAGAGGTCACATAGCAAGGAGGCAACCCCTCCAATCACTACTTCACCACCCACCACCATACCCACGGGCTCTAAGGCACCACCCTATGTGCCTAAAGCCCCCTTCCCTGTTGCCCTAAACGGGCCATCTCTTTACACCAAAAAGGGACCAGCTATGGAGGACATTCTTGAGGTATTCAAACGCGTGGATATCAATATACCCCTCCCAGATGCCATTAAGAAAATCCCTAATTATGCCAAGTTCCTCAAGGACCTCTGCACTCACAAGCGCAAATCTCGGACACATGTGTCCAAAAAGGTCTTTCTCACGGAGCAAGTGAGCTCAGTTTTCCAGTCTATAACTCATCCTAAGTTGCAAGATCCCGGCACTCCTACCATTGCCATAGTCATAGGTAATCATGCCATCGAGCGAGCACTCTTAGACTTAGGGGCTAGTGTCAACTTAATTCCTTACTCGGTGTATGAACAATTGGGACTTGGAGAGTTGAAACCCACGAAGGTAACCTTGCAATTAGCTGACCGATCCGTAAAGGTACCGCGTGGGGTAGTTGAGGACGTTCTTGTCAAGGTCAATGACTTTTACTTTCCAGTCGATTTTATAGTCCTTGACATGGAACCGGTGCAAACCCTCAGAAAACAAACTCATGTCATACTTGGTCGTCCATTCTTGGCGACGGCCAATGCTAATATTCATGTGCGGAGTGGAGAGATGGAGGTTACCTTTGGGAACATGACGCTCAAGCTCAATGTTTACAATCCCACAAGGCAACCGCATTTGGAGGATGACTGCTTTGCAGTCGATGTTATAGAAGACTTAGTTGAGGAGGCGATGCCTTACATTTTGACTGACGACCTGTTGGCTGCATGTTTGGCACATTTTGGGTATGAGGAGTACGACATAGATAAGTCCGTTGAAGAGGTGAATCTATTACTTGATAGTTCACCTACCAAGTGGACGGCCCAGTTTGAACCTCTTCCCTCTCTGTCTAGTGAGACTGCCCCTCCGTCTATTGAGGTTCCTCCAAAGCTTGAGTTGAAGCCGCTCCCGGCCAACCTCAAGTATGTGTTTTTGGGTAGTGAGGACACTCTTCCAGTTATCATAGCGTCTGACCTTTCTGCAGCGCAGGAGGGTCAACTTGTTGAGATGCTTAAAGAGCACAAGGGTGCTATTGGGTGGTCTGTGGCAGATTTGAAGGGAATTGATCCCTCAGTTTGCATGCATCGCATTAATTGCGAAGAGAATGCTAAACCTTCACGGGAGATGCAACGGAGATTGAATCCGAACATGAAAGAGGTGGTGATGAAGGAGGTAGTGAAACTCCTTGATGTGGGTATTATATACCCCATCGCTGACAGTAAGTGGGTGAGTCCCACTCAAGTGGTGCCCAAGAAGTCGGTTGGCGTGTTTGCATTGACTACCGGAAGCTCAATTCCATGACTAGGAAAGATCACTTCCCATTGCCTTTTATTGATCAAATCCTAGAGCGACTCGCGGATCAAATCCTGAAATGTTTACATTTGGGCCGCCTAATTTACATTTGTTATGTCCCTTATTAATTTATTTAATGTCTTTTGTTGTGTTTTTATGATTGTAGGTTCCGAGAACAGGATACCACATTTGGCGTTAAATTAAGAGAATTGGGTGCCGCGCGAGCGCCACACTGGATCATTTTCTCAGTGGAGCAATTGGCGAGCTTTTGTTCAATTATCAAGTCCCAGTAGAACAATTCGTTGTTTATTCAAAGGAGAATTGAGTAAAACAAGGAAAGTCAATTGTAGCATGCTATTACTCTTATGTCAGTGGAATTTTAAAGGGACATTTACCATCAGGTCACCCTTGGATTCCATAATTACCATCAGGTTAAGCCCAACTCTGAAAAATTCTCATCAACTCCCCAACCCGTATAAAAATGCCTAAATCATAGGGTACCTTATAAAAGTGCCTAAAATCCTAGGGTACCCTATGAAAGTGCCTAAACCACTAAACCCAATAATAGGAAAGTGCACCCTAAACCTAAACTCTAGGGTACCCTACGGCTAGGGTACCCTTATGACTAGGGTACCCTACGAAAGTGCTGAAAATCATAGGGTATCCTACGACTAGGGTACCCTATGAAAGTGCCTAAAATCCTAGGGTACCCCACGACTAAGGTACCCTACGACTAGGGTACCCTATGAAAGTGCCTAAAATCCTAGGGTATCCTAGGACTAGGGTACCTCATGAAAGTGCCTAAAATCCTAGAGTACTTTATGAAAGTGCCTAAACCACTAAAACCCTATAATATGAAAGTGCACCCTAAACCTAAACTCCAAAAAAGAGTGACTTACCTTAGTGGTAATTAAAAAAATGACTTACCTTATTGGTAATTAGACATCTCTTTTCTAGACCTAGAGGTAATAATCCCAATTTTAAATGCCAGCAACTTGGTCCACGCTACCCATGCTCTCTTCCCTGCCTAAATAATGATGCATTGGCCTCATCTAGGGGGACGACAGATATAGAGAAAAGAAGAGTGGACCTAGAAAAGAAATTTTTTTTGGGAAGTCTTAGAGAGAATTTCGGACAGACATCAAAGAGACCCCTTAGAGAAAACTTTCGGACAGAGACCAAAGGAGAGGCTCTTTGGAATCAGGCACAGAAGTTTCATGCAGTCACAGAGGCTCACGGCTGAGAGCATTCCAATCACCATGCTCGGCTAAACCCCTCATTTAGGGGAAGATGAAACTCCGTACCAAGTAACATTATTTATGCGTAGGCTTATGTTTATTTATTTGAATCGATTATGTAACTAAGAACTCTTTTCATTATGATCAAATGAATTGATTTTTATGCTTTCAATCAATTGAGTATTTGTAAGCATGCTTCACAAATACGAGTTATGCAATGGCTTTCTGTGTTTATGATTGGGTAACTGAGATGGGTTATACTCGTAAGACGGATCGTGCCACTAGACAACCGTGAAAGAGACGGGTTGTGCTAGCGAGACGGTCCGTGCTATGGGATAGTCCATGCCTGTTAAAAATACAATTATTTTCTTGACAATTATGATTCAAATAATAAACTTAGCCTACACATAACCTTGTTACGCGGTCGGGGTGGATTCGGAACCCTGGATATTCTTCTCCACCAGTTTCACTCAATTCAATTACTGCTTTTCTTTAGTTTAAATTATTTTTAGAATTAAAATCAACCAATCAATCTTCCCTGAATTAAATTAGAAGTCAAGCGAAATTAACGTAATTTAGCCAATCTGTCTCCGTGGATCGATACTCGGACTTAGCCACTATTCTCTGGAGTAGTAGTTAATTCCTTGTTTTTATAAATGTATTTTTGACTCGGTACGACATGGTCAAATTTTGGCGCCGTTGCCGGGCACAGTTTGCACAATTACATAGTTTCAATTAGTTTCTATTTTAATTCGTAGTTTAGAATTTTCTTTAGTTAAAAAAAAAAACAAATAATATAACAGCAAAAAGAAAGAAAGAAATTTGATTCATCAATGCATCTTCCCATCGTAGCCGTGTAAGATTACTTTGTAGAGGACAATTGAACTTTGGACATTGGATTTGGACAGTTGGACTACTAATTTCTGACTACAGGGGTCCCACTACAGGTGATGTTGATACCACTTGTACTTCAGTTTTTTTTTTCTTTTTCGAAGCTACCAATTGCAAAACGCCAAGTGTTATTAGAGTTAAACCATAATTGTTGGCTTGCTTTTAAATGGAGAGCTGTTCTTCCTTTTGCATCATCCCTTTTGGTTGAAAAGTATGGTTATTAAAACTTTCACGTTTGTCCGTACTTAAAGCAAAACCAATACACTAACTAAAAAAGAAAATTCAGCCAGATATGAGAAGAAAAAATGATTAATGCCTTTGTTTGCATTATTCGTGGGTTTCTAATTTTAATTATATAATTTTGTGTTGAGGTTATGAATTTATGGGAACAATGTTGTAAATTCAATTGGAATATATGGATTTATAAGGGCTCTTAGACCAACGGAATTGGGGGCATATCAGTCAATGATCCAAAGCTTCTTGGGGGCGTGTGGGATTTTTTTATATGGGGGAGTTGGTTTTTTGTATTGGTTTTGTTTTTTTGGCTACGAGTATTAGATAAGAAAGTCAGGGCCAGGGCATATCCCCCGTTACGTTCTTGTTTTTTGCTGCTTGTCCTCTCTATTATGAATGGTATCTTGCCAACTTATAAAGGGTCTCGGGCCGGTGACATATAATTGCAAGGGGCTGGAGTAACAATCTCGTTGGGATGTCAAGTTTTTCCCGTCGTGATTCTGTCATGGCCGTGATCCTTGCAGTCGTTGTAACTCTATTCAATAATTAATAAAAAGAAATTGCCAATACCAAAAATAAAAAAACTTTTATGTGGATGTATATTCGATTCTTCTTCTTTTTCTTTTTTTCCTTTTTTCTTTTAAAATTTTTGGGCCGTGTGGGGACTACGAATGCTTCCCTAACTCATTCGTACTTGCCAAAAGTATTGATCAATCACATAGGACTCTTACGAGGGAAAAACAAATTGAGAAATGATTTTGGCACTCCATATTTTGATAACTGCACTCCATTATTTGTCTTTTTTAGTGTTTAAGTTATGTATATTCCAAATACTAAAATACAAATACTTTAGAGTAGATGTCAAAAATTGGAGTGCCAAAATCAATTACGAATAAAATTACTCGTATATATTTTTGCACCATTACAGGTGATGTTGATACCACTTGTACTTCTGTTTTTTTTTTTTTTAGGAACCTACCAATTGCAAAACGCCAAGTGTTATTAGAGTTAGAGTTTCTTACCCAAAAAAAAAGGTGTTATTAGAGTTAAACCATACAAAAATGATACAGACACGCCCTCTCTACCACACTCTGCCACACCCCCTCTCACATGTGGGGTGGGTTCCACTACAGGTGATGTTGATGCCACTTGTACTTCAGTTTTTTTTTTTTTTTTCGAAGCTACCAATTGCAAAACGCCAAGTGTTATTAGAGTTAGAGTTTCTTACCAAAACGAAAAGGTGTTATTAGAGTTAAACCATAATTGTTGGCTTGCTTTTAAATGGAGAGCTGTTCTTGCTTTTGCATCATCCCTTTTAGTTGAAAAGTATGGTTATTAAAACTTTCACTTTTGTCCGTACTTAAAGCAAAACCAATACACTAACTAAAAAAGAAAATTCAGCCAGATATGAGAAGAAAAAATGATTAATGCCTTTGTTTGCATTATTCGTGGGTTTCTAATTTTAATTATATAATTTTGTGTTGAGGTTATGAATTTATGGGAATAATGTTGTAAATTCAATTGGAATATATGGATTTATAAGGGCTCTTAGACCAACGGAATTGGGGGCATGTAGTGGGCAATCACGGCCATGCAATTACTCAAAAAAATAAAAATATAATAAGGATAAGGTGTCAGCTTTGTAACCTTTTTTTATTGGCTTATTTATTTATTTTGCCTCTGAATTATATGTCTGTTTTGCGTATTGATTTAGGCACAAAATAAACGAAATAAAATAATGAACACCGAACAGGTTCTGAGATGGTTGAAAAAACTCCATGTCCTCAAGCTGAGTACAAAACATTCGAATATATTACATATAACAAAAGAAGATGGAAGTGGAAGGGTTTTACCTAAATTTGTATGGGGTGGATGGGGTTCAACTCCTCTCCAAGGTGGTATCACGATTTTCCTGGAGAGTCAGGGCAGTGGTTTATTTCGGGTCGCCCGGAAATTTTATCCTTATGAATGGTTCCATTTAGTGGCCGGACCTACTGTGAGGCGGTTACTTCGTCAAAAAAAGAAGAAGAAAAAAAAAAAAGAATATGGACAAACATATCAAGAAAATAGTAAAACATCTATTATTCAACTAACAATAATGCGTTGTACCTGACTGTATCTGTAAGAGCATCAGACACCCTACATTCCTTCTGTTGATCAAAGGGGAATTTGAGCTTGTCTGGATTTATGTAGTTCGAATGGTGCGCCTGCATTTGTGTAATTCTTAAAACTTTTCGATAATTTATTATTTTGGAATATCCATATTTTCTTTTGACCGTCAAGAATGTCTGGGCCAGCTTATGCTCCTCGACTATCGATACCCTCCGCCATTCCGATCAAATACAGGCCATTCATACAACAAGATTAGAGAATTCATAAGAAATTTTTCTCTCACGGTCTGGCTCAAAAAAGTTGTGAACATGTAGATAACATCGGCCTTTGTTACCTACTTTCGAAAATTATTAAATCCCATTTTTTTTGTTAAAAAAGAATAACAAATTTGGTAGGATGGGGGTTAGCATCAAGGGAATAATATCAATGAGGTAAACATCGATTCGGAGAAAAATACAAAGGACAAATTATGGTTGTCGTTTTCATATGAAGCATATTGGACAAGGAACCAGCATGTGAGGTGGGGATTTTTCACATCCTAACACGCCAACTCAAATCACTACTATATTCCAGGACACGGGGTTGCTGCTGTGCAGCCCCCGCACAGTACCTGTTGTACACCATTCGAGCCGTCCGTTGCTCGGATGGACGGTCCAGATTTCACCTCAGCACCTTTACATCCAAACCGTTCGTTGCCATGCGTGATGCTACGGAGATTTGCGAACACATTTTTATGTAATGTTTGGTAACACTGCCATTTTTAGTTTCCACTTTCAGAAAATTTAAAACGAGATATAGCTAGGCGTCGCATATAATTGCTTTTTGGTTTTTCTGAAAATAATATCGGTAGCTTTCAACATCATTAAATTTTATGGACTTCGAAAAACAAAATATCGATGTTTTCACACTGTGAACGGCCGCCGAACCATTAAACTTTGTGGACTTCGGAAAAAAGATTGATGTTTTGACACTGTGGAAGATCATCTAGCTACGTTCTGCCCTCTACCTACAAAAAATAGGAAATTGACAAGTTAACCAAATGGACAACTCATAGTGTACGTACCATCAAATTTAGACCAAGTCAATATTTGTTTCTTTTATTTTATTTTTTTGATAACGACCATCTCAATATTTATGGAGAATGTTAGCATGGCTTAGTTTGACCAGTACAACTGAGTTAAGGTGTCCGATCTCTTTTCTTTTCTCTCTTTTTTATATATAAAATTTTGTCGCAGCTAAAAAAAAAGTTATATGATATATTTTGAAATAGCAATAAAGAGATTTTTATTAATCTTGGGGAAAAAAAAAAGTACGACCAGACCGGGTTACTCTCACAAGTTTGCCCAAAAACTAATGGACGCTGTTGGGGGTATAGAAAAAATGGGACAGAAAATGTACCGATCGCATTCGGGGACTCACTTTTGGGTCCCACACGAGTGATCCGAACCGTTCATTGGCCTTAAAACATTTTTCCGAGGGGCCCCACAAAATTTCAGCTCAATCGGATGGTTGGAAGTGCTCGAACCAAAGTCTCACCGTTTGAATCAAAATTTTGTGGGGCACTTCCAACCGTCCGATTGAGCTGAAATTTTGTGGGGCCCTATGGAAAAATGTTTTAAGAACAATGAACGGTTCGGATCACTCGTGTGGGATCCAAAAGTGGGTTCCCAAACACAATCGGTACATTTTCTGTCCCATTTTTTCTGTACCCGTATCTTTATCGAAAACTAATATATTTGGATAATGTAAGTCAAAACATGGAGAAATTCAATGTATATTTCGAAGAAACCATTTGCTTTGACTTTCATAAAAGGTCGGTTACTTTAGGTGCCGAGGAAACGTTACTAAAGAGAGGATAGGGAGAGAGACTTGTGAAACAAAAGCACTAGAAATATGGACCATTTCAATTTAGGAAATCGATCGAAGAAATTACTTTGACTTGGTATTTTACCTTTTTCACATCGCTCAAGATAGTGATGCGTGTCGTATCACATCGTATATGTTTCACATTGTTTTAGATTTTTTTTTCCCTGAACAACAAAGAAAATACTAATATTTCATTAATAGTAACAAAACATTTCAAGAGGAAAGAAATAGATTAAAAAAGCTAAAGATGGTCTCAAATCTCCAAGGTTCCTTAATTGGGACCTTAGAAAGGTAATTCAAAAATGGAAAATCAAGCCTTCAAGAGCATCAAGAAATTAAAGGTCAAGGTAAAAATGTAAAATACCTCAATGAAGATCAATAGGGGTGCACACGGTCCGGATTAGACCGGTTCTCTACAAATCCAGTAACTGGACCATTCCGACCAGTTCTAGAAAATTAAGAACCAAAACCTAACCAATACACATGAAAAACCTGTCCAGATCCAAACCGCAAGACCGGACCGGTTTTGGTTCGGTTCCGGTTCTACCCAATTAAAGAAGACTTTATCACAACACATTAGTTCAAAACATTATTTAGAATCTAGAACACCAAAACAACTAATAAAATAAATAAATAATTATAGGATTTATGTAATATATATTATATAGTCCGATCTGGTTCTAACCGTGGTTCTTAAATTGAAAACTATTAACCGAACCATAATTGTTGGTTCTTAGATTTTTAGAACCATAACCTGACCAATGAACCATAGAACCTTACCAAATAGACCGGTTCGGTCCGGATAGGATCGGTTTGGCGGTTATATCGGTTTTCTTGTACACCCCTAAAGATCAAGACACCATTCGCCATCTTCAGTTTTTTTTTTTTTTCTTCTTTCTTTTTCCCATTCTCTCTCTCAAACCAACATTTTAATAGCCCCTTCTCTCTCTCTCTCAAACCAAAAATGTAATAAATGATAGGTTAAATAAATAGATAATAACTAGCATAAGACCCGTGCTATGCACGGGACGATTTCAAGTACACATGGTTAATAAAAATAATATCAAATAAATTTCTACCCATGTTAAATTTTCGATATTCATATAGCATTCACCACATCTATGGCAAATAAAATAAAAAAGTTCAATTAAAAAAAAATCCCTGAAACTCAACCAAACAAAAAAATTCATTAAAAAAAAATATCCTTGAAACTCAACCTAACAAATAAGACCATGACCATGAAGACCCAAACATTCCTCTACTGTTCCTCGACAGAATGCAGATCATGAAAAACACTTAACGTCAAATTACATAAAAAAAAAAACTCAAGCAAATTTGACTAAACCACTATCAATTTGTCACTGTCTATATTTTCAATTATACTGCTATAATACACAAACAAAATACACAATCTTATTTCAATTTAGAATGGGAGTTTGAATTTCCAGGAATGTTTTTTGAATCTCTAATAAGTAATGACTTGAGTTTTTGCTACCAAGTGTACCCCAAAAAAACTCAACATTTGAGCTCTCTAAAATTCACGTAAAATCCCCGGTTGCTACCATTTTTTTTTTAAATCATGGTTCTTTAGTAAAACAAAAACTTATATATATATTTTTAACTTTTTCAACATGCTAAACACTCCCAATAATCGGTCTATTTTCTAGACCAATTTTTTGAAGTAGAAAAGTGGTGGAAAAATCGACTTTCATAGTGAACTCCCAAGAAGGAGTTACATAACATGTTCTGAGGCCAAATATTTACTTTAGGAATTATTGTATATACGGTGCATTAAAAAAATCGGAAAATAATAGCTCAAAAGTTAAAACTAATTAAAAAAAGAGAGGAAATTTTCTTCAACTTATTTTTTTTGATACATTCTTCAACTTATAATACAATAACTTTTGTAGTTTACAATTAAGACACTGTATAAGAAAAACCTAAACAATATCATGATATCCTATATATTATACTTAATTTATACTATTATGCTTCTAAGAACTTCAAGTTACAAATTTACCGTTGTGGATTTTCTTGAACCTTGCTCTAATTGTTTGGCACACAACCCTAAACTCTTTCAACCTTCACGACTCGACTTGCTTGCTTTTGGATTTGTTCATATAGAATAATTTGCATTAAAAAGCTCTTTCAAAGAAAAAAAAATAGCGAAAACAAAATGCATTGATAAAAATAAACAATAAAAATCATGTGTGGTATACATGGACCATTTGATCTTCTGACTTGTTTGTCAATATACAAACATAGGCCAAAAAAAAATTCCTCACAGCGATTCTATCTTTTGCTTTCTTTGCTTGATCATTGAGCCTTTGATAGCTCCATTGGAGGAACAAATATACTACACAAAAACAATTGGGGATGAAGAAATTTCTTTCCACTCAGATACATATATAAGAGGAAGAAATTTATTTCTGCTCATATATGTACTTATGTAGTAGGAAATTTCAACAATAACTTTGTTCTATTAAGGAAATCATAATGTTAGAGATTTCCATTTGAAAATCAAACATCTATAGGGTATTAAGATTATTTCCCTATTATCACTTATTTCTATTAAGAGCAAGGAATTAAGTAGAATACTTTGTAGATATAATTCACAAATTAGGAAATCAATTATTCAATTGTGGATCTCAATCTCCGACTATTCAAATTTGATTATATAAAATATTATGTAGACATACTTAACAAATTAGGAAATCACTTATCCAATTATGGAATTCTCAATCTCCCACTACTCAAAATTTCGGCATGGAAGGAAAAAATTAAGGATTTTTTTTTAATATTTCTAATTTGTGGCTGGATAAATTATAAGAGTTGTAATAAGAGTATGTCACATGTGCCCACTAAAAATTCCAATGACAAACCAATTAGTTAATACCACTTGTCGCGCCCACAGCCCTCCTCGTGAAAACTCATTCTGCTAATATATAAGATGTTGGAGTGTTGAAATAGATGTGGGTAATTGAAGACTTTTGTGTCGAGACAATAGCATCAGGGTTTACCAAACAGACCCTAGCCGACCCCATCACATTGTCCCCTCACCGATAACTCTCACCGGCCGTCTTCACACCCCCTCGCCCTCTATCCCTTTTCAGCGTCCCTATCCTTTCCTCTCTCCGATATCCCTCTCTTTCTCCCTATTTTTCCCTCTCCTTCTCTCTTCGTTCTCCATCGATTCCCGTCACCAAAGTCTTCATTTGTGTACACTGTTAACTGTTCAATTGCTCAAAATTTGTCTAGTTTGTTGCACTTGCTCTAACATGACAACTCAAATTACTACTATAATCCATGCTATGGAGAGGTGAAAGGACACTTTTTTATGTTATATTTATGTTTGGCAACACTACCAATTTTAAATTTTAGTTTTCCAGCACAGAAAATTTAAAACGTGAGGTCGAGCTATTTTTACTTATTAACCTTTATGGACTTCGGAAAAAGAATGTTTTCACAAACTCTCAACCACCACCGAACTAGCTACGTACCGGCCCCAGCTACGCTAAAATAAATGCTTACACCAATAGGTCAGTTTGTTCATATTTCATGTCCGAGCGAGCTTGTGTGCACCTCGAATAAATTTCAGAAACATAGAGGTAACGACTGAGTATAACTCCGAGTGACCTCAAGAGTGTGCTGGCTACCTTAGGCGGGAACAAACCCTTTACTCTCATAATCTCATATTTCTTGTCAATTTTTCGCTACGCATGCCACTTTTAAATGTCTTATAATTCAGAATTTTTTATGTTTTCTCTGATTTTGAAAATTTTGTATAATGAAAATAGTTAAAATTTATCAAATAAGATCAGCATTGTATATATATATATCAGCATTGTACATTTATCAAATAAGATCAGCATTGTACATTTGGAAATATTAACAAATTTTTAAGGCGTACATAAATAGTGAAGTTGACGAGAAATTTGGAGAAAAAGAAAAAAAAAGTAGTAGATTTACATAATGTCGGCCAAAACATACGGAGAAATCTGTCAATGACATATGAACATATTGGAATTCTTTAATGTTTTCCAAGAAACCATTTACTTTGACTTTCAAAAAAGGTAGGTTACTAAACATTTGGAGCTAAGGAAACGTGATTGAAGAGTACAGGGAGAGACTTAAAACAAAAAATAAAATAAAATAAAAAAACAAGAAATGTGGACGATTGCTATAATTTAAGCTAATCGAAGAAATTACCTTGACTCGGTATTTTTCCTTTCACAATAGTGTGCTGTAGTATCGATCACGTACGTCGATAGGTTTCTAATGAGAAAATTTTGGACACGGGGAGGGTACCACGTGGTACCCTTTCGGCATATTCGGACTGTCCAACAATGTTACCGACGGTCTGGATTGAAAGTGCCTTCTGATGCATTTTTCGATGGCCCGGATGTGCCCAAGGGTTACCACATCACCCGTACCCTATTTGCACCCAAAATTTTCTCATTTCTAATTGTTAAAATTTTTCATAACTCAGTTATTCAGGTCAACTTACGTGCGTTGGTACTAGTCTTGGGGACTCAATCTCATTGCTCACATGCTGGGAGCCCAATTAAAGCTTAGCATTAGCAAATTATGTATGAACTGACCCTAAAAGAGTTAATAACACCAGAAAAGTTTTGAACTTGAAATTTTAAGAGGAAACAAAATCCCAAAGGAGTTTATGTCAGAGTAAATTAAGTACCCTAACCCTACTGTGTTCATTCAAAACCGTAGACAAATATATCAGAGAAAACAAAAACTCGATATTTATTACTCCTAGTATTTACCACAACTAGTAGCGGAACTACATAAAGGAGGGAGTGGCACGGGCCGCTCCCGGTTTTAATTAATAGTGCTAATTTATACTTTTTGATTAGGCACTTATCAGTACCAAACAACTTAATTTTTCACTCAAATGATGATAAAACAGACATTTAGAAGATGAATGGTTTGGATTGTAAAAAACATATCCAAATGACTTTCATTTAAAGATCACATTCGAGTTGAATCAAGCATTTATTCGTTTTAAAAACAAAAACGAAGATCAGTATTGTACTGTACACTTACCTTTTCTCTCCATATTTTTACAAAAAATATTTTGATAATACAAGTGGATTTCCACTAAAACAACATCACTCCCAAATCAAAATCCTGGTTCTGCCACAGACCACAACCCTCCAGCTCTATTTTTCTAAAGCTCAATCAAGTAATTAAGAGATTCAGATATGTCACAAGACTCATATCTAGAACGACATGATTTATCCCATAAATCTAGTACTTCATTAAATAGGTGGGTCGTCTGAATGATTCAAAGTATTTTTGTTGACAAGAAGCTACTGATTTGAATAAGATAGCTAGAAGTTTCATGAAACATTGCTGGCATGAAAGTAACATTTTTTAAGTAGGAGAGACCATGTTCTTAGAATACTTTTAAAAAACAATATTGGACCAAAAAAAATATAAATAAAAAAAGAATTGAACATGGCTAAAAAGTCCTATGAACTGTAAGTGGTTTGGGTGCCTTTCTTAATAGTCATAACCAATCTATCTATTCAAAGATATTTTTGTGAGCCTAGTAAATGGTCTCACCGGATTTTAAATGTCTCTTTGGCAATAAGATTTTGATTAGGTGAGCAGTTCCTGTTGGAATTTGGTGGTTGATAGTTGCCCCATATAGATGGCCACCCAAAAGGCTTCTGCCACAACTATAACAATTTATTGTCCGGTATTTAATTACAAAAGTAATCAAGGTTTTGTATTGCAGCAGAAGGATCAGGATCACTTTTATATAAAGGAGGATTCTAAAATCAGTTCAGCGGGCTGTCGTTATGGTTTAAAAAGTGTATTGATACGTGTAAAAAGTGTATAAAAATAAATGAAGATATGTTACAAAAGTGTAAAAACTACACTGGAGTGCGTGTTTTTATTTTTTTCTATGTTTATTGTTAGGTCAGTGGGCTGACAACAAAAGGAAAGGAAAGTTCATAAAAATTTGGATTTTGTGCTTTTTTGGGGAATTTTTCGGCAAGAAAAAGATCTTGTCTAGGAATAATTAGGTCAAGCTCTTTTGGATGGGAGTGGATTAATTCATAATTTTGAGCAAGGGAATACTAGCCACTAGAATGATTAATTAGGGAAAAGCAAAGGAATTATTGGGTCATTTAATAGAACCTAGTTTAGGTGGCAGGTCAATTTTTATTTTTTGAGGAGTTGTACAAGTCATCCAAATATATTTATGTGGGGCTTTTGAGGTGAAGGGACCACATATATATACATATATATACACGGAAAACTTCTAATCCACACCTCCCGGAAATAAGAAAAAAATGTTTTTTTTTGTGTTGCAAATTATTGTTTGAAAATCCGATCCGTCCAATGTGTTCAGAAGGTGTTTTCAATGGTGCACGCGAGAAATCTTCAAAAAACAATACCGGGAAGGACTTGATCCAAGCAGTTTTCGCAAAAAATATAAATATATTTTTTGCGAAAACTGCTTGGATCAAGTCCTTCCCGGTATTTTTTTTTGAAGATTTCTCGCGTGGACCCTTGAAAACACCTTCTGAACACATTGGACGGATCGGATCGTCAAAAAAATGTTTGGATCATGAGGTCCGGAAATAAAAAGTCCGGATAAGAAGCTTTACCATATATACAAAAATATAGTGTGTCCGTTTGACACAATTCAACTAAGAAGGTCCAATTGGGGCAAATTGAGTTTGGCATTGAGTATGATTTCAACCCTAGCTTCAACTTGATGTTACCCTGCCGACCTGATTAATTTGACTTGATTTTGATTGTTGTAAAAAAAAAATAATAATTATCACCTTTAGTACTCTCATAACTCTTAACTTTAGTGCTCAGAGCAGGCGGCGTAACTTAAATGTTAAGAAAATTAGTCAAAGAATCAGTCATTCGTAATATCATATTAATGATTTGTTGACTCGTCGACTCTGGTGCTAATTTTTCTACGACTGATTTCTTTCCTTCCAACATAATCCTTATAAGCCAACTAATTAAAATGATTTGGACATGGTCAAATTGTGGTGCAATTTGGCTCCCATTAAACCATCAACAGAGCACTCTTTCAAACAGGGCTAGGTTTGAAGACGAGTTAATTAATTCGAGAATGTTCTGATTACATTTCGAGACAATAAACCTAAATCTTGAGAAACGCTCTTCAATGACATGTTTTTGATAACTTGAAAGCAATAATAAACATTCGATATCTTCATCATTACTCCAAACTTGTGCACAAACCAGTTCCCTTCTACGGTGGCTAAGGCTCTATTCTCCTAAATTTTTTGTCTAGTGATTTTTTTTGGGTTTTTTTTTTTAAAAACTTTCGTACTATTTGGTTTAGCTTTTTGTCTTTTTTTTTTTTTTTTAAGTTAATCATTCATATCAACTAGAGGAATCAAAAAAGTATAAAACTGTGGACCAAAGTTGAAAAAAGTTCATATAAAAAGAGACTTTAGAATAAAAAAAAAAATAACCATTTCATCTCCATTCCTTAAAAAGAGTAGTATATTCTATTTTAGACTACTCCTAAATAAGTGTGATGTTAAAAAGACAGTAGGTAAAAGTAAGTACATATCATATTTTGTCCTTAAAAGTATATTCTTTTTTAAAAAGTTAGTGGATAAAGTTTAATGATGATGTTTCTATTAAGGACAATAGTAAATAAATGTAAAAATTGACGTGAAACGTGCAATGATGTTTTCTTAATAAGTTGGAATTGCGAAACTACACACTTAAAAATGAACGAAGGGAGTGATTTTTCCTTCTTTAGTGAACTTTTCTTTTTTTTGCTTTTGCTCATAATTTTTACTTTTAGACTCTTCTTATCGAGATAGATGATTAATTAAAAAACATGATGTGAATGTAACAAAAATTCAGAAAAAATAAACAAAACTCAACGGAATTTGGCCAAGTGGGCATGAGAAATCAATAAGTACTCGACCTCTATAATGTCACATGTTTTGCCACTATAGAGTTAGCTTAATCGATAACTTCAGGGTCCAGAATAGTTGAGGTGCGCTTAAGGTGTCTCGAATACCGGGAATCGATGCTCATATTAGACCAAAGAAAACTCTATTCCTCATTTTGTTTTGTGATTTTCTGTGGATGATTTAGGCTTGTGAGCCCATGCAATTGCTTCAACAAGACACCAAAACCTCGTTGTTTTCCCTTTGTCTTCTTGGTAAATGGATAGGTCTAAGGGCGGGACCGGCCGGGCTGGGCCTACTTGGTGGCCGTTCTTATTTTGCATCTGAATCCTCACTTTACTTCGTCTCTCAATGCAGAGGAAAAATAAAGAAATAAGCCAATGTTACCAACCAGGGCCTAAGATATCACTAGAAATTGCATCAAAATTGACATTCCATCTCCCTACAAAATTCCCATAACATTAGTTAAATTCATAGTAAGCACATCAGCAATAAGCCCAAAGCAAGCGTCGAAATCACGACACGGCCAACTTCAACCATTGAACTACTACTGACCTCAACAATCGAGTCGTTCCTTAAAACTCGAAAACTCTACCGCCGAGCTAATAATGCGATCAAACTACTATGTATCAGGCTGAATTATACTGGCTTAACTCATCAATAAAACTGATTGGTATTATTGGGCACGAATCACCTTTTTCACAAAGACTGGCATCTTTGGTTGATAGAGATTCTCATAGCCTGAATCTTCCAAATTGAAAGGCAGCTAGCATTTCATACACATCTTTGTTGGCAACATTATGAGGGTATATTCTTAACACTCTGTTTTACATCAAATAAAACAAGAATGTCTAAAAGGTGGCCGACCTCGGTTTCCCTCTCGATACAGAAGAAAAGCAAAAGTTGTGATACCTTCTCAATTGAAGAGGCTTTAATTAGATTGAAACATCTCCAAATCCAACTGCAACGTAAAAAATACAAATCACAGCAGCTACACGAATTACTGGAATGAGCCGAGGAGCATCCGTTTTTCATTACCCTTCCTCTCCAAACTCCTTTGTGAATCTCTCGTGAACCTCGAGGTCTCCTTTGCTCACAGTCGGCCTCTGTCTTGCAAGGACCTTGTCAAAATCTGTTTTAGATATGGGTGGCGGAGTGATCTGCACCAAGAAGTATTCAGATGCTGGCCCAGGAACTTAAAATAAATTTTCTTGTCATAACAGTATCCGTACTTAATCCCCATGTATCTTTCAATAGAAGTCATCGCATCATGGCAAGTGTAAACTCTACAGAAGGTGCATCCAATTAATTTGACATAATTCTCTCTCTCATAAGATGTTCTGCTCTGCACTTATTCACTTTCGATTCGACAGAAGCCATTTCAATATGGGAAGTTAAACTCTTATTCTTATTCAAGGAAAACTGGATCAGCAAAATATCCATAAAACTCCCAATATAAAAAATTAGCAGGGCAAATTATGAGCAAAGGACCGATTCACTTAAAAGATCTAGCTTTACCTTTGAAGCTAGTCCTTTTGCAGCAAGATCCTGCATGGTAGTCTGGACAGCACCTGATTGTTTAGGTCCACATGGGATCCATGTATCACTAGGAGTCTTCGTGAAAAACATTGCATCTTGGGTTTTCCGTACAGGTTCAAAGAGGACATCCTTGACCTAAAAAAGTAACAGAAAAGAGAGAGATGCTAACGCTAATTTAATCCTCCTTCACTGGAAGGACACACTACTTAAAAAAATAAGGAAAATAGTAAAGCAACACATTAGACCCTGTACTTACGCAGACAGAAATATCTGAACCAGAAAAACCTTCTGTTTTACAAGCCAAGTTTTCAAAGTCACTTTCTGTCAAGTTGTGAGGGGTATCTCCTAAATGAACCTGCAGAAGTAAAAGTCACTAACAAGCACGATGCTATACAAAACTCAGAGTACAGAAAATTGGGCGCATTGTCTAGACTTTGTTGGATGTTGAGGAGAAACAAGTTTGTTACTTTGAACATGTGTTGCCGTGCCTTCAAATCTGGAAGAGGAATATAAATGCGCTTGTCAAACCGGCGCCGGATGGCCTGTACTAACTATCTATTAGCCACAGCATTATGAAAATCTTGACTGAGAAATGCAAAAACAGAAACCAGTCGGGTAGGCCTTACCTGATCCAAAGCATATGGAGTGTTTGTTGCTGCAAGAACTAGGACTTTGTCATCATTGTGTCCTACACCCTAGAAATGTTATTTGTTAAGGATAAGGAGCAGCCCTGGGGAAATAGATGACAAACAACACAAAAGAAAGGAGAAGATAGAAAGCAAGTGATGAACTGCTAATGGGTTGAAGTAGGTTGTTTAATACCAAACATAAGGCGCTAAATCACCATAAAAAACCAAATAACATTGAAAGGAAACAATTACTTTCTATTTGCATCCCATCTAATTCGATGGGACAAAGACAGGTTTTATTTCACCATTAACAAAGTCACAAAAGAGCAGAGGACATACACTATCCACCAACATCTCTACAATATTCAAGAGTATTCACCTCTTCCAAATGAATATGGGAAAGTTACACCTTAGTGAATAATAAAGGATCAACTATACCATCACCCTTTCAGTAATCCAGGTCATCAAGGAATTCAAGGTGCCTTTAGTCCTTACACTTGGTTACATTGACACATAAGGGGGATGAACTCAATTTGTCAAACTGGATTGGATATTGAATCCAATGGATGTTATTATGTTAAAAATACCAGTACTAGTGTACAACATATCGAAGAAGATGGGTTAAGACTCCAATCATGCCATGGTATCCCATTATTTTCCTTTGGTTTCAAAGGAGAGACTTTCAAACTTCCCTTTTGCCAAAAAGAACCGTTACACGATTGAAACAAAAGAAAACGGATTAGTTGAGGGCATTGACATATTCCCTGATACATACTGGCAGTATACTTCACGTGTACAATGGTGAGAGGATGGTTTGGGAAGATGGTAGGCGTTTGATGGTATGGAGTCCGTTCGTGAGAGAGAGAGAGAGAGAGAACAGTGAATGGATTGGCAGCCGTCGGTGAATGGTCTCGTATGTGAAGTTCAAATGTGGAATTCACAGCTAAACACATACCTGCATCTGCACAAGAAGTTCTGTCTTAATACGTCTGGAAGCTTCACTTTCATTGCCTTCTCCACGCTGGCCACATAAGGAATCTATCTCATCAACAAAGATGATAGAAGGTGCACTATCACGAGCCATTTGAAAAAGGTTTGCGACTAGCTTTTCGCTTTCACCCATCCACTTGGAAACAAGGTCTGATGAAGATATACTGCACAAAAACAGCAGTTGGCACTTGCCAACTTGGTGGCCTAAGTTCATGAACACATTAATAGTTGAAAACAAATAAGCGCAGACGGAACAAATGTATGCTTACACTATATGACAGCCAAACAGATAAAATGCTTCTATCAAGAATTGCAAGTGTGCCGCATATGTCAACCCTAAGTAAAATATTTATATGTCTTGCTTATGAACTAGTAAAATCAGAGCACAGCAATAGAATTTGTTGAAAACTTTTACAGAAAACAAACAATTATTTGTAGGCAAGGAGATCTCTTTTTTTTTCCTTTCCTTCTCTACAAAGAGAAGTTTCAGATTAGGGTTTGCAGAGTTTGATGGGGCTTATGGCGGGATTCTACACACTGACACGTTTAGGGGTGGGCGAAGAACGGTTAAACGTAAACATATTTGATTTAGAAGTTTCCATGTAGAATCTTTCTGTAAGGCTTAGACAGTTGACATGTTAACACTTCCCCATGAAGTACAGTTAGGGTCACAGGCAATAGCGGGTCAAGAAATTTCACATAGTGGGGCATCCTATAACTAACAATCATAGAAATTTATTTTCTGTAGTAAACGGGACGAGATAATACTGATCTTAAGACATTCATTATTAACCTCAAAAATTCATAATGCAGATTTTATCACAACTATCTGTAAATAAGCACGAGCCCTTGTACTTCGAGCAAAAGTCACAGACTGCTTCAACTTAGAAAATCTCTCTCTCATCTTTCTATCACAACAAACCCCCACTTCACCCATTCAACTTTCTTTTCGTCCCATTCCCTACAATTCACACTTGCAAATGTTTTTTTCACTGTTCCTTGCTCTTCAATTTTTTCCCTCTTCTTTGAAATCCTATCCATTGATAAATGATGATGGTTCGACCAAACCGAACCAAAAACCCATGTATCACAATTGATGATGGGATTTTCTCCAACATTCATTTAGCAGTTTTAATACACCAAAAAAAAAAAAAACCCATCAATGAATAAGTAGCTTAAGGTTGCGGTGGTTGTATTCACCAGTCTTGGACTATTATTTGTGTACCTTTAAAGAACATTGAAATGCTAATCATTGTCCAGACATTGAACCTCTATACCAGAAAGAGCATGTCCTATAAACTGTCAATTACAGTATTCACACAAGAGCTCTCTTTTAAATTATATTATGCAGTTCATTGCAGTAAATGTTCTCTCTCTGAATCAAAGAGCAGGGAAGAACAGGTTGTGCAGTTGTGCCTCATCCTATCTATATATTTACTCTGGATACTTCTAGTTATTTGATTTGGAGCACGTATTCACAGTATTTTCTACAATCAATTGCATTATTACCTTTTATCGAAAGGTTGAGAAGAGCCACATCCAAGCTCAAACCCTAAATCATCGGGTTTGTACATAGGAATGGTGGGTTGAGTTTGGGTAAGAAGATAGAGACCTTGAGGGATCCCAAAGTTGGTGCAGAGGTTGACAAGATGAAGAAAAAGAACAGTTATATTAGTCCAAAAGTGGACTTATATCCTACATCAACAAAAATAACAGATCGAAACATAAAACGAAAAGCAAAAGGTAGCCTTTTATCTTTTGAGTAATGTGCAAAAAATAAAAGGTATGCTCTAATTTAATAGGATGCTTAATTATTGGAAATATATGAAAGTACTAATACATTTTTCATAATTTTGAGTGGGGGCATGTGACCCCAGGTTCCCCTAAGAGCTTCTGCCTCTGGTTACAGGGCTCTCCACATATTAGTCGTTCTTGTGTGCATGTAGGTGTGTTGTGCACATCAAAAGATGTCCTTGGGAAATTTGGTTGTGTAAGTAGGAATATTTCACCACAAAGTGACAAGTGAGTTGTGGAGTTAAGTAATAATGTAATATTTATGTTCAAGGTGGAGTGCACCCCAGGAAGTGGGTGGTCTTGTTCATGTGTGTCGGAAATTTTGTCACAGAAACTCAAGTATGCAGGTACGTGTTGAAGTGCCATATTAATCTAATTCTTATTTCAATCCAAATTTCATGTCTGACACAGTTAATGTAACTTATAGCTTAAAAGGAAGCAGACACAAAAAATTGAATCCATTGCCAACAAAGGAAGTAATGAAGCAAAAAACCAAGTCTTCCAGTGACTTAATAGGGTTCTTTTTTTCCAAGTCCAGTGTTCAGGCCAGCTAGTGTGCGGGGATCCCAAAGCCAGAGCAAAGCTCCATATGGAAGGCTTTCGCGTGACCATCAGGCCAACCCCTTTAGGGTTCTGGTTTATGGGAGGTATTGGGTGCAAGTCTCACTTTACATTTGTTCCCTATTTGTATTCTACTTAACCCATTCGCATTATGGTTCCGTCTTATGTTATATGGACTTGGGAAAGAATGTCGAGTGCTGGTACACGTATAAGTATCGGATTCACCTTATTTTCATTTCGAGGATACACAAACGCCAAAATATTTAAAATCCTCAAGATATAATATTCATTTTCTAGGTTAAATGGTGTTGATTACATCTTTTGGACCTTTTGGTCAATACAGTGGGAGTTCAACTCATAGTTTGCGAAAAATTGAATTAAAAATATGCTTTCAAAGTTATTGTAAAAATCAACATGTCCAACCCGAAGTCAATGCTAATCCAGTTCCTTCATACATTTTAAACGAGCTATGTAAAATAGGCTCCCTCTATGATTCGACATTTCCATCTCCACATGCAAGTGGGGTGTGGGAGAGAGTGTTGGGTAGATTGGTTTATATTGTTGAACCCATTTCCTAACAACTTAAGCTTTTAGGACAATTGGTGACTTAACATGCTAAAATATCAGCTTTATGCATAAGAAAACCGTAAAATAGACTAAATCAACCTAATGATTAGGTGCACGTCTAGGTGAACTCATGCAGATGCACATACCATGCGAGAACAATTCCAGCGTTTTTTATAATAACTAGGAGCGTCCTCTCTGTATGTGCTTAGAAGTTTGTTCAAAAAAAATTTGTAAGCCACAGAAACGTGTGTTCCCCAAAGAACCCAAAGCATGACAGGATCCAAAATATCACAACAATAACAAAACAAAATGGACGTTGCCCAACTTATAAGTGTTTGCGTGGCAATGGAAAAAAGTAATAACCGCTGCCCATACAAATAGTTAGAATTTTCCTAGCAAAGACTCCATGGCTAAAGCCTAAAAGACCTAGTTTACCGTAAAATCACCTTCCTCATTGCTTGATTTGGAAACCTGATCATCAGACTTCCAAATGGAGATGAGAATCAAGCACTTTCCTATGAAGGGTACACCTCATAGAAGGCCCACTTTAAAGTAAATGTTCAAATAATACTGCCTACACCTCGCCCTAGCCATGCTTGAAGTGTTCCTGAACACTTTTCAAAAACCTCATCCTCAGCTCCACTCCTAAAATTAACTTAAAAACCAAACAAATCCCTCCTCCCAACAGTGATGCTATAACGTTGCTATAGAGACTAATAGAGCCCCTTGATAATCCACAGTCCACACTCTTAAGATCCTAGGCTCTTGATGGTAAGCCTTTGAGAAGATATGAACTCATACTAGAGCAAACCCTATTAACCTTTTTAGTGACACAACCACAGTTCCATACCAAATCCCTCACTTGCTTTGGTGCAGCAAGATCATCAGTCCGAGAGTGCATTAAACTTTTTGTACAACAGTCCCATAATCCATTTTCTCTTCGGATATGCAGCATAGATAAGACATGGACACAGATACAGACACGGGAATTCTTAAAAATGGACATGGACACACACCCCCACCCAACCACCTAAAGTATTAAAACTTTTTTTTTTTTAGGTCATTGCTTGCGCGAGAAACACAGAAGATGCTGTTTTTTGAGGCTGTTTTTGAAGAGAACGCTTTTTTTGAGGCTATTTTGCCTATGTCTGTTTCTTTTTTATGTCTGTGCTTGAACATTATTTGCTTATTAGCCATGTTTAGTATGTTTTGGTTCTGTCTTTGTCCTATCTTATCGTGGAAAAGTGAAGTTAGGACATTATTACTATCAGCCATGGTTGATGCAAAGTGCAATCTTGCACTAAGACAGTAAGATGTATGATGCAATGAACTAGAATTCTAGTAATTAATCTGATATGTTTTGGATCTGAATCAGATATGTTTGGCTCAAATGAGGCTTAAAAAGTAAGGAATATTGGAATGTATTTTATGTTTTTTGAGGGCAAGTTAATTAGTATATGAATTATGCATTTTTGGGCCAAATGAGGCCCAATATATGTGTTGCTTCATTGTTTTACTTTTAATTCTTGAAGCCCAAATGAGGCCCAAAAGTCAGAATCGATTAAACCGAAATAACCAATCATAACCGAATTAACCGAAACCGAATCAACCGATTTCCTATTCGGACGGCGCCGGTCTATGGAAATGTGAAACTTTACCAATTATTCGGTTCTCAACATCTCCTAAAAACCGACTGTACTAAACCGATTTCACCCCTACCGGCTAGAGATTTTATCATTAGTATTTATCTAGTTTGTTATTTAGCATATTTATCTAGTTTGTTATTCAGGGTTTTTATTTGATTGGTTGGTTGTTATTTAAGGTTTCCATGGATCACTTGGTGGGAGCCTATTCATAGGGACTCTCATATTTTGTTGGAGTCATTCAATCATTTCATGAGTTGGCACATGGACTCCAACTCACCCTTAGGTACAGGGATACCTAGGGGTTGTTACTTGTTCTACATCAATTTGGTAACAGAGCAAATATCGATCTCGTTTGCTAGTTCTATACTCCCTTCTTTCATCAACCATGGATTCAAGGTCAGCCAATACGTCAAGTTTCATCACATTTCCGTATCTTCTGCATCAAGTTTTTGCTACCACCCAACGCCAAATTAAAGCAGAAGCATCTCCAGTTGTCATTTCACGTTCCAAACTCTAGAGAAGAAAGTCCATGTCTTTTTGTTTCTGAAATAGAGAAGAAAGTTATTTTGTTTCTCTATATTTAGCTTATAGTTTTTCTGTACTAGACTATTAGTTATTTGCAAAAACAAGCAAACAAAGAAAAAAAAATTCAGATTATTCGCAGCTTCTATCAGTTTTCAGCACACCACCCATTACAGTTGTACTCCTGATCCATTATTCAACCCCAAACTTAACCCAGAATGAGACCCATTCCCCTGGTTTCATCGGCCTCACTTACCACCAGTCACGACATCTGACTAAACATTCATCGGATCGACACCACACCGCTGCAACCCAATGCCACCGCCGGATTTCACACCTTCGCTAGCAAGCATCACCCCTCTCCAGTAATCTCTCCTCGGCGTCGATCATCACGGCACCATTTCGCAGTCCGTTACTCCTTACGGTCGAACCCAGTGACCTGTCTTATCACCAGTCGAATCCAGCGACCCGACTCACCACTGGTCGAACCCAACGACCCGCTTTCTCACAGGTCGAACCCAGCAACCTGATTTTTTTTTCACCGGTCAAACTCAGCGACCCAACTTCTCACCGGTCGAACCTGGGCAATCTGATTCCTCACAAGACACATGACTCAAGCACCCGTTTTGCGCCTTTCTAACTTCTTCAAACCCTTTGAGGTGGATTGTGATGCTTCAAGAGTCAGTATCGATGGCGTTTTGAGCCAAAAACAAAATCCAATTGCCTTCTTTAGTGAGAAGCTTAATGAAGCTAAACAGCGGTACTCCGCCTATGACAAGGAACTTTACGCCGTCATTCGAACATTATATCTTGGCGTCATTACCTACTCCCTAATGAGTTCGTGCTCTATTATGATCACGAGGCCCTTCATTATCTCACCTCCCAGAAGAAACTCAATACTCGTCATGATTGTTAGGTGGAGTTTCTCCAAGTGTAAACTTTTGTCCTTCAGCATAAGTCTGGCGTTGAACACAAGGTTGCCGATGCACTTAAGTCGACGCGTCACCTTACTTTCCGTCATGGATGTCAAAGTCACGGGGTTCGAGCATTGAAAGAGGATTACCTCACTTGTTCTGACTTCCAGGAAGTCTTTGAGGAGTTGTTGGGCAGTTCTCATACGGCAATTACCAATTTCCATCTCCACAATGGATACCTTTTCAATGCCAAAAAGCTTTGTATTCCCTGCACTTCGGTAAGGGATTTTCTTATATGGGAAGTTCATGTTGGCGGTCTCTCGAGCCACTTTGGTCACGATAAGACTATTGAGGAGGTCGAACGTCAATTTTAATGGCCGAGCTTAAAAAGGGATGTTGGCAAAATTGTAAGTCAATGTCGTACATTTCAGTTAGCCAACCAACGTAAACAAAACATAGGACTTTACACCCTCCCTCCCTATCCTTGATTGTCCTTGGCAAGACATCAGCATGGATTTTGTCATCGGTTTGCCACGCACCTTTTGCAAGCACGACTCCAATTTTGTGGTGGTCGACCGTTTCTCTAAAATGACTCATTTCATCCCATGTTCCAAGACCTTTGACGCGTCTAGTGCCGTCAAGCTCTATTTCGACGATATTGTCAAGCTTTATGGCCGGCCAAAAAATATTGTGTCTGATAGGGATGTCCGTTTTATGAGTTACTTTTGGAAGACCTAATGGCACATGGTAGGCACCAAGTTCAAGTTTAGCACTGCGTATCATCCCCAAACAAATGGGCAAACTGAAGTTGTCAATCGTAGCTTGGGTAATTTGCTGTGTTGTTTGGTGAGCGAGAACAATCGTATTTGGGATGCCATCCTCTCAAATGCCCAATTTGCGTACAACAACTTAGTCAACAGGTCCATTGGGATGATTCCCTTTGAGTTGTCCATGGCTATAAACCAAGGAAACCAATCAATCTTATTCCCATGAGTCCCCACGTGCGGGTCTTTGAGTTGGCGGAATCTTTCATTCCTCGTATTCATGACTTGCATGCTTCTATCAGTAAACAACTACAGGCTAGTAATGACCAATATAAGGTGTAAGCTAACTCTCATAGACAATTCTTGGAGTTTCAGGTAGGTGATGTCATGATTCGGGATCGTCCAGAGAGGTTTCCATCCGGTGCCGCTCGAAAACTGCAATCCCGTAGTGCAGGACCTTTCAAATTCCTCAAAAGAATTAGCCCCAATGCATATGTGCTTGATCTTCCATCCGACTATGGTATTAGCTCCAATGTTACAGACTTGAGTGCATATAAGAGTCCTGTGTTTATTCCTCCTCCTGATCCGTTTAATAACCCCTCACCTCCACCAGTTGGCCTGCCTATTCCCACACCTAACCCTCTGCTCATTCCAACAGCACCACAAGATTCTAAGGGTGAGCACGAGTGGGGTTTGAGGTTCACCTGCCACCCGACCCGATCCAATCGGGTTGCATTTTTTGAGACCTAAAACTGGCTTAATAACCTAGTAAATCCGACCAAAAATCAGATGCAGTTTGGCGGTCAGGTTGGTCGGGTTGAGACAACTCCAGAAACATAAAACCTTATAAACAACTTAAGAACCTTACAAACTTCAAAAATATACAACCATGGATCAACTTCCTGGGTTTCTTCCAAATCAGACACCGATTGAGAGACAAGGATTCAAGAGAGGTACATAGAGGCTTCTTGTTCGAGTTCCCCAATGAGAGAGAGAGAAGCCCAAGTGGTGGATGGTGGTCGGTGGCTCAACAACTCACTATGGTGTGGCGGCTGTTTAGAGAAAAAAACAAATAGGGTTTCTTACAAGTTGTTTATGCCTTGGAAGAGGGTAGTGCGGCGGAAGAGAAAATAAGAAAATAGGGTTTGCTTTTATTTAATGCATTCATGGGAGGGGAAACTGAAAAGGAATGATTCTTTTTGAAACAGGGAAAGGAAGGGTTTGACTATTGACCTTTTTAAAAACTTGTGTAACCTCATAAATTCATATATTTACATATCAGCACAGGGGTATATATTCCTAGTTTCCAACTCACTAGTAGTCGGGTCGGGACTCGGTTTCACCTGGTTCTCCTTATTTTGACCCATGATTCGACCCTAAACCCGAATTATAGCAAAAACTCGACCAGAATCCGACCGAAATACATATTGAAACCGCACGAAACCCTTCCGGTCTAGTCGGGTACACGTGTTTCGGATATTTTTGCTCACCCCTACAAGATTCCATAGAGACTAATTAGATGATTAGATTGTGACCACCAGGACCAGGGGAGTCCAGCGGTTCTTGGTTCGCTGGGCCGGGCGGCCTAATTCGAATTCTACATGGATCACTCGAGATGACTTGCGGCAGCTTGCCCCTGATTTACTTGAGTTCTACCAAAGCGGCCTCGCCCCACACCTTACAGAGTCGGGTGTTCCTCAACCCGGGAGAGTTGGTGTGGACACCAGAGCCCAGGCCCGTTTCTGTAGGCCTACCAGCGCTGGCGCAGAAAGACAACCCAACCCAGTGTTTTAAATGGCCCACAGCGCACCAAGGCGCAATGGTCCCCTGGAGCAATAGCGCACAGCGCAGCGCGCACCATAGCAAATTGTGGCGCACTTTATTATAACGAGTAGAATTCTAATATAGGCATAACTTTCAACACAAGCAAACACTTTAAAACATTCAAATGTCATAAAACATAAACATGTCAATGTTTAAACCACCAAATGTTAAGCAAAACATAAAATCCATAAAAAGCTGACATATAGACTTTTAGCTTTGGAGACAACAAAATTAAGGATACGGTAATATAATTTCGATTCATTGCCCATCAATCATCCTCATCAACACCAATAACTTCAAATCCATCTTCATTTTTTTCATCATCACTTGATTTGTATCCTTCCATGTCTTCTTCTTCTCCCTCATCCAAATATCCATAGTCCCAGGAAGAAAAATGAACAGAGACAGAGAAGAAGAAGAGAGCGGAAGTGAGGAGCAGCAGCAGCGGCAGAAGAAGAGGAAGAGAATAGAGAAAGGAGATCGATGGGAGTGGAACAGAGATCGATCGCAGAGAAGAAGAAGATAATACGCTGCTGCTGCTGGCTTCTGTCTGCTGCTAATGAATACGATAGACATCTCTGATTTGTAGGTTTAGAGTTAAGGAATTTATCCAGTACATTGCCCACCTTTTTGTGCATCATAAATCAATGGCTGAGATTGATTGTGGCAAATATGATAAAAAAAGAGAGGCTAAAACATGTTATGGCGCCACAGCACCTCGTCTTGTGGTGCGCGCCATAGCGCCATATGTGCGCTTTTGTGTTGTGTGCCTTGCCATGACCCCCCATAGCGCAAAGGGTGCGCCTCGCCATGCACCATGCGCTATAGCACACGCTATTTAAAACACTGATCTTATCTATTATGGAATTAGGGACATGTACTTATGTTGATATAAATGCATTAAAATATAGCTAGAGGTATATAAATATATAATTGAATGTATCCTCAAGGTATCCGACCATCCGTGTCCCACATTTTAGAGAGGTATCCGACTATCCGTGTCCCACATTTTAGAGAAATAATGTATTTGTGTGTCCATGTCATGTTCTATCCCTGTCTGTGTCCGCATCAATGCTTTTTGGATTCAACCACTAAGGAGTAACTAATCCCTACAAAATACCATCAAACAACTACAGGTCCAATGAGAAGCAAAAAAGTGAGCTTTTCCAAACATTCTTCTACAAGGCATGTTTACCGTTCACGAGTTCAAGCTTTTTTTTCAACCAAATATCCAATCAATATCAAAGAACACAGACAGACGCTAGTTGCAAAGATTAGATCAATGTAGCACAACCGTATTTTTCCTCCCTTTTCTTTTAATAGGTTTACTGTTTTCTATTGGCAACTAAGAAACATGCCACAAGCAACAAAGGAGGAAAAAAAAAAGAAAAGAAAAATGGCAACCAAAATGGTTGTATGTTGACGAAGAATTTACCTGAAAAAGGTAGAGTCTGCTTCAGTTGCGACAGCCTTGGCTAGGTATGACTTCCCTGTTCCAGGTGGACCATATAAAAGAAAAGCCCTCCATGGCCGTCTCTTGCCTAAATGAAAGTAAGAAACCAAGCAAGAAAATGAAAATGTGGAACCAGGTCGCTATTTTGTAAGGTAGATGTATTGCTGCTTAAAAATCATAGTATAAGATCAGATCAGAAACAATAACAAAACTATGATTTCATCATTCAACACTTCACTATTGAGCAAAAAATTGCATCAGCACGAATAGAATAAAAACAGCATTTGCCCTGTCCCCTTATCCCCCATCAGTGACAGATAAAGTATCTTATCACACCGCATATGCAAGATAAGTCAGAGCAGTTAATTACGAGGCGTTTTACCAAACAACTCTTTTCAGCGAGTTGCAAAGAAGAAAAAGCTATAACCAGACAAATAGTCAAGTCAGGGTGACACCTTAGACCTGTTTAGGTCCAACGGTCCATAATCATCTCCATTACCCTCTTCCACGATTAGGCATTAAACTTGAGACTTCACTTGTGGAAGTCATTTATACTGACAGTCCATAGGCCTTAATAGTGGAATGCTAGAACATGGCAATGTGAGGTGGAGGAGTAAGTAACCAAGTCTCCATATCTCCGATGCACTAAGGTTTGTTTAACAAGACTGCCATCAAGTTACAATTCAATTGTTTCAGAGTGCAAGGCGACTAATTAATTCAGAAGGTCCCTTTGAATTCGAAAACACGTAGTTGAAGAAGTGAGGCTGTGCATAAAAGGTAAGACTTATTTGCAGTGGTCAGTGTGAGAGTCCCAGTCACTATTACTAGGAACTCAAACTTGAAGGTGATTTCAAGCATATAAATACTGAACTGTTTAAATGCATATGTAGTGCAACAGGAATAAATGATAATACATCCGTCCTTGAACAAGACCACCAAATCTAAACAACACACACTTGTGTAACCGGGATAAAAAAAAAAAAAGACTAATCTCTAACCCAAGATTTAATTACAGTCTTTTCACTTATTTTCTCTAAGGAATTCCAAATTACTTAATTCCAAATCCATCCAAGCTCAAAACACAACAACTACCTCAATCAATAAACACCAGAACCAATAACAATACAAAGAAAACTTGCAATCCACAATATATGACATTTCAATTAAGTCATTGTATCTTGACAACATATAGAACCAAAAAAAATAAAATGACATCTACTCTGAAACAACAATGTTATAGTCTTATACTTTAAACAAAACAGGTAACTCTATGACATCAAGATATCAAAGAGTCATATCATATCTAATTACAGCTAGTTAAAGTTTAACCATCCTCAAAACATACCACCACATTGAAACAATTCACACCCATGTCACCAAACAAGTTTAAAAAATTATCATAGTTATACTTCTTTCCCCTCGAGCAAGTCCGTATTAATCAAATTCCAAAACCAACCACCCAAATTCCATCTAAAATAAAAGCACAGCTACTAACCCAACCATTAACCAAACAAAACAATTCGATTCAATTCAATTAGCTGTTTATGAAACTAACCAACAAAGAACTGTGGGAATTTAACAGGCAATATAACCGCCTCCTGCAACGCCTGCTTCGCGCTCTCCAGCCCCGCCACGTCATTCCACTTGACATTCGGCTTCTCCCTCACTATAGCCGAGTTCAACCCGGCCCTCAGCTTCGCCTGCTCCCCGTCCTCCCCCTCCCCTCCTCCCTCTCCTCCTCCGCCCTTTCCCTTTGTCTTCGGCCGGGCTGCCACCGCCGCGTCCCCGTTCGCAGCTGGCCCGGCCCCACCGCCTTCGTCGAGCACGGCCCTGATCTCCTCGGCCCGCCTCAAGTACTCGGTGAATTTCTGGGTTATGGCCTCCTTAATCTTAGGGTTCTTTTCGTACTTCAAGTGGGTTCTGAAGTACTCCAAAGCGTTCATGTAGAGAGGGAAGGCCTTCGCGTAATTACCCGCATTGTCCTCTTGTACCGCTTGCTTCACGTACTCGATCGCTTGCTCCTTGAAATTACTGTACATCTTCGCACATATATATGTGCGTGTATACCTATATATATAGCTACGTATCGATGTGTGCAATTGAAAGGGGGAAACCCTAGAAATCGAAGAGGGTTTGGGGAATCTAGAGATTCATATGAGAGATTGATCGGAGGTGGAGAAGAGGTCAGCGATGAATTTGAAGTCTTGAATCAAATTGGTCCTGCAATTTGTTGAATATGACTGGTTTGTACGTGTTGGTGTTATGAACCTATGGTCATCCAGGCGTACGCGTGATGAATATGTAGGTGCCGGATTTTTTGGCCGATATATACCAAATTTTGAAACAATTCACCAAAATATACCATTTCTCAAATTATTAAAAATATATGCCATGTCGCATGTCCCAAATGCGGCATCTTACGTGGCACGCGAACCCCGTATCCCACGTGGCCGAGTTGTCCACCTAAGCAAATGCCGCATGTTCGATATGCGGTATTGAACCCAATGCCGCATGTGGCATATGCGGCATTGTACTGTAGACAGTATGTCGCATTTGTGCTGTACAATGTTGACCCTATATATATGTGTGCGTATTTCGCAGGTTTTTATACCAAATGGATCCTAACTTTCCATTTGGAAAAAAGTTAGAACAGGGAGAGAGTTCTCGTAGCAACGAAAATGCAAATGAATCGGATGCAAGAATTCGATTTCGTAGCCGTAGATTAGAAGAAGAGGCAGAGCGTGTTGGTTTGAACAACAAATTCAATGGTAGGCTTGTTCATTGGAGTCTTCCTCCTCATCCTTCTAACAATATTCGCCCCACTTGGGTACGACCCGAAAGACAGATGAGTGATGACAACAGTGCTCCTGCACCCCCTTCGCACGTGGATGCTTGGCTTGCCCGCCACCGAGCCAAATCCCGAGATGATTTGTGTGTGGGGTATTTTCCAAGCATTACAGAAGACGAACAGAATAGCTCGTCTAGAGCTATCACGTGACATGCACGAGGAAAGTGACACGGAATAGTACGCCGACGACCACCAAACCCATAATCTAGTAATAACCCAAATCTACCTGCTCGTTGGATAACGAAGATGGAACGGCCCAATACGGGATAAACCCTAGCAACGGACTTTCCTTGCGAAGATAAGGAAAGAGGGGAATATTCGAAGATATACCCAGAATCAGTTGAGCTTACGAAGATAAGCACAATCTTACTCAGAGATGGAAAGCCAGGCAACATACTAAACAAGGAGCGAACTCCCATGTAGGGTAAAGCTCCAAACGAGCAATATGCGGCCATCTTGGCAAGAATCCTTATCAGATAAGGAAAGTGAATCATGCAGGCTACGCTGCCCAATATGGTAGAATCCTAAGCTTGGAAGGATTCCATACAGAAAAGAATTCCACAGGGAATGTAAGTGCAAATCAATCGCCTACATAAGGAGATGACTCCTAAATACTAGGGGTATGCTAAAACCCATTCTCAGACTTATACACTCGTTTCAGTTATCCTCCAGTTCGTCAATATACTAACTTAGGCATCGAAGGGCCATTGCCGCCTAGAGGCAGGGGTGCTCTAACAGTGTGCTCGTGTTGCAGGATCGAGGTTGCTTCATCAGAAAAGGATTTGATCTCATAAGAGCAAGGAAATAACTTTGTGAGTTTTTCCCCTCTTACAATTTGTCTGTTCATGTAATGATGGGTTTTCGTAGAACTGTGGTGGGGAATAGAATTCGTAGGATGCAAAAGACGGAGACCAGCCCAACGGTGGTTGTCGATCTGCGTGAAGATCATCGCAACTACCCTCAATTAAACCACGATCTTTCTTTTTTGATCGGCGTGGTCGACGACGTTTTGTGACTCCAAAAGAGCAGTACGATGCGAACAGAGATTTTGTATTTATGTTAGACTGGAACCAAACACCTTACTCAAGAGATGCAGCTGCTTTACTTGAGTGGCCAAACTTATTCGTCGAGCGCAACAAGTTGGAAGCCAAGTGTCGGCAGCACATGCAGAAGGTGCCTAAGGCGCGTTTCGTGCAAATGATGAACGGGAAGCCAAGTGTTGTCATTAATTGAATGGGAAAATTGTTATACAAACAAGAAATATACTTGAAACAAATGTCCTTCTCAGTTTTTAGACTTACAATATCGGCGACAACTATGATATATTAGACTTACAGTGTCATCTCAAGTGGTACATACTCAATTTTTAATTTCAATCACCCTATTTGAAAAAAACTAATATAGGAGTATGACCAAGAAAATTGAGTAACTACTTGCGTTAGGGTATCAAAACACCTGCGCACTGAAGCACTGAACAAACTAGGATGAAAGAAATTTTTCCCAAGCACTGAAGAAACTAGGAAGAAAGAAATTCATCAGAAACAGTGGGCGTGGGAGTGGGCTTTTTGTAGTGTTCCACAGAATCAATGACGCATGCCTTTGTTTGGGATAGGCTTTGTAGAGTGGGCCGTCTAAAAGCCGAATATGGGACATGCGGCATAGACCAAAAGCCTTTGCAGGCTAACCCACGAAATAGGCTTTGCAGATTATTCAGGTACAGGCTTTACAGATTATTCAGGCGAAGGATCAGGCCTCTCCATGTGGAATGACTTTAGAGCATTGAAGATTGATCATTAAAGTAGAAACAACCAAAGTAGAAACAGCCGCAGTTTAAAAGAGATCAATTTCATGCAAAGTCCAGATGGAATGTGTGCATTTGTAGAAGTGTCACGATATGTCACTCGGGTTGTACCCGTGACTAGACTCTCTCCTAATATGGGTGTAGCAAAACCTGTCTACTTCCATGCTAGCTGCATAATGTACCTAAAAGCTTGAAAGAAACATCCGGCATTAGGAGAGCAGATTTCCAAGAAGGACATTTGTTTCAAATATAAGAAACAAGTCATATTGGGTGAGCATAACACAACTTCAAGGTGATCGTGACACATTGATGAACTTATGTGCAAAGCTCGATCGAACTATCCGTGCATCAGGAGAAGGACATTTGTTTCAAGTATATTTCTTGTTTGTACATAACAATTTTCTCATTCAATTAATGACAATTTCTGTTGTCCTTTATGTTTGTTTTGTTTTTGGGTACAAATTATTTGAACTTTTTCCGATGGCTTTTGTTGTAGCACTTCATTAAAATAAAGTTGGGTTAAAATTCACCCCAAAAACAAAAAAAACAAAAAAGACGTGTGCTGCATCAATACAAGTATGTCATTAAATTTCCTAATTTAATTTTTTCATCCCCAATAATAATTAATTATAACGGAAGCCGTAGTTCGGACAATAGTTATTGGACGAATACGGATGCTAACGAAAAGTTTTCAAGGGAGTGCAACTTTTGGTCCAGGAATAAAAAATCCAAGACGCCTTTGAAAGATGTGTAGCCTGTCATATGGGGTATGCAATGGCGCAAACGGTACCCATTTTCGATCCCCGGAGCACAAGATATGCTGACTTGAAAACCCCTTCGCGACCATCGTTAAAAATTTTGGTTGGTGACAAAGCTTTTTGAAGGGAGCACAACTCCCGATCCATGGTTCAAAAATCCGAGTTGCCTTGAAAAGATGTCTAGCCTGTCATATGGGGTACGCAATGCCTCAAACGGTACCCATTTTTGATCCCCGGAGCACAAGATATGCTAACTTGAAAACCCCTTCGCGACCATCCTTAAAATTTTTAGTTGGTGACGAAGCTTTTTGACTGGAGCACAACTCCCGATCCATGATTTAAAAATCCCAGTCGCCTTCAAAAGATGTCTACCCTGTCATATGGGATACGCAATGCCGCAAACAGTACCCATTTTGGATCCACGGAGCATGATATTTGCTTACCTGAACAACCCTTCGCGACCATATTTTGGGAATCTATTTTTTTGTATGAACAGTTCGATTTCCGAGGGGCTATCCGATTTCCAAGTCCGGATACCATATAAGACAATCCGTGCCTCCCAATTGTCGATTGTTAGCAAAAAAAAAGTGTGCATACAAGTAGTAAGGGAAGAAAAGGGAAGGTAAAACGAAAAGACCGAGGCATTTGAACACCCCTTTGCATAAAATTTAATAGTTAACTAAACAGCACTGGCTGGTAGCACTTGAAGGTGATCACCTGCCTACACCACAACAGTTGAAACCAAACAAAAATAAGCTCACCATTGGCAAAATAAGCTTGTTGCAAGCCTAAACAACAATTAGTCCAGCTCATTGGGAACTTCTATAGACAAAGTGCTTACATTTTCAGAGTCTTGTATCCTAAAAAAAAATGTAACACGAACCTAACTCAAGAACCTAATATCTGATTATAGAACACTTCTTTAAATTACCCTTGTATTTCTGATACGGATTTAGGAATTTGACCTCGGAGATATAGAACCTGTCAAGAAAAGCGGAAGGAAAAATGATGAAACCATCCCAAGGAACGTAGTTCACTGGCTCATTACAGTTGCAACATGAAAATAGCAACAGGGGATTAAGAAACCAATGGATGCGTCAGAGTTAACAAGCAGTACTAACATCATGTCCTCCAAATATTGAAATTTATAAGGGGCACCTTTGCCCTCCAAATATTCCTCCCAGCAGAGTAGAATGGGGGCAACAACTCAATCAACCCGTCTTTGTAGGGCTGCCAAATAACCTGCACACAAAATTATTGGAGATTCAAAGTTTATTGCAAGAAGAATGGATCCAATCTTGGAAGGTAAAACCATAATAAATGCCTACTTGAAACAATAGCCAAAAGTGTTTAAGTCGTGTTATGAGGAAGATAACACGTCCTACTAACCTCATCAGGCTTTTGCATAACCAGCGAGTGCCTATAATGGCCAACAACGTGAGTCGCTAGGTCGGGGGAGTGGAATTTGTCATCCTACCTTCAATGAAACCATACGAACTTAAATAAGTGATAGCATTTGTAAAATGGAAAATACAATAACTCAATATTTCACTTGACATATACATGTAAATGCAACAATGTGAATGTATGAAAAAAATTTACTGTCCAATTAGGGCAGCTCCCTGGCGAGGGGGCCGGTCCCCAACACGTCCAGGGGCAAGATATGGTAGCTTCTCCCAAGCCCACACTTGAAGCAAGACAAACAAGCCCCCCGTGTCTTTACTATTTGACTCGGAAAGATGGCATATGCCTTTGTACAAGGAACCTAGCCCTGCACTACCCCAACTGTACTGCCCTGCAACTCTAAGGTCCCGAAGAAGTTCCAAGTAGCATAAATGCACGCAGGATGATGATTCGTCGGGCACTAACACACCCCTTATTAGCTGCATAATGTATCCACGTGCCTTCTGCTCAATTTGAAATTGCGTATCTGTCTATTCAACTTGTCCATTAAAGTGTCCCCGCAACCATTGCAGTAACTTCCCTCGTCTCCCTGGTGCATGTCGAAGCTCGAGACCCAATAGGTCCCGCACTATTTGCTCCTAATTCAAATCCGTACTCTCTGTCACCGGTCTACCATCGACCGGGAGACCAGTTATTATTTCAACATCTTGGAGCGTCACCATCGCCTCAGCCGAAGTGAAATGGAAAGTGTAAGTCTCTGGTCTGCAATGCTCCACTAGTGCTGTCAACAACGCAAGATCTAACTGCATGTATTGCATGTTAAGTAGGCCATCAAATCCTGTCTGTGTAACCAACTCTACAATAGGAGCCGACGGGGGAGGATCCAATGAACGCAACTCCCGTTCGCAACGCCGA
Organism: Vaccinium vitis-idaea; assembly: GCA_963854785.1. Classification (NCBI taxonomy): domain Eukaryota; kingdom Viridiplantae; phylum Streptophyta; class Magnoliopsida; order Ericales; family Ericaceae; genus Vaccinium; species Vaccinium vitis-idaea. Next base: position 26,688,212 of record OY978223.1, on the reverse strand, counting down.
ATGGTGATCGTATCAGACTCGCATGGACCCCTCCCCTGAAATTATGAATTCTTATTAAAACTTGTACACGACAACACAATATTTACTCTAAAAAGGGGAATTGGCACTTACATTGGCTTGCCAAACCGCACGGGAGCGATGGCCTTGCTGTAGCACAAGGACTGTGTCGTCAATGGGCCCCTGGCATATATCTTGGAGCTCCATCATATATAACCTGCAGTAAACAACATCAAATCAACCCCAAATATGCACTTACAAACTGCAAAATATACCAACTTCTGAAACAATTATGGAAGAGGAAAGAATTCTCATATAGTGTAACAAATTGCTCCTTGGGAACACATACATCAATTTTCCCTATAAAGATAAGTCACTCGTTCCTATCATTCCATAAAAAATGTACCAGAAAAAATAGTTCAAAGCAAAAAAGAATTCACTTTGAACATAAACATTATTTTACCTTCTATTAGACACCAATGGCTCAAACCACACTACATTTGTGCCTTCATCTAAGGGAACCTAATAGGTTAGAATCCCAACAATGTTGACCAATTTCTCGATTTTCTTGATCCTTTGCCAATTTCTTGGTTATCACTTTGCCAATTTCTCGATTTTCTTGATCCTTTAAATCGTGATTAATTCACACTGTCAATTATATTATAGTGCGATTTCTGTGCCTAATTAGTTCCAGTTCTTTCAAATGCTTGATTTTTTTAGCTAAGACCCCTCCCAAGTCCCACATACAAGCAAAACAACAAGAGCAGTATCAAGCATTGCTAAAAGGTTCTTTAGGAATCACCATTATATACATGTGTTGCGTATGAATTAGAATAGGTATACAAAAAAAGCCCTAAATTCAGTAATCAAAATGCCGTAATAAAAAAGGTCATTTTCTGTTCCAAAAAAAGAAGAAGAAGCCCAATTTGTATATTTGCATTTGCCGCATATGTATTGCAAAAAACATATACTCAGTAGTAAAAAACCCCAATCAAAAGGCCAATTCGTTCATATACATCACGTGTATTGTGGTTTACCGCATATGTATTGTGGTATGGTGGTTTGCTAGTTTAGCAAAAAATCCCAATCAACACACACACACACACACAGATACCGTGTACTGTAGACAGCGACCCCGTCGCAGAGTCGTCAGCGTCGGCAGTTGTGGGAGTTGCCCGAGTTCGCCCAGTCGCTGAAATCGCAGAGCTCTGATGGGAGAATATTGAAATGATGTACGCTTCTCTGATCTGCGGGATTCAAAATTCGAAACCCTAATGCCGCATATCGAACATGAGGCATTTGCTTAGGTGGACGGCCAGGCCACGTGGGATACGGGGTTCGCGTGCCACGTAGGATGCCGCATTTGGGACATGCGGCATGACATATTTTTAAAAATAGTTTGAGAAATGGTATATTTTGGTGAATTGTTTCAAAATTTGGTATATATCGGCCAAAAATCCTGTAGGTGCCCATGTGTGAATCTTTAAACTCCAAGGACAGGGCTACCCAATTAAGATGATTCTATTTAAGAAAGTTAAGAAAGCATACCTCACATTTTTCAATCCTTGTAGTTTGACCCAGATTTCACTTGGGTCCATATTCCATGAAATTTGAACACAAGGCATTACATTTAGCATCCGGGCATGTTAATTATTGAATGTAATAAGTAAAAAAACAAAGACATGAAGCCCTAGCCGTTAAGGCTGAGTTTTTTAAAAGATTTTAGCAACCCAGTTGCTAAAATCAACTATGATTTTACCACCTGGTGAACTCATTTGCTAAAATCATGGTTGATTTTAGCAACTGAGTTGCTAAAATATTTTGGAAAACTCAGCCTAAATCCATGCTGTTTATCATTGGATTCAAAATCCAGATTTTAAAAAGATTCTTTACGGGAATAGCTTTCTAAAATTTGTGATCACACCAATGGAATATTATTGTATTTTCATATTGGTGGAAGTGTGGACGTCGGCCTCGCGGGCGTTTGTATCCACGCGTTTTGGTTGCGTTTGTGAAAAAGGGCGATCCGGGAAAAACGAAAAATTTAGAGTCGCCACCCGGGGTTTAATTTTTGGAAAATGTTAGGTACCCGAGAAACCGTTCAGAAAAATAATCACTGTGTTTGGTTTAGAATTTTGAGAAGAAATTTTTTGAGAATTTTTTTGAGATAGTGTTTGGATGAGTTTTTGGAAAAAGTAATAATTAGAGAGAGGTGTAATGATTGGAGAGAGATAGAGAGAGAAATGAGAATTAATGATTGTAAAAAGGGGTATGAGTAGAGAGAGAAAAGTGATTAATGATTGGAGAGATGAGAGATGGGGAAGGAATCTTTTTGGAAAATTTTTTGGAAATGTGAACCAAACACAGCCATTAATGACTCTTGTGCCGCTGAAAAAGGGTTTGATATAGGAAAAATAGAGATTTGGGTTCGGGAGCCAAGTTACCAGCGGGGAAGGTTTTGTTCGAAAAATGCACCCCGCGTGCCCGAAATTTTCCGGCCTTTACTAAATTTTTGTGGGATTATTCTTTGAAAATGTTTTATTGACAACTTTATTTCATATAAACAACATATCAAGAAATAACGTGCTTAAAGGGAACAAATAATGATAACCAATCACGCAATACGCAATCAAGTACATAAATGCGAGAAAAATAGCTAAGAGGAGGGGTTAAGTGCAAAAATATGAAGTAAATGGGGTTAACCGCAATTTAACCCACTGGTTTTTACCAAAAATAGAGCATCGGGTTTTCAGGAACAGAGCATAGCAAATGTTTTTCCAGTGACACCATACGGTGTCCAAAATCACACCGCGCGGTGCCACGGGGATGCCGTACGGTGCCTCTAGAAGTTATGATTTTCAAAAATTCCGGATTTCATCTGATTGAAAGCAAACTCTATTTTTGTGCAAAAACCACATTATTTGTTGATGAAAACAAGTTTGGAAAATGGTTTTATTGAGTGAATGTACCTCATTTTTTAGGAACGGTATTTCATGATAACGAACGATATCACGCGATACCAACCCGAGAGGTTCGAATTTCGTTGAAATATCTCCGTTTGGGCTCAAGGAAGAGCTACAAAGCTCCCCTCAAGCCCTGATGGAGACTCCCCCTCAGAAGATTGCTACGATACAATCACGGATTTTATACCTTGAAACGGAATCGGATGGATCGAAATAGAACTCGTAACTTTCTGGGTCTGTGGAGCAAGATTTCGGATGAGTATGAACAGAGTAACGGGGTTTTGGAACAAGAATAATTTCCGTGGGAAGTTTTGGTTGGTTTTCACGGGTTTTTTCCTCGAGCTCTTTCCCTGATTGAATTCTCTTTCGAGCCCCCGAAACGGGTAGACGACGTCGTTTTTATAGGCGAAGATGGGCAAGGTTTAAACGCAAAGGAATTTCCATCATCGCCGAATATCATCATTCTTCTGAGCTGCTGGAGTTTCCTGGGAATCCTGTTGATGGGACATGGGTGTCGTACGGCATCAAAGGCGTGTCGTATGGTGCACAAGGCAACATCGCACGGTGCAAATGGAGTTTCAAGCCGTACGGTTATGGGATTCAGGCCGTACAGTTCAGATGGTGTAGACACCCCGATTTTGACCTGAGAAACTTATCAAGCATCCTCAAGGACGAAAATGCCTGATATGAGCACGCAAGGCTTGATTGTGAACTTGGAAACCCCTCCTAAACCTCTCCAAGATAAACCCAATCTTGCACCACCTTCTAGTACATTCAAAACCCTCTTTTTTGATATATAATACGTCCCAATCCATTTTGAAATGAGGGAGATGTGCACGTTTTGCCAAAACAACTTATTTTCCCGGCATTCTGAGGGTAAAATGGTCACATATTTTGATGTACAAATAATTTTGGGTTCAAACTACTTGGGTTAGAAAGTAGACTTGACAAGTTTTCCAACGCTTCAAACCATGTGCAAAACGGAGTTCGGTAGCCTGGATTGGATGATTCCAGGTGCCCACATTGAATCCAGGCGCCTGGATTAGATCAATATGGGCGCCTGGACTCTCTCCAGACACTTGCATCCCAAGGTGAACTGAGTGGGGAGGAGCGTCTTGGAGATCTTGGTAGAGATTTTCTGCAGTAATATAGTGGAGGGAATATAGGGTACCCTATAGCCCCCTAACCTTGACCCCTAAGGGTTCTAATGGCCCTTTTTGAACCTTATGTTGCCTATATAAAGCACCTCATCCCACTCCATTTGAAAGAGGATCAGTCTTCCCCTCTCTTCCTTACTGTTATTCTGCCCAAATATCCCCAGAAAACTGATCCCAACCAATTTCCCCTTTGTTCCATCTTATTCAAGCCTTAAAATCCACTTTTATACTACCTTAACTCCACATGTTATCATCCCCCCCACTATCAAACCTCAATCAAAACCTTTGTAATCTGATATTCACACCCCCACAAGCTAGTTTCAGTGTACCCAATCTCCAAAATCACCTAAACTCACAATCCAAGTTCATCAATCAAGATTTCAAGGTAGTTTGTCTACCATATTGCTCAACAAGGCCCTGAGGGGACATCAACCAAGCTCTAGCTAGTCTTCCATACTGGCTTAGAGTTTGGGAAAGGTCTCAAACATCACAGAAAGAGAACTCATTTTTGTACACCTGATCAGTATTCTAGGCGCCTGGATTGGTATATTCCAGGCGCCCATAGATATTCCAGGCGCCTGGACCCCCTTCTTCCATGCGCCCATCTCTGATCCAGGCGCCTGGAGTTGCCTGATCCGGTTGCCCAGTATGCTTTCCGGGTGTGGCTAATGTGATGATCTTGGTTGATTTTTGGGATTTTCCAGGGCAGTTTTGATGTGATTTAGTATGGATTAAGTGTTCATTTGCATGCATACCCATCTCCATAACATTTTGTAAAAGCATTCACGCACATTTCATTTAACTTTATTGATGCACTCATATGATTTCGCATGTATTCGTGATTAAAGTCCATCCAAACAATGTTTTCCAAAATCCCTTAAACATTTAGTAGAGACCGGTGGTCACACCGGGCGTGAGGGGTGCTTTAAATTCCTTCCCCTCGCGTAACCTAGCTCCCGGACCCGAGAAATCTCATTTTGCGAGACCGGTGAAAGCATTTTCTATACCAAGGGCAAAAGAGTCATTTTTCAATTGGTTTCTCGGGTACGGTCCTCAAACCGGGGTGGCGACTCTTGTCAATCAATCAAATCATTTTCCAAACAACAATCGTTTTCGTGGACATTCCCGCGGGGTGTTCACAGGTGGGTTTGGGTTTTTTGGCTCATTTGATCCATCCGACACAAGTATCCGTTCCAAGGTGCATTTCACGCGTTCTTCTTTTCATCATCGGGGATGCACATGTCATCAGAATTGGGGTGTCTACAGGAAGACTCCAATATGGATGTTGACACCAGATTCTTTCCCACCCACTTTTATCAAATCAAGTCAATGACGTCGATGACTCGTAGGAAAGAGACAGTTAATCATTGAGAGGTCAAAAAGGCATTATCGTATAGAACATGTGATTCCAGGTAAAGGTAAATTGGCACAGTTCGTATCCATTTTTAACATAAACATCACATAACATCTAAATGTGCATAGCTTAGATGATAGGCATGCTATATTAGGGTGGCCATACCCCTCCCTCCATCAGTTTATCGGAACTTAGCTCCCGGTAGCTTGATTCTTGGCCTATCGGCCAGCTTTACTCTAGAGAAACCCAGTCTCACATCAAGACCATGGCCAGCTTTACCCTAGAGAAACCCAGTCTCACATCAAGACCATTAGATGCATTCATTTTGATATTCTAGAGTGATCGGTTCGGGCCATGTCAGAATCAGAGAACGTTAGACCATTGAACTATTACTGGTATATGCCTATGCCTAGTAAAAACAAATGAATATGGCTAGAAGACTCATTTTTTTTGTCCATACTATTCTATATCATACTAAGCTTCATCCATATGCTATACATGTTGCATTTAGGCCTCATGTCAAGTTTCGGGCGATTCGGAGCTCATTTGCTATTTTCAGGAACATTGCGTTTTTTGAGATAGCCTGTGCCATGATCATCGACATCGGGGCTCAATTTTTGTGATCTAAATCATTCATGAATTCATTCTTACCATTTTGAAGTTCCTTGTAAAATTTCAGGTCAATCGAACTTTGTTTGGTCATCGAATCACTTGTGGCGCTACAAATCAGCTAAGAATTAGATAATCGTTCTTCTCAATCTTCAGGGCATAATATGGAAAAATGGACATTGCCACAGCTTCCAAAACACCTTAAAATCCCAAAAGGAGACCACCTCGAACAAATCTGGATCTTTGGATTGGGTATTACACCAATAGGTTTGGCGGCCAAAGTGGATAATATTGTATAGGGCTGGATTGGCTCTTTGGATTGGGTCGTTACACCAACTGAGCAAGTTTCTCCCTCTGAGACAGAGCCTCTATTCTGAAATCTAAATTGGCCCTTCGCAAAGGTGCTCTGGCAAGAGCTTCAAAAGAATACACTGGGACGGAAAGTGAGAAATCTGAAAATAGTGCTTCAAGTTACTACAGATTTGTCTTCAGTAATCTCTCGAGGTTCTTGAATTCATCAAGTTTGTTCAATTCTGCAAAAATTATGCTAACCCAATTGTTTCCATTTGATGATCCATCATACCAAGTGAATTGGTGTTCCTTAATTGGGTATTAGTCTCCACAGGTGTCTTGAATTCTGGGTTTAGTTTTGGAATCCGCGGATGAAGCAAATCGTTGGCGCTTTGATTCGATTATACATATATTTGAATATATTTATAGAGGCCCCTTCATAGGATCTCGCATTTTGCTAGTGTAGGAATCACCTTTCCCGATCAAATTTTGACGATCCGAACCTTCAATGTGTTTAAAACGTGTTTTTAAGGGTCCACATGAGGAATCATAAAAAAAATGACCAGGAAGGGCTTGATCCGGGTAGTTTTTGATAAAAAAAAAAAAAAAACCTTTATGTATAGTTTAATCGAAAACTGCTCAGATCAAACCCTTCTCGGTCATTTTTTTTATGATTCCTCGTTTGGACCCTTAAAACACATTTTATACACATTGACTGGTTCGGATCGTCAAAATTTCATCAGAAAAGTTGAGAATTCGGTGACTCCCACACTTTGAGATCCCTCACTAGAAGTGGGATGTATATTTATATACTTATTTTTTGGGTGACATTTTGAAATATTTGAAAAAAAGAAAAACTATATTTTATTAAAGGATATGTAAATAAATATTGTTGTTTGAGTTTTGAAAGAGATGAGAGTAATTAAAATGAAAATGTGCACTTTTTAATATTAGTAGCATTTTTTACTAAAATTTTGCCTACACCATTGGGGATCCTTAGATGGAATGAGGTTATACCTCTCTCACAATGTAGTGGTGTTGGTATAGTGATCTCAACTACATTAGGATAGGTGTGTATTGTGACATCTGTTCACTTTGCAAAGATTAATTTTATTAGCTATTCTATCATGGAACTACTCAATTAGATATTGTTGGTCCAACATTTTAAACTAATTGAACTAAAATAAATACTACTCTAATCATGAAATATGGAATTGGGCTAATTTTTTTTTTTTGGACAATAGAAAGAGAATTTTATTAATTATGTTATTGTCAATACATAAGAAAGGACGCCAACGACGGGCGAAGACCTAAATGAAGCTTCAACTGTTATGACCTAGCTTCAGGCCTACAGAGCAAAACACAGTTACAGGAAACTACAAAGACTAAAACAAACAAGAAGTAACACCTACTCCCAATAACGATGCAAATGCAACTAAACGAACACAACATTAACACCTGCACGAGAAAAATACACTAGCACCTACAAAAAAAACATTAGAGGGAAATGAGCAGATAAAGGATACTAGTGCATTGTGCAATGTTGCGGTGAACAAAAGACATAAGGATCGAAGCAGCTAGCCTGTGATTGTTTGCGCTTATCTGTTGCGAATTTGTTGAAAGCCTTGACAGTATGACCATCGTCAAGGTCTTTTATCCTTGTGTTCTATCTAAGAACCCTGCATCTGGCTGAACTAACCAAATGACGCCTCTCTTTTTAGCACTGCTATTCCTAGATGCTTATTCGCACAGACTTGAGGTACCTCAACATGTGGTTGGGTGAATCCGCCATATGATGACCTCCATTCACAGAATCAATGATCCTACTATCACTAGCAGTGGAGGTATTCATCACAGAATTCTAGGGAAGGACATCCTCGAAGACATCTTCCTTAAAAGCTATTATGCTTTTAGATCTAAGGTTCTCACATTGGAACATTGATGCGCAAGATTAATTTCTATATTGATTAGAGGCTTCTCAAAATTGGAAGAGTGGGGCGGAGTTTGTAATCCAACTGACATCAGAACTGGCTCACCAATCGAAGCATTTACTAACTCGTCAACGGTGGAGGAGTCGGGTAAAAGCTTGAGAGTCACAAGTCATAGGGCCTTCAAGAGACTCGTATTTGTCGTGGATATCAACGGGCGAGATACTCAGTTGATGGAAAAAATGAAAGGTCTCGGTGGCTGTAAGTAGGGGTGAGCAAAAAAGTTTGAAACATGAAGGCTCGACCCAAAGGGGACCAGACGGATTTCCAATTATTATATATATACCCTATTTTACTAATATATATATACAATCTCCTTCTCATCCACACCACACCACGGTGGTCGCCGATCACCGTCCATTCTCTCTCTCTCTCTCTCTCCATATCGCTCTCTATTTTGCACAACGCGAAGTCAATCGCCATCTGATTTTGAAAAGAAACGTGTAAGTAAGTAAGTTGATTCTTAATCTCTAAATTCTTGGCAAGATCTGGGCTTGAAATCAATTTGCTAAGCTTGAAGCTTTTATTGTCCTTTTGTGTGTGTAGTTGTGTAGTGAAGAGAATATGGTCAGTACTTAGTAGGCTTGAAATTGCATTTTCTCTACAAGATCCGGTCTTGAAATGCCTGTATCTTTGATATTATCTTTTCGTATGTGTTCTCAATTCTTAATATTGTTTTTATTTGGTTTGAAATTAGTATGCTTGTAGACACCCCGATTTTGAACCCAAGATGCGCTCGAGCATTCCCGATGATGAAACGGACCAATCGTGATTACCTGGAACTTGTGAGAATGACTTGAATTTGATCAAAATCAACCAAACACCACCCAAACAACCAAAAATAGCCCAAACCAACCCAAGCATTGTTGAACCAAAGCCAAACCATCAATCTGCCACCAAGAACCTTGAGCGCTCAAACCCCTGAGAAACACCTTGAGCGCTCAAGCCCATGGCTTTGAGCGCTCAACTCTGATCCAGTCAGCAACTTGCAGAGTATCTCATCATGAGATTTCCTGCATGGGAGCGTCTGGGGATGATCTTGTACGATCCTTATATGTACAATGTACTCCACTAACTCCAAAGATACACCAAAAATACTCCTAAATACAAAACCCACTCTTTCTCTCTCTTCTCTTCGCTCCCACTCATTCTATAAAAACCATCTAACATCCCTGGTTTTAAGAGGACGAATTCTCACACTCCTCCCCTCCTGATTCCACCAGAAAATCGATCTTCTCTCTCTCTCTCTCTACAAAACCACTCTTTCACCATCAAAATCACTTACAAAATCACTCATCAAACCCAGAAATTCAGTTCTTGATCATCAACCAACCACACACATTGTCTAATTCATCCAGAATACAAACCAAAACATCCACAATCTTCCATCCTCAAGCCCAAAAATCAAGTCCAAGTCACAATCACTCCAAAAGGTAGTTAAATATGTGAAGTGCTCACTGTTTTGATCCTTCTGAGGAAGGCTAGTGAGTTCAAGCAAGTCCAATATACTTGCATTGAACCCACAAAGGTCTAAGAGTTGTTTAAAAGCAGTTTTCAAACCTGCAGTTACAACAGGGGTTGAGTGCTCAAGCCTCAGGCCTTGAGCGCTCAAGCCCAGTTCTGAACAAGTTCCTGTTTTGTTGATTTTCATGCCTTCTTTTAGTTTCGATCATCATCTAATGGTTACCAATGTTCATGAATTTCTCCAAATAGCTCATTTGTGTCATAAAATCACATGCATGAGCATTGGTTAACTATTTTGGATGATCAAAAATCAAAATCTTTGCAAAGTTTTCATTTTTAATGCAAAACAGTGACTGGATCATCCTTCACTTACTTTTGTTTAAATAAGCTTAAGGTCCTGAGAATCATTAAAAATCCATTTTCAAGCCAAAAACCAGGAAGATAGATTATGGCTTGAGCGCTCAAGGAAATGCACTTGAGCGCTCAAGCTGTTCTTGAGCAGTTTGCTTATCGCTGGTTATTTCGGTGATGGATCTTGGTTTAGCCTATTTCTGATGTGTGTGATTTGTTATTACTGTGTCTAGAATCTGGATTTCTCACTCATCTCTCTATTTTCAAACATTTCTTCGTTAATTTGTGGCGATTATACTCTTTTTGTCACTTTTTAAGAGATCAATCAGTATGTTCTTATTTGTTTCTTATAAGAAAGTGTTTGATAAACATTTGATCTCAAAAAGAAGTTGTAAAAAAGTATAATTTCGCAGAGGCCAGGAACTGGTTTGAGCGCTCAATCTATGAGCCTTGAGCGCTCAAACTGGTTTGAAGAGGTTGAGCGCTTAAGCCTTTGTCTTTGAGCGCTCAATCCCTATTCTGGGATCCAGTTTGTGAAACAGTTTAATCGGGCCTCATGTTTGTAATTTCTAGAATTATTGTATAGTTTCTGTAATTTCTCATTTCTTGTAAATATTTGTAATAATTTCACTTGTTATCATCATCATCATCATTCATATAAATCATCAAGCACAAGCATCCACTTTAAATATGCATTTTTATGTTTTTATGGTTTATATGATTCCCGTCCCCGATTCCCTGTTTACATGAATAAATCAAATCTCAAACATTTTCAAAATCCCATAAAACATCGAGTAGAGGCCGGTTCACGGACCGGGCGAGAGGGGTGCCGTAAAACCCTTCCCCTCTCGTAACCAAACCCCCGAATCCGAGAAATCTTTGGTTCCGCTATGATCGGTGAAATCTTTTTCAATGGGCAAACGAGTCATTTTTTTTTTTAATCGGTTTCTCGGGTTCGGACCTCAAATCCGGGTGGCGACTCAAACAAACACAATCTTTTCGCACAATCTCGGTGGGCCGTCCACAAGCTGGCGACTCCGCTGGGGAGTTTTGGTTAATATATATTTTATTTAATTACACTTGTGCAATTTTTGTTACACTTGTGTAATTTTATTGAAATATGTGTTAATCAAAGAGGGTTTAATTTGAAAGATGTTTTGTGGGATTTTTCCAAATATTTGAAATTTGATTTTGCATTGCACTTGCATGGTTCTTAGCCCCGCTGGCGTGTTTTGGCAATCCTGCCCGGCTTGCCGGTGACAGGGAATCCCGAAATGCCCAGTAGCCCTCGACCGTGATAAATCACATCGTCACTATCGTTTTTAACGGTAGGAGGCGGTTTTGATTTTAAGTCCGGGGTACCCTCAGTGACCAAAAACCGGCCTTTGCATATAACTAACCATAGAACCCCACGTTTAGTAACCCACCTGTGTGTTAAGTTTACATGCTCCATCTTGTAACATGCTATGTGTTACCGCTTTTCTCGCCATGCCATGTTGCATTCATGCATTTGCATTGTATATAGTCGTTGCGAGCGTCGTTTGTATAGGTTTTCTGTGTAGATATCCCATTTGGTTTTAATGCCTTTACAGTTAGTAGAAGGTTGCCTCGGCCCGATGATGAATCGTGCATCCTATATGCGCGTTGTTCTTAGAAGTTAGCCCTTAGGACGGCCGGACATGGAAAATTTGGATCATCAAAATTCCTAAACACTGATCTAAACGGGTTTAAGGGACATTGGCCCGAGGAGGATCAATCGCCCTTAGGCATCTGATCTTAGATCATTGTCGGAATTTGTGTGGACCAGGATTTCCCAAATCCGACCATCCGATATCAAGGACTTATCACTTAAAAGGAAAACTTGAGGATTGGGGCAATCTTCCAAAGCTGTCAATTTTAGTCTAGGAGACTTAAAATCCACGGAGTTTGAGATACCTCCGGTGTTGGTCGTGCCCGAACGGCCACCGTGATTTGAACTAGCCTTAAGGTCATTGGTATCTGGATTACAACATCCAAATTGCTTTGTCTCGGATGATCAAGAAAAGTGATTGGCTCTGATTCCAACAAGTTTGGAGTTTAACCTACCGAGTAATGGTCTACCCGGGGTGTTGGAAAATCTTCTGTGCAATGATCTTAAGTGAGATTCAGATCCGGTAGACTAACCCTAAGATTGTACATGTAGTCTAGGAGACTTTAAATCCACAGAGTATGAGATGCCTCCGGTGTTGACCGTGCCCGAATGGCCACCCGTGTTTCGGACTAGCCTTGGAATCGATTGTAACTGGATAGCAACACCTCATTGCTTTGTCTCGGATGGTCAAAGAAAGGATAACGGTTGCGGTTTCAACACCTAGGCTATAGGTTGAAGCTATAATTGCCGAGTAAAACGACTTACCCGTGGTGTTGATACAATCTGCTGTGCAAACGATTCTAAGTGAGTTCCGAAACCGGTAGACTAACTCCTAAGGCCAGAAACAGGACTAACTCCGTGAGTTAAGTTGCGGCGAGACGATAGTGAGCATTCGTAAATCATTCATTTTGTGCATAATAGACACATCGAGTACACATCTGAGTCCGGTTTTTGCTTTATAATCAGTTCTTGAACCATTGGGCCTGCAAAGAAGAAGAAGACCTTACCTGTTTGGACTCGACCTCCCGGACAAAGATTGTCTAGATCTTTATCACCAAAGGCCGAGACAAGTATGGCAGATGAACAGGGACAAGACCCCCCAAATGAGTTTGAACGACTGAGGAAGGAAATGCACGATGAGAGGGTCCGGAATGATACCCGAATCGCTCAACTGATGGCGATTATGGTAAACATCCAGGGTCGACTCCCCCCACCTCAGCAGCGAGTACCTGATGATGAAGCTCGGGATCAGGAGATTCCTAATGATGAACATCCGGAACAGCCTCCTCCCCCTGAAAATCCTCAGTTGGCTGAAATGCTAGCTAAGATACTTAAGCTGGAAGAATCTGTGGCTAAAAGTGAGAAGCGAGCCATTACCGGCTTTGATATGAACAAACTCTGCATCTTCCCAGGCGCAAAGCTCCCCAAGAGGTTCAAACATGTGGACTTTGAGAAGTTTGATGGGACTGGGGATCCGAGAGGACACATTCAGGCGTATGTAAGCTCTCTCTCGTTACAAGAAGTTGATGAGCCTGCCATGGCACAGATGTTTCACGAAACTCTCACAGGGCCCGCACTTCAGTGGCTTTTATCCCTCGACATTTCAAAAAGACAAACTTGGGAAGAAATGGTGGCTGCTTTCATTAAGCAGTATGAGTATAATGTTCAGCTTAAAGTCACCACTCGAGAGCTTGAAAGCATCAAGATGAAAGAAAGGGAATCTTTCGCAGAATTTGTGAAAAGGTGGAGAGCAAAGGCCGCGCAAATGACCGATCGTCCCAGTGACAAAGACCAGATGCGCATCATAACCAAGAACCTTCAACCCGATTTAGCTCAATACATGGTCATGGCCCAAGCACATAACTTTGAAACCTACTTTGAGATGGGTCTGTCAATTGAAGAAGCTCTGCAAAGCGGGATGTTGAAGAAAGGAGACTCATTTCCCAAACCTAAGCGAAACTACATTGGTAATAACTCTTCCCTATACGCAAACCCCAGTTACACAGCAGGTACCTCGTCCAATTCCATGAATCACCAACACTATAAAGCTGAACCCATAAACGCCATCTTGTCTCAACCAGCCCAATCAATTCAACCGTCGCAAAATCAAAGAGGACGACGTGTCTTCACCCTCTTCCCTTACCTTTACCTGTTGTTTTCGAACGACTCGTACAACAGGGAAAAATCAAACCTCTTCAGCCAACTCCACCTCCGTAAAATCCCCCGCCAACATATAACCCTAACGCCTTCTGTATATTTCACCAAACACCCGGTCATCCCACTGAAAGATGCCAGCGCCTGCGTCATGAGATTCAAGATCTCATTGACAACAAGCAAATCCGAGATCCCACTGAAAAGCCCAACATCCTCACAAACCCTCTGCCAACCCACAAAAGGAACGCCGATATAGGTCAAATTACCTTTAGCTCCACTCAAAAAGACCTAAAATCCACTCCATTTGACCCAAGCCAGTTCATCATACCCGAAACGGACCCCAAGCCCATTGTGTCAATACCTATCGAGCGCGAGATATGCTTTCTTGATGTCCATTTGGACCCCACTGTGTGGCAAGAATGGGGTGATTTGATAATGGCTATGGAAGCTCAGGAGTATGAGCAAATGGTGGCCAACAATGTGGCAAATGAAGAAGTTTGGCCGCATGATGAACAGCTTGATGAAGGACCTCCGTTTGGCGCTATGATTAACCTACTTTGGGATCCAATGTTTGAGGATCCACTGGATGGATTTGCGCTTCCTAACCTATTTGAACCTTTGCCTGTGATACAAAATCAACATCCTGTGGAAGAAGGACAAGGACAGAATTGGCAAGAAGAGAATGAGGCACCCAATGGTGCACATGAAGATGAATGGGATCCCACACCCAATGAATGGCAGCTCATGGACCCCGACGATCCTCTGGATGGATCCACGCTCCCCATTTTCTTTGATGAGTCGTATTTTCCAATGCCACCACTGTGGGAGGGCCGCCCTGACTTCTCCATGATGAGTGAGCAAGCAATAAATCGAATGACAGAAGGGATAGAGTTCACGCCTTATGATTACATAGTTGATGAAAATCTTCCGGCACCCCGAGTGCAAATCCCGGAGGACTGCAACATCATGGTTTTGAATGGAGGACTACCCGATGTTTGGGGACAGCAAATGGAAGAAAATGTTGTAGCAAATATGTGGGCCAATCAGAATGAAGGCATAACACCGCTGTGGGTCGGAAACAACGAAGTCTGGGCTGTTAACGAGGCAGCCATGGAAAATGGGGATGTTTGGAGCGAAGCGACTGTGGAAGGGATTACCAAGGGTTTGGAAGAAGCCAGTATTGCAAAGGGAAAGAGAAAGGCGGAGGGCGATCTAGTTGATCTTTACACAGACTACACTGATTTGTGGGGGGATGACATCGACTCTGTTCTTCACCTTCTTCGGAGTGGTCGGTTTTATCAACCACCTCAGATGTTCACCGGAAACGCTTCCAACCCACCACCAAATACTACAAACCAGTCACCTTTTAACCTAGCTCCACAAAACAACCCAACTCCGCAAAACAACTCAACTCTACCAAACAACCTAGCCACACCGCCCTATCCAAACAACCTTAGTGACCCAATCGCCAATCCAGTTGATTTCCAAAACCTCTTTAACCCAACAACCAACCAATCCCAAGCTACCTCCGCGGCCAACAGTCGTGTTCCTCGTCCAAAGCCTCCGCCAATCAACGAAGAAAATCCCATTCAGAAACAGCTTGAGAAAACCCCAGCCGCTCTTACCATTTGGGGATTGCTTATGAGCTCCAGCGAGCATCGCCAGAAACTTGCTCAAGCATTATCCTGTATGGAAATTGCGCCTGATATCACCCCCGAGGCCATGATGGCCGCCATTGTCACCAAGCCTACCATTGCCACTAAACCAATTAAACATGTTGTAACCTTTACCGAAGCTGATCTACCGCTTGGGGGAACCGACCACAACAAGCCTTTGCATGTCACCATGAAGTCCATGGGGAAATGGATCCCAGTTGTATTGATAGATAATGGGTCAGCGCTCAATGTATGCCCTCTCCGAACGGCTTTATGCTTGGGGCTTAAACCGAAGGATTTCACGCCATCTAGTCTCACTGTTCGAGCTTATGATAACACCCGCCGCAATGTGCTTGGGACTGTTGAAATGGAAATTGCTGCGGAAGGATTCAAATCGACAGTTGAGTTTCATGTGCTCGAGATCCCAGCTTCGTTCAATTTGCTGTTGGGACGTCCTTGGATGCATCGACCCGATATCATGGCAGTTCCATCCACCTTGCATCAAAAGGTTTTGCTTGGTTTGGAAAGTGGGACAGTTGCTCTCTACGGAGACACAGGCATTCGCCCTCATGCTGAAGATAATGCTCCCTTGTTAGAAATTATGCATGATGAGAATGATGTTCAGCTTGGGGGCTTTGCTTTCGATACGTCTGGTGGTGTGTTTACGCTTCGTATCGATGATGATTTTTCAATCAGCACCACAGCTCTCGAGATGATGAGAAGGATGTCTTATCTGCCGGGCACGGGCTTGGGTCAAACTCATCAAGGGGTGGCTCAGTTCCCAGAATTCCCTTCTCAGCGAGGCCGTTTCGGGTTGGGATATGAATCTACACTGAAGGAGATGCAAAGGGGAAAGACCAATGTAGCAAGCAGCAGTGCAAACCGTCTGATTCGCTTTGTCGGAGAAGGGTCGAATGCACCATATCACGGCCAGCCTGAGCCATTCGTAAATGAAATAAGCGGAGAAGTGTACCTTGGGTTCGAAATCTTCGCTAATGATGCTTGGGATAGCGAAGATGAACATGAAAAGGTCGAGAAATTGGTGAAAGACCTCAAAGCGGATTGGATGGAGGCCTTGGATGGTGGGGTCTTGAGGTCAATGTTCGATGAGGTCAGTCTGACAGGTAAGGATAAAGAAGAGCCAGCAGTGATGATGCTCGGGCAGGAGGCCCTCGAAGATCCCAGCGTGCTCATAGTGGATGCAGTCGGTGAATACAAGAATTGCACTTTCACTCCTGTTGTAAAATTTACTAATGCATTCACTAAGTTAGAATTCGAGTCTGAGTCAGGGTTTGAGTTTGACTGTGAGTCGGAGTCTGTGCCTCATGGCCCTCCACGTCGTCATTTCTATTTCGAGTTTGAGTCTGATGCCATGTACTGCGCCCCGGAGGGCTTTGTTAATGAAATAAATGGTGATTTCGCTTACTTTGCTGTTCCAGAAATAAATTGTGTCAACCCCGACGATGATGAGACTGAGTTCGAGGGAGAAATACCCAAAGAACTTAAGTCCCTAATTGAAAGGGAAAATGAAAGGCATGCTCAGCCAATAAAAGAAGAAGTTATTTCAATTAAATTGAGAGATGAGGAAAATCCTCGCATGGTTCAAATCGGTTCCGGGCTATCTTCGGAGGAGCAGAAATTACTCGCCGATTTGCTCAAAGAATTTGAAGATGTTTTTGCTTGGTCCCACGCAGATATGCCCGGAATCGATCCTGAAATTGTGCAACATCGAATTCCCCTGTATCCCGATGCAAAACCGGTAAAACAGAAATTGAGAAAAATCAGGCCAGATTGGGTTGAAAAAGTCAAAGAGGAAGTTACCAAGCAGTTCAATGCCGGCTTTTTGATGGTAACTGAATATCCGCAATGGGTTGCAAATATTGTACCAGTGCCCAAGAAAGATGGAAAAGTCAGGGTATGTATAGATTTCAGGGATTTAAACAAGGCCAGTCCGAAAGATGATTTTCCTTTACCTCACATTGATGTACTGGTAGACAACACGGCAGGACACGCACTGCTGTCATTTATGGATGGTTTCTCGGGATATTACCAGATTTTGATGGCACCAGAAGATCGAGAGAAAACAACCTTCACCACTGAATGGGGGACGTTTTGTTACAGGGTCATGCCGTTCGGATTGAAGAATGCAGGGTCAACCTATCAGCGGGCTGCTACAACCCTGTTACATGATATGATGCATAGGGAAGTGGAGGTATATGTAGATGACATGATTATAAAGGCAAAGGAGAGAGAAGGGCATCTTCCGGCATTACGCAAATTCTTTGAAAGGATACGAAAGTACCGGATGCGTCTCAATCCGCAAAAGTGCACATTCGGAGTCACTGCAGGGAAGATGTTAGGGTTCATGATCACCACCAGGGGGATTGAAGTCGATCCATCAAAAAATCAAGGCAATATTGGAAATGGAGCCGCCAAAGACGGAGAAAGAGGTTCGGAGTTTCCTTGGAAAAATTCAGTTCATCAGCAGATTCATCGCCAAGTTGACTTCAACTTGCGAGCCGATGTTTCATTTGCTCAAGAAAGGAGTACTGTTCAAGTGGGATGACAAGTGCCAGAAAGCCTTCGAATCGATTCGGCAGTATCTTCAAAGCCCCCCAGTATTGTTGCCGCCGACACCCGGAAAGCCACTGATTTTGTATTTATCAGTAACACAGTCTGCAATGGGTTGCATGTTGGCACAGGAAGGTGAAGCAGGTATCGAGAAGGCGGTGTATTATTTAAGCAAGAAGATGGTTGGAGCAGAAGAAAGATACACACCTTTGGAGAAGACCTGTTGGGCTCTTGTGTGGGCCTCTAAAAAGTTAAGGCACTACATGTTAGCTTATTCGGTAGTGTTGATTTCTCGAATGGACCCTCTCAAATATCTGTTTGAGAAACCGGCACTCACCGGAAAGTTAGCACGATGGTTGCTTCTGTTGGCTGAATTTGAACTCAAATATGTAACGCGAAAATCAGTGAAAGGCAGGGCTGTGGCAGAATTCTTAGCAGATCATCCGATTGAAGGACCAGAAGATACGGAGTTCCAATTTCCCGATGAAAGTGTTATGACAGTAGCAGAAGATGTTTGGAAATTATACTTCGATGGAGCTGCAAATCAAAGAGGATTTGGGATCGTCATACTATTGGTATCACCAGAAGGGCCTCACATTCCTCTCTCTTTCAAGTTAAATTTTGAAGTTACCAATAACCAGGCAGAATATGAAGCGTGCATCGTTGGAATGGAGGCTGCTTTCGAAATCGGGGTTAAGAAGTTGGAAGTGGTCGGAGATTCGAATCTGGTAGTTTCTCAAGCCAACGGTGATTGGAAAGTACGAGAGGAAAAGTTGAAGCCATACCACAAAGACCTCGATGACCTGATCCATCGATTCGAGCAAGTTACTTTTACACATATCCCGAGAATGAAGAACCAGTTTGCCGACGCTCTTGCTACTTTGGCGTCCATGGTAGAATTGCCCGTGGGAGTGAGAATGAGACCAATCATGATTGAGCAAAGGAATAGGCCAGCATATGAGTATGTGATGAATGTTGGCGAAATTGACGATGGTCTGCCTTGGTACCATGATATCTGGAATTTGGTTGAGAAGGGAGAATATCCGGAAGGAGCAAATAAGAAAGATCGAATAGCATTACAAAGATTAGCATCACAATACATCCTCTGCGGTGGAAGGTTATACAAAAGGTCATATTGTGGCATGCATAAGTTGTGCATCCATGGTGATGACACGAAAAGGGTGATGGAGGAAATTCACGAAGGAATCTGCGGTCCTCACATGAGCGGATTGATGATGGCAAAGAAGATTCTGAGGCAGGGGTATTTCTGGTTGACCTTGGAAACAGATTGCGTGCAATATGTACGGAGATGTCACAAGTGTCAAGTCCATGCTAACCTCATGCATGTGCCGCCATCTGAACTTCATACAATGGCGACGCCTTGGCCTTTCTCAGTATGGGGAATAGATATGATTGGGAAGATCACGCCACCAGCATCGAACGGACACAAGTTTATATTGGTGGCAATTGATTATTTCACGAAGTGGGTGGAGTCAGCCTCTTACGCTACATTGACCGCAGTACAAGTGGCTCATTTCATTAAGCAAAACATTATTTACCGATATGGGGTTCCCAATGCCTTCGTGTCAGACAATGGTGTGCATTTCAAAGGAAGAGCAGCAGAGGTGCTTGAGGAATTCAATGTTCAGGTTCACAAGTCAACAGTATACAGACCACAAACCAACGGAGCAGTAGAAGCGGCAAACAAGTCAATCAAGAACATCTTGGAGAAAACCATCGAGTCATCTAGAGATTGGCATGAGAAGTTACCATTAGCATTGTGGGGGTACCGCACTTCGATCCGAACTCCAACAGGGGCAACACCCTACTCATTGGTTTATGGTATGGAAGCAGTACTTCCCATCGAGCTTGAAGTGCCATCATTGAGGGTGATGATAGAAAGTGAAATCAATGAGGCTGACTGGCTGAGCAACAGGTTCACGGAATTAATGTTGTTTGATGAAAGGAGGTTGCGGGCATTGTATCACATTCAGGGATATCAGAGAAGAATTGCCCGCGCATTCAACAAGAAGGTGAAGTCCAGGGATCTGATCAAAGGGGACATGGTGGTAAAAGAGATTCGGGCACCGATATTCGATCCACGGGGAAAATTCAGGCCGAAATGGGCAGGACCATACATCATCAAAACTATCCTCGACGGTGGAGCAGCGGTGATCCTTGATTTGGATGGAAATGAGTTCAGCAATCTTGTCAACCTGAACCAACTCAAGCGATATTACCCCTGAGAGATGCTCGTTGGGCGGAAAATCGCAAGGGCGAACCGACCCAAGCAAAAATTAGAGCAAGCCTGCTAGGCTGAAAACCCACACTGGGCAGTCTAGGCAAAATTTAAGGCAAAAATTCAAAAGAAGCTCGCTGGACCGAAAAACCTGAAAAGGCGGTACCAGGCAAAATTTAGAGCGCAAAAAGGAGAGTGTTAATACCCGAGTGAACCTTTCCCTAAACTACGCCATGACCTGATTCCTTGAAAAAGGATACGTAGGCAACCCTATCCTGGGGTTCGGTCTAAATCTGATGAGTTGGCCCACAGTTTCACAATATCCGAAGGAGATAGCATATGGAACTAAATGAACCAAGAGCGGGAAACCCTTCATCGTTCAATTTTATTCAAATCACTTCTTCGATTACATAAGCTGAGCATAAAAATTAAAAAAAAAAAAGAAAAAAAAAAGAAAAAGAAAAAAAGAGCACCATTTATTTTGGGAAACAGCCTAGTGAGTCGGAAAGAAAGTTGCGCTAATTTCTTCGGCGTATTGCCCTCATCTGCATCCTCATCCAATCTCTGTAATGTCCATTCAAATGAATAGTTGGGTAGGGATCAGGAGCCCAAACAACCCTGTGCCTCCAAGAAGTACGATAACGCTCGAGAACAGAATGTTTGAGTGTGGGAAGGCTGAAAGTAGCAGGAACTGTATACTCCACTTCTTGGCGAATGCAATATTGGCAGAGAATGCGCTGTGGAAAATAATATGCAAACCCTTGTAATCCCGCCAAAATCACCCATGTGTCTCCCATGTGATTGGCCGTCATGTCTGGCAAAGGCAACCAATGGCATCTCCAAGTGATGTGATCCTCTTCCAATGACCTGAAGAAGTCGACCCATTCATCTTCATCAGGCTCGTCATGCACAAATGGCCTACCCACCCAAGACCGAGGCTCGTAAACCCAATCACCTGCCGGCTCCCTCAAAAGCCCAACCTTGTCACACAGCCATATCTACAAAACCAAAACGCCCAAGTCAAAGTCAAAACCAAGCCAAACAACCAAAAATCCCCCAAAAATTCTCAAAACCAAAAACATCTAAACCAAATAAACCGAACCTGAAGCAAAAGCGGACTCCCGGCAAACGTGTTCGTCCTACCAGCCTTAACCGCATCCAAGCCCATGATTGTCTCAGCCAAAACCAAAGGAACCACATCCCTCCGCTGTTCGATCTGAGCAGCAACACCGACAATGGCAGAACTGGGATGGCCATCACCGGGGACCAACAAGTATAATGCCAAGAGGCACATGCAAAGTGCAAACATGCGCCGGTTTTGAACGGTAAAATCTAAAAGGTCGCTTGTTGGGCCGTAATCCGCAAAGAGACGGAGGACGTTGAGGGTCTCGTTGCGAATCAAAAAGCGCGCAGCACCGTTCCCAAGACCAAGCTTCCTGCTAAGAATGTCGGCATAATTTTGACGAATGGGCGGTATGACGGTATCTGCGAAAGCACAGCCGCCGAGGTAAGCTTGAAATTCCTCAACAGTTGGGCAAAGTTCTTGCATACCAAAACGGAACACATGAAGCTCCGAGTCCCAACAACGAATGGCGGCACGCAAGAGATCTTGGCGGATAGGAAAAGTGTGGAGGTGGCGAAGTGCATTAAGGCCAAGACCTCGGAAGTTGAACCAATCGATGTTTTCAAAGCTAGCAACCCAAGTGTTGATAACGGAAGGGTCAAGGGCAGCCATATTGGAAGCAATGGAGAATTGTTGAAGAAGATATGTGGAGTAAGAAATGAGAATTGATGTGGAAATGGTGTGTGGGAAAGGCTTGATCATGAATGGTATTTATAGGGGACTTGGGAGGAACCTTACAAATTTGCCATGCAACATTGGAAATCAAAGATTACATTTTCAAGATGGTCAAATACATGCTCTCAAAGTATTTTGTTGGAAAGTTTGAAAGTGCATTGGAAATGCATGGCATTTGTGGGAAAAATGTGAAAAGACCTTGGGAAGATGATGTTCAAAGATTGGGAGATGTTATAACAGAGCAACAAGACATTTGGGGCAGAAGAAACCATGCAAAAGGGTCCAAAAAAATGCATTGGGAAGCAACACAATCTGCCAGCCCAGCACAGACATTGAGCGCTCAAACCAGTGAAGTTGAGCGCTCAACTCCCTGAGACCACCTTGAGCGCTCAAGGCCTGCAGAAACAGCAGCAGACAGCAGCAGCAGTGCTTTGGCCCGTTTGATGCCCAAAACCTCTTCTAGGCCTCCTAACCCTCATTTAACACCCGAGCCAAGTCCCAATGAGCATTTGTGACTTCACGGAACGTCCCGTTCCCCGAGTTATCAAGCCGATACATGTACGGATACGAGATACGCGAATATGGAAGGTCAAAGCTTAAAATGGCCATTCAACGTTCAAATCCATTTCCTAACCTTGCTAGCCATATCCAATCATCAAAACACATGTCGGAAGGTATTTGCGACTTGTCGGAACGGTTCCCGGGACAATTCTTCAAAGATACAAGGTTTTGAGGTTCCAACGGCCTATTCAAGCAATGAAATGACGGCCGTCACCATATCAAAAATGGTTCTAGAAGTTTCCTTGCTAAATGGTCACGATCACAGGGGCATTTATGTCATTTGTGACTTGGCCAAGGTGGTAACATGGCAGTTCATCACATATGAAGAGGCTCACGAAGCATTTTATTTTCAAATTCGCCTTATGAACATCAAATTCCGTTCTAAGGTCACTTTGTATAGTTTGTTATTGATTGTTCATATACGAGAAGTGTGTCAAGTCGTGCGGCATGTAAATACATCTTCCGGTTGTACATAAACTCAAATAATCATGTTTTGTCCAAATTCTCGAACATGTTAGCTTTTCTTAAAGGTTAAATTTTAAGCTTTATACTCGGACGTTTGAATTCAAAAGTTTGGTGGATGAGTTGTGTACATTCTACAACAGGTTTGTTCATTTGTACATCAAAAACAGAAAGTAATACAACGAACAATGAAAGTGCAAATCATGTGTATAAACTGATCCAAATCCACGAAAGTCAAAATATCAAGACTGTGCATCATCACTAACTACTAGGGCACACCACGCCCAATAAGGAAATCCGCAACTGGAACGCGCAGGCCCAATCCATCTATCTACTGGGGGCACGCAGGCCCAATCAAAAGAAAAGATAAAAAGCAAAAGCAAGACTCTAAACTACTCTATGTCTACTATGTACTACTCCGTCTCATCCATCGTCTCGTCCGAGCTCTCAATCTCGTCTCCCTGTCGCTGCTCCTGTCGCTCCTGCCGGGAAGAGGGGTAGTTAGCATCATCAACACTGTCGTCGCTCGAGCTCGTAGTCTCTACTATCCCCTCAGGCACTACCTCCACCCTCTGGCGGGTCGATCTCCGTGGCCTCTCCTCCTCAAGCCTCACCTCCGCAGGCTTTGAACGCCCAAGCCGCACAGTCATGTCTCCAGGGCCGCCAGCTCCAGCATAGGGCCTCTTCCTGATCACAGGCGGCTATATCATCAAGCAAACAAGAAAAGGAATTAGTACACGGTATAATCAAGGAATTGAAAGTACAGGGAATGTGAAATACATACCGGTGCGACTCTCGGTCGAGAAGGGCCAAAAGCAGCAGGAGGTGCTGGCTCGCCCTCCCGGCGGATAGTGATCTCTTCCCCGGCTATGAGGCGGCGAATCAGGACGCGAAGTCCTCGGTTCTGCTCATGTAATGTCTGTGCCGCCTCCTGTGAAACCTGCAAGTGAGTCAAAAGATTTGGATCATCAGTACATTTGTAGTCATAGCATGCAAATTTGAAAGAGGAATGGTTCTTACCGGTGCCGAAAGCCGCGGAAAGTCTACCGGTGGCCTTGGGATGTCTATATCCCCTACCTCTCCACCAGCGGAGGTGACGCGCACCCACCACCTAGCCACCACTGTCTCCTGGGTCGAGGTACCAGTGTCCTCACCCTCACCTCCAGCTACCCCTCCAGCTGAGGCACGCGCTTTCGCGGCCTTCTCCTTCTCCATCTTCTCCCTCCACTCCTCCGCTCTCAGGGGACCGGCCAGGTACCTGCTCCGGTAGTCAATATAGCTCAAGGCGGGGCGCAAGTACTGGCTCAGGTCCAGGTCGGGCGTCGTGTAGCGCTCAATCTCCGCCAGCGTATACCGGGACGTCATCAGCACCCGGGGAGGAAGACGTCCTGGCACCTGTGGTCTATCAGCCCGTATCGACTGGCGCGGCACCCTATCGCCAAGGTACCAGAACCAGCCATACTGGCACTCAAGTAGGACCCTTCCTCTCGTGAGCTCCCTGCTCCGAGCCAGGTAAGGCTCAACGACGGCATCCCATACTTCCCAGCGAACCTGCAAGAGTTGTTGAGGGCATCAGTAATTGAATACGCGAGCAAATTGAAAGCAAATTGAATACGTGCGAGAGTTCGATACTTACCAGGGAAGCAGGAAGCCTGTCAAGCGAAGCACGGAGAACGTGAAGGCTCCCCCGCGCTATACCACCATAGCGGAAGCCTTCACCCCAGCACAGTGCCCGGGGGATGACGTTCGGATCCTGGTGCCGCGTCTCAGGGGGGTGCAACCCCAACACCTCGTAAGCCCAGAGCTGCAATGAAAACGACAAGTCAATCAATCAAATGCGAGTTCTTAATAATCAAGTGCGAGTATCGAAATGCATGCAATTAAATTTGAAACGAAAGTTTTTGAGCTTTTACCTCCCAGACGCTCCACAATCCCGAAATGCCGGTCCCTTTCCGCCTCGAGACGGCATTCATGAACGCATAGCAGCTTCCAAGCGCTGCTCCACCCCAGTCATACCTCGCCGCCCTCGCGAAGTCCCTCAACCCTCCCAGATAGGAGAGGTGCACCCTGTTACGCCTGTTTGGGTACAGTGATGCCCCAAGCAGGTATAACAAGTAGCACCTTGCCTTCCGTGCTGCATCCTCCTCGTCAGTCGGCTCGCCCAATCCCCTCGTCTTGAATTGGCCATATGTGGCCGTCTCTCCCTCCTTGTTGGGCACGAAACCCAAAAACCACCTCAGCGCAGCCTCATCCCTGCCAATCCCCGAGTCAAACGGGATCGGGTCTCCTCCTACCTGCAATCTCGTGATCGCTGAGAAGTCCAGTGGCGTCATCGTCGCCTCTCCGAAAGTAAGGTGAAAAGAACTCGTAGAGTCCCTCCACCTTTCGGCCAGTGCTGTCACCACAGCATGGTCGTGCTGTGTGCCCGTGAGAGTCGGGATGAACCTCCCAAACCTGGCCAGATCCACCAGAGCCCTCACGGAGGCATGCAACTGCTGGTATATCTCCCAACTAGAGCCCATGCCTCCATGAGCCTTCAAGCGCAAGTTTCTCTGCACACAATCAACAAACAGACAAACAATCAGGCGTTAGTCCAATCTCTCATTCAAATCCAGTCATCAATCAAGCAGTAATTCAATCATTCAAAGCAAATCAGGTTTGTTAACTACTGAAAGTGCGCGAAAGCAATAAACAAGAAAGTAAAGCAAGCATACCGTCAAGAAGTCGGTCGAAAGGTGGACCTCGGGGTCCAGTAGCACCTCCTCTCCGAAATACAACTCCTGGCGAGGAGTGTAGTCCTCTGAAGCTGAAGGCACGAAAAGGTGCACCGGCGGGGCATAGGTCGCTGCGTCAAAAGCCGGCCTCTCTCTCCTCAACCACTGTCTGGCAGCCTGGACCACTGTCACTCTCCATCCAGCTGCCCTCTCCTCCTCCTCAGCCCGTATCCTCGCCTCCTCCGCCGCCTCCTCTGTCTCAAATTCCTCACAAAAGGCCCTCGCCGCCTCATCCTCGTCGGCGGCCTCCCGTAACATCGCCGCCTCCCTCTCCCAACTCTCAGCTACAGCCTCCCTCGCCGCATCCAGGATCCCCGGGGCATCTGCTGCGGCTGCCATCACCACCTCCGGTGGCGCGTGCTCAAGGTAATCCTCCCGGGAGATCCCAACCGGACCCTGAACCGACGGCTCTCCACTCGGTCCCTGAGTCGCTGACTCACCACCTGTCACCACCGCCTTTCCCCTATCTCCCCCACTAGGCTGCTGACTGGGTCTAGGCTCTACCCTCCAACGGAGCGCCCTAGTCCTGACTACCCCACTCGTACCCTCCGCCCTATCACCGCCACTACCACCACCGGTCCCCCTCTCCTCAACGGTCTCCTCGCTATCATCACTGTCCACGTCGTGAACCTCCACCATCTCCTCATCCCTCCTCTCTCTCCTCTCCTCTACATTCTCCGCCACCGGATCACCACCACCACTACCAACACCACCCTCACCCTCACCACCCTCACCACTAGCCACCACCGTCTTGGTGGCTGGATCTACACTACTACCGGAAGCCACCGGATCACTGCCACCATTGCCGCCTTCTCTCTCCCTCTCTCCTTCTTCATTTCCTCCTCTCTCAACCGTCTCCGCAGCCGTAGATGACGATGCAGCCCCTGTTGAACCCACCTCAACCACCGGATCAGAGCCTTGAGCGCTCGAACCTGCCGGTGGTGACACCACCATACTGCCACCGCCCCTCTCCGCCATCGACGAGGCCACCGGAGACCGTGAGTCACTGGTATCTTCCATGGAAACCGATCAAAAGCTCTCGATCAAAGCCCTAATCGACTTGAAATTGAACCGAAACCGTACAGACGAACCCTAGAATTTGGGGATTTCTGATTTTGCAAGAAATTTGAGTGAGGTTTTGTTTGGATTTGGTTTGGAATCGCAAGAGAGGTGTGAGGATTTGATCTCTGAAATTTCGGAACGTTATGAAGATCAATCGGAGTAATTTTGGAGTTAAAACCGAACGTTACGGTTCTGAACCGTCGTCCCCGTTCAAGGGTTCAAGCGCTCAAGTTGGCCCTTTTGAGCGCTAAGGTGTCATGTTGAGGTTTGAGCGCTCAAGTCGAGTTGAGCGCTCAGTGGAGGTACCTTGAGCGCTCAAACCCAATCTTGGCAGAACTTTTGGCTTCTTTTTGCAAGCTTT
This sequence comes from Vaccinium vitis-idaea, assembly GCA_963854785.1. Classification (NCBI taxonomy): domain Eukaryota; kingdom Viridiplantae; phylum Streptophyta; class Magnoliopsida; order Ericales; family Ericaceae; genus Vaccinium; species Vaccinium vitis-idaea. The sequence goes on along the minus strand of OY978223.1, from coordinate 26,660,771 downwards.
GCAGGGGCATTTTGGGCACCCCTTGTGATTTGTTAGTGTACCTTGGACTCATTAGTCCCAATCAATCGAACGCATGTTGATCTGAGGATCTAAATCTCAGTAGTTGGTCGTGCTAGACCATGTTAATCAATCGAGACGTGTCGTGTTTTGCATTAGCGTATGCGCGAAGTGTTTTGACTGCGGTCTGAGAGCCACGTGCTTGTTTAAATCATAGTTCACCAATCACGATTCGCGTTAGCGTACACGCGAAGTATTTTGACTCCGGTCTGAGAGCCACGTGCTTGTTTAAATCATGTTTATCAATCATGTTTTGTATTAACATCTTTGAGGGCCTTGTGCTTGTTTAAATCAACATCTTTGAGGGCCTTGTGCTCGTTTAAATCAGCGTCTTTGAGAGCCTTGTGCTCGTTTAAATCATTGTCTCTGAGAGCCTTGCGCCTGTTTAAATCATCATCTTTGAGGGTTTTTGTACCCGTTCATATTTGTTGATTAAAGTATTTCAATTGCCCCCAGGAACTACGCCGGTCTGATCCCTGCAATGGGGTACGTAGGCAGCCTGAGTGGCGCGACCGTAATTTTAATGTTTTCCTTTATGGCTTGAGATGCATCGCGGGGAATGAGCCGGGTTGTCTATGTCTTAGACGTCACTCATACCAAATCAATGGCATCGAGTCCCGTCCAAGAGGGGCAACTGTAGACACCCCGATTTTGAACCCAAGATGCGCTCGAGCATTCCCGATGATGAAACGGACCAATCGTGATTACCTGGAACTTGTGAGAATGACTTGAATTTGATCAAAATCAACCAAACACCACCCAAACAACCAAAAATAGCCCAAACCAACCCAAGCATTGTTGAACCAAAGCCAAACCATCAATCTGCCACCAAGAACCTTGAGCGCTCAAACCCCTGAGAAACACCTTGAGCGCTCAAGTCCATGGCTTTGAGCGCTCAACTCTGATCCAGTCAGCAACTTGCAGAGTATCTCATCATGAGATTTCCTGCATGGGAGCGTCTGGGGATGATCTTGTACGATCCTTATACGTACAATGTACTCCACTAACTCCAAAGATACACCAAAAATACTCCTAAATACAAAACCCACTCTTTCTCTCTCTTCTCTTCGCTCCCACTCATTCTATAAAAACCATCTAACATCCCTGGTTTTAAGAGGACGAATTCTCACACTCCTCCCCTCCTGATTCCACCAGAAAATCGATCTTCTCTCTCTCTCTCTCTACAAAACCACTCTTTCACCATCAAAATCACTTACAAAATCACTCATCAAACCCAGAAATTCAGTTCTTGATCATCAACCAACCACACACATTGTCTAATTCATCCAGAATACAAACCAAAACATCCACAATCTTCCATCCTCAAGCCCAAAAATCAAGTCCAAGTCACAATCACTCCAAAAGGTAGTTAAATATGTGAAGTGCTCACTGTTTTGATCCTTCTGAGGAAGGCTAGTGAGTTCAAGCAAGTCCAATATACTTGCATTGAACCCACAAAGGTCTAAGAGTTGTTTAAAAGCAGTTTTCAAACCTGCAGTTACAACAGGGGTTGAGTGCTCAAGCCTCAGGCCTTGAGCGCTCAAGCCCAGTTCTGAACAAGTTCCTGTTTTGTTGATTTTCATGCCTTCTTTTAGTTTCGATCATCATCTAATGGTTACCAATGTTCATGAATTTCTCCAAACAGCTCATTTGTGTCATAAAATCACATGCATGAGCATTGGTTAACTATTTTGGATGATCAAAAATCAAAATCTTTGCAAAGTTTTCATTTTTAATGCAAAACAGTGACTGGATCATCCTTCACTTACTTTTGTTTAAATAAGCTTAAGGTCCTGAGAATCATTAAAAATCCATTTTCAAGCCAAAAACCAGGAAGATAGATTATGGCTTGAGCGCTCAAGGAAATGCACTTGAGCGCTCAAGCTGTTCTTGAGCAGTTTGCTTATCGCTGGTTATTTCGGTGATGGATCTTGGTTTAGCCTATTTCTGATGTGTGTGATTTGTTATTACTGTGTCTAGAATCTGGATTTCTCACTCATCTCTCTATTTTCAAACATTTCTTCGTTAATTTGTGGCGATTATACTCTTTTTGTCACTTTTTAAGAGATCAATCAGTATGTTCTTATTTGTTTCTTATAAGAAAGTGTTTGATAAACATTTGATCTAAAAAAGAAGTTGTAAAAAAGTATAATTTCGCAGAGGCCAGGAACTGGTTTGAGCGCTCAATCTATGAGCCTTGAGCGCTCAAACTGGTTTGAAGAGGTTGAGCGCTCAAGCCTTTGTCTTTGAGCGCTCAATCCCTATTCTGGGATCCAGTTTGTGAAACAGTTTAATCGGGCCTCATGTTTGTAATTTCTAGAATTATTGTATAGTTTCTGTAATTTCTCATTTCTTGTAAATATTTGTAATAATTTCACTTGTTATCATCATCATCATTCATATAAATCATCAAGCACAAGCATCCACTTTAAATATGCATTTTTATGTTTTTATGGTTTATATGATTCCCGTCCCCGATTCCCTGTTTACATGAATAAATCAAATCTCAAACATTTTCAAAATCCCATAAAACATCGAGTAGAGGCCGGTTCACGGACCGGGCGAGAGGGGTGCCGTAAAACCCTTCCCCTCTCGTAACCAAACCCCCGAATCCGAGAAATCTTTGGTTCCGCTATGATCAGTGAAATCTTTTTCAATGGGCAAACGAGTCATTTTTTTTTTAAATCGGTTTCTCGGGTTCGGACCTCAAATCCGGGTGGCGACTCAAACAAACACAATCTTTTCGCACAATCTCGGTGGGCCGTCCACAATGCTCATATCTGGATAGTAATCCTTTCATATGGGGTTTGCTTGGTACTTCTGAGTTTATCATGTTATATGGCATAGATTAGGTTCTACCGTATATAAGTTTTAGGCTGTTTGTTTTGATATTCAAGGGTAGATAGTGTATCGTGGGTAGTGGCTACAGTGCTTATAATAATGAAGAGAAGTATAATATATATGCTCTTTTATCCCCATTAAAAGTCACTTGTTCTTGAAAGGTAGTAGTTTTTCTTTGATATCACTTAGGCAGTAGTTTTTTAGTCCCCATTAACCTTTTCTTTTTGCTTATTATTTTTTGCTTTGGATCAGGTTATGGAGGTTGTTGGTTCTGAGGAAATTGCTGAAGTTGAAGAACTTATTCATGGTGGTGAAACTCCTACTATGCCTAGAAAATCTGCTAAGAGAAAAGCTAAGGCTGAGACAAGAGTAACCAGGGTACTAGCAGACAGACATCGGATGTATGGGAATCGTTTTGACAAAATTAAGACTAAAGGTACTGAGGATGGGATTCAACGGGATGAATGTAAGTATTGTCATAAGAAATATATGGCTGATGCTAAAATTTATGGGGTAAGTACTTTGAGGAGTCATATGCTTGCTTGCAAAAAATATCCTTACAAGAGAGATCGCACGGATGGTCAACAAAGTTTGAATTTTCAACCTAAAATGATCTTGTTGCAACTACTTTTTCTATAGAAGCTGCTAGAAGTTCTCATGTTGATAGGGGTCAGCAAAAAAGTCAGAGACCCGACGGCCCGACTAGACCCGACCCAAACCAAAGGGTATTGGACGAGTTTCCAGTTGTTATCAAGTTGGTTTCGGTTTAGTATATTAGTAAAATTGGATTTTCTGGTGTAGACACCCTAAATTGGCTCGGTAGATATTTTAAGCTCTGCCACGTGCGGAATACCGATGAAGAAATGATTTCGTATGCTTTGATAAGGGATGAGATGCTTTTAAACTAGGTGGAACTCTTAAGGGATGAAGAATGCCTTAGAATTAGGGAAGGAAGTGCCGCATGACACTTAGAACATGTTTTAGCCTTAGTTGGCTTCTTTAATCTTTTGATTGGTCTGCTTTCAACCCATTTTTAATGAACCCAAATTTCTTATTCTTATGTTTGGACTCCACCTTATTTTATTACTTTTAAAACCCTCTTTATCAATGTAAAATATGTTCCATTCCGATTTAAAATAAGGGAGATGCGAGTGTTTTACCAAAATCATTCATTTTGCGACCCACTGAGGGTAAAATCATCATAGATTTAATTGTACGCATTATTTTGGATCCAAACCAATTGGGTTAGAAAGTAGACTTAACAAGCTTTCAAATGGTTCAAATCACGTCAAAATTGGAGTTCAGTACTGCCTGAAGCAAGCCCGCGAAGTTTAGTCTCTTGTGTTGTCTAAAATCAAAGTGTTGGCCGCAAAATCAATGTGTCGGCTAGCAGATCAACTCTAAGCTAGTTTAGAAACTTTTGTGAGTGTTGGTTTCATCCCAACACTTCCATCCGGTGACCCAACTTGTGCATGAACAAAACACTGTTAGGAAGAGTTTTTATGAGAAATTAACTCTATTTTCAAATTTAGTTAATTCACTCATAATTATCTCTAACCCTACTGTACGGGGATAAATCCACGTAACCCTGGATCACGTGCTTTCTTGAATCAACCCTAGATCTGCAAGACAGAAAAAGGGTTAGAGCACCTTTGCCTCTCGTTGGCAAAGGCCCTCCGATGCCTAAGTTAGTATCACGTACTTGAAAGCCAAAATCACAATGCGTATGAAAGTAGGTTTCACAGCGTACCTTTTGTCATGGTTATTGCTTTGTATTTATAGGTGTAAACGTTCTTCATATTAGGCATCTCGTGCCCCTGTTTCCTATTCTCTTTAGGAATCCTTTTCCTAATAGGACTTTCCTATTAGGGACAAGTCTCCATGTCCTGCTAGATCTCGTCTAGCAGGGGTCTTCCTTTCCATATAGGATTCTTTCCTATATGAGGTATACTCTTAATCACGTTAGGACTTCCCATATCAATCCCTTATTTTACGGGATTGCTCCTTATCTCATAAGGAGCCGTTGTAGAATATTCTGGAATGTCTCACCGCCTTACTCGTGGCGGTGCCGTGCTTCCACATAGCTCGGAATAACCCGTACATAACTCAGCTCATCTCGCCGAGCTGATTTATGCATTCCAGAATGCTACTTAAGCTATACACGTAGCCCACCTAGCTCGGCCGTACCAGGGGTATCCCTTTATGTCTTATGCCGAGCTAGTGCATCCTGATATATTAAATTACTTAATTATCCTGATCTTATTCATGGACCGGGATCAGCTCGGCACAGGGCCCACGGACTCCCTATGTGGTGCCGAGCTATTCACCCTCTCGTGGTGACCGCCATAGGCACGTGCTATGCCTAATAGTGGGGTAATCAGATTTTACCCACTCCACCTACCTTCATTTTCTATAAATAGGACCCCTTCCTATGAGTTTAAGATCAGATTTTCTACTTCGCTTTTGTGTCATATTGCCACTCTTCATATCATCTTCTACACATATAGCCTAGGTTGCAAACCTAGCATCAACAATACATCATTTTGAGTTTGTGAGTGAAAAACACCAAGAGAGTAGCCAAAACCTTCAAGCCGGAAAGAATTCTACACTACTCATCGGCTTTTGATTCTTTTAATCTATAAAGGTTGCGTAAGTCAGGCCTTATTTGTATAATCAAGCAATTGAGGTATCGTGGTAGAAATTTTGCATAGTCTCTTGACTAACCGTATCGTTTTGCCTTATTTTGTCGGTAATTTCTAAATGCTCTACTCATAATATCTGTTTTGCTTTTCTGTTTCTGGTGTCGAATGTGTAATATTGGCAGGCATATTGTTGTGTCGGCTGATTAATCAATTTTTGCAATTGTTGCCTTTGCTAGCCAACATACCTCTTTGGCGGCAGATCAATGTGCATACAGTATAGTTAATTTTATTTATATTCTGCACTGCATGATCCATTGTCCCTTCCCAATGTATGTTTTATTTCATGTCATCATCCATATCTATTTAATGGCTAATTAACTATTTTTTTGCGAAATCTTTTAAAATAGTTTAACAGCTTTTATGTTGAGTGAGTACGGACTAGCCTTTGAGGCTAGGCAGAGAGGGGTGTCTGACACCTTCCCCTCACCGTACCCTTGGTCACGAATTCATTACTAGAATCTCTGGTTAGGCTTTTTCTTGGTTTAGCCTAAACCAAGTGGCGACTCTAAATAGTTGTAGGCGCAAAGTAACGGGTACCTTGGAGTATCGAAGTTGGATGAAATAGAGTCTTAAACATGCCAAAGGATTCAAAGTGACAAAGCCAACATATCGAATTGGCCATCCTGTGTAGTGAAAACCTTCTTTGAGGTTCAAACTCAATTGGGATATCTACATCTAGTCGGTTCACGGGTTGAAGTCAGTTTGCTAAGCTTGAAGCTTGTATTATCCTTTTGTGCGTGTAGTTGTGTAGTGAGGAGAATATGTTTAGTGCTTAGTAGGCTTGAAATCGCACTTTGTCTGCAAGATCTGGTCTTGAAATGCTTGTATTTTGATATTACCTTTTCGTATGTGTTCTCACTTCTCAATATTGTTTTTTGTTTGGCCTGAAATCAATATGCTCGTATCTCGATAATGTCCTGTAGACACCCCGATTTTGACCTGAGAAACTTATCAAGCATTCCCGATGATGATATAGACCAATCGTGCATACCTCAAGGCTAAGAACAAGGCTTGAACTCACCAAACACCCTAAACCATTCTAAACCCTCCAAGAACAATCCTAAACCAACTAGAATGACCAAAATACCCTTCAAACCACCCGTAAACCTCTTCAAAACAAACCCAAGCCTACACCATCTTCTAGCACATTCAAAACCCTCTTTATTGATATATAATACGTCTCAATCCGTTTTGAAATGAGGGAGATGTGCCCGTTTTACCAAAACGACTTGCTTTCCCGACCTTCTAAGGGTAAAATGGTCACACACTTGGATGTACAAATTATCTTGGCCTCAAACCAATTGGGTTAGAAACTAGACTCCATAAGCTTTCCAACGCTTCAAACGACGCACAAAACGGAGTTTGGTAGCACCCGGGGCAGCCCCGCAAAGTTTGGCCTGCAGGCCCTTTGAGCGCTCAAACCCCTTGTTTGAGCGCTCAATCTCTGTCCAGTCTGTCGGTGGCAGAGCATCTAATGATGAGATTCCAACTGAATGGCTGCCACCCAGCCGTTTTTCTGTTGCTCGCATGCAACTGATAGACCCCAGGGTAGGCCTAAATTGCTTCATTAGACCCTCCACTTCAAATCAATGCACTTTCCCCCCATTTCTCTCTATATAAACCACCCTCCACCCATTGTTTTAGGACCTTTGGCTGATTATCTCTCTCTCACACCCCCCATCAGATCAAACCCACTCTCTCTCATCACTTTAATCACGTTTTAGCCTCTCTCTCCTCCATAGCCACCATCCTCCATCATCTTCAACCTCCAAAACACCCAAAGATCTTCTTTTAAAGGCCTAAATCTCATGGGTCTTTGAAGAAACCACTTCTCACCAAGCCTACTGCCCTCAAACCTTCTTCAAATCCATAAACCCACTTCAATCAGCCCTTGTTCTTCACTGATCATCTCACTTTAAGCATTCAAACACTCAAAAATCACCATTTTAAGCCCAAATACAACCCATTCATCAAATCAATCATCCAATCAGCCCTACACCCACACTCCTCTATCCAAAATACTTCATCTATAGCCCATAAACATAGCCACTACTCAATCATCCATCAAAACCCCAAGTTCAAGCCTTGATCAAAGCCAAAAGGTAGAAAATCATGTGAAAAATCACGTTTTGGTCATCCTGAGGGAGACCAGTGAGTTCATGGAGGTTCCACATACCTTCTATGAGCTCACAAGGTCTTAGATATCAAAGAAAATGATTTTCGAAAACCCCAGCTTCAAATGGTCTGAGCGCTCAATGTGAATACTATGAGCGCTCAAACAGGGTTCGAGCGCTCAAACTGTGAGCTCGAGCGCTCATACTACAGTTCAAGCTCTCAAACTATTTTGGCCCCTTTTTATGTTTCTGTGGTTTCTGATCATATTTTATGTTGGTAACATCATTATTATGGCTTTTTGGTGGTTCAACAACTCTCAAATCAGTTTATTTTGCCTTTGATCATTGATCAATGAATCCAAAAGCCATAAAAGTGATGTCTCATCATCATCAAGCCATGGATGATCCTATTTCATGAAGCAAACAGTGTATCTCACTCTTTTTAACAATGATCAGATTGTTTAAGCTCACAAAAGCATTAAAGCATGGTCAGAAATCACAGAAGCTCACAGCCCTTGAATGGGGCTTGAGCGCTCAATGCAAGGACTATGAGCGCTCAAACCTTGCTCAGTTTTGGAGTTTGAATCTTGTTTACTTTAGTTCTGTTGTTCTGTTTTCAGTTGATGTGGTGTGTGTGCGTTGATGTTTGGCTAAGCCAACCTAATATCGGTGTGTATGTGTGCGTTGATGTTTGGCTAAGCCAACCTAATATCGGTGTGTATGTGTGTGTGTGTGTGTGTTGGTGTTTGGCTAGGCCAACCTGATCTCTTCTCCCCCTCACTCTAATCATGTTTATGCGTGGCCCAATACTCATCTCTCACTCACGGATGCATTTTTATGTTTATTTTGTCAATGTTTTTGGTTCATCAAGTACATCTACATTATTGTGTACTATCTTGGGCTTGTTGATGATCCAAATAAAGGCAGTAAGGCATGTAAACACTCAAACCATGAAGATGGTTTGAGCGCTCAAAGCCTCCCTTTGAGCGCTCGAACTGTTTTCTAGTGCATCAAAAGTTTTCATCATATCAGTCTACTAACTGAGTTTTGAGTGTTTTGGATGCCTCACAATGATATATTTTTCACCCATTCTGCCTTTATTGCCTTGTTTGGTTCATCATCAAGCTTCAAGTTTATGTTAACATGGTCATACCTTTCTGTTTAGTCATCAAAGTATCATTTTCAAGCAGTTTAAAATGCATCAAACATGTTTTCATCAAAATCAGAATCATCAGAAAATCACCAGCATGCATGATTGAACAGGGGGTTGAGCGCTCGAACCCCTGTGTTGAGCGCTCAGACCCCTGGGCAGAGGATCAGATTGGTTTAGCATGTTTTGTGTACTGTTCATGTCATTTCCAGTTTTCAGTCTCTGTTCAATATCTACTAATGTCATCCTTCTGCTGCTTAGTGTCATTTGTAGTTCATGGTTATTCACTTTCATCATCACTCATGTAGATCACAACGCACAAGCATACACCATAATCCATTGTTATGTTTATCATCATTATTTGGTTTCCCATCCCTCATCCCCCGTACTTGTTCAAAGTTGAGTTGCATACATTTCTTGTATAATCCCACAAAAGTCAAGTAGAGACCGGTCTTCGAACCGGGCGAGGGGGGTGCCGTAAAACCCTTCCCCTCTCGTAACTAAGCCCCCGAACCTAAGATACTATGGTGATGACGGGCCAATAATCCTTATCCATTGAATGAGGCACAAGTCAATCGAGTTCGGTTCCTCGGGGACAATCCGCTAAAACCCGGGTGGCGACTCCGAATCGATACTTCGAGGATATCCCTCCGGAGGTGCGTCCACATGTCCTTTAATATGGGGTTTGCTTGGTATTTATGAGTTTATCATGCTATATGGCACATATTTACGTTCTATTGTATATAAGTTTTAGGCTGTTTGTTTTGATCTTCAAAGGCTGATAATCTTATAATGAAGAAGCGAAGTATAATATATATGCTCTTTTATCCCCTTAAAAGTCACTTGTTCTTGAGACGCAACAGTTTTTCTTTGATATCACTTAGGCAGCAGATTTTAGTCACCATTAACCATTTCTTTTTGCTTGTTACTTTTTGTTTTGGATCAGGTTATAGAGGCTATTGGTTCTAATGAAGTTACGGAAGTTGAAGCACTTATTCATGGTAGCGAAACTCCTACTATGCCCAGAAAATTTGCCAAGAGAAAGGCTAAGCCTAAGCCTAAGGCAAGTAACCAGGGTACTAATAGACAAACATCCGATGTATGGGATCATTTTGACAAAATTCAAGCTAATGATACTGAGGATGGGATTCAACGGGCTGAATGTAAGTATCGTCATAAGAAATATATGGCTGATGCTAAAATTCACGGGGTAAGTATTTTGAGAAGTCATATGCTTGCTTGCAAAAAATATCCTTATGAGGGAGATCATACGGATGGTCAACAAAGTTTGAATTTTCAACATAAAAAGAATGGAAAAGAAGGTTTTGATCTTGTATTCTTGTTGCAACTACTTTTTCTGTAGAAGCTGCTAGAAGTGCTCTGGTTGAGATGGTAATGATTGATGAACTCCTCTTTAGTTTCATAGAATTGATTTTCAAAAGTTTTGCAATGTCTTGCAACCCAATTTTAAAACTATCCCTTCACGTTTTACCATTGCTAGAGATGTCGTTAAGATTTTCAATAAAGAGAAGGATAAGTTGAAGAAAGTCCTACAAGGTCCTAGGATTTCTCTAACTACGGACACATGGACATCAATTCAAAATCTAAAATATATGGGTCTACCACACAATTTATTGATGATGATTGGAAACTGCACAAGAGGATTTTGAACTTTTGTCTTGTTGAAGATCATAAAGGAGAAACAATTGGTAAAAAGATTGAGACGTGTTTTCTTGATTGGAGCATTGGAGGTGTATTTACTTTAATAGTTGACAATGTAAGTTCAAATAACATGGCTATCAAGTACTTGGTAAAGAAAACAAAGAATTGGGAGGGAACTGTCTTAGAGCATGAACTTTTTACGTGTTCGTTGTTGTGCACATATTCTCAATCTTATTAGTGATGGTTTGAAAGATCTATTGCTCGCATACGTGAGGTGGTGAGGTTTATAAGGTCTTCTCCTAATAGGCTCGAGCGTTTAAGAAATGTGCCTTGAAAGAGAAAATTTATTCGAAAAAGTATTTGTGCCTCGATGTTCCGACGAGGTGGAACTCTACTTATTTAATGCTTGACACGGCTCAAATATTTGAGAATGGTTTTAACTTGCGACATGAAGATGACTCCAATTTCAAGGCACTTCTTAAGGATGTTGAGTTTAGTGAGGGAGAAGAAGAAACCGAGTTTAATGGGGCAATTGTGACTCAGAGCAAGTGGAGGAAATGGAGAGAATGGGGAAGAAAAGAAAGCCAACGAAGAAGGATTGGACCAATTGTACGTTGTAACCAAGACGTTTTCAGGTTCCCTTTATGTCACCTCCAATGTTTTCTTTAATGACATGTATGTGATTCAAGCGGAAGTAGATAAGTTGTTGAAGAAGAATGATCTTCTATTCGTCTTCCATGGCCATGAGTATGAAAGTAAAACTTACGAAGTATCGGGGGAAGGGGGATAAAATCAATTTGTTGTTATATGTTGCCGTTGTTCTTTATCCTAGCAAGAAATTGGACTATTTGGAGTTTTGCTTTAACAGAATATTGTATGGTGAAGTTATGGCTATCGAAAGGGGGAAAGGTGAAGAGATGTTTGGCGTGTTCGTTTGATTATATTAATCATGGTTCGAATGGTGTGGAAGTCCCAAATGTAGTGCCCATGAGTGTTGATGATGATTTTGATGATCCCCATGTAGCCATTGCTACTCAATTTTTTAGTCAGGAGAAACAATATCCAAGTTTGAGGTGGATAAATACTTGGCTGAATGTTGTGAAGTTGATGATGGTTCAAACTTTGACGTTTTGGAGTGGTGGAAGAACAATGCTCTGAGAAATAGAGTTTTGTCACAAGTGGCACGTGATGTGATAGCATTTCCTATTTCTTCAGTTGCATCCGGGTCTGTGTTTAGCATGGGAGGATGCATATTTGATCCTTTTCGCAACACACTTTCTCTTAGGATGGTTGAGATGTTTGTTTGTGGACAAAATTGGCTTCGAAACGATGTCGCCATTGAGCAATATGAATCTTACGAGTCGGGTAATTATGCTTAATTTTAGGCTACTGTTGAACTACTAAATGCATAGTATATTATTTATTTAATTTGTTACTACTGTTGTGTTAACTGTTAGAATGTCCATGTTAGTTTTATCGGATCATGATCAAGATCAACCTCAAACTCAAACCTCAGTTCAAGTTGATTAACTATCATCGTGAATGATTTGGTATAAAATTTCTACCTTATTTAACATTAGTTCAGTATATTATTTTCACTTTTCATCTTTAATTCAAGCTAACCTTCTTCTTTTTTGCAGGTAACACGGCCTAACAATGATTGATTTTCGGGATTTTTTTGTGGATAGTGGATTGACTGGTGGTAATGTAAGAACCCGTGTTTCTAAATGATTTTTCGGAAATAATGTTGGGGAAATGTGAGGAAATGAAAATAGATTAAAGTGGGCCAATGTGGTCTTAATAAATTGCATGTGGGTTCCCCTTTCTCCCTCCCCTATCCATTTCTTCTTCATTTCTTTTGCATAATCAACCTCCCACACTCCACCTCTTCAAGATCTAACCTCAAATCCTTCATCTACGCATGATTTGGAGTCCGGGTGCCTTTGGTTTCACTTGGAGGATATGTATTTCGGTTGGAATTCAAGAAACAAGGGTTAGGGTTTCTTTTCTCACTCATTGGAAGCTTGAACTTTGAGGTAGGGTACAAATTTCTACTCCCTCTAGTTCTATTTTGTTGATTTGTTGCATATACCTTTGTGTTGCCCACAAATTTCTACTCCCTCTAGTTCTAGTTCTATGGGGTTTGATCTTGTTTAGTCTTTGATCTCTACTCCTTCTAAGTGTTTGTATAATGTTTTGATCCATATTTTGATGAATTTCAAGTTGTTCTCGCTTGGGTCGAAACCCCCATCAAATCTGAAAATCTGTCAAAATTTCCACGAAACGACCTGGTATCAATACCCTCGGGTTTGGGTATCTATACTAGCAGATTTTGTTTTTCTATTGTACACCTGGTATCAATACCCCTGCGTCTGGGTATCTATACCAACAGATTCTATTTTTCTGCTGTGCACCTGGTATTAATACCCTTGCGTCCGGGTATCTTTTTTTTTAAGGATAAAAACTTTATTAATCTTGAAATGAGAACAAAACTAATAGAGGTAATAAAAGGTAACAAACACAGCTGCCAATTCAAGACCCAAAATCAAAGGCCAAAAGCCCAACACCTGTGGGTCAAAACCCAGATAGTACAACATAAAACACAAATAACATCTCATGGGTCAAAACCTATATACAACAATAAGCTCAAATGGGCCAAGCCCAAAACACAACAAACCCTAAAAGCACCCAACAGCCACCGCACCTCGTAGCCGCCGCCACCTCCCCGGAAAACACCTCCACATCGCCGTTAAGCATACCGGATTGATCCCGTAGATGAACCCGTCAGGAGGAGCACTGTAGACACCCCAAAATGAGACTCTCGTACACATTTTAAATCCCCGATGATGAAAGGAAATAGCCGGAAGGCCTCTCGGATTGAAATTCTCCAAGTCAACTCACTCAACAGTACCGTACGGTACTCATCTCTCACGCACGACACGGCCCAAGTCACGTACAACACTCTTTTGAATTTTGGCGGTGGAAGTGTGCCGCACGGCACAGTTGGTGTGCCGCACGGCACAGTTTGTGTGCTGTACGGCACTGTCACTTGTCACACAGCTTTTATAGAGTTCCCAGCAGCTCAAAATGTTGACGAATTCGTTTCCCAGCTCATCCTGATTTCGTGCAAGGCCTCAAGGCTACCCTAGAGTCATCATCTCCTTGTGTGGAGATGAAGTAAACGTGGAGGCCAAGATCACCCATTCCCTATATAACCCGATCGGTTGCTACGGAAAAAAAGAAGGAAAAAAGGGAAAAAATTATGAGAAAACCATGAAGCTCCATCACTAGATTCTGCAAAACCACGTTCCTTTTGGTCATAAACCTCCTCCATCCTTACCAATAACTCCCAGAAATCCACCTTATTCTCTCTTCATAGCAAAACCCAACCCAAGGTTCGAACCCCTGTTTTCGGTCCAAAGCCGTGAAATTCACATTCAAAGCTTGTTCAAGTTTCAGTCCTCAATCGTCATTCTCACAGTACTAGGGTGAATTTGGAGTTCAAGGAAGATCCAGAACGTGCCTAAGGAGTCTCAGAAATACTTCAATCCGAGAGTTCGAAACAAGAGGTATAATCCCGTTCCGCCGCAATCCTTAAGTTTGGTACCCTTAGGGGAGGGGTACCAAGTGTGGAATGATCTCCTATATCATCTCCATACTTGGTATGCCCATGTTACATCAAAATTAGTTTAATTTCAAACCTCCCAGTTGCGTCGTACGGTGAAAACGTCGCCTCGTACGGGGTAATTTAGTGAGGAGGAACATTTCCCACAAAAACCCACTGTTTTCTCATTCAAAATAGTATGCTTTTAACCATATTTCATGCCTTGTATGTGCTTCTACTCAATCATGTCGAAAAATCAAAGTTTGAACTGTTTGTGAAGGAAACAGTGCCGCACGGTACACTTGGAGTGCTGTACGGCACTCTTTTGAAAATTTGACCGTTGGATGGATGAATAGTGCCGCACGGCACACTTTCTGTACCGCACGGTACACCTAGTGTGCCGCACGACACACTTTTCTTGTAGAATCCAAAAATTTTAATCAGTATCTTGCATGAACAGTTTAAACTCTGGATTTTCGTATATTTACTGTAATTTGCATACTAATTGCTTGTTTTTCATTATTATCATCTGCTTTGCTTGATTTAAAATGTTTATCTGTTAAAATTCGGCATTAAAATATTTTCTAAAAATCCCACAAATGTTTAGTAAAGACCGATTTTTTATCGGGCAAACGGGGTGCATTAAAACCCTTCCCCGTTCGTAACCTGGCTCCCGAATCCAAAACAAATCTCTGGTTTTCAAATTGTTTTATAAATCATTTTTTCAATCATTTTTCAAAACGGTTTCTTGGGTCCTAAACCATTTTCCAGAAAACCCGGGTGGCGACTCTATTTTCAAATCAAACCGGTGTGGGAGGTCGACCGTCCATAAAATGGCGACTCTGCTGGGGACATTCTCAAATTAATCTCTAATTTGGTTCTTTTATACTTATGAACTTTCCGAAAGCTTGTCAAAACGAAAATGCCTAGCGCTATCGCAAGGAAGGAATGGTGGATTAACAGGGCCTCGCCCGGCCATCCTGACTAGAGCTTTTTGGGTTGTTTGTCTGTATAAAGATATCAAAGAAGTGATTAATTTGGAGAGCTAAGCTTGAAAAATATTTGTGGGATTTTTGAAAATAATTTTATTGCTGAACTTTTGCATCACGTGCATCGATGTTGGATGAGCCCTGCTGCTGCATCTTTGTTACCCTACCCAGTTCACTGCTGTTAGGACATCCCCGGATGCTCAGCAACTTTGGACCGTGATGAGTCAGCCTGCCGCTTGACCTTTGCCATGCAGTACACTTGGCACTGGGAGGCAAATATTGGCTCTAGTCTGGGGAATCCCCTAAACCAAAACCGGCCTTTGCATATAATTAACCTAGAACCTTCCAACCTAGGACAGGTACCCGCAGGTTAGGATTATGTGATATATCCTGTTAACTGTTTAACTGCTTACTGTTTACTGCTTATTGTTTGCCCGTTTGCATGCATGTTCATGATAGTTCTTCACCCTAGGTTGTCACATCCCCTCCACAGTAATAAGAAGGATTATCCCAATAATCGAATGCTCTATCAAATAAACAAACTCCTTCTTCAAATAAAAGTGCTGCCATTGGCTCATTCCCTCCTAATATTTAGAATGTTGTATTTCTTTTATCAGAGTCTGTAACAAAAAATGAGTAATCAATCTGGAAGCAAGAAACTCAAGTCCACCTTTGCCATCCATCATGGTGCGCCAGTGTGGATACTCGAAGAAGTGGGAAATGAAGAGATTGGAAATGAAGCACCAGACAAAGACAAGCTTGAAGAGTTGCTTCACCAGCTAGCCATGTCTGATCAACCAGGCTTAACCCTTCAATGGCACGACTCTGAAAACAGGAATGGTCAAGGTTGGGAATTCCACCTTCCCGCAGATGATGAATCCAAGGATATCCCCGACAAAATCACTGTCAGGGTAGAGCAAGAAAGTGATAATAAAGATATAGACGTCATGCCACCAGTCAAATACTTCCAGCTAGACGGCACACCAGTCTACTACTTCCAAGACCCAGTGACAGGACATAAGTACTGGGATGAGTGTGACTGTGAAGCTTGCTATGAAGAATGCCTCCTTCTGAATGATGGTTTGTCCCCCATACAACTTAAGAGAATGTGTGCTCTAGAGAATCCACCAAAGCAGCCAGAGCCAAGTAAAGAAGCAAAGCTAGAGAAACCAAGTCAGGAATGCTCCCCCAACAAATCTAGCAACTAAGTCAGGTCAAGAATCAACAACAAGCCAGTTGTCAGTAGATCTAGCCTACAGGGCCCTTTTTGAGGCTGTCAAGTCTATCTTTTGTAGCTCAAGTCAGTTTGAGCTTTATCAAGTCCGTACTTTGCTTTATTGAGTCAGTTTGTACTTTTCTTTATATCAGTTGAGTCAGTTTGTACTTTTCTTTATGTCAGTTGAATCAGTTTGTACTATCCTCTTTGTTGAATTTCTCGTTGTTTGAGGGAGAGAGCCAGTTGTAGTCTCGAACTACGTCACAGCCTGATTCCTCCGAAATGGGGATACGTAGGCAACCCCTGAAAAGGTTCGGCCTTTGTTTTGCAAAATCTTTTTAAAACAAGAATTCAGATACAGTCAACAGAGCACTGAAAATTGGAAATTGGGGAAATCCTTTCCAAAACTGTGGTTGCATTGCACATCATGCATCATTCTTTCACTTGTACATAAATTCATGCACATAGCATTTTCCGCACCAGTCACTAAATTCGTTTTGTTTCCGCTATCAGTTTCAATCATTGGTAAGAGCGAGAAAAACACTGTACCTAGTTGGACTAGAACTTCCAAACAACGATTAATTCGAACTGAGTCAAAAGCAGTACAGTCAGATTCAGCAGATCCTACAGATATGGCAAACAAGAACAAAATCGAGGCTCTCAAGCTAGCCTTGGAAGAACAACGGGAACACAATGATAGTCAGATGGCAGAATTGCTACTCCTAATACAAAGTCTGACCCTTCAGAACAAGCCGCCAGGAGGTCCAGGGGAGCAACCACCACCGAATCCACCTCCGCAAGAGAATCCGAACTTGGAAGCAATGATGGCGAAGGTCACCAAACTCGAAGAATCAGTCCATAAACAATAGAAAGTAGTTGCCACAGGTGTTGATATGGACAAGTTGTGTCTATTTCCCGGCGCCAAACTCCCGGAAGGATTCAAGCCTATAACCTGGGAAAAGTTTGATGGAAGTGGAGACCCAAGAGCTCATCTACAAACATATGTGGGCACATGATAGGCGCGCAATATCACAGATATAAGCGCCTAAGTAGGGCGAATTAGCGCGTTAGAGGCGCGATTTATTCCATTTTCCACTTTATGCGGTGTTGTCTTTGGTTTTTCTTGTTTTTTTGGTTGTTTTGTAGGGAACAGGTCGGAAAGAGCGCGTAAAGTGGACACATGGCGGTCGGGCGTGTTGGGGACAGGTGGGACCCAAGTGAGGACGGCCAAACAAGCTTGGAAGTCATTTTAGGGGTCCCGGTATCGATACATGACTTCTCCTGTATCGATACCCGTGTGCCAATTTGGGAACAGAACGTCTGGGTATCGATACAGGACTTCTCCTGTATCGATACCGAGGGTCTTAAATTGCCCGTTTTGACTTGCCACGTGTGTTGACTTCGGGGGAGGATAAATACCTCATTTTTGTTCCGAATGGGGGTTCGAACTTTGCTAGGTTTTTCTTAGTTTTTCGCAGCCGTTCTTTCTTTTGGAGTTGTTACTTTCCGGAGCTTGTTCCATTGAGTTTTTGAAGTTTGTTCGCTGATTCTCGCATTGCTTCGGTAACGTTTCTGTTTATTTACATTAATCTCAGTTCGCGGGAGTTTGTCCGTGTTCTGAGATTCGAATCTTTGTTTAATTCATATTCAAGTTGAATAGCATGTTTTGTTTCAGAGTTATGTTATCTGTTCGTTTCAATATGAGTGAGTAGTTCTATAGGTATGGTCGCGGGGTGATTAACACACCGTGGCCAGGGCTGGGTCTGTTCTCGCTCCTGTTTCCAGAATTAACAAAGGTAAAAGCAATTTTAGGTTATTAAAGTACCTTCGTTGGACGAATCCGGGCATTGTCGGAGCCCATGTAACGCGGGGAACGGGGGACCAAAACTCGTTCTACGCTGTACATGGGTAAACGGCGACCAGGAGGATTCGCATCTTTCGGGGTATCTTTTTCTCTCTAAAATCAAACGTTTTCAGAACATCGAACTGAGCGGAACTATCTAGATCTGGTCACTGTTGTTATGAACCCTACGACCGTACTTGCTTTTAATAGTTTAATCAAATCAGTTTCATCTTAGTTTAGTTAATTTTCCCATCAAATCACAAAGGGTGGCTACCTAAGAGCCGTTTTAGATCTCACAACCCGAGTTTTTAGTTAAGCATCCTCCACCGTCTCTGTGGATTCGATTCCGGTCTTACCGGGTATTATGCTACACCGGTCTCAGCCCTACGCTTGGGGCAACCCATTAATTTAGGTCTAGGATTTGGTCAAGCAGCACGCTGTCCATGTATAACATTGAAAAGAATGCCATGGGACAGATGTTTCAGCAGACTCTAACAGGACCAGCGCTGCGATGGTTTCTGAATCTTGACATTTCAAAGAAAGGAAGTTGGGAGGATATTGGGGCAGCCTTCATGGCTCAGTACAATTACAACATTCAGCTCGAGATGACCATTCGAGAACTGGACGCAACTATAGACACCCCGATTTTGACCCGAGAAACTTATCAAGCATCCCCGATGATGAAAATGCCCGATAGAGCACGCGAAACTTGATTGTGAACTTGGAAACCTCTCCTAAACCTTTCCAAAATAAACCCAATCTTGCACCATCTTCTAGTACATTCAAAACCCTCTTTTTGATATATAATATGTCCCAATCCATTTTGAAATGAGGGAGATATGCCCATTTTACCAAAATGACTTATTTTCCCGACCTTCTGAGGGTAAAATGGTCACACATTTTGATGTACAAATTATCTTGGGTTCAAACCACTTGGGTTAGAAAGTAGACCTTTCAAGCTTTCCAACGCTTCAAACCATGCACAAAACGGAGTTCGGTAGCACCCGGAATGGCCCCGCGAAGTTTGGAATTTTGTGCTGTCTCGCCATCCAGGCGCCTGGATTCCCCTATTCCAGGCGCCCGAACTCAATCCAGGCGCCTGGATTGACTTAATGCAGGCGCTTGGACTCTTTCCAGATACTTGCTGCCCAAGGTCAAGTGAGTGGGGAGGAGCGTCTTGAGGATCTTTCAGGGATTTTTCTGCAGAATTCTGTTGAGAGAGAGTAGGGTATTTTGGTGGACTCCTACCTTGACCCCTATTTGACCCCTAAGCCATCTAATGGCCCTTTTTGGATCTTGTCTTGCCTATATATATCCTCCCTCCTCTCTCATTGAAGAGAGATCAGTTTCTCCCTCCTTCCTCTACTGTTACTCTGCTGAAAATCATCCAGAAAATCCATCCCCAAATTGATCCCCTTCACTTCTAAGCCTAAAAACCCAACTTCTAGCCTAAAAACCCACCCTTTTGATCATCAAAAACTCTCACATTTCAACCATCCACAATCAAACCCCCAATCAAACCACCTACAATCAGTTTGATATACTTCCAATAACCCAAAATCCAGCCCATTCAACTACCAAACATTGTCCAAAAATCAAACTCAAGTTCATCAATCAAAGCTTTTCAAGGTAGTTTTTCTACCAATGTGCTCAAGTAGGCCCTGAGGGGGACTCAATCAAGCTCTCATTGGTCTTCTATACCAGTAGAGGGTTTGAAAGAGGATTGAAAATCATCAAGAGAAAAACCTGTTTTGTGCATTCAGAACTCAATCCAGGCGCCTGGATCATCACTTTCCAGGCGCCTGCATTGACTCCAGGCGCCTGGATTCACTCCATGCAGGCGCCTGGATTCCCTCCCCATGATCATGATTCCTGATTTCTTTTGCATTTCATTCAGTTTATGGAATATCATTTGATTGCATCGATCTTAGATTAATCATGCCTCATGTTTCAATCTTCATCGTAATGGTTATTTGGAGTATCTCATTATCAAAACATCCAAAATCTAGTCTCTTTTAAGTTCATATCATGCATTTAAGTTGAGTTTGAGGTCCATGCTTGTTACAGTGTTTCTAAACATCATTTAGAGTGTGTGTAAATCAGTCAAATACATTGCATCTGGAGTTTACTGTGAAAAATGAAGTTTTGAGTTTGCTGTCTAGAAGGCAATCCAGGCGCCTGGGTTGAATCCTTCCAGGCGCCTGGACCCAATCCAGGCGCCTGGATTGACCCTTTCCAGGCGCCTGGATCCTATCCAGGTGTGATTTGATGGGCATTTGTGATCAGTTTCTGGAGCATCTCAGAGCAGTTTGAGCATTATTTAGTGAAATTTCAGTATCTCTTATGCATAAATCATTCACTCATAACACTTTGCACAAGCATTCATTCATATCTCATTGATATTCTTGATGTATTTGCCATGCTCTCACATGAATCTGAGTTTGAAGTCCATTTAAACAACATTTTCAAAATCTTTTAAACATTTAGTAGAGACCGGCAAATATGTCGGGCGTGTGGGGTGCTTTGAATTCCTTCCCGTCACGTAACCTAGCTTCCGGACCCGAGAAATCTCATTTTAAAGACCGGTAAAGTATTTTCCATTTCAAGGGTAAAAGAGTCATTTTTCAAATGGTTTCTCGGGTAAGGTCCTCAAATCCGGGTGGCGACTCCATTCAATCAATCAAAACCATTTTCCAAACCGCAACCGTTTTCGTGGACATGCCTCCGCGGGGTGTTCACAGCAACCAAGATGGGAGCAAACGAGTCCTTTGCTGATTTTATCAAGAGATGGAGAGGAAAAGCGTCTCAGATGATAGATCGACCCTCGGAAAAAGAGCAAATGAGAATTATTACGAAGAATCTGGCGCCCGATTTTGCAAAGCATCTGGTAGTCTTTCAAACCACCGCCGATTTCAGGACTTTTTACGAAGTCGGCCTCGCGGTTGAAGATGCACTCAGAACTGGTGTATTTGAGAAGGGAGAATCTGCCAAGCCCAAAAGAGTTTACTCCGGCAACAGCAATACCCTATTCGGAACCAACCAATACAACCATGCCCAAGCCAGCTCCTCAAACTCCAAGCCAACCAAAACTGAGCCCATTAACCAGATAGCAGCCCAACTAACCCGGCAAATCAGAAATTTCTACCAATTTCCTTTTCCCTTAACCACAGTCTACAAAAAGCTCCTTGAAAAAGATGCCATCCAGCCACTCGAACCTCGCGAGCCACCCAAAGTGCTTCCCCCAAACCATAACCCGAACGCCTTCTGTTCCTATCACCAAATGCCCGGTCATCATACCAACAATTGTATCCGTCTCAAGCACAAAATCCAAGACCTCATTGAAGATGGAACACTTCCGCTTCCCCTCAAAAAACCAAACACTGTCTCAAACCCCATGCCAGAACACAAGTCCAATACCCAAATCAACCAAATCTCTCTCAGCTCCACTCCAAATAACCCAAGCTCCATTAAATTCAACCCTAGCCTATACATCATACCAGCCACTAAACCTAAACCCCTCGTCCCTGTACCAGAAGATCCTGAAATTCGCTTCCTCGAAAATGTTAAACCAAAACAGAAATTGAAATGGGCAGATATCACGGAAAGTGAAGAATGGGCCATGAACGATCAAGATTGGGAAGAACTCCGCCAGGAGTGGGACCCAAGCCAGTTTATTATCCCAGATTCTCATACCAAGCCGGTAGTTTCTATACCAACAGACTCCAGTGTCTGTTGGATCGACAAAGTCGTGTGCATCGCAGGAATGGTGCATACTCTTGAATATGTTGAACCAAATGAACAAGAAGATTGGTGAGAAAGGTGGGAGGCAATTTGTGCTGATCCTCTGGATGCAATTTTGCTCCCTGCATTGTTTGAGGAACCCGGAGACATATGGAATCGAACACTCGGTGAAGTTTATCATTGGGTCCCTAGCAGTAACCCTCCAGATAGTTTATTGCCACTTTCGCTTCCTGGGATTGAAGAACATTCTGCCATAGAAACTGTTTTTGGTGACCATAACTGGTTTCCTCAGGCCTACATTATTGGAGAATCTCTGCCTCGAACATCAGTGTCATTTCCTCCATAGCCAGATGTTTCGGTTTTAATTGCAGACTCATTTTGGAACGAAGAAGACGTGATCGATATTCGATTCGACAATGATGAAGTATGGACCGTCAATAGAGCCATGTTAGATGATTCATTTTGGCGTAATCAAGCAGTAGAAAATCTGGGAAAGAAGATGGAGAACATCAAGATCGAGAAACGAAAAGTTGAGGATAGTTTTGCAGGTTTTGGTCCGAGTATTTTGACACTGAGCAGAAGTTGGAATCCATTAAAGCCGAAAAACGAAAGGTCAATGAATTTTCAGATTTTTGGGATGAAGAGTCGCCATCAGTCAACCGAGTAACAAGAAGCGGACGGATTTATCAACCTGCTAACCTACAAAGAGGCAACACCTCTAACCATGCTCAGGAAGGGGCATTTGCTTGGAACGATCCCGTCCAGGACAATTCGACTCCAAATAATCCGGAAGATGTCACTTAGGCACCGGAAGTTATCACTCAACCACCTCAAAGGAATCCTATGCCAGTGGAAGACCCCATCCGGAAGCAACTTGAAAGAGCTCCAGCATCAGTCTCCGTCTGGGGGCTGCTTTCCTCATCCAGGGAACCCCGTCAAAAACTAATCAAGACTCTGTCTAACATGGAAGTGCCACCTGACACTCCCCCTGAAACACTGGTAGCTTTGCTCGTGCCAAACCAGGCAAAACATGTCGTGACATTCACTGAGAAAGATTTGCCGCCAGAAGGAGCCGGTCACAACAAGCCGCTGCACATCACCATGAAATGTACGGGGAAATGGGTCCCCGTTATTCTCCTAGACAATGGATCTGCTTTGAATGTTTGCCCACTGCGCACAACCTACTGTCTTGGGTATACAACTAAAGATTTCCAACCATCAAATCTTGGAGTGCGCGCCTACGATAATACACGAAGGGATGTAGTCGGAATTGTTCAAATGGAAATATCAGTCAAAAATTTCA
The DNA here is from genome assembly GCA_963854785.1 of Vaccinium vitis-idaea. Taxonomy (NCBI): domain Eukaryota; kingdom Viridiplantae; phylum Streptophyta; class Magnoliopsida; order Ericales; family Ericaceae; genus Vaccinium; species Vaccinium vitis-idaea. The sequence continues at coordinate 26,637,549 of OY978223.1, read as the reverse complement.
AGTCTAACGTCGAGTTTCATGTACTCCACATTCCTTCGTCTTTTAACTTGTTGCTGGGTAGGCCATGGCTTCACCATCCAGACATTATGGCAGTACCATCTTCTCTGCATCAGAAGGTTCAGCTTGGTCTAGACACAGGAACTATGACTATCTATGGAGAATCCGGGATTCGTCCTCATGTCTCTGATAACACCCCCGTGCTTGAGATCACACATGGAGAAGAAGACGTCGCTCTTGGAGGATTCTCTTTTGACACCGCTGGGACCGTTCTCACTATCAAGATGGATGAAGATTTCTTGATTAGCTCTACGGTTATTGAAATGATGAGAAAGATGGCTTACATGCCAGGTTTGGGGTTGGGCCGCAACAATCAAGGAGTGGCCGAATTCCCAGATTTCCCTATGAACAATCACCACTACGGCCTTGGTTATCAACCCAACAAAGATGAGCTTGGAAGTGGATGGAGAGCTCGAGCCCGTGCTCAGTCTGTAAAAGGTCCCATTCGTTTCGTCAAAGGAAAGGAAGCTATCTCTACCAAGGAGAGCCAGAACCATTTTGGGACATGGAGAAAAGAACCAAGCTGCCAGGGTTCGAGATCTTCGCCAATGACACATGGGACAGTGATGATGAATCAGCAAAGTTAGAAGAATTGGTCAAACAATGCAAATCTGACTGTATCGAAGTTTTTGACTCAGGGAATCTGATATCGTTGTTTGGGGATGAAAGTCCAATAGGTACGGTCGAGGATGGGCCTGCTGCAATGATGATTAATTTGGAGCCTGTTAGAGACATAGAGCTGATGATGATGGGCCAAGAAACCCTTGGAGATGTTACATCGCTCATTGTGGATGCCAATGGAATTTATAAAAACTGCACTTTTGTACCCAAAATTATTTACACTGGCGCTGAATTTGAGTCTAAGTCAGAACCTAGCATTGAGTCTGAGTTTAGCACCGAGTTTGAGTCCACTTCTGAGTCAATGCATGTGTCTGTTAGTCCTCCATGTCATCATTTCTCTTTTGAGTTTGAGTCCACTCTCATGTATCATGCCCTTGGGGCCACTTCTTTTGCAATGAATGAAATTGACTTTGCTTATCTTGCTGTGTCGGAAATAAATTGTGTTAACCCTGACGATGATGGGATTGAGTTTGAGGAAGAAATTCCAAAAGAACTCCAATCTCTAATCGAGCGAGAAAATGAAAGGCATGCTCAGCCTATAAAAGAAGAAGTAACTTCAATAAATCTGAGAGATGAGAGTAATTCACGAATGGTTCAAATCGGTTCTGGGTTGTCTCCAGAAGAATTTAAAGCTCACTCGGATTTGTTAAAAGAATTTCAAGATGTTTTTGCATGGTCTCACGCAGATATGCCCGGAATTGATCCTAAAATCGTAGAGCATCGAATCCCACTTTATCCTGATGCAAAACCTGTCAAACATAAATTGAGAAAAATGAGGCCCGATTGGGTGCTGGAAATCAAAAAGGAAATTCAGAAATAGATAGATGCAGGATTTTTAATGGTAACAGAGTACCCTCAGTGGGTCGCCAACATCGTGCCTGTCCCCAAGAAGAATGGGAAGATCAGAGTCTGCGTAGACTTCAAAGATTTGAACAAAGCTAGCCCCAAGGACGACTTTCCACTGCCACATATAGACATACTCGTAGACAACACTGCAGGGCACGCATTGCTTTCTTTCATGGATGGTTTTTCTGGTTACAATCAGATTCTCATGGCCCCCGAAGACCGAGAAAAGACCACTTTCACCACTGAGTGGGGAACCTACTGTTACAGGGTTATGCCGTTTGGATTAAAGAACGCCGGATCTACTTACTAGAGAGCGGCTACAACTTTACTGCATGATATGATCCACAAAGAGGTCGAGGTATACGTGGACGACATGATCGTCAAGTCCAAGGAAAGAGAAGGGCACTTGAACGCTCTCAGAAGATTCTTCGAAAGAATTCGCAAGTACAGATTGCGTCTCAATCTCGAAAAATGCACATTCGGAGTTACAGCAGGAAAGATGTTGGGTTTCATGATCACAACCCGAGGAATCGAAGTGGATCCATCCAAAATCAAGGCTATTCTTGAAATGGAACCACCGCAAACAGAAAAATAGGTGCGGAGTTTCCTCGGCAAAATTCAGTTCATCAGCAGATTCATCGCCAAGTTAACCTCAACTTGCGAGCCAATGTTTCATCTTCTCAAAAAGGGTGTGCCATTTAAATGGGACGACAGGTGTCGGAAAGCCTTTGAAACAATCAAAAAATACTTGCAGAATCCTCCGGTTCTGATGCCACCTGTGCCAGGGCAACCTCTGATTCTGTATCTGTCAGTCACTTCATCAGCTATGGGATGCATGCTAGCATAAGAAGGAAAAGGCGGATCTGAGAAGGCTGTCTACTACATAAGCAAGAAGATGGTTGGTTGCGAAGAACGGTACACTTCTCTGGAAAAAAACTTGTTGGGCTTTGGTCTGGGCTTCCAAGAAGTTAAGGCATTATATGTTGGCTTACTCTGTAATGCTGATTTCTCGAATGGACCCTCTCAAATATTTATTTGAGAAACCCGCACTTACAGGTAAGTTAGCACGATGGTTGCTTTTGCTAGCAGAATTCGATATCAAGTATGTTACTAGGAAGTCAGTAAAAGGAAGAGCCGTCGCCGAGTTTCTTGTCAATCACCCTGTGGAAGGTCTAGAAGATGTAGAGTTTGAATTCCCAGATGAAAACGTGATGACAGCCACCAATGATGTCTGGATGTTGTATTTTGATGGGGCGGCCAATCAGAAAGGATTTGGAATCGGGGTATTGTTAATTTCCCCAGAAGGATCGCATATCCCTCTTGCGTTTAAATTAAACTTCGAAGTCACCAATAACCAATCAGAATATGAAGCTTGCATCGTAGGGATGGAAGCTGCCTTGGAAATTGGAGTCAAAAGACTAGAAGTGGTCGGAGACTCGAACTTAGTGGTGTCACAAGCAAACGGTGACTGGAAAGTCAAGGAAGACAAATTGAAGCCCTATCATCAAGACTTGGATGACTTGATCCCACGATTTCAGATGGTTACTTTCACACATGTGCCAAGGTTGAAGAATCGGTTTGCCGATGCTCTCACAACATTAGCATCCATGGTTGAGATACCAAACGGAGTCAGACTCAGACCAATTGTAATTGAGTAACGAGACAAACCTGTCTATGAGTACGTCATGGCCATTGACGAACCGGATGATGGCTTGCCCTGGTATCACGACATTTGGAACTTCATTGAGAAAGGCAAATATCCAACAGGAACCGATAAGAAGGACCAAGTTGCTCTTCGGAGATTGGCGTCTCAATACATCATTTGCGGAGGAAAACTATATCGGAGGTCTCATTGCGGAATGCACAAACTATGTGTGCACGGAGAAGAAGCTAGCCGGATCATGGAAGAAATACATAAAGGAGCTTGCGGTCCTCATATGAATGGCATAATGCTCGCCAAGAAAATCTTGACGCAAGGCTATTATTGGTCAACCATGGAAACTGAATGTGTTGAGTATGTAAGACGATGTCACAAGTGCCAAATTCACGCCAATCTCATGCATGTCCCGCCATCAGAATTGCATCCCATGACCTCGCCTTGGCCCTTTTCCGTCTGGGGCATAGATGTTATTGGCAAGATCACACCGGCAGCGTCAAACGGACACAAGTTCATCCTGGTCGCAATTGATTATTTCACCAAATGGGTTGAAGCTGCTTCTTATACAACCCTCACTGCAGTCCAAGTTGCTCAATTCATCAAGCGGAACATCATCTACAGATATGGGGTCCCTCAAGCCTTCGTGTCAGACAACGGGGTTCATTTCAAAGGAAGAGCAGCAGAAACTCTTGAAGAATTTGGGATTCAAGTTCATAAATCGACAGTCTATCGACCACAAACTGGAGTGGGTAAAATCTGATTACCCTACTATTAGGCATAGCACGTGCCTATGGCGGTCACCACGAGAGGGTGAATAGCTCGGCACCACATAGGGAGTCTGTGGGCCCTGTGCCGAGCTGATCCCGGACCATGAATAAGGTCAGGATAATTGAGTAATTTAATATATCAGGATGCGATAGCTCGGCATAAGACATAAAGGGATACCCCCGGTATGGCCGAGCTAGGTGAAGCTACGTGTATAGCTCAAATAGCATTCTGGAATACATAAATCAGCTCGGTACGATGAGCTGAGTTATGTACGGGTTATTCCGAGCTACGTGGAAGCACGGCACCGCCATGAGTAAGGCGGTGAGACATTCCAGAATATTCTATAACGGATCCTTATGTGGTAAGGAAACAATCCCATGAAGTAAGGGACTAATATGGGAAGTCCTAACGTGATTAGGAGTATACCTCATATAGGAAAGAATCCTATATGGAAAGGAAGACCCCTGCTAGACGAGATCTAGCAGGACATGGAGACTTGTCCCTAATAGGAAAGTCCTATTAGGAAAAGGATTCCTAAAGAGAATAGGAAACAGGGGCACGAGATGCCTGATATGAAGAACGTTTACACCTATAAATACAAAGCAATAACCATGACAAAAGGTACGCTGTGAAACCTACTTTCATACGCATTGTGATTTTGGCTTTCAAGTACGTGATACTAACTTAGGCATCGGAGGGCCTTTGCCAACGAGAGGCAAAGGTGCTCTAACCCTTTTTCTGTCTTGCAGATCTAGGGTTGATTCAAGGAAGCACGTGATCCAGGGTTACGTGGATTTATCCCCGTACACAAACCAATGGGGCTGTAGAAGCGGCCAACAAAACCATCAAGTCTATACTAGAGAAAACCATTGAGTCTTCACGGGATTGGCACGAACAACTGCCTTTAGCATTATGGGGATACCGGACATCTATCCGAACCCCCACAGGAGCAACGCCCTACTCTTTGGTTTACGGCATGGAGGCCGTTCTTCCTATCGAACTCGAAATCCCGTCTTTGAGGATCATGGCAGAATCAGGAATTGATGAAGCAGAATGGCAAAACGTGAGGTTCGAGGAGCTCATGCTATTCGATGAAAGGCGGCTTAAGGCCTTATATCATGTTCAGGGATATCAGCACCGAGTAGCCCGTGCTTTTTAACAAGAAGGTGAAATCCAGGGATTTACAGGAAGGCGACATGGTTTTGAAAGAGATTCGAGCTCCAGTTTTTGATCCGCGTGGGAAGTTTCGACCAAAATGGGTCGGGCCTTGTATTATCAAGAAGATCTTATCCGGAGGTGCAACACAACTCATCGATCTCGACGGCAACGAATTTTCTACTTTGGTCAACCTGGATCAGCTCAAAAGATATTACCCCTGAGAGAAGCTCGCTGGACTGAAAACCGCAAGGGCGGGCAGTTCCAGGCCAAAATTAGAGCAAAAGCCTGCTACGTTTGAAAACCCGAAAGGGTAGCCTAGGCGAAAGATAAGGCTAAATAAATCAAAGCTCGCTAGGCCGAAAACCTGAAAAAGGCGGTACTAGGCAAAATTCAGAGCACAAAAGGAGAGTGTAAATACCCGAGTGAACCCTAACCAAACATTTGTAGTCCTGAACTATGTCATGACCTGATTCCTTTTTACAAGGGATACGTAGGCAGCCTCACCCTGAGGTTCGGTCACAATCTCTTGAATCGATTCCAAGTCATTATGCGCATCTCAGATTTCACAAATAAAGGCCGATGAACACCAAGAGCGGAAAATTCTCAAAAACTCAAATTTTATTTGAACAAACTTTTTCGATTACATGGCTGAGAATGAAACTTTCAAAAGAAATAACAACGACATCCATAACAGTGGGTACACAACTTATTTCAAGCACAGTAAGATCGAGTCTAAAGTCTGCCTTAGTTTCCATTTGCTCTGCTTCGATATCTTGTGTCACCCATCTCTTGTAATGTGCTGGAAGGAGAACACTGGGATATGGATCTCTTGGAATGGTCACACGCTCCCTCCAATTGTTCTGATAAGCTCTGAATGTGGCAACATTGAAATTTGGCATGACAAAGTTCTCGGGACCTGCAGGCGGCAGTACTTGGCGAGCACCAAGTTGAGGAAGAACACGGTTTGGAATGTAGAAAGTCCATCGGGTCAGGCCTGCCAAAACCATTCGCTGACGCCCCTTGTTGCTAATAGCCATGTCAGGAAGATCAATCCAAGTCAAGCGCCAAGTAATCACTTCCTCTGTGAGATGGGAGAGATTCTGAACCCAACCTCCCACATCATCAAAAACTTCCTTGAAGCCCCTGATAACAAACCCTTGTGTTTCATGAACCCGGTAGAAAGTCCATCGGGTCAGGCCTGCCAAAACCATTCGCTGACGCCCCTTGTTGCTAATAGCCATGTCAGGAAGATCAATCCAAGTCAAGCGCCAAGTAATCACTTCCTCTGTGAGATGGGAGAGATTCTGAACCCAACCTCCCACATCATCAAAAACTTCCTTGAAGCCCCTGATAACAAACCCTTGTGTTTCATGAACCCGGTTTCTTGGCACAGGCTCCAGCAGATTAGCCTTGTCACATAACCACAACTGTGCGAAAGAGAGAAAACAAGTAAGAAACCTTAGAAAGCCTTAAACTGAGAGTCGAGGTAAAATGAGAACGAGTGAAAAACCAGAAAAAGGAGAGCTGAGTGAGAAGCCTACCTGTAGGAGCAAAGGACTACCCTCGAAGACGTCGGTCTGGCCGGCATGAACCCCATCTATACCCATCAAAGTTTCAGCCAGAACCATGGGAGCCGCGTCTTTGCGCTCCTCAATTTGCATGGCCACACCAACCAAGGAAGAGCTTGCCTGACCATCAGATTGCACAAACAAGAATGCAGCCAGTAAACACAAGCACAGAGCAAAGTCGTTGGAGCGGAATCCCTCGATAAGGCGTGGAATGTTCAGAAAACCTCCACAAATCATGGACTTGACAACATTGTTGCTTATCTCGAGTTTGGAAGACAGCACTGGGGCAAAACCAACTCCTTGGAAAGGAATGATAGGCTCCACCAAATCAAAACCTCCAATGTATGCATAGAATTCTTCCACAGTGGGGCATAACTCGTGAAGACCAAAGCGAAAAACATGCACCTCAGGGTCCCAGAATTGTGTTGCAGCTCGCAACAACTCAGGACGTATGGACACATCCCGAATATAACAAAGGGAAGACAGCCTATGGCCCCGGAAGTGGAGCCAATCCAAGCCATTGAAATCGTCAAGCCAAGGACGTATTAAAGTTGAAAAACTCACCGCCATTGAGAGAAGAGTTGAACAAATGAGAAGTTTATGGATTTGGGATGCAAATGAGGAGTGAAATGAATAGCTTTATAGCTGTCGTGCATGAAGAACGATACGAAGTTTAAAGTCCCAAAGAACGGCCGTCTCGAAAAACGTGCCGACTCGAAAACCGTAAGGAATCATGTTAAAATTTGCAAAGCTTCTCAAAGGAGGCCTCACAGTGGCCCTTCAGGACCCTAGGACGTGCATTGGAATGATGAAAGGCCAAAAGGAAAGACCAGAAATCGGCTGCAAGTTGCAAAAAAATTTGGCACTACTAGGCCAGTGCCACACGGCACAGTAAGAGTGCCGCACGACACAATTGGACAGTTTCAGCAAAACTAGATTTTGAACATCCGGAGCTCATTCCGTGCTTCTTTTGGGCATATGGCTTGTGCATACAGGTCATAATACATGCATATGGCTTAAAGGAAAGATTGGTTGACATTCCCGAAGGAGTTTTTTGATGACCAGACACTTCGAAAAGCGGAATACAACGAGAATACATACATCGGCAAAATGATATTGTCATCTCTCAAGATTGGTTAATTCATGTGCATCATGTTATGCAAAGAAAGCATTCCATTCATTTGTCAACGGCGATGCCGGCACGTGTGCACAATAAGTGTTATTCCATTATCATTGATTCTTGCATTGTACATTCAAATCCAAAGCTTTATTCATTTCATCGAGTCGCGTGAGTCGTAATCACGAATGCAATTCAGTTTCTTCATAAATAAGTCTCAATTCAGTTGTTTTAACTAAAAGCTCGTGTGCAAACTCTGATTTTCCAAATTCATTGCCAATATGAATAAAAGAATCACAAGGTGCAAGTTTTTATAAAACCAAACTAGAAATATCCACATCATGAGCATAATCATGTCTAGGGGCAAACAGGCCCAATGCTAAATCAATTACCACGGCTCGCAGGCCATCTATACAGAAGGGCTAAACAGGCGCCCAAGTAAAAAACGAGGCACGCAGGCCCCGCCTAATAAAAACTACTACTAACAACTGTCTCAGGTACGAGGGCGCTTCGGTGGCACAAATCCTAAGTGTCTATACTCCTCCGGTGTGGGAGGACGACTCTCGGTACTACTACTCTCCGCAGACTCCTCTCTTTGTGGTGCACTCTCCCTCCGTCTCTCCTGGACTGCGGAAGAACGAAGGACTCGACCTGAAGCTGGAACTGGAACTGCTGAAGTAGCTCGAGGCCTGACACTCTGGGAACCTGACGCTCCCTACACAAGCAACAAAATCTGTCAAAGAACGATGTGAAGAATGAATGATTAACAAAAAGGAAAAGCAAGCTTGGTATATACCTCAGTAGCTCCACTGCTAGGAGTAGCCCTGCGACTAGCTCCTCTCTCACTGCTAGTACCTGCTCCACGGCTACTCTCTCTCCTCCTACGAGTACCACGACCTGTCTCTCTACCTCTGCTAGTCTCTCCAGCGCCTCGGCCTGTGCCTCCGCCAGCCTCTCTGGAACCTCGAGCTGGTGTCCTCTCTTTGGTAGCACTCCGCCTACGACCAAGTACAACTCCTGGCTCAGCTCGCGGGCGTACCTCTGGGGCCATGCCCATCACAAACTGACGGACCATGGCCTGCAAGTCTTGCACCAACTGGTACGATGCCGCAACCCATTCAGCCGGAATCTGAAAAACAAAGGAACATCAGTAATGCATGGGATATTGTGTAGACACCCCGATTTTGAACCCGGGATGCGCTCGAGCATTCCCGATGATGAAATGGACCAATCGTGGCTACCCGAGGCTTGAACAATGCTTGGAACTTGGCAAAACCACCCAAAAACCTCTTCAAAACAAACCCAAGCCTACACCATCTTCTAGTACATTCAAAACCCTCTTTATTGATATATAATTCATCCCAATCCGTTTTGAAATGAGAGAGATGCACGAATGTTGCTAAAACGACTTATTTTCCCGACCGTTTGAGGGTAAAATGGTCATACATTTGGATGTATAAATTTTCTGGATTCCAAACCACTTGGGTTAGAAAGTAGACTCAACAAGCTTTCCAACGCTTCAAACCGCGTCAAAATCGGCGTTTGGTAGCACCCGGGGCGGCCCCGCAAAGTTTTACCTTTTGAGCAACAGCCTTGAGCGCTCAAACCCATGGCCTTGAGCGCTCAAACCTCTGAGAAGCACCTTGAGCGCTCAAGCCTACGGCTTTGAGCGCTCAACTCTGATCCAGTTGGGAATCTGCAGAATATCTCATCATGAGATTTCTTGCAGAGAAGAGCGTCTACCTATGTTTTCTACTGCCTAAATACACTTCCTAGACCCTTGAACATCTCCTCAATCACCCCCCAAACCCAATTCAAAAATTAAACCCATTTTCCTCCCATTTCTCTCTCTATATAAACCTCCTCCACTCCCTCACTCACTCCATGGGCTGCCCTACTGCCATTTTCTCCCTCCACCAGAGCATATACACTACACCAGTCCACAATCAACCCATTAATTTCATCCCTTCAAGTTCCTTCAAACAAACCCACTTGATTACATCAAGAACATGGCCATTTAGCTTCAAGTGCACCCTCCTCTTGGCTGATTTCATACTCTTCCAGTCATCACAACTCACTTCTCACACCCATCAGTCCCAACTCACCAAACTCATCCAAGCTTCTTCTATCATCAAAATCCATTTCTATCAAGCCAAAATCATCTTTTTGCTTACAAATACACTTTCATCCTACATCATATTGAACCAATCAGGTCTCTCAATCACTCAAACACACTCTAAACTCATTGTTCTATACCATCATCTGATCAAAAGCCAAGTTCAAGCCTCAATCAAAACCAAAAGGTAGTTAAAATCATGTGAAAATCACTGTTTTGGTCTTGCTGAGGGAGACCAGTGGGCTCATTCAAGTTCCTCATACTTGAAATGAGCCTACAAGGTCTGAAAAGTATCAAGAAAAGCATTTTTAAAACCTGTTATTTTGGTAGGATTGAGCGCTCAAGCTCAAGGCCTTGAGCGCTCAATCTGTTTTCTAACAGCTTACAAATCTTGTTCTGCTTTGATGATGGATCAGAGATTAATATGCATGAGCTGTGTGTGTGTGTTGAAATCAATTTGATCCTCTTCTGTTATCTATCAGGAATCATCAAACTCGATTTTTAACACATCATTTACTTTCCAAAATTCTTCAAAGTCCATGCTTCTGTCCAGTTTTGGGAAAATAAAGTATAATCATTGATTTGGGGTTGTTTGATCATCCAATGTCATGTTATAGCAGAATTTGGCGACCTGGAAGTGGCTTGAGCGCTCAAACCCCAACAGAAAGTCAGTCACAGTGTTTCAGCCATAACTTTTTACTCCGAACTCCGTTTTCAACGTATTATATATCAAAACGTAGATAATTTGAAGGGCTACAACTTTGTAGTTTTATGTTCTTCTCATTTCTATATCAAAACCCTCCAAAACATGCAAATAGTGTCGGAAAGACAAATAATTTTGTTCAAAATGGTGTTTTAAATTCTATTTTTCTCCTTCATTGTCATTTTCTTTGTTTATACCATTCTGTCATCGCATTGTACACTTCGCACAAGCATCCACCATCACTTAGTTGGTGTTTTAATATTCATTTACGTGTTTGTCATTCCCGTATCCCCCATTTCGTGTTTAAAATCGAATTTCAAATATTTTCAAAATCCCACAAAATGTTGAGTAGAGACCGGTTCATGGACCGGGCGAGAGGGGTGCCGTAAAACCCTTCCCCTCTCGTAACCAAACCCCCGAATCCGAGAAATCTTTGGTTCCGCCATGATCAGTAAAGTCTTTTTCAAATGGGCAAAAGAGTCATATTTTTATCGGTTTCTCGGGTTCGGACCTCAAATCCCGGTGGCGACTCTAACAATCACAATCTTTTCAAACAATCTCGGTGGGCCGTCCACATATTGATATGAGGAGATAATTACAGCAAGTACAACAATCAGAAGTCACCTCTGTCGTGGCAAGAGTAACTGTGGGAGTAATAAGAGGCACCGTCACTACTCCAAGTGCTCCATCAGCAGTCACTACCTCAATCTCTCTCCTCAACTCAGGTAAAGCAAGAGCAGCTCTCAGGCGATTCTCCATATTCAGGTTATATGCCAAATGAGTACTCAAATATCCCACATAATCTATCGAAGGGCTGAAGATCACCTCTGTCGGCACTGTGTGTCTCTCTATCTCTGCTCGAGTATACTCATCAGTCCTCTGAACAAGTGAAGGAAGGGGTGAAGGCACTCTGAAATGGTCAATCCCAAGAGATTGACGAGACACTTTGTCTCCCAAGTACCATCGCCAGCTGTATGGACACTCCAATAGCACTCGGCTCCGTGTCCACTCCCTGCTCTTAACCAGATAATCTTTGCGCGACCTATCCCAGACGTTCCACCTCACCTGCAAGAAAAAGGTTTGTCATTTTTCAGAAAACGAGAAGACAGGAAAGCGTGAAAGGTTGAATCACAAAGAAGCTTACTCTATCTCCCGTGGTAGAATCAAGAAAGAGTCTGAAGCTCCTCAAATCTCCCTTATGATCACCAGCCCCTGTAAACTCCAATCCCCACTTTTCAGCACGTGGAAGCACATTCTCATTGCTGTGAGAATTGGCTGGGGCAAATATTCCCAACACCTCCTAAGCCCACACCTGCATGTTCAGAAACCAATCGAGTCAAGGAATATGGCTAAGGCATTATCATGGTTTTACACAAAGGAGAAATGCTACTAAAATTTACCTCTAAAACTCTCCAATAACCACCAAGGCTTGTGCCTACTCCGCGGCAGACGCAACCCAAGAAGCAGTATACGGTGCACAAGCCAGCACCACCCCAGTCAAATCTCCCAGCAGTCTCCAAATTCTCCAGCGCCGGTAGCCAACCCAAGTGTACCATGCCTTGCCTGTTCGGAAACAGGGAAGCGCCAAAGAGGTATAACAAGTAAGCCCTCACCATCTGCCTAGCCTCCTCCTCTGACTCTGGCTCATGGTCCCAGAAATCCACCAAAACAGTGTATCTCACCCCCGTCTCAATGCCTCCAGGCCTCCTCCCCAAGTAGTGCTCTACGACAGCACTATCCAAATATAGCTCTGAATCAAATGGAATGGGCTCACCTCCAACTCTCAGGCCGGTGATAGCAGCAAAGTCAAGGGGAGTAATGGTCATCTCCCCGAATCTGAAGTGAAAAGTATTGGTGGTATCCCACCACCTCTCCACCAGAGCTCGTATCAGCTTGCGATCTGTCCTGGTCACTATCAAGAGTCGGATGAAGATAGTAAACCCAGAAGCATCAACCAAGGCCCTCACACTTGGCGGCAACGCACGTTAATATGCCAGAGAACTCGTGGAACCTCCATAACCGCCCATGGATCTCTGAGTCTGTCAACAAAAGCATGATACAATTTCTGTCAGTCATTGTCAAAAGAAATGTATAGCAGATACAAGCAGCAAAGAATAAACAAAATGCATACCAAGGGATTTCTATAAGCAATGTGGGTCGAGCGGTCGAGCACAACATTTGTATCCAAGTACGCAGGTAGCAACGGAGTATATGTATCACATCCCTGAGGAACAAAAAAGTGAACCCGTGGCACGTAAGAAGCAGGCATAAAAGGAACTCTCTGCCCCAACGCCAACTCAACCTCCCAGACTATTGTCATCCCTGACATGAGATGGTATACCCTCCTGAATCAGGATATTCTCAAACTGGGGAGACTCCTGCAAAGTAGCTGCAATATCCTCATCTCTCGCTCCCTCCAAGGTGTCTGCTAAAGTCAAGCCTGGCCTACGGGAAGAACCAACTGTAGGGACAAACAATGGAGGCTCTGAAACCTCTGTCTCTCTATCAGCACTCTCTTCTGGCACTCTGGCAGTACCAATCGCAATGGCCGAACCTAGAGCGATACGCCTCACCAATGGTATCTCTTCACTCTCAGTGCTACTCCCTCCTACAACATCCTTCACCAGAACATCCCTATCACTGGGACCTCCCCGAACCACCGGTATGTCAGTCACAACCTGCTCACCACCTACAATGACTTCAGTCACAAGAGTAGCCTCCAAAATATCACTCGGAATACCCCCAGTCAGAGACCCACTCTCCTGAGCACCAATTTTCTCCACAACGACATCAATCCCACTGAGATTCATTGCAATATCGGAAGGTGAAGTACTCATACCTGGAGGATCAATCTCCATAGCCTCTGGACCCTCGTGGGTGGCCACGGTACTTGGATCCCTAGCCACGGCACTCCCAACGGCAGCCACGACACTCTCAATATGCCGTACGATACTCGGATCCATGGCCACAATACCCTCAATGTCAGGCACGGCACTCTGAGTGTGCCGCACAGCACTTGAATCTCCACCAACATCATCACCGCCCGTCATTGTGGCATCACCAGTACCTGTAGTGTCCCGTACCACTACCGGAGTTGAGGTATCACCTGTATGAGTCTCGCCGAGCTCTGACGACACTGATTCCGGCGTGGAGGATGCCGCATCGACCTCTATGGGTACCGTCCGAGAAGCCTCGTGAATTGGGTCTATAGCAATTGGGCCGACATCAGCTGAAATACTCACGAGAGAGCCGCTCTCGGTTGCGCCGGATGATGTATTACCCTCCTTGAACACCGACGACGGTGTATCGCCGGCGGATGCAGCAGAACCGCCTTGTTCGGCGCCGAAATCTGCCATGGCAAGTGTATCTCGGAAGAAAGAATTCGGTTTGGGTATGATTGGACCGAAATGTTGAAGCAAATTTAGGGGAAATGAAAGAGAAGAAGGGGGGGGGGGGAATGAGGAGGAATGGGATTTTCGAATTCTCCACTCTCTCTTGATAACCGACCAAGGAGTTTGAATGGGTTAGAAGTGGGAGAAAACCAGGGATTTCGGGCACACTCACTCCACCGTACGGTACACTTACTGTGCCGTACGGTATACTCCCTCTGCCATACAGTGCATATATTTCAAGCCAGGCCGCACGATGCTCACACTCAACCGCACGATATAGATTTGATGTTGCACGGTACAATTTCGACACTGAAATCAATTTTCCAAAGAGATGTTTTAGACTCCGCTTCGAGTCTTCCAAAGGAGATCGCCATCAACTCGAACTAATCATCAAAAATAAGAACCTCACTCGCTGGTTCTATCTCATCATCAAAATGCCAAGGGTTTCATAAGTCCTCTCCGGCATTACCGACGGTTTTTCTCGACACCAACGGGTTTCGTAAGTCCTCACTGGCATTAACGATGGTTTCCCTCAACACCGAAGGGTTTCGTAAGTCCTCTCCGGCATTAACGATGGTTTGTCTCAACACCAAAGGGTTTCTGGCATCACCGAAAGGATCGAAACCACATTCGTAGGCCGACAATGTTAGAGTCGCCACCCGGATTTGAGGTCCGAACCCGAGAAATCGATAAAAATATGACTCGTTTGCCCATTTGAAAAAAAGATTTCACTGATCATGGCGGAACCAAAGATTTCTCGGATTGGGGGGTTTGGTTACGAGAGGGGAAGGGTTTTACGGCACCCCTCTCGCCCGGTCCGTGAACCGGTCTCTACTCGACATTTTGTGGGATTTTTAAAATGTTTGAAATTTAATTCTATCCACGAAAATAGGGAATCGGGGGTGGGAATCACATAACAACAATATATGCAAGAGATACGATTCTACGGTGTATGCTCGTGCACGTGATCTACATGGGTGATGATGACAACGATAAAGGAAAACACTATAGATATTTACAGAAGTGAACATAACAGAAACTGCACAACAGCTCAAGAAATCATGGACATGAAGCTTAATAAACTGGCTTACAATCTGGATCCCAGAATGGAGGTTGAGCGCTCAAGGGTAATGGTTTGAGCGCTCAACCTTCCAAACCAGATTGAGCGCTCAAGGCTCATTGATTGAGCGCTCAAACCAGTTTCTGGTTTCTGTGATCTTGACCCTTTTTACAACTTCACTTCTCATTCTTTGCGAGATCAATCATTGGTAAACACTTTTCATAAATAAACAGGTTAAAACAGAAAGTTTTGATTTCTCAAAGAATGGTGAAACGATCAAAGGTCATCACAAAATAACAAAGAAAACACTTGAAGATGGAAGAAGGAGAGGGATTCAGATCATAAACACAGGGATAACAATTCACACACACCAGAGATAAGCTAAACCATGATCCATCATCGAAAACACCAACAACCAGCAAATGAGCCAAGAACAGTTTGAGCGCTCAAACATATAACCTTGAGCGCTCAAACCATAATGTGGCTTTCTGGTTTCTGGAGAGGGTAAAATCCAATTACATAGGAAAATACTTAAGTACGTACGAACCACGTGCTTAGCCTGGACACCACGTGAGGGTGGCTCAGTTCGGGGGACCACATGGTGGTGCCCCAGGTTATGGCCAAGCAGGATAGGCCAAGTGTGCAGACAGGATAGCACCATGAGATGGTGGCAGCACCATGAGATGGTGGCAGCACCATGAGATGGTGCACGAGGTCATTGCCGAGCAAGGTATCTGGTCGGCAACATCATATACGGATAGGCAAGTATATTGTCGAGCTAACCGCCTACGAGATAAGGTGGTGGGTCGTTCTAGAAGGATCTAGAATAGCCTCTTACGTGATAAGGGGTAAATCCTAATGTAAAGAGGATTCCGATAATGACAAGGATTCCTAACGTGGAAAGAAATCCTTGTAGAATAAAGATTGTGTTTCTATATGGAACAAGTCCCGTATAGGAAAGGACTCCTAATGTGAATAGGATCTCTAGACAACAAGCACCCTGCATCTATAAATAAGAAGCAATACCCATGAAGAAAGGTACGCTGTAATTCGTGTTTACATGCTTTATGTGTTTTATGGTTTCCTCCTAGTACGTGATACTGACTTAAGCATCGGAGGGCCTTTGCCGACGAGAGGCAAAGGTGCTCTAACTGTTTGTTGTCTTGCAGTGCTAGGGTTCCGGCGAAGAGTGCATATTGTTGATCTCATAGAGGCGAGGAAATAGCATACCCAGATTTTTTCCCTCTACAATTGGCGCCGTCTGTGGGAAACGGTACGAGAAGCTTTTTCCTAAGAAAAATCACTCAACAATGGTGGCCTCAGAACATGTTCTACGCATTCCACGACGTAAGGAGGTGGAGGACGATGTAGAAAACACCCCTGCGCACACTACGAGAAAGAGTGCAAAAGTAGATAAAACTCCTGCAGTTTCGGAAGCACCACGAAAGAAACCCACTGCCAAGAAATTCGACATAAGGCGTATCCCTCAGATTCCAAAATTTTGGAAAATACGCCTGATATTTCATGACTCCCCACAGTCAAAGCAAAAACCCACCACGTGAAGGTGACAATAGAGAGAAAAAAGGCCGTCTGTATTTAATGCTACGAAGAAAGCAACGCAGGATACATATTAGCGAATCATGTGATAAGTAAGGAGAAAACCATAGAAACATGAAGGAAAGATTGTAGAGCAGTCCGAATCAGCTCGGCCATCATGGGAGAGCAGTCAGAATCTGCTAGGCAATCCCGGAGAGCAGTACGAATCTGCTAGGGGATCACGAGAGAGCAGTCCGAATCAGCTCGGCAATCATGGGAGAGTAGTCGAAATCAGCTAGGCAATCCCGGGGAGCAGAACGAATCTGCTAGGGGATCACGGGAGAGCAGTCCGAATCAGCTCGGCCATCATGGGAGAGCAGTCAGAATCTGCTAGGCAATCCCGGAGAGCAGTACGAATCTGCTAGGGGATCACGAGAGAGCAGTCCGAATCAGCTCGGCAATCATGGGAGAGCAGTCGAAATCAGCTAGGCAATCCCGGAGAGCAGAACGAATCTGCTAGGGGATCACGGGAGAGCAGTCCAAATCAGCTCCGCCATTCTGGGAGAGCAGTCAAAATCAGCTAGGCAATCTTGGAGAGCAGAACGAATCTGCTAGGGGATCACGGGAGAGCAGTCCGAATCAGCTCGGCCATCATGGGAGAGCAGTCAAAATCTGCTAGGCAATCCCAGAGAGCAGTATGAATCTGTTAGGGGATCGCGGCTGCTCGGCAGTCATGGGAGAGCAGCAGGAATCAACTAGGGAATCGCGGAAGAGCCGACTAAACTAGGTTTCCCTCATGAGATAGGAGAGTGCATCAAGATCAAATGATGGGAGAGTTCAAGATTATGAAAAAAGTTTTGAGCAGAAGAAACATAGCTTTACATATCTTGCTTTGCGAACGAGTAATCGCGGACAAGAGATAAAAATATTTGAAAGGATGTCGTCCAGCAATGGAACGCACCTGTTATGGCGAGCCCACGGGAGGACCAATTAAAATTTAGCGAAGCAACTATCTTTTACATGTCAAACAGCAATCAGAAGTTGCATATAGAAAGGGGGTCAAGGTTCTTGAGAAGAGGACCACGCGCTACAGCACCCACATCGCGACAAAAACCACAAGTTCAGCTTCAAGACCGGAGGCCACAGCTGGAACGGATAAAATAAAATAAAAAGGTCAGAACTGTCTCAAATATATCTTCTATTTTAGTTTATTTTGCTTGTTGCTTCTAGAGATGGATCAAAGTCCACAACTAAAAGTGTTTGGGACTACGAAAAAAGTCTCAGAGACAAAGAAAGAGACTTTGAAGAAAGTCGCTCAGCTCATGAAAAAATAGTGAAGCGCTGAAACTATGGCTCGACACCAAAAAGTCCAGAAATAGAGAAACTACTGGTAAAACTTGCACCGTACCAGGAGTAGTTAAAAGGTACAACAGGGAGATGCATCGATGGGTGTTCGGCTACTTTGATAAAACTAGTAATTGCTTAGTAGAATAAAATTCTGAGTTGACTTGAATGAAATTATATCTAGTATCTGTTTGCTAAATATGGGCCAAAAGCTCCTTGTCTCCATATAGGGGAGCAGATATTGTTAACGAAAGTAAGAGTAAACTTGAAAATCTGGCTAAGTATGAATAAACTTAGGCCACAATAATGAACAATAATTGGAATCCTATTAAAGTATGAAAAAACTTATGTGCTAAGTCTGAATACATTTAGGCCAATAGCAATGAATAATGCTAAAAGGCTTATGGCAATGAATAATGCTAGAAGGCTAGACAAGCGCAAACAAACTTGAGCTATTTGCTCGAGTATGAGAAAACTTGGGCGTTTTGCGAAAGTACGAATACACTTATGTTGTAGCAATGAGTAGTGCTGAGAAATTACGCATATTTTATTTTTTAGTAAGAGCTATGAATACTGTCCTCCGATTTCCTTTATGGGCCATGTGAAAGGTTCCAAGTTTTTAATGATAAGAACTTGTGAGGTATGTCTTAGCATGAACTACGTGTAAAGTTTCATGTTTTGTGCTAGTAAGAGATATGAATAAAGTTTTGCATTTTATATGATTTTGCATTTTAGTTTTTGATTTGATTAAAGGAAATCACGAGAAAAATTTATGTTGCATGCTTGAAACACTTGATTGATTTGAAACACTTGATTGATTTGAATATGGAACCAAAAACGAGGAATTTCAATTCCATATTGGGGAGCAGTAAATGTGTATACCCCATGCTTGAAATTTTTTAGGACAAGTACGAATACTTGGGCCTGAGCTACGAATTGCTCAAACTCGATAAATTCTAAGTATGATTAAACTTGGAAAAAGGCTAAGTACGAATATACTTAGGCTTGTAAATTTGAGTATGAGTATACTTGTGACTAAGTGCGAAGAAGTTCCGAAGTATTTAAGGAGAAGTAAATTCGGATTTACATAGATGAGTACGAATAGACTCATCCAAATAAAAGCTAAGGCTTTTTGAAGTTTGGTTGAACGAAATTAGTCAAGTGTGAGCAAACTCAAGAAAATCCCACAAATGGGAAGCTTCTCCCGAACACGAAAGGCCATGCAAAATTACAGAGATAGCTTGGATTGAAGCCTATTGCCTAAAAGAAATTGGATGGAAATCAGTGCCAATGCCATGGAATATACAGATAAGTATAGAATTACTTTTTGCAGTTTATATTTTGATTATTAGATACGAGTTGCTATAGTGGAATTATGAAAGGAGTTCCATAGAAGATATTGCTTATTGTTCTCATTCAGCTACGAATTGCTTTGTGATGGAGTTATGAATAAAATTCCATCTTGTTCACAAAAAGATATTTTTTACTATATCATTTTTTAAGCCTGGTCTAATTACGAGTGAGCCAAGTATGAAGAAAACTTTGGCTTAAACAACGAGTACTGCTTGAAGGAAGCCAAGTACGAAGAAACTTTGGCTTAAGCAACGAATATCGCTTGAAAATTGCCAAGCACGAAAATACTTGGGCAATGAGCAACGAAAATTGCCTGATATTTGCTAAGTCTGAAAAACTTAGGCAATAAGCAACGAATATTGCTTGAACATTCCCAAGTACAAAGAAACTTGGAGGCAGGCAACGAATATTGCTTGAACTTTCCCAAGTACGAAGAAACTTGGAGGCAGGCAACGAATATTGCTTGAACTTTCCCAAGTACGAAGAAACTTGGAGGCAAGCAACGAATATTGATCGAACATTGCCAAGTACGAAGAAACTTGGAACAGTAAGTAACGAACATTGCTTGAACATTGTCAAACTTGCAACGAAAATTGCAAAAACGTTGCTAAGTAAAAAGCAGTGGCTTAAGCAACGAATATTGCTTGAAACACCATTGGAAAAGGTAGGACATATGCCATAATTCACCACCACGTGAGGGTAATTAGCTCGGCACCATTGTATAGGGGCTTCCTAACCCTATGCCGAGCTGAGATGACCATGAGTAGGGTCAAAGGTAATAAATCAAGTACCATTTGATGATATACTAGCTCGGCAATATGACCAAAGGGATGATCAAGCTAGTTAAGCTATTAATACAGTTAGGGTAGCACTCTGGAATACATGGTTCAACCCGTTGCAGCTCGGCACGAGTGGGATGAGGTTTGTACGAGTCATACCGAGCTACGTGGAAGCGCGGCACCGCCTTAAGAGTATAGGGCGGTGAGACATTCCAGAAGATTCTAAATCAGGTTCCTTATGTGATAAGGAGCAATCCCGAGAATTAAGGGATTGACATGGGTATTCCTAATGCGAATGGGAACAAGGACTGCGAGATGCCTTAATCAATAAAGCGTCAAACCCATATAGAGAGCGAGGTTTCTAGCAAGGAAACACATGATCAAGATCATACGTGGATTTTATCCCCGTACATGTATAAAGGGAGAACACGAAAAGATCTTTGAAATGGGGTGAGAATGTCTTTAGAACCCTATAAAGAAGGGATGGCGTATGTGAAACGTCACCATAAAGGCCGTTCCAACTCTATTAAGGAAGGCAAACATCGGCATTAAATGCAAGAATCATGTCTCCTCACGTGAGAAGAGAATATTCGAGAAATTGCGCCAAACCCTACGTGTGGGTATAAGTGCAAGTGTACTGTGCGGGCTTGGTAATGTGGATACCAAGGGAAAATTCATACAAGGAGCAGGCCTAGTCGAGTGAGAAGCTTTGATGAATATCACGAATACCGAAATGCATGAATTATAAAATCTGATTACCCTACTATTAGGCATAGCACGTGCCTATGGCGGTCACCACGAAAGGGTGAGTAGCTCGGCACCACATAGGGAGTCCGTGGGCCCTGTGCCGAGCTGATCCCGGACCATGAATAAGGTCAGGATAATTAAGTAAGTTAATATATCAGGATGCACTAGCTCGGCATAAGACATAAAGGGACCCCTGATGTGGCCGAGCTAGGTGGGCTACGTGTATAGCTTAAATAGCATTCTGGAATACGTAAATCAGCTCGGCGAGATGAGTTGAGTTACGTACGGGTTATTCCGAGCTATGTGGAAGCACGACACCGCCACGAGTAAGGCAGTGAGACATTCCAGAATGATCTAAAGGCGGTTCCTTATGAGATAAGGAGCGATCCCGTAGCTTAAGGGATCAGTATGGGAAGTCCTAATGAGATTAGGAGTATGCCCCATATAGGGAAGAATCCTATATGGAAAGAAAGACCTCTACTAGACGGGATCTAGTAGGATATGGAAGCTCGTCCCTAATAGGAAAGTCCAATTAGGGAAAGGATTCCTAAAGAGAATAGGAAACAGGGGCACGAGATGCCTAATGTAAAGAACATCTACACCTATAAATACAAGGCAATAACCATGACAAAAGATCTGGGGTCGATTCAAGGAAGCACGTGATCCAGGGTTACGTGGATTTATCCCCGTACAGAAAGGTAGCAGTAAGCTTTAACCATCATTGATGAATAACAATGACGGTCAAAGCTGGGGAGCAATTGGAGAGGGTAAAATCCAATTACATAGGAAAATACTTAAGTACGTACGAACCACGTGCTTAGCCTGGACACCACGTGAGGGTGGCTCAGTTCGGGGGACCACATGGTGGTGCCCCAGGTTATGGCCAAGCAGGATAGGCCAAGTGTGCAGACAGGATAGCACCATGAGATGGTGGCAGCACCATGAGATGGTGGCAGCACCATGAGATGGTGGCAGCACCATGAGATGGTGCACGAGGTCATTGCCGAGCAAGGTATCTGGTCGGCAACATCATATACGGATAGGCAAGTATATTGTCGAGCTAACCGCCTACGAGATAAGGTGGTGGGTCGTTCTAGAAGGATCTAGAATAGCCTCTTACGTGATAAGGGGTAAATCCTAATGTAAAGAGGATTCCGATAATGACAAGGATTCCTAACGTGGAAAGAAATCCTTGTAGAATAAAGATTGTGTTTCTATATGGAACAAGTCCCGTATAGGAAAGGACTCCTAATGTGAATAGGATCTCTAGACAACAAGCACCCTGCATCTATAAATAAGAAGCAATACCCATGAAGAAAGGTACGCTGTAATTCGTGTTTACATGCTTTATGTGTTTTATGGTTTCCTCCTAGTACGTGATACTGACTTAAGCATCGGAGGGCCTTTGCCGACGAGAGGCAAAGGTGCTCTAACTGTTTGTTGTCTTGCAGTGCTAGGGTTCCGGCGAAGAGTGCATATTGTTGATCTCATAGAGGCGAGGAAATAGCATACCCAGATTTTTTCCCTCTACAGTTTCTAACTTGAAAATGAATTTTTATTACTTTCTCAGGACCATAAATACATAAAATTAAGGTTTCTGAAACTGGACAGTTGCTGCTTTACACACGAATACAAGATTTTCAAAGATTTTGATGCTTGATCATTATAAAATAATTAATCTATACTCATGCAAGTGATTTTGAGGTAGAAATAAACTGTTTTGAGAGTTACATGAGTATATCTAACTATTTAATGATGATCAATACCAAGGAAGAACACAGAAGCTAGCAGAACTGAAACTGCTCAGAATTGAGTTTGAGCGCTCAAGGCTTGAGGCTTGAGCGCTCAACCTCAATTGTAACTGTGAATTTTAAAAGCATTTTGTTCAGTTATTTGAGACCCTGTAAACCCAATGCAAGTACAGAAAGCTTGCTTGGACCTACTGGTCTTCCTCAGAAAGACCAAGACAGTGAAGATTTCACATGCTTAACTACCTTTTGACTTGATTGAAAACTTGAACTTGATTTTGGGCTTTGGGGTGGACAATTATGGATGTTTTTGTTGGTGTTCTGGGTAAAATGAGACAATGTATGTGTTTGATTGATGATCAGAGGTTGGATTCCTAGTTTGAAAGGTGGTTTTGGCCAATGGTTTAAGGGATGAATAGGTGGTTTTGTAGAGAGAGAGAGAGAGGTTGATTTTCTAGAGTTAAGAGAGAGAGAGAGAGAGAGAGAGAGAGAGGTAGAGTGTGTTAGGTTGTAACCCCCCAAACCAGAGGTGATGGCTGGTTTAAATAGAAAGAGTGGGAGGGAAGTGTAGAGAGAGAGTGAGTGGGTTTTGTATTTGGGATGGGTTAGGGGTAGATTTAGGGTGTAGTATACGTATTAAGATCGTAGGAGATCACCCCAGACGCTCCCACGCAGAAAATCTCATGATTAGATGCTCTGTGGATTCCTGACTGGATCAGAGTCGAGCGCTCAAAGCCGTAGGCTTGAGCGCTCAAGGTGGTTTTCAGGGGTTTGAGCGCTCAAGGCCTCAAGCTTGAGCGCTCAAGGCTCTTGGTGGCAAATTGATGGTTTGACTTGGTTTAACAATGCTTGGTTTAGTTTGGGTTATTTGGTTGATTTTGATCAAGTTCAAGCCATTTTCACAAGTTTCGGGTAGTCATGGTTGGTCCGTTTCATCATCGGGAATGCTCGAGCGCGTCCCGGGTTCAAAATCGGGGTGTCTACAGTTGCCCCCTCTTGGACGGGACTCGATGCCATTGATTTGGTATGAGTGACATCCAAGATATAGACAACTCGACTCATTCCCCGCGATACATCTCAAGCCATAAAGGAAAACATTAAAATCACGGTCGCGCCACTTAGGCTGCCTACGTACCCTACTGCAGGGATCAGACCGGCGTAGTTCCTCGGGGCAATTGAAAATACTTTAATCAACAAATATGAACGGGTGCAAAAACCCTCAAAGATGATGATTTAAACAGGCACAAGGCCCTCAAAGACAATGATTTAAACGAGCATGAGGCTCTCAGAGACAATGATTTAAACGAGCACGAGGCCCTCAAAGACAATGATTTAAACGAGCACGAGGCTCTCAGAGACAATGATTTAAATGAGCACAAGGCCCTCAGAGACAATGATTTAAATGAGCACAAGACCCTCAAAGACGCTGATTTAAACGGGCACAAGGCCCTCAAAGATGCTAATACAAAACATGATTGATAAACATGATTTAAACAAGCACGTGGCTTTCAGACCGGAGTCAAAATACTTCGCGCGTACGCTAACGCGAATCAATGATACGCAACACTTCTTGATTGATTAACATGGTCTAGCACGACCAATTACCGAGATTTAGATCCTTGGATCTACACGCGTTCGATTGATTGGGACCAACGAGTCCAAAACACACTAACAAATCACAAAGGATGCCCAAAATGCCCCTGCAAAGCTTGCAAAAGAAGCCAAAACTTCTGCCAAGATTGGACTTGAGCGCTCAGGGTACCCCCTTTGAGCACTCAACTCAACTTGAGCGCTCAACCATAGTGCTCTGAGCGCTCAACCTCAAATGTTGACCCTCCAGCGCTCAAAAGGTCCAGCTTGAGTGCTTGAACCCCTGAACGGGGACGACGGTTCAGAATTGTAACGTCCGTTTATAACTTCGATTTTATTCCGATTAAACTTCATAACGTTTCAAAACTTCCAGAGATTAATTCCTCATACCCCTCTAGCGATTCCGAACTAAACCCTAATATTTTCTCACCCAAATTTCTTGCAAAATCAGAAATCCCCAAATTCTAGGGCTTTCCCGTGCGATTTCGGTTTGATTCCTGTTCGATTAGGGATTGATTCACGGTTTAGATCGATTTTCATGGAAGATACCGATGATACACGGCCTCCGGTGGGCTCACCGACGGCGGAGAGAGGTGGTGGTAGCACGGTGGTGCCACCACCAGCGAGTTCGAGCGCTCAAGGTGTCACAGAGACAGTTGAGAGAGATGGAGATGGAGAAGGAGAGAGGGAGAGAGGTGAGGATGGCAGTGGTGGTGGTGGTCGGTTGGAGGAGACCGGCGAAGGCAGTGGTAATGGTGGCGGTGGAGATGGTGAGAGAGATGACAGCGGGGGTAGTGGTTTAGGTGGTGATGTTGGTGGAGATGGTGAGAGAGATGGCAGCGGGGGTAGTGGTTTAGGTGGTGATGACGTCACACCGGAGTTGGAGAGGGTAGAGGAGAGAGACGAGGAGATGGTGGAAGTCCATGATGTGGACATCGACGGTAGTAGTGATAGCGAGGAGACGGTGGAGGAGAGGGGGACTGGCGGTAGCAGCGGCGGAGATAGGGTGGAGGGTACGAGTGGGGTGGCGAGGACTAGGGCACCCCGCTGGAGGATAGAACCGAGACCCGGCCAGCAGTCTAGTGGGGGAGATAGGGGGAAGGCGGTGGTGATAGGTGGTGAGTCGGCGACTCAGGGACCAAGTGGTGGGCCATCGATTCAGGGACCGATAGGGATCTCCCGGGAGGATTACATCGAGCACGCGCCACAGGAGGTAGTGATGGCTGCTGCAGCGGATGCCCCAGGGATTCTAGATGCAGCGAGGGAGGCTATTTTTGAGAGTAGAGAGAGGGAGGCAGCGCTGTTACAGGAGGCAGCAGACGAGGACGAGGCGGCGAGGGCCTTTTTGGAGGAGTTTGAGACAGAGGAGGCGGCAGAGGAGGTCAAGACGCAGGCTGAGGAGGAGGAGAGGGTGGCTGGACCGAGGACGACGGTGGTCCAGGCTGCCAGACAGTGGCTGAAGAGGAGGAGGCCAGCTTTCGATGCGGCGACCTATGCCCCACTAGTGCACCTTTTCGTGCCTTCAGCTTCAGAGGACTACACTCCCCGCCGGGAGTTGTATTTCGGAGAGGAGGTGCTACTGGACCCCGAGGTCCATCTTTCGACCGACTGCCTGACGGTATGCTTGCTCTGCTTTCTTATTTATTGCTTTCGCTCACTTTCAGTAGTTAGAAACCTTAATTTGCATTGAATGATTGAATTACTGCTTGATTGATGACTGGATTGATGATTTGAATGAATGTTTGGACTAACGCCTGATTTGTTTGCCTGTTTGTTGATTGTGTGCAGAGAAACTTGCGCTTGAAGGCTCATGGAGGCATGGGCTTCAGTTGGGAGATCTACCAGCAGTTACATGCCTCTGTGAAGGCATTGGTAGATCAGGCAGGGTTCGGGGCGTTCATCCCGACTCTCACGAGCACACAGCATGACCATGCCATGGTGACGGCATTGGCAGAGCGGTGGAGGGACTCTACGAGTTCCTTTCACCTCACTTTCGGAGAGGCGACGATGACGCCACTGGACTTCTCGGCGATCACGGGATTGCGGGTAGGAGGAGACCCGATCCCGTTCGACTCGGGGATTGGCAAGGACGAGGCTGCACTGAGATGGTTCCTGGGCTTCGCGCCCAACAGGGAGGGAGAGACGGCCACATATGGCCAATTCAAGACCAGGGGATTGGGCGAGCCGACGGATGAGGAGGACGCGGCGCGGAAGGCAAGGTGCTACTTGTTATACCTGTTTGGGGCATCACTGTACCCAAACAGGCGTAACAGGGTGCACCTCTCCTATCTTGGAGGGTTGAGGGACTTTGCCAGGGCGGCAAGGTATGACTGGGGTGGAGCAGCGCTAGGGAGCTGCTATGCATTCATGAATGCCGTCTCGAGGCGGAAAGGGACTGGCATTTCAGGTCTATGGAGCGTCTGGGAGGTAAAACTCAAAACTTTTAGTTTCAAATTTAATTGCACTCATTTCGATACTCGCACTTGATTACCAAAATTTACACTGATTGACTGACTTGTTGTTTGCATTGCAGCTCTGGGCTTATGAGGTGTTGGGGTTGCATCCCCCAGAGACGCGTCACGAGGACCCGAACGTCATCCCTCGGGCACTGTGCTGGGGGGAGGGCTTTCGTTACGGCGGTTCAGCGCGGGGGAACATCCACGTTCTCCGCGCTTCGCTTGACAGACTTCCCGCTTCTCTGGTAAGTATCGAACTCTCTCATGCATTCAATTTGCTTTCGATTCACTTGTAACCACGCATTTGATTACTGATGCTTGAACAACTCTTGCAGGTCCGCTGGCACGTATGGGACGCCGTCGATGAGCCTTACTTGGCTCGGAGCAGAGAGCTTACGAGGGGGAGGGTCTTACTCGAGTGCCAGTACGGCTGGTTCTGGTACTTTGGCGACAGGGTGCTGCGACAGTCGTTGCGGGCTGAGAAACCACAGGTGCCAGGACGCCTTCCTCCTCGGGTACTGATGACGTCTCGGTACACGCTGGCAGAGATTGAGCGTTACATGACGCCCGATCTGGACCTGAGCCAGTACTTGCGGCCAACCTTGAGTTACATAGACTATCGGGGTAGGTACCTGGCCGGTCCACTGAGGGCGGAGGAGTGGAGGGAGAAGATGGAGAGGGAGAAGGCCGCAAAGGCGCGCGCCTCAGCTGGAGGGGTAGCAGGAAGTGAGGACGAGGATGCTGGTGCCTCGACCCAGGAGACGGTGGCGGCTAGGTGGTGGGTGCGCGTCACCTCTGCTGGTGGAGAGGCAGGAGATATAGATATCCCGAGGCCACCGGCTGACTTTCTGCCGCTCTCGGCACCGGTAAGAATCATTTCACTTATTAATTTCGCATGCCTCGATTATGAATGCCCAACTGTACTCACAACATGAATCCTGACTTGCTTGCAGGTTTCACAGGAGGCGGCACAGACGCTATATGAGCAAAACCGAGGACTACGTGTCCTGATACGCCGCCTCGTGGCTGGGCAGGAGGTTGCCATCCGTCTGGAGGGCGAGCCAGCACCTCCCGCTGCCCCTGGGCCTTCTCGCCCAAGAGTTGCACCGGTATGCATTTTACATTTCTTGTATTTTCAATTCCTTGATTATACCGTGCACCAATTCCTTTTCTTGTTTGCTTGATGATGTAGCCGCCCGTGATTAGGAAGAGGCCCCATGCTGGAGTCGGCGGTCCTGGAGACACGACCGTGCGACTTGGGCGTTCGAAGCCAGCGGCGGTGGAACTTGAGGAGGAGAGACCGCGGAGATCGACCCGCCGGAGAGTGGAGGTAGCTCCTGAGGGGATAGTAGTGACGAGCTCAAGCGATGACAGCATCAACGATGCTAACTACCCCTCTACCCGGCTGGAGCGACTGGAGCAGCGGTGCGGAGACGAGGCTGAGAGCTCGGACGAGACGATGGATGAGTCAGAGTAGCATATAGTAGTCACAGAGTAGTTTAGAGCTTTGCTTTTGCTTTTTGTCTTTTCTTTTGATTGGGCCTGCGTGCCCCGGTAAATAGATGGATTGGGCCTGTGTGCCCCAGTTGCAGATTTCCTCATCGGGCGTTGCATGCCCTGGTAGTTAGTGATGATGCTCAGATTCGATGTTTTGATTTTTCGTGGATTTTATCGGATTATATACATGTTTTGCACTTTCATTTGTTCATTGCGTTATTCTCTGTTTTTGATGTACAAATGAACCAACTTGCTGTAAAATGTACATAATTTATTCACAAAACTTGAATCCAAGCATCCAAACATAAAGTTTGAAATTTGACTTCAAAAGAAAAGCTAACATGCTCAAGAATTTGAATGAAACATGGCTATTTGAATTTATTTACAACCGGAAGATGTATTTACATGCCACGCGACTCGACACACTTCTTGCATATGTACAATTGATAACCAATGAATCAAAATGACCTCAGAACAGAATTTGATGTTCATAAGGCATATTTGAAAATAAAATGCTTTGTGAGCCTGCTTAAACATGATGAATTGCCACACCACTGCCTTGACCAAGTCACAAATGATGTAAATGCCCCTGTGATCGTCACAATCTGGCAAGAGATCCCGCAGAACCATTTTTGGTATGGTGACGGCTGCCATTTTATAGCTTGAGTTGGCCGTCGAGACCCCAAACTCCTATATCCTTGAAGAATTGCCCCGGGAACCGTTCCGCCAAGTCATAAATACCTTCTGACACATGTCTCGATGATTGGATATGGTTCGCGAAGCTTGAAAATGGATTTGAACATCCAATGGCCGCTTTTAAGTTTTGAACTTCCATATTCACGTATCCCGTATCCATACACGTATCGGCTTGATAACTCGGGGAATGGGACACTCCGTGAAGTCACAAATGCCCATTTGGACTTGGTTTGGGTGTTGGTAGAGGGTTAGAAGGCTTAGAATTGGTTTTGGACATCAAATGGACCAAATTGCAGCTACTGCTATTGCTGGTGTTTCTGCAGGCCTTGAGCGCTCAAGCTCACCACCTTGAGCGCTCAAGGTGGTCTGGGGGGGGGGGGGGGGGGTTGAGCGCTCAACTCTCTGGCCTTGAGCGCTCAATGTCTGTGCTGGGCAGGTTTGTGGTGTTGCTTCCCAATGCATTTTTGGACCCTTTTGCATGGTTTCCTCTGCCCTAAAAGCCTTGTTGCTCTGTTATAATCATCTCCCAAGCTTTGAACATCACCTTCCCAAGGTCTTTTCACCTTTTTCCCACAAATGCCACGCATTTCCAATGCACTTTCAAACTTTCCAACAAAAATATTTTGAAAATATGCATTTGACCATCTTGAAAATACAATCTTTGATTTCCCATGTTGCATGGCAAATTTGTAAGGTACCTCCCAAGTTTGTCTATAAATACCATGCATAAGCAAGCATTTCCCATTCATCATTTCCATATCAACTTTCATTTCTTCTTGACACATCTCCTTTATCAATTTTCCGTCAATTCCATATGGCTGCCCTCGACCCTTCCGTTATCAACACTTGGGTTGCTAGCCTTGAAAAGTTCAACTTTCGAGGTCTCGGGCTCAATGCTCTTCGCCACCTCCACACTTTTCCTATCCGCCAAGACATCTTGCGCGCTGCCGCCCGTTGTTGGGATTCGGAGCTCCATGTGTTCCGTTTTGGCATGCAGGAACTTTGCCCGACCATTGAGGAATTTCAAGCTTATCTTGGCGGTAATGCTTTTGCGGATCCCGTCATACCACCTATTCGCCAGAATTATGCTAACATTCTCAGTAGGACGCTTGGTCTAGGGAATGGCGCTGCGCGTTTCTTGATTCGTGATGAGACCCTCAATGTCCTTCGTCTCTTCGCGGATTTTGGCCCTACAGGCGATCTTTTAGATTTTACCGTTCAAAACCGGCGCATGTTTGCACTTTGCATGTGTCTCTTGGCATTGTACTTGTTGGTCCCCCATGATGGCCATCCTAGTTCCGCCATTGTCGGTGTTGCTGCTCAGATCGAACAGCGGAGGGATGTGGTTCCTTTGGTTCTGGCTGAAACAATCATGGGCTTGGATGCGGTTAAGGCTGGGAGAACGGACACATTTGCTGGGAGTCCGCTTTTGCTTCAGGTTTGGTTGATTTGGTTTGGACGTTTTGGTTTTGTGGTTTCAAGAATTTTGGTTGTTGGTTTGGTTTTGACTTTGGTTTGGATATTTTGGACTGCAGATGTGGCTATGTGACAAGGTTGGGCTTTTGAGGGAGCCGGCAGGTGATTGGATTTATGAGCCTTGGACTTGGGTGAATAGGTCATTTGTGCATGATGAGGCTGATGGGGATGAATGGACTGACTTCTTTAGATCATTGGAGGAGGATCACATTGCTTGGAGATGCCATTGGTTGCCTTTGCCGGACATGACAGCCAATCACATGGGAGACACCTGGGTGATTTTGGCGGGATTACAAGGATATGCATATTACTTTCCGCAGCGCATTCTCCGCCAATATCGCATTCGCCAAGAAGTGGAGTATACGGTTCCCGCCACCTTCAGTCTTCCCATATTCAAACATTCCATTCTCGAGCGTTATCGCACTTCTTGGAGGCATAGAGTCATTTGGGCCCCTGATCCCTACCCAACTATTCACTTGGATGGACATTACAGAGATTGGATGAGGGAGCAGATGAAGGCACGACGCCGCAGAAATTAGCACCAATTTCCTTTCGACTCACTAGGCTATTTCCGAAATAAATGGTTGATCCAATTTTTTTTTTTTTTTAGGCTGTTATGCTCAGCTTATGTAATCGAAGAAGTGATTTGAATAAAATTGAACGATGAAGGGTTTCCCCCTCTTGGTTCATTTGATTCCACATGCTTTCTTCTTTGGATATTGCGAAAATGTGGGCCAACTCATGAGATTCAGACCGAACCTTGGGATAGGGTTGCCTACGTATCCTTTTTCAAGGAATCAGGTCATGGCGTAGTTCAGGCAAAGGTTCACTCGGGTATTAACACTCTCCTTTTGCGCTCTAAATTTTGCCTGGTACCGCCTTTTCAGGTTTTCGGTCCAGCGAGCTCTTTTGAATATTTTGCCTTAAGTTTTGCCTAAACCGCCCAGTGTGGGTTTTCGGTCTAGCAGGCTTGCTCTAAATTTTGCTTGGGTCGGCTCGCCCTTGCGATTTTCCGCCCAACGAGCATCTCTCAGGGGTAATATCACTTGAGTTGATCCAAATTGACAAGATTGCTGAACTCGTTACCGTCCAAATCAATAATCACTGCTGCCCCACTGTCAAGGATAGTCTTGATGATGTATGGTCCCGCCCATTTTGGCCTGAATTTTCCTCGTGGATCGAATATTGGTGCCCGAATCTCTTTCACTACCATATCTCCTTCAATCAGATCCCTGGATTTCACCTTCTTGTTGAATGCGCAGGCAATTCTTCTCTGATATCCCTGAATGTGATACAATGCCCGCAACCGCCTTTCATCAAACAACATTAGCGCCGCAAACCTGTCGCTCAACCAATCAGCTTCATCGATCTCATTTTCTATCATCACCCTCAAAGATGGCACTTCCAGCTCAATGGGAAGTACTGCCTCCATACCATACACCAAAGAATAGGGTGTTGCCCCTGTTGGAGTTCGGATAGAGGTGCGGTACCCCCATAATGCTAACGGTAACTTCTCATGCCAATCCCTAGATGACTCGATGGTTTTCTCCAAAATATTCTTGATTGATTGTTTGCCGCTTCCACTGCTCCGTTAGTTTGTGGCCTGTACACTGTTGACTTGTGCACCTGAACATTGAACTCTTCAAGCACTTCTGCTGCCCTCCCTTTGAAATGCACACCATTGTCTGACACAAAGGCATTGGGGACCCCATATCGGTAAATGATGTTTTGCTTGATAAAATGGGCCACTTGTACCGCGGTCAATGTAGCATAAGAAGCTGACTCCACCCATTTTGTGAAATAATCAATCGCCACCAATATGAACTTGTGTCCATTTGATGCTGGCGGCGTGATTTTCCCAATCACATCTATTCCCCATACTGAGAAAGGCCAAGGCGTTGCCATTGTATGAAGTTCAGACGGCGGAACATGCATGAGATTAGCATGGACTTGAGGGGTGTCCACAGTGTGCACTACGCAAGGAGTCCAAAATATGTGAGGATATTACATTTCAATTATTTGTCCCGCCGCCTTACAATTTGGAGCATTATCGTCGAGGATTTGAACCACATTCTTACCCCAACCTCAATAACAACCTCCTTCATCTATGTAGCAATGAAATGTTTATCCTTTGTTTCCCCCTCACAATTATAGGCGTTAAGAAACATAGGTAAACCTCCGGTGACCACCATAAAGTTTTTTTAAAGATCTTCGTTGAGGATCACTCCAACCATCACTTGTAATCGTCACGCCCTTCTCCTTCCATGTGCCTTTAATAGGCTCTAACAACCGTTTAACGTTCACCCTTTCTTTTTGAAGCAATGTGGTTCTCAACAAGTTGTACCCCGGAGGTAGATAACCCAGTATGCTATTATTTGCGGCATAGGTATATGAGCTAACATAATGAGGATTTCTAGCCAAATTGAAAGGCAATCCGCCAGTGTAAAACATTCGAGCAATCTCACTGTGTAATTGATCTCGTGCTCCAACATTAAAGCATTTAACGACAGGATTATCATATTGAGTTACGTTTCCCCTCCTCCTTTTTTATCCCAAGCCTTCTAGTGTGTGATTCAAACTTGAGCTACCCGTAAGAGAAGCACTAGAAGGAGGTAATGGAATTGACTTTGGTGGGATTGTTCTAATTTTTCTTTCTCCGCTTCCATCAATCGCTTAAAATTCAAACTATCTTTACTTGTTACCATCTTACAAGTTTATACCCCCTCGCCAAACATTTTCAACAAGTGAGCTTTCACCCTTGTGTATAACCCATTTTTTTCTATACTGCAAAAGTGGCACTTCCATTTGTAATTCCCACCTCTTCCGGGTAAACTTTCCAATTTAGTTACGAATTTCCAAACTACTCCTCCCGTTACCTCATCCCCGGCATTGGGTATCCTACTAGCACCTGTTAAGGAAAACATTTTACTAATGGGTACAAAAAAAATTGAAAATTATTTATAAAAAAAGTTACTGTTAACCCAATTTCATCCTACCAATAATTAGAATAAAAAAAAAAAAAAAAAACAAAACACTAGTAAAGTATATATGTACATAAAACACACACATGAGTCACAAAAATTGAAAAAATATATACTATTAACAGTGATGTACTGATGTCAGTAAAAAAAAATCGAGTTAGCAGAGACGAGAGAGAGAGACGAGACAGATTGAGAGAGAAAGAGAGGAGAGACATACCTGATTGACTTTTGGTCGATTGTGCTTCCACCAACAGCATCAATTTGATTAGGGTTCACAGTAGCTTTAGTTGAAATTTACCCCAGAAAGTTTAAAAAAATTTCAATTTGACCCCTGCCGTGTCCCATGCCACGTGGCGTGTCCGGACACCTGTCCCCATGTCCGGACACTGCGATACGGGGACCCTGAGAGGTGTCGTTGCTTCGTAGCTTTGAACTATAGTTTTTGGATAGACTGGTCATTGGTGGTATATTTTGAAGTCGATTGGTGTTAGTTAATAGTTATGGACTTTTAGATGACTCTTAACATTATGGATTTTCAGGTTTCGAACTTTGTTTTTTATGCTACATAGCCCTAACAGTTAAGGATTCTGGTATTATGCATTTCTAGACTAAGTTTGCAACTGTGATAGTCTTATGATGTTTAAGAATGTTTGTTGGTGAACTCACGGACTCGTGTCTGGTGGTCTAAGTATTGATATTAACTATTACGTACTAAAGTTTGCATTGCTATTTGCAAGCTTTTTTTATATTTGTTCTTTCATGTTGGTTGATGGAATATGAAATGCCTTAAATGATCTGGTAGTCGAATGCATTGTACAGATTCAGCCTTCAGGATTTTTATTTTTATGAAATGTTGGGCTTCAAGTTTTAGAAATTATTCATTGTTGCCTTGTTGGGCATGAATTTCTTATTTATTGGGCTTTGTTCAAATAGTTTGTGGAAGCCCAAAAAATAACGGGCTCATTTTATAGCCATTTTTAAAAATACTCAGTCTCTAAATATTAAAAATATAGCTTCGGCCCCAATTGCAATATTTGGAAAGCCCAATTTAAAAAGCCCATTCCGTCAATAGCCCAACCCCACCCACCCCGTTTAAGCCGGCCCGCAACCCGACGTACCTGAACCGATCGGGTTCTAGTGTTCGGTTCGATTTCAGCTACCGTTTTTAATAACCCAACTAATTCTGATTTGACCCGAACTCGACAAAAACCCACCCGAACAAACCCGTGCTCACCCCTACCTCCTTGTGGCTTTCACCTTCGGCTAGACCCTTAGCGGCCACATGTCATCACCAGCTGTTAGCAGCTGGAAACTCCCCAAATTTGCCTCTCTCTAACTTTCTGAACTTAGAGAGATGATACAGTGGCAACTTTCTTTTTTCCTGCTATGAATTTTTCTCTTGAGTTCTAGGTTTATGGGTGTTGATTTCTTGGAGGGTTCTAACCTAAAACCAATTGGCATTAGGTAGAGTATCCTCTATATTATATCAACCAAACTTGGATAGCTTAAATGAGAAATGTGGGATAAAGTCCCCTGATGAGTCATGGTTTGATGGGTTTTTTTTAAGGATGTTCATGTCAAGTCAACTGTTTGTTAAAATTACTAGGAGAAGAGGTTCTTGTTATTTTTGTGTGGGAATATTACTATTCGCTTACCGATCAAACAGAGAGCTTATCTTATGTGAAGGGCTATATATAACGTAATGTTCCAATTCGTTCATTAGCTCTTTTGAATACTGTAATTGTATGCAATAAGTTATTTCAATTGGGTGTACAAGTTGGGAGAGTAAAATGAGGAACACAATGAGAGTCAATTGGGGTTAACAAAAGAGGTTGAAAGAGCAAGTAAAAGATCGAGGACGGGTAAAAAATTTGTGCAAGATATGTCAAAGCAATGGTTTCATAGAATGCCTATGAAGATAGAAGATGGGAAGATGTGTAACTATTCCCCTCAATAAGGAAAACCAAGGATGTGGTAAATCAACATTGCAAGAGTGCATCCACAGGGAAAGACGGATTGTCGGAGCCAAAGTTAGGCTAGTGATATGATCCAATGGCAAATGGACGATGAAATTCACTCAACTAGAGCATATCCATGGATTGAGTATAGGGAAATCTCGGGTTGTTACAAATGTAATAGGGTACTTTGACGTTGTCTGAAAGGGAAGCTTGAGTTACATGACAATGCCTGTACTTTTCATTCATTTGTAGTTGAGGCAGTAGTCACGTACCATAGTGTAACATTTTCAAGAAAAGGTTGCAGAAATTTGTAAAGTCAACACTTGGAACTTGGGGAAGGAAATGCCATTGCAATGCACGATTACAAAAAACTTTCAGTAATTTCCTTGTTTTGTATAGAGCATAAAAGGGGCTGCCAGAAGATGAAAAGTACCTCTAAGTGGGGATCTGAGTCCTATTTGAATTCTAAAAATATCATGATTCTTCTTACGTGCTAAACATTTTGAGAATGACTCTGAAGTGACACCGGAAGGGCTTCTATATAAGATTAAGTTTGGACCGTGAGACATCTGTTGGTTCATGGAGAATCTCATAAGCAAAACTGGAGCTAATGCATATTGATGGTCTTGCATTCTCCTGAATTTTAGAAAACTCAAATTCAAGTACTAGATTTCGTAGAAAAAAACTAAACAGAAACCCAGCTTTATAACCCCTAAAGCTGTGGTTGTTTTGCTCAGTTCGCTCAGGATGAGTCATGGGTTTTTGTTTGAGTGTTTCTCCTCATAAGCTTTGAAAATGTCTGCATATTTAGTAAGAAAGCGTGGAGACATTGGATGGCCCTATCTCAAGCCTCTTTTCCTTCAAAATCTAACTTTTTTCACTGAATCATATCGGACAAAAGATTCAGAATGTGCCGCGCTGACAAGATTTGGTCATCGGTTTTGAGAATTTCCACAGCATCTGCCGGTGATGATCCGACGATCAAGAGTTGACTTCCTAGTTTTAGTGACATGAGGGGACCATAGGACCTGATCTTGTTCTCATTCATCAGAAATATCAAGGAGTATAGAAGTTTACAACATCGAAAATATGATAACTAAGTGCATCGGGAACTCCAATGGCATTTTTTAGCTTCTGAATGATCATTTGTGAAAGCAAGATGCAAGTTCCGTTTGATGAAAAGATGGGGAAGGCCACTCAATGGGATGAGCAAAAAACCGAAAGAAGAAAAATTACGACTAGAATGGTTGCCAACACTACCATGCATATGCTGCATTGGGAACAGAAGCAGAAGTCTTCGATTTCTCTAATTTGCAAAACAGCATTATGACAGAGCAAAACATGAAGATTATTGTTAGTAATCGACATTTAATCAACGGGTATCTGTAATCTTAACGTGGGGAGATTAATAAGTATTTAATAATGTGGAGCTCGAAATATAATCGAGATAAAGATGGGAGTGCAATTATAATTCTTTAGTGGTGTGAATTATAATTTGTGAAATAAGAATAGAATCCGGGTGGGATTATGTTTTCTTATTTACACAAGGAGCCCAGATTTATTTCTCCTCAGGTCCCTGCTCTAGCCCTATAAATATATCGTTATGTTCTCTAGGTCTGACAACAGTCATTCAAAAAATTAGAATAGAGCCTGTGAGAGAGAGAACAAAGAGATCACGTAGAAGTCCACACTTGGCTACATGATCGAGATATAAGGGAATATGGCAGAAGATCATGAGGTACTGTCGAGCAAAGCTTGCTGCATACAGTAATCGGGTCTGTCAAGTTCTAAAATAAACAAGTCAACCAGCGTTCGTGTTTACGGATGTGAGGTAAACCCTAATTCCACCTTGTAGGATTTATGTTTATTTTTGTTGTTTAATCTGTACGCATAATTACTGGGTTCTGGGATAAGTTTCCCAACAGATTAGGGGATTACCAAGATCAGATTTGCAAATTTTACGTAATAGGACACAATACATAACTTTTTTTAGGGGGATCTACCGTGTATCTTAAAAGTTTGGACCACATTACGAGTCTTCCACTTTTAGCAGACTGCAGCCTTAACACCTTGTTGGGAGATGTGTTTGTTTCCCGTGACTCGAACTTGTGCCTAATCCAGACAAGTGATAACGCTTGACATCTCACAATGTCATCACAGTCTATAGGTAATTAGGTATGTAAATGTAATATAGTTGTTTTTAGTCCGTTTTGAAAGTGCTTTAATGTGCTTAAAAGATTATAGGGCTTGGTTATAAAAATTTCAAATTATGTACATTATGTTCTAATTCCGCCAAATTAGTTTGAACTTTGAACACAAATCCAAGTACAATGTGTTCCGGGGGGTGAGATTTTGAGTCCAACAATTAGACCTGCAGACTGACTTCTAGCTTCTAAATGATTGCAATGGCAATAACCATTAGACATCTTTCAAGTTGAAATTAAGACCCCTGATGGTTTTCAACAGATCATGTAAGCAAAGGTGTGAGGGCAAACTAGATGTTCATAACTTCATATACATGGTCGCCGCCATCGTCTTCTTTGTTTGATGATGACTTTTAACAGCAGTCTTATTGGAAGATACCTTTAAAACTGTACTGGGAACGTGCAATGAAAATTTGTAAGACCGTCATAGCAATGAAAATTTGTAAGACCGTCATAGCAATGAAAATTTGTAAGACCGTCACTATGACTACATATAGTCAAGTCACCCACTGCATCTATGTAAGGATAATGTCAAATCTAGTGCACTAAGACTTCCATTTCCAGTGGCTGATTATTAATATAAAAAAAGGCCATTTTTATGTAATCTTAAAAGAGGACATATCCCATGCAAGGTTTAAAAAATCAGATGTTACGAAACGTAGCGTCCGTAACCGGTTTTGAACTTTTCGATACCCTTACAGCCCGATACACGTGAGGTGAAAAATCGCATGCGTATAGGCAGGTTCTAGTTAGGTATTAGTTCGTTTGCGATTCATGGACCGGTTAATGGCCGATAATCAACTGTTATGGGTGATTTAGGCACTTAATTGTTTTGTTTGGTAAAAATTGATTACCAAAAATTCTCGACCTTTACAATCAATTCCTGTTACATATCTTTTGATACTTCCTAACCCGTTATTTGATACCGTTCCCACGCCCTTTTGTAGCTATGCACTAATTAAAATAGTTGTTCAACTAACACGAAACTAGGGCTGTAAGAGATATGAGCTTTAGAATGTTGGTTCATTCAAGTTTTTAGCGAACTCGAGCTCGGAAATCGCCGAGCTAGAGTCGAGTTGGACTAGGCTTGAGTCGAGGTGAAGATTGTTCACAAGCCTTAACCAACCAAAGGAATAATATATCCGTGCTGCCATATAGGTCTAGAGTTTCCACATATTTTTATTATGTACATAAATAAGTCAAAAACCATACAAAGCTATTATAAGATAAACATACACAAGTTTATATTACATGTGGAAGTTATAAAGTTTCCATTATGTTCATTTATAAGTTTATACAATACTAGTTATATAAGCTTACACATATTTAGGTTTATACATGAAATGTTCATTATATACATGAATTCTAGGTTCGCGAGCCAAATCGAGCCGAATATTTTTTAGTTCATATTTGTTTCATTTTATTAAACGAGCCTAAAATTGAGACTCAGGTTCAATTTGTTTAATAGACAAATCGAACTCAAAAGAGCCTTCAACAAGTCAAACAATTCGCAAACGACACTGTTTATTTGCAGCCCTATGTATAATGATTATCACTAAACATCACACACCCCAAAAGAACAAAGCAAACACCACAAACTTGAAAACAATAAAGCACAATTCTTCTACTTTATCATAACCACAAATTCTCGTACCTAAGAGCTTTTATGTGGTATACCCTTTCATATCTACTCTCTGTCTCAAAATGAATGTCCAAAACTATGATTACATATAGTCAAGTCACCCACTGCATCTGTATAAGGATAATGTCAAATCTAGTGCACTAAGACTTCCATTTCCAGAGGCTGATTATTAATTTATAAAAAAGCCATTTTTATGTAATCTTAAAAGAGGACATATCCCATGCAAGGTTTAAAAAATCGGATGTTACTTAATGTATCATCCGTAACCGGTTTTGAGCTTTCCCATAATGTTATAGCCCGATACACTGGTGAGGTAAAAAATTGCATGCGTATAGGCCGGTTCTAATTGCGTATTAGTCCGTTTGCGATTCACGGACCGGTTAATGGCCGATAATCTATTGTTATGGGTGATTTAGGCACTTAATTGTTTTGTTTGGTAAAAATTGATTACCAAAAATTCTCGACCTTTACAATCATTTCCTGTTACATATCGTTCGATATTCCCTAACCCGTTATTTGATACCAATTCCACTAGTTAAAATAGTTGTTCAACTAACACGAAACTAGAGCTTAGTTCAAGTTTTTAGCGAACTCGAGCTCGGAAACTCAATAAAAAATTTGTCGAGCCGAGCTCGAGTCGAGTTGAACTAGGCTTGAGTCGAGGTCAAGATTGTTCACAAGCCAACCAAAGGAATAACATATCGGTGCTGCCTTAAAGGTCTAGAGTTTCCAATAATATTTTTATTATGCACATAAATAAGTTAATAACCATACAAAACGATTATAAAATAAACATACACAACTTTATATTATAGAAGTTTCCATTATGTTCATTTATAAGTTTATACAGTACAAGCTATATATTCTTACGCATACTCAGGTTTATACATGAAATGTTCATTATATACATGAATTCTAGGTTCGCGAGCCTAATCGAGCCGAATGCTTTTAGGTTCATGTTTACCTCATTTTATTAAATGAGCCTAAAATTGAGGCTGAGGTTTATAGTCTGTTTAATAAACAAATTGAACTCAAAAGAGTCTTTACCAAGTCAAACAATTCCACAAACGACACTGTTTATTTGTAGCCCTACGTATAACGATTATAGCTAAACACCACAAACCCCAAAAGAACAAAGCGAACACCACAAACCTTTATCTGGTATGCCCTTTCATAGCTACTCTCCGTCTCAAAATGGGATGTCTA
This sequence comes from Vaccinium vitis-idaea, assembly GCA_963854785.1. Lineage (NCBI taxonomy): Eukaryota > Viridiplantae > Streptophyta > Magnoliopsida > Ericales > Ericaceae > Vaccinium > Vaccinium vitis-idaea. The sequence goes on along the minus strand of OY978223.1, from coordinate 26,597,273 downwards.
AAACTGGAATTCACACTCCTCAAAAAATTATCAATTTATTGCAATGTATAATACGTTTTTAGATTTTAAAGACTTTGTTTAATAATACTAAGAAAAATTTATCAAATAAGATTCATATTGATATATAATTCGTTATAGCTTAAAAAATATAAATAATTTTTTGAGAGATGTGAATAATATTTTGCGACATCCATTTAAGAAACGGAGGGCAAGGGAGACTTTGAGGGGGAAGACTTCCGATTGAGGAGATTTCTTTCTTCACAATAGAAGACTTTTAACCATCTTCCAATTCCATAATTCACGAGGGAGACTTCATAGTTATACACATCAATCGTAATGAATAGCAACCAGCAATAATACCTCCACTACTCCCAGTCCCAAATATGTTGGACATAAAATAGCTTTTTTTTTAACAGTAAAAAAATTTATTAACCTTTGAAAAACAAGCTATAAAACTAGAAACACTATTCCCATTTAACTGACAAGTAAAACATATAAATAAAACTATATATATACTAATGTAACATGATTCCTTATTCCATTTTCATTTTCCCCTCGAGTTTCGTTTGGATTGTGTATGGTCTTCTAAATTAGCTTGTATTGTTGGGTCTTTGTTCTACTATTGACATTTCGGTTGGCCCCTTGCCGACCTTGATCTCGAGATTCGAAGGACATATGATTTGCTTGGGTACGGGTGCAAACATAGCTGGGATGCATTTGCTATGATGCCTTTTTTTTCCTTCTCTCCTTTAATCCATCCGTAACAGTCTTCATATTACTAAAAAATTCCCTTTATTGTTTGGAAAAAGAAAACAAGAAAGGGTCTGCCCATATGGCCTAATCTTTATTGCTTTGATGATCAGGCCAGGCTGATTGGTTAAACTAAGGGAAAATGGATAGTATGCATGGTAAACTCTCTCTCTCTCCCCCTGCCCGACAAAGCTTAGTGGTGGCTCCCTCTTCTTCCTGACCCCATATCTTCAAAGTTCTTCAATCCTCTCGGTTTTTTCTCCAGCACCTTTTAGTTAGTCAAGCCTACCTCAAAAGCAACCAATTACAATCATCTCTCTCTCTCTCTCTCTCTCTCTCTCTCTCTCTCTCTCTCTACATATATAAAGACACACTTATGCCTAATAGCATTACTTACAAAACTAACCCTATACTGAACTTCTTTTCACATGCACCATCACACCCTTTATAGCTGTTCAATATCCTACAAAAAAGTTGAATACAAAGTCTTCAATGGATGATGATTGTAGAAATCTCCCCTGATTTACATTAGGAGGCAATGATGGCTCTAGTTAAGGTATAACTGTCTTAGTTAGTGGTGGATTTGTTGAGGGTCCAAATTTGACTCTTAGGTAACTTCACCAACTTTCTTTTGAAAACTGGTTGTGAAAGGGGAAAAAATATATAAGAAACTGAAAAGAAAAGTAAGAACATTGAGTACTCTTACGTGTCTAACTTTCCGCAATCTCCGGTAACAGCAGTCTTGTGGAGTCACAACATATGTGTTCACTGTTTTTCTGCCTAATTATTGTTCTTGCTGCCAAAAATTTCATGGAGTTTTTACTAAGAATAGTTTCAGTCGTTTATTGCTGCATGTACATTGTTTTGGTGTCATTGTTAAGTGTTTTTTTTTTTTAATTATAAAGCCTATAACATTTACTATTTTTTACAAGAATATTACGCATACTGGTGTAAATTGTAACTTTTGTGCACAAATTTGCGGGTTTAAAATCAAAGTTTAGCGTGTGAAAGGAGTTCAAACAACTTATCATGTGACTTTTGGGCCGATCAAAATATTATACCTCGATATTTCTGTACCGTATTAATTAACTCATCAGTCACAGAGAGAGAGAGAGAGAGAGAGAGAGAGAGAGAGAGAGAGAGTCTCAAATAAAAATACAATCCCATTAATACATTAAGATTACCAATAGCAATGAAGCTGACAAATTTTCTCCATATGGGAGATTACAAAAGCTTGAACATATAAATCACTTCTTTTTTGTATAAAGAAGAAAATTCATCTGCTTCAGCACTCCAAGGTAATCACCTTATTATAATAATCAAACCACTTCCACTTCAAACTCTAATAGATTTACTAGTAGTAGTACTCCCCATCACTCAGCAATTGCTCAGTTGCAAACCCCTCCCTATAAGCTTCCTCCAACAGAAGCTGCTGAGAATGTTTTGTTACTGAGCACAAGCCTGGATAACCCTTCTAAATTTCATAAAACCATTTCTACTAATTAAAAGCCTTAAGCCAGTGTTTAAATATCTAGACTCTCGCAGAGAGATTTGCAGAGGAAAAGAAAATAACAATTATTAATTTTCACATAGCGAAAAACATTAATTTTAATTTTAATTCGAAGAAACCAACCACAAAAAGTACACATAACAGTTGCATGGGTGTGAACCACCTCATATTACTGGGATTTGTATTTTTTTTGTGGTTGGTTTCTGCGTACCAATATTGTATTTTGTTCTTTTCAACTCTGCAAATCTCTTTGAAAATCCAGATCCAAACACAACTTACCTGAACCCGACTCGGACTACTGAGCAATTTCATCTTCAGACCCAGTGATGCATTCCCTCTCATGATCATCCTCAAACCCTTCAAGAGAAGGATGAGGTATATGGTCCTTACCAAAAGACCTTATATGATCCTTGAGTGACCTCTTGTGCTTGAAATCAGAACCACAACTGCAATACCACAGCTTCCCACAATTCTTCTCATGAGTCCTCCAGTCCCCTTTCACTGCGAATGTTTTCGCACATTTTCTGCACATAAACGGCTTAGCCCCATGCTTTCTTTTGTAATGGGTTTGGAGTGTTCTGAAATCCTTCAATGGCTTTGCCCGCGGGTGGTTGATGTTGTTTTTGCAGCCTTGAGCACAGCAGTAGCAAGGTAGCCTCAGCATTGCTGCTGGTTGTGTTCCTCTGAGCGATTCCGGTCCTTTCCTGTATTCGGATCCATGTCCCCACATATGCATCTAAACAACAAAAGAAAATACATGAGAATTGCTTTTGGAGATATTGTCTATATAATCAGATTCAAAGATAGTTTGAGATAAACTATAACCGTGACCCTTGAGTGGCATGTGATCGTCTAGTAGGTAAGGTGTCAATCTAGTTCGGATATATATAATTATCCTGTTGTAATGTTGTTCTCTTGTTCTTTTAAATCTTTGTATCCGTTACAATTGATTAATAAATTTAATTTTTTTCCTGTTAAAAAAAAAGAAAAGGATTGACTACAATTGAATTTATTATACGGATTCCTGTACTAAGGTGGCTTCATTCACTGTTGACCTTTACCATACTCTTCTTTTTGTCCTTTTGTTGGAGGGATGTTAGGTGCCTTTCCAATAATATTAATGAGCCCCGCAGATTGAGGACGGACTCGAGGAATAGAAGCGTACAACTTCAAGATCAATGATGCACATTTTTTAAGTTTGTTGCTTAAAAGGAATCAGGGTACTAAATACCAGCCACTACGCAGCGCTTTTTTGTTCCTTGAAAACTTACACTTATGGCCGAGACAAGAGAGTTATTCGGGTTCCTGTACAACTCCAAATATTTTTCGCTAGTTATACTAGTTTTAAAAGTTAAGCTGAAAAAGGTTAGAAATTGGTGCCTGCAAGGTTGCAAGTCCCTTGGTTGAGAAAAAAAAAAAGAACCCAAAAATTTGTTTGTGAAAATAAACTCATAAATTCTGAGTTATCAAATTTTTTGCTGGTCAGCATGAATAATTAAATGGCGGTTATATGCGCGCACACACAATTTCATCACCCCCCCCTCCCCCCCCGAAACAAGAAAAAGCATATACATATGAAATCAATGTTTTCTTTTCTTTTGGCATACATGTATTGCTTGATATATAAGGATGAAATTTTTTTATCAATGCAAGAATTCATTGATATAATTGAGTAATTGCTATCTCGCTTAGGCTCCACGCATCATGCGTCCGCCACTAGTTACACCCTGAAATACCTGGGAGACTAAAAGTTGTAGGTGTTTAACCGGTTTCCACTACGTATAAGTTCGAGATACTGCTACACTTGATTTTTGGTACATATTGGTCGATACTTCCATTACATCTTGACCGTTAATGTTACTCAACCTCCTACCGTTTCTAGAAACATTGAAAACCGTCCATTAACAAATCGATAGAAGACTGTGATATATATTTTCAGTATGTTTTCTAATCACGAAGTTGCAATCAAGTAATGAATTTAAGGCAATAAGGGGAATTAGAAAAAGCAGAAGATAGGCAAGTTCTTGGCTACATTTTGTAAGAAAGTCTTCCACTGAAATATAGCGGTCAGCCCTGGGCCCTTTGCACAACTTAAGTGAATGAATCTGTACTCAGGTGTAAAAGAAAAGTGGTCTAAATGTGGACTTCTCTTTTATGGTGATATATTTTCCTTCTTAATTTTCAAATCACTTTTAGACTCAAAGTGTAAGACTGATAATTACGTAGAAAAATTATGAATTTGGTTTTAGCATCCAAAAAAAAAAAATTCCTTTTTCTTCATCATAATGTAAATCTTGTGGACTAAGAGCACCCGACCCTTTGTGTTTTTTACATGCTCCAAATTTTCCTTTACCTTTCTCTCTGCCTCTTTTTTAGTATTTATTTTAATGTTCTCCTTGTCCTTCAAAGAATTAACACTCGCAAGCTTGCCTGAACTCTAAATTCTTAGAGCTATTGTGATTATATTTTAGATTCTGAGTTCTTGGTTATGGTATTTAAATTAGAAAAAGAATCTGTGAAAGCATTTGGATGATGCTGAATCCGTCCCAATTTTGTTAATTATTATAATTTTCTTATATCTTCTAAGTTATAACATTCAATGTGATTTTTTGAAAATTTTGTTTAATAGGCGTAATTGTGATCTATCAAACAAGACTCATATTTCTTATTAAAAAATATTATCAATGATCAGATATAATCAAATTTTTTTCGGTTAGAGTAGAAAAAGATACAAAGAAAATTGGGACAAACGAAGAAAATAATGCAAAATAGGAGTATAATTTTTCAGCGTATGAAGCAAGAAAAAAAGAGAGAGTATGAAGCAAGAACCTACTTCACAGAAAAAATCCATTCTGTGTCTGTAAATATTGGCAAGTATATTCAGTATATGAATGTCTAAGGCTTAGGTGCCGGCCTCATAGGGATGTTAGCCTTCGAATGTGATGCCGTTTGGTGACCTTTTTCCCTTTGATTATGTATTCGTTTCATCCAAAGATAAGTAAAATTCTTCTTCGCCGTTCAAAGAAAAAAATCGAATTATGTATAGATATAAGTATGAGCAATGAAAGTCACTAACCTGCATGTTGTTGTACCGATTGAAGGTCTTGCTGCATATAACACAAGCAAACTGCATCGGCCCAACGAGGATCTGCGTCGGCGTCGGAATCCAAAACCTACTCTCTCTGTTAAAACTATGTCCATGAAATCTCTTCTCTTTCTCTTCTTCTTGTTCTTCATTCAACTTATACCCCTTCGTCGTCAAGGCATCATCCGAGTCTCCTGTATTAGGCAATCCTATGCGCAACGCCACCGTAACCTTCTCAAACTTCTCCTCTTTAATTCCAAAACTCTCCTTTCTCCCTCCATCATCTTTCTGAGTAGTCAAAGTGGGAGATGGAGGAGAAGGAGAAGGTTTGAGCCATTCAATGAAGGTTGGAGCTGTTTGAAAGCAAAAATCCATGGTTTGGACATGGTAGCTCCTTGTAGTACTCATGCTATGAGCACTTTTGATCCCTCAGTGCTATCTCCTCACATGCTTTATATTCAGGCTTTATGTGGGAAAGCTTTTCACTTAAAGATTAATTTTATAAAGTTGTTTGGTTAATTAGTTTGTCTTTTGGGAACCTTTATTTTCCCTTCTCTCATTCTTTTCCCCTCTAGACCTTTATCATGAGAGAGAGAGAGAGACTGATCAAAAAGAGAGAGAGAGAGAGAGAGAGAGAGAGAGAGAGAGAGAGAGAGAGAGAGAGAGAGAGAGATTAGTGGTGGGGTTAACGAAAATGACATGCAAAATTGAGACTCACTGTTTAAAAGAGAATCCGAGAATGTGTAGTCATAACATAGTAAGTCTTCGCATTGTTATTTTGCTTGCTCGTGATGTACTCTCACCATCTCAAAATCCATTATCTGGAAATCATCTCTTTTTTTCGTATTAAAAAAAAGTACTTCCGTGCATCAATTTTTTGCACCAATTTAATAATCACAATTAATTCTTCAAACCGGTGCAAACAAATTTAAAATTTATGCTAGTGCTTTATTTTTTTCAGAAATTAGCATGATTTTTAAAAACAAGAATTATTAGACGGAGAAAATACGTCAGTAACTATTATGGAGACCCAATGATTAGTCCGGTAGTTGTTGGGTATATGTTCCCCATAGAATTGACCAATGTTCGATCGATCCTTATAGTCAGGCCGCAAGAATGTATACAATTTCTTGAGAATTAATTCCTAAGTCCCAGCATAGATGGGTTGTCTTTGACAAGGAAAAGAGATTATTCGAAGTACATGTAAGCTGACTCAAATACCGTAACGGTCATAAGAGAGAGAGAGAGAGAGAGAGAGTAGCTATCATGGAATGTTACCCACAGGAACGTACACATTTAATTCTTGTTTTAAGTTGACGTTGTGCCAATGCTTCAAACATGGGAAGCGAAGGGAGTGGGTTAGAATCAACTTAGTAGTTGCACCAAAAAAAAAATTGCACCAAAAAAAGAATCAACTTAGTCAATACCTAAAACAAGAAAGACTGAAAAATTAATGGGAAAACAGAAAAGCATATAATATGACCTTAAAAGGCAATGCGTTCATGCATAACACATACATGTGAGTGTCTTTATTCAACAAGGTAGTATTTTATGGTAAATATTCCAACTCGTATTCAAAATAAGTGGCCAAATATCACTTTCACCAATTAATTTAATGAAACTACCATGAGGAAATTGTACCACATTACATTGTAAAATGACTACGCTGAAATTTTGCCAAATAACACTTGCACTCATAATTACATGTATTCATAATAGTGTAAGTCTAATGAGCTGAAACTGAAACTGAGAGCTAAGGGTGTGTTTGGTAACGTTTTTGTTTTCTGTTTTTTGTTTTTGTTTTCAATTTTTTTCAAAACTAAAAACAAAAATATGTAACGACCCAAATTTTCGCCCCATTTTTTTTGTTTTCAGATAAAATAAAATTTTTGATTTATTAAATTATTTTAGTCTAGATTAAGTAGACTTTATTTTTACGTTGGTACTTTACATGTATATATATGAAGTTGTAGATATCCTATCTAAAGTATTTATGTTCCTTTACCATAACCAAATATCCTAACTATCCTAACCAATTCCCCTAACTAAACTATCACACACACATCTATCACCTTTCATACCCATCCATCTTTGTTTGGCTACTTATGGGCTGCCCTTTTTCCCAGCCAATGGCCACCCAACACACCCCTAAAATCCCTTCCTCTATCCAACAAACAATACCCCCTCCCATGCACTCTATTACCTAAAGGGTTCAAGTCTACACCAAGCTCTCCTAATACGTACTCCATAACTCCCATTTTCCCTTCCCACTTTCAGCAAAGAAAAGATTGAGAGATTTTGGAAAAGAAGAGAAAAAGAGGAGAGAGATCACCACCACGTTTTCCTATTCTCGTTCATAACACGCATCCATTTTCATGGCCAATTTCCTCCTAGGTAAAGTCGTTTTTAGGCTTAAGTTTCTAAACAAAAGTTGTAGAGGGCGTCAAGTACTTCAATTTCGGTATAAGAATCACCCAAATCAGTTGAGTTTTGAGTGAGCTATAGCCATCCAAAGTTCAGTAAAATTCTTTTGGCTACATTCTCCAGACAGCTCACTGACCTTTCACAAATCTCCATTTTGTCCTCATTAAAGTAGATTTCGGGTTTAGATTCCTTCACGAAGATTGTAGATCACTTCAAGCCCTTCGTTTTAGGTTCAAGAATCACTCAAAACGGTTGAGAGATGACCACGTTATTGCGGCCCGAAGTTTCTGGTCTAGTCAAACCGAGCAGCTCACTGAACCTTTACAAATCTTCATTTTTCTCATTGTTGGAGTGCGTTTTAGGCTTAGACGTCTTCATCAACATTGTAGAGAACTTCGAGAGCTTCGTTTTAGACACAAGAATCGCTGGAAACGGACGAGGTTTGAACCCGATATCGCAGCCCAAAGATTCTGTTCGCAATGGAGTTCTTCATTGCCACTCGAAATACCACCGGACTTTACCGTCGAGCTTTTCGTCCGGACCAAAGGTAGAAAACTCTTATCCATTAACCCTAAGTATATTTAATAGCCTTAGACTTGATATTGTGGCTTGCAATGAGCCTGAACGAAATGAAATCAAAATGTAAAATGGGTCGAGAAACCCACCAAACCGAATATGGTCGTAAGGCCTAAAGATGGTTAAAGTTGATTTGTTTAACAAGTGATGATGTGTATGGTTATGTTGTTTGGCTGATTATTCATGTCCATTATGATTTGTTTTGTTGTCATAATTAAAATCTATAATATTGATGTTTGTTTCGATGTACTCTGTCGATTAAATTGTAGAATGTTATGTAATTCATTTAGACTAGCATGGAGCCGTGCTATGCACGGAGACACGAAATAAAATGATGTGTTTTTTCTTTTTTGATTAGCTAAAAAATTGTTTTCTCAAGCACAAAGTTTATTTAATTATTGGCTTATTTAGATAAAAAAAAAAAGTATAACAATTCTATTTTCTATGTGCTCCTCTTGATTCTAATTTTCCATGGTGATTGATTCTCCTATAAAATCACCTTGAAAAAAAAAATTAGGAGAAGTATAGAAGTATAAAAGTTAACCTAGATTAACATCTTTAAGCATGCAAATTATGCAGCAACTTTCATAGAATAGTTAATTGTCCGGTCTTTGCAGAAACCCCATGCAATGCATGGCATGAGAGAACTACCGTAGCGATACTTGAAAATTATTGCTATCTAAAAATTACACATACCTACATTTTAGCCATAATTTTCAAGTCTTAAGCCAAATTATTGTAGCAGAATAGCTGTGCTAATGTGCTATGCGCACATGATGATTAAAAAGAAAATGCATTAGCCATAATTCTGAAGTCTTAAGCAAATTTATTCTTGCGAAATACCCGTGCTATGTGATATACACGTGATGATTAAAGAGAAAATGCGTTAATAGTAGATTGAAGAAAAAAAAAATTCCCTTGCCAAAACATAACCTATAATTTTTTTTTATAGTGAATACAAATAGGCCGGGGAAAAGTACTTTTGCTTCTATATATGTGCATGAGAAAAACTCAGAAAATAGAAATGTGTGGAAGACTTGCAATTTGTTGAGCCTGTCATCTTCCATAACTATTGATAGTTAATTAGTCAAAACCAAAAAAAAAAATTGTGAAAAAAAAAAATTCAAGTGCACACGCTAAAAAAAAGTTATCCATGGTTTTGAATTTTACAACAAAAGTGCACACGCTAAAAAAAAAAAATTATATCTCAAAAATTCCGACTTATTAGTATAAATTGTCAAAACTTAAAAAATCATTCATCACACCCACTAAAACTCAGGAAAAGTAAAACAAATATATTTGAAACTTAACTCAACAATTAAAAGTGTCATTATGAAATTCCCAATGCCTTCGTGATTAGAAAACATACTGAAAATATATATCACAGTCTTCTATCGATTTGTTAATGGACGGTTTTCAATGTTTCTAGAAACGGTAGGAGGTTGAGTAACATTAACGGTCAAGATGTAATGGAAGTATCGACCAATATGTACCAAAAATCAAGTGTAGCAGTATCTCGAACTTATACGTAGTGGAAACCGGTTAAACACCTACAACTTTTAGTCTCCCAGGTATTTCAGGGTGTAACTAGTGGCGGACGCATGATGCGTGGAGCCTAAGCGAGATAGCAATTACTCAACTATATCAATGAATTCTTGCATTGATAAAAAAATTTCATCCTTATATATCAAGCAATACATGTATGCCAAAAGAAAAGAAAACATTGATTTCATATGTATATGCTTTTTCTTGTGTGCGCGCGCATATAACCGCCATTTAATTATTCATGCTGACCAGCAAAAAATTTGATAACTCAGAATTTATGAGTTTATTTTCACAAACAAATTTTTGGGTTCTTTTTTTTCTCAACCAAGGGACTTGCAACCTTGCAGGCACCAATTTCTAACCTTTTTCAGCTTAACTTTTAAAACTAGCGAAAAATATTTGGAATTGTACAGGAACCCGAATAACTCTCTTGTCTCCGCCATAAGTGTAAGTTTTCAAGGAACAAAAAAGCGCTGCGTAGTGGCTGGTATTTAGTACCCTGATTCCTTTTAAGCAACAAACTTAAAAAATGTGCATCATTGATCTTGAAGTTGTACGCTTCTATTCCTCGAGTCCGTCCTCAATCTGCGGGGCTCATTAATATTATTGGAAAGGCACCTAACATCCCTCCAACAAAAGGACAAAAAGAAGAGTATGGTAAAGGTCAATAGTGAATGAAGCCACCTTAGTACAGGAATCCGTATAATAAATTCAATTGTAGTCAATCCTTTTTTTTTTTTAACAGGAAAAAAATTAAATTTATTAATCAATTGTAACGGATGCAAAGATTTAAAAGAACAAGAGAACAACATTACAACAGGATAATTATATATATCCGAACTAGATTGGCACCTTACCTACTAGACGATCACATGCCACTCAAGGGTGACGGTTATAGTTTATCTCAAACTCCTAAGAATAGGCATGGTATAAAATAATTTTTTTACGAATAGGTCTGATATGTACCTTTTATTTATGTGAATATTATGCGATACACACACATACACAAATATCCCAAGTAATTTATGGTTACTTTTTTTTTTTTTTTTTTACGTTTCCTTCACACGTAAAGGCGCAAATCGTGCAGAGACTGGTCATTTTTTAAATATTAATATGTTTAATATTACTTTAAATAATGATATAGATACAAATATAGATAGAGGTAAATAAAAACAGGATTGGAAAGATATTTCACTATGTTATGAAAAATAAGAAGAAGATTTAGTTCTTCATAATTCGAAAAAGATCTATGGAATGTGATAAGATTGTGTCACATGTCTTAGTTGAAAACTTGAATCACAACCAAATGATTCTTCGCCACTTGTCACAACCACGACTCTCCTACGAAAAGTCATTCTGCAATAATATATAAGATTATAAGTTTTTTTGTCCACTTGATGGAGTTCTGGATACAATACTAAGTTTTATTGATTGCTAATTTAGTGAAAACAATAACTCAATTTTTTTAGGATGACATGTGAATTTTTTAGGAGATTAGATCAGATTTGGAGGCCAAACAAATTTTTTTTCAAATTAAAAATAGCATTGGAGGTGGTTCTGCATGCATTGAAAATAGTTTTTTTTTTTTGGAAGAAACTTGCATGTTTTGAACTCTTAAAAGATATAATGCCACAATTTGATAAAATCACTAATTTGGACATGCAACTAAGTCAGATTTACCTATTGTCATTAAATGTGTTATTAACTGGCATGGCAATCGGTGTTTTTAAGTTCCTAAATTTTTCCCCTTGGGAGAATCCGAGCTGTCCAACAAATGCAACCTATTTTAAAATGTTTTAATGCCGAACACATTCATTCGTTGGATGCATTTTTGGACGACCCAGATTTACCCGAAGGGTACCACATCAATCATACTCTATTTGCACCTAAAATCTTCTCAAATCCTCTGCATGCATATAATTTATAGTAACGATAAATAAAAACTAATGACAAACAAATCAGCTTTTATGACAATGATATTTGAAAGGTGCATTAGGTGGGAGTTATGCTTAAAGTTAAAAAGAACATTATTCTATCAATTTCTTTAAAACGTGGAAGAAGTGGTGGATTCATTTTTAAAGAAAACTTCATAACGAGAATTCTGTAATCTCTCTACCAACTTGCTCACTACTGGAAGACTCAATCATCTTCTCACGATTAGTTAATTAATTGTATTGTGTCTGCCCATTTTGTAGGATGAATTATGAATTTTTTTTTTTTTTTTGGAAAACAAATTATGAGAGGTTGATCCTATTATTCTTCATCAAAAAAAAAATATTTTTTAATGGATTGCTCATTCAATTGAAAACTTGGTTACCTAAGTGGCTCACCAGTAATAACGGTCCTTCTTATAGAAAAACATGTAATGGATTATGGAATGTAAAAAAAAAAAAAATTAAATACATCGTGTTAGATTGGCATCATTACATTAAAGCTAAACTTGACGAGAGAAATTTAATTAGTGCTACTGCTACGATACATGTAGACAAAGATATGTAGATTTTGTCAAGAGGATCATGGGCACCCTTAAGATCGAGTTCATTGGTATTAAGTCATTGATAGTTCAAACTATCTTTTGAATAGTACATGCTTCCTTGGAAATACGTACAGCCATTTCTACAAATATTTTCAGATTGTGCACTTTATATTTTGTTCTAAAAATGACACAAATTTTATTTAACACGAAAGTGCTTTATTTTTTAAACTAAGAATGCCATATTTATAAAAACCAAAAAGACCAACAATTGGGAGAAGGAGTGAGTATTTTTGTTTTTGACAATTAAATCAAACGTATATATTTTTCGCTTTTGCATTTGCATAAATCCGATGTAATTGAATTCGTCTCGTGCATATCACTGGTTTTAAACTTTTAATGTCATTTCTTCCTTTCCTTTTCTTCTACGAACACTAACAATGCATTAAAAATTAAACAATAATTTCATTGTGTTACACCCTTTCATGTTTGTCTTTGTAGAATGAAATTAATTTGACTTTTACCCATTATTTCAAGGAGTAGGAGTTAGAGTAGCTGATCGAAGATATGAGGATCACAACCATAAGGAGGACCTATGGTTCATGTCTCCGTGCATAGCACAGGTTCATGCTATATAATTAACATGGGAATTTTTTTGTTTGAGCAGGTCGGCTTCTCCATTAGGCCAGGGAGGCAAACACTCCCCAGATTTGATAAGGCCCTAAATAAGTAGGCCACAAAAAAGTAACAAAAATTGAAAGAGAAAGAACCGGTGCATATCTTTACCAACAGATTTCCTAATTTGAGGAGCACCTTTTCACTATAAATAATTTAAAAAAAAAGTCTAAACTAAAAATAAAAAAAATAAAAAAACTTCACAGTAAAAAAAAAAACTTCATATCTTTACCAATAGTGGCGGAGCCCGAAATCCCATTTAGAGGAGCACCTTTTCACGATTAAAAAAAAAACTTTACAGAAAAATATAATAAAGAAATACTAAGCACAAAAGTTCAAACATTTTCCATTAGGCACAAAAGTCTAAATATTTGTTGCTAATTTTATTTTACAATTGACCTTGACTAATTTTATTCTTTTTAAAGTTCTACGTTATTTCTTCGTTACAAATCCCATAAAAACATCTCGCTTTATGTATACCACCAAAGTATCATTCAACCATTGATCACTTATTTGGTTCAGGATTCGATTGTTAAACTTTTATTTCGAAAAACTATAAAATAAAAATAAGTTGAACGGATTCAAACATGCCACACAAAATATCAATTCGCTATTTTCTTGGTCGAAGGAGCATTTTAATTCTTGAAGGGCCTATTAATTTGGTCCGAAGCGGAAACGGGGGTGCTCCTTTTCTCTCCCTCCTTTTCTCATAAACGACGTCATTTTACTCATTTTCTTGGTAGACCTCAAAAACTTCCAAGGTCCTATTTGGAAAGTTAATTTTGGGGTTCAATTTTAGGGGATTTAGGCTATTTGGGGTAGGGTATAGTTGGTTTATGCACTTGGATTTAGGCACTTCAGGTGTAAACACTTTGGGTTTAGGGTTTAGGCATTGAGTTTAGGGTTTAGGAACTTTGGGAAATTCCATTTGGAGTTCAATTTTAGGGGATTTAGGCTCTTTGGGGTAAGGTATAGTTGGTTTAGGCACTTTGGGTTTAAGGTTTAGGCATTGTGTTTAGGGTTTAGGCACTTTTGGAAATTAACTCTCCAAACAAAGCCCTTGGAAGTTTTGGGGGTGTACCAAGAAAATGAGTAAAACGACGTCATTTAAGAGAAAAGGAGGGAGAAAAGGAACATCCCCGGATCCATTGGAAGCCCAGGACAACTTGGTTGACAATAAAGCAAATATCCAAAAATTTCAATTCCTCTATCTTTTGAATAGTGATAAAAAAATATTTAAAAAATGGCAATGGGGGATAAAAGTCCAAAGGGGCACGTGACCAGCCCAGGTCCCTAATCATGGCTTCGCCCCTGCGTGGAAGGTTATCTGAAAAGTTCAGATTATTTTCCAATGTACATCTTTCATAGAAAATACCTGTAATCGTAGCTTCAGAGGACAAAAATTTTAGAACTAAAAATAATAAAATCCTACTTAAGATCATTAATGTCACAAAAAGATTAAGTGGATTGACCAAACCATCCATGAGCATGTTTTGGTAGCAAAACTTGACTTTGTATATCTAATTAATTACTAGTTTTGCATCTAAAAAGGCTATAAAAAAAAAACTTCTGAAAAAATTACTTTTAAGAGATATTCGCTTATGTAAAACGGCCTATTTTTAGTTTTTCGCTTTAGGCCCTAAGGGGTCCTTTGGCTAAAAAAACCAGTTTGGTTTTTTCATTTGTCCTTATTCAATTTTTTTGTTTTGAATTTGTTAGTTTTACATCGATTTTTTGTGGTTTCTTGGCTTGTCTCGACGAAAGGAATCTAAAAAGTGTAAAATTATTAACCAAATTTAAAGTTTTGTGAATAAAGACAAAAAAAATCCAAAGTTTGGTTTTTTTAGCCGAAGGACCTCTTATTGTCTTGAGCCTGTCATGTGCTTGATTGAGCCAATATTATTTGCTTCCCTCGTGATTAGGGATGGGCATGGGGACGGATCGGGGCCGGAGACTACTATCTCCACCCCCAATCCCCAAACCCCTTACTCATATCTAGGGCTGTAAATGAACTGGGCCGTTCGCGAACTATTCGAGGCTCGGTTCGGTAAGAGCTCGTTCGAGTTCGATTCGTCTACTAAACGAACTGAACTTGAACCTCAATATTAGGCTCGTTCCATAAATGAGCCGAACCTGAACCTAAGTGGATTCGGCTCGGTTAGGCTCGCGAACCTAAGGTCAAAATGTAATTAATAATACTTTAGGGGTCTACATATAAATATTTTATAGTTGAGAAACTTTTATGTAATTTGTTATTCTTTTATCCCTAACTAGAGTATTCTACTACAACAGATGGGTTTTATCCCTAACTAGAGTACTCTATTTAGTTCTCAATATATTTTCTTGTGTTCTTTTTCTTTTGATTTCTTGATTATCGTAGTAGATTTGTTTATTTTTGTTTAATTTCTTGATTATTGTGGTAGATCTACATGTAATATTATTTTGAAGCATATCTCTTTCCCCTCTCTGTTTGTGTTCTAAATTGCTAACGAGCCCTACCGAGCTTGATTCGAGCCTAAATTCGGCTCGGTTCGGCTCGTTTGAGTTTAACGAGCCCTATCGAGCCGAGCCCGAGCTTTGAAATTTTTTCACGAGCCGAACTCGAGCCCACTTGTCTAGGCTCGAATCGAACCCGAGCCGAACCCGAGCCGAACTCATGCCTTAGCGAACTGATCCCGAACTTCATAGGGTTCGGCTCGATTCGGCTCGTTTACAGCCCTACTCATATCCATCCCCTATCCAATCTCCAACGGGGATTTATTTTTATCCTCCATCCCCACTCCAAACGGGGAACGGGGATCCCCACGGGGATTTCGGGGATCCAATTATTTTCCCTAGAGTAACAAGTAAATAGTTATAGAAGCCCAATTACAAATCATTTTCCCTAAAATCCAATCACTGGGCAATCCCTGGGCGTGTAAAACTTCATGTGTTTGTAGAACAACATAAAGAGTGCAGAAAAGTAGAAATTATGAAGAGTTTTTATGTATATTCATGACATTAATTAAAATTGATTAAATGCAACATGGGTTGTCTAGTGGATAGCATACATAATTGTTTCAAAGGAAAAGAGACTACAAGTCTACAACTCACTGTTGATATGCCCAGGAAACAGAATATGATAGCAGCAAATGATAAGTATTCAAAGAACAACACTGACTACCTTCAAGTAGTCTCTGAACCAACAAAAACAGTCATAGATCACCCAAAACAAGTGTCATAATTAAAATTGAACTAAATTTCAACAAGATAGCAACAACTAAGGTAGCACTAGGTAACGGCGTAACGGAAATTCCTAAATGACGTTTGCACTTCACCCCAAGAATAACTCCACGCACTCGCATTTCTATTTATCTGTGATACAAAAAAGAAGCCAATCAGCACGATAAAGAGGAAGATATCACAGAACAATAAAACCCATGTGTTTGGAGAACTTTTAGTGTAACCCCATATATTTGGAGAAAATTCAGTGAGACCCCAAAGTTTCATAATTCATTAATAGACCCCTATATTTCGGGGATTCGGGGACGGGGCAGATCGGGGACGGGGCGGGGACGGAGCGGGGAACGGATTCGGAGCGGATTCGGGGCGGGGACATGCCTATCTCCACCCCCTATCCAATCCCCAAACATTTTCAAAAAAAATCTCCATATCCTATCCAATCTCCAAACAGATCTCCATATTGCCGATCCGTTCAGATCGGGGATCGGATCGGATTCGGACGGGGCGGATGAAATGCCCAACCCTACTCGTGATGAAATTGAGGCTAGTCCGAAGTCACATAATTTATCGGTAAAATTCTTCCCGATCTCAATCCTCGCCTACTTCCCGTGAATTCTAGCAAAATATGGAATGTCTTGCGAAGAAATTTTCATGCCCCCAGCCAGTCACGCACAATATGTGACTCACTAGTCATGTCATAATTTAAATTCAGTTTTGATTTGTGAGAGTAGGGTGTAATTTCAAAGAGGAGACTAGAATGTGGAAGGCCTCTATCTTCAATGACTTGGGCCAGAAAATAAGAAGGCGGCTCTCTTGACTTGATGTCTTCCAAATCTGGTCGAAACTAAGCCCATTAATTTGAAGACCAAAGAAATTAAAGCCCATTAGTTTCAATACTTCATCATTACCCTCTAGACTACTTTAATTCTACAATTGAAGTTGAAAAACTGAATATTATACTCCACATGTTTGGTGACCACATCTGATGACAATGTTTTAGATAACACGTGTCATGTTTCTTACTAATGTAATAAGGATAACTCAAGTGGTTTTCGAAACGTAATTTATCAAATGTGGTCATCATAGCAACGCCCAAAGAAATAAGACAAAATATTAGCCATCTGGGTTTTTGACTTGGTCATCATAGCTACGCTCTAAGAAATAAGGCAAAATATAAGCCCTCTGGGTTATGACTTGATTTGGGCTCTTTCTGTTTGGCTCCTTTTATCCGACAAATATCAACCATAAAATAACAAAATTAAATCTCTTTTTTTATAGGGATATGACCCTTCATGGTTTCATGTACATAGGTATTAAAAAGAATTTATCTGTCATGTGCAACTCGCCTTACTTGTGGAGATTGATGGACATACGTTACAGAAACAAACATTTTTTTATCCATACAAGAGAACACTATAAAGAGAGGGTTCTCTTAATTTTGGTTTGGCCATTTTGCCCAATTTTACCCCTCAATTTGGTCTTTGGCCTGCTGGTTTTTCCGTAGTTATATGGGAAGGTCCTAGCCTGCCTATCTTTTTACACGTTTTGCGAATTTACCTAGGTGCCCTTTCAGACTTTTAACATATCCCTGCTATGTCTTTTATTTAAAACTTGGGTTTGTCTTTTGTGAGGCATTTGGATTGAGACACGCACAGGGCCGGCCCTATGGGCAGGCTGGGTAGGCCCGGGTCTGAGGCCCACCAAAAATAGCCCATTTTTAGGGCCCCGATTAGATACATATATATATATATATATATATATATATACGATCAGCTTCTTATCCGGGCTCCCCAATTGGAACAGTTTCCGGACTCTATCTCAGAGCCGTTGGATTTAATCCAACGGCTCACGTTTTAACGAGATTATAGTGACCTCTTTCAAGCTCAAAGGGTCAAGGGTTCAAGGAACAAAACCCCTCCCTTCTATCCTCTCTCTCATTTTACGGCCCAACTTCTGAGAGAAGAGAGAGAAGGCGATCTGGGTTGAGAGAAACACGAAGAAGAAGGAAGAAGAACAAGAAGGAAGAAGGAAGAAGGAAGAAGGAAGAAGATCACCGCGACCCACGCGACCCACGACCGCTGCACACCGCGACGACCCACGACTGCTGCACACCGCGACCCACGACCACTCTCGTTCCATTCGCCAGCGTACCCAGGTATCTCTCCTTCTCTCTCTCTCTCTCTCTCTCTCTCTCTCTCTCTCTCTCTCTCTCTCTCTCTCTCTCTCGAGTTTGATTCGCGGAAACTAGTGTTACGGTTTTCGTATATCGCTGTTCAATCTTCCAATTTTTCCGCACCCCAACTAGGGTTAGGGTTTTTGGATATTAATTTTTGATTTTCGAAAAACTAGGGTTTCATTTTTGTGCTACTGTGGGGTTCGAGATCAGTGGGTTAGATTGAGTTGACTTGCTCATTGGAAATTGTCGATGAAGACTCAAGTAAGCACAGGGTATACTTAACAATTTTGCTCTACTTCTATTGTAGTACCTGAATCAGTAACAAATTCATCAAATTCCATGGCCAAATTAGTCATTGTCCCTAATTCTCTATGGTCAAGACTCAACCCTCAAAGTGGAATTCCATGGGCAATGGCTAGGGGCTGCATTTTTTTCTTTATTTTCTTCATATTTTTCTGCTGCTTGTACTAGTTTTGCTGCTGTATCTTGCTGGTCTAGTTTTGGAGAATGATGAACTTTTGTTGCCTCTGTAGTGCTATTTAATGAACAAGTCAAAGCTTCTATTGTCTTATACAGCAAAGAATGAAGTATGAGTAATGCTTGTATTAAGAGGAACATTGTAGCATTGGTCCTTGTATTAAGAGTTTGCTTGTATTACTTGTGTTTTTTTGGAATCTATATCTATTTTATGGTCTATTTGGTGTTGTCGAAATAATGTTGTCTTTCGTAATGCTCAGGTGGATGCTATACAGGTTTGGAGGGATGCCCAGTATACCTATCAGACGATTTGCAGAAAATGAGATAATGTTGTCTTTCGTAATGCTCAATGGCAATATCACCAAAGCATGAGAAAATCTGAAAATGAACGAGCTTGGCTAAAAGATCTTTTCTTGTTTGTGTGAGTGTCTGAGTCATTTGTCACTTTATATTGCTAAAGCTTCTTCTTTTTTTCAATTTTTTCTTCAGCATTAACCATTGCATTGATGCCGAGAATGACGACGACGACAAGGAAGAAGAAAGTGAGGAAGAAGATGAGGACGACACGAGCGTACAACCTTCATCCAAAAAGCCGCTGGACTTTTTCCTTCTTTTTGCTTGTACATAGACAAGATTGGATGCTGGATATAATAACTCTTGACTCGTTCATATGCTTGTAAACTTCAACTCACGTGTTGATCGAAAATAGTGGATGCCATAGTTTGCCTGTTTTGTATGGGACAGACTACATGTGTATTCAAGTATCTAAGTCTAAGAAATCTCCTCCAATTAATTACTGTGTTCTGTATGGGATGTTTATTTCAGTCACGAGAATTTTTTTTCTGAACCGAAGCACTTTGTGTCTGTGTCCGTGTCCCCCATGGTGCTTGTACATAGAAAATGGAATTTGCAGGAGAAAATCTGGCAGCGAATTACTGCACTAGTTTTCTTCTCTGGCATATGGCAAAGTATAGTAGCAAAAGTGACCAACTAAGGTAGCCATTCAACTACTTCTTTTTTTGGCAATGGCAATATCACCAAAGCATGAGAAAATCTGAAAATGAACGAGAGAGACTTTTGACTTCCCACTTGTTTGCCATATGAAAACCATAACCTGGCAGCGAATAGCCTGACTATCAAACCGCACGACACGCACAACATTTTTTCATTGAAGTTATCCAAGGGCAGAGAAATAAATTCAACCACAACAAAGGCAATAAGAAAAGACCCTCAGCTCCTAAAGTAATGCCACTACACATCCAATTCAAGCACATTCAAGTTTCAAGTTTCGAAAGATAAAAGACAACCAAACATAGTTACATTTATCCGCTAGAAAGTGTATACAGAGATCATGGCAAATACTTGCCATTTCCAACACCCAAAAATTGATACCGAACAATTGAAAAAATAAACGTCGACTGGATTTAGAGGGACATTTCCTGACGCCCATCCACTTGATATCCGTCCACTTCTGCAAGGCCACTGGTTCTGGAAGTCATGGGATCAAATCGCAGGGTCTTTGGTATCCGTCCACTTCTGCAAGGCCAATTTTTGGCTGCATCAATCTGCAATAACTCTGCCAAAAGAAAGAGAGATTCAGAAATGCAAATGAAACTGAATGCACATAGGAATACCCATTTCTTGAAACGAAATCAAGCATGAGAATCACTGCCCATGGGAGCATCAATCAACTAAGTATTTTCACAGTAATGGATATTATGGTTTCTAAATTCTAACAGTGCAATTTTTTTGAAAAAAATAAATAAATAAATGGCTGAAAGAAAATTTATAATGTTAAGATTTCTTGCACTTGACCCATGAGTTTGAAGGGAACATCCTCAATGAACAGTATGATTATTTAATTTTTCGCACTTTACCCATGAGTTTGGTACCAATCATTCATTCATTCATCCCCACCCCAAACACACAGAAGATAATACAAGTAGATCGAACCATAACCCTAGTTTCTGTGTTTGAAGGACCGTAACCCTAGTTTCTGTGAGACATCGAATCACACATCAAAGAGAAAGATCGAGAGAAACAGAAGGAGAGATACCATTTTTGCAGCGATCGTGGGTCGTGGGTCGTGGGTTGTGCTGCAGGAGTCAAACAGCTTCTTCTTCATAGTCTTCCTGTTTTCTTCACGAAAATCTTTGTCTATGGTTCGATTTCTTCTTCCTTCCTTCTTCTCTTTCTTCTTCTTCAGATGGAACAAACCCTTGTTTCTCTCTCTTCTCTCAGATCTGGATATCGTCAAATGAAGGGGTGAATAGAATTTGGGGGTTTTGTTTGTTGACCCTTGACCTTTTCACCCTTTCACCCATTCGTACAGACCAAGGGGTCATTTTAAACTCCATCTGAGCCTGGGCCGTTGGATTTAATCCAACGGCTGAAACGTGAGGAGCGGAAATTTGCCCATTTGCGGGAGTCCGCATAAGAAGCGGATTGTATATATATATATATATATATATATATAGGATAAACTTCCAATAAAGGTCCCTTATGGGAAAATTCCATGCGGACCTAGGCTTTTTTTGTGTTTCCGAACCAAATTTTGACGATCCGAACCGTTCAATGTTTTTAAAATGCATTTTTAAGGGCCCCCGCGAGGATTCGCCCAAAAAAAATATCCGGAAGGGCTTCATCCGATCGGTTTTTGCTAAAAACGCTATAAAAATGCATTTTAAAAACATTGAACGGTTCGGATCGTTGAAATTTGGCTTGGAAATGTGAGGTCCGCATGGTAACTTCAATAAGGGTCCCTTATTGGAAGGGCTTCCTATATATATATATATATACGGAAATCTTCTTATCCACACTCCCGGAAATAAGAAAAAAATGGGTTTTTTTTTTGTGTTGCAAATTATTTTTGGAAAATCCGATCCGTCCAATGTGTTCAGAAGGTGTTTTCAAGGGTCCATTCGGGAAATCTTCAAAAAAAAATACCGGGAAGGGCTTGATCCAAGCAGTTTTCGTAAAAAATGTAAATATATATTTTTTGCGAAAACTGCTTGGATCAAGCCCTTCCTGGTATTTGTTTTTGAAGATTTTCTGCGAGGACCCTTGAAAACACCTTCTGAACATATTGGACGGATCGGATCGTCAAAAAAATGTTTGGATCATGAGGTCCGGAAATTAAAAGTCCGGATGTGAAGCAAACCCTATATATATATATATATATATAAAGTCATTTTCTTATCCGGACCTCCCGGATATAAGAAAAAATTGATTTCTTTTGTGTTGCAAATTGTTTTGGTAAAATCCGAGCCGTCCAATGTGTTTAGAAGGTTTTTTACAGTTTTTGCGAAAAAATGCTTGGATCAAGCACTTCCCGGTATTTTTTTTTGAAGATTTCCCGCGTGGACCCTTGAAAACACCTTCTGAACACATTGGACGGCTCGGATCGTCAAAAAAAAGCTCGGAACATGGAGTCGCGGAGTCCCGGATCCCGGAGGAGAAGGGGACTCCATATATATATATGTTCATAACAAGTAATAAATATATAATGTTGCGCTACAAGAAATAGGGAAGCATTTGGCATAGTGTAAAGGTTTGTGTGTTTCCTAGTAAATGCTAGGGTTCAATTCCCATGAGCCTTTCTTTTACTTTTTTTACCTTCTCTTCCCTTTTCTTTTTTTCTTACTATAGTCAGTTTCTACCTTCTTTTCCTTTTTTTCCCCCCTCCACTACATCCTTATCATTTGTTGACTTTTGAAAGAAAAAAAATTACCGGTGTAGTAATTAGAGAAAAAATAAATAAAACACTTTGTGCGTATTCATAAAAGGTTCGCATTGCCCATTTCAATTGATTTTCTAATTCTTGCAATAAGAATAGACAATTATGACCGAAAACTATTTTTTATTAACACGAAGACACGAATTACAAAAAAGACAAAATATGGAACACGGTATATATCATTTGAAATAAATATTGGTTCCTTAATTTTTTTCTCTAGAAAAATATAGGGCGCTGATTTACATTATCGTCTGGGGCCACGAAAAATCTCAGGGCCGGGCCTGGACACGCATCTCCTTCTTCACTCTGCGTAACCACCCCTCTGCGTCTCTCTCTCTCTTTCTCTCTCTCTCTCTCTCTCTCTCTCTCTCTCTCTCTCTCTCTCTCTCTCTCTCTCTCTCTCTCTCTCTCTCTCTCTCTCTGTGCTTTCGTAATGGCTTTCTTCATTCTTCCCACCTAAACTTCACAGATCTGAAGTGGTTAGAGAGCTGGTGGTGGAACGAGGACTTCAGTCGTTTGCAATTTTTTGGAGGGTTATGGCCAGGTGTGTAAATGCCTCTCTCTCTCTCTCTCTCTCTCTCTCTCTCTCTCTCCCACTTATGTAATGGCTTTCCCCCTGCTCCCCACCTAAAATAGGGTTTCCTCGACAGATCTACAGTGGTTATAGAGTTCGGGGTTAGGCGAAGTCTTCTATCGTTTACGATTTTTTGGATGGTTCTGGCCAGGTGCGTGGTTAGGGCTATGTGTTTCTTGCCTTTGATTCATGTGGTTCTTACTCTAATGGATTACTTTACCTGAATTGGGATGCGTGTGCATCGTTGAGTGTGAATTTTTGCGTTTAAATTCTTGTGATTTCTTTTGCGTTTTTGCTTTATGATTCATTATAGATTTTGGGGGCTTCGTATTGTCTTTTGGGATCAGTATTGTTTTCCCCATTTGTTAGCCCTCCATAAATAGACTGTAGACACCCCAATTTGGCTCTGCAAGCAGCTAAGCTCCCCACATGGGGATGTCCCGATGATTAGACATATTTCCTTGTCTGCTAGGATTGTGTCGCATAAGGTCTTTGTTTTCTGCGTTGAAGACAGAGTCTGGATGAGAACTTGGCCAAAGTACCAAATCTCCAAAAAGTCTTGGGCCAGCTCCCAACACTCATGTCTAACCGTAGCCAGACCAAGCCTTCAAAAGAAACCGACTGGTATTTCTGAATATCGGCTACCAAACCAGATACTGGCCGACATTCTCACATTCATCACCCGATGAACCGCCCAGGTCCAAACGATTGACTCTTGGTCAGACCATCGGCCAACATTCTAAACGCCGGCCGACATTTTACCTCCTACGGAATCTTCTAGAATTACAGATGCAGAGAAAACTTTCCATCTCGATCATACGCGGTTGGTAGCGATTAGGGTTTTTGCTGTAGTCCGTAGCCAAAAGATTTGGTTGGGATTTTGCCAAGATTTCGTCCCAGGCGATTTTGTTTCCATCTCGGGTCCATACCTTGAGCCTATAAATTGAGCCATCCGGTGTAGTTTTAACAGACGATGAAATACACAGAAAATAGACCGAAATGCTCGCAATACATATATCGATCGAAGCCTTGCCAAAATACTTTGACAACTTTCGAAGTACAACTCCCGAAGCCCGAAACTCCACCAAACAGCTTCCAAATCTAAGTTCTCATTCTGTTTCAGTCCGAAAGACAAAACTAAGCATCATGCGCATCAATCTGCTCCAGTAGAAATGTCATAACTACGAACAGGCTCTGAGAGACACAAGGTCATAACAAGAGCAGTTGGCCAGCGGCGGTTAGCCTATTTTTGATCTTCGTAGCACCTTCGCGCACACATCACAGTTTGTTATTTTCTGGTGTACGTCGAGGAAACACGGTCGACATAACAAATGTTAGTCGTGATTTGTTGTATATCGGTCGATGTTTCAAGACTACGATATTCAGCCGCCAATTGGTTCAACAGCAGAACCTTCTGGTTTGTATTTTATTATTTCTATATATGTGTTTACTGCTTTCGTCACCCATAATTGCTAAACCATCTGTAGCGGCCGGGGGATTAAGGGGGTCTCCACACCCTCGGCGGTGTCACCCCGAGGGGACAAGGGTCCAAAGGGGTTCCCGCCTGATCAACACGGGACTCCGGGGGAGGCTTCCCCCCGGAGGTAACAGGTCCGGCCAGACTCTCACCTCGGGAGACCGCACCGAGAGCATCCGGAGACGCCTTCGTAGTACTGTTCCCGAGGGTACCCGGACCAAGTATATTGGCCTCGGTACCGGGGCGGGTCGCGTCAGGTGGCAGGGGGGGCTTGATCGAGGCACCTCCTGACAGTCTGAGTGGCACATTAATGAGTTTGACTACTTCACGTGCACCTCATCATGGCAAGCCACCAACCCTACAGACCTACGCCTGCAGGGGGGGTGGGGGATCTGACTGATAGGGACATTAAGGGCACGTGACGCCTCTGAGAGCACAGCGGCCGAGGCGCCGCTAGGGGGGCATGCGTCGTTCAGTGCATTTAATGCGATGTCAAGAGTGGGGCGCGTGAGGCCCCCGAAGGGCGTGCCGAACACGCGCTCCCTCACCTATAAATATGACTCTCACCCCCTTCATACAGTGGTCGGTCTCCTCTCCTAAAGACTCTCTCTCTCTACATTTAGCTCTAAAACTGCACTCTCTCTCTAAGTTCTCCAATATACTTCTCCCTCCGTTGCTGACTTAGCCATCGGAGTACCTTCCCGGACCACCACCGTCCGGGCTTGGTACTGACGTGGTTGTTTCTCTTGTGCAGGTACCGTTCCGGCGTACCCCAGCTTCTCCGGCGCCCCTCTCCGATAAGTCCCTAGGGACCAGGTGACGTTCAACCCAGCTCCTCCCCCCTCAGCGCAGTTCCGAACGAGCAAAGAGGCCAGTCCGGTGAAGAATTCCCCCACAATTGGCGACTCTGCTGGGGACTGAGTTTATCTCTCCCAGGCTCTCTTTTCTATTAAGTGGTGGTTCTTCATTTCCGTTCAGGACTTCCTTCACGCCTTTTCCAAAGCTACCAAGAGATGGCTAACCTCACCCTCGGCAGGGGTGCGTTTGACGCCACCGGAGAGTACATCGAAAGCGCGGGCCGCGGCAGATACCACCAGGTCAGGGGCGACTTGGGACTCACCCTCTCCCCGGTCCTCAACAGGGATGGGACCGTTACGGTGGTGTCCAGTGCCGCCGGCCCCAGTGACGCACGCACAGCGAGCGTCCTGTTCAGCATGAACGGCGACGTTGTCTCCCTTGACAACCTCACTACCCCCGCTCGGAAAGAGGCGTTGCCTCCGCCTCCACCCCTCAGCGTGGAGGCCGAGGTGGCCTTGTTGAGAAAGGGAGGTACTTGCTATGAAGCAAGCCAGAAGCCAGCCTACGACTTCGAAGTCCGGGGGTCGAAAGAAGGCCAGGAGACCCCCGCCGAGCACGAGAAGCGAGGGGGCAAGAGTCCCGGTGTTCAAACGCCTCGGCCCAATCATTGAAGTTGATAGACGGGGTACTGCCTTCGTTATCCCCGAGGAGCGTGCCCCGTCCCAGAACCAGCAGACCGTGGGGTCGAGGGAGCAGTCGGGGCGAACTGAGTACCAGGAGGACAGCGCCACTGCCTCAAGCGCTAGGGCTCCGACCGGTCGCAGGGACGCGGATCACACTCGGCCGACGCTGAGGGACCTTCATAAAGGCAAGGACCCTGAGGGAGGTCCAATCGAACGCCGAGAGCACGGCGGAGGAAACCCGTCGGCTATCCGAGGGAATTACCAACACCAGAGCTCATCGATTGATCGAGCAGGCACCGGCCATCCTAGTCGGTCGGTGGATCGACGGGGTGCTCGGGAGGATATCCCCGAGGATAACCGACGGAGTCGTCATGACAGGACTGGCGCCCCGGGTACCACCTCGTCGGGAAGGGGAGGCAACGACAGGGACCAGGGCCTCAACCCAGGCGAGAAGTATGAGCTTCGCCACCAGGGAGGCAGCATAGTGCTAGTCAACACTCGGACGGGTGACCAGAAGGTCTACCACCCCGAGGACGAGGCAAGGCATCCCGGCGGGAGAGAAGACACTCACCCCGCCAGGAGGCCCCATGCGAAGAGACGATCAACCGAGCGGAGTCATGTGCACAATGACGTAGAGGTTCGACCTCGGCACACCGCCCCTCCCAAGAGAGCTTGCGGGGCGCACCAGGCGATCGACCACAGCCGCCACAATCCCGGCCAATCTGATTCCCGGCTGGAAAAGGCGAAGCGGTCGCCCTTCGCGGCCGAGGTCGCCGATGTAATCCCCCCCAGGGGATTCAAGATCCCGAAGTTCGACAAGTACGAGCCGACCACGGATGCCATTACGCACATACAACAGTACCGATTGGTCTCCGAGCTTTATGGACATAGTGATGCCCTTATGTGCAAAACCTTTTCCATGAGTCTGGGGCCCACTGCCCTCCTGTGGTACGGCCAGCTCGCTCCGGGGTCAGTTTTTGACTTTGACGAGCTCGAGCGCGCGTTCACGTCTCGGTTTGTGACGAGCAACACACAGCCGAAGACGCTCGACGCGCTAGTGAACATGACGAGGGGGTCAGACGAAACCCTGAAGGAGTACATCGCCCGCTACTGGGAGGTGTACAGCCTAGTTGAAAACTGCGACCAGAAGGTGGCGGCCACCTCTTTTAAGAATGGCCTGGCGGACTCCTCAGATCTCTTCAAAGATCTCATGGTGCACCCCCCGAAGGATATGACCGAGCTCATGCGTACCGTGGACAGGTACCGGGAGTTGGAAGAGTTCCTTGTGAATAAGGCCTCGAGGGGGGGTACCAGCAAAAACTCCCCGAAGGAGGGTAAAAAGCAGGTTAATGATGTCAAGAAGGGCGGGAGACACGAGCCGGCTGGTGGGGGCGGTAGCAGGGGCTACCGGGACAACTCCGGCCTGGACAACAGTGGCCGCGGAAATGACAGCGGGGGGGGGGATGGGAAAGGCCCCCCAGGAACGACAACGATTACGTGGCCGAGACAACCGTCTTCACCCTCCCAATCTACAGACTGCTCACAGAGATTGGGCGGTTAAGGTGGTTTCTCTGGCCCGAGGACAAGATGGGGTCGGACCCGACCCAGAGGGGAAGGTGCACCTACCACAACGAGCCGGGGCACTACACGACCAGTTGCCGACCGTTCAAGGCACATCTAGAGCGGTTGGTTACTGAGGGACGGTTGGAGCAATGGATCGATCGCGCGAGGACGCCTCTTCCCGCTCGGGGTCCTCCCTCGCTTCCCCCTCCTCCCCAAGGGCAGCCGCCCCCGCAGGGGGGGCCGAGGGGACGGGGTGGGGTCGTCGTGACGATACACGGCCCGGTCAGCAAGGACTTGGCGGAGGCAATGCACCAAGAGTTGGTGCAGATAGAACAAGGAATGCAGGTGCTCTCGGTGGGGCAACCCCCGAAGCGAAAGTATCAGGAGCCAGAGGACCCCCACACGATCTCTTTCACCGAGCGGGATCTGGAAGGATTGCAGCTCCCACACGAGGACGCCCTCGTGGTTGAGGTCGGCATCGACGACACGGACGTCCGAAGAATACTGATCGACCAGGGGAGCTCCGCGGACGTCCTTTACTACTCAGCGTTCAAAGCTATGGGACGGACGCGTAGCTAGCTGACCCCTGCGGATACCCCGCTGGTGGGATTCGCGGGACACCCTGTGTACCCCCTCGGTAGCATCACCCTCCCGGTCGTGGCGGGGTCGATGCGTCTGGAGATCAACTTCATGGTAGTGGACTCCCCGAGCCCCTACAACGCAATCCTTGGGCGGGGGTGGCTCCACGCCATGAGGGCGATCGCCTCCACCCTCCATCAGTGCGTCCGCTTCGTCGGCGCGTCCGGGAAGCAGGAGACTGTCTGGGGAAACCAGATGGCTTCCAGGAAGTGCTTTGTAAACGCCGTCCGTGTGAAGGACCGAAAGGAGAGCCGTATGCCGAGGCAAGTCCAGTGGGTCGAGATGCCAGAGTCCACCCCTGTCCTCGACGACGTTGGCTCCGCGGCCGAGGAGAAGGCCGTGGAGGACCTCCTCAAAGTGCCAATCAACGAGGATGGCAGCAGGTACTTCCTGGTGGGCTCCGAGCTCTCCAACCCCGAGCGCAACGACCTGGTTCACTTCCTCAAGGACAACGTTGAGGTTTTTGCGTGGACTCCCTACGAAATGCCAGGCGTGAGCCCGGGTTTCATCACGCATAAACTCAACGTTGACACGGCTAGGAGACCGGTTATACAACGGCCAAGGCGATC
The DNA here is from genome assembly GCA_963854785.1 of Vaccinium vitis-idaea. Lineage (NCBI taxonomy): Eukaryota > Viridiplantae > Streptophyta > Magnoliopsida > Ericales > Ericaceae > Vaccinium > Vaccinium vitis-idaea. The sequence continues at coordinate 26,568,321 of OY978223.1, read as the reverse complement.
CTCGGCGGTCCACTCGGACGCCGTGGTAGAAGAGGTCCAAAAGCTCATAGAGGCCGAGGCCATCCGGGAGGTACGATACCCTACCTGGCTGGCCAACACCGTGGTGGTGAAGAAGAAGACCGGCAAGTGGCGGGTATGTGTCGACTACACCAACCTCAACGCCGCCTGTCCGAAGGATTGCTTCCCTCTCCCTCGGATAGACCAATTGGTCGACGCCACCGCCGGGCACGCCAGGTTGAGCTTTATGGATGCGTACTGAGGGTACCACCAGATTGCCATGAACGAAGGGGACGTGGAGAAGACGGCCTTCATCACGCCGAGGGGTACTTATTGCTACCAGGTAATGCCCTTTGGCCTGAAGAACGTCGGCGCCACCTATCAGAGGATGGTCTCCAAGATGTTCCAGAGGGAGCTCGGGGACATCATGGAGGCATACATCGATGATATGGTAATAAAGAGCAAACAAGCGGAGGACCACCTGAGTCACCTCGGCAAAGTCTTCGCCATACTCAGGACGCACAAGTTGCGGCTCAACGCCGAGAAGTGTGCCTTCGGTGTAGGCTCGGGGAAATTCCTCGGGTACCTTGTCACTCGGCGGGGGATCGAGGCGGATCCCAACCAGATCACCGCCATTCAGAGGCTCCGAGCCCCGACGACCATCAGAGAAGTCCAGCGACTCACCGGGATGGCAGCGGCCCTCAACCGCTTTATAAGCAAGTCCTCGGATGCCTGCCGCCCGTTCTTCGAGTCCATCAAAACCAGCAAGCGAGCGTTCCTTTGGAACCCTGAGTGCGATAGGGCCCTCGCCGAGCTGAAGGGATACATGTCCAGGGCCCCCCTTCTGGTTACACCGGCGGAGGAGGAAGACCTCCACCTGTACCTGGCGGTGTCGGAGCATGCGATAAGCTCGGCGCTTGTTCGGCGGGAGGGGCCAGATCAGCAGCCCATTTACTACTCCAACAAGACTATGCTCCCGGCCGAGACGAGATATCTGTCGCTGGAGAAGTTGGCACTTGCCCTCGTTACGGCGAAGCGCAAGCTTCTACCCTACTTCCAGTGCCACACGATCATCGTTGTCACCGAGTACCCTCTCAGAGCCGTGCTCCGGAAGGCAGACCTCTCGGACAGAATTTGCAAGTGGTCCATGGAATTGGCTAACTTCGATATCCGCTATGAGCCTCGGACTGCCATCAAGGGGCAAGCTCTGGCAGACTTCGTGGCCGAGCTCACCCCGAGATTGGAAGCCGAGGCACAGGAGCGGGAGAGGGCCGCAGACGACCCCGCCCCTGTGCAGCCGGGAGTCGCCCTGAGGAGATCTCCCCCGAGGTCGGCCACGATTTACGCCGGCGAATCCTGGCGCATGCATGTCGACGGTGCCTCCAACAGCCGGGGGGCGGGGGCTGGCATAGTCCCCGTGTCCCCCGAAGGCACCCTCCACGAATGGGCTATGAGCATCGGTTTCCCGGCCACCAACAACGAAGCGGAGTACGAGGCTCTCATCGCAGGGCTACACCTCGCCTTGGACCTCGGCATAGAAGAGCTGCAGGTCTTCAGCGATTCCATGTTGGTAGTGAACCAGCACAACAGCAATTACGGCTCCGGCGACAGCCGAATGCTGAGGTATCTCAGCCATGTGTTGAAATTACAGGAAGGCTTCAAGAAGGTGGATTTTCGGCATATCGGCCGAGTAAGCAACGCTCACGCTGATGCCCTCGCTGCCCTCGGCTCGGCATGCTCTGAGGTCGGGGGCTCCCGAACTGTAATCCTTGGCGACATTCCAGCCCCAAGCTTCGAGCCCGGGCAGGGAGACGTCGTATGTGTCGCCCCCTTGGGTCCTAGCTGGATGGACCCCCTTGTCGCCTACCTTCGGGACGAGCGGCTCCCCGAGGACAAAAAAGCGGCACACCGGCTTCGGTGCCAGGCGGCCTCGTACTTCCTCTCCTCGACCGGCCGACTCTACAGGCGCACCTATATGGGTCCAGACCTGCGCGTGCTCCACGAGGAGGAAGTGCCCCGGGTCCTCCACGAGCTTCACGAGGGAAGCAGCGGCTGCCACTCGGGAGGACGGTCTTTGGCCGAGCGTGCTGTATCCCAGGGGTACTGGTGGCCCAAAATGAGGATCGCTACCAAAGACTATGTGAGGGACTGCGGGTCCTGCCAGAGGCACTCTCCCCTCCTCCATCAACCCACCCTTTCCCTTAACCCAGTTACTAGCCCGTGGCCTTTTGCTCAATGGGGGCTTGATATCGTCGGCGTACTCCCTACCGCCCCCGGAGGGTTCAAGCACCTCATCACCGCCACGGACTACTTTACAAAATGGGTCGAGGCGGAACCCCTCATTCATATCACTGCCACTGAGGTGGAGCACTTCATCTGGAAAAACATCATTTCCAGATTTGGCGTGCCTTACGCTATCATCTCGGACAACGGTACCCAATTTGTGGCCGAGGCCATAAAAACGCTATGCAAAAAGAAGAACATCCGAGTCTATAACTCGACGGTGGCGTACCCTCAGGGAAACGGACAGGCCGAGGCCTCCAACAAGTCCATCTCGGCCGGCCTTAAGAAGCGGCTGACCAACAAACGAGGAAAATGGGTCGAGGAGCTCCCCAAGGTCCTCTGGGGCTATCGCACCACCCCGCGGCGGGGTACTGGCCGAACGCCCTTCTCAATGGCTTATGGGATGGAGGCGGTCCTTCCCCTCGCTGCAACGGCTCCGACCGAGCGCACCGAGGCATTCCACCCGGCCACTAACGACGAACACATCTCGTCCGAGCTCAATCACGTCGAGGACCTCCGAGACGATGCAAATATCAGGTACGCCGCCTACCAACAGGAGGTCGCCCGGGGCTACAACAAGAACGTCAGACTGCGCCCCTTCAATGTTGACGACCTCGTCCTTCGTGAGGTGGTCCAAAAGAAAAACAAGAGGAAATTTATGCCTAACTGGGAGGGTCCGTACAAAATCACGGCCAAGGCCGGCTATGGGGCTTATAAACTTGCCGAGATGGACGGCACGGTTGTGGGCAACCCTTGGAACGCCTCCAAGCTTAGGAAGTTTTATGGGTAGCCCAACTGTCTTTCCATGATCGCTACCCGCCCTCGGTGATCCTTTGTAAACCGAGCGGGCCAAATATTGAATGAACAACTGTGTTTTCTCTCTTTAAATTCTCTCATGGTCGTTTGTTCTTTGCCTTGTGCTCAAAGGCACCATGATACCACCCACGTTCGGTGGAATACTGTTTTGCTCGGTAAACGCCCGTCCTCGATTGAGCGAACGGAAGACCAATGTTGCTCGGCGTAAAGCCACCTCGGCATAGGTCCGAAATCGGGGGCTATCGAAGCGATTCCCCACCTAAGCCGAGAATTTTCCGACCGTACTCGATTGAGCTCACGTGTTTGGCCCCAGAACGCCCGTCCTCGGTCGAGCGAACGGATGATACGCCCGTCCTCGTACGAGCGAACGGAAGACCGTTTGGTCTCGGAATCTGCCTACTGCAAAGCCTTGGGCAGAACTACCAGGTTTTGCCATCATCGAACTCCCCCAGCCAATACGGGCCCGGGGACGTACTCTGGTTAGTGTTCGGCTTATGGCCTCCTCGGCTTAGGTACGAAATCGGGGGCTATCGAAGCAATTCCCCACCTAAGCCGAGATTTCTTCAAACGTGCTCGGCCGAGCTCACGTGTTCGACCTCCGAAGATTCGTCCGTCCTCGGCGCAACTACTTCGGCAAGAAGCAACGTGCTTTGCTTACTCCCGAAGAGGGGCTATGTACTACGGGCTCGGCCTAGCGCCTAGGCTTGGTTCATACTATCTACTCTAAGTTGGAAAAATTTTACAAAAAACAAATCGCATAAAACAGAAAGCAAACATCCATTCACATCAAAACAGTGGGGGCTCGGCGATGGTGTATCGTTCTGTGCCGGCCCCCGGAGTGCCTGTGTTAAACTTACAAAAATACGAGATCTGGCTGGGTGCCCTAACAGTTCGGCGCCAGTCTTAACAGTTAATGAAATTGAAATACAAAAAGAAGTAGAGGAAGATCTAGACGGCTGGGGCCTCGGATTGGGTGTCCTCGGCGGGGTGGTCTTGGTCATCGTCCCCACCCTCCTCGGCATCCTCCTCAAGATCGTCCAAGGGCATCTCCGGGATCTGGGGCTCGGGAACCGGCGGTATCACCCTGGCCTCGGCATCGGGAGGAGCGCTGCAGGCGTCCACCCCTCGAATATATGCCGAGGGGAAGCAGTCGACGTGGCCAAGATAGTACCCCTTCCTGAACGCCGCCACCTCGATTTCCTCCGACTCCTTCAGGTACTGCCTCCCGGCCTCCCTCTCCCCCCTCCTGAAGCCGTTCTCGTCCGCCGCGGTCAGCATCTCCTGCTGCTCGGTCTGGAGATCTCGCAGCTGAGCCTCCAGAGCCTTAGCCCTTTCGTTGGCCTCTTTGAATTTGTCCTCGGCGGACTTGGCCCTCTCTTCTGCCCTCCTGGCGTCGGCTTCAGCAGCACCCGCCCTGTCCTCGGCGGACTTGATCTTCCCCTCGACGCCTTGTTTTTCAAGGCTGAGATCTGACAGCTTCTTGCCGAGGCCATCGATCTCAGCCTTCATCTGCTCGGCGGCCTTCCTCTCCTCCTTCAGCTTTGCCTTGGCAGCCCTAGAGGCGTTGGCCAATGCCACCGCCTTCTTGTGCACGGCAGTGGAGGCCTGGCTCGCCTGGAAAAAGTGAGGGAAAATCATAAGCGTCAAGGCCTCGGAAATAAAGGTAAACTTGGATTAAACGAAACTGTCCTTACCTTGACCAGACAGCTGTGGAGCTCCACGAAGTTGTCGTCCAGGGAGAGAGCGTCCACGGCGGACATGTCGGCGGGGAGGGCCAGTCCCTTCAGCAACACGTTGGCCACGTCCGGGTTCGCTCGAACGCTGTCCGCCGTCGTCAGCCTCACCCCTCCTCGGCCGACGTAGATCGGAGACCACTCCTCGGCAGCGCCGACATCTGACCCACCCCCCTCCTCGGGGTAGGCATTGATCACCGTGCGGCCAGATCCTCGGGGCTGCAGCTGACCCTCGGGCGTATGTGCCGTGGAGGTATCAGCGACGTTGGCGGGCACCCCATGCCCGGGGATCCCCGGAACCTCCTCGACGCTCCTCGGAGGGGAGGGAGGAGCGGAAGACTCGTCCACCCGAAGCCTCTTCGCGGCCGGGTCGCTTTCCCCTGCGGGCTGCTCCTCCCTCACCCTTCTGTGGCCCGCTCCTCTCCCGGCTCGCGGAGCGCGCCCTCGGCGCTCCCTCTGCTGCTGTTGCCTTAGTTGGGCGAGAGTGGGCCTTTCAGATGCGGCGGCCATTTCGTTCCTCGGTTGTCTCTCCCGGCCCCAAAGCTGCTCAAGCTCCTCGTCCGGGATAGCGGCCCTCTCTCTCCTTCGGCGGTTGCTTGCCCTCGGTGTGGTACCCCGGTGCAAAAAGCCGTGATAGCTTGGTGTGTAACCGAGGAGGAGATGGGCTTGCTGCTGTCCGTGGGCGAAGAGAGCCTGAATAATGCGGTCGTCCGAGAGGTCGAGTAGCCGCTTGGTGACAGCGGAGGTAACTGCAAAAAAACAAAAGAGCAGATTCATGAGTCCTCGGCAATAATTTAAAAGATTTACAGCAAAGGAAAACGGAAAGCTAAAATTCAACAAGTCATCGGCTTACTGGGGTCCCCTCGGCGGTGGTTGAGAGGCCAGGTGTGAGGCTCCTCGGGGGCCCAAGAGTAGTTCCCCCTCACCGTCACGTAGTTGTACTGGTGCTCCTCGGAGTCGTAGAGGTCCTTGATCAAATGATCATACTCGTTCCGAACGGCGAAGTAGTACCGTCGGAACTTTGGGCTGAGGCCCACAAGATAAATCCCGAGGACGTCGTACACCGTCGCCGGGATGTTGTATGCCTCGGCCAGCTTCAACACCGAGCACAGCACCCGGTATACGTTGACCACGACCTGGTGAGGACCGAGGTCGTAGTAGTGGAGGAACTGGCGGACCATCTTCGGGACCGAGGTCGTAGTAATGGGGGACCGTGACATGGTCGTCCCCGTAGTAGATCCGGTCCCCGAAGTGCAGCTCGATCTCCACGTCGGCTGGGATACCGTACCGCTCTCGGAACGCGACCAGGCGCTCGGGGTACGCAGGGTCGAACTCTTTGAGGTAAGGGCACTCTCCCTCCCCGTACTTTGGGATTGGAACCTCCTCCCATTCTTCACCAAGGGCGAGGGTGGGAGTCTCGGCTCGCTGCGTCCTCGGAGCCTGTTCCTCCCCTTCGCCTTGCTCGGGAGGATTTTGTTCAGAAGTGGTGCCCGGGGTCACCTCTCCGTCCCCGTTTCTTAATTCGACGATCTCCGGAGGCTCGATGATCGGTTCGTATATCTCGACCTCGGGAGATTCGGGGGCCCTCGGTGATGCCGGTCGCTCAGCGGCCCGGGATGGCGAGGCCTCTGCCTCGGGGTTGGTTTTTTCTCCCTCCATCCTGCTGTACTCTTCGGGATACACTGTTTGGAGGGGAGGAATGTTTAGCGCGGTCGGGGCTCGTGATCTGTATCGATTCCCGAGCTCTCGGATGTACTCTCGTGCTTGGTCAAAATCGGCGTCCTCGTCGCTATCGGAGATGACAAAGGGCTCGTTGCTCATCCAGCCGAGAACCTAAAAGAAAAGAAGAATGCACAAGGAACCCATCAGCAGTTGTTTGCATGAAGGGCGGGGGTGCAACGGCGTATTCCTATATGGAATACGCTCGGCTAACCGAGGGGACCTTCCCGCTCGGATTACTCTCGGCTGAACATATGGTGTGGTGTGTGCGCTCGGGGAGGGGAGGCAACCCTCGGCGTAAGGCCTCGGAAGAACAGGTTGAGTATTCAACCTGTCCTCGGAAGAACACGTTGAATACTCAAACCTGCCTAGAAAACGGCCGCCGTACGCTGCCGTACGCCGCCGTAGCACTCGCCGGAAAACTCAACAAAACAGAGCAGTTCGTAAAATCGCAAAAAAAGCACTCAAAAAACGTGTAAAAACGCTTCAAAAGACATCAAAAAGCATGAAAAAGAAGGGAGGAAGCGATTTACCTTGAGTTTTGGTGGTGGAAGTGGCTGAAACTCGAGATCTGGGGTTGAGACGCTTGGAATTCCACGGCGGCGTAGAATTTTCCGGTGAGAGGCAAAATCGACAGAGTAACGGTACGATCTCCCTCTTCCCGAGTTGTATTTATAGTGGGGGAGGGGGAGTGTGAGGCGTCGCATTTATTGGGGAAACGGTGCGCCGGCTCGGGAAGCGTCGCGCCGGCTCGGCTGGCCAACGGGGGCTCGACACCTGTCCACCAGGTTTGAAACGTTTGGCGCGAATCCCAAACGACGGCCCTCGGGCGAATGCCGAGGAGACGCGTGGCAGATGACATTAAGTCACGTCACGGATTCTCTGACATCGGATAAGCCCGAACGTCGCATCACACGTCCTTTCAGCTTCAGAGCGATGTGACGTTCCGAGCCTGGCGCTCGGGTTGCCCCGCCGCCCGGAGGATCATATTTTCAATTCCCTCGGCCAAGAGCTATGACTCGGCCTGGCCGCTCGGGCTTATCAACTCCCCCAATTGGCCGGAACTGAGGAAGTTGAGGGGCTATTGTAGCGGCCGGGGGATCAAGGGGGTCTCCACACCCTCGGCGGTGTCACCCCGAGGGGACAAGGGTCCAAAGGGGTTCCCGCCTGATCAACACGGGACTCCGGGGGAGGCTTCCCCCCGGAGGTAACAGGTCCGGCCAGACTCTCACCTCGGGAGACCGCGCCGAGAGCATCCGGAGACGCCTTCGTAGTACTATTCCCGAGGGTACCCGGACCAAGTATATTGGCCTCGGTACCGGGGCGGGTCGCGTCAGGTGGCAGGGGGGCTTGATCGAGGCACCTCCTGACAGTCTGAGTGGCACATTAATGAGTTTGACTACTTCACGTGCACCTCATCATGGCAAGCCACCAACCCTGCAGACCTACGCCTGCAGGGGGGGTGGGGGATCTGACTGATAGGGACATTAAGGGCACGTGACGCCTCTGAGAGCACAGCGGCCGAGGCGCCGCTAGGGGGGGCATGCGTCGTTCAGTGCATTTAATGCGATGTCAAGAGTGGGGCGCGTGAGGCCCCCGAAGGGCGTGCCGAACACGCGCTCCCTCACCTATAAATATGACTCTCACCCCCTTCATACAGTGGTCGGTCTCCTCTCCTAAAGACTCTCTCTCTCTACATTTAGCTCTAAAACTGCACTCTCTCTCTAAGTTCTCCAATATACTTCTCCCTCCGTTGCTGACTTAGCCATCGGAGTACCTTCCCGGACCACCACCGTCCGGGCTTGGTACTGACGTGGTTGTTTCTCTTGTGCAGGTACCGTTCCGGCGTACCCCAGCTTCTCCGGCGCCCCTCTCCGATGAGTCCCTAGGGACCAGGTGACGTTCAACCCAGCTCCTCCCCCCTCAGCGCAGTTCCGAACGAGCAAAGAGGCCAGTCCGGTGAAGAATTCCCCCACACCATCTAAAATCAATATGTGCTAAAGACAAGGCACGCAAATAAAGTGATTTTGGTTAAGTGAAGTAAAGGCCAGTCGTAAGACCAGGCGGAGAGGGATGTCTAACACCTTCCCCTTACCGTACCATTGGCTCCCGAATCCGTGACTAGAATCTCTGGTTAGGCTTTTCTTGGTTTAGCCTAAACCAAGTGGCGTCTCTGAATGGTTGTAGGTGTTGCGCAATGAGCACCGTGGATTAAAGAGATTGAATGCAACAGAGTCTTAAACATGTCAACAGATATTCAAATTGACAAACATATGCCACACGCATCTGGCTACCCCACATACATACACATCACTGTGTGGAAAGACAACTTATGCGCTTGAGCCTCACATGTTTCCTGACGCGAGGGCACCGCCGAGGGTGAGACGTCCACAGTTTTGGTGACTCCGTTAGGGAATATAGTGAGCTAAGACTTGAAATGCTTGACCAAAGTCACATTATTTGCCTACCTGTAAATCTCTTCTAACATTAATTAATTTTAGAAGAGATGACGGAACTTGGTTGGATAGTACAATTTGATGGTTGTATCCAGAGGAATAACCAATAAGCGACACCTTAGGGCATCCTTATCAGACACACAAAAAAATACTAAATTTAACCTCAAAAACACCTTTTATAATTTAGCAAGTCTCTTTTTAAAAAACTCACAAAACCAGATTCTCTATTCTAACTTCACGATATTAAACTATTATTACTTTCTACTCCTACTCCCCAAAAATAATTCAAAAAAAGTGAACAATGCGTGAATAGTGCGTGAACAATGCGTGAATAGTGCGTGAACAATACGTGACAAGTGCCGCACCAAAGTTGTTCAGCTACTATTGCAAATTAAAAAATCTGCGAATTGGTGAGGCTGATTTTTTTTTGGTTTTTCGGGAGTTTGCTCTGTACTTTTAAAAATCAATTTGTTAAGCCTGCTATTGATTCTCTACTTTAATTTAAAAGTCAATTTGTTAAGCCTGCTATTGATTCTCTTACCGGGAAAAAAAAAAAGTGGAGAGCAATTAATGCTGGACCCTGCTGGGGGTACAAAAGTTTTGGTGCAGAAAATGTACCGAGCCCTCTCGGGGACCCACTTTTGAGTCCCACACGAGTGATCCGAACCGTTCATTGTTCTTAGAACATTTTTCCGAGGGGCCCCACAAAAAGTCAGCTCGATCGGACGGTTAGAAGTGCTTGAACCAAAGTCCCACCGTTTCAAACAAAAAAAGTGTGGGACCCAAAAGTGGGTCCCCGAAAGGGCTTGGTACATTTTCTGTACCAACATCTCTGTACCCGTAGGATTATCGATTAATGCTAGCCTTACCTTATTTCCACCCAAAAAATTTCTCCCTTATTACTGTTAAAAGATACCCCTCCTATTGGTCAAGCTTATCGAACAGGGGAACAGTGGGCTAATTGTTCGAAAGGTGTCTCTCTGTAGGCTAATAGTACTGCTAGTAACCAAAAGATGATTTTGCAGGAAAATGTACAATTCAAGAGAAGCGCTTCAGGCGCCGGGCGGTACGCTATGAAAAGTTACTCCAAATTGGGACAAACAACTAGTCAAGGGGTGAGGGCCAGGGTTCTTAACTATGCTTCTGCTCGGACATTTGGCCAAATTTTAGCATTCAGACCACCCCTCTCTCCCTCTCTGTCTCTTCAATTACAACTCTCGTGTCTGTAGCCTAACTAGGAATACGTATCAAATAGATGACCACCTTTATGGAGAAAAAATTTGTTCACCCTCACTAAAAGAGGGTGAACAAAACTCTCACCCTGATTGGTTGAAATGGTGTGGGGTTCATGGAATCAATACACTTTTTGGTAAATATGACATCACTTTATGGTGGGATCCACATTATTTTTTGTGGACCCAACACCATTTCAACCAATCAGGGTGAAGGTTTTGTTCACACTTTTTTGGTGAGGGTGAACAAATTTTTTTCCACCTTTATGTCCAGTTAATTTGCTGGGGAGAAAGCGAGCGATAAGGCCATATGTGGTGGTGTAGCTAACACCACAAATTAGTTAGGTATTAAGACTATTAGGTTGGGTTTGATTTTAACAACTGGGCTGCTAAAATCATTTGGAAAACTTAGTCAGTTAACCTTTTTTTTTTGTTGCCCCCATTAGAGTAATTAAAGTGTAATTAATATGTGTCAGTTGTGAGAAATAGTTACTGCAGGAGTGAAATGTCACCCAGTAGGAGCAACAGCCAAAGTGGGGTCCAACGTTGAAAAAGCAGGAGAGAGCATGGTTAATTGATTTACTATCACTTTTACTGTATTAAATCACCAAAATGGAAAATTAGTAAACCATATTTACTGTATAAAATAACCATTTTTTAAAGGGCATGTGAATATGGTTTATTGATTTCTCATGTTTACTATATTGAAGAAGAACACCAGTCTTGAATCCAAAAAAAAAAAATCACCATTGAATAAATAAATAAAAATCAACACCGCCATTAACAAGATCCGGAAACCAAAATCTGAAACCAACCACTACCATACAAAACAAAACAACCACCACCACATGGACGAAATCATGGTGAATCAAATATGCAGAACACCAAAACGAAGAAGGATATGAAATAGCAACTGACGGAATCGAGCCATTTTTTAATTGGCAATCTTGTGCACAGGGGCGACGCTACATGGAGTGCTGTGGGTGCAAGTGAACCCACTAAAATTTAAAAATCATGTACTACCCATATAATATTTTTACTTCCTATATTAGCATCTCTTTCTGTTGAACCCAGTAAACTTTTCTTGTGAACCCAGACATCTTTTGCAAACAAATTAAGGTGGGGGGATGTGCCACTTGGATGGCCTCTTGTTACATGTGGGATAGAAAATAATATGCTGGAATTGTATCCTTACACAATCAAAAGTTTTGAGTCTAGATGAGTGACACCTAACTCAATATAGCATATAAAGGAGTACCTACATAGCGTCGGAGAACTCTGTCTATTAAGTAGAGGATAATATGTATATGATGATAAATAAATTTAGATATCAATACATTTTTCTCTGGTGTGGATGCACTTTCTACACATAACACATTATCCTCCGTTCTAAGGGCGTATTTTCCTAAGTTTTTTTGGCCCTCTTTTGAAACCCAACCAATTATATTACTAGAAAATGTTTGGCAATAGGTTTTTCAATTTTGTAGAATTGCAGACAATAAACTGCTTTGAAGTGTGAACCTTCTGCCTGCATGTGCTGGCATCGCCACTATGTGCGCTGGTAAGGGTTTTGCGAATCAAAGTAATATGGTTTTGGGTTTAGGACGTTTGGGGATTTCGTGCGTGGTGGAGATTTCGCACTAATGAGTTTGCCGCCATTGAGGACTTCGACTTGTTCTCTGCGTTTCTACCCCTTCGTCGTCCATGTTCTCCAATTGTTAACCACTTCCCATTTTGGATTTTCATTTCTCTGTAGTATATTTTCCAAAAAACTGAAAAAGAAGGATAATGAGATGACTTCAATTTGGAGGTGGGGTATGGGGATTAGGATGTCAACAATTTGTTTTTACTGATAAAAATATGATATTAATCCCCTTAAATATGGGAATTGGAAACGTATGATATAGTTAAGGTAATGAATCATAGTAAGAGATAGAATGAGTGATTTTAGGGATTTTAAAATGAGTGAATCAAGAGAGGAAATGAATCAATAAATAGATCCTAAATTTAAGGTAACAAACATATGTATTGCCATGTTCCACTAAAAAAAAATAGTTTTATTTTAACTAAAAAAACTACCCCATTCCACTAAAAAAAAAACCCACAAAAAACCAACAAAAAAACCACTTAATTCCACTAACCTAAAAAAAACCAAACCACTTTAATCATGTACAATTACGAATCTGCCCCCCTTCAAACTCCTTATCCTTTGCATACAAGGGTAGCTTGGTAATTTCGTAACACAACTCAAAAAACCAAAAAGCTAAAAAACTAGTTAGTGGAACTAGTTGGTTTTTTTGTAAAACTAAAGATAAAAAAAACCAAAAAACAAGTTAGTGGAACATGGGTTAAGGAAAATAAACTGACATACAAATATACTAATATTATACCTAATAAGGGCACAATGGTCTTATTATCCATTTACATGATGAAATCATAAGTATTCAAATCTCATAGGATTGAATCATAAAAATATTTTTTGTATAGGATGTCTAATTAAAATTCTCTTATTTTTATATAATATAATATTTCTATTCTGCATCACCATCTCCAATCCTCCAAATCATTTTTTTTTTTTTTTGTATTCTCCTTACAAAAAATATATAAGGGCTATCAAGTAATTATTTTTTCACAATATCTCTTTGTCTAGCTGCTCTTATCCACCACTATCAACTACCACACAAACTATTTCTTAGCTAATTTCTCCTTCTCCTTCTTCCTCATTCGCTCGACAAATGAGCCGTACGGTTTTACCACACCACATGTGACCCAGACACAAACGAAATTGAGAGACGGTTTGGAGTAAGCTAAGGCCCCCTCGGGCCTAATTTTTTATATTTTTTCCCTCAATCTTTTTTGGTGTTATTTTTTTTTATATTTTATTAGATTTGCGTCAATTTTTTTAGATTTAATTGTTTTTCTTGATGAAAAAAATTGAAAAAGTATAACAACATGTACAGACATAGTAAAACGTTCACGAATGAAAGAAAATGTTCAAAAAAGATGAAATGACAGTCTTTTAGATCAGTCTTCTATACCCATAGCATTGTTGCTTCTTTATGAATGTTTTTGAACTTTTATCTAGAGTTTATTTTTATGCTTCTTTGATTTTCTCATTACGATGAATGTGATGCAAAAATTATACTAACAAAAAACGAAAAATAAGTAGGTAAAGTTAAATAGTACGGACAATATCTGTCAAAAAACAATTCGGGGTTTCACTAAATATTTTTTTTCAAAAACTAGTTTTTCTCAAAAACCAAGACAAGTCATCCTCTCACAATATATCACATAAAAAAGTACGAACACAAAACCAAATAGTTTTAAAACAAAACTCCCTTAGTGGAACACTCAGTTTTCTGATAAAGTATTCTTGCTGTTTGGTGAAGTTCCTTTAGTTTTTTTGTCAGCGGATTTGAGAGATTAATTAAAAATATTTGTATCGACGAGAATAATGATTGAAATTGAAGAAAGTCCGAGAAAGACAAATAAAAAACATAATTTCAGTGGGCTTTTATTAAGGTTTAAAAAATGTGTTGAAATGTGTGGAAAAAAATGTATAAAAATAGGTGTAAATGTATAGAAAAGTGTAAAAGTTGCACTGGAGTGCGTGTTTATTTTATTTTATTGTATATTTATTGTGAGCCCAATTATAGCAAGACCCTTCATTTTTAAATCGTTGTTGAAAGAGTATATGATTAACAGAAACAAAATGAATTTATTTAAATTGATAAGTTTTAATCCGTTTAAAAAATTTGTTGACAAGAGATAGGATTAACTGAAAAATAAAATACATCAAAAATATTGTGGACACACTGTTTGGTGTACACCAAATGTACACCACATTGTGTGAGGGTCCCACACAAATACCATTCAGTTTGATTTAAACATGTTTCTAAAAGTCCCTGTAAAAAAATCGCATTGTTAGGACATCAGTAAGGGCTTGATTGATTTTCTCTTTGAATTCGTGAGAAAAAACTGAATGAATTGATCAAATGTTTACCTATATTTGAATGACCTGATTTGTTTTTACAAGAGCCTCTAAAACAGTATCCTTAATAAATTAAACAATTCTAATCATCAATGTGAGACTCCGAAATAGATCTTATGCAAGGCGTTGTATATTTGATGTATACCAGATAGTGTACCATAGCAAGGATCAGCAAGTATTTACATTAGGAACATTAAAAAAATACGATCATAGATAGATTCACAGCCACTCACACATGCGGGGTTTTATAGGATTATCATGAAAATAGTATGCCATGTTTTTTTTTTTTTTTTTTTGGTACTTTATAGTATGCCATGTGGCATTTGTGTCAATAGCTAAAAGAAGGAAGGTCATACTTGTCATTCCACAATAAGGCCTAGTTTTCCAAAAAAAATTAGCAACCCAGTTGCTAAAATCAACCATGATTTTATCAAATGAGATGGAGAAGTGATTTTATCTCCAATGAATCTGGACATTTTAGCAACTGGGTTGCTAATTTTTTTTGAAAAACTAGGCCTAAAACCCATTTGGCGAATCCAGTGAAATGGGGGGATTGGTAAGAGCATCTTCAACCCATCTAGAATGAAGAATGGATGTGAAAATGATACGTTTACAACAAACTTCTCCAAACCGGCTCCAACTTGCTGACGTGGCAGCAAGTGGGCCCCACTTTCCCTGAAGCAAAAAAAAAAAAAAAAATCGAAAATTTGAAAACCCAGATCGGCTCCCTCTCTACCGCCCCGCCCCGCCCCGCCGCCATTTCCTTTCCTCTGACCAAACCAGAGAGACAGAGGGCGAGCAGCTCGCCCCCACAACCGCCGACCCTCCTCCTCCGGCCTCCCTCTCCACCTCCGGCGAGCGCCGCCGCCAAGAAAAGGGTATTCACCATTTTCGATAATAAATTTCAAAATGGTTGCCGGCGGAAAAGGGTATTCACCATTTTCGTATCATTTCTGTTGTGCACGTTGTAGACACCCCCGATTTTGAACCCGAGATGCGCTCGAGAATTCCCGATGATGAAACGGACCAATCGTGACCCGAAACTTGTGAAAATGGCTTGAACTTGATTAAAATTAACCAAACATCACCAAATAACCCAAACTAAACCAAGCATTGTTAAACCAAGTCAAACCATCAATTTGCCACCAAGAGCCTTGAGCGCTCAAACCCCTGAAAACCACCTTGAGCCTTGAGCGCTCAAGCCTACGGCTTTGAGCGCTCAACTTTGATCCAGTCAGGAATCCACAGAGCATCTAATCATGAGATTTTCTGCATGGGAGCGTCTGGGGTGATCTCCTACGATCTTAATACGTATACTACACCCTAAATCTACTCCTAAATCTACCCCTAACCCATCCCAAATACAAAACCCACTCACTCTCTCTCTACACTTCCCTCCCACTCTTTCTATTTAAACCAGCCATCACCTCTGGTTTGGGGGGGGGGTTACGACCTAACATACTCCAGCTCTCTCTTTCTCTCTCAACTCCAGAAAATCAACCTCTCTCTCTCTCTACAAAACCACCTATTCATCCCTTAAACCATTGGCCAAAACCACCTTTCAAACTAGGAATCCAACCTTTGATCATCAATCAAACACATACATTGTCTCATTTTACCCAGAACACCAACAAAAACATCCATAATTGTCCACCCCAAAGCCCAAAATCAAGTTCAAGTTTTCAATCAAGTCAAAAGGTAGTTAAGCATGTGAAATCTTCACTGTCTTGGTTTTTCTGAGGAAGACCAGTAGGTCCAAGCAAGCTTTCTGTACTTGCATTGGGCTTATAGGGTCTCAAATAACTGAAAAAAATGCTTTTAAAATTCACAGTTACAATTGAGGTTGAGCGCTCAAGCCTCAAGCCATGAGCGCTCAAACTCAATTCTGAGCAGTTTCAGTTCTGCTAGCTTCTGTGTTCTTCCTTGGTATTGATCATCATTAAATAGTTAGATATACTCATGTAACTCTCAAAACAGTTTATTTCTACCTCAAAATCACTTGCATGAGTATAGATTAATTATTTTATAATGATCAAGCATCTAAATCTTTGAAAATCTTGTATTTGAGTGCAAAGCAGCAACTGTCCAGTTTCATAAACCTTAATTTTATGTATTTATGGTCCTGAGAAAGTAATAAAAATTCATTTTCAAGTTAGAAACCAGAAAGCCACATTATGGTTTGAGCGCTCAAGGTTATACGTTTGAGCGCTCAAACTGTTCTTGGCTCATTTGCTGGTTGTTGGTGTTTTCGATGATGGATCATGGTTTAGCTTATCTCTGGTGTGTGTGAGTTGTTATCCCTGTGTTTATGATCTGAATCCCTCTCCTTCTTCCATCTTCAAGTGTTTTCTTTGTTATTTTGTGATGACCTTTGATCGTTTCACCATTCTTTGAGAAATCAAAACTTTCTGTTTTAATCTGTTTATTTATGAAAAGTGTTTACCAATGATTGATCTCGCAAAGAATGAGAAGTGAAGTTGTAAAAAGGGTCAAGATCACAGAAACCAGAAACTGGTTTGAGCGCTCAATCAATGAGCCTTGAGCGCTCAATCTGGTTTGGAAGGTTGAGCGCTCAAACCACTACCCTTGAGCGCTCAACCTCCATTCTGGGATCCAGATTGTAAGCCAATTTATTAAGCTTCATGTCCATGATTTCTTGAGCTGTTGTGCAATTTCTGTTATGTTCACTTCTGTAAATATCTGTAGTGTTTTCCTTTATCGTTGTCATCATCACCCATGTAGATCACGTGCACGAGCATACACCGTAGAATCGTATCTCTTGTATATATTGTCGTTATGTGATTCCCACCCCCGATTCCCTATTTTCGTGGATAGAATTAAATTTCAAACATTTTAAAAATCTCACAAAATGTCGAGTAGAGACCGGTTCACGGACCGGGCAAGAGGGGTGCCGTAAAACCCTTCCCCTCTCGTAACCAAACCCCCAAATTCGAGAAATCTTTGGTTCCGCCATGATCAGTGAAATCTTTTTCAAATGGGCAAACGAGTCTTATTTTTATCGGTTTCTCGGGTTCGGACCTCAAATCCGGGTGGCGACTCTAACAATCACAATCTTTTCAAATGATAAACCGCACCATCTCCGTGGGCCGTCCACACACGTGCAAAGTCCTTTTGTGCTCAGAGATTAGTCAGAATACAACAGTGAGTATTTCCTTCAGAGATTAGTTAATTTCTTTCTTGGCCGCGGCCACGGCGGTCGCCGGAGGTGGAGAGGGAGGCCGGAGGAGGAGGGTCGGCGGTTGTGGGGGCGAGCTGCCCGCCCTCTGTCTCTCTGGTTTGGTCGGAGGAAAGGAAATGGCGGCGGGGCGGGGCGGGGCGGTGGAGAGGGAGCCGATCTGGGTTTTCAAATTTTTGATTTTTTTTTTTTGGCTTCAGCTGGGAAAGTGGGGCCCACTTGCTGCCACGTCAGCAAGTTGGAGCCGGTTTGGAGAAGTTTGTTGTCAACGCATCATTTTTGTATGAAGAGAGATTTTGTAACTTACGCCTCTTTCTCTCAAAAGAGTTAGTACTTTTTGGAGAGACCCATCCTTTGTTTTGTTATATACATTCTTCAAATTTACCTTGTTTTTTCAAATATGAAGAACCAAAGTAAATTTGAAGAATCAAATCTCTAAAAACGATGATGGATTTCTCCACAAAATATAACTTTTTAAAAATAATAGTATGAAATTACAAAATTTCTCGTTAATATGTCACATTCATTTTTCATTTTGGAAGTTTGAAGATTCATTGGTGATACTTTGGACCAGCAATCACACGTTAAAATCAAAACAAACATGGAACTTGAGGGCCCCACCTCCTTCATTGTCTAATCCCACCTCCGGACTACAAAAATGATATGGGTACATCTAACTTCCACCTGACATGTACACCAAGGTGATGTGACATACAAGGAGAAGCCCAATGTACACCATGGCTTCTTCTTGTCTGTCACATCATTTTTATGTGCATGTGAGGTGCAAGTTAAGTGTACTTATAACATTGTTGTCCGAACTATGCTATCAAACACGCCCACGTAGGGCAAACCGCCAAACTGTAGTACTGGACGAATCATTATTTCGTTATGGTACGAGAACTGGTTTTAAACAAAATACTGTGGTCGAACATGGAAGAATAAAGGTACGTACACAACCTTGGGAAAGCCATCATGATCATGTTCCAATCTAATCTATACGGATACCCCATGTGATAAGTGTATGAAGATCTGCCCTGGGAAAGCCATCATGATCATGTTTAGTAACCTACACTTGTCAAATTTCTGCTATTTTTACTATTTGATTCTTTCCCTAGTCTAGTTTTGTTTGAAAATTTGATTGGGTTTCCAAGACCGGTTCTCACTTTTTCTCCGGTGGGGCCCCTGACACAAGTACTTTTTTTTTTTTTTTCTTCCAATTTCTCTCATCTCCTTCTCCATTTGGGAGATGCTATTCTAATGCACTAATTGTGCAGAAATGAATCGGTGGGGTCCACTTTTGAGTCTCATACAAATAATCCTAGTCGTTTATTAACTTTAAAATAATTTTTCGATTGGCCTATGAAAAAATCAGCTCAATTTAAAAACTATGAATATTTGATCTAATCTTTCACTTTTCATTCAAAATTCAGAATCATAAATTCTAAAGAAGTTTTAAATAAAAGTTAACTAATCGGATCAAGTAGTTATAAAATTCTAATTGAGCTAATATTTTTTCAGGAAACTAAAAAAATTATTTTAAAATTGATGAGCAGCTTTGATCATTTGTATGAGACTCTGAATTAGACCCCACTGATTCATTTGTACACAATTTGTACACTAGAATAGCATCTACCAAATGGAGAAGGAGAGAGAAATTGGCAAAAAAAAGAGTACTTGTGTCAGGGGCCCCACCGGAGAAAAATTGAGAACCGGTCTTGGAAACGCAATAAACAGAATCTCTAGATCAAAGAGATTTGTTATGCGCACATGTCGCATCGGGTTTGGAGTCTCACATGAACAATCCGAGTTGTTTTTTGTTGGGCCACTTAGTAAAAAATCCAAAATATTTGACATTTTTAAAGGGAAAGATAATGAACTTTTGCAATCGAACATAAAAACAAAAAATATTTGACATTTTTAAGTGAAGGACAAGTAACTTTTGCAATCGAACATAAAGACAAAAAAAATTAGTAAGATGTCACTAATTTTTTAAAATTCTAATATCGAACATAAAATTCAAAAAAATCTCCATCGCACCTCCGGCCGAACACCACCCACCTTTAGCCGACCACTTCAAAAAAATTAGTGAGATGTCACTAATTTTTAAAAATTATAATTTCGAACATAAAATTCAAAAAAATCACCACTCCACCTCCGACCAACCGCCACCCCACCTCTGGTCGACCACTTCCGGCGACCAAAAAATTTTTGAGATGTCACTAATTTTTAAAAAAATTCTAATTTCGAACATAAAATTCAAAAAAATCACCACCCACCTCTAGCCGACCACAACCCCACCTCTGGCCGACCACTTCCGGCGATCAAAAAACTTAGTGAGATGTCACTAATTTTTAGAAATTCTAATTTCGAACATAAAATTTAAAAAAATCACCACGCCAACTTTGGCCGACCACCACCCCACCACTGGCCGACAACTTCCGGCGACCAAAACAATTAGTAAGATGTCACTAATTTTTAAAAATTGTAACTTCGAACAAAAAATTCAAAAAAATCACCACCCCACCTCCGGCCGACCACAACCCCACCTCTGGCCGACCACTTCCGGCGACCAAAAAAATTAGTGAGATGTCACTAATTTTTAAAAATTCTAATTTCGAACATAAAATTCAAAAAAATACCACCCCACCTCCGGCCGACCACCACCCCACTTCTGGCCGATCACTTCCGGCGACTAAAACAATTAGTGAGATGTCACTAATTTTTAAAAATTCTAATTTCGAACATAAAATTCAAAAAAATCACCACCCCACCTCCGACCAACCGCCACGCCACCTCTGGCCGACCACTTCCGGCGACCAAAAAAATTAGTGAGATGTCACTAATTTTTAAAAAAAATCTAATTTCGAACATAAAAAAAATCACCACCCCACCTCCGGCCGACCACAACCCCACCTCTGGTCGACCACTTCCGGCGACCAAAAAAATTAGTAAGATGTCACTAATTTTTAAAAATTCTAATTTCGAACATAAAATTCAAAAAAATCACCACCCCACCTCCGACCAACCGCCACCCCACCAGAAGCCGACCACTTCCGGCGACCAAAAAAATTAGTGAGATGTCACTAATTTTTTAAAAAATTCTAATTTCGAACATAAAATTCAAAAAAATCACCACCCCACCTCCGGCCGACCACAACCCCACCTCTGGACGACCACTTCCAGCGATCAAAAAACTTAGTGAGATGTCACTAATTTTTGGAAATTCTAATTTCGAACATAAAATTCAAAAAAAATCACCACCCCACCACTGGCCGACCACTTCCGACGACCAAAACAATTAGTAAGATGTCACTAATTTTTAAAAATTCTAACTTCGAACAAAAAATTCAAAAAAATCACCACCCCACCTCCGGCCTACCACAACCCCACCTCTGGCCGACCACTTCCGGCGACCAAAAAAATTAGTAAGATGTCACTAATGTTTAAAAATTCTAATTTCGAACATAAAATTCAAAAAAATACCAGCCCACCTCCGGCCGACCACCACCCCACTTCTGGCCGATCACTTCCGGCGACTAATACAATTAGTGAGATGTCACTAATTTTTTAAAATTCTAATTTCGAACATAAAATTCACAAAAATCACCACCCCACCTCTAGCCGACCATAACCCCACCTTTGGCCGACCACTTTCTGGCGACTAAAAAAATTAGTGAAATGTCACAAATTTAAAAAAAATTCTAAGTTCTAACATCAAATTCAAAAAAATCACGTCCCACCTTCGGCCGACCACCACCCCACCTCTGGCCAACCACTTCCGGTGACTAAAAAAATTAGTGAAATGTCACAATTTTTAAAAATTATAATTTTATAAAAAACATTCAAAAAAATCACGAACATAGTGAGTCACTTTATATATCTATTTAGATAATATTTGCTCTATTCCAACAACAGAGCATACCCGATCAAAGGTGGGTTTCTCTCAAGTCTCACCACCCATTGTTCAGGTAAGCCTACCTTGGTGTGCTTTAGTTTCTTTCAGTACCTCTTTTATACGCCAAGAGTCAACTAATGACATACATTGAGTATACAGTGACAATGGTACTCGAAATTTGGAAAAGCTTACATACGCTAGCAGGGGCTTACAATGACGGTAGAACCTCGTCATGATTTTTAACCGGATATCCAAAGGATTAGATTAACACTAACCCACCCAGAGCTTGACCTTTTAATGAAGGAGATGATGAAAACGAACTCCAATGATACCGTAAACCTCAAATTATTTTGATCATTTCGGAAGTTAATTTCCAATTTCGGTAGCAGTTTTCAGGACTTGAGGTCTGATTGTTGTTCTCCATTTTGTTTATGGAGAAGAACAAATAGATTGACAAGGTGGAGTTGATTCTAAAATTTTGGGAAAATATTTTGTCTTTGTGTCTGATTGCAAATGTTCCTTGTCTTTATGTTTGATTGCAAATATTCCTTGTCCTTCCCTTTGAATAGGCAAAATATTGTGTCTTTAGGTTTGATTGCAAATGTTCCTTGTCATTCCCTTTAAATAGGCAAAATATTGTGTATTTATGACTAATTATTCCTTTTTTGTTTTACATTATATTTTCGAGAAGTCCCGTAAAAGTTCAGCTCAAATCAAAATATGTCATCCAAACTTTCAATTTTTGATTAAGTTTTTAGATTTATCAAAAATTGGAAGATTATTATTAAGCACTTAAATTTATTATATTAACCTGATTTTCATCGAGATCACACGAAAATGTATTATAAAACTAATGAACGACTTGATTATTTGTATGAGACTCCAACATGAGCCCAAAAAAAAAATCTATTCGCATAGTAGATCTCTCCAAAGGTCAAATTATCCACACCAAAACAATTTTTGAAATTAATGACATTAAGGTGGGTGGACATTACCGTATCTCTTATTGGTTCAAACAACGTCCCTAAATACACTTTTTGGTAAGGATAAGATCATTTTTTTTTGGTTGGATCCATGCTATCTCAACTAATAGGAGGGTAATGTAGGGTGAACAAAATTAAGAGTTATTTTACTGACTACTTCTCATGGAGGGTATCCAGAACATTTTGCCTCAAGTACCTGTATATTCAGTCCCTCCGTCCCACATGTACCGGGTGATTATCGGGAATAAACCTTGGGTTTTTGTTAGTAAAGTTGACTAGTGAGATAGTTATAGCTGTTAACAGTTGTTAGTGAGGCGGTTTCAGCTGTTAGGTTTGTTGAGCTCTATTATGTTTTAAGTGCTATGTAGTTGAGTTGTTAACTCTAGTTAGTTGCAAAGTATAAGTCGGTGTAATCCAGATATAAAACTATGGAGCTCAAGTTATATCTGTTATCGAAAATATAGAACAAGATATTCATTCTTTTTCTCTCTCTGTCTCAAGTTCATAGATTTTCCTATAGATGTTCATAATCAGAAATTCAGCATCCATACACCTGTAACACAGGAGTTATGGTTGAAAATGGTAACTCTTTCCTATTATATCTCATACTGGTGAAGGTATATTGCCTACACCTGTTTCTCCTTTGTCTCCTACTGATTTATTACATGTTCATTCTACTAGCCATAATCAGCTTTTTGTTCAAAAGCTTGCTATTAATAATTGTTGTAAGCTTACCTTTGATGAGTTTGGTTTTGTTATTCAGGATAAAATAATCAACCAGATTTTGCATCAGGGACCTTCTCATGAGGGCATGTATCCAATTCAGCCTTGTTCTAGCCAGTCTCCACAAGCTGTGGTTTCCTGCTTGCTTCATCATCTACAACTCTTTGGCGTCACAAGTTAGGTCATCCTACTTCAGCATTTATTTCAACAATTTTATTTACCTGTTCATAAACCTTTTCGATGTAAACTGTACTTCTTGTCATGTGGCTAAAAGTCCATAAAGTCCATTTGAACATGGATGTATAGAGTCAGGCTCCTATCCCTTCTTTTAGAGGATTTAACTTTTATCTTGTTATTCTTAATGATCTCACAAGATGGTCAATGGTTGTTTCCAACAAGTCTGCTATTAAAACCGTTGTCACTCAATTTTCTGCTTTTCTCAAAACTCAACTTTATGTTGATATTCAATCCTTTAGATTTGATTTTTTTTATTTATTTATTTTTTGAGGGGAGGGGGGGGGGGGGGGAACTTATTCATTAAACCTCTTGTCCCCACACACTTGAACAAAATGGCAGAGCTGAAAGATCTCATTGACATTTGATGGAAACCGCTCTTACTCTTCTTCATCAAGATGGCATGCCTATTCATTTTTGGTTTGAAGCTCTTCTTACTAGTGTCTACCATATTAGTAGATTTCCTCGCTCTGCTATTCAGTTTCAAATTCCTTATACACTCTTGTTCAACACCATTCCAAACTATTGTTTTCTTAGACCTTTTGGTTGTTTGTGTTCTCCTTGGCTTAAGCTTTATGTCCCTCATAAACTGTCTTGTAAATTTGTTGTTTGTGTGATATTGTACTACCACTAAGTGCTATAAAGGCTATGATCCTGTTTCTAATAAAGTGTATACTTCTAGGCATGTTAAGTTCATGGAACATGATTTTCCTTACAAATCTATTACTCAATCTATTTGTCATTTTTCTTCTTTTTCTCCCTCTATTTCTTCTTCTTTGTACTTTGACATTACTTTAGCAACTACAGATGTTGTGTCAATTATAATTCCTTCTATTCCTATTACCACTACTGTTCATGTGTCTACCTCTCTCTCATCTCCAAATTCCCCTTCATCTGTTGCTCCTTCTTTTCCTGTTCCAGTGTCTTCTTCTTCTAATGACTCTTCTACTATTATTCTCTCTAGCTCCCTTTTTTCTTTGCCTTCTCTTTTTGCTCATCTCATGATTACCAGACCTAAAAATGGTATTTTCGAACCTCATATCCCCCTTTCCATTTCTCTCATCACCTCTCCTGACCCTACTGAACCAAAAACCTTTTCTAAAGCTATTTAAGTGTGAAATTTGGAAAAAAAGCACGTCTACTGAATATGAAGCTCCATTGTCTCATGGTACTTGGTCACTTGTACGTCCTTCTCATGCCAATTTTTTTGCTGTCATTAAATTTTCAAACTCAAAAGGCATTCTGATAGTACTCTAGTTAGATTCAAGGCTAGATTAGTTGCTAGAGGTAATCAACATAGGGGCTGGATTTTACATAGACAATTAGTCCAGTCATTAAACAGCCAACTTTGCGATTGATTCTTGCCCTAGTTGTTCATTTTGGCTTGCGATTGGTTCTTGCTCTAGTTGTTCATTTTGGCAGGCCCTTATGATAGTTAGATGTCTCTAATGCATTTCTTCATGGTGTTCTCCAAGAAGATGCTAACATGAAACAACCTCCTAGCCATGTTGATCCTTCTAGACATGCTTATGTCTGCAAACTTAATAAAGCTCTTTATGGTCTTCGATTGGCACCTAGAGCTTTGTATGCCTTATTTTCCAGTCATCTGCTACAACTTGGTTTTCATAACAGTCTTGCTGACACCTTTGTTCATTAAGGATCATGATTCCACTATTACTTATGTTTTGATGATCTATGCGGATGATATTGTTATCACTACCAATAAAACCTCTTTCATAGCCACCTTATTGAAACAACTTTAGGCTAAATTTGCTCTTAAAGATCTTAGTTAATTACATTATTTTCTGGGCATTGAAGTGTTTAGAGATTCAGCTGGTGTGTTTCTTACTCTATAGAAGTATGCTTTTGAATTGCTTACCAAAGCAGGAATGCTTAATTACAAGCCCAGTTTGTCTCTTCCTCTACTACAACTTCTTCT
The DNA here is from genome assembly GCA_963854785.1 of Vaccinium vitis-idaea. Lineage (NCBI taxonomy): Eukaryota > Viridiplantae > Streptophyta > Magnoliopsida > Ericales > Ericaceae > Vaccinium > Vaccinium vitis-idaea. The sequence continues at coordinate 26,543,124 of OY978223.1, read as the reverse complement.
CTTGATACTGCACCAGCTCCATTTTCAGACATTAACTTCTACATGTCCATATTTGCTTCCTTAAAGTATCTCACTATCACTAAACCAGAGTTATCCCATGCTGTTAACTATGTATGTCAGTTTATGCATTCCTTAACTCAATCTCATTTTGTTGATGTTAAGCGTATTTTGAGGTATGTCAAGGGTTCATTTCATCAAGGTATTCAATTTACTCCATCTTCTCTATGTCTCACTGCCTATTCTGATGTTGATGGGGCTGGAAATCATGATTGATCTGTCGTTCTACTTCTGGTTTTTGTGTGTTTTGGTGGAATCATATTGTTTCATGGAGTGCCAAAAAGCAACACACAGTTGCTTGATCAAGTACTAAAGCTGAGTATAGGGCATTAACTCAAACTACCGCTGGGATAGTTTGGATTCAGCAACTTCTTTCGGATTTGCATGTTTCTTTGGATGGTAACCCAGTTATTTTTTTGTGACAACATGTCTGCTATAGCTTTGGCTTCCAACCCTATTTTCCATGCTCATACCAAACATATTGAAGTGGATTATCATTGTGTTCGTGAAAAAGTTTTGGCTAAGCAAATCTATATTCAACATGTCAGTTCAGAAGATCAAACAGCTGATGTTTTTGTCAAGCCTGTTTCAGTGGCAAGGTTTTAGTTTCTCACGTTCAAACTCATGTTGTAGTCTCTTCCCTTGTGTTTGAGGGGGGCTGTAAGTAAAGCTCCCTAGTGAGGAAGTTATAGCTGTTAACAGTTGTTAGTGAGGTGGTTTCAGCTATTAGTTAGGTTTGTCAAGCTATAGCTAGTTTGTTTTAACTACTATGTAGTTGAGTTGTTAACTTTAGTTAGTTGCAAAGTAAGTTAGTGTAATCCAGATATATAACTCTGGAGCTCAAGTTGTATCTGTTATCGAAACTAGAGAACAAGATATTCATTCTCTTTCTCTCTTTCTCTCTCATTGTGTCTCTCTCAAGTTCATAGTTTTTTCTATAGATCTACATAATAAAAAATTCAATAGGGTTAACCTCAAGGGAGAGCGAGTTATCGAATTTCACCATAGGTCCACCCTTGAAATTCGAACTTTAGACCTTCTATTTGGAAACTGTATGTCCTAGCCCAAAGGAGTTGGCAATGATAATTAAACTTGAGACCTTAAGGAGGGAGTAAACTCCAAAATGTCAGACCCGTTTGGCCAATCCCTTATCAGTTTATGTGCACACTCTAGTGGAGTAATTATTATTATGGTTTTGATGTTGTTGTTGTGGGTAATATAATTCTCAACAAATGTACAACCATACCAAAGGTACACAGAGTTACAAATAATCATAATTGTGCGAGCCTACACACTTGTAATGTAGTGTGTACGAGCCCTGCGCACACATTTGTGCACATGCTTATGTAGATGTGTGCATTTTACGTGTGATTTTAGATTTTTTTAAACTTTCAACACGGTCAATAATTCCTAAATGATAGTATTTTCGAACAATAATTCTATGGGCACGACATCGGACACAAATAATTTGCACCGTTCATTAATTTTAGAATCTTAATTCGAGAGGCCTTGTGAAAAACTAACTCAAATGGATACCTGCAAGTGCTTCAATCAATATACAAAATTTTCATTTAGAATGGAGGATCTTATATTCTAAATGAAAAATTGATACATTGGATTAACCTTTTTCGAGTACCGATTGAGTTGATTTCCACGAGACCTTTCAAAAAACTATTTTGAAATTAATGAATGGTGCAAATAATTTGTTTGTAGACCTAAAAGTAAATCTCACGCGCTGACCAGTGCATAGATCATCAGTACCCATAGAAGGGTTCATTTTCCAGGCATCTTTGACAGTCAAAAAAAAAAAAAAGTTCTGCTAAAGTAGAGAGAGTCACAGATGTAGTAGAAGAAAACTAGGCAAGTTGCCAAGTATAACAAGCTAGTTGGAGTCGAAAATAGTTTGCCCAACTATAAGTAGCAACTGCCCAATAGGCTAAAGAACTCCATTGAGCAAAACGGCCATAGATGTTGCCAAGTTTAACAAAGCTAGTTTAAGTCATAAATATCTGCCTATCGAACATCACCAGTAGCCCCATCAGGACCTCAGAACACCTAGAAAGAGAAAATCAATTGCATGCGCATAGATTTTTTTGTCACATAATGGAATAAAGATCAAATATGGGTACTGAAACTTTGGGCTAATGAAAATGTACGTAGACACCGGGGTGTGGGACCCACACGGTACTACAATAATTCTTGATTGGCCTTGCAAAGATAAATCACATCAATTAGATATGTATAAATGGACGATATAAGAGCTCTCTACCCCTTACTCATATTTTTACTCAAATTTGAGTAAAAGCTTTATTTGATATTGTGTACTCTAATGGACAACTTCAAATTCAAATGCAAATTTGAGTAAAAGGTTCATTAAAGGCAAAACTGTAAATATGAGGGTGTCAAATTTGCCTTCAAAATATGAGTAAGAGTTTGAGTCTAACTCTATTTGAGTTTAAGTTCGGTAAAAACTCAATTTGATATAGGTATTGGTAAGGCGTGGAGGAGTGTTTTGAGGGTTTTACTCAAATTTTGAGTTAAGAGTTAAAAAAAGAGCAAGGGGTGAAGTTGCTCTATCTTTAAGTTTTCATTCAAAATTCAGGATTTACATTGGAGTACTATCTATATGCGAGGTTATGAAATAAAATACTCATTTAACCAACGTGCATCATATTAGATTTATTCGAGAGTTTAAATATAAAATCAATTAGCAATAAGTAAAGCAATTTCTAGATTTTACAACTAGCAACTAAGGTTGGGTGGCTTCGGGGTGAGCGACACGAGATAAAGTGTAATTAACAGCTCATATCAGTTTAATCAATTTCCCCAAACTTTCTTACATTTTGTAAAACAGAAGATCAATACATGCATGCATAGAAACATTCCCCAGGGTTTTTAATTACATCCATGCCTAAAGATCAGTAGTATTATTCCATTGATAATGGACTAATTAATCAACGCTTCCTAGAAGCAGTTTCCCTTTGGGCGTTGAAGAAGACAGCAGCAACAGGGAGTCCCAAATCATTCTCTTCTGCAAATTTCCGGGTGCTGAATTGATCCCTTGAAGTGGGGCCAGTCAGTGCCAGCTGTCTCCTTTTCTGCTTGAACAGAACAAACACATACCTGTGGATTCCTATGTTTGGCCTTGGAATCTCATACTTCACTACCTCTTTTCCTGTGTCATGTTTCATATATGTATTTACCTTAGACGTTAATTAACTCATCAATTTTCTCTCTCTCATTCTGTGCATGATAACTGAAAACATATTTTGCTCGCTAAGTAGCCCAGACATCTCGGACCGTAACCCACAAAAAAAAGAGAGGAGAGAATACATACCAAAAGAGGAATCAGTTGTGCCTGGAATGTTGGTGATTATCCTGCGAGTTGGTCAAAAGCAAGTTGGAAGAATTTAAAATAGAAATTTAGTGTCTAGCTAAGATTACAAATTAGTATCAGTACAAACAGATAAACGTAGCTATTAGTATAACTGAAGATGTTTGCTACAAGAAATTGAAATATCTTTTTTTCTGAACAGCGAAGAGAAATTTTATTAATTTGAGTAAAGGTTACAAAGATTAAAGGGAAAAGGAGAAAGATGGCATTATAACAAAAGAGAAGTATCCCAACAATGTTGGCACCCAACTCTCCGACAATCATATGCCTCTCCAAATCCTGAAACACGGTTGGCAAGAGACCAAACCCAAAAAATGCAAAGGGCACAATTGATCTGTCTAAAAGCAGATTACAACAAGGATAGAGAAGCCCAGATTACAACAAGAAGTTGAAATTTAGGGTATTTTCCATAATAGACGGATGACTTATCAAGTTTGAAGTAAGAGAGAGAGAGAGAGAGAGAGAGAGAGAGAGAGAGAGAGAGAGAGCTAAATTAAAATGTGTAGCCCTTTTACTTGTTTCTTTAGAAAACCTCTGTTGGCATGATTCTTCAAACATGTATAAAGTGTAATTTTTCTTATTCTCCTATAGAAACTCTTAGAACATTTTATAGCTTCTGTGAAATATTTTCAGCATATCTTTAAAATCTGTTGATAAGAATTTTTGACAAACACTAGTAATTGCAGTGGGTACAAGCTCCAGCTTGATGCTGTTTCAAGCCCTCTCCACCCACCTCTGCGAGCAAATCGGTGAATTCTAGCATCTGAGCTGATTTCTTTGCTACTTTTATCTTATCTTTTTTTTCTTGTATTTCCACAGGACCTGTGAGTAGGGGCGGAACATAAAAGGGAGGCCTGGGTGGCATGGGTCACCCTAGCTAGGTCCTAATCTCCCACGGATACATGTATTTTTTGTGCTATTATGTATGATTAATCTTCTCACACTTGTGATGTTGGGGTAGTAAATGCTCCTCCATTTGAAAAATGATTGTCCCATCCACAAAACGAAACTATAAATAAATCCATTTTGGTTCAAGATCATTTCTTATTTTTCTTTTGTAAGATACTAAATATCGAGAAATTTTTTTAGTTTTGTGAACAAGTTTGCATTCGACGGATTGAACAATTTTTTTGGTATTGTGCAATATATTGATCATTTTGATGACACCCCTAAATTCAAATCCTGGTACCGCCACAGCATGTGAGTCCGTTGTACTAGTTTGTTTATGAATATATTTTTGCATTTACTAAAAAAATAAAGAAGAAGAAGGGCATACCAGTGTACGTGCTCCTTCAGGTATGGATCACTAGGCCCAGGGACATCCGGGTCTATCATAATCTGCATTTTGGCACATAAATGGGTCAACTTGGATCCCATTATTAATGAAAGAAAGATATCCAGAGAGAGAGAAATATGTCATGTACCAGTGTAAAGAAGGACCTCAAATCACCTCCCTGAACTTCAACCCTGGGTTTGAGGGTCACAGCAGAAGGAAATAGCTCATGCCCATTACAGACCCTTTTGTTGGAGTTGTAAGTGACACTCATTTTCACACTTTCAAAAAAGTTATCAACAACATCTCCTATCACCCTTCCAACAACAAGGGGGTCTGGCTTTCTTGCCATTATGTATTCAGAGAGAGAGAGAGAGAGAGAGATATTTGCTCTGATCTTAAGTTCTATTATTGAGGATTGAAATCGAAACATCCTATTTATAGTAGTGCTGAGAAGCACCCCAGCTACTAGAAGAGTAGAATCTATGTAGCACGGACACAGACATGGACACAGATACAGTAATTTTGAAAAAAGGGACACTGACACGGCGGTGGACACGGCAATATATATAATAATATATATAAATATTATAAAAAAATTTAAAAAATTATTAACTTTAAAATTAATAATTACAGTTTGACCCCCAATATTAAAAAGATTACAATTCGACCCCTGAAATTTTTGAAAATTACAAATTGACCCCCCCAAAATTCAAAAAATTACAGTTTGACCCCTAGCGTGTCCCCATCTGTGTCCCCCACGTGTCCCCTACAAAAAATTCAAAAATATTTGGGGACACGCCACGTGGTCGCACCTAAAAAGAGTTCACTAAAAATAAAGTATCTTAGCAGCTTCATACCTTATTTATTTAGAGCATCTGTGGATGCCCTCCGCGGAATTCGATTCAGAGTCACCACTCGGGTTTTAATGAATTGTTCCCGAGGAACCGAACTCAAATGACTTGTGCCTTATTTTGGATAAGGTTTAAAACCAGTCTGTCTTCACCATAATATCTTGGGTTCAGGAGCTTAGTTACGAGAGGGGAAGGGTTTTATGGCACTCTCGCCTGACCCGAAGGTCGGTCTCTACTTAGCATTTGCAGGATTTGCAAAATGTTTATTATATACCTTTGAGCATGTAAAAAGGGGAATGGGGAACGGGAAAACAAGTAGATGTGATCACAAATAAAGATGCACATGAAAATGGTGGATGCTTGTGCAATATATACAAAGTGTCTATCTATGATGCATGTAATGCATTGAGATGCACAATTTGTACAACATATACAAAACATGAGTTTACACAAACTAAAGACAAGTTTAAACATGAGTAACAACATCTGATACCCGTTAATTTGAGGAGTTATGCGATAATCTAACCATGAACAGACTAAAGTGCAATATGATTATTATAAACAAAAGGTCGATTGAAAAAATGCAATAAATAAAGATTGCTAAGAGCAAAATAGATCTGCTTGCTGGCCATGATCTGAGCACTCAAATGGCTAACCTGAGTGCTCAAGTGTTTTGAGCACTCAAGTGAGTTTGTCTCTTTGATGACTTTGCTTTGCTTTCATTCTTCAAAAATGAATCTATTCTTCATGTTTTATCATGTTTTCAGAGTTGTAGCTTCTTTTCGTGAGACAAGTGAGCTTTCAAAATCCATTTTCATCACATTTCATGAGCAAATCAAGCCACAAGCAGACCCATCTTAGGATAAAACAATGATAAGAGTCACTAGAAACAATTTTGGACATAATATAGACCAGTAACAAGGAAATATGGGTGAGAAACGATGATGGTTCAAATAGACCTGAGTGCTTAGATGGGGGAACTTGAACACTCAAATGGACTGATTTGAGTGGTCAAATGGTTTGAGCAGAACCCTTGAGTTTTTAAACCATAGTTCCTTTTTACTTTCATTGATGGTATTTTTTTTTCAAAAATACACTTGTTTTGCCCTGTTCATCATGTTTTCAAACACTCTACCCCTATTTTTGAGACAAAATTGCTTTCAAAAGCATGTTTTTGACCATTTTTGAGATAGATTTGAGCTCAATTAAGTAGCTCCCGTTTAAACATCAACAACCATAAGAATGAATTAAACATGATAATATGTTAATAAAATCGTCAAAACACAAAAATATGAAGAAAAAAAGTTTGACCATTCTGATGGACCTGAGTGCTCAGGTTAGGAAACTTGACCATTTAAACCAAAAACTTTAATAAATCATTTTTGTAAACTTTAAACCCTAAATAAGTTCAGAACAGGTATGAGGAACCTGTCTAAACCTTTTGGGTTACATTAGGAAGCAAAAATGGCATACTATTAAGGTATTTCTATCTTTTTGAGCTTGTAACAAGAACTTTGAGATGATTTTGGAAGGACACGACCTATGGCTGAGTTTTTGGAGTGGATTAACACCAAGATGGAGGTGGATGAGCAAGAACTCAACTGATTAGTGAACTTTGAGTATATTTCATGGATATTTAGACTAAAAACAAGGGTTTTCAAGGAGTTTTTGAGAGATTTTTTAGGAAATATGGGATGGGGGTTGGATTCTGGGATGATATGACACTGGATCAAAACTTAATTGACTGGGGATAGTATAAAATGAGATTTTTAATGATGTTTGTTGGGTGTTTAGGCAAAAAAATGAACTACAAAGGAGGTATTTGGCCATGGGTGTTGATGATTTGGACTTGAATCAGTGATGGGAGAGTGAGAGATGATGGAAAGATGTCTGAATATTAATGGCGGAGTCTAGAGAGTGTAAATGAAGAAGAGGGGTGGGTTTTTATAGAAGGATTTGGGAAAAAAGTGCAAGATAAACTTGGGTTAGTGGTCTAAGATGCTAATCAGATGGATATTGCCATCACAAAACGTGATTCAGAGGTTAAAAATATCAAATTTTTACAAGAATTTCATTATTTCGTTGAGACACTGCCCTGTAGAAATCTACCACGTGGCCCACTTGAGTGCTTAGGTTCATGGACTTGAGCACTCAGGTCCTGCAAAACTTTTCTTTTATTTTGAGTGTTTGGGCTATTTTGGTGAATGTTCGGAGGTTTTGAAAGATTGCAGGTCTTGCTCAAGCTTTGATCCCTGTTCTTGACTTATTCCTCATCATCGGGGCCTAAGACTAATCCCGAGTCAAAATTGGGGTGTCTACAACATCCTTATCTAAAGCACCAAATTTGCACCAAATTTAACCTCAAAAACATCTTTCATACTTTAGCAAGACACTTTCAAAATTGGGGTGCCTACAACATCATTATCTAAAGCACCAAATTTAACCTCAAAAACATCTTTTCATACTTTAGTAAGACACTTTTTCAAAAAAACTCACAAAATCTGACTTTCTATTCTACTCATATTTTTCTATTCAAATACCACCCACATTTTAATTCTTCGCAAATTTTAAGGATTTTTTCTTTGTTAAGTGAATATTGTCTCCTCTTCTTTGTTAAGTCATTATAGTAAAAACAAATTGCTAAGTTGGAGTAGCAAGACTGATGTGGGAGAATTTTTGAACATTTGCTGTCTAATTATAAAAGTAATATTGTCTCCTCCACATGAGGATGCTCTTAGTACTTTATTGCAATTGTCCCAACGAATTCGAAAAGGAAGTATTTTGACCAAAATCTAATTATAAAAGTAATAAGAAAAATAAAGCAGTTGTTCGGTGTAAAATATTACTTTAAGGTTTTTCGCAACTATTTCAGAAAAAGAATTAAATTACGTAGAGCATTGCATGGTGTCTGAACATGCTTTCAATTGAGCAATTGAAGTTACCTACATCCCAATTTGTTGGTTCATTTTTTTTATTCATGTCATTTTTCAATTACTTCTATCTTTCGAAAACTTTGTATAATAAAACTAATCGAGAACTTGTTGGAATTGTGCCTTGAATTTTATTTTTTGGAGAATTCCTATTGTGTTTAGGATTTCCTATTGCGTTTAGGATTTCTAATTGTGTTTAGGATTTCCTATTGATTGTGCTTCTTATAAATAGAGGCTTTGGGGATCCTTTGGCTATCTCTCATATTGTGGCCTCTCCAGAGTTACGGATCATAGCCGGCTCTTTGTATCTCTTCTTCACCATTGATAGTGAACTCTCTCTCTCTCTCCTCGCCCGTGGACGTACCTCAATCTTGGGGGAACCACGTAAATTTTTTGTCTTGTGTGATTGCTTGTTTTGTTTACTTTCTCCTAACTTAGTCGCATTCATAACGTGTGTTTTACAACAAACTGGTATCAGAGCTTCTGGTTGAAAAACTAAGGTTTCGTTTCCGATTGTAGTTATGGCGGCTAAGTTTGAGATCGCGAAGTTTGATGGGCAGAGCAGCAGTTTCAGTCTTTGGAGAGTAAAAATGAAGGCTCTGTTAACCCAACATGGATTGCACAAGGATTTGTTAGGATTGGCGAAGTCCGGGGTTAGTCCGGAGAATTGGGAAGACATGGATGCCAAAATTCTGAGTTCTATTCAGTTGAGTCTGGCAGGCGATGTTCTTCGCGAGGTGGAAGAAGAAACTTCAGCAACGGGTATTTGGTGAAGTTGGAAGGCATATATATGACGAAGTCACTCACGAACAGGTTGTATCTTAAACAACGTCTTTATACGTTTTGAATGCTTGAAGGTACACTTGTTAAGGATCACTTAGACGAGTTTAATCATATTATTATGGATCTGAAAAACATTGATAGTAATATTGAGGATGAGGACCAAGCCCTAATTTTGTTATGTTCATTACCACCTTCATATGAGCATTTTGTTACCACCCTGTTGTATGGCAAAGACACAATTTCTATGGAAGATGTTAAGTCCAGCCTCAATTCAAAAGAATTGAGGAAAAAGGTGTCGGGTGAGGGTGATGCGCATGCGGAGGGTTTGATTGCTAGGGGAAGAACAACAGAAAGGGAGGAGTCGAGTAATAGGGGTAGATCCAAGTCAGTGAAAAAGAAGAAGGGGAAGTGCAATTTTTGCAAGAAACTTGGGCACTGGAAAGTTGATTGTTTTAAGGAAAAGAAGAACCAGAAAGGGGGTAAAGATATTGCTGGAGTTGCTGAAAGCTCAGATGAGTCGGATACAGTGTTATCAGTTACAACGGGTAATTCTCGTTCTGACAAAGAATGGATTTTGGATGTTCATGCCACATGTGCCCGCATAAAAAGTGATTTACTACTTATGAGGCGATCAATGGTGGTACAGTTTTGATGGGCAACAACATGGCCTGTAAGACTGTTGGTGTTGGAATGATTCAGCTCAGGATGCATGATGGTGTTGTTAGGACTTTATCTGGGGTTCGACATGTTCCGGATTTGAAGAAGAATCTTATCTCCCTGGGTGCTCTTGATTTTCTTGGTTGTAAATTCCTCGGTGGAGGTGGAGTTTTGAAGGTCTCGAGAGATGCATTGGTACTGATGAAGGGTCAGCAGCGTGGGAACCTCTATATACTTCAATGCAGTACAGTTATAGGTGCTGCAGCAACGGTTACCTCATCAAAGGTTTCAAGTTCAGACTTGACTCGTTTAGGGCATATGTGCCTTGGGCATATGAGCGAGAAGGGGATGACAGTTTTGAGCAAACAGGGTTTGCTATGTGGCCAGAAAATTGAGAAGCTGGATTTTTGCGAGCATTGTGTCTAATGCAAGCAGTGTAGGGTCAAATTCAGTACAGTTGTTCATCGCACCAAAGGCATGATGGATTATTTTCAATCGGATCTTCGGGGTCCCGCAGAGGTAACTTCTAAAGGTGGTTTTCGATATTTTATGAGTATTATCGATGATTTCTCTCGTAAGGTTTGGGTATATATGCTAAAACATAAAAGTGATGCTTTGAGTACATTCAACAGTTTAAAATTTTGATAGAGAATCAGACGGGTAAGAAAATAAAACGTTTGAGAACTGACAATAGTATGGAGTTTTGTCTTGGCGAATTTGATAAGTTTTGCAGCGATGAGGGCATTGTGAGGCATCACACAGTGAGGAAAACCCCTCAGTAGAACGGTGTGGCTGAACGAATGAACATGACTCTTCTGGAGAAGGCACGTTGTATGTTGTCCAATGCCGGGTTGGGCAAAGAGTTTTCGGCTGATGCCGTTTCCACAGTATGATATTTGGTGAATAGGTCTCCATCGACTGCTATTGAGTGTAAGACTCCGTTTGAGGTATGGTCGGGTCATAAGGCTGATTACTCCGCACTACGTGTGTTTGGGTGTCCAGCTTATGCTCATGTTAATGAGGGTAAGTTGGAGCCACGTGCCAAGAAGTATATTTTCTTGGGTTATCAGGCAGGTGTAAAAGGGTACAGATTATGGTATCCGAAAACCTCTAAGTTTTTAATTAGTAGAGATGTTACTTTTGATGAAAACTTTATGGTTAAGGGGTCTAAGCAGGTTGAAGATTGCAGTTGAAGAACTGAGGGTTTTAAAGCAGGTGAGGTTGTTATGTGAATCTTCTGGCTCAGGGAAGAATGACAGTGATTAGCCAATTGAAGAGGAGTTCAAGAGTTCATATACAAATGATGATGTACCAGTAGAGCAACCACGCACTATTGCTAAAGATAGGCCAAGGAGGGAGATTCGGCCTCCTGAAAGGTATTCGGCTTATTCTGAGATGGTGGTTTATGCTTTATCAGTTGTTGAAACAGTGGAGTATGATGAGCCTATCCAGCTATACAGAAGCTGTTTCGAGCAATGAGTGTGCGCAGTGGTGTGTTGCTATGAGTGAGGAGATTGAGTCTCTTCTGAAGAACTAGACATGGGAGTTGGTGGAACTGCTGAAAAATAGGAGGATTGTTGAGTGCAAATGAGTCTTCAAGCACAAGCCAGGTATGCCAGGGGTTAAAGAGGCACGGTTCAAGCTCGGCTAGTGGCGAAAGACTTTAGTCAGAAAGAAGGTGTTGACTACAATGGGGTATTTTCACCAGTTGTAAAGCACAATTCCATTCGCACTTTACTTGCTATTGTTGCATGTTATGACCTTGAGTTAGAGCAACTTGATGTCAAAACGGCGTTTTTTCAAGGGGAGCTTGAGGAACAGATTTATATGCGTCAACCAGAGGGATTTGTTGTTTCTGGTAAGGAAGATCATGTGTGCTTGCTTCGTAAGTTTTTATATGGCTTAAAACAGTCTCCTAGGCAGTGGTATAAGCGGTTTGATACATTTATGATAAGCCAATCATATTTTAGGAGTGAATATGACAGTTGTGTGTATTTTCGAAGACTTCTAGATGGTTCATTTATTTATCTACTGTTGTATGTTGATGATATGCTTATTGCTGCCGAAGGTGTATCAGAAATCAACAGGTTGAAACAGCAGTTGGGTGGTGAATTCGAGATGAAGGATTTGGGTGCAGCAAAATGGATTTTTGGTATAGAGATTAGCAGAAATTGAGTAGATGGCAAGTTGTTCTTGAATCAAAAGTCATATGTTCTCAAAGTGCTTGAGCGCTTTGCCATGCAGAACTCGAAACCAGTCAGTACCCCTTTGGCAGCACACTTTGAACTTTCAGCAGAATTGTCACCATAGTCGGAGGATGAGGAGAAGTATATGTCTCAGGTTCCATATTCGAGCGCGGTTGGGAGCCTTATGTACGCCATGGTGTGTACTCGTCCTAATATTTCACATGCAGTTAGTGTTGTTAGTCGCTATATGGGGCGACCGGGAAAGGCACATTGGGAGGCTGTGAAGTGGATACTTTGGTATTTGAGAGGTACTGCAGATATGGGTCTTTTGTATGGGGTTTCTAATCCGGGTAATCAAGTAGTTGGATATGTTGATTCGGATTTTGCCGGTGACCATGATAAAAGGAGGTCTCTGACAGATTATGTGTTCACTTTATCCGGAAGTGTCATTAGTTGGAAAACAACTTTGCAGGCTACGGTCGCGCTGTCTACAACGGAAGCGGAGTATAGCGTTTAGCAACCAAAACACCATCCTTGGTTATTCTTCACCCCTTCTTCGTTTTCACCCATCTGAGGCTTTCTCCTTGATAATTTTTGGGCACACCTTGGCCTCATAAAAAATTATCCGACTGTAAAGGGGAGGTTTTTTGACGACTTTGCCCCTCGTTATTCCCTCTTTGTCCCTCTCTTTGATTCTCTCTCCCCTTTCCCTTCTCCGTTGATTGACCCTGCAATCGTCCCACGAACGGCCGCGCCAATTTTCCCTGTGGAAACCCAGTACAGTAGCTTAGCTACTGTAATGGGAATTGTTTTTGTGAAAAATTACAATGAAATCCCTGGACTTTTGGAGAAGATTCAGTGGGACCTCATAGTTTCATAAGTCGCATATGGAACCCCAACATAGAATTCTGAGAAAAAAAAATACCAAAGACTTTAGAAACAGGGATGTTAGGTCCCTCACTTTATAAATTAGGACCCTCACCCCACGTTTCTATTTGAGTTAATTATTATATTCCCATGTAATAAGTTACCAATCATTCATTTTAAATAAATAAAAAAACATTTTTGTAAAATATATACTTGAAAAATTGAATTTCTAGTTAATTTATTATAGCTTAAAATCACCAAAAATTATATATATATATATATATACCGTGGGGTTCAAGTCCACACCTCCCGTTAATAAGAAAAAATGGTGTTTTTTTGTGTTGCAAATGTTTTTTGGAAAATCCGAGCCGTCCAATGTGTTCAGAAGGTGTTTTCAAGGGTCCACGCGGAAAATCTTCAAAAAAAAATACCGGGAAGGGCTTGATCCAAGCAGTTTTTCGCAAAAACTGTATTTATATATTTTTGCGAAAACTGCTTGGATCAAGCCCTTCCCGGTATTTTTTTTTGAAGATTTTTCGTGTGGACCCTTGAAAACACCTTCTGAACACATTGGACGGATCGGATCGTCAAAAAAATGTTCGGATCATGGAGGTCCGGAAACGGGATTCCCGCACTAGAACCGGATGGTATATATATATATTGTATTTGCATTTATATAATTAATTTAATTCATAATGAAGTTTTAGACCACACAAGGCAAAATAGTCATTTAACAATTTTTTCCCTTATCCACCCATCCTTATGACCCCATTCCATAAAACATCCAAACCAAGTTAAAAATTATCCACCATGTTTAATATCTCATCCAAACCATCTATTTTTTTTATCCCTCTCCATAAACATCACATCAATGTAGGCCAACCTTCTAAAAGTAATATCCCATACTATTTTATCCCCTCTTCAAATTTTATCCCCTGAAATTAATCCCTCATCCAAGAAGCCCTTATAGCTAAACACGAAATGACATGAGGGAGATGATTGGGGTGATAAGTGAGAGATGATAGGTTTGGTTAGGATGGAATTAAGTAGTTTGGTTAGGATAGTTAGATAGTTAGGGTAGTTATAAGTATAAGCATACATATGTGAAAACAAGATGTAATGAATCATTATGGTTTAATTAGCCTTTCCCTTGACAATATATGTAGAATTTAAATAATTTTGAATAAATTTTGAAACTTTCAGACCGTTAGGTGATGTGACTAGCTAAGGTATATAACAGATGTGTATTTATCATAGTACTTAACAAATTTTCAAGGTCCTATAGACAATGATCTCTGATTCTGTTTTGCAATGAAATTTTGTCCACTCAGAAATGAAAAACTAAAAATAAAAAGATCTAGGAACCCTCAATATTCAATAATGCTATATAAACGTACTGGCGGTGGCGGATTGCAAAAAATTCAAATCATGGAGGAAAATACTACAATGTTACCTTCTTACAGTGTCCCCAAATTGTAAAATGCTACACCTTTGTGATGGTTTATGTTATGTCATCTAATGGTTTTTGTTACGCCTTCTATTCTATTAATGGTTGATGTTATGATGGTGGACACCGCAAAAAGAGCGAGTCATAACAGGTTATGCCATTTTGAATAATGTTATGCCTTCTAATGGTTTATATTACGCCTTGTAACGTGTTATGCATTCTAATGGTTTTTTATGCATTCTAATTGTTTTTTGGGAATATTGTTTTCACATATATTGTTTGGATCTTGTGTCCCCTATATAACAAAAACCACTAATTGGCATAACATTCCATAAGAAGGCATAAAATGTGTAAGATATGCCGAACCAGTCATCACACATAAATATGCGAACAGATCTGAAAATACTTAGAAGGCAAAGCATACAAAATGAATCAACATTAGCCAGGCAAAATAGCAAACACCATAACTACGAAGCAAGTATCAACAGGCCATAGACGGCCGAGCAAGATCTCGTAGGATCAATAAAAAAGAGAGAGTAGAGTTCAGATAGTAGCAGACAGGAACAATACAGGCATCAAGCCTCTTCACCGTGCTGACCAGCATCGGTGGCAGAGGTAGGGTCAGTACTCGCGTTGTCTTTAGGATCAACAGGATCCTCTGCATTCTCATTGCCAACTTTCTCAGTAAGGTCAATCACACCGTCAGTTTGGTTTAGCTTCGCAGAAGGCTCGAGCTCGGATTGAGTGTCGAGGAGTGCATCAGGGGCTTCAATCTCAAGCTGCTGAGTTGCCAGGGAGAGTCTTCAGGCAGCCCCATCTTGGTACAGCAACGAACCCTGTTGGTCTCCCAAATGGCATTTTTGACGGCATGCATCTGGGCCTTGTAGTTAGCAGTTACCTCAAGGACAGCTCTGTCATACTTGGCCTCGACCTTTGTTTCCGCAGCAGCAAGCTCCCTACGAAGTTGTTGCTCGGTATCTTCAGCTTTCCTTTTTTTCTCGGACAGCTCATCCTTCAGCCTTTCCACATCATCCCAAGCATCCCTTAGAGACTAAGCATGTTGAGCACATTCTTTCTCGGCCTTCTCGGCCCTCTTCTGCTCTTTTCTGAGCTCTTTCTCAGAGTCTTTTGCACGGTCGAAACCGGCGGATGCTTTTTGCATTATCTACGGGATACACGAAAAGGGTAAGGCATGAGTCGCGATAACAATGGCTAAACTAGCAAGCTATGAAGAGGGAAAGGGGCAATACCTTGACACTAGACTGAAAGATTGACTTCATTAGAGCGTCATAGGAGCAATTTTTCTCCCTTTCCATGTCCAAAGGGAGGAGAGCAGCCCTGGACACCCCATAGGCCACGCCAACAGATGACACCTTACCAATAGCAGTGAGGAGAGTCCCATCAAGACGAGCAAGAACAGGAGCCCAAGGCTGGACAAGTGGAGGAGAGTCAGTAGACGTGCGGCTTGAGTTAGCCTCCCCCGTCCTCCGCCTTTGAAGTGGAGTCTGAGCCTTTGGCGGATTGTCCAATGGCCTCTTGTCCCTTTGTTGTTGGAGGGAAGTAGAGGATGCGGTCGTAGGAGGATTAGCTGGGGGAGCCATTGGAGGGATGAGGGATGAACCACCACGAGAGGGTGGAAAAGTGAGGTTGAGTTCGTCCAGGAGGCTGATCGGCTGAACAGGCATGTCTCGATCAAGTGAGGGCGAGTAGCCTGACGAATCTTAGTCGGCTAGAAGGGCGGATTGTTCGGCAAGGGAGCGAACAACCACACGATGGTCAAGTCCTTCTTCTTCTTCTTCTTCCTCTTCAGTTACCACCCTTCCGGATGTGCTAGGCTCCCCTTCCGTTCGGGCGAGGATCGGAATAACAATTGGTATTTCGGGGACGTGGGCAAACGTGATCTGTTGGTGAAGATCTCTTGGAACGCGGGAACGTGTCGCCCCCCTTCTACATCGGCCTCTCCGTGATCTTGTGCTCCTTTGATCGGCCGGAGCAAGCGGAGCAATTAGGGGAGCAGCTGGAGGCCAGGGATGTCTTGATCTTGGCTCACCAACTCTTCTAATGCCTCCCCAGTAAGTGGGGGTATAGCCGAGCAGCAGGTGAGAGGCACGGCCGAGTCCGACGGGCGTTGGCTCGAACCCGTCGAAATAAAGAGCGAGTGCTATCTCTTCTCGATGGAGCTTCCCATGGTTTAGGCGACCACCATGGTTGAGATTGCTTGCTGCAAACAAAGAGAGCAATACAGAAGAAATGATCAACAAAACAAAGTTAAAAAATGCAGGAAGTAAAGAAGTATGCTAGGATCGAGTACTAACGTGGTTGGCCTGCAGTTGTGGGGCAAGCGAAGCCGATGGTATTCCCCTCGGCATCTCGGGGCTCCTAGTTGCCTGTGACTACAAGGTAGTCATCTCCCTCTCCCTTTGAGGAGTTGGGAAGGTCCGTGATTAGCTTCTGCTCAGGGTCCCTAGCCTTGAAGTAATAATTATTATCTGTAGTAGGCACTACACTGTACAGGTAGTGTAAATCCCACCAGTCCAGGTGCAGGCCAAGCAGCCTGTTCAGGGCAACTGTGCCCATAACTACCCTAACGAAGTTAGGGCATAACTTCATAGGATTCAGTCTACATCTATTGCAAACTTCCCTAAAGAACGGGTGAAGAGGGAACCTAAGGCTGCCTTCCACTATGAATATCAGGGGAATATGAATTTTATCATGGGTTTGACCCTCCTCCTCTAGATCATCACGCTTGTTCAATCGAAATTGAGCATCATTTGGAATTTCATATTTCTGACGAAATTCCCAGATCTTTTGGGCATTACTGAGAAGAACCGTATGTTTCCCCATTATCTAAAGTTAGTGTTTCACAGTTGAAACCCAAAGCGATGAAGACGAAAGAAAGAAACTAGAAGTGATTTCTTTAAAAAGGAAGGACACCAACGATGGTCAGAAAAGGGCACTTACGTGAACCAGAAGGACCTAAGATAAGGCTTTCCGACAAGAATGGAGGGTATTTTCCGACGAAAGACGGAGGCGATGAAGAAAGATTAGTTGCAGAAATTTTGGAACGACGAACAATGGCGGAATGAAGTCCTCTCTCCTTCTCTTTGCTTCTGGCGAAATAGAGTAAGAAAGAAGGGGAAGGGTTTAAGGGTAGGATAATGATTATCCCGCCCGAAACCCCATAAACGTGGGGCGTGACGCATGTAACACGTCAACAAGAGCCGTCCTTTGGGCTTATCTGGTGACCAACGGGTCACTTCACATTTAATGCGAAAGTAACCGTGTTCCCCACGTGAGGGGGAGGCGTGTAGGAGATGCATCAGGAGTCGTTGAAGCTCTGCGCACTACTAATGAATGACAGTAGTGACAGAGTTGGGGAGCAATTGGAGTGGGTAAAATATGATTATCCTAGTAAAGGGCATAACACGTGCCTTGAGCAAGCACCACGAAAGGATGAATAAGCTCGGCACCACATAGGGAGTCCTTGAACCCTGTGTCGATCTGGTTTAGCCATAAATAAAGCCAGATTAGTAAAAAGTAAACTAATAAGTCAGGATGCACTAGCTCGGCGCAAGACATAAAGGGATGCCCCTGGAATGACCGAGCTAGGTAAGCTACGTGTATAGCTTAAGCAGCTCGGCATGGTGAGCTGAGCTATGTACGGGTCATTCTGAGCCACGTGGAAGCACGACACCGCCACGTGTAGGGTGGTGTGACATTCCAGAATAATCTATGGCGGTTCCTTATGAGATAAGGAGCAATCCCGTAGAATAAGGGATCAATATGGGAAGTCCTAACGTGATTAGGAGTGCACCCCATATAGGAAAGAGTCCTATATGGAAAGAGGAGCCACTGCTAGACGAGATCTAGCAGTATAAGGAAATATACTGCCTAATAGGAAAGTCCTATTAGGAAAAGAATTCCTAAAGCCAAAGGGAAACTAGGGCACGAGATGCCTAAATCAACAAAGCAATCTACACCTATAAATACAACAACATACCCAATGGAGAAAGGTACGCTGTGAAACCCTTTTCATACGCATTGTGATTTGCAAGTACGAGATACTAACTTAGGCATCAGAGGGCATTTGCCGACGAAGGGCAAAGGTGCTCTAACCCTTTTTCTGTTTTGCAGAACTTGGGTTGAATCAAGGAAGCACGTGATCCAGGCCTACGTGGATTTATTCCCCGTACAAGCACCGCTGGGGGTTTTTTGAAAATTGGAATTGCCGCCGGGGGCATTGGAAAGAAATATGATTTTATTTTCCTGGAAAATCATATAAGTATTTGTAGACTGAGGAGTAGGAAATGTACCTTTTTTAAAAAAAAGGAGGGGGTATACTGCAATTTTGCCATGAGAGGGAGGGAGAGCCGCACGGCTCATCACCTTAGTCGCTCGGCTATTGTTTTTATTTTGGCTGAAACCAAAACCGTTGAGCCCTTTGGAATTTCATTCCTTCATGTTCAAAATCAGAAAACGGTTTCTGAGTTACTCTATTCCTCAACCGATTCCTTCCTTTTTCACTAAACTTCTCCAAAATCCTTCCAAATCCTACACCCAATATTTCGATTTTTTGCAAATATCGGTATCCATGGCATCTGTTCCTTCCAATGGTAGCGGTTCGACGCCGTCCGGTGAGAGGGTACCGTCGCCGGAGCATGTAGAGGAGACGGCAACGACCGTGTTGCCCAGCGGTGGTCCGCCCTCCACGGTTGGGGCTGATCTATCACGTGAGGAGGGTCGTGCGGCCTCTGTTGGGGAACAGGCTCGCCGCGCGGCCGAGTTAGCGGGAGACGAACCATCTGCGGTCGTACATGAGGGCGGGGCTTCGTTGCATGGTTCTGGAGTTTATCAGGCAGGGACCCATGAGGGCCAGGCCATGGATGAGCCCATGGGAAGTGACAGGCCGGAGCCGGAGAGCACGGCGGCTGGTGAGGGTGGCGTGGCCATGGAGGTTGACCCTCCGGTTGGTGATGTCGGCGCTCAGAGCAGTTCCATACCAGTGGGCACGGGTGTTTCAGGTACGGGTATCCTTTCTCCTGATGTTGAGATGCATATTGCTACTATAGATGTTTTTGCTGACCCGAGAGTTGCTCGAGGAGAGGTGGACGGTGAGGCTGTGGTCCCGCCGAAGGTTAGTGGTGTCGTTTTAAAGGCACCCACTGAGCGACGAGCTCCGAGTAGTCCAGGGGCTAGCAGGGAATCAAAGGGGAAGGATGTGTTGATTGAGGATCTTGGAGAGAGGGCTAGCAGTGGTGATGAGAGACCGGTTGACCCTGTCTTGTTTCCTAGGCCTTCGGGTTCTTCAACGGACCCAGGTGCGACTTTAGGAGATACTTTGGAGGGTGCGACTGATGAGACTTTGGCTAGGGTTATACAGCAGTTCCCAGACCTTGGGGCTTTGGGTTGTGCGGACCCCGTGCTGGAGATGGAGCATGAGGAGGTGCGCGTTGAGGAGGCACGGGTGTCTATAGTTGAGGCAGTACAGAGGGCACTAAGAGATAGGCTACCTTTCACTCCTGAGACTTACGTGCCTCGAGCTCACTTTTTCGCACCTTCTGGTTGTTCGGTATATGAGCCGAAGTTGACTCTTTACCCTGATGGACTGATCTTGCGGGACCCGGAGACTCACATCTCAAATAGGCCCTTGGTATGTATTGCACTTGTACTTTCCCTTTTGAATTACTCTTTCAATGCATTTATCTTGTGGCTTTACTGACTGAAACCATGTAATGGTCTTGAAAATAGGTGGATGGTGCTCTTTTTGGATACGGCGGGCCATCTGATTGCTTGGCGCAGTATCAGAGGCTGCCACAGAGAGTGAGGAGCTTGGTTGACGCTGCTGGCTTTACTGTTTTCATCAGGATGCTACTGCCGACAAAGATGGACCGTAAGTTGGTGAGAGCTTTGGTGGAGCATTGGTGGGACACCACCAACACTTTTTACTTTAGGTTCGGAGAGATGACGATCACCCCGCTGGACTTTGCAGCGATCAATGGTTTGAGGGTTAGTGGTGATCCGATCCCGTTTGACTCAGGCTTGTACTTGGACCGTGCGACGATACAACACTTTCTGGGGAGAGATATGGGAGATAAGCCATCGGTGCGATGTGACCACTTGCCAGCTATTTGGGACCATGAACCAGGATCAACTGAGGAGGCTTGTCAGATGCCAGGGCTTACTTGTTATACCTTTTCGGCTTGGCTCTATTTTCTGGTAGAAAGAGTCATGTTCACCTTGGTTGGTTGCCTGTTTTGGCAAATTTGGAGACAGCGGGCAAGTTTGACTGGGGTGGTGCAGCTTTGGGCACTTTGTACGTTTTCTTGGGCTCTGTCGTCCGTGGGAGAGGGACCAAGCTTGGTGGTTATTGGAGGATTCTGGAGGTAATGCTTCTGACTTTCTTTCCACCTTGTATGCCGTATGACTGCCTTGTTGCTTCTGTTCTTGTCCTGATGATCAGATTTGAAATGCAGGTGTGGGCTTATGAAGTGTTGGGAGTGCTGGCTCCTGAAAATTCTCACCCGAACAAGGATGTGTTCCCACGTGCAGAGAAGTGGGTCAACAGTATGTGGGGAAGGGCGCGTTCAAGAGTGATCTGAGAGGATTCCGCCTTTTCCTTTACCAGAGTACGGGTGCCACGGTATGACTTTTATTCTTTTGAGATTCCTTTCAAATTCTCTTGATTTATGCAATGCCCTTATGAACATGACTTGAAAATTGCTGCAAGTTTGTTGGAATGCATGGGGTAGGTGGCGTCAACCTTATTTGACTCAGAGCAGGGAGATGACACGGGGACGTGTGCTGTTGGAGTCC
The DNA here is from genome assembly GCA_963854785.1 of Vaccinium vitis-idaea. Classification (NCBI taxonomy): domain Eukaryota; kingdom Viridiplantae; phylum Streptophyta; class Magnoliopsida; order Ericales; family Ericaceae; genus Vaccinium; species Vaccinium vitis-idaea. The sequence goes on along the minus strand of OY978223.1, from coordinate 26,521,863 downwards.
CCGTATGGCTGGCAGTGGTACTTGGGTGAGAGAGTGTTGAGTCAGTCTCTGGGGATAGACTTCTTCAGAGTGCCAGGCCTGCTCCCTTTGCGAGTTCAGAGGACCCATGAGTACACAGTGGCTGAGGTGGAGGCATATACTGTTCTGGACGTGCAGCTGGTTTTCGACCCCTCCTTGGACTATGCCGTCTATGTGAGGAGTACACTGGCCTATTCTTTAGATATGGAGCGTCGTCCGAGCCAGTGCCTGCAGCGTCTGCTTCCCTGCCTGTGCTGAGGAGAGAGATAGATGTTATGATGGCGGATGGCGGCTTGGGTGTTATAGATGTTCCTGTGGTGACTGGACCTGTGACTCTTGCTGCGACCGAGGTATCCTGAAAAGATAGAAAAGAAATAGTCAAAATTCATTTCTAATTTGAATATTCATGCTTGTTACTTGCCGATGCTTTTATTCTTCCTTGCAGATTCCAGTTGAGTGGGCCGCGTCTCAGGTCTAGTTGATACGTGACTTGGAGGCTTTAGTTCGTCGCCTTATGTTAGGTGACAGACCTGAGGTGCGACCCAGACCTGAGCCTGGCGTGGTGCAGAATCCTGGTGGTGGAGGTGATGGAGGTGATGGTGGAGATGGTGGAGATGATGGAGCTGGTGGCAGACGTGGTGGTAGAGCTGGCCGAGGAGGCAGTCGTGGTGATGGAGATGGCCGTGGTAGTAGCCGCAGGGGTGGCGGAGCAGGAGGGAGTCGTAGAGACCGTAGTGCAGGTGGTAGCCGTGGGGCTGGTAGTAGTCGCGGTGGTGACCTCGGGACTGGAGGTGGTGGCGAGTCTGGCAGTCGCCGTAGGCCTAGGCGTACCCGTAGAGCTTCTGTTAGCAATGAGACTGAGCAGGTATCCTGTGTATTCTGTCTTGAGATTTGCATGCTTCGACTATTTACTGATGCTTTTTTTTTTGTGTGGAGGATGTACCTCCTCCTTCGCCGCCTCGCAGGAGGCCTTTGATGAAGAACGTCAGCGGATCTCGGAGGCGTACCCCACCTATAGTCCTGTCGCCTGGCAGAGTGTTGCGATCTTTGGTTGAGAGGCCGGGAGAGGGCGTTCCTGGGAGTTCGGCACCTGAGTCGCGGTGGGTTCCGCGGGGGAGAGAGAGTAGCAGCAGTAGTGGCAGTGATGGTGGTGGTGACAGTAGTGGCAGCATCGTGGATGATCATGCGGACCACCCGAGCACACCTGAGGAGTACCGGCACTTGGCGGTGGGCCATCGTCGGGATTTCAAGAGATGTCGCACTAGTTCTTAGGACGAACCTGCGTGCTCGGTTTTGATTCGGGCATCTGTTTGCCCATGTTTTGCTTTTTTCATGGATATGGCCTGCATGCCATGGTAGCTTATGATGTTGGGTCTATTTTACTCATGGATGGATGTACTTTTGCTTTCGTGTCATGGATGCCATTCGGTTTTTATATATATTGCACATGTCTATTATGCTTAAAATGATTCATACTGACAAAATTTTGAGTTTCAAAGTCTGGTTCTGCATACACATGCTTTGTGGGTGACTGGAATTTGACAATACGTGACACACGCTCCTGGGATATGAAAAGATGTGACTTTGGATTGAAATTCGGAAAATGACACTCGGAAATACAAACTGACTCATTAAGCAAGAAAACTAAGCGTTACGGGCATAATGTGACCCATTGCGCCTAAAACTCTGAATTTGTATGACATGTGACAAACGAGGCTTATAACAGATTACAAACGCACGTTGTAACTTGCTTGAATGGATGGAATAGGGAGATTGACACTCGGACACGTTTCGACTCGCCGATACTATTTGCTTAGTTGACTTTGGGCTTTGGCACTCTCGGGCTTCAGGCTTTCCCATTAACTTCACCGAATCACCTCGTTCGATCTTCATGAAAGCTTGACATGGTTCGTTGAACCTGTTGACACCAAAGAATTAATCATGAAAACTTTCACCTCGTCGATTTTTGACGTATCTGAGATTTCGGAGTATCTGTTTATCCAAATTTGATCAAAATTGCCAAGCGACTGCCCCAACAACTTTTGAATGTCCACTGCAACTGGTTTGTGCAAGAAAAGTGGTGAAAGTATGTTCGGATCAAGTTCTGAGGTCAAAAACAGAGTTTTGTTTCTGTTCTGCCAGGGTTGGCCAGTCGGCCAACACAAGTTAACCGCGCGGCTAGGATAGTTGGCCGCCCGACCCTCTTATCGATCTGTCAAGCTTCTGACTTTCTGGCAGGCTTCTGGGTTTCTGCATGGCCTTTTGCTGACTCCTGGGCATCTCTCAGTGCTGAGGTTTTCCAGTAGACTCAATCCAAAGATGTTTTGCAAATCATGAACGGCTTTCCCATTATCCAACATGGCACGTTTCCCGAGGTGATCCATTATTCAAAAAATTTTAACTTCCTTGCGATGCATGTATAGCATAAATGGAGACTCGGCTTGTTTATGTCTCAACCAAAAGCTTCACTCCTTCATCTCCCTTAAATAACCATGAGTCTTCCGGCTTTGGTTCGACCTTGGCTTGACAAACTTGACGGCCTCGGGTGGCTCAATTTTCAAGATCACCGGATGGCCTCGTTGCGCTATATCCGGGACGTAACTATCCGTCCTGAGCTTTTGCATGCCGCAATTCAATTTTGGGACTCGAAGGTGCATGTGTTCTGTTTTGGCCTTCACAAGCTATGTCCCACTGTGGAGGAATTCCATGCATACCTTGGTGGATTTGGTTTGGAGATACCGGTCATACCTCTTCATGGGGTAAACTTCGCCAACGTATTGTCTGCCAAGCTGGGGATGAGTAATAAAGTAGCGAAATCCATGCTCCAAGGTGGTGTTATTAACATTCCGCGTGTCGTTGAACAGTTTCGTCCTGAAGGCTTTGCATTGTGCCTCTGCTTGCTTGCTGCTTTCTTGTTTGTCGGGTCTGACGGGCGAGCGAGCTCGTCACTGGTTGGTGTTGCCATGCAAATTGAAGAGCACAAAAACGTGGCTCCAATGGTTTTGGCTGAAACTTTGATGGGACTGGATGGAGTTTATGCTGGTGACACCCATATCTTTGAGGGTAGTGCTTTGCTCTTACAAGTTGGCTTCTCACTCAGCTCTCCTTTTTCCGGTTTTTCTCACTTTCTTGTTTTACCTCAACGCTCGGGTTCGGGCTGTCTATGGTTTCTTACTTGTTTTTTTTTTTTCGCTCTCACACAGATATGGTTATGTGACAAGGCTAATCTGCTGGAACTTGTGACAAGGAGGCGGATTCATGAAACACAAGGGTTTATTCAGAGGGATTTCCTAGAAGTCTTCGATGATGTGCAAGGCTGGTCTAGAGTGCTTTCCCAGCTTACAGAAGATGTAATCACTTGGCGCTTGACTTGGCTTGACACTCCAGCTATGTCTGTGAGCAACATGGGGCATCAGCGGATGGTTTTGGCTGGCTTGACTTGTTGGACCTTCTATATTCCCAACCACATTCTTCGTCAGCTTGGCGTTCGTCAGACAGTACCATCACCAGAGGACTTTGTTATGCCAAATCTCAACTTTGCCACTAAAGGAGCGTACCAAAACACTTGGAGGGAGCGCGTGACAATTCCAAAAGAGCAGTATCCGAGTGTCAATCTTTCAGATCGTTATGTGAGATGGTTGATAACAGACATTGAAACAAGAAAGCACGGAAGCCAAAGTTGACTTTAAAACTCGATCTTAATGTGCCTGAAATAAATTGCTTGAAAAACTTTATTCCTAGATCAAAATCTAAAACTGAATGTAGAATTTCCTACTTACTGTATTTGCATTTAAAAAATGAAAAATTAGTAAAAAATGCAAATTTTTTTTTACCCTCTTTAAGGAGAGGACACGCTTTTTTTCACATATATGGGAAAGGACATCCTATACATTTACTATTCATTGGAAGGACAAAAACGTAGATCTGAGCGGGAGCATCACCTCCTCCGGACTTCCATATCCTCCACCACCTCCTTCGCCCCTGAGATGAGTGGAGAGTCGCCGGAGCATCACCGGTTCGTTGCAACACGAGACACTGCGTGAATTGAGAGAGAAAACTTTCAACAAATCTATTTTTTTTTTTTTTTTTTTTTTTTTTTTTTTTGGGGGGGGGGGGGGGTAGGGGGGAGCAGGGGCAGGACAAACTTGTGGGTGTTCTTCAGCTAGTCTTGTTGGTGATGAAAATCAATAAAGGGAACAAATTGTAGTGACTAATAAACCAGGGGAGATTTGTGAGGGTGATGAAGATTGTGTTGTTAATGAGGATAACAATGATAATCATTGTAAGAGATGGTTCTTGCTATGATGAGCTGGAGAGGTATGGATAGTCAACAGTAAAGACACAATAGGGAGGAGAATAGGGTGGTCTAGAGGAGGGGTGAAGAACAGGGCAGGTGTGCACAAAAAGGACTAAGGCAGGGGATTGCTCTCAATCTAATCTGTAATACCTCGGTGACCTAGGAGATGGGGACTGACTTGCAGAGAGAATGTTCTCCTCTCAATCAGTGATTTCCCTTTTCTCTCTAGAATGGCATATACTCTGCCAAGATTTCACCAACCTCTGGGCATCGAAAGGGAATGTCCCATATTTATAGGCACCTTGGACCAATGATCAGGTGCCAGGCTGTCACCCTATAATATGATGACACATGTCCTTTCCGTACAACCTGACCGTACGGGTGACGTCACCATCGCGCGGCTGACGTGCGAGGTGACGAGCCATTCCCTTGTGCAGCGATCCCATCGTTCTTTATAGCCACCGAGCCATTAGATCCCCCTTATTCCCATTAGGGCAAGGTCGTGGCTTGTTCGATCGCGCCTATACCGCAACCAAGCCTCAGGGGGCCCCCGGGGTCCTGCCTTTAGATTGCAGCAGGTATAATTACTTGGGCTAAGTTGGACTAGCTTCTCGCGTTCTCGCCCATGTTCTGGGCCGTGCTAGTCTTCTGAGCCATGAGCTGTTCTCCTGCTCGGATGGCCCATGGTTGTCCAAGCACCGCCCTTACTGGGCTTGGGGTGCGCGTCACTGGGGCGCCTTGCACAAGAGGGTCCCACGCCGGTGCCCCCCCCCCCCCCCTTGCACGGAGGCTTGCGCGGAGCATGCCACGTGTCGCGCGGAAACTGTGCCACCTGTGTGACACTTGTCATCATCCCAATGGAAGGTCAACGTTGACACGTGTCACGCGTGCTGACCTCCCCTACAATGGCCCCCCACGTGCGTGTGGAACGCGTGGCGTGAAATTCACGCGCGCGTTATCCGTTTTCTGACACCTTGACGACTGACTGATGCGACCGTTTGGGGGCGCCTTTTCGACCGTCCGAGGTCATCATTATGATGACGTTTGGCCTCCGACATGATGGTTGATTGCGACCGTTCGGGTCCCCCCTTTCTTCCTTATAAATACTTCATTCCCCCTCATTTCTTCTCTTTTCTTCTTCCGTTCAAACTCAGAGCCCGTTCTCTCTAAATTTCTTCCATCTTCTGCAAGTTTCTCCCTCCACCCCTTTCTGCAACTCTCCTTCCTCTGTCTCTTCTTCATCTCTCACAAAGTTCTCTTCACACAAAGATGACTCGTGGTGAGCAAGTTCAGGGGGGAAGGCCCACTGTTCACTGTGGTCCAATCCCTCCCTCAAACGAATGGCGTAGGGCTCCTTACCTCAAGGGTAAGAGTGCCCCATTCTGGAAGAAAGTGGAGTCTTATGCTTCGGTGGGCAGCGAGCTGGACGACGTCTTATGCATCCGTCCGGAGGCGTCACTTGAGGATGGGGATATGGTGCCACCTTCCTCTATTCTCCGTCTTCGTCTGGAGAGGGGAGACTTTCCATTTTCTTCAGTTCAATATTCCTCTCTCTCTGCACCCCCCGCCGGCTGGAGTGAGTGGGTGAACGACGTGATTGAGGATGCTGATTACAAGGGGATTTTGAAGCGCTCTCACATACTAGAACCCATCAAGGTTTCCCAGGTTCTGACACTGAATAGGAGGAACGAGAATGTCGATTTCCTGGTGTCACGATGGAGTAGTGACACTCATACCTTTGTGTTTCCATGGGGAGAGTTTGGCCCCACACTTCAAGACACCAGCGCGCTCCTGCACCTCTGCTCGCGTGGTAAAAGGGAGTTTGAGCCTGCCAAGGCTAGTTACACAGATCAAGAGCTATCGGGGAAACTCAAGTTGGCTTACAAAGCCGCGGGCCACCAGGGCTCGCAATGGGATAGGAATGGGAATCGGAGGGCCATGACTAACCCAAAGAAGACTTCTTGGGGTTCTCGGATAAGGTACTTCTTTAAGGATCTTCAGCCCGGGCAGTCTGGGAGCGCGGAGCGTCAGGCCATTGATGGCCCAAAGTATAAAGGTGACTTATATCTGCCTGCCTTTATTGCTTTCTTTCTCTCGTTCTTTCTATTTCCGGATTTCCCGGTTGACGCGCCCAGCGAGTTCATTTTTTACCTTGCGGTGAGGATGGCACAAGGAGACAGGTTTTCGCTAGGCCCTCTGTTCCTTGGGCACTTGTATCAGCAGCTGGACCGCCTTTCCGCAGACTTTGAGCGCTCTGTGGGCCGCTACGACATCATCTCCATGGTGCATACTCAGTTTTTGACGGCACTGGTGTATGAGCATTTTCCTATTGTTGCTCCCAAGCCCAAGAAGTTTCCCGCGCAGGTATCCAAGCCAATCCTGGACAGCAGGGGTCGACCGGTCAGGGAAGCTGATGGCCGCCAGAGATACACTCTTGAGGGCCCAATATGGCCCATTATCCTCCGTTGGAACAACACAGCCACAACAAAGCTCTGGGAAGAGTACATGGATGATGATTCCCATTTTTACCTGCGCCCCTATACCCAGACGCTGGATGGAATTTGTAATTACAACCCCAGCACTCATGAGGAAGTCGATTTTTTTTATAACAATCTCCCCATGCGAAACTTTCTGGCCAGCGTACACTGCATGAGCCGCCCGGCTTACCTGGCCGCGCTTGGAGTTGAGAACTGGCAGGCCATGGTGTATAGGCCGGACAGGGTAGCGCGCCAGTTGGGGTATGATATGGTGGTACCTGTGGCAAGGCCGGAACCCCTGGATTTTTAGGCCGCTTTCAACCAATTTCTCGTTTCTTATACAGACATACTCTTGGATGGAGTTGGGCGCTGGCGCTTTCCAAGGTCCATCCGTTCTCCCCTTGTCTTCACTCAGTTCCGTTTGCACTAGCGCATGAATCTGGATTCCTTTTCCTTTTTCACCTTCGTGCAAGGCGAGGCTGTCAGGGCAGCCCCGCATGTCGTGTGCAAGCCAAACTTCACACTTCACTCGCCCAAGCCCCAATCCGATGACTGGCGCGGTGTCTGGAGCCGTTGGGCTTTGAAGGAAAGTACTAGCGTTGTTGCTCCAGAGGCTAGGGTTGTGGCGCCACTGTCTTCCGTGCGCGTTACAAGGTCTCGGGCAAGGGCACAGATGTCTTCTGCAGATGAGGAAGAGGTCGCGCGGCCACCTACCCGATGAAGGCTACGCAGGGTAGTAATGTATAATCTTGTCTATTTTGTCCCCTTTGTTGATTGTGATGATGTCTTTTACTTACGGCTTTCTTCTCCCTTTTCTATCTTTGTTTCAGGCGGTGACTGGCGAGCGTGTCAGGGAGTCGCCAGAGCGCACAGCTTCTCCGCAACCCGGTGGCTCAGACCAGGATTTTGATACAGAAGACATGCCTTTGAGGGCTCCTGCTGCCACGTTGACTCAGGGTCAAGCCGCAGGCCCATCTGTCGCCCAGCAGCACGCAGGGGATAGTGATAGTAATGGTGATCAGCACTCTCCTTGAGAGAGGCGGAGCATCCAAGGGGGATGAAGGAGCCGCAGCAGGAGGGACAGAGGCTTGGCAGGGTGCGGAGGCCACTCTTACTTCTCCAACCGCCCAGCCCGTGGAATTTGTTGAGGAATCCACACCGCATCCGCAGGCGGCAGAGAGACATGCTTTTTTGGAATGATGCAAACGGAGGAGCGAGTCAGTCCCGCAATTGGTGTGTTATTTGCTCCGCGCGGTGCGAGTGGCTCCGGAGGGGATGAAATAAGAGGGATTCATTCTGAGGGACGTCGCGCTCCGGGGCCACAGCCAAAGAAGAGCTCGGAGGACACTGTTGAGGGCTTTGGCAGGGAGTTTATGCAACCCTATGTTGACAGCGAGGATGAGCAGAGCCAGCACACCGTTGTTGAGACAGATCAGCCATCCGTCCGCTCCCACATTCCTACCGAGTCCACCCCTCAACGCACATCATCTATGGAGAAAGGTAATCATCCTAGTTCTTCCAACACTTTTCAGAACATAGGGGGTGACATTCATGTGGGGCCAAGTTTTAGGCCGCGCAGTACTCATAGTATAGGAGAATTCGTGCCAGCTTTAGTTGATCCAATTATTCATGAATTATTCAAAGATGATTTTTCAAAATTGGAAACCGTTGTGGACCCTTAGGGGAGAGTGCAGGAGATGTAAGCCGCCCTTCATCAATCTGTCTCGGAACAGCAAGAGCCTCTAGCCGAGCAACAAGGGGAGACTCAGCAGGAGCACCTGGCTGCCATAGCTGAGGGGGATGCACCCGAGGGAGAAGATAAGAGTGAGACAGAATCCAGCGCTCCGCAATAGGGCGTCAGGCAGATAGTCGTTTATCAGAAAGAGACTATAGATGTCGATGACAGCTCAGAACATTCGGAGGGAGCGGAGTCCGACGCACAGCAACAATCTCCATCTGAATATAGCGATTCTCAGTGCCAGGAGCAGGTACCTCCCGCCATCCCTGCGTCTGTGGCGCCATTCTTATCATTCCGCGTTGCCAAGACAAACCTGCCTGCCCTGCAAGCTGTCCAACGGACACATCCAGAAACCTTCGCCAACTTTCGGGCACAGAGCCCTTTAGGTGGTGGCATGCTTCTGGACAGTTTGTCTACGATTATTACTTCCTTGGAGGCCATTCCCCTAAAGAAGTTTGGTGATATATCGCTGCAGGATGGGAAGGGGGCTCTCATGGACCTTCAAAACTTAGGAGGATTGGAGGTTGGTTGGCTCATCGCTCAAGCTTCCACTTCGGGCTGAAGCAAAGTAGAGAGAGGTTGAGCGAGCCCAGGAGAGGGTGGACCTCGCACGCATGATGCTTGCTCAAAGAGAAGCAGACTTGAGAGAGAGAGACAGGCCGAACTGGAGGCCATTCTGCACGAGAAGGCAGAATTTGAGGCTGCAGGCGGGGAAATATTTGGAAAGAACGACCTGGTTTCCAAGAGCTTGTTCCCTGACACTCCGCAGTGACTGTACTTCTTTTTCCTTGTAATGGGAGTACCACATTATGAATGAAGAGGGATTTTTTCTTATAATTCGTTCTTTTCTTATTGTTTTCCATACTTGTGCTTTTACGGTTAGCAAAATCTCTTTGAATAATCCATTCATTATGACTTATCTTGTCATTGCATGAAATGGAATTCTATTCATAATTTCCCGTAAGTAACTAAACATTTCATTAATTTTTTCTAACAACAGAAAAGGAATTACAAAAACAAGAGCTGACTAAGGACCTCAAATGAAACATCTTTTCATTCAAGGGTAGTATTTCTTCATAAATTTGATATTGATGGGCCATGTTAGAAACCCATCGGAGACTCTGGAAAGCCTGTAGTGGCCGCTCGTCCCAGCGTTAATGACCTGATACTGTCCCTCCCATCTTGGAGTGAATTTAGGGAGCTTGACATTCCTCATCATGTCTGTGGTTGACTTCCAGACCAGATCCCCGACCTTGAATTCTCGCGGAACCACACTATTGTTGTAGAAGTTTGATACTGACTCCCAATACTTGGCCTGATGCTCCGCGGCGAGCTCTCGCCTTTCCTCCAAGGCTTCCAGATCTGCGCGCTGCTCCGTGGCTGTGACTTTTGTTAACAAAGCCAGCCGTGCGGAGGGTACACTCAACTCGACAAGGAGTACAGTCTCTGCACCATAGACCAAGTTAAAGGGGCTAGTCCGCGCCTCTTTCTCTTAGCCGTGCGGTATGCCCAGAGTGCCGTGATTAAGTGATCTGACCACGTTCCGCCCTTCTCGTCCATTAGCTTGCTCAAGATCCGCACCAAAGACTTGTTCGTGGCCTCAACTTGGCCATTCCCCTGAGGGTAATACGGCGTTGAAGTCTGGTGTTCCACAGAATAGGATTGGAGTAGCTCACCCACATCTTTGTTAATAAATGGAGTCCCATTGTCTGACAGGATCACCTTGGGTATGCCAAACCTGCATATGATGTTCTCTTTGATGAACTGGGCGACCGCCGCAATAGTCGCGTTCTTCAATGGCACCACCTCCACCCACTTAGTACTGACTTCAGTGGCTGCTAGAATCCACTGATGTTTGCGCGAGTGTGGTGAGATGGGCCCAATGAGGTCCATCGCCCAAGTATGGAAGGGGTATGAAGCGCGGATTGCGTGGAGTTCCACTGCTGGCACGTGGACTAGATTCCCAAACTTTTGGCATGAGTGACACCGGCGCACATGTGCCTTGGCATCAGACTTCATCCGCGGTCAGTAGTATCCTAAGTGGATAATATGCTCGTATAGTATCCGTCCGCCCTGATGCTCCAGCTCGTGAGCTTTGTACAACACCTCCTCAGCCTCTTCATTGGACAAACACCATAATGGGATGTGGTCCAAGGCTCTCCTGTACAGACTTCCATCTTTAATGAAAAATCGACTGGCGGACATCTTAACTTGCCTTATGTATTCCCTCTCAATAGGTAGCGCGCCTTCGTGTAGGAAATCAATATATTTCTGTCTCCAGTCCTGTTCCACTGAGAAGCAGCATTCCTGAGCTGGGATGGCTATGGTGCATCTCTCACAATTCCTTAATACTTCTACGGCATCCGTTTTCATGCTAGGCCAGTAGTAGCCTTGACTCTGGACCCTTCGGTAAAGAGAGATGTCATTTTCTCCACAAGTTGCTTCATGGATCTGACGCAACCTGGTCTTGGCTTCTTGAAATCCAATGCACCGCACCAGCCATCCTTGAGGGCCACGGTAGTATAACTTTTTACCGATCATGGTAAACTGCGATAATTCTGACAAGGGGACTTCGCCCTGTCCGGTAGCTAGCTGTTTCATCAATTTTTCTTGGCACTCCTCTACAGCTTGTTCCTCGCTCACTTTATCAGCGATTGATGGCTCTGTCCTTTTTATGATTTCTATGGCTATCTTTTCTTCATTGAATTCAACCTTTGCCCCCAGCGTGGCAAGTGCGTCAGGGAACCTGTTATCCGATCTAGGTTTGTGAATCATTTCCACTTTATCAAAACGCTGCATCAGCCTTTGTACAGTGGCCCTGTATGGAGCAAGAGTAGGCTTTTTAAGTGCGTAGAGGCCTTCTGTTTGTAGAATTACAAGTTTCGAATCCCCCACAACTTTGAGGGTTTTTATCTCTTTTGCAATAGCTGCTAAGAGTCCCAGGATCAAGACCTCGTATTCTCCTTCATTGTTTGAACACTGGAAGGACAACTTGTATGCGAGGTATTCACGCTAGCCGTCTGTACTGGCGAGGACTATTCTGGCGCCTCCTGAGCCACCTCTTGCGGCCCCATCAAAGCTTAGTGTCCAAGTGATTGACGCGGTCGCTAATGCTTCGAAACCATCTCCTGATAACTCCTCCTGGACTGGTTCGCGCTGCCCACTAGGGAATTGTGTCAGCAAGTGCCTAACATTTGATTACTCTGGGAGTGACGCATGATATTTCGAATTTAGCTAGAGGTAAGAGCCAACGGGCCACTCTCCTTGTGAGAGCTGGCCGTGATAGTAGATAGTGTACTGGGTCACTTTTTGTAACGAGGTGGATTTTGAAGGATAGGAAGTAGTGGCGTAGTTTTTGCGCGGTGAAGACCAATGCTAGGCAATGCCGCTCCACCGGTGTGTAACGCTCTTCTGCTCCTTGTACTTTCCTGCTAATATAGTATACCGGCTTTTTCGCGTCATCGATTTCCTGCACGAGCAAGGCCCCAATGGCTCGGGGTGGACGTCAGGTACAAGATAAGGGGTTTGCCCTTCTGTGGTGCGATCATGGTCTGCGGGGAGGTCAAGACAGTCTTGATTATTTCAAATGCACGCTGGTGCTCCGCACACCATTCGAATTTTGCTTTTCCCTTCAGCAGGTCACTAAAGGGTGCTGAGATTTCTGCTAGCGCGAGAATAAATCTACGCAAATAGGAAACTCGTCCAAGGAATTTCTTGAGTGTCCGTTGGGAGTGCGGGGGCAGCATTTCGGTAATGGACTTTATTTTCGCGTCATCTGCCTCTATCCCATGCCTATGGACCAGGAATCCCAGAAACTTCCCCAACGCAACACCAAATGCACACTTTAGTGGGTTCATCCTCATGTTGAACTTTCCTACACCTTATAAACACTCTTTCCAAGTGGTCTAAGTGATCGAACTTCTCCTTTGACTTTACAACAAGGTCGTCCACATAGTCCTCTACAACATGATGCAGCATATCGTGAAAGATTGTCATCATCGCGCTGGTATGTCGCGCCAGCATTCTTGAGACCAAAAGACATAACAGTGTAGTGGAAGTTGCCCAACGGTGTTCTGAAAGCCATCTTCTCCGCGTCCTCCTCCCCCATTTTAGTCTGATTGTAGCCACTAAAACCGTCCATGAATGAGAACATATGGTGCCCCGACGTGGAGTCAACCAGTGTATCGATATGTGGTAAAGGAAATTCATCTTTCGGGCAGGCTTTATTGAGGTCGCGACTAAAACCGTTCTTCTTTTTCACTGGTACAATGTTCGCAAGCCACAACGGGTATTGAATAGGCTGAATGAACCCAGCTTTCCTTAATTTCTCAACTTCCTCCTTAATCTTTTCCTCCAACTCTGGCTGGTACTTGCGCGCACCCTGTTTGACCGGTTTAGAATTTGGGAAGAAGTTTAAGTGGTGCGCCACCAGCGTGGTGTCCAGTCCCGACATCTCTTCATAATGCCAAGCAAATACATCACTGTATTGTTGCAACAGCAGAATGAGTCTCCTTTTCATACCACTCTCCAGAGCCGCACTAACAAAGACGGGCCGCGGAGCACCCTCTCCTTCTCTAAGGTTAACTTCCTCCAACACTTCTGGCTGGGGCTTAGGACCGTATTGCATGCATTCTGGAGCCGGCTCGGGTTTTACTACCTCATCTTCCGCTCCCATTGCCTCTAGGCACCGCGGGTCAGACGCCGCTGTTGGGACATCTGGCCCGCCGCCCCGTCATAGGTAGTACACGGTCTTTCCACCTTCCTTGACTTTGGTAATCTTCCTTGGCCATGAAGCGCTTTCTGAAAATGGTTCCCGCTTGCTCACGGAGACCTCTCCCTCATCTTTGATATCTTCCCATTTGGGCAATTTACCTCTGAATGGTTTTGCGACCGCCACGCTCAGTGTTTCCTCCATTTCGGTGAAGTACACAGAATCAGATAGGTGAGCTTTGTTTACTTCGAACGGCCTTTCAGACGCCGCGACAGTAACTTTCTTTCCGGTCCAAATCGCCTTCAGGCACTGATGATAGCTGGATGGGATGACTGCAAAGCGGTGCATCCAACTGCGGCCTAATATTATGAGATAGTTTTTTTGTGCGTCAATGATGTGGAATTTTGTAGCAGTGTGGATAGGCCCGACTACAAGATAGACAATAACATACCCCAGGGATTCCTTTTTGTCCCTTGGAACCCAGTGATTCCTATCAGCGACTTCACGATCCGGTCCTCCGGGATTCCTACCTTTTGCAAAGTGGACATTGGCATGATATTGATGGACGCTCCTCCATCCATGAAAGCTCGCTTTAGTTCCACGCCATTGACTCGTGCCGTAACGTATAGGGGTCTGTTATGCGGGTGCAAAATCCTTCTGTCAGAGTCAGAAAATGAGATCGCATTCGACTCATCTTTGATCGTTCTAGGGAGGGACCCTCCTTGCGCGGTGCACGCTTCGTGGCCTTCTTGCTCGATAGCCAAAATGGCCTTTGTCATTCTAAATCTTGCGTTGGGTGTGAACCCCATTCCGTCATAGAACTGTCTAAATTTTGTGCTATTCTGCAAGATTTTGACCCCACTCTCTGGATCGGGAGTGACCACCATTGGGGTATCATATCCTGCAATATCGTCAAGCTCATCATAAAAAATGTCATATACACTTCCTCGTAATCGTAATCATAGTCATACTCATAATCGTAATCATAACCATAATCATCTTCATCCATTTCGCGTATAAATTCGAAACATTCAGCCATGTTGGCTGTCTCGTGCTCAGGATAGGGATGTGTGCACACGTCTTGTGCCTTGGTAGTAATTCTTAGCTCATTGTTGTCCAATTTCTTTTTGAAGATCCTTCTCAAGGTCCAACACTCACTAGTGGGATGCTTGGTGTGCCGGTGGAACATGCAATAGTTAGGGCTTTCCCTGTCTGCGCGCGAGGGTGCGGCCTCAATATCTGGTAGTGTGAGACCACCATTCGCGATCCACTCTTTTACTAATGCATTCACCTCCTCAATACTGCAGGGGTATTCTGGAGCCCCTGTGCCCTCCTTGTACATTTTTTGCTTCTTCCAATCGCCGCGCCCGTTACTGTTGCCACTCCATCCACCACGTCCGTTGCCATTTCCGTCGTTGCCCAGTCCCCCCTGCGACTTGCGCGAGGACGGAGTGGAAGTTGCAGTTGCGGCAACAAAGTGAGACATTCTAGACTTCCAGTCGTCGCGCGTGGGTGGTTTTACAGTATGGCACAACTTGTATGCTGCCTCCAATAAAGCAGCGAATGTTTGGATCTTGGCATTAACCAAGAATGGTTGATACTCGCGTAGGAGTCCAGTTGTGCAAATTTCCACCAGATATTCTTCCTCTACTGGCTTGAGGCAATCGACCACGCTGTCTTGAAACCTTTTTATGTAGTCAATGATATCCTCACTAGGGCCTTAGGTTTCTTTCACTAAGGATAGACTGGTTATCTTTTCGCGCGTTTAGAAGAATTTGGCGTAGAAACGACTGATCATGTCTTCCCATGACATTACAGAGTATGGAGTGAGATTAACATACCATGTGTAAGCTCTATTAGTCAGGGACTTGGAGAATTCCCTTAGCCTGACGTTTGTGTCACTAGAAAAAGCTCTTAGGGTTTCAATAAACCGCACTACGTGCTCTTACGCGTTACCCTCTTTGCCATCAAACTTGATGAACTTTGGTGGAGTGTACCCTTCTGGATATGGCATCTGGAGGATAGCCATAGGGTATGGTGGTTGAATATCTGGGCTTGGGAGGGAGGGGAATGTTGTTTTCGTCTTTTCTTTCTGTAGCAGAGTTTGTACTTCTGCTAGAGTCACTGCCTGAAACCCAGCGTTCTCTCCAAGTGCTACCCTTTGGTGAATGGAGCCAGTTCCTGTGGTTTGAAGACCAGGGTTCTCTGGTAAGGCAGGATGTACAGGAATCGCTGGCTGGATAGGAGCCTGAGCACCAGAGCCACTAGCTAAAGGTCCCATTCCCTGGGTTCCATGAGCCTGTCCAGCCCGTGGAAGCGCAGGTGGTTGGACTCCCCCTTCAGCATGGATCTGCTGAGGCATCGTTGCTGGTGGAGCTCTAGGCAAAGCGGCTGTGATCACTTGTGTGAGGCCAACAATGGCGGCAAGCAACTGCGTCTGAGTAGTTTGCATTTGTGTGATTCCAGCTTGCATAGTGTGGATTATCTCCACGACCGGAGCTCCCTGAGGTCCTCCTGCTTCGTTTCCCGCTTGGCTGGATGTAGCATCCCCTATCAGTGGTGGACCGTCGAGAACAAGGTTGGCGTGGTTTACTGGTGCTGCCATGCCTGAAGTTTGTAGACCACTTCTCGTGTTTACCATCAGCTAAACAACCTCCCCAGCAGAGTCGCCTGAATGTAAGAGATGGTTCTTGCTATGATGAGGTGGAGAGGTATGGATAGTCAACAGTAAAGACACAGTAGGGAGGAGAATAGGGTGGTCTAGAGGAAGGGTGAAGAACAGGGCAGGTGTGCACAGAAAGGACTAAGGCCAGGGATTGCTCCCAATCTAATCCGTAATACCTCGGTGACCTAGGAGATGGGAACTGACTTGCAGAGAGAATGTTCTCCTCTCAATCAGTGATTTCCCTTTTCTCTCTCTAGAATGGCATATACTCTTCCAAGATTTCACCAGAGAGATTCAGTGGTTTGGTTGCTATAAAAGAACAAAAGGTTTCGTTGCGCGAGGGGTGGAATAGCGCGCCACCGCGTGGGTTAGCAGCGTGGTAGGTGACATTACCCGCGCGGCCAAGTTGTATGAAAAGGACACGTGTCCTCAGATTATAGGACGATAGCCTGACACCTTATCATTGGTCCAAGGTGCCTATAAATATGAGACATTTCCTCTCACAATTCCCAGAGGTGATTCTTGACAGAGTGTGTCATCCTAGAGAGAGAAAGTGGCCAATCACAGATTTGGAAGGAGAACATTCTTCCTTGTGAGATCATCCCATTCTCTAGGTCACTTGGGTACTTCATGGATTAGTTGAGAGCAATCTACTGCCTTAGTCTTTTCTGTACATACCTGCTCTGTTCTTCACCCTTCTCCTAGATCACTTCATTCTGCTTAGATTGTTTATTGTTGACTCTTCTTACCTTTCCAGCTCACATATTCTCCTTTGAATACTGACTAAACAAAAAACCTCACTTACAGCAGGATGTATAGCTGGCAGAATCAGGGGGGAATCCTCAAAATTAATGTGAATGAGGATTAATATTTAATGTTGGAAGAACCCAAGGATTGACTGGTGGTCAACACTTTGGGATTTAGGGGTTCATTTCCTCTTAAAATTCTAGTTTCGAGCAAGTGGGGTGTTACATAGTGATGGAGCCGGGGATTGTCATTCGCCAGTAGGGGCGGTCACCCCTAGAAAAAAAAAAAAAAAAAAAAACTCTCTACTTTTATATAGGAAAAAAAAATTTAAAAACTTTCCTATGAATTATATAGACTCGCCCCTGCGTAGTGAAATTCCTAACTCCGTCTTCGGATGTAGTCAAGTTAGTGGCTACCATGTACCCCATGCATGAAGTGTGGGGTTCAAGTCCCACCATCCCCTTTAATAGTAGCTTTTAACTGCTAACTCCTCTCCTTTCACCTTACCCACCCATGGGGTTGCACTCAGGATTTAATTTTGGAGCTGGTGGGTTATTCCGCTAGTTCCCTCATAAGTGTATATTGCATGGGTGGGTCCAATTGTGATCTTGTCATGAGGTGGTTCCTATGTCAAAAAAAAGGTTTCATTTTCAAGACTTGTACTATAAACTTTATGGGGGGAGTTCATATGGAACTTTTCAACTTTGCTTCAATTTTAATTAAGTAGGTGGTGGGAGTAGACCTACGATTAATTGAGGCATGATGATCAAAAAATATCTGGTGTTTCAATCCACTCACTTCGTTTGTAAATTTTCAGGCGGGCAATTCTTGAAGTTTATGCATTTTTTTTTCATGAAACTATCATGATGCTGAATCATTGGAATAGGGTTTGGTACACTTTCGTTTTTTTCCCCCCTTCTCTGAGATTGGCAAAAACAGGTATTCGGGTAATGCTACAGTACACACCCCCTTTTGGGCTCAAATATGAGATGTAGTGGCTCAAATATGAGATTTAGTGGCTAGAGGTATGAAAAGGTGTACGGTATGTACCTCATACGGATGGACGGCCGAGATTGCGCCACAAAATTTTGTGCCACCTTTGACCATATGAGATTTTGTGGTCCTCTTTATTGCGTTTTTGGTGTTTCAATATTTATTATTGTAATTACCGATAGGAGGTTTTGTCGACTAAATATGAGATTTTGTGACTATCCATATGAGGTCCGCACCAAATATGTGATTTAACGATATGAGATTTCGTGGACTTATATGAGATTTTGAATTTTGACAGGAATGTATATAACTGCAATCCTTGTGTTGTCTGTGAGTGTTCTGGTGTGCGGGCTTAAAAATACAGCCTCCTCCTCCAGAAATCTGTGGATTTCCAAACGGCCCTCCTGTTGATTCACCAAGAATCAGGCTTGGGAATGGAAGGTATCTGGCATACAGAGAGGGAGAGGAGTCTCCAAGGAAAACTCCAAAGTACAGGATTATAGTCATTCATGGGTTCGACAACTTGAAAGACATGATTTTAGTGGTTTCTCAGGTACAATTTTACAATCATCCAAGGCATATCAATTATCATTTGAATCTCTAGGAAATTTTTGTGCTGGTACATTTTGTTTTTTGTGATGGATTTGTATTCCAATTGCTTCATCTGTTTGGTGGTTGTCTTTGGAAATGTGATTTTATCTCATGGTATTTGTCAAATACTATGCAAAAACTACAGTTGATTCTGAAATTCGTATTCCAATTGCTTCAGCTGTTTGGCTGTTGATAAGATGAAATCTCATATATTGAACTTATGCTGATTTCTAATAGGTGCAAATTCTAAAAATATTACGATATGATATTGTGAGATACTCGTCCTTGGACGTTTAATGGGACTGTATCGCTTGCGTGATTGTGTCTAAGGGTGCAATCTGTGCATTTTAGAGTGGGTGTTTTCCTCTCTCTTTTTCTGCTTAGACTTTCCTTGCTGATATTTTTTTTTTCTATTTTTGGTAATTGTGTTTCTTATCCAGGAACTAATTGATGAGTTGGAGATATACTTTCTGTCGTTCGATAGAGCAGGGTATGGAGAAAGCGATCCAAATCCGAAGCGACCAGTTAAAAGCGAAGCATTCAACATGCAAGAACTTGCAGACCAGTTACGGTTGGGAAATACGTTTTACGTACTTGGAGTCTCCATGGGAGGTTATCCCGCTTGGGATTGCCTCAGATATATACCCCACAAGTTATCAAACGTACTCTAATACTGGCTTCTCAAGTATACCCTCGACATCTCAATGAGTTGTAGGAAATGCGATTTATCTCACAAACTGGAACGAAGAGATATTACGAATCTTCATTGTCATCCCGTCGGTGTCCAAGACTTAAGACATGTACTCATACTCAATGGTTGTCTCATAGTTCATGTAACGCAGGTGTTCAAAATTTTGGTAAAACAACATTGTTTTAATTTTTTCCTCTTTAACTGCAGACTTGCAGGTGCAGCTCTTGTTGTTCTGGTTGTCAATTACTGGTGGCATTCCTTACCTTCCAACCTGTCGAGGGAGGCCTATAAGTAACAGCTTTTGAGAGACCAATGCAGTCTTTGGGTAGCACACTACTGTTAAGAAATATTGTCCCACTTTGCCTAGGAGTGGAATGGGTGATCACTTAATATATGTTGGGGCCTCTCCACTTATTGCCAATTGGTTTTGAGATGGATATAAAGTTTCCACATGGTATCAGAGCGGGACCTATTCCACTCCACATTTCAAAAAAAATAAAATAAAAATATCGCAATCCCACACCCACGAAGACAGACCAGCAAAAAGGCTACACGATGATAGGACCCAAAAAGTGGCCACACGTGACAGACCTCAAATGCGGCTGCACGTGAGGGGGGATGTTAAGAAATATTGTCCCACATTGCCTAGGAGTGAAATGGGTGATCACTTAATATATGTTGGGACCTCTCCACTCATTGCCAATTAATTTTGAGTTAGATATAAAGTTTCTACATGGTATCAGAGCGGGGCCTATTCCACTCCACATTTGAAAAAAAAAAAAAAAAATGCAATTTCACACCCACGATGACAGACTAGCAAAAAGGCTGCACAATGATAGGACCCAAAAAGTGGTCACACGTGACAGACCTCAAATGCGGCTGCACGTGAGGGGGGATGTTAAGAAATATTGTCCCACATTGCCTAGGAGTGGAATGGGTGATCACTTAATATATGCTGGGGCCTCTCCACTCATTGCCAATTGGTTTTGAGATGGATATAAAGTTTCCACGTACATCCCTCAACTTCTGTACAGGTGGATGACACAGAAATGGTTCCCTTGCTCATGGGTTGAGGAGAATCCTGAAATTTTTAGCATCAAAGACAAAGTTATCATCGAGAAAATGTCAGGAAATCTCACGCCAAATAAGGTAAACTTGCTACTTTTCCATGGGATATTTGCCTTCTTTTCCTAATAAGAGATTGTAAAAATGACGGGAAGAGCCATTTTGGATTTTATCTTTTAGATGTAGCATATGGACATTTCACAGGCATGAATAGAAGGGCCTTTTATGCTGGAAACTGAAACTAATCCTCCATAAATTGAAGCGAAAATAGAAAAATGGGTCCACTAAATAAGCTTGATATGATTCCCATATTGGCCTTTTTCTGGAATGGTTGGAATTGTGTGCCAAAACATACATATTGAGAGCATATACACAGTGGTCATTGATAAATAAAGCCAAAATCGTTTTCCCCTAGCTACTGTCTCAAAATGCCAAAAAATGGCATTCCTCCACTCGTGTTAATGCTGTTTTGTCCTGAACTACCAACAACTAAAAATTCACGTGTAAAGTGTCAAATCCATAAAGGAAGCTGTATTTGGCACAAGGATTGGCTTTCGCAAATTTTGGGTAATAGATTTGCCCAACCACTACAGCTGAACTTTTTTGCTCATTTCTGCTAAATATTGCGAAGGCATTTTCCAAACCAGTGTAGACACGCTCGAGAGAAACGTTCAATTTGTTTGGCACTCCTGTTGATGCAAGAACTAAGGATTCTTGGTTTATGCTGGTTCTGGTTATCATTATAAACCAAGGTTCGACAGCAAGGACTCTTTGAATCTCTCCACCGAGACCTTATGGTGGGTTTTGGGAAATGAGAGTTTGATCCAATAGATCTAATTAATCCATTTCCACGAACCAACAGCTCTGTCCACATCTGGCAACGTTATGAAGATCCGCTCGAGCCATTTCTGCTACAAATATATGTTTCCTGGAGGTTTCCCTGGATTCAGTACGATGAAGTTCCGCGTGGTGGACATTTGATCATGTATGACATTGGTTTATTTGAATCCATTTTAAGAGCACTTCTTCACTAAAAACACTCACTTCATAAATTTCTCTAGTCCCAAAAAAAGGCGATTGGATGGTAGAGATGAGGTTTGGGATAGGAAAACTAAGGATTCCAGAAGGTACCTTGATTGATCTAGCAGCCCAACCCAGTCCTATGGGCCTAAATATTTATCCCGAATCCTAAAAAAACGGAAAGGAATGGGCGGGTTTCCGGGCCGGTTTGCACCCCTCACTACAAAAAAATTGAGTTTTAATGACAACTTTGTGACAACAACGTGTCACTAAAAGTGTGTTTCTAAAAATATTCAGTGACAGCTTTTTGTACTAAGCTGTCACTAATTACAAGATTAGTGACAACTCACTAAAAAGTTGTCACTGAATACTTTTAGAAACACACTTTTAATGACAACCTAGTGACAAAATTGTTGTCACTAAAAGATCAATTTTTTTGTAGTGCCTAGTGTAAATTACAATTGTCGGGTAGAGCAGATATTTTTTTTATTATTTTAAATTGACGTTATATTACCAAAAAAACATGAGAGAGAAAGAGAGAGAGTGTCACCCATCAACCAGACTTGCCAGTGTGTGCAAGTCTGGTTGATGTGCCTAGAATCCTTCCTGAGGCCTAGCTGAGTGTTCCACAACACCAAAGGAGTGTTTGCTTTCAAATTGTACTGTCGTTTGTAGGAGCATCCTTATGTTATAACTCACTCTTTCATTGCAACTTTTTACTCACCTTCATAGCTTATTTATCTTCTGTTTATATATATAGCAGTTGAACTCTTGCCCTTTCCCCCAGCAACTTCGAAGATCCAACTGTCTCTTTATCTCTCAAGTGCATTTCTATAATACGGAACACCACATGGCTTGTCTAGCTTTGACTTATCCTGTGGTTGTATTAGCCAGCTTAGTACAGAAGCAACTTGATTGGCATGAACTGGAAAAGAGTTATTAGGGTGCCAATAATTTGAAACAAAAATGGTTTTGGAGATGGGTTATTTTACCGGGACACCCCCTGTAAGTTAACATTTTTCACCAAACACCACCTGCAAGAAAAAAAACCTACGACGAACCGCCTCTATCTTCCAAAACTTTACCCCAAGACCCCTTCCGTGTCAAAGCTCAAAGTTCCGGGTCATGTTTTGATGATCCAACACATTCAAGTTGTTTAAAACATGGTTTTAAGGGTACTCACGAGAAATCAGCTCAAAATATGATCGGGAAGTGCTTGATCCAAACAATTTTTTATCCAAACAATTTTTCTGAAAAATTGTTTGGATCAAGCACTTCCCGATCATATTTTGAGCCGATTTCTTCATAGATACACTTAAAAGCATGTTTTAAACAAATTGAACGGTTTGGATCATAAAAAAAAAACTGATGGTTCTAGACGATTTTTGATGGAAGGGTGACGGAAGGGGGGTAAAGTTTTGAAAGATAAAGGGGGTTCGTCGTAGGTTTTTTTCTTGCAGGGGTGTTGGTGAAAAACGTTAACTTACAGGAGGTGTCTCGGTAAATAACTCTTTGGTGATTTGAACCCTGTGTGTCTGCTGAAACAAAAGATTTGATACCCATGCCGAAATCTCAAGGGCTGTTTGGATTGAACTCAAGCAAAGAAAGAGACATGAGAAAAACACATTTGCATCCCTTGATCTTTTTGTAGTGCGAGGATCAGGATCCACCCAAGTAAGGGATCCTCATTGATGCAAAATGAACAGATCCTCATTGATCCCATTTTTATCATCTGAATCACTCATATTGTAAGTTTCGATGTGTGAATTTCTATACAAAGAATTTGATCAATCGTATACTAATGTGTAAATGATTGAACCGTATTTGTAAAATAGATTGTTCAATAGTTTAATAAATCAGAAAAAAAACACTACAGATCTTATGAAATATAAACAATTTTTTAAGTGGTATGACAGTCCAAAATGGACGAGCATATCCTTAATTGATTTTAAAGAGCTTTCCCATGCAAATAAACTACAGACCAGGATTTTCTAATGTGATGTATTTACTTATAGAACCTCAATGCGTCAATCATGTAAAGAAAAAAAGTCACGTAGATCATAGTATTTTGTTTTTGAGAGAAAGTGACGCTTGTGTGTCTTATGATCAGTACTCTCGGAGTGTGGTCACCTAGTGTTTCGACAGTTTCGGTGCTCCAAACAGTACTCCAACTCCACATATTCTCGTAAGGTTTATGACTAAGTTTATGGACCTCACATAATAAATATATGGTGTTGAAACTTTGAATGATTCAAAACACGCACCACTTGACCGTGCTCCGGTACTATTGAATAATAATGAGTTGTTCTCGATGGTAAAACGTTATACACATTGCACACTTCTTAAACCTTAACCACTATTTAGCATTTTTCAAAAGCCAAACTCACACAATACAATTCAATTTCATTCAAATCTTTGTGGAGCATATCTTGAGTGGTTGGGCCCAAGAACATGTTTATAAGCAAGCTGTCTATCAGACATTTATCTGATCGGCAGGAGGACCACATGATGTGGTTACATATACAAAAACACATACTCCCTCCGTTCCTAAATAAGAGCCCCACTTTCTCTCTCTTGTTATTTTTCAAATCAAAAGATGAAGTACTTCTGTGTATCATTTTTTGAAATTTTTTGCACCGAATTAAAGTACTCGTCAAGTACTTTAACATAGTGCGAAAAAATTTGAAAATTGATACACGAAAATACTAAATTTTTTTATTTTAAAAATGGCACGACTTTTCGTAGTGGACTATTAATTTGAAACGGAGGGAGTATATATTTGTTTATCTAGCTAACGTTCATCATCACTAATATAAGCAAGCTGTCTAGTCCACCAAGGAACCAATAAAGGATATTCTCATATCTGGGTATAACCCAAAATGAAGGATACCAATATTCTTTAGTGACGTGTAAAAATACCCTATGAAATTCTAACCAATTAATGAACACTCATCGTAGCTGAAAAAATGATTGTACCCCCTCCTTCCTAAATGCTTGTCCATTTTGGGCAGTCGAATCACTTAAAAAATTATCAATATTTCACAATCTATAGTGTTTTTTTTATATTTTAAAGACTTCATTTAATGAATTTAACTCAATATTATCGAACAAGATATATATTAAACACAAAAAATACATAGACAAGTCTTTTGAGAGGTTCAAAATAGTGGAAATAGACCAACAATTTGGACGGAGGAGATTGATTAGCCCACTGGTAGTTTTCATGCCAAAAAAGACCAAAAAAAAAGTGAATGAAAGAGAAGAAATTACTTATAATAATAAAATTAACATTAGTCCCTCATGTGAAAAATGGCGGCCTTGGGAAAAAATTTATCATTTGAGAGCGATGGGAAATGTTAACTGCATAATCATTAACACCTGAGTATTAACAAATGCTAATTGCCTACACTTAAGAAGCACACAAATCTGAGTTATAATTTTTTCGCAATCTATAAATTCTATCAACCAACTATGGATACAAACAGACTGTGAACAAATTGGTTTGTGGAGCCCATTTCTATTTTTCCATACAAGTGCTCCTAGCCATTTATTAACTTTAAACTAATATTTCAAGTAGCCTGTATAAATTAACTTAATCGGATAACAACGAGTGTTTTTATCTAATTATCTAAGTTTTCTTTAAAATTCATTCAAGTTTTAGGATCCTGAATTCGAAATAAGTAATTGGAATAATGGATCATGTACTTAAAGTTTTCCTATTAAGCTTGGTTTTTTCAAGACAATTTGAAAAATTAATCTAAAATTTATGTACGACTCGAATCATTTGATCAAAATCCTGTAGTGAACCTCACGTACCGATATTTGCTCTATGATCGATGAACATACGCTAGGTACTTTGGAATATTCTATGGTGAATTTCCGTTGCAACCCAAAAAATAAAAAAAGAGAATATTCTATGGTCGTAGAAAGTATTGTACTCCTTTGTAAAACGAACTTCCCAATTATGCCGGAT
The DNA here is from genome assembly GCA_963854785.1 of Vaccinium vitis-idaea. Lineage (NCBI taxonomy): Eukaryota > Viridiplantae > Streptophyta > Magnoliopsida > Ericales > Ericaceae > Vaccinium > Vaccinium vitis-idaea. The sequence goes on along the minus strand of OY978223.1, from coordinate 26,496,877 downwards.
GGGCTTGGTCCCCCATCACATGGGTGAAATTCAAGGTAAAAAAAAGTCGAACGCTTCTATGGGTACAGATGCTCCATTTGTATATTGCGTACAGACGGCCTCGGGGACTCATTTTTGGATTCCGCACAAACAATTTGAATTGTTCATTCATCTTAGATTCATTATTCGAGGGCCCCTCGCGGGATCAGCTCAATCGGACGTCCGTAATTGGTTCATTCAAAATTCACCCGTTTCATTCAAATTTTAAGATGAATGAAATGGGGGAATTTGGATGAACCACTCGCAGACATCCAATTGAGGTGATCTCACGAGAGACCCCTCGAAAAATGAATCTAAGATGAACAAACAGCTCAGATCGTTCCTGCAGAACGTAAAAGTGGGTCTCCGAGGCCTTACACAATGTACAGATGGGGCATCTGTACCCCTCGTTTAATCTAAAAAAATCCTGAGAATTATGTACTGTGTATATCCACACACACATGCACACACACACATATATATAGGGGGCGGTTCCGCTAACACTTATTTTAACACATTTTGACAACGCTTTTTTTCTGGGTCTCACTGTGATGTTCCGAACCATTGATCTTGTTTAAATCAGTAAAATAGGGGGCATTGGATATTGGTAAGGGCTTGATCCAAGAGTAATGCTACATACACACCCTCCCATTCACACCCCCGCTCCCACCTACTTTAGATTGTTGACACATGTCATCTCACTTTGGAAGTCAAGAGAGAGGGAGGACATGTGTTAGCAATCCAAAGTGGGTGTGAGCGAGTGTGTGTATGGGAGGGTGTCACAGTTTTGCAGAACCTGTGACAGGAAATGGTGTTTTACAAAATTGTTGTAATCAAGCCCTTACCAATATCCAATTGAGCTAATTTTTTACAGGACCCCTTATTTTACTCATTTAAACAAGATTAACAGTTCGGAACTTCATAGTGAGACCAAGGAAAAAAGAAAGTGTCAAAATGTGTGTCAAAATAAGCCCCCATATATAGTGTAAATAACTTTTATGAGAATTAACTAATCCCATTAAAGAAGATTTTAAAGAAATGATTCCATTAAAAGATTGAAAGATTAAAATTGGAAAGATGAATATTGGTCATTTTGGACTTGCAATTTTTTAGGGACTTACAATTATTCACCAATAACACGGCGTAACATAATATCTTTGTTAAAATTTTATTTTTCAAGATTTATGTCATTTTTCAATAACGGTACCCATTTAATTACCTGGATAAGATGGGAAGGACAAAAAATAGATCTAAATTTGGCAAATCTATGCACGAAGTTTCTAATCTCATAAAGTTTCATCATTGAGCGCCCCCTGTTACTCAAAAATTTGAGGAACTCAAGTGATTGACCTATTGGTCAAGATCTACCACTTAAGAGTTTATTCCGTCAAGTCTCAGGTTTAAAACCTCCCAAGTGGCATCGACTCAACTATTGTAAGGTCAATCCACGCTCGATAAATCTCTTGTTAGCTGGAGTATCTTATTAGTGGATTATTTGTCAGAAATTAGTCGGGAATCTTAAAATATTGGGAGAGAATAAGTTATTTCCGCCGGCGGTGGAAACAAATGTTTCCTCTAAATCAATCACAGCGGTCTATGTGATTGTGTACATTTACACTAGACCGTTGTGATTGTTCTGAAGGAAACATTTATTTCCGCTGGCGGTGAAAGGAATATTCTCATATTGGAATCTTGTAATTAATCCTTCTATCAGGACAAAATATTGGGTTCTTCAATTACAGTTTTGTGATTGGGTCCGTTCCATACCCCTGGACCAAGTTACATAATTTGCGTATGCGGGTATAAACGGAACCGTAAAAACATACTATTTAATTCACGTTCCATGTTACTAAAATCTGCATAAATGAGGATTGTGAAAGCGTAGTACGAGAATTGTAGCTAAGCCCGTACCCTAGATGACCAATTAAACAAATAATTTTCCAATCAAGGTAAATTTTAGTTTGCAAGAAACAAACACCATGTGCTCACACTGACCTTTCCCGATTATCTGGGCCGCTTCCCTTTTCAATCAATTTTCATCCTCTGCGGAAGCTGGCCTCCCATCTAAAGGTCAAAGGGTAAATCCAATGAAGCTGGCCTCATCTTCCCAGAGGTTGCAGCCTCTTTAGAGAGAGAAAGAGTGACTCCCCAAATTTAATCACAGCGAATTCTCCTGAGAAAAATCTTCTGGTATGCTCAAATACCCACTTGAATTTTGCCACAGGAAATTGTATTCCTGTTTACATAGATATATATAAATATGGTGGAATCATCAATTTCTTGTTTTTGGGTAGAGATGGTTTTCAGGAGAGTGGCAATTTGTTTCTTGGGGTGTCTTGGAATATCTCACCAGACCAAAAAAGCTATCCCTGCCCTAGCACCAGCACCGGCAGAGACGACTGAAACATCATCTACTTCTTCATCGGGATCTTCATTTTCTTCTTCTTTAGTATCATCTGATGATACACCATCAAAGGTCAGACTCAGTGATGGGAGATGCTTGGCTTACAGAGAGCTAGGGGTCCCCAAGAACATATCAAACTACAAAGTCATCCTTGTTCATGGATTTGGCAGCTCCAAAGAAATGAGTTTCATGGCTTCCCAAGTACTGAGTAAAACCCTCTTCCTCAATTCATATACCTTTTCTAGTAAAACCCTATTCCTCAATTTTGATTTAGTTCTTTTGTTTATTGGATCTGAAATTTGGATTGGGTTTATGTGGGAAGTATGGGATATCAGCTCAAATTGGGATGAAAATTCTAATTGTGAACAGTAGTTTTTGGGGAATGCATAGAAAATGAAACCAAATCTGAATCTGAATTATTCCAGTGCTTATGTGAAATGGATAGGTAAAGGGAAAAAATATTGTTAACAGTAGTTTTTGGGGAATATTGTTAACAGTAGTTTTTGGGGAATGCATAGAAAATGAATCCAAATCTGAATCTGAATTATTCCAGTACTTATGTGAATTGGATAGGTAAAGGGAAAAATATTGTTATATTTTGATAGATTTAGTCTATGGAACATTAGCTTCTTGAGACTATAATACCTATTTCAAAGTGATTCATAAGCAAGATTTTGCCCTAATATTGCAAAGGTCTCTGTGTTGTTGACCTGGGTTTCCTTTTGGCTGTGTTTATATCATTTGTAGTGAGGGACTTTTCTAATGATGGTAAAGTCGAGAATAAATTTAGCTTTTCACATAATCTTTTTCTTTCGCCCTATAAACTCGTCCAAAAATCCCTTCGAATTTGGACCATGTATTCGTGGAGGGATTTATTTTTCCTTTTCAGTTTGTTAAAATTCTTACTCTTATCTTTTTATTAACTCTTTTTCCCCCTTTTTCTCTCTGTAAGTTCCGTTATGGATTATATTATTTGGAAAATCTACGTTGCACAAACGGCAGTCAATCACAGCGCAGGAACATATATACATGAAAGGGTTTAAAATAAACCTTCATTTAGATATCATTTCATGGAGTTAGATAAGCAATCACCACCATCTATATTCTATATTACACAGACTTCAGTTTTGCTGAACTACCAGTGTCTGTAGGACCCAAAACGGGTATGTTTATGGGATATGGATCCACTGCTACTGATTGATATGGATGCTTCCAAGTTATATGGCTTTTAATTTTTTTGAGAAGAGAGAATAAAGTTTGTGGTAAAATCATTGTCAATAAAAGGTATCTTGCACTGGTTTCGATTCTAGGACCTAATGGATGAGTTGGGGGTATATCTTCTGTTGTTTGATCGTGCCGGATACGGTGAAAGTGATCCAAATCCAAAGCGCTCCGGAAAAACTGAAGCATCAGACATTCAAGAACTTGCTGATCAGTTGCGGTTAGGATCCAAGTTTTACGTAATTGGAGTCTCACTCGGATCTTACCCCATTTGGAGTTGCCTCAAACGTATCCCCGAAAGGTAAAAACACTCCCCATAGTCTGTAGCTAACCTTTTGTGCTTCAATTCCTTTCTAATCTAAACTTTTATTGCAGGCTAGCAGGGGCGGCTTTGGTGGTTCCAATGATCAATTACAACTGGCGGTCTCTTCCAAATGAGCTGACGAAGGATGACTATAGGAAGAATCTAGCGCGATGGGCAATTTGGGTTTCACGCTATACACCGGGACTAGTTTACTGGTGGTTTACGCAAAAAATGTTCCCCTCTTCTACAGTCATTGATAGAAATCCAGCATTTTTCAACGACAAAGATTTAGAGGTCTTGAAGAATACACCAGGGTTTAACTTGCTCGGAGAGGTAAAACTCTGTATCTTTTACTGACATTTACGGAAGGGAAGGCCAAAATGGTTTGTAATTTTTTTATTTCCCCTGTTTTCGCATGCAGAAAAGAACTATAAGTTTAAAAGCGCTTTTGGGTTGAAACAGTATTTGATCATTCATCACAAGGAACGGTTTTCGAAAATTCAAAGCATCATTTTGGTTTTTTTGGAGAATTGGGTTGTTTTCTGCATTGTAACCGAAAATGTTTTCGAAGACAGCTTGCCAGACGGTTGAATGTGATTTCTGGAAACTGGAAAAAGATGACAGGATGAAAACAAATACCAAGTGTATGAATCTCTGAAAATTGTCGAAATTTTTTTAAAAGAACTCAAACTCTGATTGCTATTCCAAAATGATTATATATCATAGAGCAAGTTGTGATGTACATTCTTCTTAAACTTTCAGAATAAGTTGCAACAACCTGGTGTTTTCGACTCCATCCGACGCGACTTTATCGTGGCATTTAGCAAGTGGGACTTTGATCCACTGGATTTGGAAAACCCATACCAAAAGAACGAAAGCTTGGTTCACATATGGCAAGGTTTTGAAGACAAGGTTGTGCCAGTTGAGCTACAAAGATATGTTTCTCGAAAGCTTCCCTGGGTTCGGTATCATGAAGTTCCTGATGGTGGGCATTTGCTTGTGTATGACAATGTTGTGTGTGAAGCCATTCTAAAGTCTCTCTTGCTCGGGGAAGATCCTCCGTTATACAGACCGAAATTAGATGCTTAGTTTATTCAGATTCTTGTTGTCGGATTGATGACCGGTGACCCTGTTAGTAAATTTGTTTTGTACAGAATGACATAGCTTGTGTTACATTACATTTGTTCTCAAGAAAGTTTCAGTGTGTTTTGATTAACGTTGTATTTTGTTATGGAAGAAAAGATGTCCTCATGATTGCTTGTAGCAATGTCCATATCAGTAACGTATTCAGGCAAACAACAGGAAGTTTCTTTTACTCGTTTATCCAGGCTGTCCGGTTCCAGACCTATCAATACGGCTTTTTGTTGGGCCCTTTGAGTTTGTCGTTTACGTGCGCGGGGTCTGTGCTATGCGGGGTTGTGCGCGGGGTCTGTGCTATGCGGGGTTGCACACAGGGGCGGAGCCACATGGAGACATGAGGGGTCAATTGACCTCCAAATTTCTATAGGGATTTTACTAGTATACCTCACAAAATTGCTAATTGACTCCTCTTTGATTTTTTTTTTTTTGCCCCCCCTGAACCAAAATCCTTGCACTCCCTTGAACGCGTCTAATTCTTGCCCCCCCTGAACCAAAATCCTAGCTCCGCCCCTGGTTGCACAACACCCAAGCTGTGCACCATAAAACGGTGCCGTTTGGGACTTTTGGACTGCCCCATTACTTTACTCAAAAGCTGGGTCCCTTTACTCCTGCAGATCCCACGTTTCACACTATGCATTCAACTTGGTATGCAGTGGTAACACTTGTAAACATATACAAAACACACGTTCACCATGATCGAAGTATCAGACCATTCACATACTCAAAATATATATGTATAATTCATAAATCAAATCCTTAGATGCTCCAAAACAAAATTAGTTTGCTCATTCCCCATCCATATTTGATGCAGTCCATGCTAAAATTAAAACCACAATAACTAAACATCATAAAACATCAATACAAGTAATTACAAAGGAGATCGAAAAACAACAAATGCAGCCAATTTGAAATAAAAATGCAGCCAATTAGAAATAAAGTTCTCGATATCTTTTACCCGACTAACACGAGATCGTTTAACAGCTTTCGCCGTCTTTCTAATCTTCTCATGCCAAGACAGTAGTCTTCCACCTTTTCTTCTCGTGCCTTTGCCCTGTATCTTTTTTAAACCCTTTGCTCGCGCCAAATTTGGATCTCCCGAATGGGCCAAATCTAATTCCATCTTAATAGGACCATCCACCAGGAGAAGCACCGGTGCTACGGCCTAGAGCAATTGCTTCTACTTTAGAGAACAAATCAGTAATAGCGGCATCCACCAACTCGTACGCGTCATCATGTGATAGGAGCGTAAATGTGCCCATTTACACCCCTTAACTTATTATTGTTGCGTTCATTTAGTATATTATTTGGAGTTTGATACTCGTTTTCTCTATTTCAGGACTTGCGGATAACGTGGACAATATTTAGAATTTAAAACCCCAAGGTTGATTAGATGGAGAGAAGCACCCAATCAGAATTCTAACTTGATGGAAATTTGGAGCATTAAACTGATATGCAAATCACGGGGTACAAGTTGAAGGCAATTGGGTATTTTAAAGTAACCGGGTTTCCTAAGCATATGGGATGTGTGGGCCAGCCAAGGTTTGGACATTAATGATGCTTTCTATGTGGCTGGAAAGTTGGGTCCCACTCCCCCCTCTCAAGGATTTTTTCGGCACTCGTTATAGGAGGAAAACGGTGGGGTTTGGAAAACGGGTCCCTCTAATTGCAATTTAGAGAATTGGTTTGCACATATAAAATATCGACATCGAGTATAAAAAGGAGGCAGTAGGTTACAGATGAGAGAAGAAAAAGACGTCGACTTTCAACAGAGCCGCGGTGATTCGTTCAGAGCCGGGATTCGGCCATGCTTGGCTAAACCTCTCATCTAAAAGGGGAAGATGAAGCCTCGCTCCAAGTAATTTTGTTTATGTATAGGATTTAGGTTTACTTATTCGAATCAGTGGTTTAACTAAGAACCCGTTTCATTACGTTCGAATGGAATGATTTTTATGCTTTCAATCTATTATGTATTTATGTGCGTGATCTCAAATACCTAGTTAATCACCAGTTTTCTATGTTTGTGCTTGGGCAACTGAGATGGATTATGTTCGTAAGACGGATCGTGCCACTGGACAGCCCGTGAAAGAGACGGGTTGTGCCAGCGAGACGGTCCGTGCTATGTGATAGTCCTTGCTTGTTGACAACTCAATTATTCTCTTGACAATTGCGATTTGAATAATAATCCTAGCCTATAGCCTAGTTACGTGGTTGAGGTGGATTCGAAACCCTAGATCTTCTCTCCACAATTTTATTTAATTTAATTACTGTTTTGCTTAGTTTAATCGTTCGTAAAATCAACACCAATCAATCAATTTCTTTTTCAAATTAAATTAGAAATTAATCGAAGCTAACGTAACTCAGCCAAATTGTCTCCGTTGATCGACACTCGAACTTAACCACTATTCTTTTGAGTAGTAGTTAATTCTAAGTTTTACGACACGGTCATCATGCTCCGATGATAGAGCTGCCAATTTTACCATTCTAGGACAAAGATGCCTATACCGTGCCGACGTTACCAACTTAGGGTCCATCTCCTTCCCAATAACTTTGCCTTCACTCAATGAAGAAACCTTTGCATCAAGCTTCCATCGGTCCAATATATATCTCTCTGGAATTTCCATAACATTCATTTGTTGTAGTGCTCTAATTGCATGACCACAGAAAATTTCAAAGCTCTCAAATAATCGACAACGACAACGAATTTATTGACATGTTTTGCCTCCAAACTCGTCAATTTCCACATCACATACCACAATATACTCTCTAACTCTACCTGCTCCATACTTCTCAATCACAAACCTGATTTCTCCTCCTAATTCATGGCATCTTCGTACTTGACAAGCAAGAGAAGCGTCAAACTGGTCATGGAATAATTCAAAGACAGGAGAAGTGTACAATTTTGCAATGGATTAACATGGGAGAACTATTGAATTCTACTCTTGGCAACTTTTGCCTAGAGTCATATGGAGCATTTTTTCCATTGTACCGTGTATCCACAACAACTCTAGTGAAATGGGTAAAGAATTGATCAATGTTAAGGTCAGATTTTAAGTACCTCTTCATTTTTTAATTCAAGCTCTCACTAAGTTGGGTGCTTCTCATCCCGGCACTATATGACCACTTTAAGTACACATGAGCCCACTTCTCTCTAAGTTCCCATGTTTTTTGCATCGAAGTATTCTCCTCCAAGTTGTATTCAGCAATCAAAGCATTCCAAGCTTCAGTTAACTCATTTTCCTCTTCATAGTTGAAAATGCAAGCTTTAAAATCTCTGTCAAATCTTGATTCACCCTTGAATAAGTACCCTAAATGCTTTAAAGCATTTTGCATCGAATGAAAAGTACACGGCCCATGAGTCACATTGGGCATGATTTCAAAAATTGCCTTACGTATTGCATGGTCTTGGTCCGTGAAAATGGTAATGGGCCTTTTTCTTGACATTGCACGCAAGAAAGTTTCAAATAGCCACTTGAAGGAATCACAACTTTCATCATATAATAAGGCTGCACCAAAAACCACCGTCATTCGAAAATGGTTAAAGCCGGTAAAAAGGGCCAACCGTCTATAGTCTTTGTTTGTCCGAAATGTTGTGTCGAATGAAACTGCATCCCCAAATAACCCATAATCTACAATCATTTGATGGTCAGCCCAAAAACATATTAGTTATCATCTCATCAACGTCCAATTGAGTTGCTTGGAAAAAAATATGGACTATCAACAACTTGCTCATGAAAATACCTCAACAAAGCCCCTGCTTCGCCATATTGTAAGTCCCTCTATCTTTTAGCTCGCAAGTAACTTTTTTGATCTTCTAGTGTGAAGCCCACGAATTCCTTTCCTCCTGCTTGGGCGCTTATGAGATCGTGTGATTCCTTGAGCCATAACTCAGTAGTATTAGCTATCTCAACATTTATACCTTGGGTTTCACAGATAACCTAGTAGTATTAGCTGTCTCAACATTTATACCTTGGGTTTCACACAATTTTCTGTGAGATGCCATCATATGAGCACATTCTGGAATGTGCAAAAGATGATTGTGAATATCATCAAACTTTTTCACGACCCATTTTGACGATTCACGATCCAACGATATGTACAAAGATGCACTGCATTTAGTTCGTGTCTCTCGCCGAGGTTGTGTTGCTATTTGAACTTTTTTATTCTTTTCACCCTCCTTAGAACAAACAAGCTTTCGATTGATCATAAGACCATCAGTCCTGCTTTTCGTATGATAATCTTTTCCAATGCTAAAACCCATAATTCTTCCATATTCATTGTAGAAACGAAAACCAGCTTCTTCTTATTCAAATTCCATGCCAACAACTGGTGTGCATTTTTTTAGCAGACCATCTTCTTCTAGGGACCCTTCAAGATCTTCGCCCGTCATTGTAACCCTAACCAACAAGAGATCTGAAATGAAGAAAGTTAACACTACTAAAATCCATTTTGTAACACTAGTAATAATAGTGCATGTGACCACAGCCATGATGGTAATACAAAATAATTAAGTTCAATCTGTGCCCTAATCCCATTTGAATCAGACATGGACTGTCGATATACATACAATATATATATATATATATATATATATATATATATATATATATCCTACGGTTTGTCATGAAATATATATCCTACGGTTTGTCATGAATACTGCTCGGATGAAGCCCTTCCCGGTCTTTTTTTTTTTGCCGAATCTTCATGTAGGCCCTTGGAAACACATTTTAAACACATCCAACGGTTCAGATCCCGACCATTTGGCCGGGAAATGGCCGGGAGAGGGGAGGTCCGGATTTTATTAAAATGCAGGAGTCCTGACTGGATCCGCTCTGATATAGCGGATCCAGTCAGGACTCCCGCATTTTAATAAAATCCGAACCTCCCTCTCCCGGCCAAATGGTCGGGATCCGAACCGTTAGATGTGTTTAAAATGTGTTTACAAGGGCCTACGCGAAGATTCGGCAAAAAAATGACCGGGAAGGCCTTCATCCGAGCAGTTTTCATGAAATATATATCCTACAGTTTGTCATGAAAACTGCTCGGATGAAGCCCTTCCGGATCATTTTTTTTGCTGAATCTTCACGTAGGCCCTTGAAAACACATTTTAAACACATGCAACGGTTCGGATCCCGACCATTTGGCCGGGAAATGGCCGGGAGAGGGGAGGTCCGGATTTTATTAAAATGCGGGAGTCCTGACTGGATCCACTCTGAGCGGATCCAGTCAGGACTCCCGCATTTTAATAAAATCCGGACCTCCCCTTCCCGGCCAAATGGTCGGGATCCGAACCGTTAGATGTGTTTAAAATATGTTTTCAAGGGCCTACGCGAAGATTCGGCAAAAAAATGACCGGGAAGGCCTTCATCCGAGCAGTTTTCATGAAATATATATCCTACGGTTTGTCATGAAAACTGCTCGGATGAAGCCCTTCTCGGTCATTTTTTTTGCTGAATCTTCACGTAGGCCCTTGAAAACACATTTTAAACACATCCAACGGTTCGGATCCCGACCATTTGGCCGGGAGAGGAGAGGTCCGGATTTTATTAAAATGCGGGAGTCCTGACTAGACCCGCTCTGTATATATATATATATAATAAGATACCTTATCAAAGAGTGGTGAACGAGAATGACGATCAATGGCGTGCACAGCGGTGGGCTTGGATGGAATATGGAATGTGGAGCACGCCCAATCTGGAGGGGATACATCAAGCATCTCTTTCCCGCGCTACAATTTGGTGGGAAACAATTAGGTGGGAAATCTGAAAGATATTTGGAGTTTTGCGGGAGTAAAGGGACCTAGCTTTTGGGTAAAGTAATGGGGCAGTCCAAAAGTCCCAAACGACACCTTTTTATGGTGCACAGCTTGGGTGTTGTGCACCCCCGCGCCCATGTCAGATTGATCGGATATCGTATCGGATATCGTATCTACATGATCGTAACACCATTTTATGAAGGAAAAAAAAGAAGCAACATTCTCATGCGTCCAGAATTGTGAGGGCTTATTCTAATCATGCATTTTAAATAGTGGGAGAATGAGAGGGTTTGGGCGGGTCAAAATGGGTCATATATTGAATATAGGTTAGATGGGTTGAATATATGCGAGTCAAATATGGGTCAGGTCAATCTCTCTCTCTCCCTCTCTCTCTCTCTCTCTCTCTCTCTCTCTCTCTCTCTCTCTCTCTCTCTCTCTCTCTCTCTCTCTCTCTCTCTCTCTCTCTCGGTATAATTATTCCCGACCCCTATATCCATCTCTCAATTTACAAAAGTTTGTTTTCCAATTTATTCACTAATTTAACGGATAAGAGTTTGATTTCAAGAGCTTGACTTTTGAGATCACCTTCGGTTTGAATCCGCTATTCATATTCGAGATCTTCTTGGATCATATTACTGATTCATAATTGAATTCAATTGAACTGAAATTCACACTTTCTCACCAACTCGGTCGAAAATTCCAGGCTTTACAACTCAAATTCATTCAAAAATTCCCTTTCATAATAACCCAAAAACAATAACCGGCCCAAATAGTGTTACCTCCTCCCCACCTGATCATTTTCCGATAAAGAAACGACCAATAACTGTGTGCGTGCTTGGTGGGGTTACGCGTGTGATGTTGGTGATCATTGATCAGGTGATGGGGAAGACGATAAAGTGATTTTCTTCAACGGTGGAAATTTTTTAAATAGTAGGGCAATTCCAAATGTCAGATTGATATTGTCTCTTTATATAACGGCTTTCAGAGTAAACATAATCAATTTGAAATGTTTAATACATCACTCCTGAAAATTTCCACATTTGTTGTGAAAGCCGTGGAGGGAGATATTTGGGATTGCCATCAATCATTGGTCGTTCCAAAACCGAAGTATTCAGGTATGTCCTTGACTGCCTGTCATATAACCTAAAAGGCTGGAAGAATTCGGTTCTTAATATGGCCGATAGAAGTGTGTTGTTGCGAACCATGGCGCTTGCTATGCCAAATCTCGTCATGCAATGTTTTTTACTTCCCAAGCGGGTTTGCAAAGACATTTGTCACGTTGTTCGTAAGTTCTGGTGGGGTTCTAAAGAAGGAGAGAATAAAATTAATTGGGTTAGTACTTAGTTGGAATAAACTCTGCGATCGAAAATCTGAAGGGGGTCTTGGGTTCCGTGATCTTCCCGCGTTTAATCTTGCTTTCCTCGCTAAACAAGGTTGGAGGCTCATACAAGGCCCTCACTCTTTATTCCACCGACTCTTTAAAGGCAAATACTTCCATAATTCATCTTTTTGGGAGGCAAGCTGCCCCAATTCATCATCATGGGCTTGGAGGAGCATTTTTGCCGACAGGGTTATCCTTAAGAAGGGTTGGCGATGGAATGTAGGAAACGGTTCTTCTATTAACATTTAGAGGAACCCATGGCTTCCTCGTGCTCTCTCTTTTAAAGTGCTTAGTCCCCCACCTTCGCCAGATTCCTCTCATTATCATGTTCGCTACGTTTCGGATCTTATTGACGGTGATGCACAACTGGAACTTACCTCTTATAAAGTTGATGTTTTTGGATTGTGATATAGAGTCTATTACTTCCATCCCAATTAGTTCTCGAGGAATTAGAGACAAAAGATTTATGGCATTATAATAGTAATGGCAATTTTTCAGTGAAGTCAGCATATCATTTGGCTAGATCGAGCGTCTTGCCATGGCGTTCTCATGAGCAAGGTGAATCTAGTTCAGGTGCTCCCTCAAATTCTTTGTGGAAATATTTATGGTCTCTTTCTATTCCAAGCAAGGTTAAGATGTTTTTGTGGCATTGTTCCCATAATGCTATTGCGGTGCTCTTTAATTTGTATCGGAAGAATATCAACATCTCTCCTTACTGCCCAAGGTGTCACTCTAAGCATGAAACCTTAGAACTCATGCTCTTTCAATGCAAATTATCGCGTGAAGTATGGTGTGGTTCTCCATTTGGGCTTGTTGTTTACAGGTCACGAAATTCGATATTTTTGGAATGTTGGTTCTCATTCCCCTATACCTCTCAGACTACTGAGGATGCTGCCGATATGGGGGCTTTATTTGCCTCTATTTGTTGGTTTTTGTTGAAAGCTCGGAATAAATCACATTTCGATAGTTTGCGGTGGGATAGCTCTAGCATTTTGGACAAAGCTTCAGCCCTCTGTTCTGAATTCAAGGAAGCAAACAACTCAAGGCATCACCGTCCCATTTCCTCCAATTCTACTCTACATTCTAGGTGGCTTTTGCCTCTTGTGGGTTGTATCAAATTCAACATTGATGGTGCAGTTAGGAGACAGAACGGTCTTGTTGGGGTTGGGATTGTAGCTCGTGATTATTCTGGAATCATTTTGGGGATAGCATCCATCCCTTTCCCGGGTTTGTTCTCCCCAAGATCTCCCGAGGCTTTGGCATTTAGGGCAGCTCTTGTTCTTGCTCCTAACGAAGGTTTCTCATCGATTATTGTGGAAGGCGATTCGCTCAAGGTCGTTCAGCTCTTACCCAATATGGAAAAGCATTCTCTGATTGTGGCTCTATCCTCTCGGACTGCTTAGGCTGAGTTTCCCAAAATATTTTATCAAAGACAAAATCAAGATTTGATAAAATCACCCTTGATTTTATCAAATGAGGTGGAGGGTTGATAAAATCTCAGCTTTTTTGCATTAAAAAAGGCTGAGATTTTATCAACTCTCCTCCTCATTTGATAAAATCAAGGGTGATTTTATCAAATTTTGATAAATTTTTTTTGGGAAACTAGGCCTTAGAGCTTCTACCTTTGTTTTCCTCTTGTTCTTTTTATTATGTTAAGCGTTCTTGTAATAGGGTAGCCCATTCGTTGGCTAAGCAATCCCTATTGGGTGCAAGATTTGATTCTTGGGAGGGTCCTGTCCCTCATTTATTATCTAATCTTGCCCTTTTCGATGATAGGTCTTCGGACCATGTTATTTCTTTTGAATAAAATCTTCTATCTTTCCGTGAAAAAAAAAATACATCACTCCTCTTTCCGTCTTGAATCCTCTCTATATCTGCGATCAAGCATCCCTTGTGTTCGGCATTTCGTTATTGTGGGTTCACCTGCAAATCTCACCTATTGGCTCATCTACGATATTCATTCTCGGCCCGCCCTTCGCCATTCAACTGTTATCGTTCAATGTTGCTAGTTGACACCAATGACCTGTTTTTACTACTGTCTTCAAGGGAAATATTTTTTCCTCCTAGTCATCCGTGGGTCTTTCTGCAACCGTCAATCCATCTCGCTGCTCCATGGCCTGTCGTCCGTGGATTAATTTGTTGCCGATTAATCGGTGTTTTTTTTTTAATGGGTTGTGGTATAATTAGGTAAGAGCATATGACGGGATTTCCAATTTTGTTCCCTAGAAATTATGTGCCATAATCACAGTTAAGACCTCAAATTTTATGATTCCTTACATATGGTAATCAAGTATATATCATGTTACTATATAAGGGCAATATTGGATTTATTTAAAAGTACGGATGAAAACATGATAGTTCAAGATGATCGAGATGAAAACATAAGGTAGTGCTGGGTGGAGGACCAATATTTAAATATCCTTATTTTTTCTGTACCGTTTTATTCCCATCAAATGCATCCAAATTCAAATCTAATAGAGTAGTATATGACCCGAATACTAGGGTTGAAGTACGCGACTGGAATGGAGAGAGACGGGGGGGCGGGCCCTTAAAGAATAAACATTTCGCTGAGAGAGACGCTGGAATTTCGGTTGAGGTACTGTGGAATTGCCCCTTACTTTATTTACATACAATTGTTTGTCCATGTTTTTGGTGCATATAAACCAAATAGAGATGTGTCCATTACTTGTTTGTATGATTCACAAAATCAACAATTGTGTAATGACGGTTTTAATTTGGGGTTTGTGGATCACACAGGGATATATATGTATATGGAAATAGCTACAATACACACCCATTAAAGGTGTGTAGCATGTGCAGATTGTGCCACCTTATTGGTAATCGTAACATTTTTTAGTTTTTCATAACTTTTCAGCAATATAATTCGTAACATTTTCTATGATTCGTAACATTTTGGTGCGTCTCATAACTTTTAAAAAAAAAATCGTAACTTTTGTAGGAGTGTATGATGCACACCCAAATAAGGGGTGTGTATTGCAGCCTTTTCCGCGGTTAATTGTATAGGCATGAGAGTAATTAGTAAGGTCATTATGTGAAGGGTGGTGAGTGATATGCTATGCATGAGGTAGGCAATGCCAATATGCGTCCTATAGCGGTAGTTCTTGTTTATGGGTTTGCTATTGGTTTTGGGATTTTGGGATGCAACCAATAAATGGGTTGGTAATGTGGTTTTCCATTGGTGGTATGGGAAAGCGGGGAGTGGGTCTCATTCCATTTGCTTTACTACATTAAGATTAAAAGGTTTACCTAGTTCAAGCAGAGATGCTATTTCCGAGAATCGATCCCGTGACATTGAGGCAAAAATTAATAGGACAGCTTTATCGCCTCCGTCGGGTCCACTCATATTTTACCGCACTAAGATTAATGATCGCAACATCTACTGACTAGGGGTTTGGGAAAATTGATACTCCCTCTGTCCCAATTTGTTGTGCCCGTATTGGGAAATGAAAAATTTAAAGAAACATCATGATTGCTTTGACTTTTTGATAATTTTACCATTTTACCCTTTTAATTGAATATAGTATCAAAATTATGAAAAAAAAAGTGGGCCTAAAATGTTTGCCGCCAAAAATTGTGCTTTGACATGGTTTGGGTCTGATGAGTAGAAAAATTGTGCCGCCATAAATCTCTCCAACACATCAGTTTCCTTACAAATCAAAATTTTAAATTTTGAATTTGTTGCAACTTCCCGCAGAATGGAATCAGAATGGAATCAGAGAAAAAGGTGGGAGAAAATTTCTCCATAAATCTCTCTCCCATATCTCACCCCTATATATGGATAACTACACTTCCCAAACTTTTTCCTCTTTTTCCTCTCCGCCAACGTGATACTCCTACACTTCTATACTCTGTTTCCTAAAAATCCTCCTACTTTCTCTCTGTTTCTACTTTTTCTCCAACAGATTTCTCTCACCTCTATTAACCATAAAAGATGCCTTATTTGCTTGAACCATCTTCTATTTCCCATAGAGAAAAAAGAAACCTGACTGATCAACAACGCCAACAGATTTTGGAGATCATATTGTCAAAGAGTGCAACTGGGAAATTAAAAAGGGGATGTCTCAAGGAGGTAGCTGCAATGTTTTCCGTCGATCCGAGAACAATACGTGCAATTGTGCAAAAAGCAAATTCTTGTATTGCCAAGGGACTTATTGTTGATGTATCCCCCAATTTACGAGGACGAGTTGGTCGCAAACGAGTGCAATTGGACGTCAACGCAATCTCTAAACTTCCGTTAAGCAGTCGAACCAATATCCGATCAATAGCAAGAGCCATACAAGTGCCGAAAACAACACTCCATAGGCGAGTTAAAGACGGTGTGTTGAGGCCGCATACGAATGCACTGAAGCCATTGCTAAGTGAAGATGGTAAGAGGGCACGACTTCGATTTTGCTTGTCCATGCTTGAGCCTTCTAGACTTCAAAGCCAACCAACTTTCCAAAATATGTACAATTACATGCATATTGATGAAAAATGGTTTTTTATGACTAAAGAATCGGAAAGATATTATCTCCTTCCCGATGAAAATGAGCCCCTACGAACTTGCAAAAGCAAACGTTTCATCACGAAAGTTATGTTCCTAGCGGCCGTAGCTCGACCAAGGTTTGATGCAACTTGAAATCAAGAGTTTTCCGGAAAGATTGGAATTTTTCCCTTCACATGCAGAGAACCCGCCAAACGAACTAGTAAAAACCGTTTGGCCGGTACTTTGGAAACAAAGCCCATTACGGTTACTAAAGAAGTTACTCACAAGTGTTTGATTGAAAATGTCTTACCCGCTATTCGAGCTAAATGGCCACGAGGCAATGGAATCAAGACTATTTTCATTCAACAGGATAATGCAAGGCCTCACATTCATGAATTTGATGCCGAGTTTCTCGAAGAGGCTTCTAAAGACGGATTTGATATTCTTTTGGCATTCCAACCTCCCAACAGTCCGGATTTAAATGTTCTAGACCTTGGTTTCTTTAGAGCAATTCAAACTTTGCAATACCAACAAGCACCAAAAAATATTGATGAGCTTGTTTCTGCCGTTATGAGAGCTTTTGAAGAACTACCATCTAAAGGCTAGATAATGTCTGTTTGACATTACAAGCTTGCATGATTGAGATCATGAAAGTTAAGGGGGAAATTGGTTACAAGGTGCCACATATTGGAAAAGGTGGATTGATGAGAGATGATAACCTGCCTACTCAACTTCAATGTGACAACAATCTGGTGGAAAGTGTTTTGGCGCATCTACATATTGGAAGCAATTGATCTCAAACTTTGTTGAAGGACTGTATTTTTGTGTTTTTGGATGAAGCTTGAAGCAAGGGCCGTATTTTTGTGTTTTTGGATGAACTTTCCCTAGCATAAAAAGATGTGAACTTTGTGGATAGTATTCAGGCTCAAATATGGCGATGAAACAGATACCTCTCACTGTTGGGATGAAGAATGTTTTGAGTATTTTTGTTTTTTTGGATGAAGCTTGAAGCAATTGCAAGGGTCTGTAACACAAATCTCATATTTCTCCCTTTTTGTTCTTTTCATGCTTAGTTGTATCTAACCTGTGAACTTGTTATGGTTGATATTGGTGGGTATGATCCACGTAATTGTATGTTTTGGAATTTGGACAAAGAAATGAAGTTTGTTTTTATAATCAATGAGTTTGGAGAAAAACTTGGGTGCAAATAGGGTATGTGAGACGTGGTACCCATGCGGTGCATCCGGACCGTCCAAAAATGCATCTGACGATCCGGATTGAGATGCACTTTTCGTTTTTTTTTTTTTTAAATCCAAACGGCACTTTTAATCCGGACCGTCGGTTGCAATGTTGGACGGCCCGGATGCATCGGGAGGATACACGCCCGAACCCAAATTCTTCTCGTGAGTTTGATTGAAAAAGTTGATTTCAATGAGTTTGATTGAAAAAGTTGCCACTGGTGGGCCATAAATATTTTTAAATGTATAATAAATGAGGGGCAAAATGGTAAAATGGACATCCAAAAATGGAAAGTTTTGAAATGAGCAAAACATTTTGGGACATCTCAAAAAGGAATAAGGGTGCAACAAATTGGGACGAAGGGAGTACATAGAGTAATTCCAGATGAGGATATTGGGTTATAATCAAGTGACTATACCTTGTTCTATTAAGATGAAACTGAAGTATGTTGTTCCTGGCTGAACGATTGCTACAATCAATGTGATGTCAGTGGGTAAAGTCTTATTTACTCAAGGGCAAAAAATTTTGGCAACTTAAAATGCCTAGCAGTACCACATGGACTTGGAGAAAACTTCTTAATCTTAGGTCTACTGTCCATCCCTATATCAAGGTTATTATAGGTGATGGACAAAACACTTCCCTCTGGTATGACAATTGGCACCCTTTGGGTCCTCTGGCTAATAGATTTGGGGATAGGGTCATTTATGACATGGGTCTTCCTAAGAACACTAATGTCTCCTCAATTATCAGGGATTCCAAATGGGCTCTACCTGGGAGATTAATGAAGTAAGAGTTGGACTCATTACTCTCCCTGATCCTAGTGGTTAAAGATGATCTACATAGGTGGACTCTCACTGCTAATGGTGAATTTACTGTGAGCTCTTTGTGGAACAGTCTTAGGACTCCATTTCTTAAGGTTCCATGGTATTATAGTGTATGGTTTCCTGGCCATATTCCCAAATGCAGCTTTATCACCTGGGTGGCTATCCAAGAGAGATTGTACACAGAGGACAGGTTTGTATTGTTTGGCACCAAGTATACATCTAGTTGCAGCTTCTACCCCAGTAATGAGAGTCATGACCATTTGTTCTTCAATTGTCCATTTACATCTCAAGTTTGGACTCAACTGCTTGCTAGGATCAATGTTCATTGGCCTCCTAGAACTTGGAATAATTGGATTGCTCTTTTAGCAACAATCAAAGGTAAAGCTCTTAAATCACTCTTAATCAAATTAATTTTTACCACGCTGTGTACCACATTTGGATTGAGAGGAATGTACGTAAGTTCCAAAATGTTGCATGCCCTATTTCTGTGGTAGTGAGCAAGATCCACTCGATCATAAGACATAGGTTAATGTCCTTGGAGAAACTTTCCAGAGGACCTCAAATAGATGGACTATTGGCTCAGTGGAATATTGTTCTTAGCTGATTATATGGCAGAAGCTATGGAATTCATTTTGTCATACATGCTTGTTATGTTTGTTATGGTGTGTTCTGTTTGAGCTCCTTGAAGAGTATGATAGAGGTTCAAAACAGGGTCAAAGCAGGAACCTAGAAGGGTGGTCTGCTCATATACATGGGTAAATTATCCTTTCTCAATTGTTGTTAATTGGTATGGAGCCTTTAGAGGCTTGCTGCATTTTCTTTGATGAGCTAAATCTGAGTTGTGTGAACTACTTATAAGAGTGAATCCTATGTGAGTTGTGTGTTTGAGCCACTGATTTCCTTTTGAGTGGAGGTAATACTTAGTGGGGGCATTATGTGAGGATTAGAGGAGGGTGAATGGGGCCTTGGAGAGAGATTTGAAGTGGAAAGGTTTCAAGGGTGATGAAGGGTGAGCTTGATATTTTAGGTATGCTGAAATTATTCGTACTTCACTCATCTTCTGATACCCCTTATTCCCTTGGTTGTCTAGTTGATCAAGTTATCTAGCTTCTTGCTTTGGTCACTTGTCTTTGTGGATTGCCATTGATAGGCTGTGCTGTTGTACACACGGTAAAACCATTTTGTGGGATCTACTGTGTTTGTACACCCAATGCCCTTGTGTTGTCTGTTTTCTGGGCAGCAAACAGTCAGTGGTATACATGGTCCTGTCCATTGCATCACTGTGTTGTGCAGATGCATGGTTTCTGGACAGATGCTGTCCAATTCTGGGCAGCCATCTTTTCTACAGTAAGCTTGATATCGGGTCAGTTTCTGTCCAATCACTCTGGTCAGTTTTAGCACTTTGATTTGTAGTGTGGGTGAGTGTGCCTATGCTTACTGGATCTATCTGGTTTCATGCTACAGTTCGGTCTGAATAATTAGTGGAATTATCATGTCCAAAACTGATGCTCGTGCTGTTTTATTCTACTTGATAGTTACGTATGTGGGGTTTGTTCCCCTACTGAGAGGGCCTATCCTTGGGGGGCTGTCCCTAGGAGTATTTTGATTCCCTTTTGGGAGGGGGGTGTCCTTCCATTGTCGAGACTGTTTTGCTGTTTTATAGGCAGTTACTATCCATTTTTTAGCTACCACGGGACAGTTTGTTCTTTCCTCTCTGGACAGATAATGCATATTTTGATACACTGTTATTATGAGGGTACTGTGTTACTCCAACGGTTCCAATCAGCGTCAATGGAGACTTCACCAAGCTATTTGTGCAGATTGTGCTTTCTTCAGAGCAATGTTGCAACAATCACCTTTTGTTAGGATTCATGTATAGAATTCATTTTAGCTTTCCTTTTGTAGAGTTTCTGGTCCATCTTATTTGATGGGTTAGAAACTCTATTAGAACTCCGCAGTGGTTTATGTTTATAGTTATTAGTCCTTGTATTGGCAGGTTATCCCATCATATACCTCTTGTAGCCTTTGGGCCTTCCCATCTTTTTTGTAGCCGTTTGGTCTAGTTTTCTTTCTTTTGTTTTTTCCTCTCTTTCTTTTTTGCTTTGTCCTCCTGGGGTATGCCCTTGTAGGCTGTATATTCATTTAGCCCCTTTTATTTTCAAGCTGAATTATCTACACAAAAAAAAAAACAATTGCTATGTATTGGTTTGTACCGAGCGTTACTTCTGGTATGTATGAATTTGAATACTCTTTGGGTAGTTTCTTATGAAATCAAGCTCTTCTAGGAATAGTAGATTTATAATGGACAAATTAACAACTCCATTGCACCCAATAAATTGTTACACCGTTATTGAAAATTACCAGCCGATTGGGGTTAAATTTTGGGCCTAGAGACCAGTTTCTTCTGGGGCTTTACCTCCGGCTTATTCACGGTTCTAGGCCGTTACATTAAGTGAGAAACAATTAATCCAATCACTATAATACAATGAAATAATAGTATATCTTATGGGACTACATATCCCTCCAACATTAATCCCGTGAAACAAACGGGTCAAAGTGTACAGTGTATATTTAGTTGTCGCCTGCTTTCAGGGCCATTCCTATTGAATCTTGTTTACGTGTTTCATTTTTGGATTATTTTCCGCAGCACATAGTAAGTTGGAGGAAAAAAAACGCTCCCATTGTTTACAAATTCGAGCTCCTGATTAGGTTCATTATCATTGCCGTCAAACCTGTATTTATTTTCCCCCAAAACAATCTGTAGAAGTGATATACAAATATATTGGACGGCCATGAATATAAGAAAGTCCAACAACATATACCTAAAGTTCTAGAGAGAGTCCAACCCCGTAACCAAATTAGTATGAAACATCCCGTAATGGAAAAGAGGAAAGCAATCAAATCCTGAGTCTGAGAAAAATCGTCTTCCGGGCAAGGATGGAATTAAAGGTTGGCTATGGGGCCAGGACCACTCCCAATTTGGAAGGAAAAAAAAAAAAAACTCTAAAATTATATGCTACTTTATTTACATATTCTTCTCTATAACATGTCCGGGCCCTATATATTGTCAAATAAAAACATTATTGTCATATGAATCGGACATTACAACCAAACTTTTTATCCTCACACTCAACCTTGAAATTTCAAAATCGGACATGGTTGCTATTATTGTAACCCGTATATGAATATCTGATACAGCTCCTGCGTCCAGATTGTATTGAAATGGCATAAAAATCTTTTCACGAGGATTTTCAGTCATACTAATTGTATGGTATTGAATTTTTATTATTTTCTTTTTTAAATGTACATGTTTAACATTGACTCCCTTTGATTGCAAAAGCTCAATGGCCTTTCATAAGAGATGCAGTAAGAGGAGGGGAATTGAAGAGAGGCAATTCCGGTGATATTTTTACTTTAAACTTTAGGCAATTTTCAGCCAAATATTACTAGTCGTCTCTATTTTTAGGTTTACAAATAACAGCTAAAATCTATACGTATCTATAAACTAGGTAAGGTTACCCTCGTGCTTCGCACGTTCGGTGTAACCCGTTGATTTCTAAACCAAGCAATGCAAGGGGAGCAATGTATGGCGGCTGTGGCCTATATGCAGAACTTTTAATTTGAGCCTTGAGTTATCTTGCATATTATCCATGTTAGATGTATTAAATTCAGTTTTGTGTCTAGCTTATAAGTACCCTGAAAAAGCTAGTTCATTTCTATAATCTCCTTGGATTTGTTTTCTGGAAACAACAGTAGATGATTCAATAAACACTCTGTTTTTGCTTAAAGGAAATATTGTGCCTATTTGTGTTTTAGTGCCACTCATAACTTATAGGGCCAGTAGGAATATTATTTAACACCCCAAAACTCAAAATGATATTCTGTGCAGTGATTTCTGTAAAATCTAAAGTGATTTATAACTGAGCGAGGGTTAAGTTCCCCAAGAGGAGCTATCGTGTATGGGATGATTTGTGTAAAATCTAACGTGATTTATGTACATAGGTTTTGCAGTAATTTTAAAAGTGAAACTTTTGCCTCCTTTTTCTCTCCTCAATTAGGCATAGTTAGTTTATGAGGAGTGATATGCTTCGCAGCCTAAAGCTTAGTTCTGACTTGTTTGGTGTCTTGTGTGGCCTAGTATTCATGGAAGGTATCTAGCTGAATCTATGGGAAAATCTAAAACAAAAGATTGCAGCTTTCAATCCACAGCCTCAAATTGGGTGAATCAAGAAAATTCCGTTTACAAAGAAACACAGCTAGGTTGGGTTCCACGGAGTATGGATAGAACAGCTAGTTTGAGTTCCACGGAGTATTCTAATTAATCATGCAAATTGTTGAAGTCTACTATCAAAAGAGATACTGCCTCTATCTTCGCCATTTTAAAGTATGTTGAACATACTCCTAGTTGATTCTCATTTTCAACTATGAAGCTGTTGACTATATCAGCAAAGTGGGCAATTCCTAAAGTTATTATAGATCTATGTTCTGCAAATTATGCATATCACAAGTTAAATAATTTGCACCTAAACCTCGATGGAACTATGAACTGTTAAAACTGCATGAACATGGAAAAGAGGATGGCATGCCCTTACACTTTTGCTTACTTGTAACGTATTGAATGATAATATTTTAGAATCAATGTTCAGGATAGCTTAAATCAAAAGGATCATTCCTTACATGCTTCCACTTATATATGATTCCATATGCCAGGAAAGGAACTATGCTTTCACACCCAGGCCAAAAAAATTATGCTAACTATGCTTATATAGTTTTAGATAACACGCATTAAGCATCAAAAGGATCAATCATTCTCACTATTTAGACCACAAAACTGGTAGGATTAACTATCCTCCAACATTATGCATGGAAGCAATATGGTGGTAATACCCTATGTTACTGGCAGAGAAAAATATAAACATATTTCACAGTTGACATTCTACCTACTGCTACTGCTACTGCCGAAATTGTGTTTTGCCTCAGCAGCTCTCTTGCCCAAAAATCACAGAATAAAATGAACTCCAGGTTAGGTGGATTGTATGAAAAGGTAAAGAAATTAAAACAAAACTCCACCTTGAGTGGACTCACTCTCTCTAATAGTTTACAATACAACAATAACTCGGATACTACCAATCAAAGTTTTTACCAATAGCAACATGAACCCAAGTTCCAGCTTTATAAAGCAACCTTAAACATGCTTGGGAATTATCAAATAAGAACCGTTATTCGCCTCCTTCCATAGAAACTCAATATCAAGTTACAAACTTGCACATTTGCATGTTGTCACCAAGTACAGTCAAGCAGTGATATAATGTCTAATCTTGCTATTCCCTTCATCCAGAAACCAAGAAAATGCCCAAAGGTGCAAGTAAATCACTAATCATTCACTACATCAAAAGGAAAATAGGGTTGGAAACTATCACCTAATACCCCCACAATCAGCATTCCACAATGCCCTTTTTGTTCCATCCCGATCACCATAGTTGCCCCTGAACCTGAACCTGAACCTGAACCTGAACTGAAGACAATCTTCTAACCACAACACCCAATTACGATAGACATACAAATAAAGCACCTCTATGCTTCACTGTTGAACTTAATATTTTGAATTTATTTTAAATGCAAAAAAAATAAAATAAAATACTCTCACAAATCCAATTTAACCCATACAACGAAGTCATTCTATCTTTGACCATTTCTCATGGGAGTTCTGTCTACACTACTCTTTGTTTCTAAAAACACTTCCTTATTTGCTGATAAAAACAAAAGCTACGGTTACAACATAGAACATATGAATTTTATGCATAATTATGCAGTGAACATAACAATATTGGTTTCATGTGAGTGTCCAACTAAAAATGCTGGACATATACCCACGCCTTACTGAAATCCATTAGTGTCCCACACAAGTACTTCATACATCTCTAAAAGAACCCATATAAGGTGGATCAAATATGAGTTTCCAAGTACCAAAAAAAATATATATGAGTTTCCATTTAAATTCATAAACTTTTGCCCTTTTTTTTTGCTACTATCACCTCATTTTTCTAAAATACCATCTTATTAAAATGCTACTACTATGCAACTACAAGTTATTGCACCCCAGTATTCACAGGCAATCATGTTCACAAACATGCAAATAAAGTTGTACATTAATATTTACCCACTTCATCTAGAGTTAATGAATCTCAAGCATTAAAAAACCTCAAGTATTAAAAAATAGTGTTCTAACTAAAAGATAGCCATACCTTATGTAGAAAAATCCTATTTTCGCTGCCACACTCGCTTTCTTCCCACCCTCATTTTGATTCAAATCTCCCCTTAAGCCAAACTTCTAAATGTTCAGCGGCATTGCCCTCTTGGCTGAGGTAACTGGCACCGCCGCCTCCTCCGCAGTTATCAACCCCAAATCAGGTCAGCTATGAAATCATGATGGGGCAGGCAACAAAAGATTTCCTGATTTACATCACATCCAAAAGAAATATAAAATCAACATTAATCCAAGAACGATTTAAAACTTAAATGACAAAATAGGTTGGTCGGAATACCCTGTTGTGGAAGAAGGGGAAAAACGAAACATACTTTAGGGTATGGAAAGCTTTGTTGGAGATAAGGTTCGGTTCAAAAAGAAAACCACAATTTAAAAATTTTCTTCCCCAAACAAAACCTAGTGCCGTGGTGCTTTATAAAAAAATTTCTTCCCAAAACAAAACCTAAATAGCCATTGATTCCTATTATACTTGGAGATTCCTGTGAGCAGTTCAGAACTAATAGACGCAAAGTACCAGGAACAAAAGAGCCTAACATAACCCTTCCCTCCAGTCGACAATAGTAGGTGACCACAATAACAAATACAAACCACCACCGGCAAGCACCAAATAACGTCCAGCCTCTCAACCACACAAAGCACAAACAACACCAATCGGAAAACCGAACATGCATAGCCAAGCTTAGGGTTTGTAGATTACCGATAAACAGGTTCGATCTTCACTCTATGAGTTGTGTCTACGCCTAAATCGTTGATTGGAGTCGAGAGAGAGAGAGAGGGGCAAGGGTTCGATGAGAAATAGCTGCTTCAACACTGCTCCTAGGAGTCGTTTCTAGGTCAGATTGAGAGGGAGAAAGATAGCGAGACCGACGTTGGAAGTCTACAAGACACTCCACCTCCTGGCTGCATTAAATGGTGAAGCGTGCAGTTGAAGGGCAATGGCACAAAACGTAAATTTACTAATGGCATGAGCCGTAAATAGAGCAAAATCAGAGGGCAAAAACTGAAAAAGGCCGTCCCGCTCCCAGTTGCTCTAGGATCTTATTTGAGCCGTAAATAGAGCAAAATCAGAGGGCAAAAACTGAAAGAGGCCGTCCCGCTCCCAATTGCTCAAGGCTCTTATTCTTAAGGGTTTTAGAAATATCGTATACTCAAAAAAATATTAGGATGCGCATAAAATACATATATATTGATTTGGTATGTTTAGCGGTAAAGCCGATATTACATGAACATATCTTTTCCCTTTAAGTAAATATTCTTGCATATATACTCTGCATGTATTACCATGATGTTCTTAGAAGGTGTTGTAATTAATTTGTTAAGGAAAATGATTTTCACACCCCATTATCCCTTTCCACTCCCTTTTTGGGTCTTTATTCAGCTTAAAATTACTGAATTACCTTTACCTATTGAGTCACTTTTTCCATATGAAGGGCAATTTGGTACTTTCAAGTGAATAAAGATAAAAAAAAAATAAAAATAAAAAAAAAGGAGTGCAAAGGGATAATGGGGGTGTGCAAATTATTTTCCTTTTATAAAGAAAAAAAGGTCTTATTTAACTGAAAGACGTGAAATTTCGTATCATCGAAAATTCTACTCATTTTGAAACAAATTTTGTAATGCCGTTCAAAAAACAGGGAAATAAATATCTAATTTTTAAAAGTTCTGGAATATGTAGCTTATAGAAGCTCTAGAATCTAATATTCTTGTGAAATATGAAAATGTTTTTGTGAGAATTAGTCACATGTGTAACTCTAGAATTACATGTCAAAGTATATATCTTGTAATATTTTTGGACTAGAGTCTTTCATGGAGTTATATAAGTAGGGGATGTGTTCTAGCAAGGGACGGAGCTAGGATCTCAACGGGACCGGGGGCCTTGTAGTGAGGGGCTCACTACAGCGGTGTAGTGAGTCCATCCGATCGTCCATTTCGGTAATGAACGCTCAAATTTTAATCCAAACAATGGACAATTTGAATCATTTGGAGTTTGGATTAAATCCGAGCCGTCGGTGCCGAGATGGACGGCCGGATGGGACTCACTACACCCCCTGTAGTGAGTCCCCATCACCACAGGCCCCCCAACTCCGATTTCAACATGGAGGTGGCACTCAAAAAGATCATATATTAATTTAATATCGACAAAAAGTACATGTATCCTTTTGATTAACCATACATAATGCCCACAAATACATACATGTCTTCAAAAGTTAAATATTCATCAACGTAGAACAAACGGCGTTTCAAGTTTTATTATAATAGAACTCTACATTCTTTTAAATCTCAAAAATTGCCCAAGATAAAGTATAAACCAAAGTTCATAAAATTTCTCTTTCAAGGACCTAATTAATTTGCAATAATCGACACTCAATAATATACAAGCACTAACCAAAAATGAAATAATGAATACGAACTAATAAAAGGGGGGATCCCCTACATCACACTTTCATTCTTCGCAAGATCGATAGCAAATCAAATTCACTCATTTCAAGGGGGATGCAGGGGTATAGCTCATGCACCCTTAGAGCATCCTCATGTGACTCCTTGAACTATGCTTTTGGGTAAACTAGCAAATAGAAGGGGAAAAAAATACACTTACCAGGCTCAATAAATGGACTTAACAAAGTAGAATTGCAACAGTAACTTAACAAATAAAATGATCTACTGTTAACACACCTAAAATGTTGTAATGACCAAATTAACCCTTTAATACTCTTGTTTAACCATATTAACCCTTCAATGCTCATGTTTTACACATTCTACCTGTTGGTAGATACAAGAGTTAGTATTTATTTATTTTTCATTTGTACAGGGAGTTATAATTATATAATGAGAGTTTAATTTTTTTCATGTCTAATGAAAGTTTATTTAATGATGAATTATATAATATTTGGAAAATTTGCTAGCCTGATTCAATGGTATCAGTTGTTAAAAAAGTTTTGTTTGTTTGAAAGTAGAAAAA
Organism: Vaccinium vitis-idaea; assembly: GCA_963854785.1. Lineage (NCBI taxonomy): Eukaryota > Viridiplantae > Streptophyta > Magnoliopsida > Ericales > Ericaceae > Vaccinium > Vaccinium vitis-idaea. The sequence continues at coordinate 26,468,881 of OY978223.1, read as the reverse complement.
TATAAGAATAAAAAAATTTAGAAAGATATTTGAATAGAAAGGTAGAAGTAGAAAGAGAGAATAGTTTAACACAGTAAAGTTAGAATAGAGAGCCTAATTCTATTAGTTTTTGAAAAAATGACTTGATAAAGGATGCTAATAAAATGTATTTTTGAGGTTAAATTTAGTCCAAAATATAGAGAGCCTGATACGGATGCTTTTAACGAGAAACCAAATACAAATACTTACTCCATCGATCCGTTCCAAAAAGTTGGTCTCTCTTTGGGAATCTAACTTTTTATTAAGACATAATAATTACATTGTACAAACTTTTATTTTTCATAATTGCCCTTAGTACTATATTATTACTTGATAGTGAGTTTTGTTTTGGTGATCAAAACAAGGGACACATTGAGGAATGTATCAACTTTTGAATATTGAATTCTATAAATAGACATGAATTTTGAGACAGCAAAAATGAAATAAGAGCCTAACTTTATTGGACGAATGGAATAATTAATTTTAAACACAAAGTAATTAAAAGGGGAGCCGCTGCATCTCACTTTCACCCCAGAACTTCTACCCATGTTGTACCAAAAAATAAAACATTGGGCTCATGTTAGTGGCGGCTCTAGAAACTTTTTCATGGGTTGTCATTAAGAACTTAAGAATAACCATCAAAGGTTTGTCCAAACATTAACTTATGGGTCCCAATATTAGTATACGTCCAAGCAAATTCTCCCGAATAACTAATTATTATCAAGTAATGTTTTGACTAAAATATTACAAATAAAAAAAAAAAATCAGTCATCCATCTCTCATGTTTGGTAAAATAAAACTTTACATTGATGAACATTTGTGTGTGAGAAACAAAGAGAGAGACACCTAGTGAATAGGGATGGCAATATTGACCGAACCGACGGGTAACCGAACCGAAACCGCTTTTTTTCCCCGAACCGTAACCGATTTTTTCCCCGTGGGTGCGGGTGTGGGTTTGATGGATGGGAAACCGAACGGGTTCGGTTCGGTTTTGGGTTTACCTGGAACCCGAACCGGTAACCGAACCGAACCGAACCGAACTCCCATTAATTACATAGGACCCCCCTATATTATATATAAATATTACATAAACCCTATATGAAATTACACTTTTTCCCTTTATATATATACATAACATTAGCAGCCTAGGGTTTGAAACACATTTTGCTCATCTCTTCAGAGAGCTTCACGCCTCACTGCTCACGGCCGACATCCACTGTGAGAGCACCGAGAGGCCGAGTCGTCGAGATCAGGCGACCACCGATCGCCGGTTACTGACATGCTTTCCTCCAACCATTTCTATGATTCGAGCAGAGGTTGTTTCTCACCTTCCACTCTCTCTCTCTCTCTCTCTCTCTCTCTCTCTCTCTCTCTCTCTCTCTCTCTCTCTCTCTCTCTCTCTCTCTCTCTCATAGATCGACGTCGAACAGGCGACCACCGACCACTGATCACTCATCTGTTGTTTCACTTGCTTTTTTTTTTGTAGGTTTCAAAGGAATCAAAGCCGTGAGACCGTGAGAGGCCGAGAGATTGACTGTACTGAGTTCTCACTGACCACCCAAAACCGAACCGAACCCGTTCGGTTTCCCATCCATCAAACCCACACCCGCACCCACGGGGAAAAAATCGGTTACGGTTCGGGGAAAAAAAGCGGTTTCGGTTCGGTTACCCGTCGGTTCGGTCAATATTGCCATCCCTAGATTTCCCTGTTATTTTGGCTTTTGAGTGGTCAATGCAATAGATTGAACATGGAATCAAGTACATGAATAGGCAAAGGTCACTTGAACACCATGAGATAAGTGTGGCGCCGCCTCTGGTTCAAGTGTAATACAAATGTTCTCATTCCCCACTCTTGGCTTAAACCGTTTTTTCTTTTTCAAAATTTTTTCAAAAAAATTAAAAACTCCTACTTTTCCAACAAACGTATCTTTAGATATGGAATACATATCTCAATATAATTTATATAATTAATGAAAATAACAATACACAATACGTATCTCGATTTGAAAACATTGTTAATGTGTTATGTTTGAAATTTATTATGTTTTCTAATCTCATTATTTTTGAAATTTCAAACACATTAAATTTATCATTTTAAAAATTCATGATAAATTTATTGTATGATCTTGTGTTGTGGTAAATTTTGATTGATTAATTTTGATTATTAATGCAAGACAAAAATAATAATGCAAAATGCCAAAATATGGCTTCCAAACGAGCCCTAAGATCATTTTGATTGTGTGTGTGTGTGTGTGTGTGTGTGTGTGTGTGTGTGTGTGTTGTGTGTGTGTGTGTGTGAGATAGAGAGAGAGAGAGAGAGAGAGAGAGAGAGGAGTTTATAAGTTATGATAGGGTTGTACATACATTAATGCATTAACTAGCATAAAACCCGAGCTATGCACGAGATCATGAATAGCATAAAGTAAAATAGCAATAATTAAACGATGTGTTGTTGTATGCATTCATTTGGTAAAAAAAGCATTGTCCAGTACTAATTTATTAACGAGAAGAAAATAGCATAAAAATGAAAAATATATCAATTACTCCTATCCTCTAAATTGTTATTTTCTAAATGAATTCATTACATATACATTGGGATTGACAGATGTTAGCTACACTTTTTTTATAGCAAAAGAAAAGTATATGCCATTACCACTAATTAAAGCACACATAGGATACTACCGATTTGAAAAGAAAAAAAAACCGCTCAGCTCCGATGTCAGACGCAATACCCCGCTCGTGGAGTGTGCTCCTGCCACAATATCACCACTGGATTTGCCTTTTGACTCCTTCGTCATCGCTGATGGAGAGCTCAAGAAACCGTTGCCCAATTGACCTACAAATTAAAAAATTAAGCTAACCATTTTATCATTTGACTCCTTTAGATTAAAAATTACGATTTTTTTCAATAGTAAATCCAAGTGTATATGTATTCCTAATGAAATTAGAGTAACTTGTCGCACTAAGATGATCCTCACAAAAAGTGTTTTCGTGTTAGTATAAGTATGTGGATATATTTTCAAAGAAATTCACAAAAACTTCAAATAAGAAGAAAACCCATAAATTTAGTCTTAAATCTGATTCTAAGTTACTAAGAAGCAAATTAAAAACTAAAATATAGTCTGTCCGTCCCCTTTTAAATATCCACTATAGGAATACGTGTAATTTCACACCCCCAAAAAATATATTTATCTATATAATTTTTTAATTTGTTTTATAGTACGTGCAAAAAAAATTAAAAACATTACACGGAATAACGTACACAAAAAATACACGTTTCCCAATGGGACATTTAAAAAAGAACGGAGGGAGTATAAAGAAGCAAAAAAGAATAAGAGGATGACATACCCGCTTTGAAAGTTATTTCTCTCTTTTGTAATCTTTATATAACATGTACGCAAATCATGGAGAGGAGTTGTCCCTTTGGAGAGGGTTAGAGCACCCACAGCCAATTGATCATCTTGTAAAGTAATCTTTTCTAGAGATGATGATCTTACAACAACAAAAAAGAAAAAGATGGTGAGAAACCGTAGAGAAAATTTAGAGAAGGGACTTCTTTTTATAGACAAGTGCGAAGATTCAAAACTTCGAATTCTAAGTTTGATATACTGCTACTTTTGTAAATGTGTTACGGTACAATACATGCAACTAAATAAAGAAGGGATTAAAATAATATGGAAACCTATAATTAGGGTAACATAGGCAAATGCATCTATACAATATTTTTAAAATGCATAAATTATGTATTCAGGCAAAAAAAAAAATTCAAAATCATTGCCTAATTATAAACGTGATTTGTGAAATATGAAAAATTATGGATTACTATACTTGGCTTAATTTATCCTACTATCATTTTTTATTATGAGAGAATAGTCTGCAATTTTTTTTTTCAAAATCATTGCCTAATTATAAAAATTGCATAAACTAAATGGACACGTGTCATATCTACAGGCCTTCATTGCTGCCACATATCGTCGCTTTCGTAGCTCTCCTTGTGAAAACCCATCTTGCAATACTATAATAGATTCCAAGAAAAAAGAAAAACCCTGTAAGAACTTACAAATCTACATATGTCCAACTATTATATTTAGGTCACAAAAATATTACAAATTTCATTGAATGCAGAGGCTCAACTTGATAGAAACAAAAAAACAATTTGGCAAGTTCTTAATCACACACACACACAAATTTTTGATACTTTCATAATCAATATATGGTAATTGTGCTTTGAAAAAATTGTAGAGCCCATGAAATTGAAGAAGTTGTGACACATATCTACCAACAAAAATATTTATGCTCCTAACAGGGAAAAAAATATAAGTTCTGTGAAGAATAATAAGAGATTGATAAACTACATAGACGAATGTCAAAAAATACATACCGAAACGAACCTATCTCCAATAAAACATTTTATGATACTCTTTCTCTTAGTACAATGTTCTGCAAAATCTATAAATTAGTACTTTTATTTACATAAATGAACCCCACACAAAACAAAGACCAACATGACACACATATGAGATTTATATGAATAAAACATATATATCAATGATATTCAAACTATAAAAACCCTTGGATATAAAAATCCAATGTTGATGTCATCTACCTTGGGGGGGGGGGGGGGAGAAAAGCCCCAAGAAATAGCCGTCAAAGTGGTAGCAAAATAAAGGAACGAAGTTGTTAACAATAGAGAAGAGGGTAGGAACATTCTAGGATTTCTTTAGATAGGAGGAGATAATTTAAGGATATATGTGAGACTTGAGATTATTCAGTCAATCAAAGATTTTCGTGGATTCAATTAAAGAGAAATCCTAGGTTTTGAGAGGAGATGTTATAGAAGTAAATACCAATCGGGTTTTCATAAAATGGTAACTGCTATAAAGGGATAGTTTTAGAGTGGTAATAAGATTATGTCACATGTGTGGGTTATAAATTCTATGACAATCCCATTAAATTGTGTCACTTGTCGCAACGTCGTTTCCCCTCACGAAAATTCATCCTGCAATACTACAATAGATAAGGGCTAATAGTTGGAAAGTGCATTAATATGGGGTAAAATAGGTTCTTCAATCAATTGTAGGATTAAAAGATAACTCAGTAGTGTCATAAATGGAAACATAAGTAGGGATGGTTTTAGGACCATGATTTAATTAAGTCTTTTTGTTATTCTGCTGATTCAGCTGAACCAAGAAAGGAAAACAAATGCAAGTGGTGGCTAGCTCATGCGGTAGAGCTCTTGGATGCCCCACACTGCATCCCGGAATCGAGTCTCATTCCCCCCTCCCCATGTAATAGATTAGGAACGGCGAATGACAAAACAAAAAAGAAGAAGAAGAAGAGAAAGGAAAACAAATAGACTTGTATATGTAGAAAACATTATTGTCCAAACCTGAATCAAGCCATGGGAAACAACTATATACTCCTTCTGTCCCAAATTGGTTGTCATGTTCGGATTTTGATCGGATTTCGATGCAATTTTTAAATTGGTTTTCAATCTATAACGTATTTGATGTGCAATATAAATCTTACTGTATTTGATAGATCTCAATTAGTTCTATCATACAAAGTTGTTAAAATCTCTAAAACTATTATAGATTGAAAGATATGAACATTTTAAAAATTGCATCGAAATTCGAACAGGACCAACAATTTGGGATGGAGGGAAAGTTGGACGCCCGCTTGAATTATTTCATAAGTGCCTGATGCCCTATATCTTGACTCTTTAAATTATGGCCTTTTAATTTTACTTCTAATTATTTAAATAAACTCTTTCATTAAAATTTAAAAAAAAAACCTTAAAAAGTAATGACAAAAGCAGCATTATTCTCTTGATTGAACCAAAACCTAATCTGTAAAAAGACGTATGCATTAACAAATAAAGGAAGATAAGGTCATCTAATCATTGATATATCCAAAAATATAATGGAGCTAGGGTTAGCAAAAGCAGCAGTGTGATAATGATAAACTTTTTAATTTGTTTAATTACAATGCCTTTTTAATTTGTTTAATTACAATGCCTTTTTAATTTGTTTAATTACAATGCTCATCATGGAACCAAAAGGCGATAAGCTGAGGCATTAAAGTTTTTCTAATTAAAAATGTAATATAATATAGGTTTAGGATTTTTTAAAAGTGAAATTAACATCGAAAAAGTGAGATTAAACAAACTACAAGGCTATGTTAGTTGATGTCGATCGTTATCTTCTGCTTCATAAACAAGCCGAAAAATCTTACATCATATTACCAAACCAGTCGCAAAAAAAAAAAAAAAAAAAAAAAAAGAAGAAGAAGAAAGATATTGCATATGAAATACTGGTTTTTAGTCATGATTGGAGATGCGAAGAAGAAAGCTAGCTAGGTTTCAATGACATGGTTAACGAAGATCAGCTGTGACAAGTTAGTCTAATTGCAGTTGTTTTGCTATTACAGACCAGACTCTCAGTTCGGGCCTTGCCCTTAGCTAGGAAACACAATCCGAACCGTTCAATGTTTAGAGCTAGAAGTAAATACACATCAAGATTATTTGTTCGATTAGTAAGCTAATAACGCCCGATTGACTTGATTTTTTATGCGGTTCACATCTAGTTCTACAAGTCAACGGTTCGGAAAATGTTTTTGACCTCAAGACAAGGCCCAAACTGAGAGCACAGCAGGACCCTTGATCAATCTGTGTTGCCGACCCTTTCAATTTCTGTTTTGATTCATTTCACAGTTCGAACAATAACGGTTTAATAAAACACCCTTCCCAGAAATTTCTAAAATTAAATTAAATTAAATTATTTTTTTTTGTTCACAATCAACAGTGTTCGAAGCCGCAATCCTTTTTAAGGTCACAAACCATATACGTGCAGTAAAATCTGAAACTAACAATTTTTTTCTCTTCGGTTGACTGTCAAAACCCTATTCATCTGCTTTGCTTGTAAATAGTAGGAGTATTTTTATTTTCGAATTTTTTTTAGGAAAATAGAATAATAGCTGACAAGTGATTCCTGTAAATTCATGAGCACACCCATGCACAAAATTACCATCTCTTCATTTTCTAAGAACAGAAACCTGACCTTGTTTGGTTGCTGTGTTCTCCACTTTCATGCCTCCCTGTCTGGCATTCATGCAGTAATTTGTCCTGTCCTCCACATTTTTCTTGCCGCTAGCTAATAAACAGGCACCATTTTCTTATTCTAGAGTGTTCTAATCAATTTACGTGCACCACAACTCTCACCCTTCACGATCCCTTCATGCAGATGAATGGGCACAAGTCCAACCCTTCTCTACTTTTATAATGTTCTTTGTTAGAAGTCCCGGTGGAAGAAGACGATCGTCTCTCCCGAGTGATGTGTAACTGGTCGATCCAAAACTCCAAAGTTTTCATTTATACAGTTATGAATGAAAACTTGGAATTTTGGATCGACCAGTTACACATATCCAATTGAGCTGATTTTTTGCAAGGTCCTAGGAAAAATTATTTTGAAATTATTTAACGGTTCGGATTATTCGTGTGAGACCCAAAAGTGGGTCCCAAAAGGCGTTGTACATTTTCTGTGCAAAATTCTTCTGTACCCGTAGTCCCCTCCTTTATGTTGATGTTGATGGATGAGTAATGAAAACATATAGATTTTTTTACAGTATTATGTATGATCAATCATAGAATATGTGTACATTTTTTGTGTTAAAAAACTCCCCCTGTTGTACAAATATTGTCCAGTTTTGCAAAATGAAAACTTAAAAAAGATGCATTTTAGCTCGAATATGTTCGAATAAAAACATATGTCGCACTCTTAATTCTCTTTTTGAAAGATCCGACAATATTCTTTTCAAGATGGAGATAACATACTAGTAATTATTTTGAGTTTCACCTCCAAGTTTAAATCCAGACTCCGTCACGAAACCTGTGGAGCAAAACAAAGAATGATTTTCCCTCTTTCAATATCTAAATATCTTGTGTCCTTTGTGTATTAATAGAACGTACAACCACCAACAACTTCATTAATTGAAGCATATAACACCACCCCCTTCACCAGATGTTGATTCTTGGCCCATACTACCGTACAAATGTATTCATCATTATTCATTACAAGACAATACACAACTCTCTCTCTCTCTCTCTCTCTCTCTCTCTCTCTCCAACCAATTCAAAGAGCAATAATCCATCGATAATTCCTTCTGCACCGACGGGAATGCACCGACCACGTACCGATCAATCCGAGCCGTTCATCCTTCTCAAAATCGAATTCCGAGTGGGCCCACGTGGGAATTAAGGCAATCGGACGTCTTGGATCGATCGGTTGGGACCCACAACGGCATCGGCGACGCGGTCGGTACGCGGTCGGTGCAGGTAGAAGGGTTCATAATCCATCCATCTTCCGTATCTCCCTCCTACTTTTATCTACCCGTTCATTTGTTCTGCAACACGCGTTGGAAGAAGACAATGCACTCCCTCTAGAATGAGAAATTTTTCAGTGCCAAGAGGGTATTACTCATGTGGTACCCACTCAGCAATCTCAACCGTCTAAAGCGTGATCCGACGATCCGGAAAAGGAGAGAGAAAAAGAGGAGAGAGTGATCAAGTGAGAGGAGAGAGAGAGAGAGGGAATCAATTTGGACCGTCCAAAACACTTTTGGACAGCCGAGATTGTGCTCAGCATGGACATGCGGCACCCAATCGGTACCCAAAAAAATTTCCTCTAGAATAAGCTAGATAATCAATGTTTTCTTTCTTTGTTTACTCAAGTAGTAGCTTCCTCATTTCACATAAAATTGATTTACATTTACAACCTGGCTTACTAGTATAAAAGATATTACTAATCTAAAGGAGAAAAGAGAGAAGAAAATCAACGAAAAATCATATATCTCCTCTAAAGTTATAGTAAGCTTGAAGAAATCAAATAAATCCAAGACCGCCAAAAGCTACCATTACCAACAACATTACAGCTTTCTGGATGTGGACGGTGTGGATCAAAAGTTGGAAAAGTGGTTTTGTGAAGATTGGACCATTTGCAAATCCGTGGTTGTCTGGCACGAATTATCGTCGCTAATCAACGTCCTAAAAAAAAATAGGGATAAGATAATTGATATACATGCTATATAACACTATACAATCAAAATATAAGCGATGACCAATAAATCAGACATATTTCTATCAACGACTCGATTATAATTAAAGAGTTTTTTTTTTTTTTTATCACATTAAAGGGTTTTGTTTGGCTTGACACTTCATAAATTAACATATTTGTGGATTACAAATTATGTAGCAGGGTACAAGCCATGTGAAATAAATAGGACTACTATGCATATGGACAGTGCTACCCGTACAGAACAAAGGGAACAAAAAATGCACAGATGGCGTTCGGGGACCCACTTTTGGGTCTCACACGAGTGATCCGAACCGTTCATTATTCTTAGAACATTTTTCCGAGGGGCCCCACGATTTTGATTGAAACGGTGGGGCTTTGGTTGAACCACTTCTAACCGTCCGATTGAGCTGAAATTTTGTGGGGCCCCTCGGAAAAATGTTCTAAGAATAATGAACGGTTCGGATCACTCGTGTGGGACCCAAAAGTGGGTCCCCGAACGCCATCTGTGCATTTTCTGTCCCCTTTGTTCTGTACCCGTAGGTTTATCCCTATGCATATAGATGTACAACTAAAAAATGTCACTATTTTAGTTTGCTAATTCTTTTAATACTTGATTTATTTTAGGCTCAAGAAAGAATGGAAAACCTAATATTTAAAATTAGTTCCTAATTAAAAAGACAAACAATGAAAACAGGAACGAACAGTTTGAAATGGGTCAAAATTCTTACTCTCTTGGGCGAGATGCCCAAAGGGAACTCAGGGCTCGTAGCCGACCATAGTACTCTCCAATCACCAAAAAACATCGCGCCGCTTGACGAACAGTTAATATCCGGCACAGTTGATGCAGAGTTTGTTGTCTTAAGTTATCAGCCTACAATTGATCATTAATTTTCAGACAAACAGCTAAATCAAAAATAGCAGAAAAAAGGAATTCCAAAAATATATCAATGCACAATAAGGTAAAGGATGATGATCAAATACTATATATTAACATCAAACCACAACAATAATATACATTCTGAGATAAGGCCAACAGATCGTTACAAAATTGAGTTAAAGACAGAATTTCCAAGGGGTTGAAAACCAATTAAACTTGTCTTTATCAATGGAATTTGGACTATTCCAACCAAAACATATAAAATTGGAGCTTTTGTATAGTTCTTCAATAATACTGGGCCAAATTATTATAAAACTATGTTGATGGGTCTAGCAATGCTTTTTTATTTCAAAAGATGTCTTTTTCAAACCTACTTTTGAAAGCAACAGCTTGAAGATTTTAAAGTTAAAATCAAAGACTTAACATTCAAAAATGTAACATGGACTTCTTAGGAGCAAAGCAAAAGGTATATCCACCACAAAGATACTATATATCTATTTCACATAGGCATGGTTATACGAATAATAGCTCATCCCCTGTATTTGACCTAAATAAAAGTGATTGCGATAGCGATTGCTCGATATTTTCCCAGGGCAACAAGGATTTTTTTTGTCAACATATTGCATTAAAATTGTTTAGGAAGTCAATTAAGATGTTCAAATCAAGCTTTCGTAAGAGAGCGTGATAGCCGACACAGTTGGTCCAACGGTTGCGTAAGATAAGAATTGGGTTAGGTATACAATAACCACAAAAAAAAAAAAACTAAGTGAGAAATGGAGCTTCTAAGCATTAGGTTTGTGTTAGAATTGCGGCGCAAACAGAGGAAAGATGAAAGGAATGGAAGACTATAAATAGAAGTTTCTCTACCAAATTAGGCAACATAGCCAAATCTCAGTTAACCTCTCGAGTCAATTGGGAAAATTTCATCCATCTATTTGGCTTGTCAATTGTTGTGGTTTTAATGGGACCCCAAAAAAAGTTAACAGCTTTGACGATTAAGTGATCTTTTGTGTCATTCTTGCCTTTTTTCAAACTTTTAAAAAAGTTTTCAGAGTCATAATATTCATTTAATAAAGCATTGTGAAAAGGAATTTCTTGAGGCAGAAGTATTCTCCTACTATTTAAAGACATAATGGGGGCCCCTAACCATAAGACGACGTCTTCTTCTTGAGGAAGAATGCTTTGTTTGCTTTGAATTTTAGAGGTTTTTCGAAAATCAGTTCTCAAAATCTTTAAATGAACAATTGGTTCTCGAAATCTTTAAATGAACATAGTCTCGGGTTCGTTTGTTTTGGGTTTTTAGAGGTTTTTTCCTCAAAAGCCGGTCCTCAAAATCGGATTTCAAAAATGAACATGGTAAATCGTGAACTTGGAGAGCTATATGATCAAATTTCAAGGGAAGATGGAAGTTTTACAGCAATGCCTATAGAAACCCAAAATTTTTAGTCGAGTATTAGAGTTTTCACCTGGCGAACGAAGCCTTCAAGATTGGTAATTTTGCCCAAAGCAACAGCCATATGGTGCATGCTATCGGAGACAGACCCACCGGCAATGGTGTCAACCAGAGACTGTTGGAGCTGCTCCAATCCCTGGGACAGGGCTTCCTCTGCCTGCTGTGAGGATTGCTGCAGGCTGTAAATCCCCATCACTTGCTGCTCTGTTAATGGGTCCAATTGGGTCATTAACATCTGTCCAATATCGAAAGAAACTAAAAATTAGTTAGGACTGTTAACAGCAAAGAAATTATACAATGTGGACACTTTAAAAGATAAAAATGTGAACAAGTGCGATTTTCTTGCACAGAAGAATCAATGGGCGGCCACACAGCGTCGTGGGGTCCACAACAAGTATTTAGACTTTTTCACACGCACATCAGACTGGGACGCAAAGAAGCGCAGAGAGAGTGCACTTTGCAATGGCATTTCGAATTACGTGATGTAGTGTCACTCTGCCAATTTTTCCTGATCTGGTATGTGATATTTTACCAAAGGACCGGTTTGGTGATGAAAAGAACCACCCTAGTATTTCGGAGTGGTTGGCGGGTGGTTAAATCAATGACACGGCAAGAGTAGGAACAGAAAAGATATATTCCGGCCACGGGATTTTCTTTAACTCTTGAAAAGGACCCTTTGCTGGTTTCAGGCTCTTTTTTGTTTATTTTGGAATGTGGAAAATAAAGGAACTCCTGAAAATTGAACTTAGTGGCAAAAATAACTTCCAACTGTAATAACCAGTGAAATGACTGTAATACCCCTAGAAGACTTACTTTTGCAGTTAGTGTTCGTTGCAAAAGTGATGTGTTTTAAGAAACAATAATGAGAGCTGCTCAAGTATTTCAAACCTTAATGAGTTCAGATGGCCGGAAACCACCCATCCAGAGGAAGCAACGCTCGGCCGGAGTGGCCCACATTCCGGTGATGAGGTGGAAGACATCGGATTTGGCAGTGACTCCCTTTAGTTGGAAAATTTCATCATAATGAGCAATGTATCCATCTACTATAACTCTAAGATTGCTATCTGATAAATGTGCTTGCAACCCCGTCCGGAGCTCTGACATGTGCCTGTGATCATCGTCTAACCACCTTGCATATTCCATATCAAATATTGCAGCACCTGCAATCAGGAGCAGAGTCCGGATTTGAAGTCGATTAAGAGAGAGTTTGAATGTTAGGAAGATGGTTTATGTTCTTCAAGTTTTCATAGACTCGGCTTAAAATCAGAGAATAATTATAACCTCTATAGATTGTTGACATCAAGCCATCAATGATTATATGAAATCACAGTTGCAAACACATTTCATACTCACTACTTAGGGGAAAGGTTAAGTCAGTGAAAAAATAATATCGTAATACATTTTCACGTGTAGAGAGAAAAACTTGGATGCCGAGCAGGTAGGGGTATGGGTACACGTGCTGCTGAGCCCGCATCTCAGCAAACCAAAATTGTTTTGGACGGCCCAAATTTCTCCCAACCCTTCCCCATTCTCTCTCCTATTTCACTCTCCTCTTTCTCTCTTTAAAATCTAGACCGTCCAAAACACTTTTAGATGGCCGAAACGCGTGACAGGTACCGCCACGTGGTACCCGTCAGGCACCCAAGTTTTTCTCATGTTGAGAAATATATAATGAGGATTTAAATATCAAAATTTTTCATAAAGACAGGAATAGGGCCGAGGCTTGCCTTGAGGTAGGTCCGCCACTGCCTCCAGTAATAGAGAAATATCAACAATAACAAGAAGTAGGAGTTTATCTTTATAATCTTCCCAAATTTCATGCTACTGCCTCAGCTACTCTTCTAGTCACACAATGACTCATTCACTTATCCTCCAAACTCAAAGACGCTCATTATCCTCCATCCCCAAAGAGGCCGCACAGAGTCAATCATCAGGTAAAGCTAGAGGTGCGGCCGCTTCAAACCTTCGAGAATTTACAACTTTAGGGTCCCTCCTACTTTGATTACCCTTATAATATAGTCGGGGGCCGATCCTGAGACCCCTTTTATGCTATGGGCGGCCTGTTGTGTTGATGCTTGCACCTAATCACTTTCTAAGAATATTATACAAGGCTGCCACAAATTTGTAGGCTCCAAGATCATTAAATACATCAAGAGGAATAAGGGCCTTCATTTTGTCCTAAATGACAAACAATTAATCCCGACGATGGAGACTTTTTTTTTTATTAGGTGTAATAGCAATCTAAATTATAATTGACGACAGATATGGCTATTTTTTTTATTATTATTTAATTTATATCCTGAAAATGAATTGTGGGTCTATTAACTAATAATAACATCAAAATCTATTATTTACAGAAATGCCACTTCCAAATGGAACAATTCTAGAAGACCATCATTTTGCATTCAAAAGAGGAAAAACTCACCTGAACTGATATTTCCACAGGCACCACCACCTCCTCCCACAAACAATCCCTGAGAACCCCACCAAAAAAAAAAAAAAAAAGATTTACACCCAGTATAGCTTACAACATTATGCTTCCAATTATGAATTCCATTTGTAAAAGGACAGCATTGGCATTTCCATCCAAGAAGCCAGGGAAAAATAAAAAGAGTGCAATTTTTTTTAATTATTACCATAAACTTTCTCATAAATGAAACGGAAATGTTTTATTAAATTATTATATGTACACACCCAACTTTCAACAAAGTTCAAGAATTAACCTGAGACCGAGCTCGCTGAAGGTCCTGTTCTAATTGAGCCAGCTTTATCCTACTTGTCTCTAGCTGCTGGACATAGGCCTGAGAGAGAGGGGGGTGACGCTTTCAAATTTTAGGCTGGGAATTGAAATTGAAACAATAATCGAGTATTTTATTTTTAACTTAGACAGTAAATGTATTTTCTTTAACTGCGAGAGTAAACATATATTTTTAACTTGAAGAATAAATGCATTTCCCCGGCCAGTTTCTGTAGCTGGCAACTGATCCAGATACCTTTTTCCTGAGTCTGCTCTTCTTTGCTGCTTCTCTGTTCTGTGCCAAACGTCTTAATGTCTGTAACCCAATAAACACATATTCAATCTAATTAGCCTTGGAATCTTAATGCATTAATTGAAATCAAAAATATATATTCTAACTTTGGAGCGAGAGATCTAATGTTCGACTACTGCTTTCGTTTGGCCAAAGAACACAAACACTTCGGGCCCGCAAATACTACAATGCAATGTTGCGGGCCTGAGTGTTTACAAAGGTGTGGATTTGTGTGCATTATTGGTCACAAATAGTATACCATTAACATCAGATCATATATGTCGTGTGGGTCCTCAAGTGTTTGTGGAAGTGTTTGTATGTATTTATGTGTCACTTGAAATTATGGTTCACAAAATATTTCATTACCTTGGGATCCTGTCCTTTCTCTGAAGATGAACCAGCTCCTGTCCTCTGCAACACTCAAAGGTGATAACAAGTTAATATTTCTTTTATTTACAAAAATACCCTTTAGGAATTTTTTTACTTCAATGTGAAATACTGACCATGTAAATTAGCGAGGTTTGTTATGCGCACATATCGTTCTATGGGGCTCACGTCGGGTTCCACACGAACCATCCGAGCCGTTCATTAATTTTGAAATACATTTTCGAGTGGCCTAGCAAAAAATCAACTCAATCAGATAACTCTAAGTGCTTGATCCAAACATTTAATTTCAAATTCAAAGTTTTGAGTTATCAAAAATTGGACATCAAGCACTTAGAATTATTCGATTGAGCTGATGTTTTCAAAACCACTCGAACATATTTAAAAACAATGAACGGCTCGGATTGTGTATGTTGGATCTTGAAGGTGGACCCCATGGCGCGATTTGTGTGCATAGCTTTTCCTTAAATTACCTAGGCCTTGTTGTACATGATAAAGAAAAAGTTTCCTTGAGGTTTTTTTTGTTGTTGCTGCTGTTCTTGAGGTTTGAAAGTGGTAATAATTTTAATCTTTCTCAGCAAAAGAATGCACAATGATTAGAAAGGTCTTGCTATAGCACACAAAAAAACCAAAAAAATAAAAAAAAACACGCACTTTCTACACTTTTAAAAGAAAGAAGGGTCTTATTTTTAAACACTTTTCACATATTTCAACATATTTTTTCAACCTTTGCATAAGCTCACTGGGCACATGTTTAGCATTTTTTCAGAAATAAAGATATGCATAAACTATAATATGATGCTGATGTTAGTGCAGATTTCGAGAAAAGAGAATAGCAGTAATAATTTATAGAGATAGGGTTAGTTTACATCATTAGGCCCCATTTATCTTATCTAACTTTTCGATTCTTTGCTCAAAAAGTTTCAAAATTTAAAAAATGTCCCTCCTCAAAAGGCCGTAAGAGAAATAACCTCATTTTTATATATAGCCAATTAAAGACGGGAAAAAAAAAAAAAACACCAGAAGCACACAGTTTTCCTCATTTGATTTTCGGATTCCATAGGATTTGATGATTTTGTAATTCCAAGATAGATATGGATGAGGACTTGAAACTCCAGTTTTGGCCTTGGGAATGAGTAAAGGATGCAATTGTGACAAGAAGATTAAAAAAAACAAAAAACAGTTGCAAGCCACTTTATTATTATTATTGCTCTTATTTTCCTCCATGTCAGACCTCAATATCAATTTATAATAACTCAGAATCATAAATCTCTGCGCATCTGCCTTTTGGATTTATTTTCTGAAAGTTGAGGATTTTACGCTTTCGGGTGCAGAGAGAGGGTAAATAACAACAAAAGATGCCACCTTTTTTCTTGGGACTTTGGGATTTGGTAACAGGAGGAGGTCAGCAAAAAACCAAATTCCATACATCGACAATAAATAAGTCACTCAGAAAATCACACAAAAAATTAAATTTAGTGACCAGATTTTGATTTGGGATGTAATTAATCCTGCCCAACACTACTAGAACTTTGAAACCGCAGATGCAATACACCGTAATACACCGTACTGTGCGCTTCTCGGCTGTTCGATCGTGTTTTGGACGGTCCGGCACCCGGGTGCAAATCACTCTGGGTTCTAGAACTTTGGTACTGGGTAAAAAATATACTAACTAGTAGGATGGAAAGAATATTAAAGGAGAGGATGAAGCACCTTTTCTAGGGCGTGTTTGGCAGCATGTTGATGAGAGACTTGAGTCTGTGATAGTAAACCTGTTCCAGAGCCATCACTTATCATCTCAAGTTGTTGTTGTTGGTGTGGCAACTGGGGATGATGCTCAAATGCTTGAAGATGATCAGAAGATGCCTGAGTTCTGCTCATAGGAGATTCTGGCTCAATATGGCCCTTGTTGGCTTTACTTGAAGAAAGAGTGTTCACTGCTGATCCTGAGTCAGTACTCTGACTCTCCCCTCCTCCTCCTGATTTTGAACTCCCCTAAATTTATTAACCCCCAAAAAAAATTTATAAAAAAAAAACTCATTAAAATAACCCCAACTGGGTCTTCTGAAAAATCATCCAAAAGATTTGACATAATCAATTCAAAGATCTCATTCTTCAAATGGATATTCAAGCCATAATTTACAAAAACATACAGATAATTTTGTAGAGTTTCTCACAAAATCCCCAGAAAGTGAAAGCCAAAGGGAGTTTTTAAACCTCATAAATCCCAAAAAAAAAACTTTTTTTTTTTTTCCAAATGGGTATTCAAGAAAATCCAGGAAAACAGAAAAAGAAGAAGTCTTCTAAGTGGTTATTTTCAGATTCTCTCAAAAACCCGGAAAGTGAAAGGCGAGCTGGTTCTTGTTTTATTCACGTGAAAACAAATAGTCAAAGATAAAGGGGAGAGAGAGAGAGAGAGGAAAATACTACTGGTGTTGGGGTTTGATGGAATCTCAGAGGAGGCCAAGAAGGAAACATTTCCAGAGTAGCTGCTGCAGCAGGCCTTGTTGCTGCTGCAAATAAAGCTGCATAGAATCAAGAAAAATCTCTTAAAGGATAGGATCAAGTAAAAAATAAAAAGACTGCTCAGATTTTTCAGAGCTCATAAAAATGAAAAAGGAACCTAAATAATACTCCTACATCTCTCTCTCTCTCTCTCTCTCTCTCTCTCTCTCTTTTCCTTGTGCAGTTATGGAGTTAGTAAAAAATTTCCTTGTTTGGTACCCCACGCCATTTCAACTTTCTCCTTCCAAAATGATTACTGTATCAGAATGGAAACCCCCCAATCCATCTCTCTCTCTCTCTGTCTCTCTCTCTCTCTGCTTTTAGGAGTAGGTTTCAGAAAAGGAGAGGGAGAGAAGCCTACATGATTTGTTGTTGGTTTCATCATTCTTGAACTTAACTCCTTGCAGCACAATAGCTTCCTCTAGCTCACCAAAATCAAAAGCAGATCTTTCTTGATTGCTACAGACACAGGAACAATTTTATCAATAACCCATTTCAGAAAAAAAAAAAAAAAAAGAGAATCAAAAAATACAGTAAACCCAATCAAACGGAGAAATTAAAACATAGGAATACAAGAAGCTTGTGGAAGGATTATTAGTAATCCCATGGAAAACTGCATATGGGAGATGGTAGTTTGAAGGCCCTGTGTCTGACAAACCAGCTGTTCCTCCAATTCTATGACTAGCCATTCAGAAATTCCCCAATCTTCAAATCATTCTTATAAATCTTCAAAAACTTCAATAGAGAAACGATGAAAATCAAATTACAGCTCAAAGAAACAAGTAAGGATTTTACTTTAGAAACAGGGGAATGGGAAAAACAAGAACACTGGAATTGAATTTTTTGCACCAGTTTACCTCTATTTTCCTGTCGAATTCTTGGGTGTTAGAAGTCTACTTGTGGAGCAAAACTCAACGGAGACGAAGCACAGGAAGAAGTGTAAAAAAGATCGAACCTTTCTTGTCGAAATATATATCCAGTCTTTTTCTCCGCACAAAGGTTTCTCTCTCACTCTCTCTCTCTCTTCCCCTTTTTTCTCTCTCCTAGCAATGAAACTTTTGATGATCTTTTTTCATGGGTCTATCTTTGTTTCTTCTCTCCTTGTCTATGAAGAAACAGACCCTGTTTGATTGTTCAGTTTGGTTGGGTTTGTGCTTTATCGCCTTCTTTAGCAGTAATTATTATCAGATTTGAAATTCATACCTTTGGTTCAGAAAATCTTGTCCTTGCAAATCTGTCTCAGGGCCTCTGGCCTTTGTGGGGTCTTAAAACTGAAATTTTATGTACTATATATCAAGACAGAAAAAATTATAAGTAG
Source organism: Vaccinium vitis-idaea (assembly GCA_963854785.1). Taxonomy (NCBI): domain Eukaryota; kingdom Viridiplantae; phylum Streptophyta; class Magnoliopsida; order Ericales; family Ericaceae; genus Vaccinium; species Vaccinium vitis-idaea. The sequence goes on along the minus strand of OY978223.1, from coordinate 26,450,226 downwards.
TAGTATTAAAGTAAGGGGCAATGTCCCGTTTTCCCTAAGGGTGTCTTTTATTTTATTTTTTTAAATTGCAATAATTTGTTAATTTTGTGTGGATTTTTTTTTTATGAATTATTACTTTGTTTTGACAAAAAAAATTATTAAAATATTTAAAAATTTCACTGACGACAAAATAATTCATTTTTTTATGGATTATTAAATTATTTTTTTCGTATTTCACAAAAAATAAGTTTAGTTAATAGGAGTAAATGTTTACTCTTTAGATTATCTCGTTGAGAGAAACCAATAATTCACAAAAAAAACTACGCAAAACTATAAAAATGTCAATTTTTTTTAATAAAGACAATCCAGCACCCCAAAAGTGCTAAAAAGTTCTAAACATAATAAAAAAAAAACTAAAAATGGTTAATGTATATAAAGACTTGATGTTTGTCGAAATTCGTATGTAACACTTTTAGCACATTTAGGGGGTGTTCCACTAAGAGAGTTTTTAAATAGAACAATGATACATATACAAACTCTCAGCCACAACCCCTCTCACATGTGGGGTGTGGCCCGCTCAGGGTGGTCCTCCACATATGAGAGGGGTTGTGGTGGGTTGTGGCTGAGAGTTTGTGTCTGTATTATTTTCGTTTTAAATAAACTGGTTTTTCAATATTTTTTATAAGAATGGACTATCTTGATTTTTGAAAAAAATTGTTTTTTTTTTTAACTTATACCCCAAACGCTTTTAGAAGAAACCGAAAACTCCTCCTAAAAGGAACAAATATTTACACGAAGAAAGGGTGGGGTTTTTTTTGTAGGAACCCACTAGAGTCACTACTGACTCCTACTCCACTCTCTCTCCCTCTCTCTCTCTCTCTCTCTCTAACTGCCTGGGCTTTTCCATTGGGAATTGGGGTTGCTGCTGCACAGCAGCGTACTGTCCATCCCGTTGTGAGGCCGCGCTGGAATTTTTTAATCGATTGGAGACGCTCACCGTGTAGAGCTCGTCAAGTACTACAAGTGTACCAAAAATCAACTCGATCGGATATGGTTAAGTACCTCATCGGAACACAAATAACTTGAATAACAAAGGTTTAGCGGTTTTGTTTCAGTGTTTGTGTTCCATTTTTTTTCGAGATATTTGTATTCCAATGAGACACTTAACGATATCGGCCGCTCTACGGGGTGCACAGTACACTACTGTGAAGGGGGTTGCACAGCAACAACCCCAAGTCCTTCCCATTGGCCCTTCAATAAGCTGAAGTAGTACCAGTATAAGAAGATTAAAATGAATAAAAAACAAGTAATTCAGCCTCCAATTGTAGAAGAGACAACTTCTTCTTCCATTAAAAAAGGTAAAAGCTGAAAAAAAAAACTACTAGAAGATAGTTAGTTTGTTGAGGGAGACTATAACCACAAAAATAAGTAGAGTGTTTTCCAAACCATCCTAATGTGTCGGTATCGCATCGGTCGTTGGAAAATAGTAATGTTTATTTCATTAGGATTGCCAATAAACACAAACAATGAAGGCTGTGGTTTTAGAATTTCTCCAAGAAAACACCCACTTGTATTTTTAATCCAAGCTCAAGAGGATGGATTAGTTTGGCATTATCCCCTTTGTTGATGGGTCAACATCCATTCCCTGTCATCACCTAAAACCATACCACATTAAGATTCTTTTCCACTAATAGAAAATTTGATTTCCCTGATATGCCCATGTTTAGACATAATCCAACAACTTCTTGGTTGCTAGGTTTTCAGGTCCTCTTTTTTTTTTCTTTTTTTTTTACCTGTTTTTAATTTTCAAAATGTGTATCAACTTGTTCAGTGCTATTTTTATGTTTACGCGACATTTTTTCCTGAAATTATCTCGAATAACTCACGATTCGAAAGCTACAATTTAATACTTTTGACTTTCATTTTTAACACCGTCAATCTTTGCAAGAAAGACCAATAGGGTGCCCTATTCCATAAACTGACTTAAGTCGGAAATTGGTTTAAGTCAGTTTTTTGGGCTGATGTATTGTGAGAGAATGATCTGTCTTATAAAACGTAATAAGTCTGTTTTGTGGAACACAAGCGACAAAAACTACCCGTATATAATCCCTAGAAAATGATTTAGGATTTGGTTAATTTCCACTCTTAAGGTTTCTAATCTTCTAGATACCCACGACCACCACTATAGATGTGTACTTATATGTGCATTATATGCATATATGTACGTAATACAAGTACATATATATAAAGAGGAGAGTGGGACTTTACTTTAGGTAATGGACCCATATATATCTCCCCCATGAACAGAGGGATGCAAATATTTTATGTTTGGTTCATCTACCACTCTATAGCAGGTAAAATGGCTCCATTATTCCTCACTAAAACAAATGATTGGATGATTGTCTTGGAAAAGGCAAGAGAAAGTTGCTCATGGATTAGGTATCTTGGCATTCCCATGCTCTTACATTTATTATTGATTGCAACTACCAACATGTTCTTCTTGTGGGGAAATTTTGATAGATTTTAGAGATGAGGGGATTTTGCTTTGAGGGGATTCCTTGGATCTTGCTAATTGGTCTGTATCTTACTATATCAAAAGCATGCTTTTAAAATCCTATCCATTATGGTCAATTTAGGTTTAGACTTTACTTGTCACTTAAGCATGTGGAACTTTACACTCCACTTTTTTTGTTGTTGCGCTCATTCTTTTATTGTTTGCCCTCCCTTCATGTAATTACTCTTATAGTCCTATATATGTAACAAGGAGCTAAGCTGGGATTTATGAATAGCGAAGTAAAATACCTAAAATTCACACATTCCGTTGCAAGTGAGTTTCGTTTGACAATGATAAATGACAAATATTGTAGCTTTAATAGGTTTTTGGAGCAATTCGCTAATATTTGTGTGTTCGAATGTGCAAAATACAATAGAGATATACGATATCATAGCCAAGACTTGTGAGTGGAATGGATAGCCAACATGGGGCCAAGAAAGGAAAGTGGGACAATGTATCTTTGCAGGTTGGAAATGCCCAAGGAATCCTATTTCAAACTCAACACAGATGGAGCAGCCAAGGGAAAACTCGGCAATGGCTGCATCGGGCAGTTTGCTCAAGAACCAGCCAATGGGTCTTGGGATTTCGCGAAAATAATGGTCACAGTACAAGCTTGGCCGCGTAATTATGGGGACTTTCTGGATGCTCTCCAGCTATAGCTCGATCTCAACCCAGGATGCAATATCACGAAGTCAAAACATATTGCCAAGTGGTCCACCATCTCCTCAACCAAAATTTCCAACCGAACCATGCACCATCATAGTACTCTCATATCTGTTTGCAGGTACCTGTTGGTCTAGCTCCACCGGGGAATTAACCACATCTACCGTGAAGCTAACCGTTGTGCTGATCTCCTAGCGCTGAGAGGTTTTAATGAAGCGCAGAGATTAGTTATTTATTTTCGAATACTATTTACCTTCATGTATTGTTAAGCCATTTTTTGCTTACACTCAAGGGATTTCCTATGCCCGTTATGCTTACTTGACTTTGGTTATTTATTTTAATGCACCTCCATTTCACCACAAATTTTAACTCGATGCTCCCCATAACATCCCTATGCCCATGTACGTAACTTAAACAGCAAGCGCGCAACTAAAAAACCCAGAATTAGTTCCTATGCTTAGAAAAGAAAAAGGGAAAAAAATTAATCGAAAATTTGAGAAATGCTAAGTGCCCACAAAAGATGTACCCAGAAAACTCCAATGAGTGGCCCAGATTCAGGTATCTTTTATGTGTATGTAGCAACACGGCTAAAATTTTCACATGCAAGGAACACAACCAAATTCTATCTCATTAAACACATGTTGGAAAATAGGTCAATACCACTTAATTATTGAAACATTGTCTATAATCGTTTACTTCCTGCACATATAAAGGGAAAACTGCATGAGATAATGCAATATCTAGTGGCAGATCCACCACAGCCACAGGGGGTCACGTATCCCCCTGAAATTCCACAAATTTTTTTTTTTTTTTTGGGTTCTGTAAACAAATTCAAGCCATTCAATAACCTTAAAAATAATTTTTTTGATTTGTCTTGTCAAAAATCAACTCAATTAGATATTTATAAATACTTGATCGAACCTTCCAATTTTTTATTTAGAATTTAGGATCCTGAGTACTGAACGAATTTTGAAGAAAAGTTTGATAATTGTGTCTGGTATCCTAATGATTTAGAAGAGTATTCATTAAAAAAATTATCTTGATCCGACATCGATACAGGGGTTAGTACCACGACTTCATTTCTAATGCCACTGACCATCACATTTGTGTTCCTTTTTTACCCTTTCAATGCTCTCTCCTCTTCTTCCCTCTGCATACAGTTCTCTCTCTCTCTCTCTCTCTCTCTCTCTCTCTCTCTCTCTCTCTCTCTCTCTCTCCAAGCGGCATTAGATTTGGCTGTGGCAGGTAGAGCTCGCTAAATCTCATGTGCAGTTGGAACTACATTGTCTACATTTGTATGTTCCATATGACTACTCGTATGGCCCATGCTTTTCTAATACCTTAGTGCAACATTTTGCTTCATTTCTCTGATCGATTTCTTTGTTTTGCTAATCAAGGTCTAGCAAAACCGTCTGGAATTACTCAAAACAAAATTGGAAACTGGATGATTTTGATAATTGATCTGGGCAATAGAGACGCCATCGAAATCAGCACATCCAAAACCATCTATGTCAAATCTTTCAGGGAATTTTTGTTGCACAGAGGAATTTAGACAGTGTGTGTAAATGTTAAAGGGTAAATGTGTGATAGCCCAAGACCCACCTGAATGCAACAGAGTTCTATGATATAAGAGAATAGATCATAGACTAACTTGCACAAGGCCTTTTAAAACCGTGCGGGCGTCAAAATTCATTGGAACTTCACAGTTAAGCGTGTTCACCTTAGAGCAATCCAAGGATGGGTGACCAACATGGAAGTCCATGGAGCTTGGGCGGCCAAAGCGGACAATATTGTACAAGGCGGGGGCAAATCGTTTCAAAATGTGTCCCACAAAAATAGAAGTCGTGTCCCTAACAAAAGTTATCATGGCATTAACGCCACCCTTACGCTACTATCTTATCCTTCCTCTTTTGTTTAGAATTTGTAAATCCTATTCAGCTCACCGACAGGCTCGCCCCTGAGCATAAGCTCAATAGGCCTGGGTCTGGGGCCACCAAAATTAGGGCCCCATTTAGGTATATATATACTCTAATAAATAATAAATATTATTGTAGGACCAGAACTACTAGATGAGTAGTTGGCTTAGTGGAAAGGGTTTTGCTTTCCTTAGCAAATGCCAGGGCTCGATTCTCAATAGGGTCTCTTTTTTATTTTCTAATGCTATTTGCTAGTTTGTCAAGCGCCCACATGCACGCCAATTAGGTTTCTTTTCTTTTTCCTTTGCTATTACAAGGTCTTTTTTCTCTTTTCATGAGTGATATTGGCATTTTTCTTTTCTTTATTCGCACTCTTTTTTTCCCCTATATTATGTAAAATTATTCTACACTTTGTAAATAAAGACAAAATAAGGAGTGTCAATAGAGAAAATATTGGGAGTGCCAATATCAATTCTCTTTTTTTTTTTTGTCTCTACATGCACCCATATTGTTTGTCAGCTTTTTAAAAATCTTTGTAGGTCATCAAGGGAAAAATAAATAAAACACTTCATGCGTTTTCAAAAAATGTTCGCATCAATTTGCCGATTTCAATTAGTTTTCTAATTCTTGCACTAACAATAAACAATTACGACCGGAAACTATTTTTTATTGACATGACGACAAGAATTACAAAAGAGAAAAAATATAGAACACAATATCTATCATTTGACATTAATGTTGGTTCTTTAATATTTTTCTTTTAGGAAAAAAATCTCAGGGTCGGGCCTGCTCACCTACTAATAAGGAATATATGTTCAACCTGAAAAACCTACATCCCCAAAATACCATACCACAAGAGAATTGAAATATAGATATCAACTACTGATAGTAACAATTATAAACAAGCCAACAGAGTAGGGTGCACACCTGCCCGGTAGCCCGCCCAACTCAGCCCGACTTTTTTAGGGTTTGAAAAAAAATACTTAGGCCCATAGGGCCGGGCTGGGTTGACATTTTAAGCTTATTTACTAATTGGGCCGGGTTTGGAAAATTCTTCTGAGGCCCAGCCCGATTTAAATAATATTTTTATTTTAATGCTATATATATATATATATATACCGCTGGAACCTAGCTACTTAGGATTTGTTTATCGTGATGAAGAGGCGCATCTACTCATCTGTTACCTACTTACCTAGTAAGATCTCCTCATCTCTTATTCAAGAGTACGATCATCTTTGTTTGCTCTTCAATATCTCCTCTTTTCTTTTTAACAGTTTTTTACTACTATTTTTATTGTTGAATCTCCTTAATCTTTTGGTTGTAGGTCTTATGGTTCATTAATTTATGTTTGTGATACAATGCGTTAAAAAAATAAATGGGCTTGTTGGACGGGCTTGGGCTATTAAAATTTTAAATGGACTGGGCTTTAGAATGCAAAAATCTCATTATTATCTAGTATAAGTCCGGTCCGGCCCGGTTTTGTGCACCCCTACAACAGAGTACAATTAAACTACAGTTTACAGCTAAAGGTTAGTTCATGTCTTTATGACACAACTACTGGATTAAAATCCTTCGGAACCCTCTTCACCTAATTTTGCTTGTATCAGTGCTCCATTTTTTATCATGGGATAATGTGAAACTCTCGACAGATGAGAGGATTCACACCGTGATCGAACGACTGCAAATGCACCGGAACACCAGTACAGACAAAAAATGCGTAGAGAGAATTCAAACTCGGATTAAAATGCTAAACAAGCACAAGGAAGTGTAAATTTGCCTTCTTGACTCTTCTTACAGCAACAAAAAGGCTAAACATCATAATTACTTCCCCACACTGAAATTTCCACAAATGCTTTGAAGAAGAGGAATCCTACTTTTGCCTAGTAAAGGTATAGAAAAAACAAGTAGCAATCTTTTTCACATTACTAGAACAAAGTAACAAAAAGAAGCAATTCCCTATTTCAGGTCAATTTTTGATAGTTGACCTTTCCAGCCGTAAAGGGCTTCAGATGTTGGAAGCCTTATAGCACATACTACGGACAAATTTACATGCATACACAAAAATACAAGGAGGGACAAAAGATATATTGTGTATTTATTTTATTTATTATGTATTTATTCTAATTATATTGAAATTATATATTTTGTTTATTAAATTAATAAATTGAGGGGCAATTCAGTCATTTGCCATGTTATCCTATCATATCCACCCTCCAAATCCCCCTCCTCAAAAAATCATCCAAACACCTCATACGCAAATCCACCATTCTTAGAAGGTAGGTCCACCCTCATTATAAATCCACCCTCATTACAAATGCACATTTAAATCCACCCTCATTACAAATTCATTCAAAATCAAATCTGGCATCCAAACGAGCTGTTAAAGACAGAGAATCAGATGTTTGTTTTTTGTGATTGCTAATTTACATTGTTCTGTTGAAGAAGAAAATGAAAACTACCTGTATGTAGTATTCCTAAATTGGTGTTCTACCGTTTGATTTTCTTTATTGTTACCAAGGCCGGCCTAGGCCCAAGGCCCACAAGGCCTGGGCCTAGGGCACTTCAAAAACTCTCAAAATTAGGGGCACTTCCATAAATTTTAGTGTTAGGCTTAAGTAGAAGTCTTTTTCAAGGTTAGCCCAAACAAATAATTTATGAGCAACCTAGTAAAAAAAATTCTACATTTAGGGACTGGCATGAAAGGAAGTGGAGTGGTGGTAGCTTTATTGGAAAAAAGGAATGGTTGTTGATTCACTAATTTTTCAATGTGGGACTAGTGAAACTCACAAGTAGATGAGAGCTCCCACAATGGTCTTGAGTAAGTCCCACATAGGAATTTTTTGAAAACTTCTTGAGAGAATCTTATTTATGTACAGCCTTCCTCACGACCTCTTACACAAATGTTCATCCAACAGCCTCTCGATCTTGTGCGAACTGAGCCCAACACTATCCAAAGAGATTGTTACAACGGTCAATGCCATAATTTCTTTTAGCCCCTGCATATTACCTATTGCTAAGCTTTACGAAATAACAATCTATCTTATGGAATCCAACACAGTCCAATGAGATTCTCTTCTCCTCAATGTCATAGTTTTTTCACGGGTAAATAATCTACTTGCCCCTTAAACTATTTGAAAATTGTTTACTTCCCCCTTTAACTATCAATTGCATTTATTTGCCCCTTTAACTATGTAAAAACTACTCAGTTCATCCATTCCATCAATTCTGTCAATTTCAAAGTTATCAAAGAGGGTATTAATTAAGGTCATTCACCTACTTATATATCTATGTATATGTATAAAACTTCTTCTCTTCTTCTCCTCTGCTCTCTCTCTCTCTCTCTCTCCTGTACCCCCCCTCCTTCTCACTTCCCCCACACTCTTCCTATTTGCAATACCGCTGCACCTTATCATTTTCTCTCTCTAGCAATAATTAACTCCCATAACCCATCCAACCGAACCCACTTCCTGTTTATTTTCAATTGGGATAATAAAACATGATGGTTGATTTAAAAACTATTGAAAAGCCAACAGAAACGAGAAGAGAGAGCTAATCGTCTTCTTTGTAGTCGCTGCCAGAATCCATTTCCTATTTTTTGTCTCAACCGAACACACTTCTTGCTTCTTCTTTTTTCTCAACTGGTGTTCTTATATTTTACAAATTCAAATGCATAACTGGCACAAGGGATAAACATAAATTGATGTTGTTGCTTTGGCCAAGTGTTACCTTGTTAGTCTTCCTGAACCATTGACAACATTAGAGCTATCTAATGAAATCAGATGTGCCCATTCAAGCATACCTATGATGAGAAATATAATGAAGAAGCTTCCTACTTAACTACATGACTCCCGAATTGATTACTGCGCTACTGCTACGGGTTAGCCAGAAGTCTCTTCTTAACAAGGCAGGATGCATCTCTCTCTCTCTCTCTCTCTCTCTCTCTCTCTCTCTCTCTGATTTGAGTAAAGTGAAGTTAGGGTTTGCCAATTTCCCCCAAACCCAGGATTGAGTAGGTTTTGGAAGGAAATTCCTATTTTACCCTTCAATTGGATCTTCTTTTTTGATTTTCTGTCCAACTAACTTGGAAATTGGATGGAATGGACGAACTGAGTAGTTTTTACGTAGTTAAAGGGGCAAGTGAATGCAATTGATAGTTGAAGGGGGAAGTAAATATTTTTTGAATAGTTTAAGGGGCAAGTAGATTATTTACCCTTTTTCACAACTTGATCAATTTTGGTATTTCATTTCGAACTCGAGCTCAAGTATTTTTTTAGCTAGCCGAGCCCGAGCACCACAGAACTCGGCTTGTAGAGCAAAATTATGTTCCTAAAGATGAATTTTATAACTTATATTTCCTACTTTCTACTGAATTTCAGTAAAATAATATTATCAAAGGGGGTGTGAATTGTATATTTCCTACTTTAAACAGAACTTCAGTGTTTTCTTAAAAAATTGCTATTACTTCAAAGCTACATAGTTAGTGCGTGGAATTCATTTTCATCAATGTCACTTTCATCAAGATAAACAAATCCTCAGCAGCTAGGTTTTAGCGAACGATAACATATACAGATATACATATAGTATTAAAATAAAGATAAAAGATATTATTTTAATCGGGCCGGGCAGGGCTGGGCCTTAAAGGAATTTTCCAAACGAGGCCCAATTAGTAAACGGGGGGTTTAAAATCTCAACCTAGCCCGGCCCTATGAGCCAAAAAAAATTTCCCAAACCTTAAAAAAACCAGGCTGAGTGGGCTACCAGGCCGTGTGCGCTCCTACATTTATCATTAACATACAACCAAATGTTATTAATATTACTTTGATTTACATGTGTACGCATTGTCGTTAGCAAAATATAAATGATTTGGTGAACACCAATTTTCTTTCGGGAAATTCCAAGCCGCCTCTAATTTTTGTGGGGGTTTTCATCCAAATCCCATTTTGTCTTTCACTCCTATATAAGTGCATGCGTGGGAGGGTTTTTCCATTCAATACAGCTGCGTGTCACATGTTGACTCTCTCTTTCTCTCTCTTCTCTCCCTCTCTACACGGCATGTGTTTCCTGACACATTGCATTTATCTCTCTCTCTCTCTCTCTCTCTCTCTCTCTCTCTCTCTCTCTCTCTCTCTCTCTCTCTCTCTCTTAGATTTAAAATAAAATAACTTTTTTTATACACATTTATTTTTATAAAAATTATATATTTGAAATCTACTCGATGAGATCTTTCAAACAAGATCTATTGTGAATATGAAATTCTATACATGAAAAAATATATTTTTTATACCCATTAATTAAGAATTCATACCCCTTCTAAATAATTCACATCCTCCAAAATAAATAAATAAAACTCACATCCTTCAAATGCTGAATTCACATATCACACTCACTCTCCAAAATACACAATCCACAACCCAAAAGAAAGAATTCACAGACCTGAAATGCAGAATTTACACATCATAACTCACTCTCCAAAATACAAAATTAACACCCAAAAAGAAAGTGTGCTATTAAGGGTGTGAATTGTTGCAGGGGTGTTAATTTGTGCTATTGGGGTGTGAATTGTTACAAGGGGTGTGAATTGTGTCCGTTTGAGGGTTGTGAATTATTTAGAATAAGTGTGAATTCTGAATTTGAGGGGTGTGAATTCTTTCTTTTTGGAGTGTGAATTGTGAATTATGTATTTTGGAGAGTGAGTTGTGGTGTGTGTGAATTCTGCATTTCAGGTCTATGAATTCTTTCATTTTACAAGGTATGAATTGTTTAGAAGCGGTGTAAATTAGTAATAATTAATGAGTATAAAATAACTTTTTTTTGACATGTACACAATTTCATATTCAAATAGGATCTTATTTGAAAGATCTCATCAAGTAGATTTCAAATATACAATTTTTATAAAAAAATAATTGTGTATAACAAAAATTATTTTATTTTAAATCTACAATAAAAAGGGAGGAGAGAGAGAGAGAGAGAGAGTTATAAAAGCAAGTAGGGGTGTAACCGGTTCGGTTCGGTCCGGTTCTGAGGGAATTTTGAGTGAACCGAGCAAAAATGGTTCGGAGGAACCACAGAACCGAAACCAGATTTCTAGAGATCGGTTCGGATCTAGTTCGGTTCGTCCTGGTTAGTACCGGTTCGGAGGTCGGTTCGGTTTAGAGGGGGAGAGGCAGAAATCTCAATCAGAAAACATGTTCCATATCTCAATTTTTAGCACATATTGTATATAAATACAAGCTATGTATACATGCCCACACATACTGAATCTCGACTTTTACAAATCGATTTTTATAAGTTCCAAAATCTTACATTAGATATTATGGTACATATCAAAAAAAGATCTCAATTTTTACAAGTTATATATAGCAAGATATACATATATGCATAGACATGCATGTATATACATACAAGAATCGTTCGAGATATACATACACGAACCGATCGAGATATACATACATGAATCGATTGAGATACACGAATCGATCTCCACCACATCGATCATCGAACTTCATCATCAGTCATCACCATTGTCGTCCAACACAGATTCGATCTCGATATAGATGCACGCATCGTCGTCCAACTTCATCATATGTGGATTGTGCTACGATCTCGTTCTCAGAGAGAGCGAGAGAGCGAGAGAGAGAAGGGGGCACCGCACACAGAGAGAGAAGTTAGGGTTTTTGCCTTCTGGTGGGCTGGGTGTGTAAAAAACTTAACAGCGCGCGCGCGCACACACACGTGCGCGCACACACACACATATATATATAGGCTCCGCTTCTAGTTCGGACTCCGGACTTCCACGTTCCCGATATTTTTTTGACGATCTGAACTGTCCAATGTGTTTAATAGGTGTTTTTAAGGATCCTCGCAAGAAATCAACAAAAAAAACCAGAAAAGGCTTGATCCAAGCAGTTTTTCACAAAACTGTATATGTACAGTTTTTGTGAAAAACTGCTCGGATCAAGGTCTTCCCGGTATTTTTTTTTGATGATTTCTCGCGGTGACCCTTAAAAACACCTTTTAAACACCTTGGATGGTTCAAATTTTCCAAAAACAATTTTTAAAACATTCAAAACACCAAAAATCCTCCAGTTAGGGATCCCTGACTGGAAAATCTGTTTATATATATATATACCCAAAGCTTCACATCTGAAGCCCCGGATTGAAGCTCTTGGGCTATTTTTTTTGTGTTGCCAATTGTTTAGGGAAAATCCGATCCATCCAATGTGTTCAGAAGGTGTTTTCCAAGGTCCACGAGGGAAATCTTCAAAAACAAATACCGGGAAGGGCTTGATCCAAGCAATTTTTCACAAAAACTGTATTTTTACAGTTTTGCAAAAATTGCTTGGATCAAGCCCTTCCCGGTATTTTTTTTTTTGAAGATTTCCCGCGAGGACCCTTGAAAACACCTTCTGAACATATTGGACGGATCGGATCGTCAAAATAATATTTGGATCATGGAGGTCCGGAAACGGGAGGTCCGGAGGAGAAGCCTCCCCTATATATATATATATATATATATATATACATACACTTCTAATGAGGACACCCTCAAATGAGGAGTTATGCAGACCAAGCACCACAACCCTTGGATGAGATCCAAGGGCTCAAATTTAATAACATAATTCGCGGGTCAAAACCACACAATTCGCGAGTCAAAACCCATATCACGGGTCAACAAACCCCATCCGGGTCAAATCAAAACCCACGCTTTACTCTTCCCCTCCATTATTCGACCGACCTTAGAGAGAGAGAGAGAGGAGAAAAATCGTACAATTGAAGGATCTAGAAATCAAAACAAGGAGAAGACGACCACCAAGGTTTCGATCGCTCTCTCTCACTCTCGTTTTCTCTCTGTGTGTTTGGTTGGCTCTAAAAAAACTAGGGTTTCGATCTCGATTTTGAAGAAATCAGTGAAGAAGAAGTCTGGATAGAGCAACTACAGAGGTTTTCCAGAATAATCGAAGGTCTCTCTCTATCCCTCTCCCACTCTCTCTCTCTCTCTCGTTTTCTTATTTTATCTACCTGTGTATTTTGATTTCTAGGGTTTTGATTTTGTAGGTAGATTAACAGAGTTTAGGGTTTCGATTACCTCTGTGTTCGAACGATCTCTGTGTTTTGGATTGTTATTTGAAAATTGAATAAACATTGTTTGCTTCTGTGGACGACCCGCGGATGGTTCGGTTTTGCATTTGAAAAGATTGTGATTGTTAGAGTCGCCACCCGGATTTGAGGTCCGAACCCGAGAAACCGATTAAAAAAATGACTCATTTGCCCATTAAAAAAAAAGATTTTACTGGTCATGGCGGAACCAAAGATTTCTCGGATTCGGGGGTTTGGTTACGAGAGGGGAAGGGTTTTACGGCACCCCTCTCGCCCGGTCCGTGAACCGGTCTCTATTCAACATTTTGTGGGATTTTGAAAATATTTGAAATTCGATTTATCCACGTAGACGGGGAATCGGGGATAGGAATCACATAACAACAATATATACACAAAAGATACGAATCTACGGTGGATGCTCGTGCACGTGATCTACATGGGTGATGATGATAACAATAAAGAAAATTACAACAAATATTCACAGAAGTAAATAACAACAGAAACTGTACTTCGACACAAAAGATTATAGAACATAAGATACTGATTTACAACCTGGATCCCAGTATAGGGATTGAGCGCTCAAGGGTGATGGCTTGAGCGCTCAAACCAGTTTCTGATTTCTGTGAGTTTGACCCTTTTTACAGCTTCTTTTCTCATTCTCTACAAGATCAAACATTAATAAAACGTTTTTCATGGAGAATCAGGTGAAAACAGATGGCTTGATCTCTTAAAGAATGATGAAAAGAGGAGAATCACCACAAATTAATAAGGGAAATGCTTGAAATGGGATGTGAGAGAGAGATTCAGATCATAAACATGAGTACAACAACTCACACACACCAGAAAGAAGTTTAAACATGATCCGTCATCGAAACTACCAGCGATCAGCAAATGGCCTTAGAACATATTGAGCGCTCAAAGGCATGACCTTGAGCGCTCAAGCCATAAAATAGCTTTCTGGTTTCTGACTTGAAAATAGATTTCGGGTGATTCTCAGGACCATAAATATACAGATTAAAGATGCTTGAAGTTGAACAATCACTGTTTTACTCTTAACTATGAGATTTGCAAAGATTTTGATATTTGATCATCACAAAATAGTTAACTTACACTCATGCATGTGATTTTGAGGTAGAAATAGGCTATTTTATGAGTGACATGAACATAATTAACTATTCAATGACGATCAAAACCAAGAGAAAGCACAAAAGTTAGCAGAACAGAGACTGTTCAGAACTGGACTTGAGCGCTCAAGGCCTGAGGCTTGAGCGCTCAACCCCTATTGCAACTGTAAATTTAAAAAGCGTTTTGTTCAGTTATTTTAGACCCTGTAAGCCCAATGCAAGTACAGAAAGCTTGCTTGGACCTACTTGTCTTCCTCAGAAAGACCAAAACAGTGTGGTTTTCACATGTTTGACTACCTTTTGAAAATGATTGTAACTTGAGCTTGATTCTTGGCTTGGTAGTGGTTGATTTTGGACGTTTTGGTTGGTATTCTAGATGAGTGAGACAATGTATGTGATTGATTGGTGATCAAAGCTTGAATTTAGAGCTTGAAAGAGGGTTTTTGTAAGTGGTTTAGATTGTGAGTGAGTGGTTTTGTAGAGAGAGAAAGTGGTGAACGATTTTAAGGGCTGTAAGAGGGCTGGAGTGTGTCCTGGTCTTCTCAAACCAGTGGGCAATGGCTGGTTTTTATAGGGAGTAAGTGGGAGGGAAGAGAGGAGAGAGAGAGAGAGAGAGAGAGAGTGGGTTTTGTATTTGCAATGGGTTAGGAGTAGCTATAGGAGTAGATTAGGGCAATGTAGGATGTATTATACATGTACAAGACGTATACAATCAGTTAGACGCTCCTCCCTTCATGAAATCTCATGATGAGATACTCTGCAGATTCTTGACTGGGATCAGAGTTGAGCGCTCAAAGCCATGGGATTGAGCGCTCAAGGTGGAATTTTGGGTTTGAGCACTCAAGGTCCAGAGCTTGAGCGCTCAATGTTACTGGTGGCAGGTTGATGGTTTTGCTTGGTTTGGTTATTTTTAGGTGATTTTGGACTGTTTGGCGATGTTTGATTGATTTTGATCAAGTTCAAGCCATTTTCACCAGTTTCGGGTAGTCGTGATTGGTCCGTTTCATCATCGGAAATGCTCGAGCGTATCCCGGGTTCAAAATCGGGGTGTCTACAGCTTCTTTGTTCATTGGTGGCATAAAACCCATAACAAACTGACTCATTGCCTCCCCTATACTTTGAGATATAATGTACTGTAGCATTCATATTCCACGAGGGGTAAAACTGTAAAACATTATAGAAATTCTAGTTTTATTCACGTGAAACACATTTGTAGGAGTTTTATGGTCACTTCTATTGACCTTGTAGGTTTGATTTGGATTAGTAAATTCATTACTTAGGAAAAAAGTTGTATCAAGTTCCACAACCACAAAGTGTTTTCCGGAACCTTAATCACTAGGGGGTAGGTTTTTTTCTTGTAGCACATGTGCATATGATCATAAATTGGGTTGTGCTTGCTTTATCCTTTTCCATCCGGTAATTCTTTTGGTAATGTCGAATATTGGATATTTGTATAATGTACCCACACATAAAAGTTTTTTGCCTAAATGTGTCTGTCCCAAAACATTGGCTAAACAAGTTGCTAATTTTGGTACCTAATGTTGTTCTCACTTGGTACCCAATTTCAACAGTCATGTCTACTTCAAGCAACATGGGTGGCATTCAAAATGATTACCTTAGATTTCGAAACAAGACGTGCGGGTGTGGCAAGAGAGTTGTTGTGAGAATTTCAGAGTCAAATCGTAATCCTGGCAGGCTCTACTGTGAGTGTCCAAAGGAGAAGAACGACGAAGAAAGATGCAGCTATTGGAGGTAGTGGTGCAATCCGATTGGTTATCACCAACCAACCCCACCCAAATGTTGGAGCAGATGATGAGGGAGTGAATGAGGTGAATTTGAAGAAGATCCATGCACGTGTTGAAGTCATGCAAGTCGCAGTGGATAAGTTGAAATATAGAGTGACTTTATTCATGTTCATAATTTCTCTAGCCTTGTTAGTTGTACTTCTTAAGTGACTATGGTCACAGTGGTGTAATCTGGCCTTGTTAGCCAATGTTTTGTTAAGTAGAGATTGTGTTTATTGACTAAATTTAACTGTGGCAACAGGTTGTATGAAGCACAATCAAGTAACAGCTTGATTTTTTCTTGTTAATTTTTGGTGTGGTTTGTCCAATTGACCTTTATTGTTAATTTTTGGTGTGGTTTGTCCAAGGTAGAATTTGAAAACATGTTTTCTCATGTTTTGTCTACACTGAGGCAATGGTTTTTGGTTACTCATACAACTTGAATTTTCAACAGGATGTGTACTATCCATGATCACAAAATTGCCCTTAACGACTAAGACTAAATAAGGCCACTTGAATGAAAACAAAACTCCTCACAAAAGGAGGAGCTGAATCTAGAGAGAGTACCACACGCCAAAGTGCACTATTAGTCACTGCTACTTGAATTTGGAGAGAGTACCACACGCCACAGTGATTTGACTCTACACATATCTAGTATAACTTCATAGACTCTACACATATCTTGACAACTTGCAACTGCCATTAAGTGTAACTTCATAGAACTAACAAGTAGATGGTGTAACTTCTAAAACAAATTGCAACTGCCTGTAAGTGTAACTTCATAGAACTAACAATGAAGTAGAAAACCCTGATGGTTCAGTCTAAAAACGAAATACATCCAAATGGCATGTGTTTTTCATAGCACAAATCTAAAAACCAAATGTCTCCAAATTCATAGCCCAAGTCTAAAAACCAAATACATCCAAATGTCTCCAACTTCATAGCACAAGTCTAAAAAACAAATAGACAATTAGTCTCCAAATGCAAGCATCCTCCTCTTTGTGCACTCTTCAGATTCTGCAAATAGGACTCCCAAAACTACAGTTAGAAACTTTTCATATTAGAGCACATCAACCACACATATTAGTACTTACTTCCAAAAAAAAAAAAAAAAGACAATAGAACCTTATTCATTCCTAACAATAGAACCTTTTCTTGCTTTCAGTAAAATAGAACCTTTTGTTGCACTTGGATCTTAATGACATCACTTAAACAAGTTGTTCTAGCAAATAAGGTCAGTTTCCAGTAGCACATATACAAATTTTTCCAGATAATAGTTCCAGCAAATAAGGTCAGTTTCCAATTGGCTCTTAACAATCAAATTACAGCAGCTGGATAAGTTGTTTCTAAAGTAAGTAGAACACTTTTTTTTTTAAACATGCAGCCCATTTATAGTTTCAAACACTTACATGCTGAGTCATAATCCATGTCGTCGTTGTCGTCGTCCTCACCCTCATCGTCATCGTCATCGTCATTCAACCTACCATCTTCCGAAGTGCTACAAAAAGGCAACAATTAAATTTAATCAAATTAAACATTTAAATTGTAAATGAACATATTTAGATGCATAAACCTGCATTCCAAGAAGAACTGGACAATTCCTTTTGTCATGTGTCGCCATTTTCCCACAACCATGGCAACGCCTAGCCCTCTTCATAGCCTTCTCTTTTCCTCCCTTCATCCGTTTACCACAACCCTTGGTCCTAACTGGTTGTGGTTCTTTGAGACGCCGTTTCTTTCCAAGAGACAAAGTTTTTGGATACTACTCCTTTCGCCATCGTCCCTTGCATTCATCTTTGTTGCAACCCTCTTTTCAATTGATACCAAATATTCTTCTAAATCTTCAGGCTCATTTTCACCAATTAATAGACATACATCAATAACTCTGCCAGCTAGTCGGAAGAGCCTATTTCGCTTCAGTAACATACGATTGTCACATATTTCAGACACGGTCCCACCCAAGTCATCCTTAAGTCTACTAACATTTGCTGATTTAGTCCACCTCCGCAAGATGTATTGATCAGGTAATTGCACAATTTGTTTTTTAGAGAAGTCGGTCAACATGTGCTGACATGGAATTCCGTCACATTCAAACTTTTTATAGCTGCATCTAACAAAGTTTGATGCCTTGTCTAATGAACCTCACGACCCTTCGAATCACTCTGATTTGCCCTCATAACATTGTACTTAGACCAGTGTTCATCTTTAAATGTACTCTTTACCACATACATTCCACTATCCAAGAGTTCTTGTTGGAACTTGTAAAAAACACCATGTGTGTACAATTCACGCATTGTCGACTCCATGAATGTTTTCGTTACGAGGAGTGGCTTCTCATTAACATCTTTATGATTTGCATCTAATTCATTATGCCTTATATGTGAAAGTGCCCTAACAAACCGCATCACAAATTCAAACAAGGTATTATTTGGAGACACATATCGCTTGAAGAATGCATGAGAGCCTTCCGCTCTTTGACTACTAATCATGTGGGCGGCAAAAATGTGTCTCGTATATGCAGGGACCCATCTTTCATGAATTTCGTACATGGCATGTAGTCATTCATTGGTGGACAATTTAGCTTTTGCTACAACCTGTACCAATCTACCTTCAAACTCTTCAGGGCTCTCGGAGTTTCATATACAATCACGGAACTCATCATAATGCTCTTTATATGATACTGCACTTATTTTTTCAGAAAATTTACTTAAAATGTGCCAAATGCAATACCTGTGGAGCGTATTTGGAAGAAAAGTAGCTATTGTTTTTGTCATTGCCGGATCCTGATCAGTTATGATCATTTTGGGCGGGCCAGCCGGCATCGCTTCCAACCACTGCTTGAAAAGCCACTCAAAGGCATTGGTTTTTTCGCCACTCAACAATGCACATGCAAAAAGAGTTGTTTGCCCATGGTGATTAACCCCTACTATAGGTGCAAAGATCAAATCATATTTGTTTGTCTGGTATGTTGTATCAAACACGACCACGTCCCCAAAATATTTGTATGACTTTCTAGAAGTTGCATTGGCCCAAAAACAATGAAGCAGACTTTCAGCATCATATGGCTTGAAAACATAAAAGCGGGATTCTTTTGTTGTTGGGCCTCAAAATACTCAAGCAACAACTCCGCGTCATGTCCCTTTACCATTTTACTCTTATCCCTTTGAGCATTGTAAATATCTTGTTGTGAACTTCCAACATTTTCAAGACCTCCGGATTGCATCTCCAAAATACTCATAGCTTGGTGTGTCGACACATTTGCAATGCCTAGTTGTTCTGTCAAAGCTCTTTGAGCAGGTGTCACTTTACGATGAGATCGGAGGAGATGCACCTTCCTTGGCGTGGCAAGAGTGTGGTTATGACCGTCAATAAATATGGTGACAACAAACCCCGCACCCCGTTTCACAACTGTCAATTTCGCACCACAATTTTCTCTAGTCAACCCCCGTTTCCGTAGTGTTCTCCGAAACATTTTGAGTATACTTTTTTTCTCTCACCCCTTGTTTGTGACAAACAAATTCCTTTCTAATGGTTTGACTGTCCTTACCCAACTTGCTAGAATAGGCTCGAATCCCAAATCCAGCTTTTTTAGCATAATCGTTGTAAAACTTGTGAATGTCTTCCAAACTGTCAAACACTTGATCAATCTTCGGTATCAACTCGTTCTTCACTTGAGGAGTGTAAAGAATTTCAGAAGAAGCTCCGAAGGATGCACATGGTTGTAATGGTAACGATGAGTAAAGTGCATCTCACAGAGACTGCATTTTGAAAAGAAAAAAAAAATACATCGATCAAGAATTTGGTACACTGTTGAAGGTAAAACAAGCCAATAGCCATTAGCAACACAAATAATTTGACGAAATCATAGCATAACATAGCCAATTGAAGTAATAATGCCTAATGCATATGCCATGTACTCTCAACAAAAGCAAAACCCATTGGCTGTGTTTGGTTAGATAATTTAGTTTAGTTTTGATGATGTTATAAGGTGTAATGAGTGGAGAGAGATAGAGAGAGAAATGAGGGAAATGATGATGTCATCAAAACTAAAACTAAAACTAAAACTAAACTGGAAAACAAATAGGGCCATTGTTTTCTTCAACTGGTAAATTTTTTTATCCAATTTCTCAAATGTCTGTATTTCAAGTAGAAGGAAAAAAAATCTGTTAGAGTAAGTTCTGTTCGATCCAACCTTTTGTACTTAGTACCAGCAATGCCATCATGCAAACACGTTCTAAATCTTTTTTTACACATAACATTGGACTGATGGTTGAAAAAACAGGTCACAAAACCACCAAATAATCGTTTTGTACAAAAAATCTTCAATCGTTGACTCGCATTTTCATAGACAATCTACCCCAGAGTTCAAAAAACTCAAGCTAACAATGCCTTTCGGGCATGAAAATGGGAAAACAAGAAATCGAAACCCTAGAAATCAAAATACCTTGGTGGTCGTCTTCTCCTTTTTTATTTCTAGATCCTTCAGTTGTCTTCTTCTTCGCCGATTTCTTCAAAATCGAGATCGAAACCCTAGTTTTTTTAGAGCCAACCAAACACACACAGAGAAAACGAGAGCGAGAGAGAGCGATCGAAACCCTGGTGGTCATCTTCTCCTTGTTTCGATTTCCAGATCCTTTAGTAGTACGATTTTTCTCCTCTAGTCCTCTCTCTCTCTCTCTCTCTCTCTCTCTCTCTCTGGTCGGTCGAATAATGGAGGGGAAGAGTAAAGCGTGGGTTTTGATTTAACCGGGATGGGGTTTGTTGACCCATGATTTGGGTTTTGACCCGCGAATTGTGTGGTTTTGACCCGCGAATTGTGTTATTAAATCCAAGGGCTTTGGTGCTTGGTCTGCATATCTCCTTATTTGAGGGAGTGAGTCCTCAGTAGAAGCAAATTGTATATATATATACACACACAAACATAGAGTAATCGGTAATGATAAGTATTATTATTTTCCTCCGTTTTGGCATAAGACTTGGCTAGCCAAGTGGGTGAGTGCAGACGTTTCCATGCGGATGGTCGGGGTTTGATCCCCACCCCCCTCATTTTTTTAAGTTATAATAGTATGCATAATATGTATTATATATATAACTGGTTCGGTTCACCTAAAAAATCGTAAGAACCGGGAATCGAACCGGATTCAAAAAAAATTCACTCCTGCTAACCGAACCGAACCGGACCTGACCTGCCGGACCTTATTAATCTCTCACTTCCCCATTTTCTTTTCTTTTGATGCAAGGAAAAAGACCTGCCGGACCTTATTAATCTGAAAGTTACTAAAAGGCCCAATACGATTTTCATGGAGGCCTCACTACAGGTAAACCCAACCCAGCCCAGAACACACGTATGAGAAAGCCACTCTCACGTGTTTAGGGTTCGCGCCGTCGGAAGTTATTTATCTCCCAACGAACTGCGTAGTGCGTAGTCTCTCTCAGCTCACTCGTCGGCCATTACAAACCCTAATCTAGGGTTTTCTCCTCAGGTACACACACACACACACACTCTCTCTCTCTCTCTCTCTCTCTAATCCTCGTATTACTAGAATTTTACATTTGAAGTTTACATTCGCCTTTTCATCATAAGTTCCGTTGGATGCTGATGAAATCTGAGGAAAACTAACAGAAATGGGGTTTTTTTATTTTTCCTGCTTGATTTTCAGTTTTCTAATCATCTTAACGGGGCCTTTTGGTGAAAAAACGATAACTTAGCTTTATGGATAACTTGTTGAAGTCTTGATTTTTTGTTTTTTCTGTTTTGGTTACAGTTAGTAAGTTTGGAGCCAGGGAAAATTTTCAGCTATGAGGTATGCGGAATTATGATTTGATGGATAGTGCCTCCTGTTTTTGTAATTTAGAATGTTTATTTTACTGTTTTGGTGGCCTGAGGTTTTTGGATGCAATTAATATGAATCTGAGAAGATAATTCTAGTAGCAACAAATATTTTCTGGCAATAAGATGTTGAATCTCGGTTGACCTTGGTGTAACAAGTCCGGTTGGAAATGTTAATGGCTGGTGGAGATACCATGATGTTGAATCTCGGTTGACCTTGGTGTAACATTTCCAACTGTTAATGGCTAGTGGAGATACCACGATGCATTTGGCTTTTGTCTGAGCAGCTTTAGCAGCTGCCGGCCATCCAAGTTCCAAGGAATAGTACTGTGGAAAGTTAACAACGAATGGCCCCTTCTCCTAACTTCAATGAAGCTGCTAAACATATGCCAAATCTCTCCTGCCAATTGGCATTGAGGCTTCTAGGTCAAATTTGGAGCCAAAAGAGTGAAAATGAATTTTGCAGTAGAGAAATGCTCATACTGTTCAAAAGGATGAATGTTTAAAGTTTAAACAAGTAACAATGAAATATAGATTTGGCACTTTGTTGGGAATGGGGGATCTTTCAATTGAGAGATGGCAAATTGCCGCACAGACCTTCAGAAAAAAGGGGATCTCCCCACAAGCCTTCAAAATAGTTTGGGATCTCCAAATCTTAACCCATAGCTGAAGATGCTCTTAGTTGCCTAATTTTTGAATTAATATGTTGGGTATGGGGCATGTGAGAGACTAAAGCAGCCGATTTAGGCATTATTTGCTATTTGGAAATCTCTCTCGAATAGTAAGAACCAAACAACAAAGTTGTTTCAATGTAGTTTTTGTTTCCCATGTAGTTTTTAAGTTCTTCTGACTTTTTTTCTCTGATCTGGTGACTATTATTAATTTAGTACTTGCGTATTATGGTCATCTATGAAAGCTCTTTCTGTGTTTTTGAAGTGCAACTGTCTTGCT
Organism: Vaccinium vitis-idaea; assembly: GCA_963854785.1. Taxonomy (NCBI): domain Eukaryota; kingdom Viridiplantae; phylum Streptophyta; class Magnoliopsida; order Ericales; family Ericaceae; genus Vaccinium; species Vaccinium vitis-idaea. The sequence continues at coordinate 26,427,328 of OY978223.1, read as the reverse complement.
CTTTCCATGGGTGGCAATCTCGTTTTTATCCTCCTAACCATGTAGTTTTGTTCTGTCTTTCTAATTCATAGTAAGCTTCAGAGCGAAGTCTTGAGGGAAGCAATCACTCAGATTGGCAATGATGTCAAGGAGAAAAAACGCAACTTCACTGAAACCATTGAGCTCCAGATTGGGCTGAAAAATTATGATCCTCAGAAGGATAAGCGTTTCAGTGGTTCCGTTAAGTTGCCTCACATTCCTCGTCCCAAAATGAAGGTTTGCATGCTTGGTGATGCTCAGCACGTGGAAGAGGTAATCCTACATCGACAAACTAATGAATCTAGAACTTTCAACTAGTGTACATTGTTTAGAATGGAATCTGTCATTTCCTCAACAGTGGTTTTTTTGTATTTTTGAACTGTTCTCCAATGGAAAAAGATTGAGCAAGATTGTTGTCACCCAAACAGCTGCAAGAAAACATTAATCATGCGCCTAAAGTTACACTTTGCTGAAGTATCATACGTTCCTCAACTTTCAACTTTTCCAGTTTCGTCCTTGTAAGGAGTAATTATTATCAATTTGGTCCATTTGGCAACTTCCGTCCACTTTCCACCCAAAGACACGAAGTGGGTACGGAAACTTTCCTACTTCGGCCCCTTGAAGTGCATATCTTCCCTCTTTGGTCGTTTTTCACTTATCCAACTTTGGCCCTTCTAGCTGGTGCCATTTTGCCGTTTCCATTAGAGAGAACTTTACGGATGTTGCGAAGTGGACCCCATTGACAGAACAGTAGTAGTTTGATGACCAAATTGGGAAAAGTTTTTGGGCCATAGACTAGAGTTATACTTTTGGGGGTGTGGAATCATATCTTCATCATATCTTTTGGTTGTGAATTGGGATCGACCATTCTTTAATTATCTGTTTTGGCTAATTGTTGCGCTATGGTCGGGATGTAACTGGGCAAAAGCATGCAAGATCTGTGTAAACTTCTTCGGATGTTTTTCTTGGATTACATGTGTTGTGAATGACAAACTCTTAAGCGAAACAGCATAGTGCTGCAATTGTTTTTATCCACGTCCTTATTTGTAAGAGTAGGACTAATGTTCCCAACTGCTCGGATACTAGAGAGAATGTTTTTTTCTATGGTTATTTTGGGCCTGGGTCATTAATCAGGATCTGTTGTCCTTTATCTTGAGCTGATCATGCTCTCTTGAACTGCAGGCTGAAAAGATAGGCTTGGAGTATATGGATGTGGAAGGGCTGAAAAAGCTTAACAAAAACAAGAAACTGGTTAAGAAACTTGCTAAGAAATACCATGCCTTCTTAGCTTCAGAAGCTGTCATCAAGCAGATTCCCCGTCTATTAGGACCTGGTCTCAACAAAGCAGGCAAGTGTGTTTGAAAAATGAAACATTTGTAGTCTTGTTACTCTGTTTCCTTGTCATTTGACATCATATTCCTTTTTTTGCATTCTGGTTTAGTAATTGTGCATCTAAAAACAGTTTCATTGGTGGTGCTACTCTCTCTCTCTCTCTCTCTCTCTCTCTCTCTCTCTCTCTCTCTCTCTCTCTCTCTCACACACACACACACACACAATCAGTGCCAATGTTATCGTCTTCAAGTAATGCAACCATTGTATTTTTTTTCACTTTTTTAGATTTCTTCTCTTTCCAGGTGACAAATAATTTACATTTATTTTGGTCGCTTTTAGAAACATTCTTGTGTATTGTGTAATTTTTTTTTTTTGGGGTGGTGTGTTGTACTTGATACCTATGTATGAACAATCTATGCATCTTTTTTCTTCATTTTAGTAGGTTCATAGTTTCCAATGCTGTACTTGGTTTTCAATGGCTTAACTTCAGTTTTAAGTGTGTGCATTTATGATGCTGGGTCAGTACATAGCTGTTCCACTATTGGGGCAATTTCATTTGCTTTATTTTAAGTAAATGGAACACGAGCTTGATCCAACACAGCTTTCCATTAGAGGGAAAATGATTTTCCTACTTGATCGGGGATTTCATTGAAACCCAGTGTCATTTTCTTAATTGATTGTTCTTTTCTGACTGGCTTTCTGGGCAGTCTATATATGATTTTTGCAGTTGCTTTATTTGAGTGTGTCAGCTATTGATCTTTCCTTCCTTGAATCTGATTAGTTCTATTCTGCCTATTCAGGGAAGTTTCCCACCCTTGTCTCTCACCAAGAGTCCCTCGAGTCTAAAGTCAACGAGACTAAAGCCACAGTGAAGTTTCAACTGAAGAAGGTTCTCTGCATGGGGGTAGCTGTTGGCAACTGCAGTATGGAGGATAAGCAGATCTTTCAAAATGTTCAAATGAGCGTGAACTTTCTAGTTTCGTTGTTGAAGAAGAACTGGCAAAATGTGAGTTTGTTCTCCCTCACACGGACTGTTGTGTTACGCAAAAGCATATGTAGGCTAGGGTTATCGTGCATATCTAGCTCTGCAGCTATTTTTCTCTCCTGGCATATTCTACTCATTCATTTTCTTGGCTTCGTTCTTTCGGATTACCATCAGTGGTTGCCCTTCTTCCATCATTGAACACTTAAGAGTTGTTGACAACTAGAGTCAATTCTGTGATACATTGCATTCTAGACATGCAGTGTTTGTGAATTTCAGAACCTCTTCTATGCACCCCTATGCCCAGAACAAGTACAAAAGGAAAGACTAAATTCAAAATGTAGTGATTATTGCTGGTAGATAATACTTAATATTCAATACCGTATGACAGTTTGTTTCTTTTGTTCGGCTAATACAGTGTGATAGTTGTCTAAACTTAATGCCTTTCTCTGTGGCTCGTGTGGGACTCCTGTTCTATGTGTGTTGTACTAAAGGGCCTGGTAACATTTTTGTTTTCTGGCTATGTGCTTGGATGAAATTGTGGAAAGAAGGAATTTGTGTATTCATGAAATAGCTATGCTGACCCGTAGTTCCCATGGCAATTCACAAATCTTTATGGTTTCTTGTGTGCCTCGTGTGTGGGACTCCTATCTAGTTGGGGTAAACTTAGGAGCTTCTCCCATAACATGTTTATTTTCTGGTGACACTGCTTGTGTTCAGGAAATATGAAATCTGGAAACAAACATGTTTGATACCTTTTTAAATTTCAAACAACGAGGACGGTATATAATTTCCCAAATAGGAAGCAAAAAGGCAATTATCCTTGTCAGACAGTATATAATTTCCCAAATAGGAAGCAAAATGGCAATTATCCTTGTTTTTGTGACATGTTTAGTTCTGGTACATTTCTGCCTATGCATTAGTTCTGGTACATTTCTGCCTACGCATTAGGGTCGCCAATGATTTTTGTCATGATTGACCGGCTTACTGTTGTCTGTGAACCTATGAATGGATGTCAAGGAATTCTTTACTTAGTTTTTAGAACAGAAAAGGGTGTTGGCGGCTCGGGATTTCTTGGCGGTTTTTTAGAACAAGCAAGAACATCAACAGAATGTACAAATGAGGGAGAGGGACTTGAATTCTAAACCTAAGTAAACTTGGAACAGGCACCCAACTAGTTGGGCTAGCTTGCCAAAAAATTCCCCAACTACTTGGGCCTAGCTTACAAGTTCGGGATTTCTCGCTTTTGATTGTCATTTCTCCTACAATGTTTCTCTCACAATGTTCTATTTTTTGTTGGATATCAGGTTAGGTGCTTGTATCTCAAGAGTACCATGGGGAAGCCAATCCGCATCTTCTAAGGAGGCAATTATTTGAGCTGTTCTACTGAGGAATTTTGTTTGATCAAATTCAAGAAGTTATTCCTGTATCGATCTCCAGTTTGTATTCTTCTTTTCTTTTTTGTTCTCCAGTTTGGATTCTTCTTGAATACCATCAAAACTTTGTAATGCTTTGTTTTCTAGTATATTTTTTGATGGCTAAAAATCTTAAATCATCTATTTGTGACAGTTTAACATCTTCACCTTTGATAGTTAAATGGTTGAACTGCATTTAAATACTGAGTTCTTTAATTTGGTTAAACAGGGAGAAATGAAAAAGGTCACTTTTGCTGCAATATTAATCAGAGATATAGGGAGAACTGGCTCATGGCAGAAGCTAATGAAGCCCAAGTTTTGGGCCCTTAAAAATAAAAATAAAAAATGAGGTCTCCAAATATGTAAGCCTAATACATATATTTAGGTCTAAATAGTTTTAGCTTTAGCCTGCTATAAAAAAAAATAAAGAGCAATATATATATATTTTTTTAGTCTTCTGTATTGGAAGTCCGGTAGCAAAACCCATTTATGTATAGGTTTTTAGAGGCTGGCCTTCTTTTTTAGGCTTGGGCCTAAATCAGTCAACGCCAAATTGTTTCAATTTTTTAAAGGGTCTCTTAGCCAAAAAAATCCAAAACGTTTGATATTTTTAATGGGAAGAACAAGGAATTTTTGTAATTGAACATAAAGAAAAAAAAATTGACAAAAGGAACTTTTGCAATCGTAAATTAGCGACATGTCACTAATTTTTAAAAATTATAATTTCGTACAGAAAATTCAAAAAAATCAACTCCTCCCTCCTGGCCGACCACCACACCATCTCTCGCTCACCACTTTCCACGACCAAAAAAATTAGTGACATTTTACTAATTTTTAAAAGTTCAAATTTCATATAGAAAATTCAAAAAAATCAACTCCTACCTCCTAGACGAACACCATCCCACCTCCGCCGACCACTTCCAGTGACCCAAAAAAATTAGTGACATTTCAATGTCACTAATTTTTAAAAGTTCTAATTTCGTATAAAAAATTCAAAAAAATCAACCCATACCTCCCGCCGACCACTTCTGGCGATCCAAAAAATTATTGAGATTTCACTAATATTTAAAAGCTGTCATAATTTCGTACAAAAAATTCAAAAAATCGACCAAATAGACAACTATCAACTCCTGAACTAGTGAAAGCTCACTAAGCATCCTAAAATGTAGGATAATAGATCAAATTTCATAGTTAGTGAAACCTCACTAATCATCATAAAATGCATAAAAAACCAAAGCATTCACAACATTCGAACTCCCCCGAATCAAAATAATTCATAGCATTTAAGTGGCCATAGTATATATTCCTAACGTCATTTAAAAAATAAAAAATAAAAACTGATTCATAGACTAGTACCGTTTGAGAAAAACAATGTAGGCATGGGAGACTGATTCTGAAAATGCTGATTTGAAAAATTGTAAAATGGGAATTTGCTAATGGGCTAACGTTGCTAATAAAGCTAGATGGCATATTGAATTTATTAGCAGGAAAAATTAGGCATAAATACACATGTTTTGCCTTTTTAAAGAGAGTGGATGAGTTTCATCTTTTTATTAAATCAATATTAAAAACAATATCTTTATGTTTAATTGCAAAAATTTCTTGTCCTTCTCTTCAAGAAGGAAAAAAAATCGCGTAGTTATCCTAATTTTTCCTTTTTTAAAACAGTCCTTTTCATCTAAAAAGACCTTTTTTCATAAAAAAAAAAAATGCTAGGGGCACATCCAAATATATATTCGCTTCTAAATCCTCGCTCACAAGTGATGGTGAGCCCCTCTAAATAGTATAGTGGGTCCTATCATCATTTGTGAGAGACATTTAAAATGGATGTACATTTAAATGTGTTCCTAACATTATTGTTTAAGTGTCCGATTACATTTATATGTAACATCATTTTTTGACATCATGCTCATGTCGAAATTGCTGTTTTCAATCTTTTGAATGAAATTTTCCCACATCGTTGTTTTGCCGTTAATGTTTTTTGACGTAGTTTTATATCGAAATTATGTAGGAGTAAGTAATTTGTTTTGCCTTTCATTTTGTTCACTCAAAAGGTTAAATATAATAATGTAACAAATGTCTCATAATTTTTTAATGCTAGCTCAGTACATAAATGTTAAACATTTTATCATGTTCTTGGAGTTATGTTGTTGAATAGTTATGACTCATGAGTTAACCAATTTATCACGTCTATCGAAAATTTTCAATATATGAATGTCAAAAATTTATCACATTCCATGCATTGATCATCCATACTGTTATGGTTAATTTTTTTTTATTCTTGTTCTTTATTGATAAATTATCCATATGTCTTTACTCTTTATTGCTAATCATATGGAAATATATGTTGCAGAAAATGTTATCATAAATTGTTTTTGGTTAATTAGCATAACATTGAAATCATGATGAATTCTGATTTTATGATGATAATAATATCTAAGTTTGATATAGGATGCATGTGGTAAACTTATCTAAAAAATCTTATGATAAATTTGGAGTACAATATGGTAAAATTGATCAGTATGATAAAAAAATGATGTAGCATTATGTTTGACGAATTTATAATAGATTTTTCATAATTTATCATGTGTGATAAGTTTTACCACATTTGTGTTTCATAAATAAATTCGTACTGGTATATTTTTGGATCATTTGAATGTTTTAGGTATTATGTGTTTTAAATGTTGATTTGAGATTTTAGGTGAGAATTATAGAGAGAAGATTAGGAGAGATAAAATTTGGAAGTTTAGGAGAGAGAAAGGGTAGGTTGGGATTTATTTGAATTTCAAGTCTAAAAGAAAATGCTCAATTTCAAATAGGATGAAATTGTAAGGAAGACCAAACGACAGGACTAATATTTAAGTTACCCTTTTTCAACTGTAAAGGTGTGTCCGGTTAGCTTACACGTATATTGATTCCCTCTCTGGCCTGGTCAAATGACTGGACTACGAGGTTCATAAGAAATTACTTTCATATAGGTTGTAGCAGAACGACAAAAATAAATGATTAATTGTGTAGAGAATAAATTCACCAGCCAATCGGACTAACCCTTGATCCATGGCTAAGCATTTTAGTTTATTTTAGTGGTGCAGACACTTCGCGTGTGCATTGAATAATGTGTTTGGTCCAAAAAAGAAAAGAAGTGATGGCAAAAGTTGAATTAAACTTTTGCTACCAACAAGCTCCAATAAGTCAAGCAAACGAATTTCATTGGTTCAATTATGCTTAAAATAACGAGAAATATCGTAATTTCTTTGCTTACATGCGTGTACTAGACTACAAGTGGGGTTATTATTTTTTTTTTTGGCAATTGGAGTGAGATTGCAGAAGCTCTGCACTACGGATATTAAATAATTTACAAACTATTATAATGAATGCAAATGTTACACTCCAGTATTAATGCATGATATAACACATCGATGGACTCATCCACTTAAAAAAGTATCACTAAAGACCCATTTTTGTACTAGTTTGTAAATTTGCGACTCCAACACACCCTTAAAAATTTTACTAGTTTTTATTATTTATTTGACTTTTGATATGTTTGAAAATCCTTACATGGATAATAAATTAAATTGCTTAAGGGTGATCCGGGGATCCTATAGTGCGGAGCTGCACTACAATCTTATAGTGCAATGTCGGGTTTTATCTCGGCAATGGACAATTCGGATCATGCAATTGCTGAGATGAAATCAGGAGCATTGATTTGCGATCAACAACTCGAATGCCAAACTACAGGATCCCAGCTCTAAATGGAACCCACCATTTCAAGAGTGAATTTGTGAAAAAGACACTACAATTTTTATGATCTTCCTCTATTTGTGGGTTGGAGTAATTTTTATGACAATGACGGTGATGGAAAGAAAATCTTTTTATGACAATTGACTCTTCAAAATACTAGGGGTGGGTTGGGAAAAATCATTCGTCGTCCCAGAAACAAGGACATACAATGCTCCCAACTCCCATTTCCACCACACATAGGTATGGTTTGCTTCCCCAAGTACATGGAGTCTACGCAAATGGGTGATATGCAAATGGGTGATGGATAGAGGGATGACGGGTGCCAGTAGTGAGCTTTTGTGCTGCACGATTAAGGAGGGTAAGTTACACATGGTGGTGAGGGGTCTATTTCAGAATCTTATACAAATGATTCCAACTTTTTAATAATTTAAAAATAATTATTGAAGTAGTTTGGGAAAAAATTAGCCAAATCGAATATTTGTAAGTAATTGATTTAACTCACTTAAATTTTAATTCAGAACCTTATAATCTGAAAGAATCTTGAAGAAAAGCTAGACAATTGTGTGCTTGGTATCCCTTCGATCCAAACCGTATATACAGATGGCTTGTTGAGAAGAGCAATAAGTGAAACAATTATTTTTATTCGATATCTATAGGTATCACAACAATTCTTTTTTTTTTTTGCATTTAGATACATGTCGATGTCCAATCAAGATAATTTTTTATTCAATACTCTTCTCAACAAACCCTACAATATGTGCGGCTTGGATTGAAAGGATACTGAGCGCACAATTGTCTAATTTTTTTTTAAGATTCTTTCAAATTATAGGGTGATGAATTTTGAATGAAAATTTAAATGAATTAAATCAATTACTTACAAATATTCGATTTGGCTTTTTTTTTTTTTTACTAGTTGAATAATTATTTTAAAGTTACTAAACCTAGAGCATCTCCAATGGTCTCGCCATTGCTCCAGCGAGACCAAAGTGGCGAGGTTTCTCCCTGAAAACAGCACCCAGCAGCCTCGGCAAATCCTGAGCTGCTACAGTACCTTGCCACAACAGGCGAGGTATGACAAGGTCTGGCGAGATCGCCAACCCCTCTCTCTCTCTCTCTCGCAGGAAAAAATGGGTCGTCGAAATAATCACGCTAAAAATCGTTTTGAGACACCCACAATATAGCCCTCGTCGAGATGACTCGATTGGTGCAAGATTCGTCACCGACGGAGCTCCAGTGACCGCGCACGCACCAGTCAAAGGTGGCGCGTGCCGGAGAGTTAGATCTACTCTCGCGCGTGTTTCTCACTTACCAGACTGGTGGAAGACGATTTCGAGGTTTTTTTTTAGCCAAATGGTTAGACTATTAGGTAATGGTGATATTTTTTGGCTAACTATATCAAATATAAGACACATTTTCTAGTCAATTTGTTGAGAACGCTTTTGTGGCTGATACTTGATAGAGACCTTGGGGGCGGCCCGAGTGTACAATCTTGAAGAATTGCCATCCCTAGATCCGAATAAAGAAAGAAAATACTAGTATTTAACCAAGGGGCGGCCGGCAGGGGAAAGTGGGTAGGTGGTTTTGTCACTGGTTGGTTAATTTAGGGCATCTTCTCTCTTTCTCTAAATACTTGTCCATTCTCCACTGTTGCCAACCTCTCTCTCTCTCTCCTCTGCTGAGACCTGCCCTACATTGCAATCTCCGTGAACGCTCTCTGTAAGATCTTCACTCCTCCGATCTATATAACGCACTAGTTCTTTTTTTTTTGGCAATCTGTCCTGGTTTTTTTACTCGTTCATTCTGTTTTTTCGTATGCTTCGTGTTTGTTCTGTTTATGTTCAACATGCTTCTTTTAAATTTCTGTGTATTCATGTAATCGTGAATAATTAAATCTAGTGATTGCTCGTGGTGGACTTTTGTTTGTTATTTGGTGGAAGGATTAAAGATGTTTCTGTTGATTTTCCTCTTCTTTTGGTTTCCTTTTATTTTTGGCTTACTTAAACTTTTGGATTGAATCAATTGGTATTCCGATGCTAATAATCAGTGTGTGTGTGTCCGAGAGAGAGAGAGAGAGAGAGAGAGAGAGAGAGAGAGAGAGGAATTTAGTGTTTTTTGTTCTCTGAAATTGAAAAACACTGAAGATCAAAAAGGAAAATTGAAAAACACCTGGTTTTCTTTTGCTTAGTAGAATTTACTGCTATGAAACTATATTCGGAAACATGCAAGAATTGAAAAGTTACTGGGTTCTTTTGCTTACTAAAATTTACTGCTATCAAGCTATATTCGGAAACATGCAAGAATTGAAAAGTTACTGGGTAACTTCTCCCAGAAACAATCTTTTCACGAATAATTTTTTTTACAAGTAATATTGCAAAGGTATCGGGATGCCACCATTGTACAAAGAAAGAATGAACAAAAGGTGAAGAAGCAGGCAATCCCCCCAAAAATTCCACATTTGTCACACATAATATCAGAAAATAATTCAAAATGTCTTTGGTTGGATTTTCTTTGTACTTTCTAATGGTTGTCACTGGTCAGACCTTTAACAAGACTTGCATTTGCCTTAGATTAAGTTACTGGACTCTGTTGTGGAGTTTTGTCCATGACTCATCATGTCACAGAGGAAGAAGAAGTCTGAGGTGGGATTGTCGCCCGATACAGGAGGTTGTGGCAGCTGACTTTGAAATTTAGTTTTCTAGGCATAATCTAATCAGTTTCCTGTTAGTTTGGTTTTTTCTTTGAAAGTAAGCTTCTATTGAATGGTTCAATGTCAGGGCGATAAGTGTAGTCATATGTTTTCTTTTTTTTTTTTTTTTGATCAGCGTAGTCATATGTTTTCTGATATTGATGAAAAATAGCAATTGGATCATATTGTATATTTGTATGCGTGGCTTGCGCAGTTTGAAAATTTTCCTAGGCATGCCAATCGAAAGAAAGAAAACTTCATAGGCATGGGTAAACTTTATGTTTGTTCTTAAGATTGTTTCTCTCAGTGGGGATGAGATGGAGCCTAGATTTTTTTTTTTTTGAACAGCGATGGAGCCTAGATTGAAGAGCAGGGAGCCTCGCGCTTTGCTTCTTCTCACAGTTCTCCTACAGCTATGACCTTGTTGTGGCAGAAATGGATGCTTAAGTTTCATTTCTTTACAAATTCTAACAAGGCAACATATTAATGTGCTTGGTAGCATCCTTTTTCTTTACTCTTGCTAATTATAGTTTTAGAGAAGAGAAGAGTGTGTATTGAATGGCTCTTGAACTTGCCAAGTTACTAGTGATATAGTTGCAAATTGAAAGAAAAGTAGGTACCATCTGTATTGAATACTTGAGTTGCTCCCCCAATGAATATGTTTGAAAGAAAAGTAGGTACCATCTGTATTGAATACTTGAGTTGCTCCCCCAATGAATATGTTTGAAAGAAAAGTAGGTACCATCTGTATTGAATACTTGAGTTGCTCCCCCAATGAATATGTCCCTTTCTAGATTAGATGAGGAATAGAATGAAATAGACAAATATAAATAGAATTGATTGATGGGTTGTAGATTTCATCCTGTTTATATTCTCTTTGGGTACTCTGAAACTCTTGATTCCCATTTCCCACTCCTATCAAGTATCAACTAATTTATGACCCTGAAGTTTCCTGTAAAGTGTTAAAATTCCTATTTGAGATCCTTGTTAATGAAAGAGGTTTCTGGAGGTTTTGTTCCTAATTGAGTTTATGATTTGATTTTGGAGAGTTCTGAATTCTGATAAATCTAGTTCATTAGTTTACTATACATCCCTGCAAAACTATACCTAAACTGTGTTCAATCAGAAAGTGCACTTTTTGTTAGTACTTAGCATTTCAAGCAAGAAGTTCTGTTTTGTTTTGTCTGTAGAAGACTTGGTTCTCCAATGGTGACAGTGAAAGAAATTAACCTTCAACCTCTTGGAATCTTGAGAATAGTTGATTCCATTGCTTAGAATACTTGGAATCTTGATTGAAGGGCTACTTGCTTGCTTCTTCTTAATGTGCTCCGACTGCTATTGCTTTAAGGTGCTAGGAGGCAGCTCAAGCTTGAACAGCAGAAACCTTCTTTCTAATGGGAATCATTACGTAGATTTATGTCATCATTCTGGGATGATGGGGGCTTGTGTTTCCACTTAGATAAATGTGGTTGCGTGTAAACTTTGATTGTCTGTATACAGAACCATCTCCAATCAGAGCTGATAACAATTATGAACAAATGAAAGGGCATAGAGTAGTGTATGACCATAGGTCTTGCATTTTCTGCTTATTCTAGTGTCCAATTTTGGGGACTTTTCCATGTGACGCCCAGTAAGGCTGTAGTTTGAAACAGGGTTTGGATGAAGAAAAGGGAAAGTTGGAGGATTTTACTGTTGTGCGCAGTTAGATCCTTCAAATTTTCTATTTCCTTTTCCTTACCCAATCCTCAATCCAAGCGGAATCATGGAATGATTCATGTTAACAATATCCCATGTTCATCTAATGCGTGATGCTTTCCATCTGGTTCTTTAATTTCCCACCGCTTCACTCCATTTTCCTTTCATGTTGTTTCATCTCTTTCTTCTGAACGATTGCATTTCGAACCTATCTGAATCTTGCTTCTTTAGTCCAGGTAAACATGTCAACCACGGGACTCGCCTCTCAGTGCTTGTTTGCATTTGCACCCCATCCCCGAATTCCCGATGCCTTTGTCAAGACCCCATCCTCTGTAGTACTAAAGAGCGACTCCAAAAACACCTTGGGTTTGAAATGTTCTTCCGGTTTTAGAACAAATGCAATGTACAAGATCAAGCTAATTTCCCCAGAAGGCGGAGAACATGAGTTTGAAGCCCCTGATGACACGTACGTCTTGGACTCCGCAGAAAATGCTGGAATTGAGCTGCCGTATTCATGCAGGGCAGGCGCTTGCTCCACCTGCGCAGGCCATTTGGTGTCGGGCTCGGTGGATCAGTCCGACGGGTCGTTCCTCGATGACAACCAAATGAAGCAGGGTTATTTGCTCACTTGCATTTCATACCCTACCTCAGATTGTGTCATTCACACTCACAAAGAGACTGATCTCTACTAAATGTGTATCGTGTCAGTTTGAATAATCAGAACTATCTATTTGGAGATGTTATGAGAGTAGGCTGTTTGGGACCTCTTTGGTGCTCACTAATTGAGCAAATCGAACGTGTTTGACATGTTTACTTTCCAGCAATCTTTATTTATTTCGTTCCTTAACAAAGGGTTTTCAAAGCCTCTAAGCTCCAAAACCAACCCAAGTTAATCTTTGGATTCCATGGATAGTCTGCTAATAGCTCGTTTCAGAACTACTTATAATGTTAAGGAACTAGGCTTTATATTTCTAGGGCTTGGTATCTTTTTTGGAACTGCATTCAAATTCGTCTCCATTCAAGTTAGTTGAGCTCGGTTTGGCCCTGGTTATATGTAAACTCGTTTAAGACCCGCTAGTGGCGGAGCCAGGATTCCCAATCCGGGGGGCTGTTAGCCATAGGCATTTGATAGCTCCGCTAATGTCTCTGACGAGGGCAGAATTGCCCAATCAAGGGTGGTATTACGGAGAGAGAACTAACCTTTATTCTCAATCCTTAAAAAGATCAATTATAACAGTTGCCAAATTAGCTTAGCAACTACAAGCTTGACGGTTATGTAAACATTGATAATTTGAGACATTAGAAATTAAGGACGGAACTTGGATTCGGCCATGGGGGTGGCACCATTCAATGAAAAACTAGTTACATGTTGTACAGAGACATGAAGAAAAAAATTACTAGAAAATCATATAATTAGGTTTTCTAATAACTTTTTAGAGAAAATTAGTCAAAAATGCAGTATTTTTTTTCTGTTTTAAGCCAAGGACGCGCTATTTGGATCTGATTACAAGGACAGGGTTAATGCGAAGGATGGGACTTCAGTAGACAAATGAAGAAGGTACCTGTCACTTTCCCATTCACACGTCAGTTCCCCGACTTTGTGACCATGGGTCACTTTCCCGACTTTGTGACCATGGGTCACTTTCCCGACTTTGTGACCATGGGTCAGTGACCCACTTTCTCTCTCTTTAATTTTCGGAGTGAATTCAATTTTGGAGTTCAATTTTAGGGGTTTAGACTCTTTGGGGTAGGGTATAGTGGGTTTAAGAATTTTGTATTTAGGCACTTAGGGTGCACTTTTCAATTATAGGGTTTTAGTGGTTTAGGCACTTTCATAGGGTACCATTGGGTTTAGGTTTAGACACTTTCATAGGGTACCCTAGGGTCTTAGGCACTTTCATAGGGTACCCTAGGGTTTAGGTTTAGACACTTTCATAAGGTACTCTAGGGTTTTATGTTCGATTGCAAAAGTTCATTGTCCTTCCTTTAAAAATGGCAAATGTTCTTTGTTTTTATGTTCGATTACAAAAGTTTCTTGTCCTTCCCTTTAAAAATGCCAAATGTTTTGGATTTTTGGCTAAGTGGCCCAAGTTTTTATGCGAAAAATACATCAACGCTTCCTCCAACTTTCTTATGGTATTCAGATACGAGACATTACGATACTGCAGTAGAAATGCTTAACTTTGAGAAAAAATTTAATATTTAATGTTCAAAGGTTTCACGTTTCTCTCTATTTAGTAAAAAAAATTTTGCAAACCTTTAGAGAGAGAGAGAGAGAGAGAGAGAAGAGTATTCTAGTTGGCAAAAAAAAAACTATAGAAGCTTTGCATCCTGGGAAATTCGATCTCAGGACGTCCAACATAGAGAGGGGCGCCCCAACCATGGAGCCAAAGACCACTGAAAGTTCTAGCTATCCCTACTTCAATATTTATATTTGTTCGTTCAACGTTTATATTTGTTCGATGCCAAAGACCACTGAAAGTTCCACCCCAGCCCCACTGTACATTCGCCCCTGAGACCCGCTCAAGTTCGAAGCGGGGATGACAACACACATATTTGAACCTTCCAAAAGTGTTTTCAACGTTCCGGACCATTGAAAACACTTTTGGACGGCTGGGATGCTCCACTGCACGGTGTAGCACATTAAGTGCATTACAGAGTTCCCGAGTCCCGCGCCAGTCTATCTTGATGTCAGAACACGTTTTTAAAAAAGAAGTAAAAACCTAATTATTACACATTTAAACCAAATGTAAACAACCCACTATGATGTGGTTTGAACTTGGATCCATTGATATATGTCGTGCAGTTTTGAAAGTTGGAAGTCTGTTTTTCCCACCCTTCTAACTGACCAAATATAGGCCGTATTATTTTTATACATCATATACGCTCACAATCTACAAACAATTTAAGACCACCCAATGGATTCACAGGGCTCCATAACCACAACCACCCATCCTTATTCCACTCCCCAAATGATCAAACATACCCCAAGAAAACACAACAGCATCCCTAATAAATCTCAACTTCCTCTTGACTTGACTTTCACCCACAACCCATGCCTATCTCGTGCATCTCTCTCTCTCTCTCTCACAAACCACACGTATTTAATCTCTGGTCTCTAATCATCATCATCCAATAGAGCACCACAAGAGAAAGGAAGAGAGAAAAGAAAGCAACGGAGAACCAAACCATGGCTGCCTGTGAAAGCCTTCAACACATCTTCAAGAAGCCATTGCCTGAAAATCCAACACTCCTCGAATCCCTCACACCATGGAATCAGATTAAATCCCCCAGACCCACTGAAGGTTCCTCCTTCACCGAAATCTTCGGCGAATTACATTTCAAAGAAAATCAAGAATCCCCTCTTCCTCTCTCCTCCTCCTCCTCATCATCATCATCATCACCACAGATGTTTCAGAACCCACAACCTAGTTTTGAAAAAAACGACAAGGAAAAATCGTACAACTCGGATTATTTCCACAGAAAAGAATACGTGGGTTGTCATAAGAACAGTGATAGCTTCTCGTCTATGAATTCAGAAAGCCTACAATTATGCACAGAGGGTCTCGGATTCGAAAGCTCCGACGAGGTTGAGGAATTGAATGATGAAATGTGTTCGGATTGGCAGAACAAGAAAAGCACTACGAGGCAAACAAAAGGGGAGTTCAAGAGATCAAGGTCAACTGGAAGGACATTTCCTCCACCGATTTCAAGCATCGGAAAGAGTGGAAAGCCGTGGGTGTGTTTCAAATCTTACCGGAATGAAGGAAGGTTTGTGTTAAAGGAGATAAGAATGCCAACCCAGGAATTTCTCCGTGCGAGGAGAGAAGATGGTCGGTTGAAGCTACAGCTTTGTATGTCTGATGAGGAAGTATTTGAAGATGGTGAGGAAGAAGAAGAAGAAGACGAAGAAGAAGAAGAAGAAGAAGAAGAAGAAGATGCTGGTGATGAAAAGAATGGAGGTGGAGGGGAGTGTTAATAGGCATGAAAGGATCAAGATCAAGGTTTGAAATTGATTTTGTTTTTGTTTTTGTTTATGACAAGGTTCAAAGGTTTTCAGGTTTATGGCCTCAGACTCTCCATATCCATGAGAAGATGCAAATAAGAAAAATCGATGAGAGGGTGAATCTGTTTTTTTGTTTTGTTTTAGACTCTGTTCTTGGATGCAGTTCCTTTTTTTTCTCAAGCTTTTTCCACTGAGTTATTTGCTTCTGGAATGTGATGACATTTTACTTTCTGGAGATGCTGAAAGGTACATAAACATGGCTGGGTACCACGTGGCGGAACCCAGTACACATCTCGGCCGTCTAAAGATGTTTTGGACGGTTCGGATTTTAGAGAGGGAGAGAAAGAGGAGAGAGGGTGAGAGAAATCTGGGCCGTCCAATTTGGGACAGCCAAGATACGTGCTCTAACACCACGCTACTCTATTTTCACCCAAAATTTTCCCGGGAATGAGGAAACACTTTTTGAAAACAAGTTTTTTTTTTGGAACTCAAGAAAATGCCAATCTTATAAACAGACCCCATTTGGAGAAACATTTTAATGTTATAAAAATTCGTACGATATGAAAACAATGAGCATTTTAATTCCTACAAATAATGTCTGACTATTTCCACAAAATCAATTCCGAAAACGACAGCTAAGCAGGGTCAGATTTTAAGATCAAATGCTACGTATAAGCACCATTCCTCCGGAGACAGTACCATCCCCGTGTATCTTGCTTTTCATTGCTTAAAATTAAAAATATCGTGCGGTGCCTCAGCATCTTTCACTATTTAAAACTAATATTTTTTCCTATTTTTATGTGGAGAAAATTATTGATGATGATGATCATGAAGGTAACGCCGAAAGCACTCACAATCACAAGCACTAACGGAAATCAAGGAGAGAAGAGAATTAGTGTGTTTTTACACGAAAACCATTTAGCCATGTTTGTTACCGGGTTTCAGGGGTGGGATTGGGAATGTTAAGGTGGTGGGCCTTTTAAATTGTTGTTTGATTTATTTTTTAGGTGTGTGATTGATAATCCTTTGGGACTTTGAAACCCCCTAATTAGCCGGATTCACCAACCCAGGCCCGGGTTGGTATTGTGAATCCTGTCCCAAAAGATTGAGCTGATAAAGACATATTTGACCTCACCCTTTTTATCTTTTCCCACAACAAATATCCTTGCAGTTTATAACGTAAGAAAGACCCTACACTACACGACTTCAACGTAAGAAAAAAATTGTTCTCCATTTGAAATGTGAAAAAAAAAATTGACAAAAAAAAAAAGGTTTCCAAATGAATATGTAATACGGTCAAATGGTTCTTGAATTTGGTCTAGTGGCATTTCATGGTTTTCCTGGTGATTAAAAAAAATGGTGTTTCCATGGTAGGGTAGAATTGGAAACAAATTGTTTTAATCCAATCCTATTCTAAGCAAAAACAAACATGTAATTAGTAATCTCATGATCTAGTCATGTGCAAAACAAACATGAGGGAAGAATTTATCTCCTCATTAATAATCTCATCACATTATCAATCACAATCCCATTCCCACCTCATTACCAATCCCTCCAAAATGAAACCTCGTATCAAACGGGGCTAAAGGTTGGAAATTGGGATAAAACTAAAAGATTCCATCAAGTTGAAGACGAGAAGTTATTCAGGGGTATTTGGGCGCCGAGTTTTTGGCTTTTCAGATTCTCATTTCGCTTTCTTCTTGTTTGGGCGCCTGGTCTCAAAACTCATTCTCTGAAAATGTATTCATCATTTTTCACGTTCCAAGCCAAAAGCCAAATATAGGTCCAGACCTCCTTTTTTATTTCTACTTCTCCTTTTCATTTCCCCTTCTCCTTCAAAATGCATTCTACACATTTCTTTCCAAAACACTTTTTCATATTCAAAACTCATTCTGACCATAATCTAGAAAGTTAAAAATGAAAAGCTGAAAAGTAAGCTCTCAAATACCCCAATATGCCACTTGAGAAAAGTTGTGCACGAATCTAAACCACATATTTAGACGGAGTCTACACACTTTGGAGTGAACCACGCACATACAAATTTTCTTTAGAATAACTTCTCGTGAAGACGGATGCAATAGGGGAAACATATTATGGCTATGTTTGGTAACATTTCTGTTTTCTGTTTTCAAATTTCTGTTTTTCGTAAAAAGGAAGTGAAAACAAAAATATGTTTGTGTGAAATTATTTTCAAAAAAAAGAAAGAAGTAAAAACATAATTATGAGTCAGTTGGAGGTGTGCCAGCGGGAGGCTGAAGGTGGTGGGTGGTGGCGGTGATGCTGGGTGGTGTGTGGTGGCTGAAGATGGTGGTTGGGGTGATGGGTGGTGGCGGTGATGGTGGGTGGTGGTGGTGGTGGTGGCTGGAGATGGTGGTGGTGGTGGTGCGTGGTGGCTGGAGGTGGTGGCGGTGATGGTGAGTGGTGGGCGGTGGCTGGAGGTGGTGGTGGCGGTGATGGTGGGTGGAGAAGGTGGCTGGTGGTTGGGGTGGTGGCTGGTTGTTGGAAAATAAAAACAAAAAGTAAAAGTTAAAATTTTCAACTTCCCCAAATTTCATAAATAGTGGAAGTAAGAAATAGAATTTGAAAGTAGAAATGGCACACAAACAACATTTCTTTCTTAAATTGTGAAAATTCTAAAAACAAAAATAAAAAACAAAAAACAGAAGTGTCACCAAACAAAACCATACTAATGGAAACGCAAAAAATCTTGTTGCGCGAACGGCAAATCCAACACCCTGGCACCTTTCTAGATGATGACAAAATCAGAAAATGGTGATTTTTTCCATGACATGTGACCCCGAAACCCCCACCCAAATTTGACGTTGGTTGACGGAACCGGGGGCCCTGTAGTGAGTAAGCTCACTCACTACAGGCCCCCCAATTCCTTGGTTGACACATGTAATGATTTTTTGACCTCCACGTATGGGAGGTCCTGGTATATCTGTTCTTTGTCACCCAGCAATCAACATCGCAAAGAAATCCAATAATTCTACTGGTACTAATAAGTGATCCAAACTGTTTGTCAATTTAAAATAAAATTTTGAACGATTTTTATGAAAAATCAACTTAATAGGGTAACTATGAAACTTAGGGGGTGTTCCACTAACAAAAAACTATTTTTTTCAAACACCGAGAGAAGTCATTCTCTCACAACACATCACATAAAAAAACATGAAAAATCAATTTTTTCAAAAAACTGGGTTAGTTAGATTCAATGTTTTAAAATTTCATTCACAACGTAGTATCTTGAATTCTGAATGAAGAATCGAAACACTCGATTAAGCACTTACAGTTATTCTATCCAACTCAGAGTTATCAATCTCGTCCCGTACCGGCTGGTACCGGCCGAGACATCCCGTACCGGAAGGAAAACGGTATAGCTCACTCTGTGTTTCGTTCCGCCCATAATACCGGGCTAATCCGGATGTTCCAGACTGTTTCGGGCATTCCGGGCCATTCCGGTCAGTTGGATTAATTAGTTGGATTCCAACTAATTAATTTCTTCGTGAGGCGAAACACATTGATCTCTGCAACACACTTTTTTTTAATAGGTCAGTATGTGCGTACCTCGACTAATTTCGAGGCCCTAGAGGTAACAACTGGGCATTAATCCCCAAGCCCCAAGAGTTTGCTGGCAAAGTAAATTGAACCTAAAACCTTAGGTGAGACCAAACCCCTCAATCTCAAGGTAAGACCACTTTGCGAACGTTTGGTGCACCGCACACTGGTATGTACCATAGTACTCTT
This sequence comes from Vaccinium vitis-idaea, assembly GCA_963854785.1. Lineage (NCBI taxonomy): Eukaryota > Viridiplantae > Streptophyta > Magnoliopsida > Ericales > Ericaceae > Vaccinium > Vaccinium vitis-idaea. The sequence continues at coordinate 26,407,706 of OY978223.1, read as the reverse complement.
TCCGTCTGAATTTGTTTGTTCCTCATTTTATTGCAATCGGATAAAAAAATTAGTGACAATATTTAAATTGGTAAAATAATTATATGTTCAATATAGATCTTGTTTGATAAATCTCGATTAATTCTATAAGACAATATTTTTAAAATTACATAAAATGTAATAAATTATAAGATCTAATTATTTAAAAAGTGGCACGAACTCTCAAAATGAACTAACAAGTCCGGATGGAGGAAGTAGCAGAATTGAAAGAAAAAAAAAAACCCCCCAATTTTCAAGAATTATTTAAGGGGCAAATTAAAGTCAAAACCCACACCACCTATTAATATCAAGAAAAAGTAGCATTCCTCGTCTAGCTGTATCACTAAAAATACCCATGAACCCATAACAGATGTAAAGCGGTAAAACAAGGGGGACCGACCGTGGTGCACCGCCACGTACCGACAGTGTCAGGGAACCCGTTGTGGGTCCCAACCGATCGATCCGAGCCGTTCATCATTCTCAAAATCAAATTCCGAGTGGGCCCACGTAGGAATCGAGGCAATTGGAAGGCTGTATGAGCTCAATCCAAAATCACCCCCATTTCATTCTAATTTTTTTAAATGAAATGAGAGTGATTTTGGACATACAGTTGTCCGATTGCCTCGATTCCCGCAGGCCCACTCGGAATTTGATTTTGAGAAAGATGAACGGCTCGGATCGATCGGTTGAGACCCACAACTGCATCCCCGACGCTGTCAGTACGTGGTCGGTGCATCTCGGTCGGTACCTATAGAAGCGGTCGGTACCTATAGAAGCGTTCGATGTAAAGGACTAGCTCAGAAAATGCTTCGGGACAGAACGACAACAGGTACTTCCTTTGTCCTTTTCCTATATCCCTTCACCAAATCATGGAGGTATTACGCACAATAACAAATTCCCATTCATCTTAGGCAGTTCGTGCCCACTAAATCAAACCATCCAAGGAGCTGCAAAACCTGACTGTTTTTTACTTAAGGAAAAGCACCAGCACAGTTCATTTACAACACTCTTAGTAAAACACACTTTAAATTCAAAATGATTTCCCGCATCGTATCGATTCTATTGAAGCTCTGAAAAACCTTAATTCTCTTATTTGTTCAGTTCAAATTTCACGAAACGGTCAAGTATAATACGTCAGCAGTATCTGCCAAACCAGCTGAGAAAAACAAGTCGTTAAAAGTGTTTTCCTCGAAAGGCATTACAGAGACCCTGGTTCCGACTTCCGTGCAATAACATGTCCCAGGAAAGGCAGAATAATAGCTTGGATATTGAGCACTACAAACAAGAAACCATTAAGATAACAGCACCATGTGTTAAATTCAGAGTTGGGGTTTGCTGCCATCCAATGTCAGAAGCACCTTGTATAACTCCGGACGTCGATCTCGAAATACTCCCCAACTGTGTCGTTTGGACTTTATCTTGTCGAGATCAAAATGGGCTACGAGAACAGCTTCCTCTTTATCATCAGCAGATGCAATGATTTCTCCAGCGGGTCCTGTTTATAACAAGTGTTCAACCATTATAAAACCCCAAAATTAGGTGACATCATACTTTGGCCACTAAAATTGGCATAAATCAATCAATAAATAAAAAGGTGGCAACCATGGTGTACTTACCTGCTATAAAAGAGTTACCATAGAATGTGATCTCACTCTTTCCATGCTCAGTCTCGATTATCTCCTTTCCAATGCGGTTTGAAGCAACTAGAGGTACCTGAATTTGTCGAAACAAATCACTCCTGCGTCAGTGGTAGCATTTCATGATGCAACACCACAAAATGGAAATGTCAAAGCAAGTGTGTTGGTTCTAGTCACACAAAGGAGTATATTCACAATGGGGAAAAAGTCCCTGTATTGCTGGTCCATCTTTCCATTATGTCTCAAATTGGTAGTCCTTTTTGAAAGACGAAGTATAGAGTTATTAGTATTCCAAAACTCTCCCTTTGTAATCCTAAACTTTTTTTAAGAGCGGCTATGATTCTATTTAAAGGTTTAGCATTGAAGGGCAATGTCGGGCTGTTGGCAAAATAATGCCTTCCAATTTGAGTATAAATGCGAACGTATAATCTCTCCTTAAAATTTTGAAATTTCCAAAAAGCACCAAAAGTATGGAATGAAGGCAGTACTTTCGAATACGTTTAGGATTAGGAACTAGAAAGTGCAAGCAAACAGGATAAAGATGCATATCATAGCCTAATAAGTACCAACTTGCCAGAATATGGAACTAACCAAATTGGCTCCAGCGTGCCCTTGCATGACTCGCTTCCAGTGATCACGAGAATCAAGTCCAGTATCTTGAGGTTCAGTGCCAATAGCAGTAGGGTAAAATAATATTTCTGCACCTTGGAGAACCATAGCTCGAGCTGCCTCTGGAAACCACTGATCCCAGCAAATTGCTGACAAACACAAGCTCAATTAGAGATCATACTCTACTTTTTGAGATTCTCATATTTGTGAACAACATATTTAAAAAGCCTTATCGGAACAAGTTTAAGAGCATGCATAAAGTGCCACTAAATATCTAACAAACTGAAAAAGCCAAAACAGTGAACGGAAAAAGAAAAATTTCTCACCAACTCCAATATTTGCAAATTTAGTTTGGAAAACCTGTATACGAACACCATACCAGCAAAAAGAAGTTTCATTAGGATATCAAGCCATCACCAAACTTAGTGTAAACACTAAACACACCTACATTTCAACTATATTAAAATGCCCACCTTAAAGCCAGTGTCTCCTGGATTAAAATAGAACTTCTCCTGGTAGCCTGATGAGAGGACTATTCATTTCAGCAAAAAATATGAAAACAACAACATATCAGAGTCGAGGTGAGTTAGTAACCCAAATTCACAAACCTGGTCCATCTGGAATATGGGACTTTCTGTATAGTCCAAGATCTGCCCCATCAGCATCAATTATGGCTATTGAATTGTAATGAGCATTATTTGCCTCTTCAAAAAAGCTAACTGGTATAACTACCCCCAACTCTTTTGCTAGTTTTTGCATCCTACATGGTACGCCAGATGCCAGTGTCATAGAAGATCAACTGAATTAGAAGTTCTATGCATGTGGAAGCTGAGAATGGCTTGAAGCTTTTTTCTATGGCATATCAAGGGCCTTAATACCATAAAGCATTAATTTCATAACCAACCGCAACTTCAGTTATTTACCTTAGAATCGTGGGGTGGCCCTTATAAGGCTTAGCTCGCTGAAAGAAATCCTCCCTTTGTGCTTGACAGAAGTAATAACCTTCAAATAGTTCCTGGATGCATACACACAATCATGAAACTGAAAATAAGACAGAATCTCCAAGGTGATAAAGATAGAGAAAGAAGGGGGTCTAGCTATCAAAGTTAAAAAATGAGAGAGAGAGAGAGAGAGAGAGAGAGAGAGAGAGAGAGAGAGAGAGAGAAATCTTAAAGGCATGTCGTGAGTTCCTAACTTCATTAATATGAGCATCATTATGCACATATAAGAACTGTTTGGATTAAACTCCCATTACACCTATTTACAAGGCAAAAACATGAAATGTAAAATGAATCTTGCCTTGCAAAGTTCAACTGGACCACCTATAGTTCAGAGTTTCAGCTAAAAATTTAGAAGAGTAATGCTATATGCGGTAGGTTACGACCTGATTAATTGGCTTATAACTCTCTCACCAAGAAAAAGCATGAACCATAATTGAAGAGTTTGCCCCACCCATGGGCGATGAGTAAACATTTCATAGCACCCAGTGGTCATGATTTACAGGTCTCATTCTTTACTAGCTGGTCCATCAAAAGACAGTAAATCAACCAACAGTGACTTCCAGTTTCCTCAGACCCATAGATACTGTAAAATCTTTTGACCAATCAAATATACTGCTGCTAATGACTCTCTACAACCAAGTAAAATCTTTTGTCCGTGAAAGCGGTGTCCTTGCTTGATTGGTTAGTCGAAGCCAAGTGGAGACTCCATAGAGTGTAGCATTTGGCTTTGCTATTCTTGCAAGTTGCTCACAATTAGAAAAGATTTGATGATGCGAACACATATAACAATATGTTCAGTGGCCAGAGAATAGCACTACAATGGGATTAATCTCGTGACCTTGCTTGAATTAAAGAAATCAAGGTTTTAATCCTGAGGTGCTCTGTGTAGGATCTGGAAAATTAACAACGAGACAGAGATATAGACAACTTATCTTGTTATCGTTTGTTAGCAACGACAGATTTATTCATGTTTTGTGCTATTGTGTTGTGGAGATCTTTTTGGAACATTAATTTGTAATTCAATGTTTCTTTAAACAGCCAGATATTCTGGTTTGGGGATTTGAATTACCGTCTCAATATGTTGGACGCAGAGGTAAGGAACCTTGTGGACAAGAAACAATGGGACAAACTTCTGAATAGTGACCAGGTGAGCGACATTGTTTGGCCTGATTTTGGTTAAGGTTACTTCTTTTCTTAATAAGTAACCTTATTGAAAAATCAATTGGATATAACCTGTTAAGATGAATTTTTGAGATTGCTGAAAGAGAAAAATATTACTCGAAAGTCGAAACTAAGGGTTCCCTACATTCTAAACTCTGCAGTTTTTTCGTTAGAATTCAAGGACAAGAAGTAATCTTCAATTGAATGTTTACAGCTTACGATAATTAAATTGCTAAGGCCATAGCGCTTTTGTTCAAGAATCAAATTTCATCAGTGGATTCGAAGTGTTCTAGCCATTTGTCATGACTTATTGTTATCTAGGTTGTTCAATAGTTTTCAATACCAATCTTTTATTTTTCTGATGTGGATAAATTTTAATATGTAAATATGGCAGCTGAGCAAACAACTCCAAAGCGGGTGTGTGTTTGAGGGATGGAAAGAGGGCCCCATAACCTTCCCACCCACTTACAAGTACGAATTCAACTCAGAATACGTCGGTGAAAATCCAAAAGAAGGGGAGAAGAGGAGGTCCCCTGCATGGTAAGTTCCATTTGCTTGGAATTCATCAGTTAAGAACACTGGAATTGTGGGAAAGAGATTGAAATAGGAAGAAATGACTTATATCATGCAGAGTCTAAGTTACTTCACAAAAAGGGGATCAACAATTATGAACTAAGTACTTTTTTTTATTTTTCTGGTTAACAGAACAAGCAATGGACTTTGGATTAAGTATGCAAAGTATTTATCCTACTTCCTGTGGGTGCTGTGTTACTAGTTTGTTATGTACCTGGGTATTTTGTGCAGGTGTGATCGAATACTATGGATGGGGAAAGGCATAAAGCAGCTTTCCTATAGGAGAGCAGAGATACGATTATCGGATCATAGACCTGCCAGTTCAGTTTTCGTGGTTGAAGTTGAAGTTTCTAACCGTAGGAAGCTCCACAGGGCTCTCAATTTAACAACTGCAGCAGTTCATCCCGAGATTTTCCTCGACGAAGAGAGAAATTAGAACCTTAGCAGATTGCAAGGTACGTAGCCATTATAATGAATAGAGTATCTTAGGAACCTTCATGATTCTTGGTGCCAAGTGCTTGGAATCTGATAAAATTACGTGCAACAATACATATAATTATATAAATGACCATGATTTCAGTTTTTACATCTGGTCTAAGGTGAGGAGGAAAACTCACTGAATTTTCGGAGAGGAATCCGTTTTGAATCCTTGATCCAAACACAACTTTAGGATCGTGAGTCATTTCTTTTGTTTTTGAACATTCCAAAATTTCTTCAGATTGTGGATCGGAGGAGGCAGTGGCGGAGGTAGTTCGTCAACCTTTTTTCTTTTTTCTTTTTTAACGGAGGTAGTTCGTCAACAGTGTGGGCAAATTTTTGGTGTAATTTATTTTTTTACAGGTGCAAGTAATATCTGCGGTAGCAACTTCACAAAAGGGAAATAATTGTATGATTCTAGGACACCGTTACATAGTGCCATTAATACCCTTTTTCATCACACATTCATGTGAGGCTCAATTCTAGATGTATGATTTCCACCTAGATATGTGATGAAGGATGTTAGGGCACCGCGTTAACAGTGCTACAAGACCACTAAATAATTACTACTATTCATGACCAAGCCTTCATTCGTTCAATTTTATCCTCTAAACTATCACGTGTTTACCTTTTCCCTCTCTCTCTTACTTACCCTTTTTCATCATTACTATCTCGTCTCAAAATGTAAGTCAAGTCAGGCTATTTTCACCTTTTCCCTCTCTCTCTTACTTACTCTTCTTAAATTTATTATCAATAACTTACAATCCAAAATTTACTAATTTTAAATGTGAAAATGGTTATGGAAATTAGATTTTTTTTAAAGAAACATATAAGTATTTGGATTTTTTTTTATCTTCGTAGCAACGTTAAGATAATGTGGAAGTTAAAAACTTTTTCTAAACAAGGATCTTGAAGAAATTGTTCAAACAAAAATTAATTATGTGTTTTAGATTCTTAAAAAGAAAATGGATTATTGTGGGTTTTTTATTTTTATTTTAAAAAAGCATAAAAAGGAATAAATATAGCTTATTCTCTTCGCTAGGGCACATCCTTGGCCTAATCTTAAGTTCGAGTAAAGAACTATCCAAAACCCTCTACACCCCTCCACTCAAACTCGTATCAAAATGAGTCTCTCTCTCAAAAATCAAAGGAGACACTTTTTGTTCTACTCATATTTAGTAGTAAAGTGATTTACATCAAACGAAGCCTTTACCCAACCAGTAATCCATGATCCGAATACAGCCTAATCAAATAAACAGAGCTCCATATCCAAGAAAAGAGAGTAGAGTAACCTGGATAAGAATGATGTTGGCACCCTTTCCATGAGCAGCTCTAACCAGCCTACACAAGAAAAGATCAGTCAAAATTCGGAAATGACATTGGCAATTATGATTTTACGCATTGATTGAAACCCTAGTTGGAAATGGAGATGAATGGTGAAGGAATGACAAACTAGTGCTGCTTTATCTGAGTTTGATGACCTAGAATGTTAAAAATGACGTATGAGTAGGAAGAGAAGAGACCTTTCGGCAGTGTTGAGGTTAGTGGACACGTCGTCGGTGCAAGCAAATTGCAGGGCTGAAACCACCACTCTCTTTCCCTCCATGTTCCTCTCTCCCTCTCTCTCTCTCTCTCTCTCTCTCTCTCTCTCCAGTATGCATAAAAGTTAAAACCTTGAAACAGAGGGAGGAGGAGACCGGGGAAGGTAACAGACCTTTGTTGGATAAGAAATTACCACGGATCTGGTATTCCACCAAACCCAGTGGCGAAGCCACATGGGGGAGGCTCACACTGGATTTTTGGGAGTAAAATTTTTTTTTCTCACAAATAATTTTCAATTCATTGAATTTTTGCCTTGAAACCACGTATTTATAGACCCTAGACCTCCATTGACTCGAGTCCCAGACCTCCTCCTTGGAAGCAAAAGAGTACAATCAAATAGTCTAAGAGGCACGTTTGTCCATAAAATGTAAATAAGGCGAGACTCGTTTCGGATGAAAATTAAGAAATGTTAGATTCTTTATGAATATATATTTTTTCACAATAAAAGTACTATCATTTATGAATTGTGCTCTCACTGACCTAATTTTCTAGCTACGCCACTGACCAAACCGCACTTGTTTAGGTTCCACCCGGATCCAAGTCCACCACAAACAATCCGACTTGTTAACGAACCCCACTTGTTAACGAACCTTTCTATATGTACAGATACATATGTACAGACTAGATTGTGGGCCCACTTTTGGGTCCAACACAAACAATCCAAGCCGTTCATCGATCTTAGAATAATTTTCCGAGGGGCCCGCCAGAAATTAACTCAATCGGACGTGTATAAGTGCTTGATCCAAAATCTCCCCGTTTCATTCAAAAGGTCAATAAACGGCTCAGATCGTTCGTGTGGGACCCAAAAAGTGGGTCCCCAAGCTGGTCTGTACACAGTTTGTACACATTTGATCTGTGCCTTTAGTTTTTCCGCTTGTTAACAGGGACACCAATTTGGTAATGGTGTGCGGTACCCCCCTTGTTACTAGGTCCGCCAGTTAGGTAAGGGTGTGCGGCACTAAACTTCCTATCTAAACCCTTAAAATTCGGACTTCGTTCACACTTATAGATTCCGATCGAATTTCAACGATCCGAACCGTTCAATGTGTTTAAACAGTGTTTTTAAGGGTCCTAGCAAGAAATCAACAAAAAAAATACCGACAAAAGGCTTGATCCGAGCAATTTTCCATGAAAACGGTAAACCGAAATAGTTCATATCCATTGGTCTCCTTAGCCTTGCTACCATAAAAAAACCCGGAGTAGTGAAGAGCTTTCTTAAGGCGTTTGAGGGCTTTGTCACCATTAAACTACTATCGGTGATGGATTTTTGGGATACAATTGTTGTTCGGTTTGGTTATTTAGGTTACAATTATTGTTGGGCCTAATTATTGTTGTGCTAAAATTATTGTTTGGACTATTGTATACACTTAAGATCGAGCTTTAATTCAAAATTGTGAATTTTTTGCCCAATGAATAATCCGAAACAAATGGCTGAACCGAATAGCACCAAACAAGAGCAAACGGAAACCGAAATGTTCAGTTCAGTCAACCAAAATGCCAAAAACCGGATCGAACTAAACCGATCACACCCCTAGACACTTTCGTAGAGCACACATTGAATACATCAAAAGTGCCACATACCACCCTTCTCTCTCTCTCTTTCCTTTTTTTTTTTTTCCGTTTTATTTTAAAAGGATCAGGTAATCCCTTCGTGAGTCTTATTTTTGTAAGACGTACTTAAGGATGTGTTTGTTGTCTGTCTTTAAATTATAGACAAAAATAAAATTGTTTACATTATTGTGATTTTGGCTCCCGGGCGAGAACGAGAAATAGGCGATGCACCATCCTTGCTGCTACGTACGTTGACCTTGACTTGACAGATTCATCCAATTGAACCCACACTCAAAAGAGGACTTTTTTGGACTTTCGGGACTTTGTATGTAAGAAGAGACTTTTAAGACATTTTGAGTAAAAAGACGGAAAATAGCCACACAAAAAATAAGCCGATAAGATAAGAGGAACGGGGCCTTAGCAAGCCAAGTTTTGTCCTTGCAGGCTTCAAACTTTTGGTTTTGAGAATATTACCCAAACAGGATCTTCAAACTTGATTTGTCGAGTAACCTGCTATTTAGATTCTCCTCTCTGCTTACAAACATGGCATTCCCCTCCACACCATTTGAACTGAATATGTACATCAACCACCAAATTAGAAGTTTTCCAAATCCTAAAAAACACAGGCGCGTGCGCGCACACACGCGCAGAGAGAGAGAGACTCTGTACCGAGAAAATTTTTCATCCAACCGTGAGTTAAAGATAGAAAGTCGAAACAGGTTTGGTTTCTCTCTTATCAAACAGTGGATAAACTTTTCGATGGTGTAACAAGGGGAGAAAGTCGGTGTTTCCAACATATGTCTATGATTTATTTATGTAGGAACCTAGGATTTTAAAAGCAAACCCATTACTGTTACCCCAAAAAGTCGATTAATTGACCACGTGAGCAGTATCAACACTAGTCGTGCACTTCTTCGGTCTTCTTCTTCCTGGATGCCAGGTACCACCCTAGAGAACCAAAGCCAGTCACCAAAGCGGCTGCAACTGCATAGTTTCTGTACTTGTTGGTCGAAACCCCAGATGTTGAGGAGGCTGGATCGCTTGTCTTAACATCGGATGCTGACCCTCCTGAGCTTGTTGTTGGTTTCTCCTCTGGTTTAGGCCCCTGATACCATTTAACCCAAGTTGTCAAATCAATATGGGAATTTTGAATCCAATCATGCATCATAAGATCCGGTAACACCATGTAGAACAGGTAATGAACATAAAAGATCTAATTGTAGATCTGGATAATCAGACGTATATTAACACTAAATTTGCCAAGTAGACGGGTGACATGAGGCCAAGAAGACAGGTGTTTCCTTCGTGTCAAAAGATGAGTGCCAGAGCTTTGTGAAATTGTGAATTACATGTGACTGTGCATTAATCTACTTACAAGAACACAATTACATGACTGGAAAGTAGAGGATAGAACTCAGAGAACCATTCAAGCCTTCAACGAAATTATACAAAAGCTAAAGGATTTATTTGCATGTTGGGTTTTGTGAAAAGACACTCTTTATTTGTGTTTCGGTCATAGAACTCCTATACAATAGTGTAGGGGGAAGCCACACTACAGATTCAAACTTAAAACACCTCAGAATGTCTTTGATGCTAATTTAAAGAAGGAAAAAATTGTAAAAACTAAAAACTGGAGATTTTTCATCTTTGAAAGTTAGCAACCAAACCAATGAATAGCATTCTAACTCAGAAGCATGCGATTACCAACAAGACATTGGCCTCTAGAGTTGAATCAAATAGGATCAAACTGATTTGGACTGAAAAACTACTAACAACAAGGATTACACTGCAAAACAAGCCTCACGACGTAAAGCTGGAAACCTAGGTGCCCAAAGCCAACATCACTATGTAACATACAACTGTTGGTGTATATGTTTCTATTGAACACATGAACATATCGTGAGTATAAGAACTAATACTTGTTTACAGCACCAGTGTTCACTTGTTATAGAAATTGGTGGTGACACATTCTAGCAAGCTCAGAATGTAACAACATTCAAAGTCTTCACTCTTCAGACCTAAACAGTTTCATACTTTTACGTGGTCCAGATGCACTTGCCTAAGCAAATCTGCAGAGATATTGTAGTTTGTATGGGAAGTGTAATATTGAAGGAAACCTTTACATTTAAGGAATCAAGCCATTGAGTGTTAGTTCAAAAAATTGCATCTTACATACCATGCACGAAAGGTCAACCAAAAGAATAACCACTAACTTATTTTTCTTTATTTTAAGTCTTTCTACGTTCTATTGATCAACCCAAGTGAAAGAAAGTGTGCAACTTGATCGTACCTTGCGAGCAAGCTTCTCCATCTTCTCTCGCTCGATTTTCTGGAAAAGCACACATAGTTGTGAAGATGTCATAACATATAGGACAAAACACTTAATAAGCAGATGTACTTCCCATAATCAGCATATCCATCCCAAACTTAACGGCAGAATGCTGGTTAAAATCAGAGACGTGTGAAAGAAAATCGCCAATGAAAGTCACTCGAATCTAATGTTCATCATCATTGCACCATGGAAATGAGTAACAACCATGCTTCGTAAATGCAGGTAAAATGTATGAGGAATCTGGCCCTTTTCCCCCAATTCACTACCGCTAGCATGGAGAAAGTTCAGTATACTAATGTTCAACAATCACTTGAAAAGATGCAATTAGTCAGGTAAACAGATATGAATAATCATGGCAGTGACATACAATCAAGCAAATGCAAATATCAACTGCAAATTGCTTGAAGAAATTAGTTGGGCACTCTCTATGGATAAGAAATTAGTCCATGCTAAATTATACAAATTCCACGTTCGAAATAGAAAGGGAAAAAAATTACATACTCGTGGGATTTCCTGTCCCTGTACATAGGATGGTAAAATAATGAGCCAACCTTATTAGCAACTAAGAAAGCAGATAAATGTACACATCGCATATCCAAAGCAGAAAAAGTAAGAAAAAAGGATTAAAAGGAAAGGAGTTTTGCTACAATCACCTATCCCTCTCACCGAATGGATTGCCAACCTCACACGTTAGATAGGAATGGTGACAGTGGTGAGTCCGGTGACCCATTGGCTGTTGGGTATGGTTACAGACTTACAGTGCCATTTCACCAAGATAAAATAAGAACGCACAACGCAGATTCACAATAAAAGAGGGTATGAACAGAGAAGCAGCAGACCTTAATGTAGACATTTTCGGCAGCCTTTTCCTCCTCACCAAGAACTTTACCACTGCTCAAGAGCCTGCGAGGTATATATCTTGCAGCAACCCTTGTTGCCATTGCAGCTGTTAATCAGATACAGTAATTTTCCTGTAAAGAGACAGAATGTGAATATCTAACAATATGTTGATCAAAAGCTGCCTGAAGTGGCTGACAACATTCCTTTCTCACACTTTGATACCAATAACAATTATGAATACAAAGTGTCCAGTTACATAAGAACGGTGGTTCGTTCAAGAACCAAGCTACTAAAATATGGACAAGAAGTTTAACAAGGTCTCGTATATCCCATAGCTTAAACATAATGCTTCAAAAATTGGAATTCGATCACCCCTTATAACGAATCAATTTTTAATACGAGAAAAATGTAAAATACTAAAATTCAATTCAATGTCAAATACAATGGGAACCAGAAAACTGTACTATCCAATACCATTTCAGATCCAAATGGAACATGATCCTGAAAAAAATAGTCACATGAATTTCACGTGTGGTACCAGTAAGAACGTATAGCTCTCTAAATCAATTAATCCTTTCTAGTTTTCTTATAAAAATGCCCCATTCAAATAACCAAGAAAATAAAATCGAAGGAATGTACTACTGTGTGCAAGCTTTCGTATCTTTGCTTTGATTTCTAGAATTCCAACACCACATTGTTTTGCAGGTTTCAGCTCTAAAACCATGGTAAAAACTTCCAAGAGTGATTATTCTTGGAGTCTAGCAAGTAAATCTTCCCAGGAAGTACAACAAAATCACACGGAGGTTCATCTAAGTTTGCAGACGCACACAACACCTTGCAAGTACACAAATACCTATGCAGTCAAGGACGGACACACACACACACACACACACACACACACACACACACACACACACACACACACACACACAAATATGAATACAGATATGCATAAAATCATATGGCAGGTCCATCTCAAGGTTTTAAATATCGGCCGTTACGTAACGTAAAGATTCTTCAGCCTTCAGATACTATTCCACCCCGACGTATCAGTGAAATGAAAATCGAATGCGTATCAACCAGTTCCCGTTACGTATCAATACGTTTTCGATTCCGAGCCGTTAAGGTTGATACTCGACCGGATGATTTAGGCACTCTAAATCTTTTTGCCAAAAATGATTTTCAAACCTATTACCGTTCACTAATAAATACTCCTAATACCGTTACACAACGACTATTACCATTCCGATAGCATTATTTAAAACCTTGGGTCCATCTAATAAACAAATTAACCGATAAGGATCGTATAAAAATATTCTACGGACGTTTATAACAAGAAGAAAAACAAATTATGAACTACTATGATCACAATCTAGTGAAACATACTAACAACAACAACAACAAAGTTAATTACCCAAAAAAAAGAACAAGAAGAAAGAGATAAACTGGAATAAGTACATTTTACGAATGAATCTACTAGCACAAACAGTTAATAGGGAACAGTAAGATTGCTACAAAAATAATAATAGCATCTTCAACCGATCATCAAGAGCATAAGAGCGTATGATATAACGCTATTGGAATGCAAATATGCCCTAAACAGAACCACCTGATAACCAAAACCATATACGTTATACATGTAAGTATGTAACTATATGTAAAAGTGGAATCAATCAAAAATTTGCAATTCAGTGAACGTTCTTACCGAGTAATTGGTTGTTTTTTAGGAGAGAGAGAATGGTAGAGAGAGAAAATTGTTGCTTCGTTTAAAATGCTCTGAACTCTTGTTTAGAGCAGAGAGTGTAGAGAAGGAAGCTAATAACCGTCGGATTTAAGAAACGGGTTGATTCTGTGGACCAGATGCAGCGGTGCAATAATAGGTTCTCAAACCAAATCTGTAAGATGGGTTTGCAGTTTGGGCTCCAATGTATGCCAAGGTGGGCTACGAATTGGGCCATTGATATCTGGCCCGTTTGGTTCAACATTTAAGGGTGCTTGTTACCATGTACTACGTCGTTATTTTTAGGGTAAATGACCAAAACATGGTTTTTAAAAGTAAATATTACCATTTCATGGTCATGTTTTTGGAAATTCCCAAAAACGTGAGAAGGAAAAAATTAATTCCATATACATGACACCAATAAATTAAAGGTCCAAAATATCCTTTTTATTTTGAAGCCCTAACACACACCCCCCTTCCCATTATCATCTTCAACAAATATACTTTCTCATTATACGTTCACTCCCCACCACCACCATCGACGCCGGCACCCACCACCATCACCATCACCATCGACGTCGGCGACCACTGCCACCACCGCCATAATATTTGTGTGAGACAAAAGAAAAGGGTCCTGAACATCACAATCCCCACATGTAGCACCAACACAATTCCCACATTTCAGAATCTCAGAAAACCCAGAAAAGAAATTCACAGCAAAATCAAATTTACATGGAAATTTGAGATCCTCAAGTCCCAAGTCCCAACCATGTCCAGACAAAAGGCATTTGTTTTGTTTTTCAGGACATTAAAAAGGTTCACAATCACGGGTGTGTATTCTATTCCGTGAAGAACCAAATAGGCAGTTCCCCAAAATTTGTGGCCAAATTAAAGTAATACCGTCTGTGAAAATTTACAACTGACTGCAAATTTCCACGTAAATTTTTTATTCTTCAGAGTTCTGGGTAGCTCCGACGTGCTCGTCAACAAAATTCGCCGGAGAAGATGGTTGGGAATATGAACGGGCACAAGAAGGTAAAAGCCCTTGGCGGGAGATTTGCTAAATGATACAGAGGTAGGATCAGAGGATATCAACAATAAGAACACAACCAATAATGGCCAAATCGGAAGAACTGAATATGTTTATCTGTATATAAACGCATATATCAGCCCATATCTAAAAAATGACAGAGGATCTTTTCAGAACCTAGAACGGAAGTGATGCTGAAGCAGTTGGAGGGTGTTGCCGCCGAGATTCGCCGTGATCAGCTTTGATGGGTTTGTATACAGATCGATCAAAACAGGCTTTTGTCCGGTATGTAATTGTAACCTCTCTCTCTCTCTCTCTCTCTCTCCTTTCCTGGTCCTCTGATTTGTGTGTCGTTGGGTTTTTTTCCGGTTAAAGGGGAGGATGGAGAGAAAATGAGGAAGAGGGGTTGGGTATTAGGATTTAATTCAATCAGGGATATTGTGGGCAGCACAAGGGAAAATTGTCATGTATGTGTAATTTTTTTCTTCCTTGCCATCCTTTGGTCATTTGCCAAACCATGCCCATGTTTTTGGCATAATTTGCCCAAACCACCATATTTTGGTCATTTCCCCTTATTTTTACCGCCTAAGAAAATTTACTATCTCCGTCTCACAAAGAATGTTAATTTTTACTATTCACATCTCTTATATAATTACAAAATGAATTTTTCTATTGTTAGCCCACTGGGCTGACAATAAGACAAAAAAACAAAAACAAAAAAAACACATACTCCAATATATATATTTTTTACTTTTCCATACACTTTTACATATTTTCATACACTTTTCACACATTTTAATATACTTTTTAAGCTTTATAATCAGCACATTGGGCTGATTTTAGAATTTTTCTTTTTCAATATCCAACAAAAGCAATGTCACAATGACATGTTAAGAAATGTCACATTGACATGTTAAGAATAATGTCGTGCAAATTCTCGAGTTCACTCGCAGCACGACTCTTTTATTTATTGATTATTTTTTTTAGTTTCATGAATAAGTAAAAGGTATGTTTCCATAATACACGTTTGACATTTATTGCAAATTGTTGAGTCGATTCATTTGCAGCCCCTTATTTGTACCTTTGACATTTTGTGATTTGTGAAGAGAAATTGTGTATTCATTTGTGAATTTGTGGATTTCCCTTTTTCTCAAACACTCTACTAGACAAATTCTCAACACTTCACATTTCCTAACTGTTTGCCCACGTACAAATTCCAAGAATCAACTAGCAAGAGGTACGCTATGAGCTATTAATCCAGATATTTTGAGTTAGAAATTTGACAACTTCTTAAGATTACGCTGGAAGAGAAAACTCTCTTGTGAATTCCTAAATCCAGGCATAGATGGTCTACCTTTGACCAAACCAGAGAGGGAAATAATCGAAATACGAGTAAGTTGACTCAAACTCCCTTGTGGTGGAGGGGAAAAAAACGTGGTTCCATTCAAGTCCACATTTCATAGTTGGGGAACAATTTACCGTTTTCTTCGCACTTGCCCGGGAAATTTCATGCTTGAACGCACCTCTAATTGCACGTCATCGATAAAAAAAAATTACGAAAAGTGTTTGGTCCATAAAGAAAAACATGAAATGATACAGGAAAAGGCAGTCGACGACTGAGATTCACTCGGTGCACTATTCTGAGTAGCGCACCGAGTGAATCTCAGCCTTTGGCTGCTTCCTGTATTGTATTGAACCTCTTTTTTTTTTTGTCAATCAGTAGCCATATTATTGATTATGATAAATGTGAGATATCAAAGAGAGCTTCCCTACACACCCAGTCCGGATAATTCCCCTCCCGGGTTGTAGGTAGCTCAATAGATGGGGCGACGGACGTATTTGGCTACAACATGAGCCCTTCAAAACAAAAGTGCTCACCCCCTTTCTCCTTGGCCCTCGTCACTGCCCATCTAAGTCCCAAAGCCTCCAAAACTTCAGCTGATCGTGTACTGAAAATTGGTATAGCAGATCCTTCTTCCCTTCTTATTTGCTTCAGTTTTTTAGACTGAATTTCTACATTATAATTCATTGTTTGTCCCAATTTTAATCGAACCTATTGTTAGCAGACGACGGATTGATGGATTGATCCAAAGATTAGCTAAAGCCCGAATAGCTCGAGACTTGTTCAGAAAAAAAACTGAAGCCTCCAATCAGAGCCTAAATAAAACTAAGGAATCTTTTCTAGTACATTTAGTTACCTGTATTTCCTCTACATGTACGCAAAAATGAAATGAACAACCCAACTACAGTTCCACTAACACATTTCATCGAACACTTCTCCTGCATAAACAAGGTTTACTTTTGAGACTAATGTACAAAAGGTTTACTTTGAAGTTCAATCATTTGCGGTACCTAAGCTCAAGCGGAGCAACAATCGATAGATGAGAGAAAAGAAGACTGTTTCAAAACTTATAATACTATATAACGAATCCATTAAGTTACAGTCCAATACATTCTTAAGTCACGAACAATTCCATCTCCGCATTGTTTTCCTGATCAACCACGTCGAGAGACGCAGGATCAACCACCACATGACTATCCATGTGCACCTTAAACTTGTGGTCCCACCACAGCACCTTAGCCGTCCCCTCCATATCGACAGCCGCGTCAAGAACCATCTCCCGCCGCCTAAGATCCCCGACGAACTTCGCGGCGTGTTGGGCCAGCTCTATCCCACTGAGCCGCGCCGGGAGCTGGAGTAGCCGGGTCGACTTGGCCGGCTGGGAGCCGGCATCGATGTGTGCGGTGCCGAGTAGGGATCCGTCGTAGAAGATGGACAGCTCGGTGGAGGAGTACTGGATGGGGACGACGTTGGGGTTGGTGACCTGGACGGTGAGGATTAGCTCGACGTCGACGACTGGGAGGCTGAGTTTGAGGGAGTTGAGAGTGATGGAGATAAGTTGGAAACTTGGGTCTCTTGGCTTGACCGAGATTATCGCCGCCGCGGCGGTGACGGAGGCTACTCCGACGAGGGCGGTGGTCCAGGCCATGGATTACGGGGCTACGAGATTATTGGGCGAGGGAGGGAGAGATGAGAGAAGGGGATCCGTTTTGGGGATGTCCAAATTACAAGCAAGGCATACATACCTACACACGTGTTAACTTAACAGACCGAATCCGTTTTGGGGATGTCCAAATTACAAGCAAGGCATACATACCTACACACGTGTTAACTTAACAGACCGAATCTGCTTCCATCTGTACTTTTGGGATTTTTTTTCTTTTGCTTATCCGACCTTTCGGGTAGGGACGGGCATGGGAGGGTAGGGGGTGGATAACACTATCTCCATCCCTGATCCCCGAACCTACATCAATTCCCATCCTCTCCCCGATCCCCACCGGAGATTTTTTTTATAACCTCCATTCTCGCCCCAATGCGGAGAACGGGGATCCGCACCGGGAATCAGGGATCCAAACCTTAACTACACTTCTCAAACTTTCCATGTTGTAATTTTCAAGTAGCATACGACATGATCAAAAGCTGAAGCTTTCAAAAGGTAAATCCAAATTCCAAATGCAACAAACCCAAATGCATATAAAAGCAATTCGAGTCACGTGCAATTCAAATTGGTTTAAATTACCCTTCAAAGTTTGAAGTGGTTTGAATGGCCGGTACAAATCAGTAGTAAGATTAAAGGTAAGTAAAGCAAACAAATTAATCTTTAAATTTACATCGATTCGTATAGAATTTTTTCGGGAGAACTTACACCGACGATCGAAGCTCTATTATTCTCTATGGAGTATGGAGCTCTGTTCGGTTGAGAGAGAGAGAGAGAGAGAGAGAGAGAGAGAGATGGAAGAATAGTATTTCATGTGTGTGGAAGAATAGTAAAAGTGAATACTAAAGTGGATGTTTTTCGATGAACTAAAAAAAAGAATACCCAAGTGGAAGAATACTACAAAGCATAGTTAGCTTCTTGAAAGGGATAAAGAATAGTCCCATGAAAACATTAAAAAGGCAAACCCATGCCTTTGGTTCCGACAGAAGGCAAATCCATGCCTTTATGTTCCCAAGCCGACAGTCCTTTGGGGTTTTTTAATACAGGATTTTATATACGTGAATGGGGATGGGGGAAGGGTCGGGGAGGGGAGGAGAACGGGGAGGGACGGGGATCGGGGAGAGGATCGGGTAGGAGACTGACAATACCATCCCCGACCCGATCCCCGATTTTTTTTAAAAATAATCCCCATCCCCTACCCGATCCCCGAAAAAATCCCCGAATCCCCTACCCATTCGGGGAGGGGACGGGTTGGATCGGGGCGGATCGGTCGAGATGGCCATCCCTACTTTTGGGTTTAATAATTTGATTTCACTCTGTCCAGCGCGCGCTCTCTCTAGTCATTACACACCCGTGGAGTGATCCTTAGAGCCGTCACCCGTTCAAAAATATTTTCAAGCCTAGATTTTAAAACTTATCCTATATGTAAGAAGATACTTATATCTTATATGTAAATGATTTGAATTGCTAATTGTCGAAAGCATGGCTCAGATTGCTATTATCAATAAGATTTTACTAACTTTTTGTGTTTGGTTTTTTTTTCCCCCATTTGTTTGCAGTGGTGGAGCCACATGGAGACCAGTGTGGGCACAGGCCCACACTGGATTTTTGAGGAGGAATTTTTTTTTTTTGCATTTCTGTAAAAAATATAAATTGGTACATCATTTTTTTACACTTGCAAAAAATTAATTAGTGCTCTTGGGGAGTCATTACTTGGTGTTATAATATAATTCTCCTGTGCATTTTTATGTGGGACTTAAGACTAATCTATGAGTTATACGTGAATATGTGATGAAGGCCCAAAAAAAGTGATGGAGAAGAGAGTTAGTGCATCACTATCGCCCCAGAGCCACTAAATAACTTATTACTCACAAATAAGTCTCAATTCACTGAATTTTTGCCTCGAAACTACATGTTTACGGATCTCAGGCCTCCACTAACTCGAACCCGAAGCCTCCCCCTTGGAAGCCAAGAAGTACAACCAAATAGACTAAGAGGCACATTTGTCCATAAATGTAAACTCTTTTCAAATGAAAATTAAGACATGTTAGAAATTCATTAAGAAGAGATTATTTTTTTTTCATAACAAAAGTACTGACGTTTATGAATTGTGCTCGCACTGACCCAATTTTCTGGCTACACCACTGTTTGTTTGTCTCCTTGGTTAGGTAAACTTTATCTAAGGTTAATTGCCACCGTTAACTCAAATCAAATATGTAGCTTATTCATGCAATAATTTGTTAAACCTATTGTTAATCAAAATAATAATAAAGATTTTAATAAAAAGGAATTTTATTTTATTCAGAAAAAAATTACGTCAAAATTTGGGTCATTAGAGTTTGGGCTCAGTCAATTGATTTTTTTAATCTTTTTTCTCAATTGATTTACTATTCCAACACTCCATTCCATGACATATTCATTCATTGGAATTCTACCATTCTTTAGTTGGTCAATGTTAGTGGGTTTTGATAATTTTAATAGAATTGATTTCGGGAACTTACAGGCCGGTCCTGTTTTTTGGAGAGGTTCCCGTTCAAACCCACGCTGCGTCGAGCCCATCCCGCATAAGCCCCGTTTCAAGTGATCTCCCAAAAATACCCCCGTTTTAAGCACTCCTGCTTTGCCTCCGTTGCGTCGATCCTCCATCACCATACAGTGACCCCTACCAGCGACCACCAAAGTTCTAGAATTTCAGGTGCGACCTCTTGGACTTGTGATTCCGACGGCGGCGAGCGGAGCAGTATTGATCGACGGTGAGTATTGCTGGAGATTCTCAATTGATTCTGCAAATTGGAGATCTTGGGGGAATATGTATATATGTGAACGACAGTGTCTGTAAATGGGGACCAATGACAGAGATATATAAAGGACGGACGGACCAAGAGTGAAATGGCTTTTGACGGTGGATGTGTTAACTTCATCGATGGTGACGATCAAAGACGGTGGCTCAGATTACAGAGGATTCGTGTCATTATTTCTATTACTCCAGTATGATGCAAAGAGCCAAAGACCATTGAGTAAAGAAAAATTCTACTTTCTGCAAAATCTTCCACGTGGCTTTTTAGCCACTTGTACTGCATTTTCATGACATTATTTTGTATATATAGGGGGTTGGCGTTTGGGGGTGTGAATTGTATGCATTGTGTAATTTGGAGAGCGTGAATTGTGCAAATTGGGTGTGAATTTTGAATCAGAATTCACACCCTAAAAATTTTAGAATTCAGAATTCACACCCTAAAAAAATTTAAAAATTCAGAATTCAAATCCTAAGAAATTGGGGGTGTGAATTGTTGGGGGTGTGAATTGTTCAGATATAAATTCTGCTTAGAGGTATAAATTCACACCCCCAACAATTCACACCCTTAAATCCATAATTCACACCTCCATCTTTCTGTGTACTATTTCATTTTTTTGGTAATTTTTATTCTTCTGAACATTCAATACTTAATTAAACCCAATCATGGGTTTGTGCTTGGGGATGATGTTAAAAAAAAAAAAGTAAACTCTAAAAAAATTAAACCTAAAACTTCGAAATCTACAAAATCACAAAAAAAGCAGGTGGAAATTCTTCTCCATTGTTCCTCTGTTTACCCTCTGCCAACGACGTCCATCAGAATTCCTTCACCACCTGAACCCCAAAAGTTTGGCACACACCGGATCATGGAGCTAGGAAGAATCTGATGGTTTTAGCTGCGGCAAATTACAAGCCGGTCCTATTTTTTGAGGGGGCTTCCATCCAAACCCTCTTTTGTCATAGTACCCCATCCAAACCCTTTGTAAAGACAATTTTACTATATTACCCTCAAATGTATAATTTACACCCCCGCATACGTTGTTGCTGAATTCACACCCCAACAATTCACACCTGAAGAATTCACACCCCCCAACAATTCACACCCGAAGAATTCACATCCCCAAATTGTACAATTCATACACCTAAATGAAGAATTCACACCCAATCTACACAATTCACACCCACAAAATCACCCACCCCAAATTACACAATTCACACCTCTTTTTTTTTTTTTTTAAAAAGTGAGGATTCTGGTTTCAATCATTCTCACCAACAAGAGAGGCACATATGAACCATATGCATATTGGTCGCCGTGAATGGTGAATCAATAACCAAATATGCACAATTCACGCCTCCAAATTACACATTTTTTGTAATTGACACCCAATCTATACTATTCACTCACTATACAATAGAAGGAGAAATAGATTAAGCATCAATGCCATTTGAGGCCGGGATCCAGACGATCTTTCATCGAGAAATACATCCCTTGATGATCCGTTTTTGGTCGACATCACACAACCAACCGTTGGATATGTAGATCATGCTGAGATGGAGATAACTAATGTTATGGATTTGAAAAAAGAAAAAAAAATTTCAAGGGATTGCAAATTTAGTTTGAACTCCAGAAAGTGAAATCTTATTGTGGTGAAATTCCAGGTTGTTCGCGTGCTTCGGTCCAAGGGTGTTAATATGGTTCCTTTCGAACTAAATTACGCTATTGAATCTGTTCAAGGTATCTTGAATTTCACGATGGACGTCATATGTTTGTTCACTTTGATGAGTGGCAGGGTAAGCCCAGAATCAATGGTCTGTCAACTGTCGAGCTTCGGCGTGCGTTCATGATTCCTGAAATCACATCGGCGGCAGCAGCTCTGGCTGAAATCACGTCATCGTTGTCTCTGATCGAAGGACGAAGAATTGAAATCATGTCGTCGTCGCCTGAAAATCTGAAATCACGACCTAGTTTTGTGAAGATCTGAGAGAGAGAGAGAGAGAGAGAGAGAGAGAGAGAGAGAGAGAGAGAGAGAGAGAGAGAGAGAGAGAGAGAGAGAGAGAGAGAGAGAGAGGATGTGCACTGCAATTGAGAAGATGAGAGAGGAACTTCTCCCCTTTTCTGCAACAGAAAAAGACATGAATGCTCCACAGGAGAGTGAGACTGAACGGCGGGGTATTTCGGGTAGTATACTTAAAACTGGGTTTCTATGGAATGAGTTTGACGAGGGGAGGGTTTGGATGGGAGAGAGGGGACAAAAAAGGGCCGGCCTCTCAGAACCCCAATTGATTTTAGGGTGAGTTTGCCATAAAAAGCCCATCTTATAGCTTATGGACCTTAGACAAGTTGTTACCGCTATTTGGACTTTTAGTTGATATAAGTGAAGAGAATAAACTGATCCGTATTTTGGTTGGCATTAGCATATTATAGGCCAATCTAGAAACCCTGGTGTAGACACTAAAATTTCGTCATGGCTTAATCGCCTTCCGATTAATTGAGATGAAATAAATAATCTTAGTTAATCAAAGTCAAAATTGGTCAAAAGCCTGTAAATAATTATTGGGCTCGGCAAAGTGTGGGTTCAAAAGATGTGGGCTAGACCGAAAGAAGGTGGGCCCACTCAATTGGCCAGACGAACCATCAAATTGGGCCAACCCATGAACGCAGGCCCAACCAAATTATCCTGGGGCCAGAAAAATATTTATAAATATGTGTTTTTATGTACATATAGATAAATATATATCGTGACACAATTTATTCCCATAAAGAGATGCCAATTTACTCTTATGGAAAGAATCAATCAAGAATAATATATATGTATATATTTGACCTGATTTATTTTCATAATAAGAGGTCAATTTACTCCTATGGAAAGAATGAATCAAAGACAATATATATGTATATATTTGACCTGATTTATTTCCATATTAAGAGGCCAATTTACTAGTATTTGGAAATAAAATCAATCAAATGAGACCTTCCAAATTAAAGACCCCTTTCCTTGAGCCTATAAATAGAGGCTCTCATTAAGAAGAAAGACAGCATCTTCAGGCAAGGAAACTGGAGAGCGCTCTCAAGCATTTCTCAAGGCTTCTCAAGTTCTTCTCAAATCCCTCAAGCTTTTGTGGAGAATCAACAAGCGCCGAAAGCTACGTGCCGGTTCATCTACAACAGCAACGGTCTACGCATTAGCTAGCAAAAGATCGCGCCTCAAATTCATCGTTTGCTTGAGATAAAGCCGTTCAAGCCCTCGATCAAGTTTCGCTCTTTCAAGCTTTTCGACTCAAGAAGTTGAAGAAATCATCAACAGTTTCAATCCCACAACAAGCTTCTACAGCCGTTGGGTTGCAACTTCAATCAGAGATCTACACGTCAGCTAGTGAAGATCGCGCCTCAAATTCATCGTTTGTTCGAGATAAAGCTGTTCAAGCCCTCGATCAAGCTTCTCAACTCGAAGATTTGAAAGAACTACCAACCGGTTCAATCCTACGACAAGCTTCTATAGCCGTTAGGTTGCACCTTCAACTCCGGAGATCGAATCAAAGGATACTTCACTCTTTTTCTGTAAAGAGCACTCATTAGAGGATTGTACCCATTTTAATTCAAATCAATAAAAATATATTTTGTGCATCTTTTTCTTGTCTTTATTGCAGGACTCGAATTTGTGTGTTACAAATTTGGCACGCCCAGTGGGACCTCTCTATCTCTCATCTCTTTCTCCAAAATCAAGTTCTACACAAATGATTTCGAAGAAGATCCAAGTAGCTTAGATCAAGAAGAAGCTTACCAAGAACGTTGCCTTGGCCACGAACAGTAGCAGTGCTTCCACAGGCCCGGAGACGTGCAACAAGGCGAGGGCAACAGTTTTTCCAGGAAATCAAAGAGTTGCGCCAAAAGTGCTGCAAAGCAAGTACCAACCCGTCGCCACACTTCTGCCGAAGAAAAAGGATGAAGAGGGCTCCCAAAAGCTTCATTCCAATGCTAAAAATTCTGTCTCAGGAAGTTTGCCACCCCGTCCATCCCGTTCAGTTTCCGATGCAAACTCTAGCACAGGTTCACATTCTGGATCCTCACCTTCTTCACCGAAGCGCTTAGAATTGCCAGGTCGATCAAACTCATCTTACTCCATGGGTATGCAAGTCATGACTACTGGCGCTGCGACGGTAGAGGAGCAACTGGCTACAATGGCGCACACCATTGAAAAGCTCACCAAGACTGTGGAAGACAAAGACCTCCAGATTGCATCGCTCGTGAACAAGTTAGAGGCTCAGAAAGTGGGGGAAACTAGCCAAGACAATTCACATCCACCAGGTTTCACACCACAAGGAGTCATATATGGCGATGAAAGCGGAAAGCTCACGATGGGTGATCAAAAACTTAAGCAAAGGAAGGATGCGAACCATGTCTTTTCATCAAATCAGTCAGGTGGTAGTAAGATCAATCATGCATTTTCTACAGACCCAAAGATTGTCGAAAGTGCTCTACCAACTTCTATTGCTTCAGTGGCGGCTCCAGGAATTTTTCTAAGGGTGTTCATAAATTCTTATGGTCTACTACCTCTATAAATCACAACTTAATAGAGAGGAAAAAAATTCCATTACTATCGACAATGCCGCCCAAAAACAACGGATAAAGACATAAAGTTTATTACAATTGCCCTCGACGAGTTTTCATATTTTGAAACCGTTGCATAATAGCCTCGTTATCAATGGTATCAAATACATCACTCTCAATATAAGTAACTAAGCAATTATTCATCCACTGATCTCCCATTCGATTGCGCAAATTGCTCTTTATATACTTCGTCGCTGAAAAACTTCTTTCAACCGATGCAGTGGCGACAGGAAGAGTCAACACCAACGGCTCTTCACAGCTTCGTTATGAATACTATTAACGGCTCTCACATGGATTTGAAACTTTTCTTTTCTATTCCAAAGTCTAAAAACCCTCTGTAACAAAAGCATCACCTCCATGCTTACCGGAATCGGGACGAAAAAGATAACAACATAGACAAAAATGCTGCATCCTTTCAACAGTGTGTAGAGACAAACAAGCTCCCAATATTCAATGAATATATCCAAATTCTAGCATCTCATCTTGACTGGTAGCTGAATATTGAAGGAATTGATAAATCAATTATTTAAGCCCAATAATTCATAAAAAACTAAAAAACAAAACCTAGGGTTCATTACAATACATTATCAGTTTATCACATTACCTATGTGAGAGAGAGAGAGAGAGAGAGAGAGAGGGCTTGGAGACTGAGTCACTGAGAAGAAATCTTGGAACTTGGAAGAGACAAAGGAGTAGGGACTTGAACTCCACTGCCTTCAGTCGGTCGGCTAGAGACTCTAGAAGAAGTTTATTTTTTGTAAGTGAAAGTCGAACAACTGATTTGTTTGGGTATCAGGCCAGGGTATGCCTTTTAGCCTTTAGCTTTTTCGGTACTTCACCTACCTTATTTTTATTTGGGCTTTAATTATTTGGGTTTCAATTTGAATTGAACTTGGGCTTTTTTATTGGCCCAAGTGTTCAATACTTGGGCTTTTTTTTTTGGGCATGATGTTCAATTTATTGGGGCTTGGGTGTTCAATTTAATTTTGGTAGGGTGTTCAGCAATGGACTATCCAAAAATTTCTACATGTATTCTAAGGAATTTTTTTTTCTTTGGGTGGTCACGTGACCATTGAAGGCACAAGGTGCTGCCGCCCCTGTATTGCTTCACTGTCTGTCCAACAACTCCAAGACATGATAGCATCTACGATCAGAGCTCAATATGGTAGGCCACCACAGAGTGCGTTTTTGTATTCCAAACCTTACACAAAGCGCATTGATTGCTTTAGAATGCCTGTTGGTTATCAGCCGCCTAAATTTTAACAATTTGACGGAAAGGGAAACCCAAAGCAGCACATCGCCCACTTCGTTGAAACATGCAACAACGCTGGGACATAAGGGGATCTACTTGTCAAACAATTCGTTCGTTCGCTCAAAGGAAATGCTTTCGAGTGGTACACAGACTTACATCCAGAGTCAATCGACAGTTGGGAGCAAATGGAGCGCGAGTTCCTTAACCGTTTCTATAGCACTCGCCGCACTGTGAGTATGATGGAGCTAACCAACACCAAACAATGGAAAGATGAGCCAGTGGTCGACTACATCAATCGTTGGCGTGCTATAAGCTTAGACTGCAAAGATCGACTCTCCGAACTCTCTGCCGTCGAGATGTGCATGAATGGCATGCATTGGGGTCTTCTTTACATTCTTCAAGGGATAAAACCACTAACGTTTGAAGAATTGGCTACCCGCGCACATGACATGGAGATCAGCATAGCAAATCACGGTGGCAGGAATCCTCCCACAGTCGAGCACAATAAGTACAAGAATGGGACAAAAGGCGATAAGTCATCTGGCGGCTCTACTGAAGAGTCATTGGAACTTAGCATGGTCCCAGTTAAGATACCGAGAAAAGACAAGAAAAATGAGGAGTACCCTAGGGATGAACGCCCAACTTTGAAGGAGCGGCAAGAAAAGAGGTATCATTTTCTTGATGCTGATGTGCCGAGCATGTTGGAAGATCTGCTCGAAAAAAATGTCATTCAACTACCAGAATGCAAACGTCCTGAAGAAATGGGGAAGGTTCATGATCCAAGGTACTGCCATTACCATCGAATTGTCAGTCATCCTACTGAGAAGTGCTTTGTGTTGAAATATCTAATTGCAGATCTAGCAAGGAAGAAAAAGATCCTACTAGACGCTGATGAAGTTGCAAAGTCCAACCACACAGTCATTATAGTTGAAACCCCAACTTCAAGCTCTAAATTAAAGACTGCTGAATCTGCAACTACTCCAGCGCTGGGGGCAATTTTCAAAACCATACAATTTGGTTTATTTGATCCGATAGCAATCCAATGCTCAAGTAAAGATGTATCGATTCATCCTCATCAAGTCAAGAAACGACAAGTGAAGAAGAGCTCTCCTCGATTCACTGTGAGAGACAAAGTCAATGATGGAAAAGATAAGAAGGAGAAAGTGTTTGAGAAGAGTTATCCCATACCAATCACCCAACATGACTTCTTTCATGAAGGGTACTTCGCCGATGACTGTTTTCAGACAATTTACATGATCTTAGCTGATGAAAAGGATGACATAAGTCAAAGTTCCACACATTGAGTTTTAGCTTTTGATCGCATTGAAGCTCCTACTACTCGCACTTCACTTTTTGAGAGATAAACAAGGAAGCAAACTTCCAGCCACGAAGGTCTGCCTTTTCTCGACTGAAAGATACACGAGTAAAGTCCAAAACAAAACACAAGAAACAAAAAGTGGTGGAAGCCATGGTTGATTCAACAAAAGAAGATGAAGAGACTCGAAGCTCGATCCCATCTCGCATGAAGCGCATAACATCACTTGAAGTTAGTCACGATGGTCCACTCAAAGTCAAAAGGCTCACCATCGTCTTGACCAAACCAAATGAATCTCAATTGGAAGATATGAAGAAGGAGCAGGTCGTCTCTATCATCCCTTGAAGATGACTGAAATCCACCACACTCCTTGATATGAGCCTAAACTGTCTGCCAAAAAAAAAAATCAAAAGAAATTCAAAAAAAAAAAGGTGAAAAAAAAAAAACACTCCTAATCACATGAGCCTAAACTGCATGGTGCTCCTGGCCCACAGGAGCTAAAACTGTGTACGACACAAAAGAAAAAAAAAATCACTTCTGAACTACGTTTTGACTTGATCCCTTCAAAGGGTACGTAGGCAGCTTGGGATTCATCGCAAGGTTAGTCAACCAACTCAAGAAAAAAAAAAAAAAAGTTCTTTGAACTTCGTCGTTGAAGAGTTCCTCTTGGCGGCATGTACAAGTCAAGGAGGCCATCATCAAATCTTCAAATACGGAGTGGCGGTGTGCAACAAATCACAGAGGCTCTTTTGCGACGTCAAATCTCATCAAATGAGGATGAGTGGTGACAAGCACAAAAGCTCTTCCACGTTAGCGGATCTCTTCAAGTGATGAGGAGTAGCAGCATGCGCAGAATCGTAGAAGCTCTTCTATAGTCTCCAATCCCCTCAAGTGATGGGGAGCGCCATCGAGGCAATGTAGGGAAGGCATGAACAAAAGCACAGAGGTCCTCCAACCGTTCGAAGTCTCTCCCAAAAGAACGGCGTCAACGGCAACATATGGATGACGTGCACAAAATCGTTGAGGTCTTCCAACCGTTCAAAGTCTCACCCAAGAGAGCGGCATTGACAGCAACATAGGGATGACGTGCGGAGGTCTTCCAACCGTTCAAAGCCTCTAAAGCGGCGTTGATAGCAACATAAGGATGACGTGCGGAGGTCTTCCAAACCGTTCAAAGTCTCTCCCAAAAAAAAAAGCGGTGCCGATGGCAACATACGGACGGCGTGCACAAAAGCGCAGAGGTCCTCCCATCGTTTGAAGTCTCTCCCTAGGGCGAGCTGCGCCAACAATAACATAGGGGCGACGAGCACAAAGTGCAGAGGCTCTCCAACCGTTGTGAAGTCTTCACCAATAGCGAGAAGCGGAGCGAACCAACGTAAGGACGGCATGCACATAGCACAGCGGCCCTACCACCTTTTGAAGATTTTCCTAGGGGTGAGCAGCGTCGACGCTACGGAGGGATGACATGCACAAAGCACAACGGCCTTCCCACCGTTTGAAGACTCCCCCAAAGCTGAGTGGCATCAAGGCTACATAGGGACGGCGTGTACAAAGCACAACGGCCCTCCCACCGTTTGAAGTTCTTCCCGTAAGCGAGGGGCGTTGAACAACGTAGGGACGGCATGTGCAAGCACAGCGGCCCTCCCACCGTTTGAAGTTCTTACCATGAACAAGTTGGCTTCACATTTTTACACATTTGTTTGCTAGATGTTAGAAGGCAAGACAAGAAAGTCATGACATGGACACATGTTAAAAAAAAAATCAAATAAAAGGCTCACCTAATGCTCTGGTTGAGACCCACGTGTTGTTTTCTTGGCTTTTGTAACTTGTGCTTGACACGATGCAAGGGACGGCGGAGTCGAGATATCAACAGAGAGTAAAAGTCTGAAGTTCTAGGCGCTTGAAGGGTACAAATTTATAGCAGCTAATGCGCCCAGTTTCTAAAGGAATGATTCGGTTTTCTAAAACTGAAGGAAAGAACTAAGGAAGGTTAGATTAAATTGATACTATTCTGAGATCATGTAACATCTCTCCTTTTTTTTTGGGCAAATTTCCAAACAAGAGTAATTGGAAAACGTGAGTAGCCGAAAATCCAAAGGAAGGAAAATCATTGATTTGGGGTAAAATCTCACTGAAAGGAACAAAACAGAGGAAACTTGACTATCCTTTTTGTGTCACCAAACAAAAAGGAAAGGAAATAAGAATCTCCTGCTTTAAGGAAAAGAAAGAATCTTTGGTTGAAGGAAAAATATACGGAGGCGAAGGAAATAAGAATTTCCAGATTCAAAACTTTTTTTTCTAAACCTATCGGTCAAAGCCTCTGGTAGACTTAGAAAATTATTTACTCTCTATGAAAACACTTCTTCCTTGGAGACCAAGCTCTTAGACCAAAATCTTTCCTTTCAAGCCTAAAGAAACCCACGTGCTATCTTTTGGTTTGCATGGGAATCTATTTTCCTAAAAACAAGAAAAAAAAAGAGAGAGAGTAATGAGATGAATCTGTTGCATTGGTTTTACCAAATTCAAAGCCAATCTTTCGAAATTGAAATTTGAAATTATATGGGCCACCATTCTGTTACTAAAGAGGAACTGTGCAAGTTGAATTTTGTGCTCATTGGCCCATCAAGCGCGACACTCAAATGGATCAGCTTCGTGAATGAAGTTATTTTGGAACAATTGAGCATTGCCAATGGAAAATAAATTGGAGTACATTTCACTCACGTATGTGGATTGGCAAATTCACATATACCGAAAAAATTCAAACTACTTCAAGTCTCACTTTCAACACTCGCAAGCAAGCATTCGCCTGAGCCTCGAAGTGGGGGCAATTTGTAGACACTAAAATTTCGTCATGGCTTAATCGCCGTTCGATTAATTGAGATGAAATAAATAATCTTAGTTAATCAAAGTCAAAATTGGTCAAAAGCCTGTAAATAATTATTGGGCTCAGCAAAGTGTGGGCTAAAAAGATGTGGGCTAGACCAAAAGAAGGTGGGCCCACTCAATTGGCCAGACGAACCATCAAATTGGGCCAACCCATGAACGCAGGCCCAACCAAATTATCCTGGGGCCAGAAAAATATTTATAAATATGTGTTTTTATGTACATATATATAAATATATATCGTGACACAATTTATTCCCATAAAGAGATGCCAATTTACTCTTATGGAAAGAATCAATCAAGAATAATATATATGTATATATTTGACCTGATTTATTTTCATAATAAGAGGTCAATTTACTCCTATGGAAAGAATGAATCAAAGACAATATATATGTATATATTTGACCTGATTTATTTCCATATTAAGAGGCCAATTTACTATTATTTGGAAATAAAATCAATCAAATGAGACCTTCCAAATTAAAGATCCCTCTCCTTGAGCCTATAAATAGAGGCTCTCATTAAGAAGAAAGACAGGATCTTCAGGCAAGGAAACTGGAGAGCGCTCTCAAGCATTTCTCAAGGCTTCTCAAGTTCTTCTCAAATCCCTCAAGCTTTTGTGGAGAATCAACAAGCGCCGAAAGCTACGTGCCGGTTCATCTACAACAGCAACGGTCTACGCATTAGCTAGCAAAAGATCGCGCCTCAAATTCATCGTTTGTTCGAGATAAAGCCGTTCAAGCCCTCGATCAAGTTTCGCTCTTTCAAGCTTTTCGACTCAAGAAGTTGAAGAAATCATCAACAGTTTCAATCCCACAACAAGCTTCTACAGCCGTTGGGTTGCAACTTCAATCAGCGATCTACACGTCAGCTAGTGAAGATCGCGCCTCAAATTCATCGTTTGTTCGAGATAAAGCTGTTCAAGCCCTCGATCAAGCTTCTCAACTCAAAGATTTGAAAGAACTACCAACCGGTTCAATCCTACGACAAGCTTCTATAGACGTTAGGTTGCACCTTCAACTCCGGAGATCGAATAAGAGGATACTTCGCTCTTTTTCTGTAAAGAGCACTCATTAGAGGATTGTACCCATTTTAATTCAAATAAATAAAAATATATTTTGTGCATCGTTTTCTTGTCTTTATTGCACGACTCAAATTTGTGTGTTACACCTGGGGCAATTACCGACAGCTCCAAAACAAAATTGAAAAAGCACTGCCCAGGTAATTACTTTCCGTTGTTTAAAGGTAAGCTTTTCCATTGTTTGTTCTCTCTCTTTCTCTCTCTCTCTCCCCACCCACATAGGCACAATCTCTCTCTCCCCCTAAATCGTATGAAAGTGTCTAAATCCTAGGGTACCCTATAGAAGTACCAAAACTTAAACCGTAGAGTACTTTTTGAAAGTGCCTAAACACTAAAACCCTATAATAGGAAAGTGCACCCTAAAACCTAAAACCCTAGGGTACCCTATGAAAGTGCCTAAACCACTAAAACCCTATAATAAGAAAGTGTACCCTAAACGTAAACCTTGGGGTACCGTATGAAAGTGGTTAAACCTGAACCCTAAGGTACCCTAACGAAAGTGTCTAAACCCTCAAAACCATATGAAAGTGCCAAAACTTGTAAAACCCTATGAAACCGTATGATACCCTAAGTGCCTAAACCCCAAAAAAGAGTGACTTACCTTAATGGTAATTAGATGCCTCTTTTCTAGACTTAGAGGTAAAAATCTGCATATTTGATCTGTCTAGCCTGTTTAGACAATTAGGAAAACTTAGCTTTAATATAAGTTTTTGCTGACAAAGAGGCCCAGATCTAGTTGTAGAGAATCCTAATGGATAAATCAGTTCAAATCATACAACATAACAGCCTAGTTGAAATTTGGAACCATACCACCGAGGTCCCCATAAACACAAAACACCTGAAAAAAGTTATTTACCTACCACCACAACCCACTGAATCTGGGGAGCCAGTTTTACCGGGACTAGAAACCACCGGACTGGGGGAGACCCCGGCGAATGGGGGAGACCCAGCCGGGGTAGAGAACACAAAAAAATGACAGACTAAAAGAAAAAATCTCAATCTTTCAACCTCACCTATTATTTGCCACACTGCCGGCCGCACTTCATCGGAGTACCACATTGCATCTCCACCACCCATGTAGCCAAATCAACTCCTCCGCTGGAGACTGCCATAAGTGACCAAAGCCAAATAGTATCAAGATAGCAACATGTGAAAAAGAGGCCAATGGGAGGGAAAGAACACACCATCGGGGGAGATCTGAGGGAGGAGGGGAAGAAAGGAGGTGAGGAGGCTTAACCTGTAGCTACAAGGTCGGCTCTGAGATTTATGAGGCTTAAAGCGAACTTTTTAAATGGAGCCTTCAAATATACTTTAAACAGTAAAAAATACTAGTTAATAACAGAAAAAAAAATCTTCATAAAAATGTCATTTCAAACATTTGAGAGCATAAATACTCAATATTCATAGCCATAACAAAAAAAAAGCTATCATTTAAAGATCTATTTTCGCATTTTTAATTGTAAGCATATGAATTTGGGGACCCTGTTGTGCACTAGGTGCATGACACCGTTCGCAACGGACGGTGCCATGCACTTAGTACACAGTAGGGACCCCTTGTCCGCAAACATATTACTCTCATTGTCTTAAAATGATAGTCCGGTTCGCAAAACGATTATTTATAAAATGGATGACAACAAAGCAAATCCCTTATCGATTGGATCGGTGGCCGCTATGAAGGACATGACCAGCGTCCTCCCTATAGGGACACCATTAACAAGAATCCGATCGATGCCGTGTGTGACGAGTAAAGAGTAATAGCCTGAGTAAAGAGAGTGATACCTTAGACAATTAGAAAAACTTAGCTTTAAGCCATTGTAAATACTTTAAATAGTTTATAAATATATGAAATCTCAATTTAATGGTTCAAAATCGAAACCGAGCCGTATTTTAATAATTCGGCTATATGAAGTTTATGGGTGGATTTAGTTGTCCAAATTTATAAAACTGGACCGATCCAATCCATGCTCACCCCTTTATTTCTGGTGAAGCCTCTTTGTGAGCATCATATAACTCTTTCTTTCTTTTTTTTCTTTTTTTTTTCTCAAAAAAAGACATTACATAAACTTCTGGAGTTTGTTTAAAGTAGACTAGAAAGATTAATTAATACAGGCTCTGGACAGTTTGCCAAGAATTTGCACCCCTGCAGTTGCATTTTTCTGGCTACTTGCTCGAGCTAATTCAATTATTGGTTCCGTCTATATTGTATATTTCGTTGAGGGGTAAATAATCTACTTGTCCCTTAAACTATTCGAAAAATGTTTATTTCGCCCTTTAACTATCAATTGCATTTACTTGCCCCTTTAACTATGTAAAAACTATTCAGTTCGTTCATTCCATCAATTCCATCCATTTCAAAGTTACCAAAGAGGGTATTATGGTCCTTCGCCTACTCCTATATCTCTTCTCCTCCTCTCTTCTCTCTGCTCTCTCTCCTGTATCCCTCCCTCTCATTTCAAAGTTACCAAGGAAGGCCTTCCCTTTTCTTTGAAGCGGCATAGAGAATTAATAACATGGGAAGCTGACTTGGCAAGAGTATTAATTACATTAATTACTTCATCTAGGTTCTCACTTTGTGTTCAGCCAAAGTAAAAAAAAAAAGAAAGGCCATTTCTCTGCATCTCTTCTCTTTGCCACTGAAAACCAGTTCGTGCTTTGCTTGGTTTTGAGACTTTTATCCTAGTCTTGAAACATAAGGTATGGAATGTAAAAATGCAAATAGAAACGAGAAGAGAGAGCTGATCGTCTTCTCAAAGTCGCTGCCGGAATCCATTTCATCGAACTCCGACACAGCGACGTCGGCACGGAGGCTGATGATGATTACTTCAAAACCCAACTTGAGCACTACAGTCAGCATGCACATAGTGATGCATTGACACTTAAATCTGTTCAATAGCCTTTAACAACAATAACAGTACAACAATGGCGCCATCGTCTCTCTCTCTCTCTATGATCGAGTAAAGTAAAGTGGGTTTGCTGATTGATTAGGGTTAGGGAGGAAATTCTTGTTTTACCCTTCAGTTGGCTCTCCTTTTTTGTTTTTCCATCCAACTAACGTTAAAATTGGATGGAATGGATGAACTAAGTAGTTTTTACATAGTTAAAGGGGTAAGTAACTGCAATTGAAGGGAGAAATAAACATTTTTCGAGTAGTTTAAGGGGCAAGTAGATTATTTACCCTTTCGTTGAGATACACAAGTATGGTTTATAATCATGTTAATCGAAAACCAATTAGTATGTGAACAAAATAAAATAAAAAAATAAATAATACCGATGAGGAGACCTTGTGGTTGGCTGCTAAAGTGCTAATCTCCCTCTCATAAATCTCTCCCCCACTCCCTCAATACATCAACCACAATTTGGTGTTCGACATTATACTTGAAAGAAAATGGCACGATCAGTTTTTGAATTTTAGTCATTCCAGAGATTTTCACATTAGTTACCGGTATTTCCTCTACGTGTCGTCCATTTTCATGTTGAAATCCTTATGCAAAATGAAATGAACAGCAAAAGTTCCACTGACACATTTCATCAAACACTTCTCGTGCGTAAACAAGGTTTAGTTTGAAGTTCAATCATTTTGCAGTACCTTCGGCACTCACGCAGAGCAACAATCGATACATTAATCAATGATCAGAAAAGATGACTTATGTCAATTCATAACGATACATACAATTACACTCCAATGCATTTTTAAGCCACGAACACTTCCATCTCTGCCTTATTTTCCTGATCAACAACATCGAGAAACACAGGATCAACGACCACGTGACTATCCACGTGAACCTTAAACTTGTGGTCCCACCACATCACCTTCGCCGCCCCCTCAATATCGACAGCCGCATCCAGAGCCATCTCCCGCCGCCTAAGATCGGCGACAAACTTCACGGCGTGGTGGGCCAGCTCCAGCCCGCTGAGCCGCGCCGGGAGCCGGAGTAGCCTGCAGGATTTGGGCGGCTGGAAGCCGGCGTCGATGTGGGCGGAGCCAAGGAGGGAGCCGGAGTAGAAGATGGACATCTCGGTGGAGGAGTAGTGGACGGGGACGATGTTGGGGTTGGTGATGTGGACGGTCAGGATTAGGTCGGCGTCGATGACAGGGAGGTTTAGTTTGAAGGAGTTGAGACGGATTGATACTAGGTGGAAAGTTGGGTCTCTTGGCTTGGTCGAGATTATCGCCGCTGCGGCGGCGGCGGACGCCGCTCCGACGATGACGGTGGTCCAGCTCCATTTTACCTTTTTCCCCATGGGTTACGGGGATAATTACGCGCTTATTGTGCGGGACAGAGAGAGAGACTAGGGTTAGGTGGGTGTCCTGAGCGTTGTATGAGAGGACATTTTTTTGGGATAAAGATAAGAGTACAGAAGTAGTAGTACAGAAAACGTACTGATCGCGTTTGGGGACTCATTTTTGGGTCTCATACGAGTGATCCGAACCGTTCATTGTTCTTAGAACATTTTTCCGAGGGGCCCTACCAAATTTCAGCTCAATCGGACGGTTGAAAGTGC
Source organism: Vaccinium vitis-idaea (assembly GCA_963854785.1). Lineage (NCBI taxonomy): Eukaryota > Viridiplantae > Streptophyta > Magnoliopsida > Ericales > Ericaceae > Vaccinium > Vaccinium vitis-idaea. Next base: position 26,371,716 of record OY978223.1, on the reverse strand, counting down.
TCCAACCAAAGTCCCACCGTTCCAACCAAAAAATCCCTCGGAAAAATGTTTTAAGAAAAATGAACTGTTCGGATTACTCGTGTGGGACCCAAAAGTGGGTCCCCGAAGGAGCTCGGTGCATTTTCTGTGCGAAATGTTCTTTACGGCACTGTCCATTTTTTTTTGCTAATTACCCCCCGTATGGAACAGTAAGCGGCTGGATTGGTCTGGTTTGAATAACTAAACCACTACGGATTTTTTAGCATGTAATTGGAGAACTAAATAAATCCGAAAAATTCACCTAACAAAACCAATTCAAACCCTTTAAACACAGTTTGATTTCGATTTTGAACCACGATTTGTTTGAAATTGAGTTTCATAAACTATTTAATTTAAAGTCCTAAGAAGTGCATACATAAGTTGAACCAAAATTAATATTAAAACTAGTTCGATAAAATTCACTGGAACTACTAAAATCGAAGAGTCACTGACTAGTATGAAGGAGTGTCAGTTTAAGAAATTAGTTACCGAGAAAAAAAAATAAAAAATCAATTAACTAAGCTCAAGCTATGTATATTTAGTGTATTGTAATTATAGGAATAAGATAATAGTTATCATATATAAAAGTTCAAGGAACTAATTTTGGAAGTGAAAGAATAGGGTAGCAGAATAGAACATTTTATTATAAAATTAAATGATTATAGAAAAAAATGCTTATTCAGTGTATTCAAAACTGGGACCAACTTACATTACTAAAAAACCGAAGTAAATCATTCAATTGGATTGATTTTTACTAAAAAACCCGAACTAAATCATTCAGTTGGATTGATTTTGACTGAATTCACAGTTTGATGGTTATTTCGTTCATCCCTTTTAACACTGATATGGGTGTAGTAACCGTTTTGGCATAAATAATCAATTTGAATTATCTTTTCCGTTCTTCATTTTTTTTATTTGTAATATATTTTTACTCGATTTATTTGTGGTTATTGGTTCATCTTGATGAGAAAAATTTTAAAAGTAAAAAATTATGATCAAATTTTTTAAAAAGTTGGTGAAAGATAAAAAATAATCAACACAGACAGATTTTTTTTATTACTTTTTTCTTTATTCTAAAAAATCTTTGGTTTATAATTTTTTACATTTTAGATTCCTCTTGTCGAGCCAAACCAATAATTCAAAAAAAATTACGCAACACTAACAAATGTGATCGACTTGGTTGTTTCATTTGTCTTAAGTCAATTTTTAAGTGGATGCATGTATTGTGAATATTTTAGGCGTGTATTTGGTTGGAACGGTGGGACTTTGGTTGGAGCACTAATTACACTTATCTTATATAGTATTGCAGGATGACTTTTCATGAGGAGAGCTATGCGCGTGACAAGTGTCATGCATCAATTGGTTTGTCGTATAGGATTTTGAACGAAACATGTAACATTAATACAATTACCATAATTAAGCAATTTCAAATTTCAAACAAGTTCCATGATATGATATAAATTAAGGAATCAACACTCAATTTGTAGAGAAAATAATCCATTAGGTAATTTTAAATTTTAAATACTCATCAATCAATAAATTATACAAATGAAACAATTAATTAGTTAATCTAAAATTTAAAAATAATTTAAGAAATCACTAAAGATTTGCAAATAAAAACAATAATTTAGGATTTTTGAAGGGAACTTGAAATTTTTGTAAGTGTAAGAGATGGAGATGGACAAAAATTCAGTTGGGTAAGTGCAAGTATGGCTTGTGTAAGTGTGGGAGTGTGCGGAGGGAGAGATCAGCCAAGAGAGAGTGTGAGGGAGTATTTATTAGAGAGATTTTGGAGGGAAAATGGTTTTGAAATTCAAAATAAAGGGAAATATCACGAGGTCAAGGTTGGGGAGAGGGAAAAGGGTCTGGACCAGTAAAAAATGTAGAAAATCCCATCATGGTCGGTTGAAAGATGCTCTGAAATGTTTTGGAGCGTTTTAGGCGACTTGAGCGCTCGAGGTTACTCAATTTGAGCGCTCGGGTGGTTTGAAGGAGTTTTGGGGTTTTTCTTGGGTTTTGGGATTGTTTTTAAGTAGAAATGCTATGCGCAAGGGAACTTACACCAAATCATACACATAATGTGAGTAATGTGAGAATTTGAAGTCGTGTTTGCAAACACTTTTTTAAAAAACACTTACATTCTGTGTATGGTTCAGTGTAAGTTTCCTTGCGCATAGAATTTTTGGTTTTTAAGGATTCTAGAGCAATGTTGTAATGCCCCGATTTTCGGAAGCATTAATTAAATTATTTAAAAGATTTATTCAAAAGAGTTTTAGTGATTAAGTAGCGGAAATTAACGTAAGTGTCTTAAGTTGATTACAAACGTAAGTTGTACTTTGTTGGGAAATTAAATTACATTATTCCAACACAAAAATAAGGAGACTCGAGACTTCTAGAGGTTTAGATTCAGATTCTGATTCCAGTTCTCCTCCTCCACTTGTTCAACATCAAACTCATCCGTCTGGTAGTACGGCTCCTCTTCTATACCTTCAACACCTGGCGTAATATGCCAGGGCCACAACAGCACCATGAGCGAATAATCACTCAATAGCTAAACCCTACCCGAATCCATAACTTACAAATAACAGGGTATATCATGCAAATAAAGTAAAGAGCAATTTCAATTAAATTACTATCCTTTAACTCAATGAATTCTAGAATCTCATCCTTTGAGAAACATCCTCCCGTGTTAACCACTAAAATTACGGCCAATCGTGATTGGCTCCCTCCTTGCTTGCCCTATCTGGGAGCCTAGATGAATGGCCTAAGTGATCTACTTAGTCAGATTCATCAATCGCCTCACAAGGATGAATTCCCCAGGGTCTGTCGATACCTTCTGAGCCCATGATGAACTATCTGTAACCTCGGGAGTATATAAACCAATCTGATCTATAATACAAATTCATAAGGAGTAATCACATATTGCCATAACTTAGGGTTTCCGAAACTCTAGCTGTCTATCAATCATGATATTTCATTTCTCTGAAATCAACCGGTTGTCTGCCGTTCAAAATTCCCAACTTGTCAACATCATCTGAAACCATCGTTTCCATAATCCCTTATCATCGTTCCATTCATCCATTAACTTAACCGTCTAGGTGATTTCTAAATACGAGCACCAACCCGGGAACCTAATTGTCCATTCTAAGTTATTAGGAAATAATGTAAAATATCTGTCAATCATAATAAATCATGGAATTGAATTCACATCTCTATGAAATAAAATCTATCTAACATATTAGGCATATAATAAGAAGAGGCATTATGATCAATGCACAATATGCTAAATGTCCAGACTATACTTGCACATGACGTTGATATTCAATATAACGTTCATAGATAAGTTATATATATATATATATATATATATACATATATATATATATATATATATATATATATATATATATATATAATAACAATAAAAATTGATTCAACTGTTGACATTTAGAAAATTTCATTATTGACAATTCTTAGCTAACTTAGTATTAACAACAAGACTAGTTGGGTGTCATCGGTTAACTTTAAAAAAAAATTGAATAAATAATAATAATAATAATAATAATAATAATAATAATAATAATAATAATAATAATAATAATAATAATAATAATCAATTGACCATTTTATTAAGAAACTACGGCATTTCTAATTCAAAGGACTTACTTTTAAAACTTCATTTCAACTAAATACCCTTTCACTTTTGAAACAAAAATACAAGGCAAAGAGTTAGTCATCTAAGTTAACAAATCTTTTGGACAAAAGACTGATTCATAGCATACTAGTGCTTATAAAATAAAAACTACCAGAAGAGTTATATGAAAAACATTCTATTTTAGAAACATATTGTATACTAAACTAGCTTGCACTATAAGTATAACTAAACAATGCAATTTAAGTTCACACCTTAAAGTAGGACTATACATACCCATGTAAGATCATATTTCGTGAGATACAAAATTCGTGTGGTTCGGCTGAAAATTTTACAGACTCAATCCGGTTCTTTCTTTTCCATTTCATGCAATGCTTACTCCGATCGTTATATACACATAAACAAGTTCGAACCAAACTATGCATAATTGCATTCAATTGCTACGTTAACAAACCAAATACTCATATATAATTATATTTAGGGAGGTGGGTTTAACTACCTCGGTCCGGAGTTCTAGCACGCAACGGAGTACTAAAAGATGGAGTTGGGTCGACGGTCAAGTCGCACGGCAATGGAGCTCCTCCGGTGGCTGGTTCGGGTGCGTTTTTGGGGACGAAACGGAGCAGATTCGGGGCTGGTTTCTGGGCTGTACTGGAGCCGGTTTATTGGACTATTTTCGGAGTCGAAACGAAAAAGAAGAAGGGCGAGTATGAGGCTGTTATAATGGCAGGTTTCTGGGCAGTTTTTCGGGATCGTTTCGGACTATTTTATAGCGATAACGGAGTTGTTTTTACAACTGGTTTTGAGGACTGTTTATGGGTCAGTTTTGGGGGCTATTTATAGCTCTAAATGGGGTTGGCAATGCTAGCGAGATGGAGGTGTAGAAAGAAAAGAGAGAAAAGTGGTGACGCATTGCTTTCTCTCTCTGCCGAAGTGTTTCTCTCCTTCTCTGCCGTTTCTTTTCCTTTCTCTGTTGTTATCCGAAATATGGAAATGAGGAATTGCTCTTGTTTGTTTAAAAAGAGGAAGGTGAAGTGTGGAGGTTGAGATGGAGTGTGGAGGTGGTGTAGAACACATGGGGGAGTAAAGGGGTTGACAAGAGGGGTGATGGGGGTGGGTGTTGGCAGAGACAAGAGGGAGAGAGGTCTGATTTTCTGGGGTATTTGGTGGTGTGTGGCAGTGGTGTAGTGGGGAGGAGAGAGGGGGGAGTGGTTGAATGTATATTTATACTTATGAGTATATATATGTGTAGACACCCCGATTTTGACCCGGGATACTTATCAAGCACTCCCGATGATGATATAGACCAATCGTGCATACCTCGAGGCTAAGAGCAAGGCTTGAACTCACCAAACCACCCTAAACCATTCTAAACCCTCCTAGAACAACCTTAAATCAACCAAAATGACCAAAATACCCTTCAAACCATCCAAAATGCTCTTCCAAATAAACCCAATCCTACTCTATCTTCTAGTACATTCAAAACCCTCTTTATTGATATGTAATACGTCTCAATCCGTTTTGAAATGAGGGAGATGTGCCCGTTTTACCAAAATTACTTGTTTTCCCAACCTTCTGAGGGTAAAATGGTCACACACTTGGATGTACAAATTATCTTGGTTTCAAACCATTTGGGTTAGAAAATAAACTCAACAAGCTTTCCAACGCTTCAAACCACGCATGAAACGGAGTTTGGTAGCACCCGAAGCAGCCCTTTGAAGTTTGGTCTGTTGTGCAGACCTTTGAGCGCTCAAAGCCCCCTTTGAGCGCTCAAACCATGCGCGAACCAGAAATTTTCAAAGCATTTTTCAGCTGGTTTTTCACCTAAACTATGGGCTCCCCCTGGTTTCTACAGCTTCGTTTTCACGCCAAAATCCCTCTATAACATTCCCTCCCCAACTTGAATTGCAAATTGCAAATTCCTCCCATTTCTCTCTATATAAACCACCCTCCACCCATTGTTTAAAGACCTTTGGCTGAACTCTTACACTCTCACACCCTTCATCAGACCAAAACCACTCTCTCTCATCCTTCAATCACGTTTTACACACTCTCTCATCCATTTCCATCATCTTCAACCTCCAAAACACCCAAAAATCCCATCTTTAAGACCAAATACACATGGGTCTTTAAGATACCAACTGATCCTGACCTCTTTCTCACTCTAAAAATCCATAGTCAGCCCCTCTCTACTGTAATCATCCATCAATTGCAACTCCATCATCCAAAATCAATTAAACCCACTTGATCATGCCAAAAAAGGTCATCTAACCTTCAATACACCCCATCTACTCAATCAATCATCCAATCAGCCCTACACTCACACTCCTCTGTCCAAAATACTTCATCTATAGCCCATAAACACAGCCACTACCCATCCATTCATCAAACCACAAGTTCAAGCCTTGATCATAGCCGAAAAGGTAGAAAATCATGTGAAAAATCACGTTTTGGTCATCCTGAGGGAGACCAGTGAGTTCATGGAGGTTCCACATACCTTCTATGAGCTCACAAGGTCTTAGATATCAAGAAAAACTGATTTCAATAATCTGAACTTGAAATGGTTCGAGCGCTCAAACTGTGCCGATGTCACAGCTTGAGCGCTCAAACTGTGATGATGTCACAGTTCGAGCTCTCAAACTATTTTGGCCCCTTTCATGTTTTTGTGGTTTCTGATCATATCTTATGTTGGTAACATCATTATTATGGCTTTTTGGTGGTTCAACAACTCTCAAATCAGTTTATTTTGCCTTTGATCATTGATCAATGAACCCAAAAGCCATAAAAGTGATGTTTCGTCATCATATTTCATGAAGCAAACAGTGTATCTCACTCTTTTTAACAATGATCAGATTGTTTAAGCTCACAAAAGCATCAAAGAATGGTCAGAAATCACAGAAACTCACAACCCTTGAATGGGGCTTGAGCGCTGTGGACGGCCCGCGGATGGTTCGGTTTTACATTTGAAAAGATTGTGATTGTTAGAGTCGCCACCCGGATTTGAGGTCCGAACCCGAGAAACCGATTAAAGATGACTCATTTGCCCATTGAAAAAGATTTTACTGGTCATGGCAGAACCAAAGATTTCTCGGATTCGGGGGTTTGGTTACGAGAGGGGAAGAGTTTTACGGCACCCCTCTCGCCCGGTCCATGAACCGGTCTCTATTCGACATTTTGTGGGATTTTGAAAATGTTTGAAATTTGATTTATCCACGAAAATAGGGAATCGGGGATGGGAATCACATAACAACAATATATACAGGAGATACGATTCTACGGTGGATGTTTGTGCACGTGATCTACATGGGTGATGATGACTACAATAAAGGAAATCACTACAAGTATTTACAAGAAATAAGAAATAACAGAAACTGTACAACAACTCAAGAAATTGTGAACATGAGACTTAATAAACTGACTTGCAATCTGAATCCCAGAATAGGGATTGAGCGCTCAAGGGTAATGGCTTGAGCGCTCAAGCTTCCAAACCAGTTTGAGCGCTCAAGGCTCATGGGTCGAGCGCTCAAACCAGTTTCTGATTTTTGTGAGTTTGACCCTTTTTACAGCTTCTTTTCTCATTCTTTACAAGATCAACATTAATAAAACGTTTTTCATGGAGAATCGGGTGAAAACAGATAGCTTGATCTCTTAAAGAATGATGAAAAGAGGAGAATCACCACAAATTAATAAGGGAAATGCTTGAAATAGGATGTGAGAGAGAGAGATTCAGGTCATAAACATGAGTACAACAACTCACATACACCAGAAGGAAGTTTAAACATGATCCATCATCGAAACAACCAACAATCAGCAAATGGCCTTAGAACAGCTTGAGCGCTCAAAGGCATTACCTTGAGCGCTCAAGCCATAATGTGGCTTTCCGGTTTTTGACCTTCACATAGATTTCTGATGATTCTCAGGACCTCCAGTATATTAAATAAGAGTGATTAAAGGTGGTTCAGTCGCTGTTTACCCTTTAAGATAAGGTTTATAAACATTAAATCATAAAAGACTAAAAGATGTACATGCATGAACATTTAAGATGTAAAAGATTATTTAGAAAATGAAATAAACACCTCAAGAGCCTTTTTATGTTGATCAAAGGTCTGTATAAAGTCCAGAAGCATAAAACAGTGACTGACCCAGAATGGGTTTGAGCGCTCAAGGACTAGGCTTGAGCGCTCAACCCCTGCTGCAACTGCAGATTTTGAAAACGTTTTGATTATGTATTTTGGACCTTGTAAGCCCAATGTAAGTACAAAGAACTTGCTTGAACCTACTGGTCTCCCTCAGAAGAATCAGAATGTGATATTTCACATATTAACTACCTTTTTGAAAATGATTGTAACTTGAGCTTGATTCTTGGCTTGGTAGTGGTTGATTATGGACGTTTTGGTTGGTATTCTAGATGAGTGAGACAATGTATGTGATAGATTGATGATCAAAGATCGAATTTAGAGTTTGAAGAATGGTTTTTGTGAGTGGTTTGGATGGTGAGTGAGTGGTTTTGTAGAGAGAGAGAGGAAGGATGTTTTCTGGAGGAATTGAGAGAGCTGGAGTATGAGAGTTGGTTTCCCAAACCAGTGGGCAATGGCTGGTTTTTATAGGGAGTGAGTGGGAGGGAAGAGAGGAGAGAGAGAGAGAGAGTGGGTTTGTATTTGAAAGTGGGTTAGGAGTAGATTTAGGGATAGATTAGGGCAATGTAGGATGTATTATACGTGTACAAGACGTATACAGGTGGTTAGACGCTCCTCCCTGCATGAAATCTCATGATGAGATACTCTGCAGATTCCTGACTGGGATCAGAGTTGAGCGCTCAAAGCTACGGGCTTGAGCTCTCAAGGTGGGATTTTTGGGTTTGAGCGCTCAAGGTCCAGGGCTTGAGTGCTCAAGGTTACTAGTGGCAGGTTGATGGTTTTGCTTGGTTTGGTTATTTTTAGGTGCTTTTGGACTGTTTGGCGATGTTTGGTTGATTTTGATCAAGTTCAAGCCATTTTCACCAGTTTCGGGTAGTCGTGATTGGTCCGTTTCATCATCGGGAATGCTCAAGCGCATCCCGGGTTCAAAATCGGGGTGTCTACAAGCGCTCAATGATAACACTATAAGCGCTTAAGCCTTGTTCGGTTTTGAAATTTGAATCTTGTTTACTTCAGTTCTGTGTTCCGTTTTCAGTTTATGAAGTGTGTGTGTGTTGATGTTTGGCTAAGCCAACCTATTCACGAAGTGTGTGTGTGTGTTGATGTTTGGCTAAGCAACCTATTCACGAAGTGTGTGTGTGTGTGTTGATGTTTGGCTAAGCCAACCTATTCACGAAGTGTGTGTGTGTTGATGTTTGGCTAAGCCAACCTATTCACGAAGTGTGTGTGTGTGTTGATGTTTGGCTAAGCCAGCCTGATCTCTTCTCCTTCTCACTCTAATCATGTTTATGTGTGGTCCAATGCTTATTCTCCACCGTTGTGGACACCTCAAGTTTATTTTATTCATGTTGGTGAAGTTTCAATACATTATGCATCATCATATGTCATGTTGAACTAGTTTGTGGTCCAGATGAGGGCAGAATGCTGTAGAAACACTCAAATACAGGAGATGGCTTGAGCGCTCAATGCACCCCTTTGAGCGCTCAAACCGTCTTCTGGTCCAATCAAATCATTCTCTTATTTCAGCTTGTTCTTGGCATTCTGAGTGTTCTGTAAAGTTTCAAAGCATTGAGTCTTCATTCCTTTTATACTGTTTGCCTCATTTTGGTCCATGGATGAGTTTTAAACCCATGATTATATGATTATGTCATTTTGTTTAGTGATTCAAATGCTATTTTTGAGCAAACAATGGTGATTAAAACATGTTTTCATCAAATCAGAATCATCAAAAGCATCATAAGCATATGTGAGTGAGCAAGAGTTTGAGCGCTCAAACCCCCAGGTTGAGCGCTCAAACCCTTGGTAGTGGATCAGATTGGTTTAGTCCTGCGGTGGTTTGTGGTGTCATTTCTGATTACTTTGTTATCATTCTGTATATTCTAACATTGTTACTTGCTGTTTGATGTTCTTATTTGTTCATACTTGCATATCATCGCCATTCATGTAGATTCACGGAGCACAAGCATACACCGTAGCTTATTGTTGTGTTTATCATCATTACGTGGTTCCCATCCCCCATTCCCATTATTTGTTCAAGGTTGAGTTGCATACATTTCTTGTACAATCCCACAAAAGTCAAGTAGAGACCGGTCTTCGAACCGGGCGAGGGGGGTGCCGTAAAACCCTTCTCCTCTCGTAACTGAGCTCCCGAACCTAAGATAGTATGGTGATGACGGGCCAGTAATCCTTATCCATTGAATGAGGCACGAGTCAATCGAGTTCGGTTCCTCGGGGACAATCCGCTAAAACCCGGGTGGCGACTCCGAATCGATTCGAGATACCCTCCGGAGGTGCGTCCACAATATGTACATAATATACATGTGTGTATATGAATATGTATGAGAGTGTAAAAAAAATATATATATAAACATATGTATGTAATATCCATATATGTGCGGTGTAAAAGAGTTAGGGTCTAAATTGAGGTAATTAAAGAATACAACATAATTATCCACGTTAAAGGGAATAAATAATCCAAATTTTATAATAAAAATTCGGATTATTACAAATGTTCAAGCCTTTTGTACTGTTTTGATTTGTCCTTACCATCGGAGTCAAATTGGGGTGTCGACACAATTATTGCATTTAAATGTTGATAACAATCTCACATACTTTATAACCTAGACTTACCAAGGTTGAATTTATCGTTTTTAGATAAAAGTCTTGAAAGTAATTTATGTATATGAGGAGAATAACCCGTTTCAAAATTTGTGTTTAAGAGTTTTAGGAGATTGAATTATTTTGGAAAACTCAGGAGTGAGCCGGACTAGAAGATGGACATATCGATAGAGGAGTAGTGGACGGGGACGATATTGGGGTTGGTGACGTGGACGGTCAGGATTAGCTCGGCGTCAATGATTGGGAGGTTTAGTTTGAGGGAGTACTTGAGACTGATTGATACTAGGTACATGGAAAGTTGGGTCTCTTGGTTTGGTCGAAATTATCGCCACTGCGACGTCGGCGGACGCCGCTCCGACGAGGATGGTGGTCCAGCTCCATTTTATCTTTTTCCCCATGGGTTACAGGGATAATTAGCGCTTTTTGTACGAGAGAGAGAGAAGGGTTGGGTGAATTTTTGCTAATTACCTCCCCGTATGGAATAGTAAGTGGCCTGGATTGGTCTGGTTTCAATAATTAATAATTAAACCACTATGGATTAGTATGTAATTGGAGAAATATAAATATCCGTAAAATTCACTTAACCAAACCAATTCAAACTCTTAAACCACAATTTGGTTTCTGCTGATACCCCATTTTGCCCCGCCGCTCCGGATTAATAAAAAAGGCTTACTATTTTTAAGTCTAATGAATCGAGACGCGTGAAAAGACATTTTTGCACTTCAATTGATCATCATAAGAGTTAATTTTGGACATCGGCAGCCTCGTATGGTAATAGACGCGCCACTACATGAAAAATGACATATCTTGGGATCCAATCGGACAAGATGGACAGTCCCAACAGTCTAAAATATGCCCAGAATAAATACATTGCATGCAAAGAGGATCATCACATTGATGCACCGACCTCGGGAGAAGAAATTCTTGGTATGAGTACCAAGGGATAACAACAAAAGTCTCCAACATGGCTCCAATATACTCACATGGTGTGTGTAGCCCACACACCATGTGAGTGTGTTGGAGACATGTTGGAGCTGGGTTGTTGTACACTTATCATTTTTGCCCATTAATTGTTTCAGTTGACCCACAGCTGTGGGGATTGGGGAGCTAGAGATGCTCTACAAAAGGAGGAAAAGTCCTCCAGCAAATGGAGGGGAGGAGGGGCATTGACCACTGAGTTTTTGTTGGTTTTCCTTTTACACCTTTCAGAAAGAGAGAGAAAAACAAAGATTGTGTTTGGTTTGGGTTTTGAGCGGTTAATCAGGGGGTACAGACCACATTGCATAGATCATATACCGATGAGTCTCGGGGACCCACTCTTGGGTCCCACACGAACAATCCGAGCCATTCAATCATCTTAGAATAAATTTCTGAGGGGCCTCGCGAGAAATCAACTCCATCGGAGGTGTATAAGTGGTTGATCCAAAACCCCCCCATTTCATTCAAATATTAGGAAAGTTATTCTAAGATGATTGAACGGCTCGGATCGTTCGTGTGGGACCCAAAAGTGGGTCCCCAAGACCCATCGGTACATGATTTGTGCAATGTGGTATGTACCAGTAGAAGGGTTCGGTTTTGAATTTTGGTTTTTGTAATGATTAGAGGGAGAAATAGGGATAATAATTAAAAAATAGGTATTAATGATTGGAGAGAGATAGAGAGAAAAATAAAAATAATATTTAAAAATAAGGGTAATAATTGAATAATAATTGAGAAAACCGGTTCTTGAAAACCAAAACGGACAAGACCAAAGTGCAATATCCCCCTAGAAGAAAAGTTCTGTTCATGTACGAAGGCTTTGAATAAAATCGTTTCCGAAGTGAATTCCAGTTTGTGTTTCTTTCTTCTTCTTTTTCCCATTTTTTTTTTTTTAGTACAAAGGTCTCTCCTAAATGATATGCTCCAGCCCATTTCAAAAATAAAATGTTTTGGTTTCCAGCTTAATTAGGAACCTCAATATATAAAAAGAAATTCTCTTTTTGGTTTTTGTTTGTTCCACTTTTGGTGAGAACACTGAGAAGAGAGATTGTTGAAAACCAACATATTTCCAAGGGAGAGTCAATGTCTAGCTCAGAAAGATTTTGTGCGCTTAGGTTTAAGCATAACTCGCAATAGTTAATTTGCTATTTCGATTTATGGTTTTACCGAGCAAAACATTGTCTTTCGATTTGTGATATATTGAGGCAAGGTAATGAAAAGGCCAACTTTCAATTCAATTTATGTGCTGTTCATTTCAGTTTATACAAGATACAAAAACCAAAAGAAAAATGTAAATAATCTTCTCACGATAATAATGTCAGCATTTTGATATGAAAGCAAGATGGTGCGGCAATTGTATCTTCAGATAGGCCCCACTTGCCCAACATTCTTCAAATTTCTGACATTATTATTTTTAACATTGTAATAGTGTTAGTACTTTGATATGAAAGCAGGATTCACGTGTATAATCCGCCGAGGCGTAGTTTCTCATTAGAAAGGCGTCCGCTTGCCCCACCATTCTTCAAAGTGCCAACATTGTTATCTTTAAAATACAAGCACCTGTTTTGTTATTTTTGTATTGTTCATTTATTATTGCACATATTTTGTTCTTTGCTGTGGTCTTATTTATTTCAATATTATCTTCTCTGTTGATCCAAGATGTGAATATCCACTTTTTTAATTCGAAATCTATTTGCATTGAATTGAGGATACCGACGCCGTTGAATTAAGTACACTGTCGTCGGTATCAAAAATGAGATTTTGTACAAATGTGCAAGTCTCATTTATCCAAGTCAATGCAAATTGGTTTTGATTTAATTTATTCATGATTTAGTCACCCGAAATCTATTTGCAATGAATTGAGGATACCGAGGCTGTCAAATTTAGTACACTGTCGTCGGTATGAAAAATGAGATTTGTACTCATTTCATGTCTCATTTAACCAGTTCAATGCAAATTAATTTTGGCATGTATGGTTGAATTGAAGGTATACACGGCAAAAGTAGGCTCTGCCATCTTGTCTTCTATACCCTCGGATTAACCTATCATTATAAATACCGATCAATTTAGTTGTTTATTTCCCCGGCCAGGGATAATTTTGAAAAGGGTTAATTTTGGAAAATAAGTACCGAAAGGGCGATGTCGGGTGCCTAATACCTTCCCTACTCGTAACAATAAATCTCTGGACCCATCTCTGATTTCGCAGACTGCAAACTCAAACAAAAACGTGTTTGCAAAACACAACTATGTTCTCACATTACACACATTCTGTGTAAACTTCCTTGCACATAGCATTTCTGTTGATATAATTATATATACTTCCTAAAAATAATACTCCCTCCGTCCCAATTTAAGTGTCCTCTATGGGAACTCCAGCTTTTCAAGAAGTTAAAATTTGTGCTCTAAATTTTCAAAAGTTACCTTAAAAACTGTGAAGTTAATTAAATGTATTTAAATTGCTTATATCTTTCAATATAGATCTCAAAAATATGTAATATGGATCTTATTTGATAGATTCCAATTAATTCTATTATGCAAAGTTTTCAAAATCATGAAAAATATTATATGTTGAAAGATATTGTCAATTTAAGAATGATATGAATATCAAAAACTGTCCAATCAATTAGGAATGAAAGAGTACCTTTTAGGGGTAAAGTTGAAAATTTGGTATGTTTTGATGGTTATTTATAGAAATTGATACTTATTTTGGGACATCCTAAAATAGAAAGGTGGACATCTAAAATGGGACAAAGGGAGTATAAATCATGATCTTTACATATAGGATCCAATTAAGGATCCCGCACTTCAAGTGCGAGACTCAACTTTTCTGATCAAATTTCGATGATCCGAAACGTTCAATGTGTTTAAAAACATGTTTTTAAGGGTTCTCGCGAGAAATTATATAAAAAAAAATGATTGGGAAGGGCCCTCAATGTAGTTTCTTATCGAAAAATGCTTGGATCAAGCTCTTCCTGATGCAGATTGGGTCGTGTGCCGCTATTTGGAACAACTCGATAGAAAAGTGGGAAAAACGGCCAGTGGTGGATTGATCCATGGTTCTTATGGTTGAAGCGAAATGGCCCAACGATCAAGGCCCATGGTTCTTGTGGTTTTCGAGCTAATTCCCTCGTTTAGGCCTCTGAAACATCAAATTTGCCGTTTTAGGAAATCATGAATCTACAAATTACTTGGTCAATCCAACTCCGTTTTGACCTAGGTTTTTGGCAGTAGCTATCTTTTTTATTCTAGTTTCCATATTTGAGCCTAACTCAAATATTTCCGTTTTTGGTAATTTTCGTAATTTTCTTTATTTTGTGTTAAGTTGGCAATTGTTGCCTTTTCCCGTTTATTCCTAGGGTTTCCGTAGCCTATATATTGATATTGTAAGCTCTCGGGCTAGTTAGTTTTTTGTTGATTACTAATAAAATTTCGAGTTTTAGAGAGAGTTTCTCTAATTCTTGTTCGTGATCGTTCTTGTTCACCTTTTCTATACGCTTCCCTACATCACTTCCCGATCAATTATTTTTGCTGATTTCCTGCTACGACTCTTAAAAACACGTTTTAAACATATTGAACAGTTCAGATCGTTGGAATTTGATCGAGAAAGTAGAGAATTTGGTGAGTCCCGCACTTTAAGTAAAGTGCGGGATCCCTGATTGGATCTACCTGCTATATATATATAGTCCGGTCTACCTCGTGAAAATCTAGGTTTTTGTATCAATTATTCTTCCAACCTTCTCTCTTATATGTAATTTATTTATCATGGTTGCTTTTAGCTCAAATTGTTGAAATCCTTGTGAGTAGGAAGATCACGGAGATAGACATGCATGTGATAATGGCAACATTCAATGTGGTGCGCTGAGTTGGGAAAGAGACCACCTAGTCACCTACCTTCAAGCATGAATATTTAATGTGCTTTGCAATTGTTTTTGGCCTTTCGGATATATATATTTTTTTAACGATGAGTGTCCCGATAATCCCAAGGGGTTAGTTTAGGAGTCAAAAGCATTAGACTCGAGAATTTACTTTCTTCTAAGTTTTTAGGTTCGAAATCTTTCAGGTGTTCTCAACTCCTTTGCCGCAAGTTCATACGGAGTATTTGCTCCGGCTTTAAGTAGGGCCCTCTCTAGTGGACGGTGGGTTTAGGGTCCCCAGGATTAGTTGAGGTGTGCATAAGCTGGCTCGGACACGAGACACCCGGTTGTAAATAAAAAATAAAAATAAGAGTGTCCTGATGAACCAAACTAATATCAATTTCCAGTCCCTCTTACAACCTTTTCCACTTGTTTGTGTGAATTGAGGCGACCTCAATGACAAATTGTTGCCGAGAAAATTAACCCTACGATCATCTTGGGGTGGTAAGTCTCATCGAGGCAAGTCGAAAAACCACTGCGACAACGCCTTAGAGAATTGGTGTTTTGGATAGTGACACTATATAGTTGTACAGATAAGGATGAGGAGACCTTGTGGTTGGGAGCTAAATCTGCTACTCATAAATTTCCCTCCCATATATTAACCACAATCCAGAGGTTGGTATTAGACATTATACCTGGTTGTAACTTCATCACCATCCTTGGTACAAGTTATGCCTTGAAATGGCATTATCAGTTTTTGACTTTTACTCATTCCAGAGATTTTTTCCACCACAAAGGAAACCATCACCAACCATTTCGATATTGGATTAAATGTCCTCAACAATCAGGTTCGGTGGGAAGTTGTCATGAATACCCCTTTGAAAGTTGGGAAATCCTATTATACAAGTGTAAATACCTTGTGGATTTTTTGTTGTTGTTGCACCACAATAGTTCTTACTTATTAGCAACTATAAGAGAGGTTCTTAGATGAGTTAATATTCCGGAGAATAATGTGAGCTGAAGAGGTGAAAATAGTTAAGGATTAGAAATTAGGGAGATGCACTGATCTTGAAGAGTGAAAAAAGAGAAAGGATGCACAAGAAGAGACTAAGGCAATGAGCTCTTAGCCCTAATCCATATGAGCTAGAGAGAATGTATGATATCTCTAAGAAGAGTGTTTTCATTCCTGAATCTATGACTCAGGACTTTCTCTCTTTAGAATGACATGTTTTGTCAAATTAATCAATTTTGAGAATTGTGAAGGGAATGTATCATATTTATAGGCGCCTTAGGCCAGTACTCAGGCTCCAAGTGTTCCCAATAATACGAGAATATTCGTCCCTTCTGTACACCATGACCCCATGGGTGACGCCATCCACCGCGAGGGTCATCCTCGCAATTGCTCGGGCACAGTACAGATATCTCTGGGCGGCACCTATGGGCCTTTCTCCATGTTCGGATGGCCCATTGCCCTTATGCTATATTCCTTCGTTGGGCTTCATAGTGAGGTGTGTGTGGGCTCCTACTTGTGAAGACCCACGCTGTTGACATTAGTTTGGGTTGACCCGCACTACTTTACCATGTGTTGCGCAGTTGTGTGACACTTGTCATTACGGGATTGGGAGGTCAACCTTGACTTAGTCAAAGTTTTCTTCCAAACGCTAACCTTCCCTACAACAACAAATGATACAAACTCATCCCAAAAACTCTAATTTTTCTTACAACAAACTTTGGTGGTGTAAACCTCTCTTCGTAAGACTGCTTAATTAAAAATAGAGATGTGACTGTGCTATGTTGAATGTTACGAAAGACTCAACTGATATCATTTCCCGTACGTAAAAGTTACCTGGAAAAACATTTTCTCTTCAAGAACGTGACAATTACATAAAGTTTTTCCTTAAAGCTCACGTTAAGGGTTGAAATCTAGTACTTGTGACTTGTGATAATGAGACCCACAAGAGAGGGTGCATCTCAGGGTTGTTTCGCTAAGGGTATTTTTAAAATAAATTAGTTTTTCACAGTTTTTTTATGTAATTTATTGTGAGAAAATGACTTGTCTTGATTTTTGGAAAAACGGTTTTTTGTTAGTGGAACACTCCCTCAACCTTTTAACTTAGTTTTAAGTAGAAAAAGAAGAATGTCGTGGGAAAGAAAGTGGCGGACACAAAATTCCCAACTTAAAAGAGCTAAATTACATTCTTCGCACTAAAATTTTATTGTCACATGTATACCAGGCAAGACATGTATTCTAAAGGTCCAAAAATAAATTCCGTATTTACTTTAAACTGAAAAGCTGGTTTGTTGTTGGTTGTAGTTGTGTGCATATATTGCTAGGTTGATAGACTTGTGATTTAAAAGTCTAGGTACACAATTAAAAAAACCATAGCCTAATCCACAACTCTTCACATACACGTGAAACTCACACAATTATGGTGTGGTGTGTGTCGGCTCCACGTGTAAGTAAAGAATTATGAATTGAGTTGTGGTTTTTTGATTGTGTATGTATCATTCCACATTAAAAGGGATAGAGATACAAATCATATACTCTCTCCGGTGGCGGAGCCGGGATTTAATTTTAAAAAGAGCTGACTTAATAGACATGTTCATATCACAAAATTACATGCATGATAGATGCCATGTGGTCTCCCAGGTCAGTAAGTATATGTGCCTGGCCAACCCTATGTTTCACGCAATTCGCGATTACCACCTGTCCCCTTTAAATATTGCCATAAACGAATAGTGAGGACACGTATAAATACGTACCTGTGTATGTGTGTGTGTACTGTGTACACACATATATAACTACTATACTCTATACATAGTCAAAAGACACAAAACATTCAAATGTGATGGTACTTGTAAATACTACTCCCTCCGTCTGGATTTGTTGGTCCGTTTTGGGGATTTCAACTTTTTTTCCATTACCTTTTGAGTTTGTTAATTTCCTATTTTAACCTCAATCCCTCCATTTAATACTCTCTCCTTTCTAATTTGATAATCCACTACAAAACTACGTGCAATTTTCAAACTAAAAAATAATGTAGTTACAAAAATTATTTTTTTATCAATATGAATCTTGTTTGATAGATCTCATTGAGAACTTTAATACGGTGCAAAAAAAATTTCAAAAATGAAAACACATTATTTTAAAAAATTAGTTTTTGAGTTGTTATTTTAAGTTTTAGAAAAGGGGCAAAAAAGTAAAATTTTCATACTTTATCCTTTGACTTTTAAAAATTGACAAACATTTTAGGACTTGAAAAAATATGTTTGTGAACTAATAAATCCGGACGGAGGGAGTACAATGTAAAACTATGTACCTGATTGCAGAGACTTAAGTATACTGTATCGATTTTAATACCCAACAACCAATTGCAGGCTTGTGGGTCCTTCTATTAACTATATGTTCTGACTACCACTGCCATCTCCAAATATTTATACCCCATTGCTCTGCCATATTTTTTTCTCAACTCAAAAGCTTTTAGTTGGAATCCAATGGCTCTTCATCAGTATCAGATTGCGATGACACTTCTGCTTGCTTTTCTGGTTTTGGCAAGCTTTGAGCGCTCAACATCCCATGTCTTGAAAGGCTCTGTCACTTGCCTTGACTGCAGTTCTCTCTCCGACCTCTCTGGTTTGTCCTCCTACCTCTTCTCCTTTTTCTTTTTGTAAGTAAAATTAGATTTTATTAAACCAAAACCAATGCAAGTGCGAAGGTGCAAACTTAGGAGTGTAAACGAGTTGAGCCAAGCTTTATAGCGTTCGAGTTCGGCCCATTTTTCCTTAACGAGCTGAGTCAAGTTGGTTTAATGCACCTTGGGGTGTAAAAACGAGGAGAGCCGACTTTTATAGTGTTTGAGTTCCGTTTTCCCTCAACACGTCAAACCAAGTTAATTTACTTGACTAGCCTCTTTAAACGAGCCGAGCCTATATAAAGTTACAAACGATTTCGAGCTTTTGCGAGCTGAGCCAAGTTTTTGAGTAAATGAGACTATGTTTTTTACAAGTAAAATTCATTTCTTTACCCATTTCATGGAAGGGCTCATGGTAATGTTCTGTGAACATAAATTTTTGCACCAGATTTTCACAAGGAATTCTATGGCCTTTTAGTCCTCTCATTTGCGACCATTTTAAAATGTCAAAACCGATTCAATGTTATATAACTTTTCTGGATACACGTTTTGTTTGTAATTATTTTTCCAGAACTTATGGTCATAACTTAACTATGTATTACTACTATCAATGTCATATACTAAATAGGTAAATGGGTACTATATGCTTGAGGAAGAATTATGTCTGCCCATTCATATAACAATAATTTCAGTAATGTAGTATGGCTACAGTCAAAGACTAGATATTTTTAGATGTATGAATGTAATTCAGGTGCGCGTACGTTAGTCTGGACTCCTGGAATTATAAAAAAAAAAAAGCGTCGTCTTTGGGACTTGCATATTCAGTTGTTGTATATCTTTCTATAGTAACAGCAAAATTGGAAAATTTTACTTTTAGCAGATTCATTCTGGGTATGACTCGCGTCGATCAATTTTGCCTTTTTCGTAATGTGAATAGGTTCATATTTTCCCTTTTCCGAAAATTCTAGATCACTTAAACTTTCCACTGAATTTGTGTCTACAAAGTTCTCTCCCAAATCTGAATCTTTGAAATCATCCATAGAATTTTTCTCTACAAAGTACACTGCTTCCAAATTTCCTCCAATTGATATGTTTTCCATGACAATTCTACAACAACAATAAAATGCTGACATCAATTATAAGCAATCAATTGGAAATAAGAAAAAAAATAACATAAGGATTAAAAAACCTAATTTTTTGGGTTTTTTGAAGTTTTCGTTTCTTGGTTACTCCATATATTTTGGGTTTTATGGATTTGAGGGTTAGAGTTTTTGAGTTGGAATATGGAAAATACAGTACAAAATCGTTGTATATATGTAGGTCATCAGATCGAAGAACAATACTAAAAAGAATAAAGGGTAAGAGATGCTGACCTCGTGGAGAAGCTATGGAGATGACGATCACGAGTCTCTGCTGCGGCACCACATCTGCTCCTCCTTTTCTCTTTTTTGTACAGTATTTTATTCTCTATTACCATTAATGGGCTGTAGCCTTTTAAGTAATTCTTGGAACCTTAAGGGGTAAGTTCGGCTTGAAAAAATGGTTGGGTTAACTCTAGTTAGCATTTACACCACTAGTAATTGACTGTACCATTATTAGGCACTATTTAGATGATGTGGCACTTGGTGATTGGTTTGGAGGAAAAGTGGGGTTTTACACCGCCGGTGTAAAAAATGTTTTCTCATATTTATATGATAACCATGACTGATTTCTTCTTTCAAAACATCTTGGTTTCAGATATCAAGGTTCTCGTGAAGTGCAGTCAAGTGAAAAAGCTAGTTGTGGCAACCACAACAGAAGATGGTGCCTTCAAGACTGAGCTTCCCTCAGACACACCTGCTTCTACATCCACACTACCTCCTTCTTCTCTCAATTGCCACACCAAAATCCTAGGGGGTCCAGTCCAGCTCTACGCCTCAGCAAAACACATGGTCTCCAAAACAGTGAAAGCCCACGACTCTGCTGATTCATACACCATCTCCACTCCTCTGAATTTCTACACATCATGCCCCGTGTCCAACAAGGAGGATGCCAAATGTGGGGCCCGCAACGCGCAGATCGGCTCTTCGAAGACCGTTAATGTGCCTCTGCCAAGGGAGTGGGGCCTAGCTCCGTCTAGCTTCTATATTCCATTCATGCCCATCATTGGAATACCTTAATGTAGTTAACTGTTGTGGCTAAGCTTGCTAGTAATGTTGTGAGGGTGGTTTGTTATATGTAAGTTGTGTGCTGATGAGTACTAGGAAGAGAAGACTCGTAGTCTTGCTCTTATATATGGTTTTGTTGTAGAATCATTGTGTGTAACTAGGTTGTTAATTTCCATTTTTATATATGCTACCTTGGCGGTTATTATATTAAGTTGAACTACACTAATAATTGATAATGTGCTTGAGAAATAGGTGAGTCTGGTTGCTTGACCAAAATCCTAGACCTAAATTAATGGGTTGCCCCAAGCGTAGGGCTGAGACCGGTGTAGCATAATACCCGGTAAGACCGGAATCGAATCCACAGGGACGGTGGAAAGTGCTTAACTAAAAATTCGGGTTGTGAGATTTAAAACGGCTCTTAGGTAGCCACCCCTGTAATTTGATGGGTGAATTAACTAAACTAAAGGAAATTTGGTTTCTCTTAAATTACTTAAAAGAAGGTACGGTCGTAGGGTTCCTAACACTAGTGACTAGGCCCGGACATTTCTGCTCCATTTAGTGTTCCAAAAACATTTGACTTTAGAGAGAAAAAGATACCCCGAAAGATGCGAATCTTTGTGGTCGCCGTTTACCCATGTACAACGAAGAACAAGTTTTGGTCCCCCGTTCCCCGCGTTACATGGGCTCCGACAATGCCCGGATTCGTCTAACGAGAACATACCCAGCCCTGGCCACGGCGTGTTAATCACCCCGCGACCATACCTATGCGACTACTCACTCATATTAGCTTGAACAAATAACAAGATTCTGAAACAAAACATGCTATTATACTCAAATATGGATTAAAACAAAAGATTCGAGAACAAATCACGGACAAACTCCTGTAAACTGAGATCAACGTAAACTGAAAAGAAAGTTACTAGAACAATACTTGAATCTCTGAAACAAAACTTCAAAACTCCGATGAAAAGATCTCCGGAAAGTAGAATCTCCAAGGGTAAATTAAACGGCTGCTAATTGGCAAAAGAAAACAAAGTTCCGAACCCTAATTCGTCCCAAAAACGAAGTATTTATGCCTTTCCCGAAGTCAAACACGTGACAAGACCACCGGCTGATTTAAGCCTCTCGGTATCGATACAGGCAAATCCCTGTATCGATACCCATAACTTCTGTTCGCCCACTGATGCCTAGGTATCGATACAGTCAAATGCTTGTATCGATACCGAGACCTTCGAAATGCTTTTTAATCTTGCTCGCTCGTCCTTACTTGGGTCCCACCGGTTCCCAACATGCCCGATGTCCTGTGTCCACTTTACGTGCTCCTCCGACCCGTTTCCTACAAATCAAACATAACAATACCAAACAAAAGATAACACCGCATCAAGTGAAAAATGGAATAAATCGCGCCTCTAATGCGCTAATTCGCCCTACTTAGGCGCTTATATCTGTGACATTGCGTGCCTATCACTGGTCACTGAAGCGCTTGCGTACAAATGTGTGAGGACCGTCTAACGTATGTGCGATGGATAATCCCAAACACATTTACGTTTGTTTGTTTTAATCATAATAACCCTTGACCTGACTTTAATTATTAAAGTAGAGAATAATCTCTTCTCTCCAAATAATCGAAAATCTCAAAATTGATCGACAACCAAGAATATACGTGTAAAATCCCAATTTTTCGTAAATTATTTAATTTGATTAAATATGGAATCAGGGATAATTGATTTATTTTCTTATTATAAGTGTTTTGGTTGATAGATAATGACAGAAAAAAAAGAAAAAAGAGGAAGCAAAATCATTTTAATTTAATTTACTTTTAAGTCCCATATTTATCTCTTAACTCTTCTATATTTTCTCAACCACCTTCCCTATGTCTCTCTCCCCTTCCCCATCATCATTGACTTTTAATTTGGTTATGTATAGCGTTTTTAACAAAAACTGATCGGATGAAGCCCTTCCGGTTTTTTTTTTTGGACGAATCCTTGCGGTGGACCTTAAAAACACATTTTAAACACATCTAACGGTTCGGATCGTCGAAATTTAGTTCAAAAAGTGGAAAAATTGTTTGGTCCTCACTTTGTTTAAAATGAGGGATCTCTTATTGGATATATATATATAGTATCCACTTCCCATAAGGGACCCTGATGGGTGGGGGGGAATCGCACCATTTAACCACTGCTGTTGGATGAGATAGGACGGTGGAGATTTTAAAAACCCATTCGCGGATCCTCTCCCTTTAAAAAGACGGGTCGAAACCCATTTGCGGGTCAAATGGTGTAAAACGGGTTAAAACTCCCCCAAATCTCCACAGTACGTATATTACTTCGAAGAGAGAGAGAGAGAGAGAGAGAGAGAGAGAGAGAGAGAGAGAGAGAGAGAGAGAGAGAGAGAGAGAGAGAGAGAGAGAAAGAGAGCGGAGAAGAGAACCAAGCGACGAAGAAGTTGCGAAGATGAACCAGATCGATCGCATAGGAAGAATCTAAACGAAGAATACGAAGAATGGAGCCCCCAAGGTTGGTCTCGCTCTCTCTCGTTGTCTCTCTGTCTGCATTTTAATTTTATTTCTAGGGTTTAATCGATTTAGTCGATTTCTACTCGTTTAACATTTGCATGAGTTTTCGGATGGAGCAAAATCGTTTTGGTTGTAGTTGACGTTGGTATTTGCTTGAGATTTGTCCTTGAGGCTTCCTCGTGCAAGTATGGCTGCACACACTGCTTGAAAAGGGAGAGTTTTGTGCATTTGTGTCCAAATATGGGAGACATCCTCAAAGTTGAGAGATATAATCCAAAGGACATACTCAAAACTAATTTACATAGAGATATACAACCATGATCCCATGTAGGCGCACTGACCAGTGAGAATTCATCTTAGCATTGTAGATTATTTGTTTCTTTTAAAGCTATCCAGTGAGAATCCAGTGAGAATTCATCTTAACATTGTAGATTATTTGTTTCTTTTAAAGCTACCCAGTGAGAATCCAGTGAGAATTCATCTTAGCATTGTAGATTATTTGTTTCTTTTAAAGCTATCCAGTGAGAATCCAGTGAGAATTCATCTTAACATTGTAGATTATTTGTTTCTTTTAAAGCTACCCAGTGAGAATCCAGTGAGAATCCATCTTAGCATTGTAGATTATTTGTTTCTTTTAAAGCTATCCAGTGAAAATCCATCTTAGCATGGTACCATTTGGGTGTTTTTTGGATTTGTACTTGTGAGTTCTACTTGTCTTACTGATTTTTTGTCTTCAGAATGCCGTTTTTGCGAGATGTACTCTTCTCACCGTCACCATTAGAACCTTGTGCATCATCTGGAGCTTCTTCTGAAGCTCTTTACACTCCTCAAGTGAAGGACGACTTGATACCAAAGATTGAACAAGTGTTTGCTAGTTTGGATGACGCTCACAGGTTTTACAATGATTATGCTAGAGAAGCTGGATTTGGGGTTCGAAACAATTCAAACAAGTTGGGGAAGGGCGGTGTAACGGTTAGGAAGGAATTTTTTTGTCACAAAGAAGGGGTGAGGGCAAAAAAGTATACTCAAAATGTTTCTAAAAACACTATACGGAAAAGGGGGTTGACTAGAGAGAATTGTGGTGCAAAAATGACTGTTGTGAAACGGGGTGAGGGGTTTGCTGTCACGCAATTTGTCGCCACTCACAACCACACGCTTGCCACACCACGGAAGGTGCATTTATTACGATCTCATCGTAAATTATTAGCTGCCCAAAGAGCTTTGACAGACCAACTTGGCGATGTAAATGTGCCGACCCACCACAAATGAGTATTTTGGAGACGCAAGCCAGAGGTCTTCAAAATGTTGGATGTTCTCAACAAGATCTCTATAATGCTCAAAGAGATAAGAGGATTATGATGAGTTCCGTAACTATATATGGAACTCCGAGACCCCCGAAGAGTTTGAAGGGAGATGGCTAGAGATTGTAGCAAAAGCTAATTTGTCCACGAATGAATGGTTAGATGGTTTGTACCAAATTCGTGAGAGATGGGTTCCTGCATATACAAGACACATATTTTCTGCCCACATGACCAATAGTCAGGGAGCTGAAGGCTGTCATGCATTCTTCAAGCGGTATGTGTCTCCAAATAATTCTTTGATGGATTTTGTGACGAGGTTTGCTAGGGCACTTTCACATATAAGGCATAATGAATTAGATTCGGATCATAAAGATGTGAATGAGAAGCCACTCCTCGTAACAAAAACACTCATGGAGTCGACAATGCGTGAAGTGTACACACATAGTATTTTTTACAAGTTCCAACCAGAACTCTTGGATAGTGGGCGTATGTCATAAAGAGTACATTTAAAGATGAACAATGGGCGAAGTACAATGTTATGAGGTCAAGTCAGAGTGATTCGAAGGGTCGTGAGCTTTTGTTAGACAAGTCATCAAACTTTGTTAAATGCAGCTGTAAGAACTTTGAGTCTGATGGAATTCCATGTCGGCACATGTTGGCTTACTTCACTAAAAAGCAGATTGTGCAATTACCTGAGCAATACATATTGCGGAGGTGGACTAAATCAGCAAAAGCTAGAAGAGTTATGGATGACGGGACCGTTTCAGAAATATGTGACATTTCTATGTTAATGAAGAGAAATATGTTTTTTCGACTAGCTAGCAGAGTTATTGATGCATGTTTGTTAAGTGAAAATGAGACTGAAGGTTTGGAAGAATATTTGGTATCAACTGAAACGCGGCTTGTATCCAAGATGAGTGACTTGAATATTCGCGAAGAGAGTAGTGTTTGAAAGCCTATTTCCCGTGGAAACCAACCTATTCTCAAAGAACCACGACTAGTTAGGTCAAAGGGTTGTGGTAAACGGCTGAAAGGAGGAAAAGAGAAGGCTATGAAGAAGAAGAGGCATTGCAATGGTTGTGGAAAATTGGCGACACATGACAAAAGGAAACATATGTGATTTAAGGTTTGCTCGAACTTCTGAAAAACTTCATGTCGGATAGCACCACAGTCCATCCAAAAGAGAGGACAATTATAATGAATTTGT
The DNA here is from genome assembly GCA_963854785.1 of Vaccinium vitis-idaea. Classification (NCBI taxonomy): domain Eukaryota; kingdom Viridiplantae; phylum Streptophyta; class Magnoliopsida; order Ericales; family Ericaceae; genus Vaccinium; species Vaccinium vitis-idaea. The sequence continues at coordinate 26,345,657 of OY978223.1, read as the reverse complement.
AGCAAAAACTTAATGTTTTAACTCATCAGTGACTAACAGAATACAACGGTGGTTAGCTGCCACTAATACAATTGTTCATGCTCCAATGCCACAACAATTACAACAAACAGGTTAGCTGCCACTAATACACCCATGAGCACCATTAAATTTTGTTCATACACCAAGACTTCATCTTAATTATAGTATAGATTACAATCACTTAAAAAGTAGAATTAACAATGCTAGAGCAATCAAGAACATGAGTATATTCACTCTATATTTCAAATTGTCCACTACGACTTGCATGACTTGAACACGTTCGTCAAACTTCTTCAGGTTCACCTCATTCAGACCCTCATCAGTTTCTGGTTGATACCCAATTGGATTGCACCACTTCCAATAGTTGCATCTACCTTCGTCTTTCGTCTCCTTTGGACACCCATAGTAGAGCCTTCCAGGATTATGGTCTGACTCTGAAATCCTCACAGTAGCTCTCATGCCACACCAACATGCTTTGTTTCGAAATTGAAGATAGTTATCTGGACTGCTACCCATGTTGCTTGAAGTAGTCATGACTGCCGAGGACCAAGTAAAAACAAAACAAGGTGAATGGACATAAAAACAAAGTTAAAGCAGAGATACTACAAAACAAGGTGACATTGTGCCCTTGAAGTTTCAATGAGCTGTTGCACTGAGATTGATTGGTATAAGCCAAAAGATGGTCGCTGGAATGGATCATAGCATCTGCTACAACCATCCCAACAAACTTTCCATTCAACAACAAATTGTTAGGTCAAAAAAATATATGAACACACTACATGAAATATTTCCTAGTGCTAAGACTACAATTCACCAAATCCAGAAATACTATCAAACAAGTATCTTCTTCAATGTTAGGTCAAAAAAAGATGATGGCTAATACTCTTACACACCACAATTCTTTTACCTCATTGAGAGGTGATTGCCAAGCCTTCATTGACTACGCATAAAATTCCATCATCGGCTGAGATTCAATTGGATTACAGTGATAGGAAAATAATAAAAAAAACCTTATTGGAGACCGTCCTGTGGTTGTTCTCAATCTTTCGCTTTCCATTTGAATATAGCATGCTAGCAAAAATATAGCATGCTTTCCTATAATGCCTACAGTCAAGTGAACAAACACTAGCTAACTGGATGTACGCTTCAGAGATAATTTTCAGCAAACCAAACACACTAAGAAATCAGAAACATATCAAAAATAAATAAACATTCAAATCAAATATAAATTTCCCCTCAGTAATGGTATTGCAGATCTGAAATTATAGGGTTTCATTACTCATTTCTCCCGAAACCCTAATTTTTGGGGAAAAAAATTCAACAGTGAAATACAAAAATGAAACCCTAGTTTTTCAAAATACGTTATATGAAATCGAGATTGAAACCCATTCGAAATCGAAACCTTAGTTATTTGAAATTGAGGTTTTTTCCCATTCCAAATCGAAACCTTACTTATTTGAAATCGAGATTGAAACCCGTTCAAAACACTAGAATTGAAAGCGAAAAGGAGGGGAGAGAGAGAGAGAGAGAGAGAGAGAGAGAGAGAGAGAGAGAGAGAGAGAGAGAGAGAGAGAGATAGCGACCGACCTTCGTTGTTCAATCTGGTTCTTCGTATTCTTCGTTTAGATCCTTCCTACGCATTCGATCTGGTTCATCTTCGCAACTTCTTCGTCGCCTGGTTCTCTTCTCCTCTCTCTTTGTCTCTCTTCGAAGTAATATACGTACTGTGGAGATTTGGGGGAGTTTTAACCCGTTTTATACCATTTGACCCACGAATGGGTTTCAACCCGTATTTTTAAAGGGAGAGGATCCGCGAATGGGTTTTTAAAATCTCCACCGTCCGATCTCATCCAACGGCAGTGGTTAAATGGTGTGATTTTTCCCCCCATCAGGGTCCCTTATGGGAAGTGGATACTATATATATAAATATATAGACACACACACACCCCCCAATGTGTACTACTCTTAAAGTCCACACCTTCCATACATTTCATTTCCCGATCAAATTGTGATGATCCAAACGGTCCAATGTGTTTAAAACGTGTTTTTAAGGGTCGCTACGAGAAATCATAAAAAAAAAAAAAAAGACCGGGAAGGGCTTCATCCGAGTAGTTTTCGATTTAATACAGTTTTATCAAAAACTACTCAGATGAAGCCCTTCCCGGTCTTTTGTTTTTTATTTATGATTTCTTCCGGGGACTCTTCAAAACACGTTTTAGAGACATTGGACGGTTTGAATCATCAAAATTTGATATATATAGGGCAAGCTTCTAGTCCGGACTCCAGGACTCCGGACCTCCACGTTCCCGACATTTTTTTATGATCCGAAACTTTTGAAAAACTGTTTGGATCAAGCTCTTCTCGGTATATTTTTTTAATGATTTCTCGCGAGGGCCCTTAAAAACATGTTTTAAACACATTGGACGGTTCGGATTTTGCAAAAATAATTTTTTAAACTTCAAAACACCCAAAAACCTTCAGTCAGGGATCCCTGACTATATATATATATATGGTTATCTATATTTGTCTTCTACGTTAAAATATTTATATATCTCTATCTTGGCATTATGTATCTCTTTCCCTTGTTACTATTTATCTCAGTGATTATACACGTTCATCACTTTATCGGCAATCACCAAAGATCAGAACCCATTTACCGTGCTTAAATCATCGGAGGAGAGGTAGGGTTTCCAAAGCTTAGCTTTTACTTAGATTTTTTCTATCTACGTGTTAATTCATGTATTCATAAACATGCAAGGATATGTGTGATGAATAATCTGTAACTATGGTAGCAAGTGTTGGAACATGTGTGAAGGTTAAGTCCCACATTGGAAAAATATAAAGATGGTTGGACCTTAATATACGATTGGGTGACTCACCACTTACAAGGCTTTGCCTTTTAAGTGGATATAGGTCATTTAATGTACATTAGGCCCAACAAATGTGGTGGACTCCGTGGATACTCCCCAAACGTTTGGGCCTTGTGCACGCTGGTGCAGCGGAAGCAATGGCGGGATCGATGCATCGTACAAACTCCCAACAAGTGGTATCAGAGCCGATGGCTAACGATCTATGGGGAAACTCTCGGCGCGCCATGAATGAGCTTGTATGGAGAACACTCTATGGAAAGGAAAATCCAATTGCGCAAGTGATCGGGTGTGCCCGTTGCAAAGTGATGCAAGCGAATGGAACACATACATGTTGCACGTTGACTCGTTGGGGAGCATGGTGCTTGTGAATGGGCACGTTAGCTCTCAATGGAGTATTATGGATGGCTCTAAGTCGATGGAGTGGATATCCTGGTGACTCCAGATGTAACAAGGTGGCTCGATGTTGGAGTGTTGTAATCGATAAAGTGAGTGTGAAAGAAGCCTAGTTCGGGCGATTGGGTCAGAGAGTAGTAGATTAGAATCAAGGGAGAGTTTGATGCAAAGAAAGAGGGCACGGCTCAAGAACGGTTCACACATGAGGGGGAGATTTGTTGGAACATGTGTGAAGGTTAAGTCCCACATTGGAAAAATATAAAGATGGTAGGACCTTAATATACAATTGGGTGACTCACCACTGACAAGGCTTAGCCTTTTAAGTGGATATGGGTCATTTAAAGTACATTGGGCCCAACAAATGTGGTGGACTCTATGGATACTCCCCAAAAGTTTGGGCCTTGTGCACGCCAACGCAGCGGAAACGATGGCGGGATCGATGCATTGTACAAACTCCCAACAAGGAATGAGCAACCATCTATTGGAGAATTCCTATTGTTATGAATGTGCCTTGAATTTTCCTTATTGGAGAATTCCTATTGTGTTTAGGATTTCCTATTGCGTTTAGACTTCTATGGTAATGTTTTGATTGTGCTATTATATATAGATACCTTGCGGTATTCTATAGGTAAGTTTTCTAGAGTTTAGGCAAGAGTGTTAGGGTTTTAGTCCCTGGTGAGTTGTTAGTACTCAATTGCTCTTGGTATCTCTTTGTTTTGGGATTCAAGGGTGCTTCAATTTGTAGAGTGACGGGTACAGCCGGCTTCGTTGTAGTCTTGCTCCTTGGTTATAGTGAATCCTTTCTTGCTCTTCGCCCGTGGACGTACCTCTAGAGCTTCGTACTCGGGAGGGAACCACGTAAATCTTTGTGTCCTTGATTTTCGCTTGCTAGTTTATTTTCTCTAACTCCGTGGCCTATCACAACAAGAAGTCGAATAGTTATAATAACGAAGGCATAAAATGAGATTGAAACAATGAAAACGTGTTTCTCGTGCACTGTATTATGTTCGGTAGTTTTGGTCCTCTTTCAAGTCGATTCAGGAAAAACTCAATGTAGGAAAATTGTAGATCTTGAAAAGTTAAGCGACTTTCATATGAAACTTGTCTTGATCTGAGTTACGTAGAATTTAATATGATTTTTCAAGGTTTCTAATGTAGTGAAACTCGAGACAAATTTACGAGCTGTTTTAAAACCCATTTTTAGCCTCTTTAATGAAGGAATTAGAATTCGAGTAAAACACGAGATTTGTTTGAAATGTGAAATTATATACCTCTGTTAAAACTTGTGATTTATAGAGTTGGTTTGCTATTTTTAGTAAATTGAGTAAGTTGTTCATTATTCATACCATGTTAAGTTTTCTTGTTATGTTGGACTTGTGTGAACAATGACCTACATGATGTATGAATCTAATTGTTAAGCACGTTTCGATTGAATTGTTTGATGTGTAAGGACAAATGAATCTAATCGCGAAATTTGAGTTGGGACGTGCTTATCGGTTTGGGTCTTAAGCCATGTGCAGTTTTATACTTTTAGGTAGCTTCGCTGTGTGATCGGGCACCTGAAGTATACTGTGGGTGGGACTTGATGCCAGATAGAAATTGGTGGGGATGTTGTGATCGGTCGTGAGCTATGAACAATACCCCGAGGTAGGTTTGCTATGTGATCGGGCACCTGAGGTATACTGTGGGTGGAAGCCAGTGATGGATAGTGTGTGGTTGAGGAAAACAAAAGTATGAATCGAAAGATGGCAAGTGATATCGTATTGTTCATCAACGAAATTTATAAGGGATGGGAGTTCCAATTGTTTACATTTAAAATTAACAAATCCAATAATTAATTGACACGTAATCATGGATGCCAAATATTGGCAAATATTTGTCAATGAAAATACACTGGATTATTGAATTGAAGTTGGGTAAATACGATGTCGTATTGTTTCTCAATTTAAAAAGCAGTTATTGACAGTTACGAAGTATTGTCAATACAGAAAATTGAATTCGAAGCTATGATTTTAACTGCTAAATGTATAAAGTCCACGTGTAAACTTGTGATACAAAGCAATTAGCAGTTAGAACACGTGGATTACATCTTGAAAGGCAGTTATCTCCTTAAAATATAATCATTTGGGTTAGTTCAAGCAACGGTGCAGATTCAATGAGAAACTTTTGGAAGAAGATTAACAAGAATTCAAATTCAGACGTGGAGGAGGGAAGAAACTACCGATTCAAATTATGAAAGTTGGAGTTCGAAGCAAGCCAAATTTAAATTCATTGAGCGGGAAGTTCAACTAATAAGCAGCGTCTATAAATAGAAGAAATTGAGGAGTGGAAAAGCCCCGGACAAATCTTCAACAAACAGCAATCAAACAAAATGATGCTTGGTTTGTTCATTGGCAAGTAGTTTAGGATTTCGAACCCAGTTCGAAGTAGATTAGGAAGTAGATTAGGAATTAGTTAGGGTTAATTTCGGTTGTTCTTGTAACAATCGTCTGTTCGAAGTTCTTATCATCTTGTATTTGAAGTTGAAGGCAATTTCGAAGTAAGTTTACTTTTGATTTATCAATCGAAGTATCCTGTTTCTTTCCTAAGTATATTGGTTTATATTTCTTCACTTTGAAAGAAAATTCCTCTTAATTGAGGTAATTGAACCATTAAAAACACAATTGCCTGATTAGATTTGGTTTTTCCAAAGTTAATATGAGGGAGAAGATTAAAACTCTCTCTGGCACGCTCACACTCAATTATTTTCTATTGCAAAGAAGTAAAAGAACCAAACACCAATAGAAATTGAGTACATGACTATTGAATTAATTAAGTATTTTCTGTTGAGCATTTACTGTTTATATTATTAAATCTACTTGTTATGTGTTATAAATATTGTTAAATGTCCATACTTTTGCAACGGGGTAGCTTTGGGTGCCCTATTGAGTGTTTTTAACTCACAGTGCTACTTTGTGGCCCTGACATTTTACGCTAGGTACTAAAGACAACGAGCAATACAAGGAGCCTTCCACGAATTATGAAGCGGAGTCTTGGGTCTATCTATAGCTTATTATTTCTAGATGGCTTTGGTTGGCTTAGTCAAATTATTACAAAGTTTGAAGTATTATTTTAGACAATGTTGTTTTTTGAAAGAATTTATTCAGTTTGTAATAAATTAGAGAATTTCCTTCCCTTGCCCTTATTATATTTGAGACTTTAATTTATATTAATAAAATAAAGTTAACATTTTTAATACAATCTTTTGAATATATTTATTAACGTGCCTAATTTTTGGGGCATTACAATATGCATTTTAGAACCTGAATTATTTTCAAAGGTTGATTGAGGAACGTGACTAGAGTGTTTGACAAGATTGATTTGTCTTCTTGAAAAGAAAAAAGAAATATCGCTATGCGTGAGGTTACTTAATAATTAAGCCAGTTGTGCTCATTGAGAGCTATTAAACCTAAGACTACTGGCATAAGAAACCAATCTAATACTAGAAGATTAAAAAATTACAAAGCTGGAGATTAGATCATCCCACTTAGACAACTCAACATTTTTAAACAAAACTGCATGTGTATCCTTGGTCAGAATCAAGCTGAGTGTATCTCATGCTCCTAATAATAACAAATAAGCCACCAATATTTCAGACAAAAATAATAAGCTCCCCCAGGTAGAAAGAATTGCCAAAAAAAAGTCCCTAAGGTTTTTGACTAGCACTGTAAGAGGTCCAAAGTTCTAAAGTATTGAACTTGGGGTTTAGACTTCCATGACACTAAGGCCATCTCCGGTGGTGGAGTTAAAAATGTGTTGTTATACGACACAAAAGTGTAAAAAATGCGTCCCATTTATGTGTTATTATGTGTTGTTTATGACAAAATGTGTTGTTAAGTTAATAAGTGTTGCAGTGGTGTTATTAAAGTGTAAAAAAATGTGTGTGAGTATCACCTTTTTCTCTCTTCTCATTCCTTCTTCTCCCTTTCACTCTCCTATTTTTTCTCTCCCTCTTTCTTCCGTATCAGACCCATCCCTCTTTCTCTCTCTCCTCCCTTGGCTGTGGTTCCTCCGAAAGTCTTTGCACTTTTTCAACGTTGGGCCCCACTTGGGCTGTTGCTTCTGCTGGAGTGACAGTTCACTCTTGTGGTAACAATTTCTCCCAACTGAAATAAGTTAATTACACACTAATTACACTATTGGGAGCAAAAAAAAAAAAAAAGAAAAAGAAAAAGAAAAGCTAGCTCACTGTCTTAGTACTTGACTAGTTTGTGGTGTTAGCTACACCACTACAGATGGTCTAAGCCCACAAAGCAGATTGGTGCTGTTAACAAATGTTAAATGAAATGCTAATTCTATCCTTAAATAAAATCGTATCATTTATAATGCTTGAGGGAAAAGATGAAAATAGAAAATTGACCAGTACTCTATTTCTGCTTCCTCCAGAAACATTAAACAATGAATCCATGCAAGAGAGGTAGAATTAATAGTTGCTAATGTAAAGGAATGACAAGTTAAGTTTATTAGGACCACATTAGTTTTGAAAGATGATTTTTGCACTCCACTTTTTTATATTATGCAGTACCAAAAAATTTCTTTTAGTGCTTGTGTTGCATACAATTCTAAGCACCGTAGAATATATTTAAGAGTGCATTTAAAAAAAAAATAGAGTGCAAAAATTGTTACCCTAGTTTTTTTAGTGAGAAGATGAGTATTTTAGGAGTGAGGACATTAGGCCTATACTTGTTATCTAATCATTGATTCATGGGGACTGTAATGAAATTATCATAATCGTAGGGGAAAGGGGATGTAAATTACACAAATATCACGAAAAACCTCAACGTCCAAAATAGCGTGGACTTTCCGGTCACATTTCGCGGCTTTTGCCGTCTCCTCTCTCTCTCTTCGATCACTTCGACAAAATCATCTCTACAAAACCCTGCATAAACATCAGAAACCCCAAATCAACCAAGATCCCTCCATGTGTACCCACCGACGATCAAGCTAGAGAGAGAGAGAGAGAGAAATTAATTTCAGAATCGCAAAGGAATGGCGATTCTATACGCGGTGGTGGCGAGGGGCACGACGGTGCTGGCGGAGTTCAGCGCCGTGTCGGGGAACACCGGCGCCGTCGTCCGCCGGATTCTGGAGAAGCTTCCGTCGGAGGCCGATTCGAGACTATGTTTCTCTCAGGACCGATACATATTCCACATACTCAGATCGGACGGCCTCACTTTCTTGTGCATGGCCAACGACACCTTTGGAAGTCCGTAATTCTCTCCCTCTTCTTTATACGTATCTGTATGCGTATGTTTGTATTTATGTGTTTACTTGTCTTTCAGTTTATGTAAGTTCGTGGTTCATATCCATATCTTGTGATCGTATCGACCTACTAGATATTTCTGCTTGTGACGGGAAATATTGAATTTGGGGACGTTATAAATTAATTTTAGGTTTTGCTCAGAATTAGGAATGTGACACAGATGAATTAAGTGAGTTTCTAAGTTGGAAGAGATTCAGGAGTATATGTTTCATGTCTTTCCCTACAAACTTTTTAGGTATTGGAGGGTATAATTGAGATAGACAGGCAGATGGTTTTGATCTATGTTGCTCGGACATGGACACACACAAGGACACAGATACCAATACGGGACACGGCAATTGTACACAAATGGGGACATGAACATGGAAATTGTTGTTTTACAAATAATTCTGAGTTATGCAAACCTACATTGTAAGTACCACTACATATTTAGGTCACCACTCCTACCGAATTTGTTATCGATTGATGGTGTATGCCCATACACATACACATATGTTTTATGACACTTTTGGGTCCACTACTTTTGAAGTTACAGATATTTTACCTCAAAAAATCTTCTAAAATTTATAAGAATCACCATGCTATGTCCCCATATGTCTCCGGTGTGTCCCACCTTGAAAAATATTATAACTTAGTCTTAGTGGACAGTGGACACGCCAGTACGTGTCCCATATGTGTCTCCGCACATCCTTCGGGTGTCCAATAAGGATATGTCGATCTCTGGGGGTGCTTCATAGGTTGTGATGGTATGTTTCACTAGTCAAATTTAAGAGATGAGGTTATTGAGTTTGTGTCCCTTTACTTGGGGCTTGGGAACTCCAATTTTGATTATCTAGGGTTTAGAATCTAGTTTCTTCGTGTGCGGAAGAATCTGGTGCTATTTATGTTTGGAAGCTTGGAGTTTTTAAGTTATGAAAGTTTCTGTCTATTGGTGCCGATGCAGTGTGAAATTGAGTGTTTCCTGCATTGAGTAGCATGTGTCCAGTTGCAGAACTTCAATGATGCACAATCAGTTAGTGACTTATGTTCAGAATGGTGGTATTTAACTTTTGGGAAGCGTCTTCAAAACTTTGTGGACATGGGAAAGGCTACTGGGGAAAGACTGGGCTAGGAAGAGATCCAGTTGGATTACAATTCAATCATTTCTGCCAAACAACTGCTTTATTGAAAGTAGTCTTGAAATTAGTTGACTGTACAATGAGTCACCACCTGATACTTGAAAGTTAATTCATTATAGAGAGCTGGATCCTTTTTTATTAGAATTGCATTGGAGAACTCTTTGGCTACAACTGTCAAAGTTACTATAGTTGAAAGATTTGCCAACTTGGTCTCACAATTTGCTCTTTCCACCTGGCATTGGCAATGAAATCACATTTTTAACATATCCGAATTTATCGAAACTTCTTGAATCTTGAGGTCTATGAATGGCAGGCAAGAAAAGATTTCAAAGCCAACTGATGCCATCACAAAAGCTGATGTGATCAACTGGGATGCTGATGTCTATAATTATCTTCAATAATCTGATCTTTCTGTGAAGTATAATTTAGCGTTTTAGTTAAATTGTCAGGGTTTCAGTTAAATTGTTGTTTATCTTTTATGCTCCGTGTAGTTTAGTCCTTTTTATGTTATTACTTATTCGGGTTTTGCTAGGGCTATTAGGGTTAGCTTATATAACCCCTTAATTAGTCTTGTAATTTTTTAAGCTTTCTAATGCAATATGAAGTATGTACGTTTGGTAGTATATTTGTTCTCTCTCTCTCCTCTGAAAGAAATGGTATCAGAGCTGTACTGACCTTGTACCTCGTCAGAGTCGCAATAAGCAACCAACAATCTTCTTCCCTTCTTCTCTTCTTCTCCTCTCTTGTTGCATCTCCCTCGTAATACACCCACATCGTCAGTACACACCGAAAGCCTCTAATCGACTTCCATCCAGAAACGACAACCTTTGATCAATACACATCGACGGCTTCTTCTCCACCCACCGACGTACAATTTCTACCAGCAACGACCACCGACAGTCTCAGGCATCTCTGTCTGCGCGACAATACCTCTTGTTGCGACAAATTGAGTATCAAAATCCCATTTATCAATCACATTTTCAGGCACACCAGCAACGAGCCATCGGACCCATGCGATATCCTCTGAATCTTCTTGTGTTGGACTTGAAAAGTGCTGAGTATTCTCGAAAATGTATATGTACTCGTCATATCGTCTATTTTAGGCATAGAATCATTTCGTGATAATATCTCTTTCTCATCTTTTATTTAACGCTATGGATTATGCGTAACCATATCTCTTTGCAATCTTCTATTATAGGTATAGATTTCTAGGTTTCTCTATTTAAGTTTGAGTTATTATTCATTCAGAAATACATATCAGTTCTCTTTCCCATATGTTCTGTCACATGTTTCATCACCAGTTGTGACTTGTGAGTTGGAACCCCTACTTTAGTTGATATATATTGCATTTAATTTGTCACTATGTCTATGTCAGAAGATAAAGTAATCAGTGTTCGCTTGACTGGGGGTAACTATTCTTATTGGGCAAGTGTTATGAAGAATTTTGTTGTTGGCAAAGGTATGTGCGGTTAGGTCACATGGTCTGTTGTCAAACCTGCTCCTCTGAAATCAGGTGATCCTAAGCATGAAGAATATGTTAACCGCCTTTGCAAAATGGGAACTAGAAAATGCACGAGTCCTTGGTTTCATAATTTTGTTGAATGTAGCATCGATATGAATTTCTGAAAGTATGATAAGTTTGGGATTATTGGAAGGGTGTGTATCTTCAGTCCAATTTTGCAAAGAAGTATGATCTTGAGAGTTCTATTCGGGATGCTAAGTAGTAAGGTAAATTGATTCAGGATTTTTACAATGAGATGACAAAGTATTGGGATCAGTTAACTTTAATGGTACCCGCAGGCTTGCAGTAGCTTGATTTCTATATACAGTACCATGAGAAACGCCACCTTGTGCAGTTTCTTATGGCTCTTCGCGACCAATTTGAGCCTCTTCGTGGGGCTATGCTTCATCGTTTTCCTCAACTTACAGTGGATGGTGCAGTTCGTGAACTTATCGCCGAGGAAACTAGGTTCAAGGTGGCCTCTATTGCATCTTCTTCACAGTCAATATTTGCTGATCCTTCGAATATGCCTGCTCCGCATATGGCACCCTTCTTGTCTACATCAGCTTCTCACTTGATTCAGGTTATAGGAAAACCTTGGCCTCGGGTTGCTATGGATGAGTGTAGCTTTAGTCGCGAGAATGGACACTGGAAGAATGTGTGCCCCAAATTATTACAGATAACAAGACACAATTCTCAGCAGTTTTAGCAGTTTTCTCGACCCCCACGACAATGTTGGCATTTTCCTCAGCAGTCTCAACAGTATCCTCAACAGTCTCAGCAGTTTCCTTAGCAGTCTCAGTTTCAGCAGTTTTCTCGACCTCCAGCAGCCTTTGCTGCCCCACTAGCCGGTTTCTTGACCTCTGATGGAGTTCCACCTTCCCCCTTATTTGACCAGTATTAGCAGTATCAAACATTTATGGCTACCCAAAAGAATCCTTCACAAGCTTCTGCTATGACCGCTACCCAGTCAGGTTTGCATAGTTCTTCTACACAGGATTGGATGTCCAAGAAGTAGATTGGGGCCTGCCATATTTGGTGATCTCTACTACCACGTCTATGTCGCCTTCTAGTTTAAATTTGTTAGCATCTATTCTTTCTCCTGGTATTGTTTGTATCGGCAATTTGGCATCTGTTCAACATTGATTCTTCCTCTTCTTTGCATCTCTTCGACATCAGTTCTTCTTTCTATTCGCATGTTCTAGTTTTGCACTGCCTTGCATGTTCACCACCTCTGCTGCAGTTGATTTGCAGTAGTTGGTTTGCAACAGTTGATTTGAAGTAGTTGGTTTGCAATAATTGATTTGCCGTTCTTATCTCCTTGGCAAACTCACAATGCTCTCCGGTTTTGCATCATGAGAGAGAGAGAGAGAGAGAGAAGGGGGGGGAAGACAATTTAAGGTTTAGTTAAATTGTTATTTACTCCCTCCGTCCCAATTTGCTTGTCCCTTTTATGGAAGTGAGTTTTTAAGGGTGTGAAAACTTTGTATTGTTTTTTATGTTTTGCCCCTAACTCCAGTCAATATTACAGTGGCCAATTTTGTGGGTCAAAACATATGCAATATGGATCTTGTTTGATAGATATCAATTAGTTTATTATACAAAGTTTTCAAAATCATGAGAACCGTTATAAAATAAAAGATAATGGACAAGTCAATTTAGATGGAAAAAGTACTCCCTCCGTCCCCATTTATTTGTCCCTTTTGGGAGTTCGTGCCACTTTTCAATTAATTATATCTCGTAATTTATATTGTTTTACATGATTTCGAAAACATTGTTTTATAGAATTAATTGAGATCTATCAAACAAGATCCATATTGAATATAACATTAATTACCGATTTAAAGTTATAACTAGTTTTTTACCCGGTTAGAATAGGTCGAGGGACTAAAATTTGGGACGGAGGGAGTACTTTTTAAGGTAAAACTGGAAAGTGACCTTGTTTTAATTGATGTTTTTAGACATGGGACAAATATTTTGGGACATCCTAAAATGGAAATGAGGACCAGCAATTTGGGACGGAGGGAGTATTTTTTTATGCTCGGGGTTGTTTACTCCTTTTTATGTTATTAGGGTTTTGCTAGGGTTATTAGGGTTAGCTTATATAACCCCTTCATTAGTCTTGTAATTTTTTAAGCTTTCTAATGCAATATAAAGTATGTTTGATTGGTAGTATATTTGTTTCTCTCTCTCATCTGAAAGTTATCACTTTTTCCCTCCATTCTCCAACCCGGAATTCTCATTTTCGGTGACTTGCATCAGATTTGTCAAATACTAAGAATACCACACTATAGACGAACCTATCAGCTGTAATGAGTCATGATTGTCCAGCTTCATCCTCCTTTTTCTTTGACCTGTTTATGCAATTCGAGTAGATATAATTTTTAGTTGCAGGTGATTTTCTCCTTTTTAACTGGGTTTGATAGTGGATTTCACCATGTGTGTGCCTATTGTGGTTTGTTTGTCTCTTTATCTGTGATAATTCCCATGTTTTGTCTTTCTTGCTGCAGTCTTTCTAATCTATATCATATTCTCCCCAACATATAGTACTTGCTTCTATCTTTGCTCATAACTACTAGGCTGACTATCGATTTCTAGCTCTCATTTGCTGAACTGCTTATTGTCCTTGTGATTGTAACCAGGGAGAATCCCTTTTTCGTACTTGGAGGATATTCATATGAGGTTCATGAAGAACTATGGGAAAGTGGCACCTTATGCTCCTGCTTATGCCATGAATGATGAATTTTCTAGGGTCTTGCATCAGCAAATGGAATTTTTCTCCAGTAACCCAAGTGCCGATACTCTCAACCGTGTGAGGGGCGAAGTTAATGAGGCAAGTGCCTGAACTGTCTTCTGAACTTTTATTCTATTTTTTTCCCCCTTAAATTAACAATTTCTGTATGGTCTGTTGTTGGCATGGGAGGATGCATGAACGACCCGGATACTTGTATGGCTAAGTTCGTAAATCTGAATGGTTCAATCAAGAAATTAAATAGGAACTTTCTCGCAATATATATGTTTGACACTTAATAGTCCTTTCGCATTTTACTTACTCGACTACTCTGGTTGTTATTTTAGAAAATTTTCTATTAGAATTTTGTGTGGGCTTTACATATTTTCTTGGATGCAAATAGTACGTTTCCATGAAGTCAGATTTAATGACAGTATGCATCCAAAAATAAAATTCAACAACATTATCCATTCCTCTGTATACGGTTTCTCTGAGTGGTATGATTTGTGATTTGATACTCATCATTGCACGTTTGAATTGCATTTTCTTGTACTGCTGAATTACAGAACCAGTTGTTTCTGGTGGTTTTAATACGTTTGGTTTTGTAAAACCAGAAATTAGAAAACATAATTAAGGTGCTATGAAGCGTGGTACGTCATCGTATCCAGTTCTAGTCCTTTGCATAATTCTTTTGCGTATGTACATATTTTTTTCCATCTCAATGTATCCCTACTGTTCTTGTACCAGTAATCACTCCTGTACACATTCTCTGCAGTTCTGGTATATCTGGATATGGGTCCATTTTTAACTAAATTTCCTCTGAGCAGTTATATCAGTACTGAACCAAACAGGTTTTTGACCCTGTTTCTTTTTTTATAATGCCACTTGAAGAAACTCTCATCCAAAAAATGCACCAAAAAGATTGCTAGTCTTTTTCCTGATGGTTCAATACCTAAAATTCTAGAAAGACGGTAACGACGTGACCATTTACTAGATTCTGTTTTATATCGTGTCTTTTTTTTCCCCTTTGCAGGTACGCACTATCATGGTGGATAACATTGAGAAGATACTGGAAAGGGGTGACCGAATTGAGCTTCTTGTAGACAAAACTGCAACAATGCAAGACGGTGCTTTTCATTTTAAGAAACAGTCTAAGCGCCTCCGACGTGCTCTTTGGATGAAAAATGCCAAGCTCTTGTAAGTACTAGTATCCTCCTATAAAGTTATATTGCTATCTTCCTGGGAGACTACCAAGATGGATAAAACCTGAGTTGAATAATAAAACAACAAACACCAAGTGGATTAGCCACCTTTATGTCCAAATTGAATGTAGAAAGGGAGAAACGTAGAGATCAATCAATGTGGAAGTAGATATGACTGCTATCCAGAAACTTTCCCATGCCCTTAATACTTGTTTATAGATGTTAGTATGTTACGTAGTCCAACCTCTGACGAAAAAATTTCGGTGGTCCTACCCCCTTAGTCTGCCCCATAAGAAAACAACTGTTCGAAGTTTTAGTCTTTCTCAGCAAACAGCAAGATTGGAGGACCTTTTTCTTGTGGACGTGGTATGGTGAAGACTGAAGAGAACATAGCAAATCGATGAACTTACCCCCATGTTGCCCATGTTGAAGATGAGCGCAGTAGAGAAAGGTGGCTGTTGTGATTGAGGGCGTCGTTAGTTGTACATGACATGCAGGAACTTTGATACAGATATTGTAAATTCCCAAGATTAATTCAGAGAGATTTTGACCCAAGTAATGGCCATATGACTCATGGGATGGGACAATGCAAATATGACTCATGGGATGGGACAATGCAGATATGCTCTTATGTCCTTTAATGAATTATTCTTGACACCTTGAGTGATTGGCACAGCATTCGAGTGGCCATATGACTCATGGGATGGGACAATGCAGATATGCTCTTATGTCCTTTAATGAATTATTCTTGAGAACAGAAGGATTATTTGGGAAGACTCTTAGAATTGGAAGGAAAGTGAATGTTAATTGTTAGAGTATGTCAAAACTCAAATATGGTTTTGTCTTAACAAACACATACGTAAAATTTGGCGGAAAGTGATTTTTAGCTGTAGGGTTGTGTTGGAGATTTGTCATATTTGTTGTCCTGCAGACAGTTGAAAGTCATGAAAGAGGTTTCCTCAGGGTGAGTTTATTGTGGAGTTCGTAATAAAAAAAAAGGTTCTCACATTATAATCACTTTTTGAAAGCAAATACTTGGGCATAATTAACATCACTAGATGTTGAACTAAAATCAGTGGGAATAATAAACATTGCAAATAGAGCAGATCAATTATATTCCATTTAGGGCTGCACAATGGTTGGGTTACTCGGGTTCGGATCGGGTTTGACCCGACCCGATCACTGGTTGGATTCTGAAAACACCACCCGACTCCGACTGAAACACATATCGGGCCCCGACCGAATGGTTGTCGGTTTTGTCAGATCGGGCTCGGATCGGGTGTACGGGTTGGGCCAATGTTTTGGGCTTTTCAAAAAAAAAAAAACCTGTTTTTGGGCCGTTTGTTTTGGGCTTCCTTTAAAAAAACATACTTGTTTTTGGGCCTTCTTTAAAAAATTACTTGTTTTAGGTAATAAGGCCCAGCCTCAATTTTAAGGCAGCAGCCCATTTTGCAGCCCCAGCCTCAAAACAATAATCTGTTACTCTGTTTAAACACAATAATCTCTGCAAATCCATACATCATTCATGCAACAGCAAGTTTAGAACCTAAATCCCGTAACCATGACAAAATTAAACCAAGAGTTCAAAAGCAAAACCATACTAAAATGGTGGATCTGACTTTAATAGCATGTTAAAACTTCAAATAGCAAACTAAAATGCAAAACCAAGTCAATTAGCTTGCTAGCGACACTCACCAGAATCACCATTCACCACCAGTTGGTCCAGTACTAGGCAGTAGCAGATTTTCACCACCACAAACTAAATTACTAATACTAATTACTAAGTACTAAGTAGGCAGTAGCAGTACTGCAGTAGCAGCAACTAAAAAGGACTCCAAGTCCATAGTGGCATAGTCCATACATACACAACACATTACACACAGTCTAAAGTCCAACAAAAAAAAAAAGCAGAACATAAGTGAACTTTAAATGTCCCAACTCCATCAAATCATCCCAATTCCGATGTCCCAACTCCAACCAAACCTGTCAAAACCGTAAGACAAGTCAACCCGTAAAATGAATGAATGAAAAAAGATGACACATGAACATTAAAAAATCCAATGAACTTTAAATGTTTTACCATTAGAGTAAACAAGAACCCCAAAGCCCAATTGCTCAATCCCTAAGAGCTTGCATCGATCTCTGCAAGTTCTGAAAAAAAAGAAAAAAGAAAAGATGTAATACAAGACCAAGTAAATAATTAAATATATACTAAATAAAATGGACAAGTTCACATTAAAAAGCACCTGGATCACATTGCTCAAGTTCTTCAGCTTTATCCATAGCTCGGCGAAGAGAGATTGGAACCGTGCTTAGAAGCCAATTTTGAGTGCATACAAGTCTCTCCACCATAGCCGGTGAAAGCGAACTAAGGAATAGATCAAGTATGCGCCCACCCGTAACCGACTCAGAAGCAACGGTAGACACGGGCATTGCTAATACATCACGTGCTATTTGAGACAACATTGGATACTTCACCGAATTCCTCTTCCACCATACCAATATACTCCATCCGTTCCAAATTGCTAGTCCTTTCCATTTTGGGATGTTCCAAAATGTTTGTCCCATTTCTAAAAACATCCATCAAAACAGGGTCACTTTACAATTTTACCCTTAAAAAGTACTTTTTCCATCTCAATTGGTTTGTCCATTATCTTTTACTTTACAACGGTTCTTATAATTTTGAAAACTTTGTATAATAAAACTAATTGATATCTATCAAACAAGATCCATATTGCATATGTTTTGAGTTTCATATAACAAATTAGCCCCACAAAATTGGTCACAGTAATATTTGACTGGATTTAGGGGCAAAACAGAAAAAACAATACAAAGCTTACACACCCCTTGAAAACTCACTTCCCCAAAAGGGACAAGCAAATGGGAATGGAGGGAGTATCAAACTCCTCTTCCTTATCCTTCTCCTTATCCTTCTCCTCCCCCTTCCTAGGTTCACATGGATGGATCAAATACTTTTCTACCTCTGATTCACACTCACTAGCACACTCCTCCCCCAAGAAAGTCTTAAACCGACTAGCTAAACTCAAGCGAGGGTCATTACAATCATCATTCATCACTGGACTCGGCATTGCCCTAGGCGCTTCAACCCTAAATTCACCCGCATTTGCATAAGCATCATACAACCTTCGCATAATTTCAGTCACACGCTTCCCATAGCTTCACCCCGCTGCCTTTCCTTTGGATTCTGTAATTACAAACTTCACCCACCTTAACTTCAACTGGGGATGAAGCGCCACCGCCACATAAAGTAGAGGATTTATTTTATCTCCATCACCCCAATACTTTTCAAGTTTTGCTTTCATCTTCATTGCCATTGAAGCCATGAGAGGATCTTTGTTGGTGATTAAATGGTCTATATATGTTTCAATACTATAAACCTCATCAAAGAAACAATTGGATGTGACAAATAGAGAAGCTGAAAATCGCTTGGTTGCAACATAGAAAAGTTTCAAGAATGTGACAAACGTCCTACAATTCTTCCAATCAAGCTTGGTTGGGAGTCTATATACCTTATGGACCCCACTTCGACCACCCTCACCACCCTCAACCTCCGCCAAAGCCTCATTTATCCATTCCTCCTCATCCTCCTCGCCATCCTTAACGTTAAAGAACGTTCTGAAACTAGTGTCTTCTTCTGCCATCCTTTGGAATGCCCTCTCAAAATTTTCAACAGATTCTAACATCATATAAGTGGAATTCCACCGAGTAGGCACATCAAGACAAACAAGTTGTTTCGTACTAATTTTCTCCTTCTCCGCACAGTGCTTGAAAATTCCTAGTCTTTGTGGAGAAGACCTTACAAACCTCACAACATCACGGACACGGACAATAGACTCATTCATTTCTTTCAAACCATCACCCACAATAAGATTGAGAATGTGTGCACAACATCTCATATGTAGAAACTCATTTTTCAAGACTGTTCGTTTCCAATCCACTGTCTTTCTTTTCAAGAACTTAATGGTCAAGTTGTTGGAACTAGCATTATCAACAGTCAACATAAAAATGCCATCCACGTTCCACTCAAGCAACAACGACTCAATTTTCTTTCCAATGGTCTCTCCTTTGTGCTCTTCAACTTGACAAAAGTTTAAGATTGTTTTTTGCAACCTCCAATTATCATCTATAAAGTGTGTTGTGGCTTGTGAGACACATGTAGCTAACGTTTTGTATTGATGTCCACGTATCCGTAGTGGGCAAATCCTACTACCCTTCAAAAGTTTCTTCAACTTTCCCTTTTCGTTATTAAAGATTGCAATAACCTCTCTAGCTATAGTTGTGCGCGAAGGGACCTTAGTGAATTTCGGTTGCATGACATTACGAAACCTCTTAAACCCAATCCCCTCAACAAACCTAAAGGGCAGTTCATTAATAACTATCATTTCAGCAAAAGCTCTCTTACAAGCATCAAAAGAGAAGGCACAACCCACAACCTCAACACTCTCATCTGTTTGTTTGAATGAAAGATTTTGTTGTCCATTTTTTTGGTCATTATACGGATATCTTTGCAGCCATCAGGTATGTGAGCTCTCATATTACTAGTTCCATGTTTTTGAGTTTTAGTAACATACCTTTTTTTGCAATACTTGCATTCTCCCCATTTAAGAATACCACCCTCATATATCTTCTTAAAGTGTTGCCAGCACTTTGCTGGTGTTCTAGTTGAAGGCTGCTTATCTTTCGGCTTCGGCTTAGGCTTAGGCCTGGGTGGAAGCTTTCTTTTCCCCCATTCTTTCCACCATCACCTTCAGTAGCTTCAACAACTTGATTGTCAACATCAAGTACCTCCACAAAAACAGGATTGTTTTGCAACAGTCCACCATCCTCCTCAACTTCGAATTCTTTTTCCAATTCCAAATCTTGCATTTCCGAATCCACCAACTACTAAGTAACCAGAGTAATCACAGAGTTATAAAGGTTCAAACAAAATCAAATTAACCAATTTGTGAAAAGAAATCTACTGTAAATGAAAGTATGAAACCCTAACGAAATGAAATCTACTAACTACTATAAAGTGTAAATGAAACCCTAACTAAATACATGTAAATACATGTGGATTTGTAGTACCTTTGATGTCTGATGTGATGAGAGTCCGAGAGAGAGGTGAGAGACTTTGAAATGTCAAATATCTGCCATCGCAAGAGGGAGTAGTAGAGTAGCAAGTGTTAGCATTAAATCAACTAATCGAGAAAAAAAAAGAACAGGAGGGGAGAGGAAGGAAACCGAAAAAACAAACCTCCAAATACTCAGTCTGGTGACTCTGGTTGAAATTGTTGCTTGGAGAAAGATGGAGAGGAGATACACGATTGAAACTGATGACACAAGTCTACATCTCTGGGAGCCGGAGAGACGGCCGACGAGAGGGAGAGATGGGACTGGCCGACTGGGTTTAGGGGGGGGAGAGAGAGAGAGAGAGAGAGAGAGAGAGAGAGAGAGGATTTTCTTCCAGATCTGGATTCTGGAGTAGTGGAGTCGTGTGCAGCTGTGGAGAGGAGTGTGGGTTCACTTTTAGTTTTAGGGTTAAAGGACTAGTAGTAGTAGTATTTATACTTAATACCGTTTCGGTCAGATCGGGTCTACCCGAGTCAATTTCACAGAACCCGTAACCCGACCGAAAACATAAATTTTCAAATAATTGCACTTGGACTCGACCGTATTACCTCATCGGACGGATAGGATTTGTGTTTTTTCCGGGTCGGGTGGTTGGATCCGGATATAATGAACAGCCCTAATTCCATTGAAGTTTAAAAGCTACATGGGCAAGAGGATTTACCTAGCCTCCACTTGGATCTAGTTGCATTTGAGTCGGGGTATAGTTGGGTGTTTCTGTGGTTCAAGGGAAAAGCATGTCTAGTCTCTAGATTGTATAGTTGTAGATGGAGTTTGTCGGACCTCTTTTCCACCATCTCTCCTAAAACCAATTGGTATTAGGAAGGGTTTCAATTAAGTCTTTTATGGCATTCAACATCGCACCCGCAAGTCTGTTTTTAGAGCGGTCGCAAGGAGTGGCATTGTGTTACCAAATCCACGGGGGTACTCCGGGCCCAACAATCCCTCCCTCACGATGACGCTCCCACGACTCGAACCCATGACCTCCTGACTTTGATACCACTTGTCGGACCGCTTTTCCACCATCTCTCCTGAAACCAAGTGGTATTAGGAAGGACTTCAATTAAGTCTTTTATGATATTCGACATTGCACCTGCAAGTCTGTTTTTAGAGTAGTTGCAGGGAGTGGCATTTTGTTACCAAATCCATGAGGCCACTCTGGGCCCAACAGATTTCAAGCAAAATACGTTGAAAAACTCAACACTCAAGCTCTAGGGGCAGTAAAATTCCTACCGAGCTGAATTTGGTTAACATGCATGAGCACAACATCTTGTGTGTATTTACTTTTGTTTTTAAATTAATCCATTTTGTCATTAGAAGCTTTTTTTTTTTTTTTGGAGTTTTAACATGGACTTGTTGATTTTGTCTATGAACATATGCTGCATTTTTGTAGCATTAACCAATGTTTTGTGGAGATCGCTGAATGTCGCTCCAGCTTCAAGTAACACCTTATGTACAAGTTCTGGTTTACCTGCCAGTTTGAAGAGGCATTTGGATTCTGGTCTTTCAGATTATAATCCAATTGGATCTTGGAAATGTGGTTGTGGTCGCTTGTAAAATTTAGGTCTGAAAACATTTGTATCTTTTCAAGCAATCCTATGGGTCTTGAGTTCGAAATCACACTGCAATTATATAGGATCCAGTATCCTGCAAATAATCTGAAGCTTACAGTATCCTGCAAATAATCTGAAGCTTACATACGACCTCCCACATAGGGTGTTCATTTTACCTTTTCTATCTTCCTGGTTATATTTCTAACCGAGAAAAATACAAAATGCCCCCCGTACTTTGCACTCAATTACATATCACATCCCAAACTTCGACTTATTTTAATTTACCTCCTAAACTTAAACTCCGTTATTCAAAACGACTCCTTCCGTTCCAATCTGTTGCCTCACTAACGGAAAATGATGAGGTGGCAGTTAACGGAAAGTAAAAACCGTTAGTGGGGGCACAACACCCCAAACCAAAACGACGTAGTTTTGGGGTGGCCTAAAGAAAAAAAAAACTAAAAAAAAAAAAACCTAAAATCAGACTCAGACTCTCTTCTCTCTCCTCTCACCAACTGGAGAACCCCCCTCCTCTTTGTTTCATCGATCTGCTCTCCCTCTCTCTCTCCATTCTCCGGCCAAATCCTTATCTCTCTCCCTCTCGGTTCAACTCTCTCTCTCTCTCTCTCGGTCCAACTTTCTTGCATGGCCTAGGTTTCAGGAAATTGGGGGACTTTAGAAACCTCTTCTCCATGTTTGGTGACTGATTGGTGACGGCAATGGTAGACAGAGGCGGCGGTGGTAGGTGATTGGTGACAGCGGTAGTGGGCCAGGGCGACGATGGGTTTTCCGTGGCAGGTAAGATTCCTCACACCTTTGATTTTGGCTTGAAATTTTGGATTGGGGTTGGTTTTTTTTTTTGAGATTGGACTCTGAAATTTGGGGGTTTTGCAGTGGTGGGTGTGTTCAGTAGTGCCAATGGCGGTGGATATAGCGTAGTGGAGATTGGCGGTGGTCCGGACAATGGTGGCGAGTAACTGTAAGGGTAATGGGTGGTGGTAGTTCAGGGCCTTCAGGCAATGGTAAACACCAAGTTTTGGCAAAATAGTGTTAATGTGTTGGTGGGAGTTTTTTACGTTCCGGAGAGGAGACTTCAACATGGGGAGGGAACTCTGCTATTTTTACTTGGCATCACAAGATCTTGTGGCGTTTGATTGATGGCTCTGTGATTGATGCAACAAAGGAGGATTTGTATGGTTACGATCTGAACCATGATTTAGGAGTTTTATGAAGCAATTTTAGCAAGACTTCCATTTACATGGCTTCTGTGCAATCCCAGCAGCACGACATTTCCGGAGAGAGAGAGAGAGAGAGAGAGAGAGAGAGAGAGAGAGACTGATTTTAGGTTTTTTTTGGAGTTTTTTTTTTCCTTCTTTGGGCCGCCCCAAAACTACGCCGTTTTGGGGCGTTTTTGCCTTCACTAATGGTTTTTACTCTCCATTAACCACCACCTCATCATTTTCCGTTAGTGAGGTAACGGATTAGGACGGAAGGAGTTGTTTTGAATAACGGAGTTTAAGTTTGGAAGGTAAATTGAAATAAGTCGAAGTTTGGGATGCGATATGTAATTGAGTGCAAAGTATGGGGGGCATTTTGTATTTTTCCCTTTCTAACCTGTCAATTTTCAGCTGGCAACTTTCTAGTTATATTGCTGCTGTAGCTATTTGTGTCAGCTAGATAATTTACTTTCTGAAATGAAGGCAATAGTTTTCCTTTCTTGAAGGCAACTTTTACTCTGCTAACCATGTAGTTGTCTGAATGAATGACACCATATTCCTACTCTCGAAGAGGTTTGAAGTTGAAGGGTAGGGTTTTCTCTTATTTTATGCGCAGAACGTAAACCCTTGTTTTTTGACAGGGCCTTGTTGACGTGCTTGATTGTTGTGCTTCTGTACATAATAATTGCTGCTTGTTGCGGAGGAATCACTCTACCATCCTGCCGATCATGATTTCCAGCTTTGCTACCGTTCATTTCTGCTGAGAGATGCACAGATTACTCGAGAAATGATGTGTGCCAGATCATGCTGGAAGAGTGCCTTGGCTATCTCATGGTTCAGATCTCCAAGGTGTTCGGACCTATATATTCTTTATATCTTTCAAAGGCCCACTGAAGTTATTCTGTTGATTTTCTTATTCTTGCTGCGCTGGGTGTGTTATCGTGGGAAGCCTAATGAGTGTTCATGACACGCATATCATATCTGTATTCGGTAGATCCTAGAGTTTTTCTTCTTGTCACGCTGGATTCTGCTCTCTGTAAGTTCATGTCATATGTTGTTATTTTTTGTTTAGCGATATGAGAACAGCGATGATATCAAGATTCGTTTCAATTTGTTGCCAATTCAATGTGTTCCATCTGTTTCCATATTATTTTCGTTACTTACTTGTTTCCATAAACTTGTACGCCTTTTTGTCATTTGTTGGTATTTCGTAATCCTTTCTGGTTGAACTTAGATTGGAGAGTACATCAAGTGGGGGTGTAATCTTTGGTTTGTAGTGATAAAAAAAAAAAAATCTTTGGTTTGTAATTTACTCTCCAATCTAAGATGAATATTATGTCAACATAGCGTAAATTTCAAGGCGAAGATTATGAACAAAGTGTGTACCGGAGTCCTGCTATATACTAAGATGAATTTTTTCAAAAACCTAAAGGATTAGTTCAAGTGGTAAGAACGGCGGAGGTAAGTGTTGTACGTACATGGACAAATCTCTAGTTTTGACTAGGGGTGCTCACGGTCCGGATTGGCTTGAATCCAATCCTGATCTGTGAGTCATAGTTTTTTTGAAAATAAAATTCGTGTCCAATCCAAAAATCTCACGGTTTGGTTCTAATCCAATCCGCGAGTCACGAATCGGTTCCAGATTTGTCCATGGATTTTCAACTTAGGCCTAGTTTTTCAAAAGATTTTATCAAAATTTGATAAAATCACCCCTTGATTTTATAAAATGAGGAGGAGGGTTGATAAAATCTCAGTTTTTTTAAAAAGGTGAGGTTTAAAGCTGAAATTTTATCAACCCTCCTCCTCATTTGATAAAATCACTCTTGATTTTATCAAATCTTGATGATTTTATCAAACAAGAAACTCAGCCTTACTAAAAAAAAATAAAATCATCAACTCCTTTAAAACCCAAACTCAACATTCAAACAAACACTTCAGTAGTAATATAGTGGGCAGCAAAGACAGTTCATCATCTTGTTCACAAACAAAGCCAGTTTAGTTCAGTTATATAGTAGAAGACAAATACTTCAGTAGTACATCAAATTCTAATACAAAAAAAAAAGAAAAAAACTACAGACAAAAAAACGACCACTGGCTTCAGTATAACCTTACATATCAAAATATTAAATTGACAATATTTATAAAAGTGGTAAAATTATGTATAAAAATCTCACGGTCTGGATCGGTTAATTCACGGTTTCAAAATCAAAATCCATGTCTGAATCGGGAGTCACGGTTTTTTATTTTTTGAAATCGTGTCCGGACCATTAATCTATGGTTAAAATCCAAAACGTTCGGATCGGTTCGGTCCAGACAAGATTCACGGTTCACCGGTTTTTTTAACTGCCCTAGTTTTGCAGAATCCTTTGACACTTTCCTTTGCGTAAGCGAAAGCTTGTGTGATTCTGTGAGTTATCAAAAAAAAAAACCCAAATGCGAATTTAAACATGAAAGAAAAAACCTTCCGCTAGGAAAATATGTAGAACAACAAAATTATCGATCTGAATATTATGTCAACAAAGTAAAAAATTACAACTCAGATTATGAGCAAATTGTGTAGTCTGTTCACTATACTAAGACAAAATTTGGCAATATGTCCATCCGCATTGAAATACAGAGCGCCAGCTTGTATGCTGTCATGCAACCCTTTCAGCACTACGTTGCCATCAATCTTGATCATAAAGCAACCTCATCTTTTCAATTTCTTCATGGACACAACTCTTCTGAGTATTCAAGATCGCTTCAAACGTGCTTGTCGAGCATGAAGTTAGGGTCAACGCCCCCGACGCTTGGATTTCCTCCTCGTACTCTTCGAGCAATGCCTTGAAATTTGAGGACGACGACAAAGTTATCGGAACCACATACTTCTTGTGTTCTTCACCGACGTACACAAAAAAACAACCTTTTGGGGCTCTTTCGTCGGCTGTATGCATGACTTTCTTTGCGCTGCTCTTGCGAATCTTGCTTATGAGTGAGGGAAGTTTTCTGCCTAGTACTGCCATCTTGATTTCGAGAGAGAATGGAGAAGTGGCCAAGGTCTAATAAGGCCCGAGTCCTGACAACAGTGAAGGTTTTTTGGTTATGGTGTTAGATCGCAAGACGAGAATCGTGCAAGGAGGCTAGGGTTTGGAAAAAGGTTATGAGAGAGGGGTCGTTGGATGAATCGACAATGAAGAGACTGATTGCAGAGATTTATACTACATATTTGCAAGAGGAATCCAAGGCGGTTAAATTATGGTTATCCAGGAACCTTGGAAGTAAAGTCACAATTAAAGTCCCAGAAAGCCTAGGAAACCATATTGTTTTGGGTAACTACAGTAAGTAACAAAGTGATTGACATGGGCTTAAGAGATGAGGATAACATTAATTATACGGTATTATTTGATAACAAATCAAAAACAGTTTTGTCATTATCACAGGAATAAATATGAATAACCAATTAATGAAGAGACTGATTATGAAATTTATACCTATTTGTAAGAGCAATCCAAGGAGGTTAAGGTTATCCAGAAGCTTGGTTGTATATTAAGGCGAGTATTTGCCACAAATTAGAATCTCAGAAAGCCAAGGAAACCATGTTGTTTTGAGATAGTAATAGCAAATACGTGTTTTGATCTTATTGCACACTGCTCTGCAGCCCTTGCACAGGAGGTGCTGTGCACCATCTGAGCAGTCCGTTGCTCGGATGGACGGCCCAGATTTCATCTTGCAGCACG
Source organism: Vaccinium vitis-idaea (assembly GCA_963854785.1). Lineage (NCBI taxonomy): Eukaryota > Viridiplantae > Streptophyta > Magnoliopsida > Ericales > Ericaceae > Vaccinium > Vaccinium vitis-idaea. The sequence continues at coordinate 26,318,909 of OY978223.1, read as the reverse complement.
ACAACAAACGGTTCGGATGTAAATGTGTCGAGGTGAAATCTAGACCCTCCATCCGAGCAACGGACAGCTCGGATGGTGCATAACACCTGCTGTGCAGCAGTGTAGGTGCTGCACAACAGCAACCCCTGTAAAAAATACGAGTTGTTTTGTTAAAACACTTAAAAAGTGGGTGCGTATTACTCTACGTTGGGATCTCACTTTGATGATTTTAGAGCTGTATATTTTGCAATGCTTATCTTTTAGACTGCTTTAAAAAATACGCTCAATTGAATATCGACAACCGTTTGATTCAATAATTCAATTCTTCGTTCACAATTTTAAACTAACCAAGACAAGGGTTATTCAATCAAATACTTGCCTATATGTCGTTTGGTTAGAAGTAGGAACCATGCCATTTTTTTTTTTTGTTGTTGATATAAAACCATGCCCAATTAATTCCGACTTATTGTTTGATGATTTGTGTTGTATTAATTTTTGAGACAGATGAACAACGGTACATTAATAAAATATCACCCCAATAGAATAGATCATGTGAACAATATATGTGCAACACCGTGAGAAATTACACGTAATTAATGTCATATGGTAACTGCAAGATGCAGAGTTTGGAAATCCTCAGAAATAATCAAAAGGAAGAACACAAACCTGCTTCTTAAGCAGTTCCTTCCTTTCCTTCTCTTCGACAATCCTTCTGGGTCTCCAATTTAGTGAAAGAATTCTTCGCAAATCATAGTTTTTGCATCACAAACAATTTGTCGAATTGTTTGGCAAAGATTTGTTCGGCACAACAAAATCTTTGAATATGCCCAAATATTGGCAAACTAAAGGTTTTGGTTTCATACGGAGAAAGGAAGAAAGAAGGAAAGTCCGCGCGAAGTGGGCATCCGGTGGGGGAGGAAACTAACATCCTGCGGTTATGAGTTGTAAATTGTCTCTTTTACCCTTTCGGCAATTGATATAAATATATTATAAAAAGTGTAAAAATCTTAATTTCTATGGGACAAATTTGGTATAGAAAAGGTACACACACTCTAAAAAAAGAATCCACACACACTAAAAAAGGAATCCTCCTAAAAGGCACTACTACTAAACATCGAACGAATGAACATTTGTTTTCCAAACTCCCTTCCTACCCCAGCATCAAACATGACCCAAGGCTTCTTCTTTGTAAAAAAAAACAACACTAAAACAAGTGCTACCACATAAAACAGAGCAATTAATCTATTTTCCACAACTTATTTCTTTATTACAAGCGGTACAAAAATATTAAAAATATAAAGATATATTGTTTTATACCAAATCAGATCACAATCACGCCTCGCTAAACTATATTTAGTCCCATTAAGAGAGACAAATATAATGGGGTGTTTGGATTATGGTCAGAATGTTTTTTGAATCTGGTAGAGTATTTGGAAAAAATGTGCAGAATGTAGTTTGCACTATGAGTAGTGTTTGAGAGATATGCACATAATATATTCTATAGGTTTTTTTGTTAACGAAAATGAAAGATGAGAAAAATGAGAAGAATTTTATTGAATAGTGGCCCAGGCAAATTTCAATGGGCCAAGACAAGATTATTCGATCACTAGGGTGGAATTATGCTATTTACTTCACGTGGGTTTCAAATACTGGGCCATCCAATTCCTTGCATCAAATTTTGGTGTCATTTATGGGCTAAAATTTCAGAATCAAGTTGACATTCAAGAATGCCAAACAAAAATTCGCCGAATAGACAATTTTTTTGTATCAAATCAAATCAGGTCAATCTCCGATCAAAAAAAATTCACGGGAGAGGGATTATGTTTGGTTTTATAAACACTTCACATTGGTTTCGATTATTTAGGCCATAAAATACCATTGCATCAGAAAATAGGTACACAGAATTTTGACTCGGCTTACGAGTTAAAATTTCACAAATCAAATAGGCGTCAAATGTCGTGGAAAATGTTCTTTTGAATATGCAAATTTTGGCATCAAAACAAATCAAGTCAACATTTTCGAGACTCTTCGAGCATGAGAAAGTCTTAGGGGGCATTTGTAGGCATATAAAATTTTCAACCTATCACAAATTGCAACGTCCTCCAGGGCCTAACAAATAGGGCATTTTGGTAAATTAATATTTTGCTTCTTATATAACTATCTTTCTTAAAATAAGTAAAAAGAAGGATAATTATTAAATTATAATTATTTCTTTTAAATTAAATAAAAGAATAATTGGACAGATAAATATGAAAGAAGTGGGGTTAGTCATGACTCTCCATCTCACATCTCTATAAATAGAGGTGCCATCTCTGATATTTGACATCACACCCAAGGATCCATCACTCACACAAGTCTTGAGAGCTATGAAAGATTAAAGCTTCCAAGCTCTACACAATTCTTCAAGTCTAAAATCAAGCAAGATGGTTCTTTAGATTAAAGCTTCAAAGCCCTGAAGAATATTCATGCCACATTATCATTTTCTTTGCAAATATTTGAGAAGATTCCACTGTTTGATTCGGGATCAAGCTGTCAAACCCTCATTTTAAAATTCAAAAAGAAGAATCAGAGGATTAATTTTTTCGCCTAGAAATTCATCAGAGATTGTAGTCTTACTTTTCATCAAATCAGTAAAATTGACTTTTTGTTCAACACATTTCCGTCTTTTTCACAAACTCAAAATTTGTGTGATACATTCTTGCTTGATGTTGGACTTGAAGAATTTTGAAAGGCTTGAAAGCTCTCATCTTTAGAACTCTGGATGCTTGTATGATGAATGGATACCCTTTATGCACAGAATGAGAGATGCCACCTCTATTTATAGAAGTGTGAGATGGAGTGTCCAAAATAATTCCATATTTTTCTCTTTGACTATTCATCTATTTAATTAAAGGAAATAACTAAATTTTGATAATTATCATTCTTTCTATGTAGTTTAAAGAAAGATAATAAACACAATAAGCATATATACAAAAAAATTATATAAAAAAACATGCACTCCAATATACCTTTTACATTTTTCAATACATTTACACATATTTTTTAAAGTTTCACATATTTCAACACATTTTTCAAACTTAAAATAAGCCCACTGGGCATATGTTAACATTTTCCATAATATATTTCACCAAGTGGCTTAATTTGATTGGCCGGTCTTGATAAATAAATAATTGCGTCATTTTGATATGTGGCATCATTTCATTAGTCCATTCACATAATTTTGACTTTTGACTTGTAGCATTTTATTAGCTACTTATTGTACTTGAACTTTTGACCTATAAACACTTGGTAGTATTTGCTAAGTCCTGCAATACGTGGCAGCGTGCGATAGGCCAGAAATTTTTCATGCCTACACATATAATAAGAAAATTTAGTTGTTATTTATTTATTTTTCTTGGATTTGATGAAGTAGTATGTATTCTTCATCTACAAATTCTGCAAATTCAGCTATGGGATTTAGTATATTTTATAGTTTTTTTTTTAATTATGTAAATTTTTTTGTCGAACTACAGAACCCCCTCAACCATATTCCTCAGCTCCGTCTCTGCCAACATGTAAACAAAAAAGAAAAATTCCTAAAGTTATGTCACTGGAATATAATCGTGATGAAAGATTCCAAATAAAATTTTCTTAAGGAATTACATTCCACCAAAAAAAAAAAACCAGCATCAAAAGATAGCAATGCTCTTGTATACTTTGGAGCATTAAAATTCTAGAATATACCAATTTCCCACGAAGTGGAGCAAGACAACAACTCCCCTCTATATCCAGAGCAACACGTACATACCTCACCCATTGTAGCCAATGAACTCATCAAAACTACCCCACTAACTCTCTCTCTCTCTCAGTTAAAAAAAACTCTCTCTCTCTCTCTCTCTCTCTCTCTCTGGGGACCAACCTCTGTATATATAACCACCACCACCCCACATTGTCAGTCCACAACAAGCTAGCTAGCTCTCACTTTTCTTCAACAAAGCATTCCCATATTTCTCCTCTCCTTCCCAATTCCAATGGACCAACCTAAGAGCAGCGATGAAGCAACAGTCGAAATCCCGGAGTCGAAGTCTGGTAGATCCAAGGCGGCGACTATAGCAGCCACCACAAAAGCTGCCCGATACGCTAGTGGAGGACGAGGGTGGAAGAGGGGCGTCGGGATTTTCGACTTCATTCTAAGGCTGTGTGCCATAGTTGCCGCTTTAGTTGCCACTACTACTATGGGAACCACTAACCAAACCCTTCCTTTTTTCACTCAGTTCTTTCAGTTCCAAGCTAACTATGATGATCTCCCTGCTTTTACGTACGTTATAATAATTCTGACCACTAATTATTTCCACTTCAACTATTTTCTGAGTGTTCTTCTATATCGGATCAAAATTTTGAGAACAATTTTTAAAAAAAAAAACCCCAAAAAAAAAAATCTTCGAGTTGAAATAGTTCACTAAAAGTGAGATTGAAGTTTTATAAGCTTAGTCGTGTGCTTTCTAAACATCTGTTTACAAAGTGGGTTACCTTTTTTTTTTTTTTCGTTCCATACTTTTCTCGTGGAAATGAGTCAAATTATGAACAAGGCGTTTTAAAGTTGGGTGGATGAATCAAATCTAAGATCTTAGAAGAAAGTAAATCACTAAATTCTAGGCCAAGACTACCAAAGGCCAACCCCTTAAATATATTCACACATATGCTTAATTATATAGTACATGTGTTCAGTTTAGCTAATTAAATATTTTCACACATATGCTTATACATACTTTTTTGGGAAGGCACATTCATAATAGATTGAGTGAATTGAAAATTTTGTTAAATGAAGAATAATCTATGTAGTAGTCATTTCTATTTCATAGTCATCTGCAAGAAAAACAAAAATTGCGTTTTCATTATGGTCTTACTAGTTGTTGTATATATACACATGGATGCAGATTCTTTGTGATAGCAAATGCAATAGCAAGTGGGTACCTAGTTCTCTCCTTGCCCTTCTCCATAGTCGGCATCGTCAGACCCCATGCTGTTGGGATCAGGCTCCTCCTCCTCATCTTGGACACTGTGAGATTTCTCTACATTATTAACACTCACATTTTGACTATTCATTTTTTTTTGAACAAATATGTTTCGATCAAATTTTTGTCATAGTATTTTATCGATTTGATTTTTAAACTGGATGTTTAGTAAATCGAGGCCTACAAATGAACCGGTTCAATAGTGAGTCTTATTCTGTGAAATTGTTAGGGGCCAAGAATAATATGGTGTGAAACGTGCAGGTGATGGTAGCGGTGACCACAGCGGCAGCCTCAGCGGCGGCTGCGATCGTGTACTTGGCACATAACGGGAATTCAAACACAAACTGGTTAGCCATCTGCCAACAGTTCAACGACTTTTGCCAACGTGTCAGCGGAGCAGTGGTGGCTTCCTTCATTGGTGCACTCATCTTCATGTTCCTGGTTGTGTTATCTGCTGTGGCTCTTCGACGTTAAAACCATATCCATACATATATACATACACGAAATGGAGAACTTCTATGATATGGCTTTGTGGACTCTATAGTATTGATGGTTTGTTAAATTAAATTTTCAATTGAATGTTAAGGGTGTGCATAGCATGTCTGGGGCTATTATGCAATTTGCTTTGTTTTACAGTATTACTTTTCTCATTCGAAGTACATAGTATGATGATTTTCTCCCCCAATTTTTACTCAAGGTTGTACCATGCTCTCTCATTATTATCGTAGCTTTCTTCCCAAATCAATAGTCGTCCTCTCACTCTTCTCCATCCCACGATCCCAACATCGGCATCCAACATCGTCACCTCCGTCTCCCATTTCGTGGTCCTAAGACTTCACCAGTCGGAGTTAGGTTTCGGTGCCTAAATCGTCCACCTTTGGCATCCTTACGCGGTCCAAAAACTTCACCAATTAGAGTCCCAAATCGTCATACGAACTTATTCAACTCGGTGGACAAGATCTTTACCAGAACCATCCCAAACCGATTTCTGATTGTAAGGTTCTTGTTTTTTTTTTTTTTTTTGTTTTTGTTCATCCCTGGCATTGAATGTTTTTCCATCGAATTCTTGATAACCATTAGTAATATATTCTTCATTTGAAGCACGCGATTTTGGATTTATTTGTATCTGACGAAGTCCCTTTCACGCAGATTCTCACAAAAAGGGAACTCGCATTTCTGAAAGGGTCCATAGGCGATTGTTCGGAAAACTTACGAACATCCTGATTCGTATGATTTTACCATGTTACTGATTGTTGAAACATCCTGATTTTACCATGATTTTTGTATGTTTTTAATAATTATTTTTACCATGATCATTGCAAGGTGGAACCTTTTTACCATGGCTCAATGAAAAGATTCGTATGAATTAACCATGTCAATGATATTGGAAACATATTTGCTGTAGTTGACTAATATTTTTACCATAATCATTGTAACATATTGGGACAACTATGGTAAATCATGAAAAAATAGATGTTCGCAATTATAAGTTGTTCAGGGTTATCATAATCATTGTAACATGTTGGGAACATGTTACAATATTTTAACCACTTTTTTCAAAAATCCCCTAGAATTCGGTGCTCAAAGGACTCTTATTTGGAAAAAATATCATCCCCTAATTTTGAATCTACACAATTTCAAAAATCTCTTGATTTTAGATAAGTGAATCATACACCTCTCATTTCAAAACATGATATCTGATGATTTTTTTTTTACCATGATTCGTATTCTAAAAGGATATTATATTTACCATATTTTTTTACTAGTTATAAGTTTACCATGTTTTCTCATTAAATTTTACCATGTTTCTTTTGTTTTTACCATGTTTATTTTGTTTTTTTACCATGTTTGCTTTTTGGTTTTTATCAGAACCTTATGTGATGATTTTTTTTACCATGCCTTCCACAAGAGAGCCTCGGCGCGGGCTACATAGATAAGGATTATGTATAAGGAAAGCATAAATACCAATTGTACATAAGTTTAGGCATCTTTCAAGCAAAATTTGAAAAATAAGTAACTGACATACAATTCAAATTTCAGAAATCCCAAAAAAGAAGGAAGTAACTGTTTAATTCAACAATTTTTACCATGTTTCCAAGTCATTAGACTATTTTTACCATAAAAAAAAAAAAGAAACCGGAATAATATAATACAAATGATCCATCACTTAGCAATCATGGTAAATAAAAAATAAAAAAAATACTATGTACGTTATAGAAAACATGGTAAATACCTTTTTATTAATGCAATCTCAAGAATTCAAAAAGCCCACAATTAACGTTACTGGATATTAATGCAATACCATTATTTTAGGAAATCATATATACGACATAATTTCCAAATCTCTATAATTTCAAATCATCCCACCTTTTCAAGTTCTTAATTTAACAATTATTACCATGTTTACAAGTGATTAGTTTATTTATTTTTTTACCATAAAAACCGTGATATGTGATTTTTTTTTTTTATCATGATTCATGTTCTAGAAAGATATTATATTTACCATGTTTTTTGACTCGTTATAACACGTTTCTCATTAAAATTTACCATGTTTCTTTTGTTTTTTACCATGTTTGCTTTTTGTTTTTTATTAGAACATTATGTGATGATTTTTTTGGGTCATATCTTCTATAAGAGAGCTGTTACGCGGGCCTACATAGATAAGAAGTATGTACAAGGAGAGCATACATACACCTTATCTATATAGGCCAGCGCATCGACTGTTTTGTTATTTTTACCATGATTTTTTATCATTTTTTTAGATAAGGAGTTTGTACATAACAAAAGAGAAATTTCTTTATTTTTAAATAAAGGTTATGATAAGGGGATAATTGAAATGATGAGGGGATAATTGTTTGTTATCACGTATTGCCTAACATAACCATGATTTTTGACTAGTTACAGCCATAAAAATATCACTAAATTTTGAATCCCCTCATCATTTCAAAAATTCCTTTTTTAGGCAACAATTATCCCCACTCATTTTGAAACCCCCAATAATCTCACTTAGTCCTTAATTTTCGGAAGTCCCAATATAGATTCCCTACAAATTCGGAAATGATTATGTTTATGTATTTATTTATAAATATCTATCTATATCACAATGAAAGGGTAAAAAAGTTAAATCACACTAAAAGAGGATGAAAACATAACCATGAAAAGTGGGCAAGATGAAAACATACATGGTGTCCAGAAAGAGGAGGATTATTTAATTACCTCTTTTTAATTTTATTTATTTGAACTGAATTCGTTTGTGTCTCAATCTATCCCTTTTTTTTATTCGAAGGTAAAATTAAAAACCATCCGGCACTTACAAAAGCCTCGAGGCATGACAAAGATTTCATCGCAAAATACAGGAGTGAACCAAAACTATCAAAATCTAAGACACGAGTAGAAGCACTAGTAGGCTGAGAAGCTCAATGCGTACTGCAAAAATAGACCAGCACGAGGTGTCGGCATAGGATCCGTCCAAGATTTAGTAATAGAGAGAAATCCCTAAAGGAAACCCAGCTCAAACCATTGGCAGATAACACGGATGAAATCATGTAGAAAAACTCCCAAGGTTCTGCTATCCCAAGAACCATCACCGGCCAGCGCCTACCCGAAAAGAAATGTTGGTGAGAACCCCGACGAACTTCCGCTGCCACAAGTACTGGATGCCACTCCGTGGCAAAACCTCATTGTCACGTCGGAGTTTTGGATGTAGGAAAGCAAATGCCAGCAAAGCCGATGACCCATATGACCACGGCGACACAGGATACCACACAAGGGGTCACGACACTCATACCAAAAAAAAAAATTATTAACCCACCCTGCCACCCACCAAATTTGGGGAGAGCAAACCAGGAACAAGAACACCGACATGAAAACCAATCAGAAACAGAGACTACCAAACTGTGGTGCCCTGAATTCTAGATGGACCTCTTGAACTCTTCCTGACCCGAGTGAGCGACGAACGAGATCTTTCTTGGTACTCCTGCACACGTAGCACCCGACGTTACATTAGCACCCAACCTAGCCGGAATGTGGCCAGGGAAGACACTTCGACGGTCTAGTGAGTGATCGGAAGAGATGAAGCACCAGAGAAGTTGTAGGTAGAGAGAGAAAGTGTTATGTACCTCTTTAGGGCTCCTTCACCTCGTATTTATAGACTCCCCGAGTATAGGGGTAAATCCATCATCTGGCTTTGATGACGTCACCGTGCATCACGAGCCCGATCTGTGATCATTGCATGCACGCGTCTTCCAATGAGGCTTCGACACGTAGCGTAACCGCTCGGATACCATCACGCTGACGTAGAGACAGCTGTGGCATGCACATGTGCCTTCCTAAGTTTGTTACGAGCGTTAACCGCCTCGAATGATGTCACAAGGGACGTCACCGATATCTCGGTCCTTCTTTCCGAGCCATCTCGGATATGATCCGTCTCGGATGAATCGTCCGGATCATGACTTTATTAAGCCGAGATTTCGGTTCGTCTCGGATGGGCCCGTCTCGGATGGCCCATCGCGTTATGTTCCTCAGCTGGGCTTTAAGCTTCGTCTGGGCTTTGGGCCTTATGGGCTCGGCCTCCGAGCCCCCTCTGGACCGCTAGATTTCGGCCCACTACACAAACAAAATAAACAAAAAACACAGTAGGAAATAAGCCCTAACCCCATCCTCGTGGTTATTGCCGCGCCGACCTCCAACTTCCAGATCTGAGCTGACAAGGACGAGACGGACGGGAACAAACCACACCACCACCAGAGCCTGAAGGCCGGAGCTTGACTTCCCTCTCCTAAACTTAATCAAGTGCACAAACTAAAAAGGGATACATCAGTAGAGAGGGAGAAGGAAGAGGAAGTTAGGGGAGGAGGAGGCGCCGGCCCCCTCCCCCAGACAAAAAACCGTAGTCACTTCTTTTTCTTTGATATCTGGAGAGATAAAGTCTCGTGGGGCTATGTTTTCATTAAGTCTTTGTAATTTCAATTTATCCTTTTTGCTTTGTAAAATTTGGATCTCGTTGTTATTTCCCTTTGTGTCCTGTTTCGGGTGGATAAGAAAGAAATAAGAAGGGAAGAATTAATAAAAAAAATCCTTAAATTGACTAGATTATTAGTATACGTCTATGATGACACAAATCTTGAAGAGGAATATGAATACAATTCAAAATTATACTATAGCTCTTTTACCCAAACACCCCCTGAACTAAATTAACCTACAACGACACCCCCTGTGCTATCGAAAAGGGGGTGTCTGCCCTAACTCCGTTAAAAAGACTACATAAAGACATTTATGCCCCTTATATCAATTCCCTCCTACACTTCGAATACACTTCAATACTTCATCAATCTCCCTTCTCTCTCTACATGTATATACCCATGAATTGGAGTAAAACATTTTATTTTGTAAATTGGAGTAAAATCATTTATCAATTTTGTATAAAACTGTTTTGCTTTCTACGCCTATGTATATATACATAGATATATATGTATGTACATATAGCTATATATGTATGTATCCTCACGGCCAACACACCTCTGGTTTTTCTCCCACTCCGGCAACTCGATTACCGGCGAGCCCTCTCCGGCAACCCTCTCTTCTTTCTCTCCCCAACCCTCCGTTTCTTCTTTCTCTCCGGGGCAACCATCGTCGCAATGGCCCAAATTGAACTGCATATATAGTAGCTATCAACCCTCAATAAACTCAATTCGGATTTGATTTTCATGTCTTAAATAGGGATCCAATTGAGAAATTGCAAGGCTGCGAACCCAATTCGAAAAATTATTCCCAGATCATTCAATTGTTCTCGGTTCTCTACAGTTCCAGCAACACAGGCGGCCTTGGGTTCGTTGAAGACGAGAGTGGTTGGTTGTTCGGTGGAGCAGCAGATCTGCTCTGAAATGCCCCAACCACCATCGCTGAGCTTCGCAGCTCCTTACCACCGACGTTTCATCTCCACAACCACCACTGTCACCTACCATTCCCGCCGCCGCCGCCTGGGCTTCGTTGCCCTTTTCCGGCGCCGCTGGCCTTCACCGTCACTCACCGTTGTGGCCATCACATCATCAGTTTGAGCACTCGGATCAGATCCGGTCTTCTCTCGCTTGGTGCCACCATCGGGCCTTATGGGGGGAAAGGGATAAACGTTTATAGAAGAAACATATAGGGGTGAGGGCAATTTTGGAAGAAAAATATGTATTTCGCCAAAAAAACTAACGGAAATGCGGATTCCTAACAGAAGGTGTGTCGGGGATTAAGTTAAATAGTTAAGGGGGTGTCGTCGTAGGTTAATTTAGTTCAGGGGGTGTCTGGGTAAAAGAGCTATAGTATAGGGGGTGTCTAGGTGATTTACCCTATTATATATTCAATCAAAATCTCAACTATCTTTCTCTCTCTCTCTCTCTCTCTCTCTCTCTCTCTCTCTCTCTCACTCTATTATGTAATGAGACTCTTTCTCTCTCTACCTTTTTGCAATATGGTTTCTCTCTTCTCCTTTGTGTGGCAGCGGGGGTAGGAGGCCGAATTCGATCCCTCCATAGTGAGGGTTTTCCATCTCCTTCATGTGATTTTTTCCACTTTTCTCTGGCGCTCGATAGCCTACGCTTTTGGGATGTAGGCAGTTTGGTTCGGTTAGGTCGATTATTTTGAAAAAAATAAATTGAATCGAATTTTTTATTACTGTGTAACAAAACCAACCAATGCCACCACCGAACTGTATTGCATTCAGGTAGTTCATTTTGGTTCGGTGTAGTTTATTGGTTTGAAATTTATATCATTGGGCCAATTCATTCTGATAAATATAACTAACAAATTCAAACCAATTAACTGTACAAATCATAGGCAGATAAAAATTCAACTCAAAAAATTATATGGCAGCTACAAAATAGATTACTAATTCTATCACATAATATAATGGATCTGTTGGAACATTTCAAAAATATTAAATGCTGTAATTGGTGAAGGGGTTTAAACCAAGAGGTGTGTCTATTTGTTTTAACAAATAGACATGAACATATCATAAGGTGTGACTTTTAGGGTCATATGAATAGACGTGGCTATTTTAAATAGACATGACTATTGGGTTTAAACGAATAGATTTAACTATTGGCCACCGGTCACATATCTATGCCTATATAAATGTAACGACCCGCCCCCGCTTTGCACAATATTGTCCGCTTTGGTCGCCCAAGCTCCAAGGACTTCCCAAAAGGTCACCCATCCCTTGATTGCTCCAGGGTGAGCACGCTTAACTGTGAAGTACCAATGAGCTTTGACGCCCGCACAGCTTTAAAAGGCCTTGTGCAAGTTAGGGCATGCTCTATTCTCTTATATCATAGAACTCCGCTGCATCCAGGTGGGTCATGGGCTGTCACATAAAGCAAGGGATTTCACCAAAAACATATTGAAGTGAACACAATGAATCATTCTGTCTCACTAGACCTCTCTCCCTAATACTCATTATTGGGGAATCGCAAAATCTAAAGGTGTTCTGGTTCTTCTTCATCTGTGCATGATGCAGTTGGACATACAGTTAATTGGGACAGGGCTTCATTGTATCTTGGAGTCGAATTCGCTATTAACCCCAGTGCAGATAAAATTTAATCGAATTAGTGGGGGCAAATATTGTTGACTAGAGGTTGACTTTCTCGATCGAGTACTATTCACAGATTGGTGTTTTTAAGTTTTTGGGCCATTTTGGCTCATTTTGGGTGCATTTCAACTGGGCAAGACTTGCTCCTGACCAAAAACATCTTGGACACAACCGCGGTCTCGGATATTCGTAATTGCACACCTAAGGTACCGTATTTGTCTATTTTGATCAAAGAAACAGTCGTTTCAAGCATTTTTGGGCATTGAAAATTGTTGGCGGTGTACCCTAAGGAGTCTACAACTCAGAAACTCCTAAGGCAAAGCTTGAGGTAAAGATGTCGGAGCCTTCAAAAAGCTCCAGACGAAGAAACTCGGTATCTAATGCCAAGTACAAGGTTGAAAAGTTCGACGGAATCGATAACTTCAGTATGTGGAAGTGAGAAGTAATGGATGTTCTTATCCAACAGGATTTAGAGATCACCCTGGAGGACAAACTCAGGGACATGACGGAAAAGGATTATGACATGATCAATCGACAAGTTTATGGCACGATCCGATTGTGCCTCAACAAAGATCATATTTGTCATGAAAGAGACAAAGGCGAAGGATCTTTGGAAAAAGCTCGAGGAAAAGTTTATGACGAAGAGCATAAAGAGCCACCTCTATCTCAAGAAGAAGCTTTATTGATTCTTGTATCGAGAAGGTATATCTATGTCCGGACATCTGAATGATTATAATAAAATCCTCGCAGAGTTACAAAACTTGGATGTTGAAATCAAAACGAGGAAAAAGCTTTACTATTGTTGAATTCCTTGCCAGATTTCTATGAGCATTTGATTACCACACTTTTGTAGGGCAAGGAAAAGATTTCGTTTAGCGATGTTTCTAGTGTTTTGGTCAATAATGAGAATCGCAGGAAAGACATGCAGGTCCACCGACATACATCTAGTGAAGTCTTGATTGTTAGAGGGGGAACTGAAACCAAGCAGCTTACCATCAACAGGGGACATTCTCTGTCACGGCCACAAATTTAATAGACCAAATATAGATAATATCCACGTGGGACAAGTCAAAAGTCTTATAATTTTCCTTTGAATAGTCAAAGTCCAAAATAATACATTCTCACTTTAAATAATTCAATGAGTTCTAATAACTAGAACCCAAAGACCAAAGGCATAAGTATCAAGTTTGAAGAGTTATTACATTAGTCAAATAGTCAAAAGATTAACAAATAGAAATTACAAAACCATCTTTCAAAAATATGAGACAAAGATGGGAAAAATAACTCCATGCTCGATGAAATCCAATGCAATGCATCCACACTTCATGCATCCATCTCATATGCCTTGCCGTGTACCTGAAAATTGATAGGTTGAGCTACACTAGCCCAGTAGGAAAACAATTCTATTAACGCTAGGTGTATAAAGATGATAAGTGCACGTGAAGTGGGCATGAGACTAGCACGGTGGTTCGATAAATACGATGCCTCATGTTGAAAAGTAATGACTCATGAATGATACATGAATCAAATTAAAAAAAATCCATGTGCTAACATTTATAAACTGGTCATCTTCGTTCATGAAAAACTTCTTTTATTAAATCTTGAGTGTCTCATACGTGCCAAGTACTTAAACTCCCTTTTTCACTTCAACTCATCTATGAACTCTATCTATACACATATCGGGAAGTTTCAGGTCTGGTAACCCGTACTATGGTATATACGTCCCAAAGACTCTTATCCATCCTGTAAGAATAGTATATTCCGCGTTTCACAGGCCACGTTCACCATGCCCAACTACGCTGGTAATAACAATAACAATATAATGGTATACCAACGTTATTCCAACGTGACTTACTTTAGCTTAAAGCATATCCACTCATCAACCACACACACTCATCCTAAATTTGTAATGTCTCATCTATTCTTTACCGTTCCCGCCTTCTCTCATTTTCACAAACCATAGTGCAATCTTCCACTTCCTCTAAAAAGGATCCACGTGTCCAAGGAGATGCCGATATGCTTGAAAATAGCCTAAATGTCCATCAAAAGCCCAAGTGCTCACCAAATTCTCAATAGCGTGTACCAAAAGCCAGTTTTCGCTAAGAACACCAAGGTTAGTAAAAAAATGTGTCCAAGTATCCCATTATACCAAAATGCCCTATCTTTCATGAAATATTTCATTTCATTTAATAGGGAATTAATCCCTCTGCCGGATTTCGTGGGTTCCGTTTACCCATTGCTAGGGACACATCGAATGGTGGTGTAATACCCCAGGTTTGGGGGTAGATGGTGTTTAGTCCCACATTGGTTGTTTAGATGAGTTATCTTGGATATATAACAAACCATGTGGGCTACTACTAGTACCTTGGGCTTAAGCATTTTGGGCTATGTGGTGTGGCTTGTGGACCAAATCAAGGTACTGGGCCAGTGGTTTACATGGGGCGTTTCCAATGGTATCAGAGCCCTGCCCTGGTCCAAGTGGTGGGTAGGATGCGTTCTGCTACCACGGACACCAGAGGAGGTTACTGGGACTATGCAACGAGGACATTGCATCCCTAAGGGGGGAAGATTGTAATACCCCAGGTTTGGGGGTAGATGGTGTTTAGTCCCACATTGGTTGTTTAGATGAGTTATCTTGGATATATAACAAACCATGTGGGCTACTACTAGTACCTTGGGCTTAAGCATTTTGGGCTATGTGGTGTGGCTTGTGGACCAAATCAAGGTACTGGGCCAGTGGTCTACATGGGGCGTTACAGGTGGCCCTAGTATTCACATTTATCCATAAAACACTTTTGATTTAAAACCCATTTCAAAACTTTACATTTTGTCCCATCGTTATCATTTGCATCAAAATGTCAAACCAACTCCTTACATTACCCAAATGTAGCCAAAATAAAGTTGGAGGGATGTACGATGTGTCAAATATTCAAGGGGAGGATAAAGGATGAAAATATAATATTTTAGCGTTTTCCAACCAGTCGGAGGTTTTTGCCCAACTGGTTGGGCCAAGACAGAGACAAGAACAATTTTTCAGGAAAGCCCAACCGGTTGGATGTTTTTACCCAACTGGTTGGGCAGAGACAAATTCGAGCAAAATTTTCAGAAGCGCCCAACCGGTTGGAGGTTTTTGCATGACTGGTTGGGGAAACCCAGATTTTCTGCGAATTTCCCAAAGCATGAAACTTCATCCCAAGTCATATTTTGATGTTTTAGGTCAAAAATTGGGAATGTCATGCAACTAATGGGCATGGAGGGAGGGTAAAACAACCAACAACAACATCAAACAACAACCCAATCCATAGATCACAAAACCAAATTGAACAAAACCCACTTAAGAGAGAGAAACATGATTTTGAGAAATTGGAAGAGCAAGAACAAGGTATGTGCAATATATCACATAGATACAACTAGAGGGAGTAGAAATTGTTCCCCTACCTCAAGGTTGAAACTCCAAATGAGTTGAGAAAGCAAAACCCTAAGTTCTTGAGCTTCCAAACCCGAAATGCCTCCTTTCAAGGCAAAACCAACGCAACCCAAGCTTGAAATCACATAGAGGAGAAGATTTTATGGTAGAACCTTGAAGGGATTTGATTTTGGTTGAGATTTGAGGTGTGTTTATGGAAGATTTTTGAGAGAGGGAGAGAAAGAGAGAGCTATGGCTGATTTTTTTGCAAAAATGGAAGCATTACACATGCTAATATACACACACCCCTTTACACTTACACCCCTAAACTTCCAATTGTGTTTTAAAAAGACCCAAATGCAATCTCATGCTCTCTCATTGACCCCTTAAGTCAAAATTCAATTCCTCACATTAACCCAATATTATTCCAGAAAAATTATGCAAAATTTACGGGTCTCTACATTCTACCCTCCTTAGAAAAATTTTGTCCTCAAAATTTCACGCATCAAAACTCATCAATCAACGTATGCTCATTCTAGTTATGTCACATATACCCAACTCGTATCTGACACGTATCCTACTCCGTATCTGACACAATGTCCAACACTGTACCCAACAAACACAACTCAACATGTGTACTCACGCCGTCTAAATACAAATACAGGAAATGCCTCTCATGAGTCTCGTGTCAAACAATTTGAAAATGTGCATCTCCAAATAATCGTTATCAAAATCTCATACTAACGAACACGCTTCAAATGCACAACCTACTAGTGTCCCCACCGAATCTGTGATTAAAATCATGTGCTACTATGTATCCAAATTATTCTCACAACGCATCATGACCAATCAAGATAACCAACCCCGCGTTCGAAAACTATTTCGCACTCATCGTATTTGTCTTATTCGAATTTACCACAAACCAAAATCTCGTAATCTCCCGCTCGGTTAACAAACCCGGTACCTCTTCAGAAATATGCCCGGAAAGTCACAAGGACACACGGTAACCCCCACGATCTATAGTGTATCTATCCCTTCTCTGCATAGCCTCACGTCACCAAATTTTGAGTCGTCACGTGACCGATCTAAAAACAATACATTTCCTCTACGCTCCAACTTAATCATCACCAAGAAGATAAGCTTTATCCTAGACCCGAGAAATCCAAATTCTTGGGCTTTAGTTCTAGTGTAAAAGGGTACCGGCTCTAATGTATGGAGTCAAAGAAAATCATAGTCAGCAGGGATGTCACATTCAACGAGTCTGAAATGCTTACGTCACATAAGCACGAAGACTCCAAAGAAAACAGCAAAGCAAATGGTGATTCGCAGATGGTGGAGTTAACTACAGTCCCAACAGAGGGATATGATGAAGATAATGGACAAAGGTTGATGATTGTCCACTCACAACCCCTCCACCTGAATCCATTGCAGAAAGCAGGCCGAGAAGAAAGATCAGACAACATGCACAATATGCAGACTATGTGACATACCAGCAATTACGGAGGATATCCTAACCACTTACAAAGCAGCCCTGCAGTCTACTAAAAGGACTGAGTGGTTGACAGCCATGAGTGAGGAGATGCAGTCTCTTTACAATAATTAGACATGGGAGCTTGTGCCGCTTCCTAAAGGCAAGAAGTCAATCAATTATAAGTCAGTTTACACCAAGAAGGATTATCAAGCCGCCAAAGATGGAGTGTGATTCAAAGCTAGATTGTATGCCAAGGGCTATGCTCGAACGGAGGGAATTGTTTCCAATGAGTGAGGTATTATCTCCAGTTGTGAATAGGGGTACACAAGAAAACCGATATAACCACCAAACCGATCCGACCTGATCCGGACCGAACCGGTCTATTTGGTTCGGTTATAGGGTTCATTGGTCTGGTTATGGTTCTAAACAAACTAAGAACTAGTAACTATGGTTCGGTTTTGGTTTTCAATTTAAGAAACATAGTTAGAACCGAACCATATTATTTATATATTTCTTAAATTGAAAATCAAAAACCAAACCATAGTTAGAACCGAACCATATATATATATATATATAGGATGCGGATCCTATCCGGACGGCCACATTTTTAAAAAAATACGAACTCCTATTTTGGGCCGTTGGATGAGATCCAACGGCTGGAGACAGAGAGAAACGTTATTTCAATTCTCGCGGGTCTAAATGCTGGTAAAAACACACTGGGTCAGGGATTTCGGGTTAAAACAACTCGCGGGTTAAAACCCCCAGCCCCTTTTACGCTTCTGATTCAGATAACGTAGGAGAGAGAGAGAGAGAGAGAGAGAGAGAGAGAGAGAGAGAGAGAGAGAGATGATCGAGAAGAAAATCGAAGAAGAAGAAGAAGATCGAAGAAGAAGAAGAAGAAATCAAGAATTTTGGGTCTCGACTTTGACCCCAAGGTATCTCTCTCTCCCTATCCGTCGCCCTCTCTGGTTCGATTTCGAAGAAGAAGAAGAAGAAATCAAGAATTTTGGGTCTCGACTTTGACCCCAAGGTATCTCTCTCTCCCTATCCGTCACCCTCTCTGGTTCGATTTCGAAGAAGAAGAAGAATAAATCAAAATTTTGGGATCCGAATTTTGAGCAGATTTTTTCCCATTTAACACTGCATTTTTAGGGTTAGAGTTTGACTTGTCTATGTATGTTTGTATTCGTGGTTTATTGGTCCTTCAAGATGCATTTTGGTGTTAACACTATGTATGCATTTAGGGTTAGGGTTTGATCTTTTTTTTTTCCGATTTGTTTCCCGATTTTTTTAAGGTTAGGAATTGAAGGTGTGTTATGTACGTATGTATTCTTTTGGCGGAATCTAAGTGTACCTTGGATGAGGTTATGGCTTGAGAACCCAGTTGACTCTAGGTCTCACGTAACTGACAATACTCAAAAGAAATCTTATGAATTGAATTGTTCTCCTTTGATTTTGAACTGCTGTTGTTAGTACCTTTATTGGTTGGTGGAGAAGATAAGAGAAAAAGGTGAGAAAATGGCTTGTTGCATTCTATGGACAATAATATTAACCCCAAACATTAAAATTCTGCTCTAGTATGCGTTTAAAATCTCTTAATACACTGGATTTTTGTGATATGAATTATAGTTATTTTTGAGAAAAAAAGGTGAGAAAATGGCTTGTTGCATTCTATGGACAATAATATTAACCCCAGACATTAAAATTCTGCTCTAGTATGCGTTTAAAATCTCTTAATACACTGGATTTTTGTTCTCCTTTGATTTTGAACTGTTGTTGTTTTCCACAGCAATGCCACACTATTGGGTTGTACAGCCGAACCGAGCATCAAGCTAGTGTTGGTGCTTCTACTTCAGCAAGGGCATTGGAAGATCAATTCGTGGCGGATCGCGAGGCCAATAGTCGATGTTTCGGTCCTGTTATAATTTTCTTTCTAGGTTTCGTTACTTGTATTTTGTTGGCATATGTATTCAATTCCAAATGATGGTGTTAGTTAATGTAAATACCATGTTCCTTAGGCTTTCCCTTCATGTCAATGAATTTCCAGTTTGCTTAAATTATTGTTGGCTGTAAAATTTTCTTGGCAAAGGCAGACCATTACCAAGTATGTATGTATGAATACGTCTAAAATGGGTTAAGAGTTGAAAACTTCCTATAACATATTTTCTTCTTTTTTCTTGTTTACAACTGCAATCAAAGTTTCCTATAACAAAATGGTTCAGTAGCAACATATAGTTAATCTCCGAAAAGAGTAGTTGCACAAGAATTAAGAGGTAAATAACTGTAACCAAATGGTTCACGTGCACAATAGATTTCACCAGTGAAACTCCCTCATCGTAAACAAAATTAACAGGAAGTAACTGTCCAAAAAAAATTTTAAACACTACACGAACAGCAGGTCATTAGCACAAGAAACTGGATTTCCATCACATTTTATGTTCATCACATTTTATGCACAAGAAACAATAAGAAAGAAGTTTCAGCACCAAACTGGAAATCCATCACAGTTTATGCACAAGAAACAAGTTTCAGCACCAAATATTGGGCACCAATCTAACACTTTGCAAAGTTTCAGCACCAAACTGGAAATCCATCACAGAAAAGATGTATCTGGGATACAACAGTGATACATAAGAGTCATAAACAAAGACTAATTTGGGCACCAAGTTTCGGCTTCATCACAAATCCAACAACAAATACATAACAGTCATAACCAAGACTAAGAATGAACCACAACAGTCATAACCAAGACTAATCTGGGCAACAGTGACTGATCCAGATTTCGACTACATACAGCAACAACAAAAAAAAACAACAGATTGTCCAGTAACAAAAAAAAAAACAGATTGTTCAACAGTGACTGATCCAGTGAGCATTTTCAGTGACTACCCAACAGATCCAGTGACTGATTGATAGGCGCGTGGAAAGATTGCCTTTTGAGCGCCTAAGTAGGGTGGTTTAGCATGTTAGACGTGCGTTTTGAGCTTTATTTCCCATTTGATATATGCACGTGGTGTTTTTCTGCGTTGAACGTATTTTGCAGGTAATTTAGGGTTGTGGGTGCAATTTCGTGACATTGGGAGTACATGCACGTAGGCTGAGAGTGGGAATTGAGCGGATTTTGCATGAAAGTGTTCGAAACCCGTCGGGAGCGCTACACTAATTCTTTGGAGCGCTCAAGATTGGCACAAAAGGGTGCAGAAAATGAACAGAAGGTTCTTGAGCGCTACACCAAAAGTGGTGTAGCGCTACCGGTTGGTTAGAAGTCAATAGTCAACACGAGGAGCAACGGTCAACGCAACAACTTAAGGAAGCGGTAGCGCTACCCTCATTTCCTGGTAGCGCTACCGAGTGGCTTAGCAAGGCCACTGAGCGTCGTCGTTTGGTCTTTCGCGAAGAATATTTCCGGATTTTCATTTGTTTTTCATTAGGATTAGGAGATTAGTATAAATACTCTGATTAGAACTCAGATTAGGGTTCCACGAATTGTTCTTAGGTTTTTACTTTTTTTTGGAGTTCGGCTACAGTTTTTCTACACCATTCGGCGTTTCAAGTTTGTTCCGGATTTCCCGAATTTACAGCTTTGGATTGATGCTTCGTACTGATAATCGAATTCGATTTCTTTTTGAAATTATCGGTATCGTTTTCTTTACCTATATTTTAATTCGCAGAGCATGTCTAGATCTAGGTTCAATTTAATTGCTGCAATTATTGAAAGCATGAGTGAGTAGTTGTTTTGAGTACGGCTGCGGGGCGAAGGCGTGTCGTAGCTAGGCTAATCAATGTTTCACCTCGGGGCCGAATTCACTTAATGTTTGGGCAATTTTGGGAAACAGAAACTTTTCTAACAAACAAAACCCAGGCATCGCCGGAATTCGAATGCGTACGGAATCTGGTGACAGGTGGTGCGCATTTGTTAGGGATCCTTTTTCTTATTCTAAAATCAATAAAATGAATAATTGTGGCCCGAGTAAACATTGGTTAGGCTAGTTGCGGACGCTGGGTTCCCACGGCTGTACTCTCCTTTTCAAATCCATATTTAGTTAAGTTAGTTGGGTAATTTAATTAGTCAATTAATCATTAAACAAGGGGTGGCTACCTAAGAGCCAAGATAAACTGTGAACCCGTCATCTTTGAGTCCTGCACACGTTCGTCCGTCTCTGTGGATTCGACTCTGGTACTTCCGGATATTATGCTACATTGGTCGAGAGTCCTACGCTTGGGACGCGTCTTATTTTTAGTCACCTGGTCGGTCAAGCACTGATCCAGTAACATTTCCACTGAGCGACTCCAGTGACCATTTCCAATGACTGATCCCATCCTGAAACACAAATACCTCATAATATAAAAGAAAACAAAGTACAAGGGCTAAGAAATTTGCAACTACAAAAACCAAATTACAAACACTTACAATCATCGTCAACATCAATGTTAGTGAACTCGTCCTCATCATCCTCCACATCGAACTCGTCCTCATCATTCAATCTAACACTTTGCGAAGAGCTAAGGAAAAAATACAAGAAATAACATTTAAATAACAATAATATTTAAGTTTCGAATAATGAAAATGAACACATTTAGATGCATACACGTACGTTCCAAGAAGTTTTGGACAATTTCTTTTGTCATGCTTTTGCCCCACTAATCCACAACCATTGCAATGCCTAGCCTTCTTGACAGCCTTCTCTTTTCCTCCCTTCAACCGTTTACCACAATTCTTTGTCCTAATTCGAAATGGTTCTTTGAGGCTACTTTGTCTCTCAAGACAAGGAGTAGGAGTAGGAGTAGGAACAGGAGTAGGAGTAGGAGTAGGGGTAGGATTAGGTATTTGGATACTCCATTCGACGCTTCCACGGTTCCCTTCCACATCTTCCATTGCACGCTTCCCTTCCACATTTTCTTTTGCACGCTTCTTCTTGGCTACAAACCTTTTTTTGAGCTGATAACATTAATTTTTTCAACTCTTCTGTATCTTCTTCAATTAAGACAGCTTCATCAATAACATTAGACGCAAGTTGGAAGACACTATTGCGCCTCTCTAACAAAGAAGTGTCACAAATTTCATTAACCGTCCCACCTAAGTCATCAATAACTCTTGTAGATTTAGCCGATTTTGTCCACCTCCGCAAGATGTATTATTCAGGTAATTCCATAACTTGCTTTTTTGTGAAGTACGCCAACATATGGCGACATGGAATTCCGTCACTTTCAAACATCTTACAACTACATTTGACCAAGTTTGATGACTTCTCGAACAAAAGCTCACGACCCTTTGAATCACTCTCCTTTACCCTCTGAACGTTGTACAAACAACAGTGCTCATCATTAACTGTACTTTTCACCACATACTTGCCACTTTCAACCAATTGCTCCTGAAACTTGTAAAAAATAGTGTGTGTGTATAATTCAGCCATTGTCGACTCCAAGACCCGCCCAGTAACTGTTTGTGGTTTTTCATTGACATCTTTATGGTCCAAATCTAGTTCATTGTGGTGCATTTTTGCAAGTCCCCTATTAAACCGAATCACAAAATCTAACATTGAATTTTGATGAGACACGTATTTCTTGAAGAAGGCATGAGCGCCTTCAACTCGTTGACTACTAGTCATATGGGCTGAAAATATGTCTCTCAAATATGCAGGAACCCATCTATGACGAATTTTGTACATGGTATTTAACCATTCATTGGTGTCCAATTTAGCTTTCAATACAACATCTGCCCATCTTCCTTCAAAATCGTCAGGGCTCTCAGTTTTCCATATACAATTACTCAAGTCCTCATAATGTTCTTTGTAGGAAATTGCACTTATTTTTTCTGAAAATTTACTCAAAATGTGCCAAATGCAATACCTATGAAATGTATTAGGAAGAACTGTAGCAATTGCCTTTGCGATGGCCGGATCTTGATCAGTTATGATCATTTTCGGCGGGCCGGCGGGCATCGCTTTCAACCACTCCGTGAAAAACCACTCAAAAGCATTACCCTTTTCACCACTCAAGAATGCACAACCCAAAAGAGTTGTTTGCCCGTGGTGATTAACCCCTACCATAGGTGAGAAGATCAAATTGTAGCGGTTTGTGTTGTAAGTTGTGTCAAACACCACCACTTCCCCAAAATATTTGTATGACTTTCTACATGTTGCATCCGCCCATAAACAATGAACCATCACACCCTCATCTTCATCGAATTTAAAATAAAAAGCGGGATTCTTTTTTTGCTCATCCTTGAAATACTCAAATAACAAAGTAGCGTCATGTCCCTTTAATGCTTTCCTCCTATCCCTTTCAACATTATACAGATCTCGTTGTGTACATCCCACATTTTGAAGACCTCCAGCTTCCATCTCTAAAAGACTCATTTGTTGCCATGTTGGCACATTAGCTTTTTGCTAGTTGTTCTGTTAAATTTCTCTTGGCAACTGAGACTGCAAGATGAGAGTGCAACAAATGCACCCTCCTTGGGGTCGTAAGAGGGTGGTTATGACCCTCGACAAATTGCCTAACAACAAAGCCCCCTGCATCTGACCGGTCTTTCACAACTACCAGTCTCGCACCACAACCATCTCTTGTTAGCCCACTTCTCCGGACCTTTATTGTTTTGTTTACATTCATTCTTCTCAACCCTTGTTTATAAAAAAACATATTCCTTTCTAATGATCTCATCATCCTTACTCTTCTTACTAGAATTTAGCCGCGTACCAAATCCACCTTGTCTACCATAATTGTTGTAAAACTCTTGAACCTCATCTAAGTTTTGAAAATGTTGCCCAATTTTCGGTATCACCTCGTTTTTAACTTGAGGAGTGTAAACTTGTTGAGAAGAATTACCAGATGACACTACTTTATCTTGTACACACTGCATTCTAAAATCCCAAAAAAAAGAAGAGTAACCATAATAGCAGCAGTTGAATGGCTGAAAACAAAATGCAAGTACACAGCTATGAGATGTCTAAACCCTAAAATGCAAGTAAAAATTGGGCAGCAAATGTAAGCAACAACATCATAATTTCATTAAAAACTTAAAACACCAAAACCCTAATTTAATTAAAATTTGAAAAAAAAACCCCTATTTTTCAAATGGAACCGTAACCCTAGTTTTCTGCAAATCTAGAGAGAGAGAGAGAGAGAGAGAGAGACCTGCTGGTTCGATTTTCCAGTTTTTAGGGCTTTCTTCGTCTTCCACCTACCCGATTGCGAACAAGGAGTACAAAAACCCTAACTCCTCAACCGCGTTCGATCGATCTCGTGAATGGCTTCCTTCGATTTGGTCTTCGATCTCGTGAATGGTAACAGAAACGACCAGTTGTTCGTCTTCTCTTCTTCGTCTTCTCTCTCTCTCTCCCCGAAATTTCACGTGAATAATGAAGGAAGGAGGTTTGGGGGGGTTTTGACCCGTGCGGGTAATTTAACCCGGATCCTGACCCGTGTGGGGGTAATTTTGACCCGCGAGATCTAATTTCTTTTCACAGCCGTTGGATGAGATCCAACGGCTTAAATTAGAAGTTCGGAATTTTTAAGAAATACAGGCGACCTGACCTGATCCTTATCGTATATATATATATATATATTGTGTGTGTGTGTGTGTGTGTGTGTGTGTGTGTGTGTGTGTGTGTACACATATGTATTAATATTTTTACATTTACAAATTATGTATCTTGATTTGATAAGTAAATAAATTTTTTCTAGTAATGTATTCTTTATGTCTATTTAGAGTAAAAATCTATTTTTTAAGAAGTTTTCTATATATATTACTATAACCTACTATTTTATATATATATTTTTTTATCGGCTACTATAACCTCCTAATACATTACTAGAAGGTATGTTTTGCTAATATTGACCGTATTTTCTTCCTATGCATCATGCTTCTAATAGGAAAACAACCATATAGAATGCTGAGATGACACTGTAAAAATCTATTTTTTAAGAAATTTTTAATATATATTACTTACTAATACCACTTTCAATTCTTTATGTTCTACCCTAATTTCACAAGATTGCTACTATCTACTCAAAGGAAAACCCACTACCCAATTCTCTTATTCTCTAATCTTGATCTTCTTCCTAATTTTTTCTTCCTTTCCTATTTCTTTACAATATCTCTTGATCTCTTCCAACCTTAAAACTATTTAAGAGGTTGCATTCTTAGTTGCACTCTCACATCTCTCTCTCTCTCTCTCTCTCTCTCTCTCTCTCTCTCTCTCTCTCTCTCTCTCTCTCTCTCTCTCTCTCTCTCTCGGGTTCATTTGTGGTCTCTCTTTTCAGGGTTCTTAATATTATTGTTCAATCTATGATTAATTGAGTGTTAAAAGTGTTGTATATTTTTGCAGGCTTTTGGCAATAAAACTTCATCTGTTGAAGATTCCAATCGTAAGTACATTTATTTAAAACAATTTTTTACTTTCACCAACTTGTATAGGTGATATTTTCTAACGTATTAATACGTGATTTTTTTGTGATTTTTTTTATAAAAAATTTAGATGTCTTGTATTGAGGAAACCAACAATCATGCTAACCCAAGTGAAGAGCGCCCTATCACTTCTTATGTTTCAATGGTGGAACCCATTGGTGATACTTGTTGCCTCCTTGTAAGGAAGAGGTATGTCTTACCAAAGAAAAGGGTAGAAAGCTAGTTCTGATGTGTGGAATCATTTTATAAAAAAAAAATTAAAAAAGGGTGCACGAAACCTGAAAGGGCAACATGTAACTATTGCAAACGTTCTTATGCATGGGTGCGTGAGAATGGTACCAGTAGTGTGAGAAAACACATGATAAGGTGCATCAAGAATCCTTATAATAAGGAGGCTAAAAGGCAAAAGACTTTGACATCATATGGTTCAACAAAAGGAGAAGCTGAAAGTAGCCTAGGGCTTTGGAAGTTTGACCAAAATGCTTGTAGAGATACATTGGCTAGGATGATAATCAAAGATGAGCTACCTTTTAAATTAGTTGAATGGGAAGGTTTTCGTCATTTTTCTAGCATGATACAACCCAACTTTAAAAAGGTGTCCTGAATGACAGTGGCTAGGAAGTGCGTGGCAATTTACGCTAATGAGAAAAAAAATTGAGTAGGATGTTCAAGAAATCGGATCAAAGAGTTATAACTACCGATACATGGACCACCCTTCAAAATATTTCTTATATGTACCTCACCGCTCATTTTATTGACACTGATTGGAAATTACACAAAAGAGTAATTAAATTTTGTCATATCAAGTCATAAAGGTGAGGCCATTGGGAAGGCATTGGAGTCGTGTTTGATTGAATGGGGTGTAGAGAGATTATGTACTGTAATAGTGGATAATGCTAGTGCCAATGATGTTGCAGTTTCATATTTGAAGAAAAAGTTCTCAAAAAAGAGTGACATTTGTTTTAGGGGTGAATGCTTTCACATAAGATGTTGCGCACATATCATTAACTTAATTGTGAAAGACGGGTTGAATGAAATCAAGGACTTAATAATTCAAATTTGTGATGCCATAAAGTATGTTAGGAGTTCACCTCAACAAGAGCAACGCTTCAAGACTTGTGTGGAGAAAGAGAGGATAACATGTAAAAGTTCATTGTGTTTAGATGTTCCAACTAGATGGAACTCTACTTTTCTCATGCTACCTACTGCAATAAAATTCCAAAAGACATTTGCAGGACTTGAGGATGAAGATCCACTCTTCCCTTTGGAACTTAGCAATGGATGTCCTACCACTAAAGATTGGGATGATGCTCTGTATTTCGCTATTTTTTACAGAAATTTATGATGCAACAGTTAGGGGTGCTCACGGTCCGGATTGGTCCGGATTGGCATGAATCCAATCCTAATCCGCGAGTCACGGTTTTTTGAAAATAAAATCCGTGTCCGATCCAAAAGTCTCATGGTTCGGTTCCAATCCGATCCGCGAGTCACGGATCGGTTCCGGATTTGTCCACGGATTTTCAACTTATTCTAAAAAAAAATCATCAACTATCAAAAATCCAAACTCAACATTGAAACAAATACAGAAACACTTCAGTAGTAATATAGTGGGCAACAAGGCAGTTCATCATCTAGTTCACAAAGAAAGATAGTTTAGTTCAATTACATAGTGGAGTACAAATACTTAATTGTACATCAAAGTCCAATAAAAAAAAACAACTACTGAAACTCAAATTGCGTTTTATAAAATATCAAAAGCGTTTTGTATGAGTTAACAATATAACCCTTCATATCAAAATATCAAATTGACAATATTTATTACAGTGGTAAATTTATTTAGCTATACATATATATTTATTTTTTTGAAAAATTATATATTATAAAAATCTCACGGTCCGGATCGGTTAATCCACGGTTTCAAAATCAAAATCCGTGTCCGGACCGCGAGTCACGGTTTTTTTATTTTTTTAATCCTTGTCCGGACCGGATTCACGGTTCACCGGTTTTTTGAACAGCCCTATCAACAGTCCATTTGTCTGGTTTTACGCATGTCTCCTACTCACCTCTAATATGTACTTTACTGAAGTATGTGCAATTCAGAGCTTTCTATTTGAGTGGACTACAGGTTTGAAATTCTTGAATGATGTGTCCATTAGCTATATGGCAAAAAATAATGCAGGCTAAGTTTGATATGTATTGGGGAAAACTGGAGAAGATGAATATGTTCTTGATGATTGCTATTGTGTTAGATCCCCGATTCAAGTTGATGTGTTTATTTTGAATATGTTTATTTTATTATTTTGAATTCTATGAAACTACCATGGTTGATGTGTTTATAACAAAGGTTATAGAGGCACTAAAGCGCATGCATGATGAGTATCAAAAGTTCAATGTAGGAAGCTCATCCTCTAGCCAGACTTCTACTGACAATAAAAATGAGCAATCGTGTCTAAAGGGGAGTGGAGAAATTATATCTTTGAAATCCAAGTTCCAAAAACATTTGGAAGAGGTAGAAACTGATGGAGGTAAGTCGGAGGTAGATAAATACTTGGAAGAACCTTGTGAGAAAGAAGCTTCAAACTGTGATATTTTGAACTGGTGGAAAGTGAATTCTTCTTACTATGTGGTTCTTTCTAAAGTTGCTCGGGATGTTTTAGCTATTCCAGTATCAAGTGTTGCTTCAGAGGCTCCATTTAGTATAGGAGGACTTGTGATAAATCAGTTTAGAAGTTCTCTTACTCCAAAAATTGTGGAGTGGAGTGCTTGATTTGTATGCAAGATTGGTTACATGCTACTCCATTCCCATTTAAAGTGGAAGAAAGCATCTGAAATGGAAGAACTTGAATTAGGTACAATTTTTTTATCCAATTTCTTGAAGTGCACAAGGTCGCTCCTAACGTCACTATCTAGTGATTAAGAACAAAGAAGTTGGTGTTGCTAGCTGCTTTAGGAGCTGTTTTGAGCATTAGAGATGCTGTTCTACACTTCAAGACATGCCGCTTAATTTATTTTCTCATTTTTAGACTATTCCATTATTTGTTTAAGCTACTTTTTTGGTTGTTTTCATCAATTTTTTTGAAATGTTTTATTGGTGGTACATTGCCAAGTACTTTTGTGGATGATGTGGACCATATTTGGGTTCAAATCTTATAAAATTATATAATTATTTATTTATTTAATGAGTTGTTTTGGTGCTCCAAATTCTAAATAATTTTTGGAATTCATGTGTTGATAAAGTGTATCTTAATCGGGTAGAGCTTGAACCGAACCAAAACCAGTCTGATCTTGTGGTTTGGATCTGGATAGGTTCTACATATGTATTGGTTAGGTTTTTGGTTCTTGATTTTCTAGAACTGGTCGAAATGGTCCAGTTATTAGATTTCTAGAGAACCAGTCCAATCCAGACCGTGTGCACTCCTAGTTGTGAAGCATTCATCTATTCGTATTTTGCTAGCCTTGGTTGCACAATACAATTTGGAGTTAGCTTTGCTGGATGTGAATACGGCGTTCCTACACGGTGATTTGAAGAAAGAGATCTTTATGTCTCAACCTGATGGTTTCAAAGAACCTGGGAAAGAAAAGATGTTTGTCGTTTAAAGAAGTCTCTCTATGGTTTAAAGCAGTCACTTCGGCAATGGTACAAACGTTTCGACCGCTTCATGATTGATAATAAGAACACACATAGTCATTTTGACCACTGTGTGTATTTTTGAAAACTTGCAAATGGTTCCTTCATTTATTTATTGTAACACCCCAACTTTTAATAACAATTTAAACAATAAAAAGAGTTATAAAATAGAGTTAATCTTGGGTGACCCGCTGACCGTTAGGATTAAGATATATATTTTTGTATGACTTAAAGCCTACAAAATAGAATGGAGTATTTTTTTTAGGCATGTGTTAATTTTTTTTAAACATTTTAAGATGTTATTTTAGCCCTGCTACCAGCGTCGCGACACAAGAATGCGGCACGAGTCACTGCAAAGCAACTAGCCTTGGGGTCCAAGTAAGGGGTTTCCGGAAACTATGTGATGTGGCACTTAATTAATGGGTACGATGAATAAGATTAGATATACTTGGATTTTAATTAGATTTTTATCAGATTATAGGATATTGTGGGATTATGGAATTAATAAAAGATGGTTCTAGACATGAATGGGGTACTCCATAGTCATAGTATAAATAGGACTTTCCTTCCCATGCATCAAACACACCACATCTCACACACACACACCTCATACCTCACGCCACACACCTCACAGAAAAGAAAAAAAAGAAAGAAAAAAAAAAAGGAAGAACGAAAGAAAGAAAGAAGGAAATAGGAGCAGCAACAGTAGAGGTGAGTTCACCCCTTCATATTTTCCCATCACACGGTCACACACATGCACTTGCACGTTGATAATTAATCTCTCGAATTTTTTGGATAGATTCTCAGGACCACTGAATTTAGCCTATTTGACATCTTTTGGCTGTGGTTTTGGCTTAGGTTCCTTTACAAATTTTAAGCTACGCTTAACTTCTAAGCTTTTGACACTGGAATCTTGCAAAACGGATGACCACTCTATTTTTGGTGAACTTTTGAAGTTAGGCAAGACATCTTTTTTAAATAGGATCTTTTTTAATTGGAAATAAGCTTATTGGAAAAAAAAAAAGAAAAAAAAGAAGACTAATTAACAGAAGCAACGAAACTTTTTGGATGTGAAAGAATTTATACTTTTCCTAACTTATATCGACTTTCTCGGTCGAACACAAGCTCAAGTCTTAGATTTGTTTGTGACACCCAATCGTGGGTGTAAATATGACGCCAACATCGTCGTCATAAAAATTTAAGTTGAAACAAAAATTTGGATTATTGTTGGGCCTCAATCAGAGTTGCAAAAAAAAAAATTAATAATAAAAATTTGACCGGGACTATCACAAAACACGGGACAGTTGCGAGTGTACGGGTAGGGGTCACTCACTCACGGCATTTGCAACCAAGATATAACATACATGTTGTGCTAGGAAAAAAGGAAAAGAAAATAGTTAAGTCTACTGCCACAATGTGGACATTAAGGATGTTAATTTCAATTTGTTTAAGTCTAATGCGGCTTCTGTTCAATTTGTTTAAGTCTAATGCGGCTTCTGTTAATTTCAATTTGTTTAAGTCTAATGCGGCTTCTGTCCATCCCCACTCCTAACGGGGATCTCCGCCCTGATCCGAAAGTTACCAAATCAATAAAAAATATAAAAAAATCTAGAAAAATACCTCAGACTTTACCAACATATTTGATATCTAAACCACCAAATAATGAAAAACATGGCAACAATTTACAATTTTCCACCAAAAATCCCAACCAACAAAATAAAATTACATAATAGCAAAGGATTCCAACCTTGAAGGCTGAAATTACCAACTAAATTATGTTTGACTATGTTTAAGAAGTGAAGAATGAAGTGTATTTATTATGAAGTAATAGTATATATTTTGAGGAAGCCCTAGCAATTAACAAGAGGAAGCCCTAGCAATTAACAATAATTCAAGAGGTCTAAATGTACATAACATATTAGATGTGTAATAAAAAAAAACGGGTCGGGATGGGTCGGGGAGCGGATCGGGGGTATGTAGAATAGCCTCCAACCCGATCCCCAATTTTATTTTTATTTTTTCCTCCAAATCCGACCCGAACCCTGAAAGAATCCCCGAAACTCCAACCCGAACGGAGCGGGGACGGATCGGAGCGGATCGAATCGGCCGGAATTGCCATCCCTAAAATTGATGAATTGGCACCACTAACAGTACCACAAGAAAGTTTAGTACGCCCACACATGCCACACACTCACTATATACACGAACCACTTGATATGTATAGTAACACAACTTATGATGAAGATCTTGTTAGGAATCAATTATTCAATCATAATTGTAGTTTCTCTAATTTTTAATGTTTATTCTAGGAACCGGTACGTCTCGGTAGATTTTACGGTAGAATTTGACCCAAGGATGTGAGTTATGAATTATCCCTGTTACATGAGGTTTTTCGCAAAAAATTATGTTTGTACGGGGATAAAATCCACGTAGCCCTGGATCACGTGCTTCCTTGGTTCAACCCTAAGTCTGCAAGACAGAGAAAAGGGTTAGAGCACCTTTGCCTCTCGTTGGCAAAGGCCCTCCGATGCCTAAGTTAGTATCACGTACTTGGTGAATTCAAACCACAATGCGCATGAAAATGGGTTTCACAGCGTACCTTTTGTCATGGTTATTGCCTTGTATTTATAGGTGTAGATGTTCTTCATATTAGGCATCTCGTGCCCCTGTTTCCTATTCTCTTTAGGAATCCTTTTCCTAATAGGACCTTCCTGTTAGGGACGAGTTTCCATGTCCTGCTAGATCTCGTCTAGCAGGGGTCTTCGTTTCCATATAGGATTCTCCCCTATATGGGGTATACTCCTAATCACGTTAGGACTTCCCATATCAATCCCTCATCTCACGGGATTGCTCCTTATCTCATAAGGAGCCGCTGTAGAATATTCTGGAATGTCTCACCGCCTTACTCGTGGCGGTGCCGTGCTTCCACATAGCTCGGAATAACCCGTACATAACTCAGCTCATCTCGCCGAGCTGATTTATGCATTCCAGAATGCCACTTA
The DNA here is from genome assembly GCA_963854785.1 of Vaccinium vitis-idaea. NCBI lineage: Eukaryota > Viridiplantae > Streptophyta > Magnoliopsida > Ericales > Ericaceae > Vaccinium > Vaccinium vitis-idaea. Next base: position 26,286,446 of record OY978223.1, on the reverse strand, counting down.
AGCTATACACGTAGCCCACCTAGCTCAGCTAGTGCATCCTGATATATTAACTTACTTAATTATCCTGACCTTATTCATGGCCTGGGATCAGCTCGGCACAGGGCTCATGGACTCCCTATGTGGTGCCGAGCCATTCACTCTTTCGTGGTGAACATCTATGGCACGTGCTATGCCTAATAGTAGGGGTAATCAGTTTTTACCCACTCCAATTGCTCCCCAGCTCTGTCACTACTGTCATTTATCTGTAGTGCGCAGAGCTTCGACGGCTCCTGATGCATCTCATGCACGCCTCCCTTCCACGTGGGTGGCAATGTCGTTATCGCATTTAATGCGAAATGACCCGTTGATGGCTCGGATAAGCCCAAAGGACGATTCTGCTGACGACTTTCTTACGTCACGTTCCACTTTTATGGGGTTTCGGGCGGGATAACTATTACTTTTTCCCCCCAAAACCTTCTAAATCCCAAAAAACCTCTCCCCTTCTTCTTCACTTCGTTTTTGTCAGAAGCAAAGCAGGGAGAGAGAAAACTTTGTTTGCTATTACCGCCGTTCCAAGCTTTCGGCTACCAAACTCCTTTCCCGGTCTTCGTCGGAAAAAGCCTTCCGTTCTCATCGGCAAGTACCGCACTAGGCTCATCTCTTTCACGTAAGTGACCTTTCTAAATCTCTTTTTCCGCGTTTCATCTTTCTCCGCTGTTCTTCAGCGTTCTGTTCATCTTCTTTTCCCTGGGTTTCAACTGTGAAACCCTAAATCTTTAGCAAAAATGGGAAGGCATAGGGCTCTTCTAAGTACTCCTGAGAAAATAATAGAGTTTCGTAGGACGTATGAGATTCCCGCCGATGTACAATTCCGGCTAAACAACCGCAATGACGGAAGAGAGGAGGGTCAGGATGAAACAAGAATCCATGTACCCCTAATTTTCATAGTCGAGGGAGGCCTTAGGTTCCCCCTCCACCCGTTCTTTCGAGAAGTCTGCAGCAGGTGCAGACTCAATCCGATGTAGCTGTGCCCTAATTTCGTTAGGGTGGTCATGGGCACACTTGCCCTAAACAGACTGCTCGGCTTGCACCTCGACTGGTGGGATTTACACTACCTATATAGTGTAGTCCCCACTATAGACAACAACTATTATTTCAAGGCCAGGGATCCCCAGCAGAAGCTCATTACCGATCTGCCCAACTCCTCGAAAGGCGAGGCGGATGATTTTGTTGTGGTTACTGGCAATTGGGAGCCAAGGGATGCTGAGGGGATCACTATCGGCTTCGCTTGCCCCACTACCGCAGGCAAACTACGTTAGTACTTTTTACCTGTACTTACTACTTCTTAGTTTTTCATATCTCTTGGCCCTGTTGACCATTTTTTCTGTATTGTTTCCTCCGTTTTTGCAGCTAGCAATCTCAATCACGGTGGCCGTCTCATCCACGGCAATCTTCATCGCGAGGATATTGCTCGGGCCCTATATTTCGACGGTTTCGCACCAACCCCTGTTGGTCTCGGCCGCGCAGCCCACCTGTTATTGGACTATACCCCAACGTATTGGGGTGGTATCAGAAGGACAGGTGAACCAAGAACAAGACATCCTTGGCCTCCAGCCGCTCCCCTGGTTGCCACACGCCCCCTGGAGAACTAAGGACTGGTCGATCCAGGAGAGGCCGAGCTAGGAGAGGATCCCGACGTTCCCGAGCTTCAACAGATCTCCAGCAACAGATTACCTTTGCTCACGTACCAGAGATCCCTACCGCCATTCCCATTCTCGTCCAACCTGATCAAGAGCCGAGCACGTCCGGGCGAGTGAATACAGGAGAGGAGGAAGAAAAAGAAGAGGAAGCTTTTGACCACCATGCGCTTGTTCGCGAGCTCGCCGAGCAGTCCGCCCTTCTTGAAGATTCGGACGATTCTCCGGGCTATTCCCCCTCGCCGAACCGAGAAGAGATGCCACGCCAGCCGATCAATCTGCTGGACACATTAAACCTCGGCGGAGCTTCCCGTGCTCCACCAGCTGCTCAGATCGTCTCTCCTCCTCTTACATCAACAACAACCTCCCTTACTGATCGACAAAGGGATAAGAGGCCATCCGAGGGTCCTCAGGATGCTCAGCCCTCCCCGCAAAGGAGGAGAACTAGTGAGGCAGGCTCTAGGCAGCAGCTGCCTGACTCCCCCCCCTCTGGTCCAGCCTTGGGCCCCTGCTCTGGTACGCCCAGATGGCACTCCCTTCTCTGCCCTTGACAAGATTTCTTCCACGAAAGTGGCTTACGGCGTCTCCAGGGCTGCCCTCTTCCCGAATGACATGGAGCGGGAGAAAAACAGCTCTTATGACGTACTGATGAAGTCAATCTTCCAGTCAAGCGCCAAGGTATGAAGTTTGATCACTTGTTTTTTATTTCATACATTCCCACAGTTTGCCTCCACTCTAGCCATCCTGACCTGTGTCCCTATAAATTGCAGATCATGCAGAAAGCTGCCGCTGGTTTCGACCGAGCGAAAGAAGTTGAGAAGGAAACGAAGAAAGAGCAGAAGAGGGCCGAAAAAGCCGAACGGGAGAGCGCCCAGCATGCCCAATCACTCCGTGAAGCTCGGGAGCAGGTTGAGAAGCTGAAGGAGGAGATGGCCGATCAGAAGAAGAAGGCTGAGGAGATGGAGCAGCAGCTGCGCCTTGACCTATCTATTGCTAATGCCAAAGCCGGAGCGGAGTATGACAGGGCCGTGCTGGAGGTGACTGAGAATTACAGAGCTCAAATGCCAATGGTGCAAGATACTGTCTGGGGTGCAGCCTGGCAAAGGTGCCTTACCAAGCTGGGGGTGGACCCGACTTCCCCTCATTGGACTAGCATGGAGCTCCCAAGTGAGGTAGGTGCCGCTCGGTCCAATCCTGATGCCCCAGCTCAGCCTAACTCCGAAGTCGAGCCCCCTTCCGAGCAGTTCCCGACGGAGGAGGCCATCACTGACCTTACCGTTCTAGACAGTGGTGTTGCCGAGGGCTCTGTTGAAAGTAATGATGCTGACCCCACCTCCGCCATTGTTACCAACGAGCACAATGGAGAGGCTTAATGCCTTTTTCTATCATATTTCTCCTGCTATCTTGAACTTTGCTTCTGACCCTGTGCGGTCTTGTTCGGCCGGATGTGGCCCTTTTTGATACTTTGTTAAGTACTTTTGCGTACTCCTTTGTTTTTACAAGTGTTTCGTACTTGTTACTTCCCCAACCTTTATCCGTGCTGAGTTTGTTTTTATGCTGAGTTTTTTAAGTATCTTCGTACCTGAGCTTCTCACAGCCTAGGTGTTTTCGTACTTAGGAACCACTGCAGTATGCATTGCAGACCCAAGTTTTTTCATACTTAGGATTTTTATTGTAATATTTGTTGCAAATCTAAGTTTCTCCATACTTAGTGCTTTAGTGCAGTGTTCGTTGCACATCTAAGTGTCTTCATACTTAGAGTTTTAATTGCTGCAATATTCGTTGCAGATCTAAGTTTCTTCATACTTAGAATTTTAATTGCTGCAATATTCGTTGCAGATCTAAGTTTCTTCATACTTAGAATTTTTAAATGCTGCAATATTCGTTGCAGATCTAAGTTTCTTCATACTTAGAATTTTTAAATATTCATTGCTATCTTGCACACTATCTGCTCCCCAATAGGAATCCAGATCAGAAGCTATTTGGGTTTATATTTAAACAATCATCACAGTAGGAGAAAAACGAAATTTTATTAATAAAGACAAAAATCTAAATAATTGTTGGTGATTTTATTCGTAATCCAAACAAGGTGCCAACACAAATGTCCGAACACAAAAAAGATGTGATTGTACTCGTAATCACATAAACAAATCACTGGTAGAACTTTCTCAGGTTCTGAACATTCCATGGCCGTGGTATAGGATCTCCATCTAGGTCAGCCAAACGATAGGCCCCAATTCCAGCAATTCCCACAATCTTGTATGGACCTTCCCAGTTCGGCCCGAGCTTTTCGTCAGAGGATATTTTGGTGTTAGCCAAGACTTTCCTTAGGACTAAATCTCCTTCTTATTGTAGCTCTTCCGTAGCTGCTCTTGATATACTGCTAAGGTGATAAGGGCTCGCTCCCTTCTTTCCTCGGCGAGATCAAGTTGCTCGGCCAGGGCTTTATCGTTGCCCCCCGACTCTACGAGAGTTGTGCGGATGGTCGGCAAGCCTATCTCCAATGGAATTACTGCCTTTGTTCCGTAAGCAAGGGAATACGGCGTCTCTCCCGTAGACCGCCATGGGGTGGTCCTGTATGTCCAAAGCACGGCTGGAAGCTCATCGGGCCACTTTCCCTTTTTCTTCTCCAACCTCTTTTTGAGACTTTTTAAGATAGTCTTGTTTGAAGCTTCTGCTTGGCCATTGCTTTGTGGGTAAGCTGGGGTGGAGTAATAGTTCCTGATGCCGTACTGGGCACAGAAGGCTTTGAACTTCTTGCCGAACTGGGACCCGTTATCTGAGATGATAGAGTAGGGTATTCCAAACCTCGTGATGATTTTGTTCCACACAAACTTTTCCACCATGGCTTCGGTGATTTTTGCCAGAGCTTCACCCTCTATCCACTTAGTAAAATAATCTGTGCCAATGAGTAGGAATTTTCGTTTCCCTGTTGCCATAGGGAGAGGACCCACGATGTCTAATCCCCACTGAGCAAACGGCCACGGACTGGTCAGAGGCAACAGATCCGCCGCTGGAGCTCGGATGAGAGGGGAGTATCTCTGACACTTTTCACACTTCTTGACAAAAGCCTTTGCATCCTCCTGCATGTAAGGCCACCAATATCCCTGGGATATTGCTCGGTGGGCAATTGACATTCCACCAGTATGTCCCCCACACGTTCCAGCATGGATCTCATGTAGGAATCCCTGAACAAGAGCTGGGTGTACACACAACAAATATGGGCCAAGAAAAGACTTTTTGTAAAGCTTACCTTCTGGAGAGAGCCAGAAGCGTACTGATTTGGTTTTGACCTTGTGAGCTTCCCTCTTGTCTTCTGGCAATGTCCCATCTCGTAGGTATGCCATTATTGGGTCCATCCAGCTCGGCCCAAACTCTGTTTCCATCACGATCTCTACCGCTCGGCCAATGCTCGGTTCACTCAAATAATCGACAGCTATTGTACGGCGGTACTCCGTGTTTACTGCTGACCCTAAGCATGCCAATGAGTCTGCGTGTGCATTCTGGCCCGAGCTGATTTGTTGGATGTGAGCTCTGTTAAACTTGTCAAGCAAATCCTTGGCCACTTCTGAGTATGCAGCCATCTTCTCGCTCTTCGTAGCATATTCCCCTGAAAGCTGATTAACAACTAATTGTGAGTCACAAAATATCCGTAATTTTGTTACCTTGAGCTCTAGGGCGCTCCTCAATCCAGCGAGCAATGCTTCATATTCTGCTACATTGTTTGTAGCACTAAATCCCAGCCGTAGTGCTTGCTCCAGTACCAAACCTTCTGGAGAGAACAGTACCACTCCTGCTCCAGATCCTTTGTTGCAAGCTGACCCATCAACATAGAGCCTCCATTCCTCTGGGTCCAGATTGGCCATTCTCGTTGGCTGCTCGGGGTAATTGATTTCTTGCTCCTTCTCGTGGAGGGCTGGTGGAGGTGGAGCCACCGTTGGGGTAAACTCGGCTACAAAGTCAGCCAAGATTTGCCCTTTAATTGCCGTCCTCGGCTGATAGTCAAGGTCGAATTGGCTCAATTCGATGGACCACTTGGATATTCGTCCAGAGAAGTCTGCCTTCCTAAGCAAGGCTCTTAGTGGATATTCCGTGAACACAGTAATGGGATGCTGTAGAAAGTAGTGAGGTAACTTTCTTGAAGCTATGACAAGAGCGTACACCAATTTCTCTAACGGTAGGTAACGCGTCTCAGCATCTAACATTGTTTTGCTCACAAAGTAGACCGGAGCTTGCTCTGTCCCCTTTATTCGTAGGAGAACCGAGCTGAACGCATGATCAGATACTGCCAGGTATAATATCAACCGCTCCCCAGCTTCTGGAGTAGAGAGTAAAGGCGGTGACAACAGGTAACTTTTTAACTCCTGGAAAGCGTGTTCCTGTTCGGCTCCCCCCTCGTATCCTTCTCTCTTCTTCAGAAGTTGAAAGAAAGGTCTGCAGCGGTCTGAGGACTTACTGATGAAGCGATTAAGAGCTGCTGCCATGCCTGTTAGCCTTTGGACCTCCTTCGTGGTCTTTGGGCTTTCTAGGCCCTGCAGAGCCGTGATCTGATCTGGATTAGCCTCGATCCCCCTTTTAGTCACCAGGTGCCCTAGAAACTTCCCCGAGCTGACTCCAAAGGCACACTTGGAGGAGTTTAACTTTAACTTGTATTTTCTCAGAATATTGAAAGTTACCTCCAGGTCGGCAAGGTGATCAGGCTTCAATTTGCTTTTTACCACCATGTCATCGATGTAGACCTCCATGGTTCTGCCGAGCTGTTCCTTGAACATCTTAGTGCCCAACCTCTGGTAGGTCGCTCCAGCATTCCTTAGCCCAAATGGCATAACTTTGTAACAGTAGAGTCCTCTTGGTGAGATGAAGGATGTTTTCTCCTGGTCTGGCTCATGCATGGCTATTTGATGGTATCCTCGATATGCGTCAAGGAAGCTCATCCTTTCATAGCCTGATGTGGCATCTACTAGCTGATCGATCCTGGGGAGTGGAAAGCTGTCCTTCGGGCATGCTTTGTTGAGGCTGGTGAAATCCACACAAACTCTCCACTTCCCGTTTTTCTTCTTGACCACAACTGTGTTGGCTAGCCAGTTTGGATAGCTCACCTCTCGTATGGCATCCGCTTTTAGTAGGCGATCCACCTCTTCAATCACGGCGTTGGCGTGCTGTGGTGCCGACCTCCTCGCCTTCTGCGCAACTGGTTTGTGCTGAGGATCCACGTTTAAATGGTGGCAGATTATTTCGGGGTCTATCCCAGGCATCTCCTGGGGATTCCAAGCAAAAACATCGATGTGGTCCTTCAAAAGGCAACCAAATCCCCTTCCTCCCATTCGGCAAGTGTCTCGCCGATCAAGAAATACCTTTCCTCATCGTCTCCCTGGATCTGTATCTTCTTTAACCCTTCCACCATCTTCTTGGTGGGGTCACCTCCGATGTCTTCCAAGGTAGGCCGATCTGGAACTTCGACTGTCTGCACCAACTCGGCCTTGGGGGACTTCTTCAATACCATGTTGAAACATAGGTCGGCTACCTTCTGGTTTCCCCTAACGCACTCAATGCCATCCGCTCCAGGATACTTGATCTTCTGGTGGTAAGTTGAAGAGACTGCCCTCATTTTGTGCATCCAAGTTCTTCCTATAATCACGTTATAGGAGGAAGGGATGTCTACCACAAGGAAGTCGGTTTTCAGGACTACTGATCCAGCTCGGACGGGCAACGTGACCTTTCCCATAGGCCATACCGTCTGTGCACTAAAGCCGACCAGTGGAATTAAACATTTTTGAAATGAGCTCGGTGGGAGTTCCATCTTTTTGAAAGTTTGGTAGTACATAATCTCCGTGCTAGCTCCCTGATCGACAAGAATCTTCTCCACGTCATAATCCCCTATTCGTAGGGTAATCACCAACGCATCGTTATGTGGCACAACAACTCTGTCCAGATCGTCGTCAGCGAAGGTGATTGGGATCTCCATGACTTCCTCAGCCCTCGGCCTCTTCATGCCGAGCTTCATGACCTGTTTTGCCTGGCCGTTGACCCTCTGAATGTGCCTTATCTCGTTGTTGGTATAAGGGGCGACTAATCCATGTATCATATGGATTGTTTCCTTTGGACCTTTCTCGTAGTCCATCTCCTCTACCAGATCAGCATCATTCTTGCTATCAGCCAAGAACTCTTTAAGATGGCCTTCCGCCACCTTCTCATCCAAGAATTTCTTGTACTCCACGCAATCCTCAGTCATGTGCCCCCAATCTCTGTGATAGCTGCAGTGCTGATTGGTTGCCCTCCTCTTCTCTGGGTTCCCAGTCATCTTTGGGGGTCTTCTGAACCACTGTTCGTTTTTGATCCTGTACAGCATCTTGTAGATGGGTATATTGAAAGTCGCCATAACACTGAAGTACGACTTGGGGTCTGGGTCAGCTTTTTCCTTCTTCTGCTGTGCATAATCCCTCCTTCCCGTCGTGAAGTCTTTCTTGTACGCCTTTGGCTCCATTGTCTTTTTCTCTGGGAGCTGAGGTTGTCCAGCGACAATCTTTCCTCCTGCCTGCAGGATGTCGTCCTCTACCCGTGCATGCTCCTGAATTCTCTCCATCAGTTTGGCCACAGTCTTGACTGGGTGCATGGTAAGCGATTCTCGTAGCTTACTATGCACGGGCAAACTTGTTTTGAACGTTGCCAGAGCATACTCCTCACTACAATTTTCAATCTCGTTGAAAGTTTCCCAGTAACGCTTTGAGTACTGTCGCAGAGTCTCATCATCCCTCTGTCTCATAGAGGTTAATGCATCAAATGTTTTTGGAGCTGCTCGGCTCGTAAGGAACCATGCAGTGAATTCCTCAGCCAGTTGAGTCCAGCATAAGATGGATCCTTCTGGGAGCTTATGGTACCAACTCAAGGCCACTTTTCCTAGGCTGGATGGGAACATCTTGCACATCAATGCATCATCTTGCTCATGCATAAACATGGCCTGCTGGTAGTGTTGGATATGGGCCACAGGGTCCGTGTTAGTTTCGTAAGGGATGAACGCTGAGTGTTTTACCCTGCTCGGCGTCTTCTCTGCGCGAATCCAATGGGCCAGTGGTGATTTGGAAATCTGGCCTAGGGCTTCCTTAGCTGCCTCTCGTGCAGTCTTAGGGCCTCCCTCAGCTCGGCCAACGTCCACCCTTCTCGCTTGCTGCTCAGGAATGTGCTCATTGGAACCAGATCTCTCATATCTGTCCCTAGCGTGCTTCCTTCTTTCTTTCTTTTCCACTGAAGCACTCCTTTCTCTCCGTTTTCGTGGAGAGGCTGCTCGGTCAGCAAAGACGTCATCATGATGATGGACCCTTCTTTCTTTTACGTACTGCACGGATCTCGTCCGCGAACGTAAATCCTTCTCCTTCTCTTGGAGTTGTTTCTTTAGGTCCTGAATCTCTCGTTCTCGTCGAGTGACTTCACTGGCCAGTTCTTCTGCCTCCTGTTCTCTTCTGTCGAGGCTGTCCTCTTTTTCTTTATTCCTAGTTCGCCTGTGATCATCCCTTCTCGGTGGGCTCCTCCTCCGTCCACGTCGGGTTGAGGCCTCCCCACCTCTTGGTGGTGTTTTTGAGCTTTTTCGTCGCTCGTTTGATCTTGGAGAATCATAGTTTATCAGGCGCGTATCCCTAAACTTTGGAATTTCAGGGATATGCCCTATGTTAAACCTTCTGGTGGCAGGCTTCTTTTGTGGTGCTTTTAGAACTGCAGGAGTTTCGTCCACCTTTGCACTTTTTCTCGTAGTGTAAACAAGGGTGGTTCCGCCATCGTCTTCCACATCCTTCCTCTGTGGGGTGCACAGAAGAGGTTCTGAAAGCACCATTGTTGATCTCTGTTGGAAGGGATCAAGCTTTTCTGTCAGGTTTCCCACAGACTGCGCCAATTGTACGGGGATAAAATCCACGTAGCCCTGGATCACGTGCTTCCTTGGTTCAACCCTAAGTCTGCAAGACAGAGAAAAGGGTTAGAGCACCTTTGCCTCTCGTTGGCAAAGGCCCTCCGATGCCTAAGTTAGTATCACGTACTTGGTAAATTCAAACCACAATGCGCATGAAAATGGGTTTCACAGCGTACCTTTTGTCATGGTTATTGCCTTGTATTTATAGGTGTAGATGTTCTTCATATTAGGCATCTCGTGCCCCTGTTTCCTATTCTCTTTAGGAATCCTTTTCCTAATAGGACCTTCCTGTTAGGGACGAGTTTCCATGTCCTGCTAGATCTCGTCTAGCAGGGGTCTTCGTTTCCATATAGGATTCTCCCCTATATGGGGTATACTCCTAATCACGTTAGGACTTCCCATATCAATCCCTCATCTCACGGGATTGCTCCTTATCTCATAAGGAGCCGCTGTAGAATATTCTGGAATGTCTCACCGCCTTACTCGTGGCGGTGCCGTGCTTCCACATAGCTCGGAATAACCCGTACATAACTCAGCTCATCTCGCCGAGCTGATTTATGCATTCCAGAATGCCACTTAAGCTATACACGTAGCCCACCTAGCTCGGCTAGTGCATCCTGATATATTAACTTACTTAATTATCCTAACCTTATTCATGGCCTGGGATCAGCTCGGCACAGGGCTCATGGACTCCCTATGTGGTGCCGAGCCATTCACTCTTTCATGGTGAACATCTATGGCATGTGCTATGCCTAATAGTAGGGGTAATCAGTTTTTACCCACTCCAATGTTCTTATTAAAATTATGATTATTTATATAAGAAATTCTTTTGAAGCAAATATACCATGGAATTCTAATGCTTTGCTCAGTTTTTGAAAAAAAAATAGTATTATCGATACATCCGGACGATGTTCCTGAATCTGGGGGACGTTAAAAGTACCAGTCGGAACGGTGTTATAAGGACGGAATGGATAGGGGCATGGCCAGGTGTCCAATTGAATTGATCAATTCAACATGTTATGTTGAGGGTCGCTCCCTCATAGCTGGCAGAAATCGTCGGATGGTATATCTTATTATTAATGGAATGCTATGTTACGTAAAAGCTTATTTATGCTTTTGAAAAATTGATGTTATGATTTCTGTTTTGTTGAAAAAAAAAATCAAATTCCATGGTAGACCATGTAACTCTGATAATTCATAAACTCACACAAGCGATGGCTTATGTTATTGCAATTTCTCTCTTTTCAGGAAATTAGGTGTAGAAGGACGGGCCAAGTACCAGTAGTAATCTACATATTGCTTGTAAAATAAATAAAAAGGAAAAAAAAAAGTGAACTTATGTAGTGAATAACAAACTCTAGCAAGTTGTAATTGTAAAATATGGCTTCCGCAATATTAAGTTGCTTCTTTGGGGAAAAAAATGTAAAGAAATGTCAATAGAGGCTTTTGGTGAGACAAGCTCACTGGCCGGTCACGATATCCAAACCTGTTGGATTTGGGTCTTGACATTTACTTTGGCATGTTGATGATATGCTAGTAGCATGCAAAAGTAAGGTGGAGATAAATCGGTTAAAAGCTAAATTGAGTCATGAGTTTGAGATGGAGGACTTGGGGGAAGCACGAACAATTTTTGGGGATGGAAATTAGTAGATAGGGTGAAAGGCACAATTCACCTTATTCAAAACTCATATTTACAGCGGGTACTACAACGTTTTGGTATGGAGAAAAGTGCGAAGCCGGTAACGACTCTGTTGGCCCCACATTTCAAGCTCAGTGCAGCATTATCTCCCAGCTCTAACAAGGATCGTGAGTATATGGCTCAGGTTCATTTTGTCTTATTGGAAGCCTTATGTATGCTATGGTGTGTATTCAGCTTGATATCTCCTAGGCCGTCAGTATGGTTAGTCGATATATACATGACCCAGGGAATACACACTGGCAAGTAGCTAGATGGATTTTGCGGTATATTTTGGGAACTGCAGATCATGGTTTGAAGTTCGAGAGAAGCGATGCTTTTGATAGTCTCGTTGCTCACTATGTTGATTCAGATTACGCTAGTAATCTGGACAAGCGGCGATCCACTACTGGTTATGTCTTTACGATGGCTGGAGGACCAGTAAGTTGGCGATCTACTTTGCAGTCGACAATTGCACTATCCACTACAGAGGCCGAATATATGGCTGTTATAGAAGCCATTTAAGAGGCCAAATGGTTACATGAGTTAGTGGCAGATCTTGGCGTTAAGAAGGAAAGGGTCACCGTCTATTGTGACAGTCAAAGTGCAATCCACTTGGCGAAGAATCAGGTGCATCACTCTCGTACAAAGCACATCAATGTTTGTTTCCATTCTATTGGTGAAATTCTGGAAGAATTGGACATCTTGCTTCATAAGATAAGTACTGCAGATAATCAGGCGGACAAGATGACTAAGGTTGTCACTGCGGTCAAGTTCCAACATTGCTTGGATATCAAGCGGATAGGATGACTAAGGTTGTTATTGCGGTCAAGTTCCAACATTGCTGGACTTGATCCATCTCTCGCAATATTGTGCACCTTCAGGCGCATGGTGCCTTAGGGCGCATTACAGACAGCGATGATTTGTGTGGGAGAATTGTCGCCAAGGTGGAGATTGTTTAAGATAGGATCTGCAGCAGCAGCCCTCATTCTCCATGTGCTAAAATCTTCAAGATTGGCTCCAATTTAATGTAGCCCGTTTTGTAGACTTTGAAGCTTTCATTCACACCACCTTGACTCAAGTGTGGATAACAAATAGTGAATGATTCTTCAGCCTATAAATAGCTACCCAATCTGCCATACTTTTGTATCAGAGAGAGTAGCAATTGAGAGGGGTTGGGTATACAGTTGCGGTTTGGGTGAGTGATTTATAATCTCCTCCATTATAGTGAAATCCGCTGTCCGTGGAGTAGGCAATTGCTAAACCACGTGAAAATAGTCTCATTGCATTTGTTTGAGGTGTGTGTTGTGTTATGGGTATTGATTTTTCCTAACATTTTTGTTTTAAGAAAGAGACACCGGTACACTAGAGAATAAGAGTCGAGACACACAAGGGACGTTAATGGATTATTAGCGGCTTACATCTTCTGTATATGTAAAGCATCTGATTTTGTGGGTTTCTCCTCAAGCCTTTGTGTCAAATTACGGGGTTCATTTCAAGGGTAGAGCCGCAGAAGTTCTTGAAGAATTCGGGGTACAGGTTCACAAGTCAACTGTTTATCGGCCACAGACCAATGGAGTCGTGGAAGCGGCAAACAAAACTCTCAACTGGAAAAGACCACTCAGTCTGCAAAAAATTGGCACGAACAACTGCCATTAGCATTATGGGGGTATCGGACGTCTGTTCGTACTCCGACGGGGGCAACACCTTATTCTTTGGTATATGGCATGGAGGTCGTCCTCCCAATCGAGCTTGAGGTACCATCTTTAAGGGTCATGGTCGAGTCAGAGGTCAGCGAAGCAGAATGGCAAAGCTCAAGATTCGAGGAGCTCATGTTGTTTGACGAAAGGCGGCTCAAAGCCTTGTATCATGTTCAGGGTTATCAGCGCAGAATAGCACGGGCATTCAACAAGAAAGTGAAATCCAGAGACTTGCAAGAAGGTGACATGGTTCTGAAGGAGATCCGAGCTCCAATTTTTGATCCCCGTGGGAAGTTTCGACCAAAGTGGGCAGGTCCGTATATCATCAAAAAAATCTTGTCCGGAGACGCAACTCAGCTCATTATTCTTGACGGCAACGAATTCTCCACTTTGGTCAACATGGATCAGCTCAAGAGATATTACCCCTGAGAGAAGCTCGTTGGACTGAAAACCGCAAGGGCGGACAGTGCCAGGCAAAATTTAGAGCAAGCCTGCTAAGTCGAAAACCCACATCGGGCGATTTAGGCAAAAGTTAAGGCAAATCAGTCAAATAAGCTCGCTAGACCAAAAACCCAGAAGGGTGGTGCTAGGCAAAACATAGAGCGCAAAAGGAGAGTGTCAATACCCGAGTGAACCCTAACAAATTTGTACTCCTGAACTACGTCATGACCTGATTCCTGTCAAAGGGATACGTAGGCATCCTCACCTTGAGGACCGGTCGCCATCTTTCAAGAAAAATATCTCTTTGAGTTGGTTTATAACCATTGCGCGCGAATCAAGATGCAAACTTTCATAACTTATCTTTATTCAAATAAACTTCTTGGATTACATGGCTGAGCATGAAACTTTCAAGAACACAAAAACAAACAACGTAGCATAGTCCCACAAGGAACATGTCGTGGGTCTAAGCAATTTATTTCAGGCACATTAAAATCAAGTTTTAAAGTCAACTTTGGCTTCCATACTCTCTTGTTTCAATGTCTCTTATCAGCCATCTCACATAACAATCTGAGAGATTGACACTCGGATACTGCTCTTTTGGAATGATCACACGCTCCCTCCAAGTGTTTTGGTAAGCTCTGAAAGTGGCAAAGTTGAGATTGGGCATAACAAAGTCCTCTGGTGGTGATACTGTTTGACGAACGCCAAGCTGACGAAGAATGCGGTTAGGAATGTACAAGGTCCAGCAAGTCAAGCCAGCCAAAACCATCCGCTGACGCCCCATGTTGCTCACAGACATAGCTGGAGTGTCAAGCCAAGTCAAACGCCAAGTGATTACCTCTTCTGTAAGCTGGGAAAGCACTCTAACCCAGCCTTGCACATCATCGAAGACTTCCAGGAAATCCCTCTGAATAAACCCTCGTGTTTCATGAATCCGCCTCCTTGGCACGGGTTCCAGCAGATTAGCCTTGTCACATAGCCATATCTGTGTGAGAGCGACAAAACAAGTAAGAAACCATAGATAGCCTGAACCAGAGCATTGAGGTAAAACAAGAAAGTGAGAAAATCGGAAAAAGGAGAGCTGAGTGAGAAGCCTACCTGTAAGAGCAAAGCACTACCCTCAAAGATATTGGTGTCACCAGCATGAACCCTATTCAGTCCCATCAAAGTTTTAGCCAAAACCATTGGAGCCACGTCTTTACGTTCTTCAATTTGCATGGCAACACCAACCAGTGACGAGCTCACTCGCCTGTCAGACATGACAAATAAGAAAGCAGCAAGCAAGCAGAGACACAGTGCGAAGCCTTCAGGACAAAACTGTTCAATGATGCGCAGAATGTTGATGATGCTACCTTGGAGCATGGATTTCGCTGCTTTATTACTCATCCCAAGCTTGGCAGACAATACGTTGGCGAAGTTTACCTCATGCGGAGGTACGACCGGTGTCTCCAAACTAAATCCACCAAGGTATGCATGGAATTCCTCCACAGTGGGGCACAGCTCGTGAAGGCCGAAACGGAACACATGCACCCTCGGATCCCAAAATTGAACCGCAGCATGCAAAAGCTCAGGACAGATAGTTACGTCCCGGATATAGCGCAACGAGGCCATCCGGTGATCTTGAAAGTTAAGCCATCTGAGGCCGTCAAGTTTATCAAGCCAAGGTCAAACCAAACCGGAAGACTCATGGTTGTTTGAAGGAGAGGGAGGAGTGAAGCTTTTGGTTGTATAGGCACAAACAAGTCGAGTCTCCATTTATGCTATACATGCATGAAGTATTGCACGGAAGTTCAAAAATTTTGGATAATGGATCGCCTCAGGTAGCGTGTCGTGTTGAGTAATGGGAAAGTCGTTCCTAATTTGCAAAATGTCTTTGAATTGAGTATACTGGAAAACCTCAACACTAAGAGATGCCTAGAGGTCAGCAAAATACCACGCAGAAGCTCAGAACCTGCCAGAAAATCAAAAACTTGGCAGATTGACAAGAGAACCGGGCGGTCAACTAACCTAGCCGCGCGACTAACTTGTGTTGGCCGACCGGCCAACTTTGGCAGATCAGAAATGAAACTCTGTTTTCAACCTCATAACTTGATCCGAACATGTTTGCACCACTTTTCTTGCACAAACAAGTTGCAATGGACATTCGAAAGTTGTTGGGGCAGTCGCTTGGCAATTTTGATCACATTTGGATAGACAGATACTCCGAAATCTCAGATACGCCAAAAGCCATCGAGGTGAAATTTTTCATGTTACTTCTTTGGTGTCAACGGCTTCAACAAACCATGTCAAGCATTCATGAAGATCGAACGAAGTGACTTGGTGAACTTAATAGAAAAGCCTGAGGCCCCGGGGTGCCCAAGCCCAAAATCAACCAAGCAAATGGTGTCGGCGAGTCGAAACGTGTCCGAGTGTCAATTTCCCTATTCCATCCATTCAAGCAAGTTACAACGTGCGTTTGTAATCTGTTATAAGTCTCGTTTGTCGCATGTCATACAAATTCAGAGTTTTAGGCGCGATGGGTCAAATTATGCCCGTAACGCTTAGTTTTCTTGCTTAATGAGTCAGTTTGTATTTCCACGTGTCATTTTCCGAATTTCAATCTAAAGTCACGTCTTTTCATATCCCAGGGGCATGTGTCACATATTGTCAGTTTCTGGTCACCCTCAAAGCATGTGTATGCAGAACCAGACTCTGAAACTCAAAATTTTGCCAATGTAAATCATTTTGAGCATAACAAACATGTGCAATATATATAAAAACTGAATGGCATCCATGTCATGAAAGCAAAAAGTACATCCATCCACGGGTAAAACAGACCTAGCATCATAAGCTACCATGGCACGCAGGCCATATCCAAGAAAAAAAGCAGAACATGGGCAAACAGGCGCCCAAATCAAAACCAAGCACGCAGGCTCGTCCTAAGAACCAGTGCGACGTCTCTTGAAATCCCAGCGATGGCCCACTACCAAGTGCCAATACTCCTCAGGTGTGCTCGGATGGTCCGCATGATCATCCACGCTACTGCCACTACTGTCACCACCACCACCACTGTCACTGCTACTGCTGCTCTCTCTTCCCTGCGGAACCCACCGCGACTCAGGTGCCGAACTCCCAGGAACGCCCTCTCCTGACCTCACAACCGAAGACCGCAACACTCTGCCAGGCGACATGACTACAGGTGGGGCACACCTCCGAGCATCAAAAGCCTCCTGCGAGGAGGCGAAGGAGGAAGTGTACGGGGAGAATTCCACGTAACCCTGGATCTCGTGCTTCCTTGAATCAACCCTAGATCTGCAAGACAGAAAAAGGGTTAGAGCACCTTTGCCTCTCGTTGGCAAAGGCCCTCCGATGCCTAAGTTAGTATCACGTACTTGAGAGCTCAAAACACAATGCGTATGAAAATAGGTTTCACAGCGTACCTTTTGTTATGGTTCTTGCCTTGTATTTATAGGGGTAGATGTTCTTTGCATTAGGCATCCCGTGCCCCTATTTCCTATTCTCTTTAGGAATCCTTTCCCTAATTGGACTTTCCTATTAGGGATGAGTCTCCACGTCCTGCTAGATCTCGTCTAGCAGGGGTCTTCCTTTCCATATAGGATTCTTTCCTATATGAGGTATACTCCTAATCTCATTAGGACTTTCCATATCAGTCCCTTATTTCATGGGATTGTTTCCTTATCACATAAGGATCCGTTATAGAATATTCTGGAATGTCTCACCGCCCTCCTCGTGGCGGTGCCGTGCTTCCACGTAGCTCGGAATAACTCGTACATAATTCAGCCTATTACGCCGAGCTGAATTATGTATTCCAGAATGCTATTCAAGCTATACACGTAGCCTACCTAGCTCGGCCATATCAGGGTCACCTTTATGCCTTACGCCGAGCTAGCGCATCCTGACTTATTAGTTTGCTCTTTATTAATTCTAGCCTCATTCGTGGCCAAACCAGCCCGGCACAGGGTTTAAGAACTTCCTATGTGGTGCCGAGCTATTCACCCTCTCGTGGTGAATGCCTTAGGCACGTGCTATGCCTAAAAGTAGGGTAATCAGATTTTACCCACTCCAATTGCTCCCCAGCTCTGCCATTGCTGTCATTTACCAGCGGTGCGCAGAGCTTCATTGGTCCTGATGCATCTTTTGCTCACCTCCCCTCCACGTGGGTGGCGATGCCGTCATTGCATTAAATGTGAAATGACCCGTTGGTCATCAGATAAGCCCAAAGGACGATTCGGGGTGACTTCTCGTACGTCACACCCTACTTTATGGGGTTTTGGGCGGGATAAAGGTTACTTTCCCCCTAAAACCCTTCCCCTTCTCTCATTTCTCATTCTATCAAAAGAAAGACAGAGCAAGAGAGAGGAAGGAGAGCCTCGTTCGCCATCAACGATACTCAAGTTTTCTGCAACAGAAGTACCCTTTTTCTCCAGCCTTCGTCGGAGAACGTCCGCCTTTATCGTCGGAGTGAGTCGTTCTTAGGTCCACCTTCTCACGTAAGTGACCCTTCCACTTCCGCCCTTCCTGGTTTTTCCCCTTTTACTGTTCATTTTTCTCTTCTTCTCCCTGGGTTTCAACGGTGAAACCCTAGTTCTTCAAAAGCCATGGGTAGGCACAGAGCCTTATTAAGTACCCCTGAGAAAAAAGACGAGTTTCGTCGAAACTATAGTATCCCCGCCGACGTTCAATTCCGTTTAGACAATAGATACGATATGAGAGAACTAGGTCAAACCGAAGACAAAATCCACATCCCCCTGATTTTCATAGTTGAGGGAGGCCTTAGGTTCCCCTTACATCCCTTTTTCAGGGAGGTCTGCAATAGATGCCAGTTAAACCCTATGCAACTCTGCCCCAACTTCGTCAGGGTGGTTATGGGCACAATTGCCCTTAACAGGCTGCTTGGCCTACATCTTGACTGGTGGGATTTGCACTACCTCTATAGTGTAGTCCCTACAGAGCACAAAAAATACTACTTCAAAGCCAGGGACCCCAAACAGAAGCTGATCACTGATCTACCAAATTCCTCAAAGGGAGAGGCTGATGACTATCTCGTAGTCACCGGCAACTGGCAGCCTAGAGACGCCGAGGGGAGGATCACTGGCTTTGCCTGCCCCACCACCACGGGCGGACTACGTTAGTATTTTTATTCCCGAGCTGGTTTATTCCTTATTTTTCCCAATACTGTAGCTGACCACCTTTAAGTTGTGTTGTTTTGCAGCGGACAATCTTAACCACGGTGGCCGCATAATCCACAGCAAGCTCCACCGCGAGGATATTGCCAAGGCCCTTTGGTTCGACGGATTCGAACCGACTCCTGTAGGGCTTGGCCGCGCAGCTCACCGGTTGCTGGGTTATACCCCGTTTTACTGGGGCAATATTAGAAGAGAGGGAGAGCCCAGAACAAGGCATACCTGGCCGCCACCCTTTTCCGTGATTGCCACAGGCCGACCAGC
The DNA here is from genome assembly GCA_963854785.1 of Vaccinium vitis-idaea. Classification (NCBI taxonomy): domain Eukaryota; kingdom Viridiplantae; phylum Streptophyta; class Magnoliopsida; order Ericales; family Ericaceae; genus Vaccinium; species Vaccinium vitis-idaea. The sequence goes on along the minus strand of OY978223.1, from coordinate 26,267,607 downwards.
CGATCAAGAAAGGACTCGCGCCCGCAGAGGCCGAGCTAGAAGGGGATCTTCGCGTTCTCGAGCCCCTGAGGATCTTCAGCAGCAAATCACGTTTGCTCATATCCCGGATATTCCGACCGCATTCCCCATCCTTGTCCGAGCGGCCCAGGAACCAAGTACGTCCGGGAGAGTGATAGAAGAAGAAGAAGAAGAACTTGACCATCGCTCAATCGTTCGATCTCTCTCCGAGCAGGGTGCTCTCCTTGCAGATTCGGACGATTCATCAGGCTACTCCCCTTCCCCAGATCAAGAAGAAATGCCCCGCCAGCCGATCAATTTGCTCGATGAGCTAAACCTCGGCGGGGCTCCCCGTGCTCCGTCCGCTATCCGCGTCATCACTCCCTCCCACCTCCTATCCTCCTCTCTCCCCGAGAACCAGAGGGACAAAAGGCCGGTCGAGAGCCCTCAGCGTGACCAGCCTCCCCCGCAGAGGAGGAGGACTGGGGACACTGGCCCGAGCCAATTCCCCCCTGACTTGCCTCCCTTGGTGCAGCCCTGGACCCCCGTCCTGGCCCGTCCCGATGGCACGCCCCTCAATGTGATCGATAAGATCTCTTCTACTGAGGTGGCCTTTGGTGTGTCCAGAGCGGCTCTTCTTCCGCTCGATATGGAGAGGGAGAAGAATAGCTCCTACGATACTCTCATGAAGTCCATCTTTCAACCGAGTGCTAAGGTACCTTATTTGCTGTTTTTCCTTTCATGCTTTCTTTTTAGTAGAATTTCTTTCCCTGACTGCTTGCTGTGCCCCCCTTTGTAGATCATGCAAAAAGCCGCTGCCGGCTTCGACCGAGCGAAGGAGGCCGAGAAAGAACTCAAAAAGGAGCAAAAGAGGGCTGACAGAGCCGAACGAGAAAGTGCCCAGCATGCTCAGTCTTCCAAAGAGGCTCAGGAGGAGGTGGCTAAGTTGAGAGAGGAGCTGGCCGAACAAAAGAGGAGGGCTGAGGAAAGCGAACAGCGACTGCGCCTCGAGCTGTCCTCTGCCAATGCAAAGGCCGAAGCTGAGTATGACCGGGCTGTGCTTGAGGTGACGGATAACTACAAAGCTCAGATGCCAAATGTGCAGGACGCGGTCTGGGGCATGGCCTGGCGGAGGTGTCTTACCAAGCTCGGCGTGGACGAGTCATCTCCTCACTGGACTGATATGGAATTGCCGAGCGAGGTGGCATCTGCCCAGAATCAGCTGGCCGGTCAATCTCCCGAAAACCCAGAAGCTCAGCTTGAAGCCCTTCCAGAGCAGACCCCTCCAGACGGAACCACAACTGCTGAAGCTGCTGAAGGTAACCCTGATTCCAATCTTGCCACTGACGCTGACCAGCACAGTGAAGAGGCTTGATGCATGCCATATCTGTTGACCCTGCGTGGTCTAGTTCGGCCGGGTGTGGCCTCTCAAATATTTCAATTTCTCGTATTTACCCGTACTTCGTTTTTTTGTTTTTCGCAGTTGGTCCTGCGTGACCTGTTTTGGCCGCTTGTGGCTGTTGATACTGGCTTCTTTAAATGCTTATGGTGTTTGAATGTTCTGTCTTTCTAAGTGTTTTCAAACGTAGAGTAGCTGTGGTTGGCTTTGTTCGTTGCAAAAACCCTAAGGTTTTTTCATACTTAGAATTTCTCGTGCAATATTCGTTGCAAAACCCTAAGTTTTTTCATGCTTAGAATTTCTCGTGCAATATTCGTTGCAAAACCCTAAGTTTTTTCATACTTAGAATTTCTTATGCAATATTCGTTGCAAAACCCTAAGTTTTTTCATACTTAGAATTTCTCGTGCAATATTCGTTGCAAAACTCTAAGTTTTTTCATACTTAGAATTTCTCGTGCAATATTCGTTGCAAAACCCTAAGTTTTTTCATACTTAGAATTACACACATCCACTGCTCCCCAATAGGAATCCAAATTTGATGTTGTGACATCATTTGGTTCGTATTAAACATAATAAAATGAAATCTCATTAATGATCGAAATAAAAATCTAAATGACTGATGTTGGTGATTTTTCTCGTAATCCCAATCACATAATAAAAAGAAATAGAATGCTGATTTATTCGTATCTACTAGAAAAAGGTGTGATTATATTCGTAATCACGTAAACATGTTACTGGAAGAATTTCCTAAGGTTTTGGACATTCCACGGCCGTGGAACTGGATCTCCATCCAAGTCGGCCAAACGGTAGGCCCCGATGCCAGCAATTCCCACAATCTTGTATGGGCCCTCCCAGTTCGGTCCGAGTTTCCCATCTGAGGACACTTTGGTGTTAGCCAAGACCTTCCTCAAGACTAGGTCGCCCACTTTGAACTCTCTTGGTTGTACCTTTTTATTGTAGCTTCTTCGTAGCTGTTCCTGGTATGCTGCTAAGGTGATGAGTGCCCGCTCTCTTTTTTCTTCAGCGAGGTCTAGCTGCTCGGCCAGGGCTCTATCGTTGCCCCCCGACTCTACAAGTGCAGTGCGAATGGTTGGCAAACCAATCTCCAAGGGAATCACTGCCTCAGTCCCATAAGCAAGGGAATATGGCGTCTCTCCCGTAGATCGCCGTGGGGTGGTTCTGCAGGCCCAGAGCACGGCTGGAAGCTCATCGGGCCACTTTCCCTTTTTCTTCTCCAACCTCTTTTTGAGACTTTTTAAGATAGTCTTGTTTGAAGCTTCTGCTTGCCCATTGCTCTGTGGGTAAGCTGGGGTGGAGTAATAGTTCCTGATGCCGTACTGAGCACAAAAGGCTTTGAACTTCTTGCCGAACTGGGATCCATTATCCGAGATGATGGAGTAAGGTACTCCAAACCTTGTGATTATCTTGTTCCACACAAACCTTTCCACCATGGCTTCTGTGATTTTAGCAAGAGCTTCCCCCTCTATCCATTTGGTGAAGTAATCAGTGCCAATGAGTAGGAATTTTCGTTTCCCCGTTGCCATAGGGAGAGGACCCACGATATCCAATCCCCATTGAGCAAACGGCCATGGACTGGTTAGAGGCAATAGATCCTCCGCTGGGGCTCGGATGAGGGGAGAAAACCTCTGGCACTTCTCACAAGTTTTGACAAAAGCTTTTGCATCCTCCTGCATGTAGGGCCACCAATATCCCTGGGATATTGCTCGGTGGGCTATAGATCTGCCACCGGTGTGTCCCCCACAAGTTCCAGCATGGATTTCGTGGAGGAATTTCTGAACAAGGGCTGGGTGTACACACAACAAATATGGTCCAAGGAAAGACCTTCTATAAAGCTTACCTTCTGGAGAGAGCCAAAAGCGTGCGGACTTGGTCTTGATTTTGTGTGCTTCCCTCTTATCTTCTGGCAAGGTCCCATCTCGTAGGTATGCCACTATTGGGTCCATCCAGCTCGGCCCAAACTATGTTTCCATCACGACTTCCACCGCTCGGCCAATGCTCGGTTCGCCCAGATAATCCACCGTCACTGTGCGGCGATACTCTGTCCTGATTGCTGATCCCAGGCAAGCCAGTGAGTCTGCGTGTGCATTCTGACCCGAGCTGATTTGCTGGATGTGGACTTCACAAAATTTATCAAGCAAATCTTTGGCTGCCTCTGAGTACGCGGCCATCTTCTCGCTTTTCGTAGCGTATTCTCCTGAAAGCTGGTTAACAACTAATTGTGAGTCACAAAATACTCTCAATTTGTTTACCTTTAGTTCTAGGGCACTCTTCAATCCCGCAATCAAGGCTTCATATTCTGCCACATTATTGGTGGCACTAAATCCCAGCCGCAGCGCTTGCTCCAGAACCAATCCTTCTGGAGAGAAAAGCACAACCCCTGCTCCAGATCCTTTGTTGCAGGCTGACCCATCTACGTAAAGCCTCCATTCGTCTGGTTCCGGATCGGCCATTCTCGTTGGCTGCTCGGGTTTTCTAGTTTGCTCCTTCTCGTGGAGAGGTGGTGGCGGTGGTGCCACTGTTGGAGTAAACTCAGCTACGAAATCCGCTAGAATCTGCCCTTTGACTGCTGTTCTAGGCTGGTAATCAAGGTCAAACTGACTCAGTTCTATGGACCATTTGGATATCCTGCCAGAGAGATCTGCCTTTCTGAGCAAGGCTCTTAGTGGATACTCAGTGAATACGGTGATGGGGTGCTGCAAGAAGTAGTGGGGCAGCTTTCTTGATGCTATGACAAGAGCGTATACCAATTTCTCCAACGGCAGGTAACGTGTCTCAGCATCCAACAGTGTTTTGCTTACGAAATAAACTGGGGCCTGCTCCGTCCCCTTTATTCGTAGGAGGACCGAGATGACCGCACGATCAGATACGGCTAAGTATAATATTAACCGCTCCCCAGCTTCTGGAGTAGAGAGTAAGGGTGGTGATGATAAGTAGCTTTTTAACTCCTGGAAGGCCTGTTCCTGCTCGGCTCCCCATTCGTAGCCTTCTCTCTTCTTCAGAAGTTGAAAGAAAGGTTTGCAGCGGTCTGAGGATTTGCTGATGAAGCGATTTAGAGCTGCTGCCATCCCCGTTAGCCTTTGGACCTCCTTCGTGGTCTTTGGGCTTTGAAGGCTTTGCAGAGCCGTGATTTGATCTGGGTTAGCTTCAATCCCCCTTTTAGTTACTAAGTGCCCAAGAAACTTCCCCGAGCTGACCCCGAAGGCACATTTGGAAGCGTTTAGCTTAAGCTTGTATTCTCTTAGAATGTTGAAGGTTACCTTTAGATCGGCAAGGTGATCAGGCCTCAACTTGCTTTTGACTACCATATCGTCGATGTAGACCTCCATAGTCTTTCCGAGCTGTTCCTTGAACATCTTAGTAACCAGCCTCTGATAGGTTGCTCCAGCATTCCTCAGCCCAAACGGCATAACCTTGTAACAATAGAGCCCTCTGGGGGAGATGAAGGACGTCTTCTCTTAATCGGGCTCGTACATAGCTATCTGATGGTATCCTCGATACGCGTCAAGAAAACTCATCCTTTCATAGCCTGATGTAGCATCCACAAGTTGATCAATTCTGGGAAGTGGGAAGCTGTCTTTGGGGCATGCTTTGTTGAGGCTGGTGAAATCCACACAGACCCTCCACTTCCCATTTTTCTTTTTGACTACCACTGTGTTGGCCAACCAATCTGGATAGCTCACTTCTCGTATGGCATCCGCTTCTAGTAGTTCTACTTCCTCAATTACAGTGTCTGCGTGCTGTGGGGCCGACCTCCTTGCCTTCTGCACAACTGGCTTGTGCTGAGGGTCCACGTTCAAGTGGTGGCAAATGACTTCAGGATCTATCCCAGGCATTTCCTGGGGGGTCCAAGCAAACACATCAACGTGGTTTTTAAGAAAAGTAACCAGATTTCTTTCCTCTAGCTCGGAGAGGGTCTCGCCGATCAGGAAATACTTCTCTGCATCGTCCTCCTGAATCTGTATCTTCTTCAGTCCCTCCACCATCTTCTTGGTGGGATCACCCCCGACATCCTCCAAAGTTGGTTGGTCTGAGACTTCAACCGTTTGGACTAGCTCGGCCTTTGGGGACTTTTTCAAGACCAGGGCAAAACACTGATCGGCCACCTTCTGGTCACCCTTGATGCATTCTATTCCGTCCGCCCCGGGGTACTTAATCTTTTGGTGGTAAGTTGAAGAGACCGCCCTCATCTTGTGCATCCATGTCCTCCCTATAATCACGTTATAGGAAGAAGGGATGTCCACCACAAGAAAATCAGTCTTCAATACTACCGATCCTGCTCGGACAGGTAGGCCAACCAAGGGGACAAGACACTTTTGCAACGAATTCGCCGGGAGTTCCATCTTCTTAAAGGTGTCGTAGTACATGATTTCTGTGCTAGCCCCTTGATCCACAAGGATTTTTTCCACGTTATATTCCCCTATTCGTAGGGTGATCACCAACGCGTCGTTATGGGGTATTGACACCCCATCCAGGTCGTCATCAGTGAAGGTGATTGGGGCATCCATGACTCCCTCAGGTCTTGACCTTTTCGCGCCGAGCTTCATGACTTGCTTTGCATGCCCGTTGATCCTTTGGATGTGCCTTATTTCGTTGTTGGTGTATGGGGCCACCAGTCCGTGTATCATATGGATTGTTCCTTTTGGACCTTTATCGTAGTCCATCTCCTCTATCAGCTCGGCGTCGTTCTTGCTTTCAGCTAGAAATTCTTTGAGATGGCCCTCCGCCACCTTCTCATCCAAAAACTTTTTGTACTCCACGCAATCCTCAGTCATGTGCCCCCAATCCCTGTGATAGCTGCAGTGTTGATTGGTAGCCCTCCTTTTCTCTGGGTTCCCAGTCATCTTTGGGGGTCTTCTGAACCACTGCTCATTCTTGATCCTATACAGCATCTTGTAGATTGGAATATTGAAAGTTGCCATAACGCTGAAATATGACTTGGGATCTGGATTAGCTCTGTCCTTCCTCTGTTGGGCGTAATCCTTTCTTTCTGTTGTGAAGTCCTTCTTGTATACCTTTGACTCCATTGTCCTCTTTTCTGGGAGCTGAGGTTGTCCTGCCACGATCTTCCCTCCAGCCTGCAAGATATCATCTTCTACCCGTGCATGCTCCTGAATTCTCTCCATCAATTTGGCCACAGTCTTGACTAGGTGCATGGTAAGCGACTCTCGTAGCTTACTATGCACGGGCAGACTTGTTTTGAATGTTGCTAGGGCATACTCCTCACTACAATTTTCAATTTCGTTGAAGGTTTCCCAGTAGCGCTTTGAGTATTGACGCAGAGTCTCATCATCCCTCTGTCTCATAGAGGTTAGCGCATCAAAGGTCTTTGGAGCCGCTCGGCTTGTAAGAAACCGAGCAGTGAACTCCTCGGCCAGCTGAGTCCAGCACAGGATGGAACCCTCTAGGAGCTTATGGTACCAACTCAGTGCCACTTTCCCCAGGCTGGATGGGAACATTTTGCATAGCAGTGCATCATCTTGCTCATGCATAAACATGGCCTGTTGGTAATGCTGAATGTGGGCCACAGGATCCGTGCTGGTTTCGTATGGGATGAACGCTGAGTGCTTCACCCTGCTCGGCGTCTTCTCCGCGCGGATCCAGTGGGCCATTGGTGATTTGGAGATCTGGCCTAGGGCCTCTTTAGCTGCTTCTCGTGCAGTTCTTGGGCCTTGACCAGCTCGGTCAGTATTCCTCCTTCTCGCATGCTGCTTGGGAACGTGCTCATTGGATCCAGATCTCTCGTATCTGTCCCTAGCATGCTTCCTCTTTTCCCTTCTTTCCACAGAAATACTCCTGTCTCTCCTTTTTCGTGGAGAGGCAGCTCGGTCAGTGGAAACGTTGTCGTTGTGACGACTTTTTTCTTGTCTCTCATACTGCACGGATCTCGTCCGTGAGCGTAAATCTTTTTCCTTCTCTTGGAGCTGCTTTTTCAGGTCCTGAATTTCTCGTTCCCGTCGAGTAACTTCACGGGCCAATTCCTCTGCCTCTTGCTCTTTTCTGTCAAGGCTATCTTCCCTCTGTCGATCCCTTGTGTGCCTGTGACCATCCCTCCTTGGGGGGCTCCTTCCTCGCTCATGTCGGGTGGAGGCCTCCCCGCCCCTGGGCGGTGTCTTTGAGTGCCTTGCCCTTGGCGAATCATGGTGTATTAGGCGTGTATCCCTGAATTTTGGAATCTCAGGGATACTCCCTATGTCGAACTTCTTGGTTACTGGCTTTTTCTGTGGTGCCCTTAGGACCAGAGGAGTTTTGTCCACCCTTGTGCTCTTTCTCGTAGTATACACAAGCGTGGCACCATCGTCTTCTACATCCTTTCGTCGCGGAGTGCATAAAAGGGGTTCTGAAAGCACCATTGTTGATTTTCGTTGAGAGGGATCGAGCTTTTTTTTTTTTCCGTAAGCTTTCCCACAGACGGCGCCAATTGTACGGGGAGAATTCCACGTAACCCTGGATCTCGTGCTTCCTTGAATCAACCCTAGATCTGCAAGACAGAAAAAGGGTTAGAGCACCTTTGCCTCTCGTTGGCAAAGGCCCTCCGATGCCTAAGTTAGTATCACGTACTTGAGAGCTCAAAACACAATGCGTATGAAAATAGGTTTCACAGCGTACCTTTTGTTATGGTTCTTGCCTTGTATTTATAGGGGTAGATGTTCTTTGCATTAGGCATCTCGTGCCCCTATTTCCTATTCTCTTTAGGAATCCTTTCCCTAATTGGACTTTCCTATTAGGGATGAGTCTCCACGTCCTGCTAGATCTCGTCTAGCAGGGGTCTTCCTTTCCATATAGGATTCTTTCCTATATGAGGTATACTCCTAATCTCATTAGGACTTTCCATATCAGTCCCTTATTTCATGGGATTGTTTTCCTTATCACATAAGGATCCGTTATAGAATATTCTGGAATGTCTCACCGCCCTCCTCGTGGCGGTGCCGTGCTTCCACGTAGCTCGGAATAACTCGTACATAATTCAGCCTATTACGCCGAGCTGAATTATGTATTCCAGAATGCTATTCAAGCTATACACGTAGCCTACCTAGCTCGGCCATATCAGGGTCACCTTTATGCCTTACGCCGAGCTAGCGCATCCTGACTTATTAGTTTGCTCTTTATTAATTCTAGCCTCATTCGTGGCCAAACCAGCCCGGCACAGGGTTTAAGAACTTCCTATGTGGTGCCGAGCTATTCACCCTCTCGTGGTGAATGCCTTAGGCACGTGCTATGCCTAAAAGTAGGGTAATCAGATTTTACCCACTCCAGGAAGTACATCCTACACAAAAAGAAAAAAAAATGCATCAGTAAACAGTCGAAGCATGCAAATCTCAAGACAAAATACAGAGGATGCCTGCTCAATCTCACTGCTAACAGGAGCTTTACGGGCACGCCGAGGCCTCCGTCGACTGCCAAACTCGCCACCACCTCCAGTCCCGCGGTCACCACCGCGACTGCTGCCAGCCCCACGATTGCCACCTGCACTATGGTCTCTACGACTCCCCCCCTGCTCTGCCACCCCTGCGGCTACCTCTGGTACCACGGCCATCTTCAGCACTACGACCGCCACCTCAGCCAGCTCTACCACCACGTCTGTCGCCAGCTCCATCATCTCCACCATCTCCATCATCATCTCCATCACCATCTCCACCACCAAGATTCTGCATCACGCCGGGCTCAGGTCTAGGTCGCACCTCAAGTCTATCTCCCAGCACGAGGCGACAAACTAAAGCCTCCAAGTCACGTATCAACTGGACCTGAGACGTAGCCCACTCAACTGGAATTTGCAAGAAAGAATAAAAGCATCAGCATGTAACACGCATGAACATTCAAATTGAAAGTGAAATTTGACTATTTCTTTTCTATCTTTTCAGGATACCTCAGTCGCAGCAAGAGTCACAGGTCCGGTCACCGCAGGAACATCTATAACCCCCATGCCTCCATCTGCCATCATAACATCTATCTCTCTCCTCAGCACAGGCAGGGAAACAGCCGCTACAGGCATCGGCTCGGCTAAATGACGCTACATATCTAAAGAATATGCCAGTGTACTCCTCACATAGCCGACATAGTCCAAGGAGGGGTCGAAAACCAGTTGCACGTCCAGAACAGTATATGCCTCCACTTTAGCCACTGTGTACTCATGGGTCCTCTGAACTCACGGAGGGAGTGGGCCTGGCATTCTGAAGAAGTCTATCCCCAGAGACTGACGCAACACCCTCTCACCCAAGTACCACTGCCAGCAATGTGGGGACTCTAACAGCACACGTCCCCGTGTCATCTCCCTGCTTTGAGTCAAATAAGGTTGACGCCACCTACCCCATGCATTCCAACAAACCTGCAGCAAGTTTCAAGTCATATTCATAAGGGTCATTGCATAAATCAAGAGAATTTTAAAGGAATCTCAAAAGAATAAAAGTCATACCGTGGCACCTGTACTCTGGTCAAGGAAAAGGCAGAATCCTCTCAGATCACCCTTGAATGCGGCCTTCCCCACATACGCTGCGCCCACTTCTTTGCACATGGAAACACATCCTTGTTCGGGTGAGAATTTTTAGGAACCGGTACTCCCAAGACTTCATAAGCCCACACCTGCATTTTGGGATCAAATCATCAAGACGAGAACAAAAGCAACAGTGCATGATACAGTCACATGACATACAACGTAAAAAGGAAAGTCAGAAGCATTACCTCAAGGACCCTCCAATAACCACCAAGCTTAGTCCCTCTCCCACGGACGACGGAACCCAAGAAAACGTACAAGGTGCACAAAGCCGCACCACCCCAGTCAAACCTGCCCGCCGTCTCCAAATTTGCCAAAGCTGGCAACCAACCAAGGTGAACATGGCCCTTTCTGCCAGAAAACAGGGCCAAACCGAAAAGGTATAACAAGTAAGCCCTGGCCATCTGACAGGCCTCCTCAGCTGATTCTGGCTCATGGTCCCAAATAGCTTGCAAGTGATCACACCGCACCGACGGCTCATCCCCCATATCTCTTCCTAGAAAGTGTCGTATCGCCGCACGGTCCAAGTACAAACCTGAGTCAAACGGGATTGGATCACCACCAACCTTCAAACTAGTGATCGCTGCAAAGTCCAGCGGGGTGATCGTCATCTCTCCGAAACCTAAAGTGAAAAGTGTTGGTGGTATCCCACCAATGCTCCACCAAAGCTCTCACCAACTTGCGATCCATCCTTGTCGGCAATAGTATCCTAATGAAAATGGTAAAGCCTGTAGCATCTACCAAGCTCCTCACTCTCTGTGGCAGTCTCCAATATTGCGCCAAGCAATCAGATGGCCCACCATATCCAAGGAGAGCACCGTCCACCTGTTTTCAAGAACATAGCATGGATTCAGTCAGTATAGCCACAAGACAAGTGCAATGATAGAGTGAAAAAGAAAGTACAAGTACATACCAAAGGTCTGTTTGAGAGGTGAGTCTCCGAGTCTCGCAAGATCAGTCCATCAAGGAAAAGAGGCAACTTCGGCTCATATACCGAACAACCAGAAGGTGCAAAAAAGTGAACTAGAGGCACGTAAGTCTCAGGAGTGAAAGGCAACCTATCCCTTAGTGCCCTCTGTACTGCCTCCACTATAGACACCCGCGCCTCCTCAACGCGCACCTCCTCATGCTCCATCTCCTGCACAGGGTCCGCACCCACCAAAGCCCCAAGGTCTGGAAACTGTTGTACAACCCTAGCCAAAGCCTCGTCAGTCACACCCTCCAAAGTATCTCCTAAAGTCACACCTGGGTCCGCTGAAGAACCCGAAGGCCTAGGAAACAAGACAGGGTCAACCGGTCTCTCGTCACCACTACTACCCCTCTCTCCAAGGTCCTCAATCAATACATCTTTCCCATTGGATTCCCTGCTAGCCCCTGAACTACTCGAAACTTGTTGCTCCATAGGTGTCTCTAATACAACACTCCTAACCTCTGAAGGGACCACAGCCTCACCACCCACCTCTCCTTGGGCAACTCTCAGGTCAGCAAAAACATCTATACCAGCGACATGCATCTCAACATCAGGAGAAAGGATACCCGTACCTGAAAATCTGTGCCCACTGGTGTGGAACTGCTCTGAGCACCAACATCGCCAACCAGAGGACCAACCTCCCTGGCTACACCACCCTCACCCACCACTGTGCTCTCCGGCCCATGCCCGTCTCTTCCCATGGGCTCATCCACAGCTCGATCATCATGGGCCTCTGACTGATCAACTCCAGAACTGTACAAATGCGCCTCACCCTCATGCACAACCGGGGGTGCTTTGCCTCCCACGAAATCGGCCGCACGGTAGGCCTGTTCATCAACCAAGGCCGCACGGCCCTCCTCATACACTAGGTCGACTTCGGCCATAGTGCTCTCACTCGAAACCAACAAGGAACCGTTTCTGATTTACGCACTCCGGCGATGGGTTGCCGCCGACTGCTCTACGCACTCCGGCGATGTTGTCCTCTCGTCGGACGACGTCGGGTCACCTCCATCGGTAGGAACAGTTGCCATGAACACCGATATTTACAAAAACCGAGGTTTTGGATCTTTGATTTGAAGAATTTTTGGAGAAGTTTGGTGAAAGAGGAAAGAATCGGTTGAGGGATGGAATGACTCCTTAGAAACCGTTTCTGATTTTGAACACGAAGGAATAAAAATTTCAAAAGGCGCGACGGTTTTATTTCAACCGAAGTCCAAACGTTGGCCGGGCGGCAGAAATGGATGGCCGAGCGGCTAAACTAATAAGCCATACAGCTCTCCTTCTCTCTCATGACAAAAATTGTAGTGCACCCCCTCCTTTTTACAAGGTACACTTCCTACTCCTCGGTCTACAGTACTTCCTACTCCTCGGTCTACAGTACTTCCGACTCCTCAATGCCCTCAGCCGCAAATCTCAATTTTCAAAAACCCCCGGCGGTACTTATATGATTTTTCAAGGAAAATAAAATCATATTTTAGTTTTCAATGCCCCCAGCGGCAATTCCAATTTTCGAAAAACCCCAGTGGTGCTTATGTGATTTTTCCAGGAAAATAAAATCATATTTTCAATGCCCTCAGCGGCAAATCTCAATTTTCAAAAACCCCCAGCGATACTTGTATGATTTTTCCAGGAAAATAAAATCATATTTCAGTTTTCTATGCCCTCAGCGGCAATTCCAATTTTCAAAAACCCCCAGCGGTACTTATGTGATTTTTTCAAGAAAATAAAATCATATTTCAGTTTTCTATGCCCTCGGCGGCAAATCTCAATTTTCAAAAAACCCCCAGCGGTACTTGTATGATTTTTCTAGGAAAATAAAATCATATTTCAGTTTTCTATGCCCTCAGCAGCAATTCCAATTTTCAAAAACCCTCAGCGGTACTTATGTGATTTTTCCAGGAAAATAAAATCATATTTCATTTTCAATGCCCCCAGTGGTGTTTGTGTGATTTTTCCAGGAAAATAAAATCATATTTTCAATGCCCTCAACGGCAAATCTCAATTTTCAAAAAATTAGTTAACAACCAAATTATGACGATAAAAATGCCTTAAGCCACAACTAACCTAAACGAATTTAATTAAATTTAATGTGTTTTTAGCATGGAAAGTGGAAACTCGGTGATTAGGAATTTCTATATTCAGTTAATTTTGATTTGAGAACAAAGTTTGCGAAGGGTTATATAATAGTACGCATATCTTGCATTTTCATAATTATATTGGAATAGAGGGAGGGGGCAGTATATGTCCCCTCTTTGGCCTAAATTTGTTTTTCTTTTGGCCGAGTCTTTTTTGTTATTTTTTCTTACCTTTTACTAGATTTTGGTCAAATTTTCTATATTGATCATTCATCTCATCGAATAAAATAAAATAAAATAAAGTAGAGGACTAAGCACCAATGTTGTTTGTCTTAGTGATTTTTAAAAAAAATTTGTCAATATTTTTGTATTAATTTCTCTCCTCAAGCCAAACGATGTGACACAACAGTTTTGACGGAGAGTAACGGAAAATTAAATAAAGACGATTATGTATACACTAAAAATTAATTTAGTCTACACACACCCAATCTAACACCCAAAAGCATATAGTAGTGCCCGCTCAGCACTGGAAATTTTTCCCCGAAAACTAGTGAACCTGGAATTACATCTTTATAAAAATCAAAATCAAAACAAAAAAACAAACCAATGCTGGAGTTAGGTGCAATGGTTCCTTGTGAAGCAAAAAGTTTGCGTCTCTCTCTCTCTCTCTCTCTCTCTCTCTCGATATAAAGAGAAGCCAATCAAGACGACAGCTCGGGAACCAGAAACCTCTTTTCCTACTTGAGAGAGAGAGAGAGAGAGGGTCCCGACTCTTGATAACCTCAAATTCTAGGGTTTATTTTCTCTCTCTCTTTTTGTACCTGAAATGGCTCAGAACGGGAAATTGATGCCGAACCTGGACCAACAGAGCACCAAGCTTCTCAATTTGACCGTTCTTCAGCGCATCGATCCCTTCGTTGAAGAAATTCTCATCACTGCTGCTCATGTCACCTTCTATGAGTTCAACGTCGACCTCAGCCAATGGGTATAATGCTTTACATATATTCATGTATGTGTATATATATACTGGTCTATATAAAGTTTGTTGATGGATGCGTTTTGTCCATTCAATTGTAGAGTCGGAAGGATGTTGAAGGATCTCTATTTGTTGTTAAGAGGTGAGATTTAGGGTTTTTTATTCGAAAGGTTTAATTGTTAATCTGTTCGTGGGTTTTGGGTGTGTTAATAGTTGGTTTTGGTTCCAAATTATTTGTAGTGGTGGTTGATCTTTATGTACCAAAGTATTAGCATCCATTGTGGATTTTTTGGGCTGAAAAGTTTGTTGATCATTTCAGGAACGCTCAACCTCGTTTTCAGTTTATTGTTATGAACCGGCGGAATACGGGTTAGTGTATTTTTTTTATATGATTATTGTTATATAGTTGATGCTCAATTATTTTTGTGAATAACTGCAAGATTGAATCTCTCAGTAGCTTAGTCAACTTGTATATTATGGTACATTAGTATGGACTTTAGGTAGGTGTTTCGAAGTTAATGAGTTTCCTTAAATCTGGTCTCTTTTGGACATTTACGCGACAAAATCGATAGCGAGTTTGTAATTTGTTGTAGTATGCTTGTTCTAGTAAGGTTTTGTAATTTGTGAGCACGGAATGGATTGGGGTCTTTTGTTTGTCTCCTTCAGCATTATGCTTTCTTTATCAATGTTTTGAATTTCAGTTCTAGAGTTTGTGATCATTACAAGATCATGTGAATGAAATGTTAACATTTATGAGCACAGAGAATTTGGTGGAGAATCTCTTGGAAGATTTTGAATATGAAGTCCAAGGCCCGTATTTGTTATATCGGAATGCTGCCCAGGAAGTAAATGGTATATGGTTTTACAATCGACGAGAATGTGAGGACATTGCTAATCTTTTTAGCAGGTATTGCCATTTGCTTTGGAGTGCATCATATAGATTATTACTTTTAAGTACCTCGTGCTTGTGGAATTTAATTCTAGTTTCTTCATTTTTTTTGTTGGTGAGCAACATATTATTCTCAAATGTGGGATCTTAAACAGCAATTTCATGAATCTCTCTCATACATGCGCACATAAGTTTTGACAGTGAAAAGCTCCTTGGGCCTAAATTTTGGTATTTTGGTTGGTGGACTAGAGGGAGAGCGTGGTGGCAAAGTTCTTGAATAGTATTGCCTAAAGTTGGTTGCTAAATTGCCAATGTTACTACTCTGCTTTCCCATCTCTAGTAGGCAAGAGAAAGTTCAAAGAACCTTCATATCCATGAGAATGTTCTTCTCTCCCTTTTAAGTTCAAAGTTAGTACTGTTATTCATAGTTATTTTGTTCAGTGTGGTAAACATTGTACAAGTTGTGTTTTAGCGGCATATGGGATATGTATAGGACCTATAGGTTATTGGTTATATGTCCATGTATCGACAAATATGTTGGTATCAGTATTGGAGGTCCGAAATCCCACTACAGTTCAGCCAATACGGTAAGGGCGATATTGTGAATCTTGCAAGCAAATTTATTGATTCTTTGCTTAGCATTTGTGCACCATTAGAACTCATCTTTGGCATTGTACTGGGACATGATTAGACTTTAATGTGTACATTTAGGATGGCACACTCATTTTCCTGCTATTATTTGAGCAAATTTACTAGTTAGAAAATGGGGGAAATATGACTTGGGAATGTGGGCGCAAGTTTTGTTTATATGTGCACTAATACGTATTTATGTCTGCCAGTAATGTAGAACAGGATTAATCATCCAAGACTATTCATGTTGTCTGTCTGGTATATAATTTCTTTCTTTTCATGATTTAGTGGATGTACAATGAAGGGAGTGTATGTGTTGTCTTCTTCTCTATCGTACTGTTTGGTCCTTTCTCACAATTTTATATTTTTATAAAGATTGTTCATGTCCTAATAACCTTAATGCTTGGTTGATCCAGAAATCAATTCAGTTGGTCATCCATGTTCTGTGGAAAGATTTACTTGATATGCGCTCGGCATTACAGATTTTGTAGTGCTTAGTCATTTGACTCGTTTACCAAAAATCTTATTCTTTCCATTCAAGAACTTTAGTTGTGCTTAGCTTTCTTCTGTATGATTTTATTGTGAGCCATACGAATATATGTAGCACATTGTTACTGTACCCAAGAACTATTTTTTTAGTAGGGTTGAAATGAACCAAGCCGTTCGTGAACTGTTCGAGGCTTGACTAGGTAACGGCTCAGTTCGATTCGGGTTTAAACAGGAGCCTCAATTTTAGGCTCAGCTAATAAATGAACCGAGCCTGCACTGCACCTGACAGTATTCGAATTGGAGTATATATGTACTATGTTACATGGAGCCTTCATTTTGGCTGAAATACCTGTCATTGTGTCCGACACCCGTATCCATTTTGGACACTCCAATACTCTAAGGCTGAGTTTGTCAAATGATTTTAGCAACTCTTTTGCCAAAATCAACCATGATTTTATCAAATGGTTTTCTCATGTGATAAAATCATGGTTGTTTTCAGCAAAACCTTAGATAAGGTTTTCAGCAAAACCTTAGAGTTGCTAAAATCATTTGACAAACTAGGCCTAATTGTTATGAGATTTATAAAAAAAGAATATCAAATTTACATATTAGATAGAAAAGCAATATTTCTAGTCTTTTTTACATGAACGTGAAATAGCAAAAACCAATTGTTCTTAACCCCTTCTTGTTTAAATACATTTCTAGATACAATTTACAATATAGTAATTTGGAAAAAATATGCTCTATATACTGCAAACAAGTGTTTAGGATATGTCCCCGTAACCATACATAATTTGGGGATGCATAACCTAGTATCCTAAGATTTAAGTTTAGGAAGGTCCGATGCTTGGACTTGCACCCGCACCCGCACCCGCACCTGATACTCGCGCCCGAGTCCATGTAACATAGTACATGTTTTAGTGTATAAATCTCATAAAAGTCACACATATAACCTTGAATATGTTTAATTTTTATATGTACATATTAAAAAATTTATAACTTGTATGTGTACAAATTTTTAAAAGGATTATAACCTTATTTTTTAATATATTTTCATATTTATTATTTGGGTGACCTTATTTGTGTACAAAATTAAAATTTTATTTGAAGTTCTAGACCTATATGAGAGCTTAAATATCTAATTTTTTTTAACTCGCTAAGGCTCGTGAACAAGTTTGAGTTCGACTAAAACTTAGGCGAGCTCAGCACGTCAAAATTTTCATTGAGCTCAAGCTTGGCTCGAGTTCGCGTAAAAACTTAACGAATGAATTAGAACATTCTAAAGCTTGGCTCAATTTAGCTCATTTGCAGCCCTATGTTTTTGTCCTTACAGCTTTTGTATGTCTTATAATTTGTAGGAGCCATTTTTTTATCTAGTCTATTAGTGGTTTCTTGTTAGTGAAGGGCATTTCTTTATACGTTCCTCTGTCCCTTGAATACTCACCTTCGAGTTGAGACTTATATATCTTTGGAGGCATTTGAGTTGAACTATCAAATAATACTATTCTTTGTGCATGTGCAGGATACTGAATGCATACTCCAAGGTGCCTCCAAAATCAAAGATACCATCAGCGAAAAGGTAATGATCAAATTATGCATATTCGTGTTTATATTAATTGCCATCATCGAAAAAGTAAGGCATACTTCATCATTGTTCAGTGATTCCTCTCCTTTTGAGGTGCTCTGTCTTTGACTTCAGTTCTCATACTTGTGCCTTCACTCCGTCCTGTCATCTTTCAGTGTCTTGTATGACGAACTTTGCTCTTTGGCTGTTGTCATTACAATCTTACCTTCATTTTGACATATCACAATATTTTATTATTTGACTGCTGTTTACTCTATATGTATCAACCCTTGCTGCAGTGAGTTTGAAGAACTGGAAGCGGTCCCCACTATGGCAGTAATGGATGGTCCTCTAGAGCCATCTTCGTCAACTTCGTCCATTGTCACAGATGTTCATGACGACCCTTCCTTTGTGAACTTCTTCAGTGTATGCAATTGCTTTCTTCTTAATTAAAAAACTAAGACCCATCAGTTCTTTTTCTTGAAATGGTGAATGTTCATTACAGGCATTGTTTAGTCATACATCGCTCATATGAGTGCAATTTTGTCGATACAAATTTATTCGACTCGCTTTGGGCCCCCTCAAATTAAGATCATAGCTTTCCCTATCCATGTATCTGACAGTCTGGATCTTCCAATTATGTGTTTGCAGGCAGCTATGACTATAACAAATGCTTCAAATACCACCATGGCTGCACAACCGTACCAGAATTCTGCAGCAATCCTTCCCTCACATCCACCGAGTGTTCCTCCATCTGTACCAACCATCCAGATGGCAGCAGCTCCTAAATCGACATCCATTTCTTTAATGCCACTCCTTGATGGCCTTGAAATCAGGAACAATAACAATCAGGCCACAAATCTCATAAAGCCATCTTCGTTTTTCAGTCCTCCTCCTTCCTCTTCTGCATTGGTGATGCCATCTGTCCCTTCATCTATGCCTGCTGTTGCTGCTGCTCCACTTAACCCTTCTGGGAGTCTACAACGCCCCTATGGTGCTCCTTTGCTTCAACCATTTCCTCCACCCACTCCTCCACCATCCCTCACTCCGACTTCTGTCCCCATCCCGCACTACGGTCCTGTTATTAGCAGAGACAAAGTCCGTGATGCCCTTCTGGTGCTTGTTCAGGTATGTCTCTTCTAACCACCATAAATTATTTTGGTGGTGCAATCGAGTACAAGTATTTCTTTTTTGCATTTAGGTAGGACAGTTTTTCTGGCCCAATTTATTAGTATTTGTTTTTGTAATTGGGGGTGACAGAGTGGCATATTGTTGCAGTATTTTGATTGGATGTTAGAAGGTGATTTCTCATGTATGGACTGGGGGATATGTTAACCCATTAAACTTTCGGTCAAATATGATCATTAAATGCTTCTGTTGGGATGCTTAGGTTCTTTCTCAGAACAGCCTTAGGCTAAGAATGGGATGTTGCCGTATGTTTGCAACTAGGAGATTCAGTGATGGCTTCCAAAGTAAATAGTAACAAGCTGATCTCTACTCGAAGTTCATGTAACTCAGACATGTTGAAGCCCGTATCTAACAACAGTCTGCAGTTTTATTAGAAAAACAGATTTCTATGGGCTTATATGATGGTACAGTTGGTAATCAAACAGTATGTAATAGTTCTTCTTATCCTAGGATTTTAGGTGAACTAAAAAGTAAGACATGATGGACGAGGACACAGCATGCAAGTTAAAGGGCATTTTGGAGTTTGGATGTTTAGCGATCAGTTCTTTCTTCCTCTATTTGACCCCTATAACATGAGACTCTGTTGTCAGAGGGGCATTGAAGGACGGAGAATGGTTAAAAGCTCGTGATGCTTTTCCTGATAGCTAGGATAAAGAAATAACAGAAGAATCTGATTATTTGGACATCTAGATACAATTTTATAGACATTTGAAATCTCCAGTAACGCTATTGTTATATTTCTTGTATCAAGCGTAATATATCCAGATAATCAAACTTGTCGTGACTCTCACTCTTGATTGCATGTTGTGTTGTTCCGACTGATCATCAGCTGAGGAACATGGTAGTTTGGGGTAGATTGCTAAACATACATGTATATTCTGATTGTAATCCTTTGTTCAATTCTCACTTTTCGTGTTTTGCACAATCTAATAATTAGCTGTCTTTTATGTGGTAGGACAATCAATTCATTGACATGGTCTACCGGGCGGTGCTAAATGCTCATCACTCCTGAAGACTGCAGAATCTACTTATTTGTTTGATTTTCTACTGTTTGGGCATGACCAGCGTGGGAAGAAGGAAGGGGAAAGGAATTTTGTATTGTGTAATTTTTGAACTTAGTAGCTATTAGTTTGTATAGGGTTTCACACACTGTCATTGGATTGATGATGGGGAAATACCTTTTCTCATACATATATAGTTGTCTATTTTATTTCATTTGTGGAGATGAAAATGCAAATTGCTTTAGTGTTGCCTGTAACTTGTCAGTTGTTTTGTAGTTCGTTTTCTGCTGCGCCTGCATTCAGGTTACATCTACCTGAATATTGTATGGATGGCCATGGGCTATATTTAGAATATATATTTGCTACGGGCATTAACCAATTTACCAACTATTGTACCAACTGTTGACAGGGAGAGGCGAGAAACTGGAGCACGTCATGAATGATTAGGTTTCATTTAGGCTCTGTTTGTTTGGTTACCCATTTTCCGTTGTTTGGTTATAAAAAAAAAAAAAAGGATAGTAAAATATTTTCGAAGTAAAACATTTTCCACAATGGATTGATTGTTTACCTCTAATTTGGGCCGTAAGTCATTTTTGCATTCATCCTGGCCCAACATTTCCCAAAGGCTCAAAACCACATATATCACATTCCCTTCTTCTCCCTAACGATATCAGAGAGAGAGAGAGTTACTCAATCCCTGCGATTCTCTACAGCACCATTCGTCGATGACTGATCACCGGCATTCTCTACGGCGACTACATCCGATTGCTTCATCATCGCTTCCATTCTAGGTTTTGAAAAATTCTTGTCGTTTTTTTTATTTTGGATTGATTACATGTTATATTCATGTACATTAAAAAAATATATGTATGTAGATCTGTTCTTTTGATCTAGCTCTATTTGTGGCTTGATTGTGTATGCGGTGATGTGTAGAGGTTGAAGTGTATATCATGTTCTGTACCTCCTGACACAAATTTATCTTCCGTTCACTACCATGCTCGGATTGCCCCATTTGGTTCCTCTAGTACAATTTAGCTTTTAACAACTCTCTTAAAAAGCATCTAATAACCAATTTTAAAATTGGTTGAGGTTATCCCCCAGCTTATCTTAGGTCCGTAGCTGAAAACCTGAAAAGTGAAACCAAATAGACTCAACTATTTGGAGGCTACTAGCCCTAGTTTATACTTCTTCTTCTTTTTTTCATACATGGATAAGCAACAGCACACTGCAAATAGCATCTGTACTTTGTTATGACCAATCTTGTAGCATATGAGCATTTTGTCAGCGTTGGTGATAAGTTTCATTATTTTTATTTTTTTTATAAGTGTGATAAATTTCATTTGCAATAGCATTTTTTTTTTACCAATCTATTTCTTGCTTTTCTCCAATAATTATACTCTAATTCTAATCATTATGGAGATGGCTAATGATCGATATGATGAGAATATAACTGAAGTTGAAGTAATCGGAGTCGCCGATTCAATAATAGCTTCTGGTGTTGTAGTCCTTGACATTTTCAGATTTAGGAATCCCTGATAGATCCCTAGGGCACCTCATGTCAATAGAGACCAAACGAGAGAGAGAGAGAGAGAGAGAGAGAGAGAGAGAGAGAGAGAGAGAGAGAGATACATAAACATTATCCCATATTTAATCAAGGGAAAAGAAAACATATAAAGAGAATACGGTTTACCTCAATTTCTCGAACATGGGCATCCTGCTCAAGTTGTTGCAGAAGATTTTGTTGTACTGTATGACTTTTCAAGGCCAAATTAACATGCCGTGCGCGAACACGAGCCTGGACCTTCACTAACAAAAAAAAAATGAAATGAAACAGTTAGTTTAGCAAAAATCCTCAAAAAGTTGTTTGGATATATGGGTGGCAGCCAGGGGCGGACCCATGATTTGATTGCAGTGGGGTTAATTTTTTTGGGAAAGGACTTTTACCATCTAAAAGTGACTTTTAGCGCCTACAATTGCCTAAAATTGGTCATTTTCCAAAATGAAAATTTATAAGTCATAATTCTTCACTTTTTCGATTCCTCTCATCGAGACGAACCAATAAACACCAAAAGTTCAGCGCAAAACTAACACACCAAAAAAATTGAATAAGGACAAAACCAAAAAAATATTTTTAACAGTGTCACTAAAAACTGAAAACTCAAGGTTGAATTTTAAATTGGGACCCAATTCACACTCAAGCTTCCTTTTTTTTAAATCCACATTTGGTTGTCTAGCCCTAGCTTCCTCTAGATCTAGATATAGACCTCTGCTTACCTTTTGCGTATTCTTGCTTCTGTATTTTTTTTTTCTGGTTGACAAACAAGCAAATCGCATAAATACAAAAACCTTACATATTGTCCATAGCTGGCTTGGCAAGATTATGGGCAACGATTACAATAGATCTACCTACTTTCATAACTTTAACATAATCAAAACAAGTGCCAGAAATCCAAGAGAGCAAGTTGGGTCAGAATTGGCGCATTCATTCAAATGTTGAGTCCTTTGACGAACTCATGCTATCGGTAGAGATGCACACCTCCTTTAAATCATTACCCTTAGCCCATTGCAAAGCCAAAAATACCTACTCTGATTTACTAAAGTTGCAGAACTCGCCCCTGGTATTCCATCACCCGTTGGGCTTCCTCTGCATCTTCACCACTATTCTTCACCCAAGCAGCAACTCCTTTTAACGTACTCGAGTCCCAAGCCTCATCTGTCACAAAATGCTTCACATTGGCAACAGATGTTACTCCATTGGATGCGCTGAAAATGTGGCTAACTTCTGCTTCTCTCATGATATGTGGATCTTTACCAACTCTATCCCCAGACTCAATCATGGCTTTCGACTTGCTCTTCTTTTTTGGATCAAAATTGAATTTTAAGACCGCAAAT
Organism: Vaccinium vitis-idaea; assembly: GCA_963854785.1. Lineage (NCBI taxonomy): Eukaryota > Viridiplantae > Streptophyta > Magnoliopsida > Ericales > Ericaceae > Vaccinium > Vaccinium vitis-idaea. The sequence continues at coordinate 26,245,028 of OY978223.1, read as the reverse complement.
TTGGCTAGTATTGCATCTAGCTCTATTGTCTCTTCTCGAAATACATTGGCCTTGTTCACTTCATGATTTAGTTTTGTTTTAGTTTTGTTTTGTAATCATTACCCTCACTTCTCTCTCTATCTCTCTCCACTCACTACCCCTATCTCCAAAACTAAACTAAACTAAAACAACTAAACAAACAAGGCCATTATCATTACAGTTACATCAGATAGTAGGGATGGCAATGGGGCGAATCGGGGCCGATATGGGTATAATCCACGCCGATCCCCAAATGGGGAGGGGAGAGATGTCCCATACCTGAACCAAACGGGGTTTGGTTATTCCCTGAACTGAATGGATACCCGAACTAAAGCAAAACTCATTCTGAGATTCACAATTTTAGATTCAAGCAAAACCAATATCAAAACCCATTCTCTGATTCAAGCAAAACCATTTCAAGTATAGTTTCAAGCAAAACCAAATTAAAGCATAAAATCCAAGCAAATTCAAAGTGTAACAGTATTGCACCATATCACAGTGTGGGCAATACTCAAAAGTCTAACATCCAAACCTTAATCATAGTCCACATTCACCAAAATAGGAAATACCCTACAAATCAGAGAGGGGGGGGGGGGGGGGGGGGGGGAAACACGATTGAAACTTGCATAGTGTTCAAAACCAACTTCCATCACAGGCCACATTTCCAACTTGACAGCTTCATTTCCAACTTCAATCACATCTGTTCAATTGAAGCAAAAAAAATTGAATTAATATAAACAATGTATAGCGTTCAAAACAACATAAGACCAATGGCAATTACCTCACGAGTCACACACAAATCCTCTGATTCTACGTCATCATTTATAGTGGCGTACCCTCTTGATGGTTCACCTAAGAACAATTAATGTAACAGATTCATAGGCATTAGGTTTTTTTTAATTTATAAAACTAAAGTAGAAAAATACAACATAATTACTCAATTACCTTTCATTTCTTCAACATTGAGCACACATCAAGGCTTCCATTGTATCGGGATGAAGTCTACTGCGATGTGGACTCGCCAACCTACCACTCGCACTAAATGCGGACTCAGAAGCAACCATGGATATCGGAATAGCTAACATGTCCCTAGCCATTAAGGACAAAACTGGATATTTGTATTCATTTGCTCTCCACCAACCCAAGACATCAAATCCCGGGGTTCTTGGTAGGACATCTTCAGACAAATAATGATCCAACTCAGCTTTGCCATAATCGAATGACTTAGCTCTATTCTCATTAAGGACAAAGAGATCATACTCTGATAGTGACTCCACCTCCATGGGACTTGATTGGGAAGAAGAGTCACCAATACCCTCCATCATTGAACTTGGACTTGGGTATTCTTTAACCAATTTATAACAAAATGAACAAATGTTCTCCACTTCTACCTCATAATCTCCCCCAAACAATTTCGCATAGTAGAACAGCATTATTTTGATCTTGTACATAGGATCCAACACAGCTGAAACCCCCATAACACCATGTATGATCGACCAATACTTGTCAAAATTTTCAACCATTCTTTGGGTCATTTCCTTAATCACATCATTTCCAGAATAAGGCCAACTTCTCAATGCAAGTCTAATCTCAAATATATTTGGAAAGCAATGATTAGTGGTGGGATATTTAGTTCCGGAAAACAACTCCCTCGCCTTAAACAAACAAAAAAAAAAAAAACAGTTTCTCACAAACATCTTGAGCAGACCCCCACTCATGTTCATTTGGTACTAATCAATATTGAACCTCTAGTTTGCTTAAGCGATGAAACACTTCTTTATAAAGTAGGGCAGTTTGAAGCATCAAGAATGTTGAATTCCACCTAATTGCACAATCAAGTCCTAACTTTTTAGTAACAGTAACATTCAATTGCTTAGCCGTTTGTTCAAATATTTCCTCTCTTTTAGGTGATGTTGTCCAAAAAGCTACACTATCTCGGATTTTCTCAATACTCACCCTTCTAACATCCAACCCATCTATAACAATAAGGTTAAGAATATGCGCACAACAACGCATATGAAACAAATCCCCATCCAACATAAGCAAGTTAATATCAAGCTTGTCCAACAAAAGTCCAACCATGGCATCATTTGTAGAGCAATTATCAACAATGAAGCGAGAAATCTTTATATCAATATTCCAGTCCATCAAACAGTTTAACAGTTGCTCACAAAGAACTTCTTTTGTATGTGGACATGGCACATATATAAACCTAACATGTAACGTAGACATATAATTAGAAATGAAAAAATGATGAACTACATGAATAACAAAATAATGCTAACAACTTAAGTTAGATGTACCTCAAAATGTGACTTTGCAAAGTCCAAGAATCATCAATAAAGTGTGGTGACAACCATGATGCTTTTCTTTTGATTACTTGAAGTCCACATATCAGTTGTGATAGCCAATCTACTTGCATTACTCACCACCAGACTAAGTGTCTTTCCCTTCTCGTACTCATAAATCTTCAATATGCCACTCTTTAGTGTGTTTCTACATGGCACCTTACTTAAACAATGGCTGAAGTGTATGTGGAGTACCTCCTAAATCCCAAATGCTCCACAATTGAAAGAGGATACTCATGCATGATTACAGCACTTGCAAGTGCTTTCCTTGTCGTATCTTGATCATAACTATAAGAAGTTAGTTCCTGAGATTGGTGTTTCTTGAAATTGTATGTTAGAACTTGTTGCCTCATGCTATCCTTCTTCTCGTGTTTTCGTTTATAGTGTCGGATCAAATGCGAAGTTTCGCTATTTGTTTCTCCCGAAATTTTGGCGCCACAATACTTGCAAACGGCCTTGAAACCCCCCATGATTTTTAACCCTGTTATAGTGCTTCAAATATTTACTCCTTAAGCGGGCCTCTGGATCTTTATCATCATTTTCACCTGGAGATGGTATGGGGTTACCATTCTCTAGTTGTGATGAGGGATCAAAATCATCATCCAAACTTATTGACTGAGCATTCGAACCAGTAGGTGATTCAAACATGATTAACCATTCAAAAAACAACATGTAATCAGGAAATTAGGATTTACAAAATACCAGCAACCTTGAGGGGCCATGCCTCAAGGGGCCATGCCAACGAATCCAAAATTATGAGGCAATAATCGGGTATGGGATAATGGGACCACTTTTTATATAATCGGGGGAAACAAGAAGTTTGGATTCCACATGAAAAGCCATTTTTGTATAAACAAATCTCTCTATGGTCCTACTCCTTATTTTGTAAAGGGAAATGGGACTAGTGGACCACTTTCATAACAAACAAAGAAGATAAAAAAAAAAAAAACTAGTGTTCGAATCTGGGAGACAAAATCACAAAACATGAAGTAGATGGAGATCAGCTCATCAGCAGACAACAATACATATAAAAAGTTAAAAACCCTTTCTCGATCCCACAGGACCCACACACGGTGTATATATAAATATATATACATATATCCACCGAGAGAGAGAGAGAGAGAGAGAGAGAGAGAGACTTACAAACCTAGCAAGGAGAAGTCGTCGGTGATATGATGGAAGAAGAGGAAAATCGTCATAGTCGTCGCTCTAGCCTCCAAACGTCTGTCTACTTTTTTAGATCTGAGAATAAAACCCTAGTAAAAGGAAGGTATGTGTGTATGTATATATATATATATAATTGAAGGTTTTTTGGTGTTTTGAAGGTTTTAAAACTTGCTTTTGCATGAGCCGAATCGATCCAATGTGTTTAAAACGTGTTTTAAGGGTCTCTGCGAGAAATCATCAAAAATAAATTACAGGGCAGGACCTTGATCCGAGCAGTTTTTCACAAAAACTGTACATATACAGTTTTGTGAAAAACTGTTTGGATCAAGCCCTTCCCTGTAATTTTTTTTTTATGATTTCTCGCGGGGACCCTTAAAAACACGTTTTAAACACATTGGACAGTTCGGATCATAAAAAAATATCGGGAAGGTGGATCCCGAACTCTGGGATTCCCGGACTAGATACTCCCTCTCTCTCTCTCTCTCTCTCTCTCTCTTCTCTCTCTCTCTCTCTCTCTCTTCTCTCTCTCTCTCTCTCTCTCTCTCTCTCTATATATATATTTCTATATATATATATATATTAGAGTCCCCTTCCTATCCAAACTCCCTTAACTTAGTTAAGTTACGGAACCGTATTTTCGACTTTCCGGACCAAATTTCAACGAGTATTAGCGTTTTTGTGAAAAACAGCTCCGATCAAGCCCTTCCGGGTATTTTTTTTGGCCAAATCTTCGCGTTGGACCTTAAAATCACCTTTTAAACACATCTAACGGTTCGGATCGTTGAAATTTGGTCCGAAAAGTGGAGGTCCGTAACTTAAGAGTATATATATCCGGACCTCTATGATCCGAGTATTTTTTTGACGATCCGAGCTGTCCAATGTGTTCAGAAGGTGTTTTCAAGGGTCCACGTGGGAAATCTTCAAAAAAAAATATCGGGTTTACAGTTTTGCGAAAAACTGCTTGGATCAAGCCCTTCCCGGTATTTTTTTTTTGAAGATTTCCCGCGTGGATCTTGGAAAACACCTTTTGAACACATTGGACGGCTCGGATTTTCCCAAAACAATTTGCAACACAAAAAAAAACACCCCAAATGCTCTAATCCGGGATCCCGGATTAGAACCTCACGGTATATATATATATAGCTCCCTCTTCACCTCCGGACTCCCTGAAATGGGAGATTTCCGGTCCTCCAAATCCCAGTCGTTGGATTACATCCAACGGCCCAGCCCTTCCCCTTCATTAAACGTGAACCCCCTTCATTGGACTGAACCCTTTAAGGGTCAAGGGCTCAACAAAACCCCTAATTTTTCTCAGTCCTCTCATTTTTTCACGCTACATCTGAGAGAAGAGAGAGAAGGCGATCGTGAGAGCTGAGAAGACGACAAACAACGAAGGAGAAGGACAAGAAGAACAAGGATCGAACAACAAGAAGAAGGATCGAACAACAAGAAGAAGAAATCCATCCAAAAAATCGATCCACCGCACCACCGAGACCCACGACTGCTGCAGTACCTCTGTCCATTCACCAAACAACGTCGTGAGAGAAAAAGAAGGATCGAAGAACAAGAAGAAGAAGTCCATCCACCAAACAACGTCGTTCTAGGGCTACGACGACCCAGTAATCGATCCACCACACAATGTCGTTATAGGGCTACGAAATTGATCCATCAAACAATGTCGTTCTAGGGCTACAACCACCAGTAATCGATCGACCACTATATATATATATATATATATATATATGGAGGGCTTCTAGTCAGGGATCCCTAACTTTGCTTCAAGTCAGGACCTCACATTTTCGATTGAATTTTGAAGATCCAAACCGTCCAATGTGTTTTTAAGGGTCTCCGCAAGGAATCATGAAAAAAAAAATGATAAGGAAGAGCTTGATCCGAGGAAGGGCTTGATAAAAACTGCTCAGATCAAGCCCTTCCTGGGAGATGTGTTTAAAATGTGTTTCTAAGGTCCACCGCGAGGATTCGTCCAAAAAAACAATACCCGAAAGGGCTTCATCCGATCAGGTTTTGTTAAAAACGCTTGGATCGTCGAAATTCGGTCGGGAATCATGAGGTACTCACTTTGGTCCTCATATAAGGGTCCTTATTAGAAGTTTCTTGTATATATATATATAAGGGGTTATTAGTGTAATTTAGAAATATATGAGAAGGGTTCTAATGTGTGTGTGTATATAATTAGGGGGTTTTATGTCATTTTAAGTTTCGTTTCGGTTCAGTTCGGGGATAGGTTCGGGTTACAAGCAAACCATACCCTAACCTAACCCGTTCGCTTATCCCTCCATCTAAACCATACCTGTACCTATGGGGAAAATTTTGGTTATGGTTCGGGGGAAAAAACTGGTTACGGTTCGGGTACCCATCGGTTCGGTTGAGATTGACATCCCTACCAGATAGTCCAGAGCATACCTATTGAATCCAATATCGCCCTCTTATCTAGAGCAGTTTTAATCCAACCTTTTAGCCATTCAATAACCGACACAGGGCTACCACTATCACAATCAAAACCCAAATGGGAAGCTCTCCATAGTCTTTTGGAGAGAGGGCACTTGAAAACAGGTGTTCTAGAGTTTCATGCACTATCTCGCACATTGGGCACGCCAACTTGATATCCATTGCCCTTCGACTCAAAACATCTTTAACCGCCCAGGATGCCATGAACTACTTTCCATATGAAAATCATAAACTTGGGAAGAAAATTCAAAGCCCATACTTTACCCCATGCCGCAAATGACACTTGTCTTCCTTGTAGCTCTCCAGAATATTGCCTATAAAATGTGAGAAAGTATGCTCTTTTGACTGAAAACTTTCCATCCTTAGCTGGCTCCCAATACGGCTCATCTTGAGCATCCCTAACCGGAACTGAAATTCCTAAATTGATGCGATGAATAAAAATTTCTCCAAACTAAACGATAAAAGAACAAGGCACATGCACTAAATAAAGGGTAAAAAACACGGGAAGGAATCATGCACTAAATAAAGGGTAAAAAACCACGGGAAGGAATCATGCACTAAATAAATGTGTTATTACAAGTAGACTTACTCGATAACCATGTATCCTCACCACGAATCCTAAGCCCTACTTGCCGAATCCACGTACATCTCACCCCTGCATGATCGCCAAGTCTTGAATCCTCAAGCCTTCCAAATGTTTTGCCTTTCGAACTCCACGAAAGGACTTTGATAGAGAGACGTTGAATTGAATATGAATGAGGAAACCCTTTGAAGATGATCTTGATCTCACGGAAATGGAAAGCCTTCACAAATCTTCAAAGTCAATGAACCCTAGCACTCTATAATGATATTTTGAAGAGAGCGGTGCAGAGGGTCGAAAATATGGCTGCTGTCTCAATGAGATATGACCTAATCGCTAAGATTTTATAGTTGCTGAACCGAGCATTTTTGTTGGCTGTTTTTCTCGAGCCAAATATCCAGCAAAAACATCCAGTTTATTTTGCTAGCAGAGAGCTTTGAAATGCTTGAGCCAAACTTGTAGTATCCAACTTTTTCTTCAAAATGATCAATCCTTCTTGACTAAAAGCTACCGCACTCAAATAAAAAATACATATTGAGACGATTCATTACCACACTTAAAATAGACACTCTAAAAATAAACACCAAAAATTACAGTGCCATAAAAATACAATACACGACAATGTATATGTTTTGGCCGTGGATTTGCCAAACCAAAGGAAGCTCGGCCTGTGGGGCTTACAAGGACATACAAAGTCAAGATTCTATTTTACAATGTCTTTGGGAAATTGATTTGAGATCAAAGGCATCCTTCACTCTAAAATCAGAGAACTTGAAAATTATTAGCATTGGGGATTAACTGGTCTTTAAAAACTTAAATGCTTAGAACATTACCGATTCTCCATTTTAGCCTTTACTCAATAAGTCTTTTCCTCACATTATACTCCTTCATCCCCAAGAGGCATTGGAGCCTGCAAAAGTTGCTAGTAAGCTCAATCTTATACAATACTTACCCAATAACACCAAAGCAAGAAGTGAACATTACCAAGGCCTCCTCTACTTTTGGGTTGGCAGTACACTCTCCATCTCTTCCACACTATGCCAGAATTCAACCCCCCCCCCCCCCCCCCCCCCCCCCCGGATTCCCCATAATATTGCCTATAAAACCTGAGAAATTATGTTGTTTTGACTAAAAACTTTCCATCCTTAGCTGGCTGCCAATACGGCTCATCTTGAGCATCCCTAACTGGGACATACAGAGTTAAGATTCTATTTTACAATGTCTTCGAGAAATTGATTTGAGATCAAAGGCATCCTTCACTCTAAAATCAGAGAACACATTGAAAATTCCATCCAATATATGAGTTATTAGCATTGGGGATTCACTAGTCTTTAAAAACTTGAATGCTTAGAACATTACCGATTCTCCATTTTAGCTACTTACTCAATCGGTCTTTTCCCCACATTATACTCCTCCATCCCCAAGAGGCATTGGAGCCTGCAGAAGTTGCTAGCAAACTCGATCGTATACAATACTTACCCAATAACACCGAAGCAAGAAGTGAGTCAGGATCTTTCATAATAAGCCACTCTATTTTTTCCAATAATGCTTGATTAAAACAGGCCAAATCTCATAGACCAAGGCCTCCTCTACTTTTGGGTTGGCAACACACTCTCCATCTCTTTCACACTATGCTAGCACACTCTCCATCTCTTCCACACTATGCCAGAATTTCGAACCCCCCCCCCCCCCCTCTGGCCAAAAAAAAAAAAAACTATATATATATGCAACAAATATCCAATAAGGTTTCCCTCACTTTCTACGGTGTAGGATTTTTTGTTCGGGAAAACTGCTCGAATCAAGCCCTTCCATGTAATTTTTTTTTTTTGACAAATCTTCGCGTTAGACCTTAAAAACACGTTTTAAACACATCTAACGGTTCGGATAGTCGAAATTCGATCCCCAACGAAAAATCCCGCACCGTAGCTATATAAGGGAGCCCTTACTAGATATATATATATATATATATAGAGTCCCCTTCCTATCCAAACCACTATTTACGGACCTACCGTCCGGACTCCACTTTCCGGACCAAATTTCGACGATCCGAACCGTTAGATGTGTTTAAAAGGTGTTTTCAAGGTCCAACGCAAAGATTTGGCAAAAAAAAATACCCGGAAGGGCTTGATCGGAGCAGTTTTTCACAAAAACGCTATATTTTCAAAAAAAAATTGGGAAGGGGGAGGTCCAGATTTTTTTTAAATCCGGGAGCTTGGATTGGAAGCTTGGTGTATATATATATATAGGATAATGATCTACTAAGGACTCCCTTGGCCAAATTTGGTGCGGACCTCACCATTCCGGATCAAATTTTGACGATCCGAACCGCTCAATGTTTTTAAAATGCATTTTTAAGGGTCCACGCGGAAAATCTTCAAAAAAAAAAACCCGGAAGGGCTTGATCCGATCAGTTTTTGTTAAAAACGCTATATGGTATTTTTTTTTGAAGATTTTCCGCGTGGACCTTGGAAAATGCATTTTAAAAACATTGAGCGGTTTGGATCGTCAAAATTTGATCCGGCAAGTCGAAAAATGGCTTGGTCCGCACCAAATTTTGTTTGAGGGAGTCCTTAGTAGATCGGCTTCCTATATATATATATATATACGGCAATTATCCAATCCGGGATCCCGAATTGGACGTTTTTTGGTGTTTTGATGCTTTTAAAAATTGTTTTGGGGAAATCCGAGCCATCCAATGTGTTCAAAAGGTGTTTTCCAAGGTCCACGAGGGGAAATCTTCAAAAAAAAATACCAGGAAGGGCTTGATCCAAGCAGTTTTTCGCAAAAACTGTATATTTACAATTTTGCGAAAAACTGCTCGGATCAAGCCCTTCCCAGTATTTTTTTTTGAAGATTTCCCGCGTGGACCTTGGAAAACACCTTTTGAACACATTGGACGGCTCGGATTTTCAAAAAAATATCGGGAAGGTGGAGTCCCGGATCCGGGATTCCCGGATTAGATCGGGACTCTATATATATATAGGTAAAGCTTCTAAAACGGGATTCCCGTTTCCGGACCTCCATGATCCAAATATTTTTTTGACGATCCGAGCCGTCCAATGTGTTCAGAAGGTGTTTTCAAGGGTCCATGCGGGAAATCCTCAAAAACAAATACCGGGAAGGGCTTGATCCAAGCAGTTTTCGCAAAAACTTTATATTTACAGTTTTTGTGAAAACTGCTTGGATCAAGCCCTTCCCGGTATTTTTTTTTTGAAGATTTCCGGCGTGGACCCTTTAAAACACCTTCTGAACACATTGGACTGCTCGGATTTTCCAAAAATAATTTGCAACACAAAAAAAATCATTTTTTTCTTATTTTCGGGAGGTGTGGACTAGAAGTTTAATGTATATATATATATATATATATATATATATATATATATATATATATATATGTGCCCACGGATCCTATCAAGGATCCCGGATTGAGGGTTTTTCGGTGTTTTGATGCTTTTAAAAATTATTTTTGGAAAATCCGAGCCGTCCAATGTGTTCAAAAGGTGTTTTCAATGCGAAAAACTGCTTGGATCAAGCCCTTCCCGATTTTTTTTTTTTTTTGAAGATTTCCCACGTGGACCCTTGAAAACACCTTTTGAACACATTGGACGGCTCGGATTTTCAAAAAATGTGTATTGAAATGTGTGAAAGTGTACAGACATGTGTGAAAAGTACATTGGAACTTGTGTTTTTTTTGTTTTGTTGTTGGCTTAGGCTGACAATAGAAAAACCCATATATATATAGGGGCCGGTTCCCCTCACACTTAAAAAAACACTCAATTTTATTTCGGACCCCACTGTGATGTTTCGAACCGTTGATGTTGTTTCAATGAGTAAAATAGGAGGTCCTGCAAAAATTCAGCTCAATCTATTATCGGTAAGTGTTTGATTCAAATAGTTTTGCAAAAACTATGACACGAACTAGTGTTTTTAAAACTGTTTGGATGAAGCACTTACCGATATCCGATTGAATTGAAATTTTGCAAGACCTTTTATTTTACTTGTTTAAACAAGATCACCGATTTAGAACATCACATTGGGGTCCGGAAGAGTGAAGTGTTTTTTTATGTGTTTTTTTAAGTGCGAGGGGAACCGGATCTATATATATATATATATATATAGAGAGAGAAAGAGAGAGAGAGAGAGAGAGAGAGAGAGAGAGAGCATAGTTTATAGAAAGTGAGAGCATTTGAGTTCTGAGATGTCACAATCAAGGAGGGCAAGACTTGCAAAACAGTTGAAACTTCGGGGCAAGAGTATTATCCTTTGGGGCAAAATTACAAACTTCTCCTCAAAACTATACATGCTCTAGGGGTATTTTGGAACTCAGCAGAGTCAACGTACCCCTTTGTCATATACTGTGTCCACCCTTAGTTCATGTTCTGTTCAATCTGAGCTGCATCCCGCCCGTGAAGCAAGATAGAAGGCAAACCAAGAAGCATCTGCGGCTGGACGAAGTTTGCATCTACAAATGGTGGAGTAGCATTCTTATTGAACTCGTTTCGAAGTGTACGTTAGCACCAATCACAGCTGGATGCTACATTACCTTAGACAATCACTGAAACTAAATTGGCATCAAACAATTTGTTTGAGGCCCAGTGAATTATCCCTGAGATTTTGTACCAAAAAAAAGAATAAAACCCTGAGATTTGGGTAAAGAAACATGGCCTTTGTATAAATTCTATCCCTCGATGGATTTTCCACTTTCTAACATTGAAATGTACAGCTACAAACCATCACCTATAAACCTAAGCTTCTGAAAATAAGCTGACAATTAAGGTGAACCTTATCACCCCTACCAACCACGAGTTCCACCATCTCTCCACTATCATCGCACCAACCCCCACCCCACCCCACCATACCACCTCCACGATCATTGCCGTCACCATAATTGCCATCATCACTACCATGCATATGACCCTAAAGCTACCACTGCAAGCCCGCAGCACCCCACCACCACTAGCGCTCCTCCACCGCCATGCCACCTCCATGACTGCTGCTACCCCAAAAAGAGGCATGCTAGCTCAAAAGGAAATAAGGCATGGAGCCGTTCTTGGTTGATAAATATTTTAGTAAGTTTCGGCCCATTTTTCCTTGAAAAAGCACAGCCATTTTTTTTGTGATTGATAACGAAGGAAATATAGACCTTGTTAGGTGGGATAAAGTTACCAGATGATGGGTATTGAGAGTGCTTTCAGAATTGAATGACGCCTCTCCTTGTTCGGGGTGGCAGCCATGGTACATGGCAGCCTATGGTGGTGCTTGCCTGATTGGTGGTTGAGCAAAGGGAAAAATTAGGGTTAGACTTTCTAGAAACTGAGGGTAATTCGGGAATATGCCAATTATTTAGTTGGTGTGATAAAAATTTTGAGTCTAGAAAGAATATTTGTTGGTTTGAATAGAATCACTCTTCATCTAGACATCTATTCTGTGAACTTCCAGATTCTTTCAATCACCAGGAGAAGCAAACTTTCTGCAATTTCACAAGGCATATTTCTGCGACATCTGAAGTATTCACAAAATTAAATTTAGTGCATCTGAGGTACATACCAAATTGGGTAAACGTTTGAAACCTCAACATCCAGTTCTTTCAGATTATGAACTAAATTGGCTTCGAAAATGTTCACGGAAACAAGTACAAAGCTTTCCCCCAACTTTTGGCATTGGTTTGCCAGTATTCTACTAAACATTAGGCCAATATATCTAGTCTCAACTGGTGTTACTTCACCCAAAGATGCACATGCAAATGTTCATACACTAAAAGATTACAATGCCCCACAAAAAAGCCGGGCCCATGATTACAATCCTAATGAAAAAACACCTCAACAAAATTTTCCCGGGCAGCATAATTGTTTTCACTCTAGGAACGAAAATTATAGAAGATCTTCCTAAGGTGAAACACCAAAATAATGACTCGTGAGAATAAATTAACCTACAGAAGGTAAGAGGGCATGACGGAACTCAGCCAAAGACTATCTCAGTATAAGCTACATGGGATGTAATCAGCAATATCGGAACAAGAAAAAGCCTAAATATCCAGCCCTGCAACAATCAAGTGCTTTTTACTTTGCGGGAGTGAGGGCGACGGAATAGACTGATGAGATCATCAAGACCCTGTTGAGCAACATCACCATGTTTAATTTATGTGCATAGAATTGGCGGCCAATTCATCAAAATTAAAAAATTGAACCTGGCAATTTAAATAATAAAGAAACAAATAATGGAGAAATGTGCTAGTAAGGCCAGAAGTTGTACCCTGGTTGTGATAACAAGAAAACTGAAGAGGATTATCAAGTACGATCCCAACACTAGAAGCAAAAGCAGGTCAAATGTAACACTCGCAACCTGCAACAAATGTCCAAACAATCAATTCCTTTTAGGAAGCTCTGTTGTAGTGCTGTCTAGTAAGTAGCATTGTCCTTCAATTTTGTAACAATATTTCCAATGATAGGCTAGGTCGCTAACTAGACATTTTGTTTTCCTTTTTCTCAATGGACGAGTTCAAGGCCCATTAGAAGACGGTAATGTTTAAGCATCCAACTCAAAACCAATTGGCAATGAGTGGAGCGGCTACCAAGGCTATTAGCCTATTACTAGCTTTTGGAGGTATAATTAACCAATGTGAGACAACCTCTAACACTCCCCCACACGTGCGACCCTTCACCTGCACGTAGAGAAATAAACAACGGATCCATAACATAGGGATCACAAATGACCACGAAACAAGATGCGCTTAAATCACAAACAGCGGGGCAAACAATCAAGAGAGTCTTGTCCAAAAGCCTCTGAAGGCCTAGCTCTAATACTATATTAAAGCATCCAAGTCAAAACCAATTGGCAATGAATGGAGAGGACGCCCAGGCTCATATACTAGCTTTTGGAGGTAAATAGGTTATAATTAACCAATGTGGGACAACTTCTAACAAGTAATTGTGGAGGTGTTTGGGGGTTGCATAATTAGGAGAAGATCTCAATGATTTGGGTGAAAGAAACTGAAAAACTTGACTGTTGTCTAGCTCAAACTTTTAAGTTAAACAATGTCAGGAATAAAAATCCAAGAAAACCAGCTAGATTCCTTTGCGCAATGAACCCTTTGACTCAGATCAGAAAGTCTCCCCTGGGAGAAGTAAGTCTTCGACAACAAAATAAGATGTGCTAACAACTAGCCAACATTCTTCAATTGACTTTTTTCAACTGTGACAGAAGTGCAAAAATTATGTGGGTGTAATGAGAAGAAAGAAGACATAAGGGGAAAACAGCAATAGATACTACAATATCATAGGCACCTGATAGATGTTAAGCCTGCCTCTTGTTGAATCGTAAAACGTGAACATACCATCGAGCACCTCATTCTGTAAACTCACCTCAACTGTATGTTCCGCTAATTCCTGCCAACAGATCAATCAAACCCTTGAACACTTTCAACTGTCAAAACAAACTACTACTTCATTCATTCCAACCATTTTAACTTTTTTTTTTTGTGATACAAGGAAAGCTTTTATAGATACCTCTTTCACATTAATCAAATAATGTTTGAAGGGTCTCTTGAGGCTCACCACAGAATTTCATCATTCAAATTGTTGTGAGTTAACAAAGTACATCTTTCATGGAATTTTTTTTTAAAAGTCTCTTGGATGCTCTAAGCGCTAATGTGTCATGTAAGTTGCCTATGTAAGAAATCTATTGGGTACTCCTAAAAGCTTGCCCAAACACTCATTCAACTTCTCATTATTAAAACATCCATCAAATTCATAATATCACACACTTCACGAACACTTTGTGGATACTTATGCAACACGTCTTAAACTCTCAAAACATGGCCAAATCTGTTTCTAATAACAGTGTTGTGCAGTATTTCGAGCACAACTTATGCACTATCCATGTACTTTAAAGATATACCAGATGAATACAAAATGTGTGTGATACAATATTCTGAAATTGTTATGCATTCTTTAGAATGTGATAATCACATGAAGGATTAGTGTTCATGCTGTGGAATATATGACCTTTTAACTTTAACAATCTCATGTTGCTATTGTATGTCACCTTTAATTAAGAAGCTATACAAGTACTATTTGACAATACTAGCAATAAGCATGTCCCAGGCATGTCGTGTCCTGCTGCTTTTAAATTTTGCTTTGTCGTTTTGTTTGTGTAGTGTTGTGTGTCTGTGCTACTTACGATAAGAAATAATTGACAACTACAAGAATTGGATGGGCTGCTCCTCTTGGTACTTGGTGAGGTAAGGCATAGAGAGTTGCTCCCCTGAGCCCTTTCTTGGATTCAGAAAGAATTGACACCATATTAAGTTCTTTAGAAAGTTTTCATCTCATACTTTGAACGTACCAAGGCTGCACCTTCCAAAACCAATCCAGTGGTTGTCTTGGAAAACAAATGATAAAACCAACACAAATGCAACAATAAGTACCCAAAGAAATACATGACCGTTTGCCAGGCATTTATACCCGAAGACCCGTTATACCAAATACCCAAAAGAAATTGCATCAAATCCACAAGAAATGAGATTTACAAAAGTAATTGAAGTCTAGAACCTTGTGATGATTATTGTGCCTTGCAGAAACACAAGATATGAGCAGCATGCAAACCACTAGTAACCAGCAATAACTAGCACAAATGATCATTCCACTGAATACAAGAAATATACAAACACCAGTACCTTTTTCAATGCCATGATTATTGGGTCATTCTTTGGCAAAAATGGTGCAACTCGAGGAGTTCGTGACAAAAGATCCAACCAGGATGCTATGTAAGAAGGATTGACTGCATAACTACTGTCGTCAGCAAATATCTTGAAGTTCTTTCCTTGGTGGCCATAGATATGCCTCTACGCAAAAGAAAACGAGACTGAGATAAGAGAACTGTATTCGCAAAATATTAATTCGCGATATCTTTTTTTTTTTCAAAAAATTTCCCAATGCGCAATTTCATGCTTGTCAAACATCAAACTTCAGCTTACTATTTACTTTTATGCATGCGGTGCTGCAAATAAAGGCAAAGAATTATTCCTGACAATTTCCTTTGTCAATGAAAAGAAAATGGGCGTTATATCAGAAACAATGACAGTTCGGAAGGGGTCCTAGGAGCACAACATCATCAAATGCTAACCTTGTCATGTCCTACGAAGGCTGTTAGTCCTTTCAATGCTACTAACTATTATAGAGTCTTACCCAAAATGAATAAATAGCAAATCCAACTTATCCTAAATATAAAAAACAAGAAAGGAACATATTGATAATTGATTCAGACTTTCAGTTACTTCTTTATCATATGACAGGAAGAATACAGAACACTTGCCAAAGAAAGTGTCAAGAATCACAATGCTAAAGAGATCCATAAGGCCAAGGATATGCTTTATTCTTTTGGTCTTTTGAAGTGTGAACGGAAAAAGGCAAAAAGATCCTGACAAATTGTTGCCTCAACAAAATGTCAGTTAGAACCCTTACCGCTAGACTCTCTGCAACCAACTTGACAGTTCTAACAACTGCAGCTTCATTCACAAAATGCCTGTAAACAAAACGAAGTTTATAAAAACTGGAGAAGTGGCAAAAAAGAAGCTCTGGAAGAAGGTAGTTTAGATCCAAATTATTGACCTGTTATCGAACAGACCACCAGTGCTTTCTAGCAATTCAGGTGCGACAGACAGTCCAGAAAGGGTAGCTGCAGTAACTCTCAGCCTTGAGAACTGCTCGTGCTCCCAAGCTACCTACAGCAGGTTAGCATATTTAGCATCTCACATAAAGAGCTGGATTTCAATGCACAAAAACATTGTAAATAAATCATGGATATGGGCCTACAACAGTACATAAAAAAAGTGGCATTTTAAATTTTCATAAATTCAATTGCTCAAGCAAAAAGAAATATGCCATAGTTGAAAAATTTATAGAAAGAACGAACGTTGTCTTCCTATATTAATTTTGATAAACAAAACCAATAGCTATCTGTCAGAAATATCTCGTGCTATTATAAGCAAACTTTTCTATAAAATTATCAGAGAACATGAACTCCAGTTAGTGCACAAAGCATTTAGATAAAAGAGGTTTATCTTTTGCACAAGTTCCTCCAGAATCCATTAAAAAAAACAGTGTCAGATTATGAGATCTTCAAAAAATTGAAAACGAAGAATCCCATTAGACATAATAGGCCGAGAAGGGTGCAATGGCTGAAAATAGGATAAGAACAATTTATCTGCAATCCAATGCATTGTATGGATATTCCCAAGCATAAGCATTAAAGTTTATGCCAACTTTTTTACCATTTAAGTGTTAGAATGGCGTCAAATTTAAGTCATATGATGATTAACACAGTCTATACTTCCAGGCATATCTCCTTACTCGAGGATTAGAAATATTTATTTTCTTGTGCTTGAGACCAACTTTAAGCCCTAATTCTTCTGCTACGTTCGAGAAACCCTGCACAAAATTCCATCTGTTACAATAGAAAACGCTGCATTGCAACTTCATCAAAATGATTAATGCCTCTATTTGTATATCAAAACAAAAAGTGATTACTTCAAATATCTGTTTTATGTAGGCATTTTCCGGAGGCTTAGACACATGAATCCACAAGTCCTTATCCAATGAGCCGACACTATTCAAGCAGATAGCATAATCAATACTCTCACGTAAACGTTGATCGAAACATCGAAGCCACTGCAAAACGCAAAGAAAACAACTGAGTGAATCGGACCAAAATCGAAAAAGAGAAAATAAAGGTGAAAATTCAAGTGCAACAAAGAAGCCAGCACCTTCTGAGTTCCATTGTAGTTGTAAGGCCCACCAGATGTAAGCCCAAAAAGCAAATTGTATCTTCCTCTTGTCCTAGGATTCGAGTACAGAAGAGAGAATAACCTAGCAATTTCAAGAAGCACCACAACACCACTTCCATTGCTATCACTTCCCACTGATAAAGCCTGAAAACATTTGTAATTAAAAGAAAAACTCAGATTTCTCTACGTAATCATTAAAATTAGCTTTGACAAAGAAATAACCAACTTGGATACCGGTGCTGCCCCAAAGGTGTCATATGACGCCACTATGGCAATGGTTGGGAGTTGATTGGAATCTCCATCTGCTTTCGATCCTGGCAACCATCCCTATAAGCACAACAGGAATAGTCAAACACACAAAAACTTCCAAGCAACAATTAGCATCATCAATTATTCCAAAGCAGCATATGTATGGAAAAACCACCCGACGGGTGCTTGGCACCGTGCAATCACTAGAAAAAACACCCGACGGGTTCTTGGGAATGTGCAATCACTTGAAAAACCAACCGACGGTTGCTTTTGAACGTGCAATCACTTGAAAAATCACCAGACGGGTGCTTACCAACGTGCAATCAGTGGAAAAACAAGTATCCATGCCACCGATACCCTAAATGTGGCTAACGTGGACATGTATTCAATGAGCTAAAAACAAGGATTCCCCAATTTTTATTCTTATTTTCAGCTCAGAGGACCCAATTACAATAGCCAAGAATGAGCTAAAAACAAAAGATCAGGTAATGCTCGCCTAACAGCATTAATTAGAAACCGACTCAAACACTCTGTTCAACCTAAGGGATGACTTGCTGCAAAGAGGCAGTATAACTTGAGTTCTAAAGATGATGATGATAAACAACAAAATGGCAGAATTGCTGCTTGCAAACAACAAAGAAAGCGTTTATTAAATGCTCACTGAACTTAAAGGTGAAGGAATATAACTGAAAGTTCTTGAGTAAAAATCTGTGTATGTGTGGGGGTGAGTGAGTGGTGCACCTGAATATTTGTGATTGTAGGAGATGCAAGTTTCCTAGGTTCTGGTGCTGAAACAACAAGCTTGTATCTGCAACATTTTAAGAGCAAAGATACGGTGAGTGCAACGATCAACAACAATGACACTAGCCAAACATCTCCAGGGAGGACAAAAAGACACAGAAATCAACAAGACAAACAAATATGTTCGGGGAGAGTAGGTGAGTATATCGAAATAAAAGACAAACAAATACAGCCATACAAGGAGCCTTCCAAAGGCGACCACAAAGGACTGAGACCATCTTAATCAAGAAGAGATAAGAGGCATCCTCTCAAATGGTAAAGCGCAGGACATGTACTACAAATGGTCAAGCGGCCAAAAAGGAAATGATCTAAAAGTAAGGCTATATTTCAACAAGGACAGAGACCTTCACCTTTACAAATTTTCTATCAACAGAAAAGCCTTAGGCATATGCGAGACTATGGGACCTGAAGAATCTTAATCATAGTCATCAAAATCACATGATTCACGGTTCGATTCACAATTCAATTTCACAGTTTACATTAAAACGATACCAACCGAAAGGTGAATCAAGGTTTATCTAGAGTCGGTGGTCAATTGTAAGATTCACGATTTGATTTGCAATTCGATTCATGTTTCATGCAAAAACAATACGAATGTATAGGTGAATCAAGGTTTATCAAAATTGTACACTGGACTAAATGAAACCAATTTTGCTGTTTCGCCTTAATTTTTCGTATAAAAAAGCAAGAATATAAGATCATATTAAGTATGAAAAAATTAATCCCATTAAGGATTTTTTAATCATTTGATGATGGGTATTTATTTTGATTCGGCGCATTTGTTAACCCTTTTTTTCTCGGTCTTCTTAAACATTAAAATAGTCATGTATGTTTACAAATTACAACTAAATATCTTTCCTATTAGACCATGTGATAATCACTTAGCAGTATAATACAAACTTCAATATTGATTTAAGATTAAATTTTTTCAATTTTACAATGTATCTTTATTAGGTAGGTGCATATATATCCAATGTATTTTTGAACTTTGAACCAAATTGTTACGATTCACGATTCGGAAAAGGGTCATTCCGCTTCGCGATTCAGTTCGCGATTAGACAACCTTGATCTTAATCCACCAGATAATGGAAACTGCAGAGAGCATGAAAGAAAGCCCTTTTTTTTTTAAACAAAGATGTCGACAATAAGTGATTAAGCTAAGACAATCTGTCCCTAATTTTTGAGTTACTAAAGGAATCAATCTTGCAACAGAAGTACAAGTTCCCCTGTTCAATGAATATCATGTTGGGAAAATGCCACGTTCCCTCAATAAAGATCGTATTACCCCACTTTGATGGAACTAGCCAAGATACGTAGTGATGGAATCACTTATTATTGATATATTGTCGACCCAGGAAATTTTCTCAAACAGTAATCCAGTTCCATAAAACCAGTACACAGACATACATCTTCCAAGCATGGTTGATGAAAATGCTCAACCTCTGTCAGACATCATGCAGAATATGGCATGGAGAACTAAATATTAGGTATCAAAATAATCATCATCGAGCTAGCATATCCTTGTTTAGATGACTTTAACATGCTTATAATACTAACCCTCCAGTTGTTGCCGTAGCAGGCTGACCAGAAACATCATTCCTCTTGACATCAGCTAACACAGCGTTGATACTGTCATCCTCGAAAGCAAAGTACACAGGAAACTGTGACCAAAGATAGCATCATCAAGATGGTTTCCAATATAATGTCTAATGAAATATAGAAAGTTAAACACAATAATTTTTGCGGCATTTCAGATAATCTCGTAATTTGCGGTGTGAAACACCTTGACTTATGAGTAGACCAATACATTAGAATATGACGAAAAGTTGAGTGTCCTAGACAAGCAACGAATTCCAAGAACTATATAACAAATGTCTACGGAAGGCATCAGTAAGCCAGGACAAACACAAGAATTTGAAGTTGACATTCTGGAATTTTTCCAAATATGCTTTTAAGATCCAAACAATGAATCAACCACATACCAGTCATCCATTCCAAATTAAGCAATCCAAGAGTGCCAATTATATATTCAAGTCAGGATCAAGAATTATAGCTGCTCTAGATGGTATTTCTTTCTCTTTAACAACTCTCCCATGTGGAATATTAGGAAACACAAAATCAAGATTTGACTTGCTTCAATCAAATAAAAAAATCGACAGATATTATTTTGAGAAAAAACAAAGAAGAGAAAAGCAAGTATACAAAGACAAAAACACCAGCAAAAGAAAATTACCGCAGTTCTTTGAGAACAGTGATTAGTCAGATAGAGCAGCAATAACAAAAGTACTTAATAAGCAGTATATCATGGTTTTCGCAGACGTCACTCACTCGGTGACGAGAGTGAAAAAAGGAAAGCAAGGAATTGTAAAGCAGTTAGTGTTAGTTTTAAAGAATGACAAATTCGAAATTGCGAATCATAACAAATTTCATTAAATAAACCAATATGAACCAGTAACACCAGTGGTGCAGCATGGGATCCAAAATGGATAGGTTGTTAGGTGGATGACTGGATTGGTAAACAAAAAGGGCGAACAGAAAATAAAGAGAAGGAAAAACAAGTAAAGCCCAGATGCGAAAACAGAGAACTAGACAATTGGAAAGGCATAACCAAAAGAGTTCAGAGAGACTAAAAGGCTAATCTTTACTCACAGGAATGTTGGCATATAAAAGTAACCGCTCCAGTTCCACTAATATGTTCTTCATTTGCTCTTTACCAGGATCTTCATCACCTCCATACTTGACGTCCTTGTTTTCAGGACTAAATATCCGAGGAAGCAAAAGCATTAAGCCTCCTAATGGCTGTTTCTGTTCAATATATTCTGTCACATAAAAAGTGTGATTAGGTGCTAAAGAATAATCATGAAATTTATGCTAGACAGAAATTGGTACAAACTATGAAGTGAAGGAGGACTAGAAGACGATAGATGCACCCATGGGCCATTTCTTACGAAGAATGACCCAATATATATATATATATATATATATATATATATATATAT
Organism: Vaccinium vitis-idaea; assembly: GCA_963854785.1. Taxonomy (NCBI): domain Eukaryota; kingdom Viridiplantae; phylum Streptophyta; class Magnoliopsida; order Ericales; family Ericaceae; genus Vaccinium; species Vaccinium vitis-idaea. Next base: position 26,223,614 of record OY978223.1, on the reverse strand, counting down.
ATATATATATATATATATATATAAAAGGCAGTATCAGGTGCTCACATCTCTTGAAAGTGTCATAAGCTAAGAAAGTTTCGTGGCATGAACTCTGTCTCTGGCTCATACAGGAAGAAGGAGAGGGAAAACAGTATATATTCTTAGACGAATTAAGTGTAAGCTTAAAGTACACTAATCAAGCACAGCAATGGAAGAAAATCATATTCAGTTTGCAAGATACTATCTAAAGACTAAAACTAATATCAAGATTTTACCTTTGTAAGTAACATTGTGCCCCTAATTTACCACACCTACTCACAATCAAGAACTATGCTAAAACTATCTTCCTAGTTCCTAGTGTGGGTCATCTCGTCCCTTACTAAAGCGCGAACTCAAACTCAAATTCAGTTTTAAAAAATCCCACAGAACTCACTTCAATCCTCGAATCACATATCAAATTGAGCTTCTTTTTTTCTTTTTCTTTTTCTTTTTTTGCACATGATGTATCAAATAGAGTTTTACTCAAACTTAGAATCAAGAGACACTCAAAGTCTACAGCTATTCTCAGTTGGGCATCTCATCGCTTACTAAAGTATATACTCAAATTCAAGTTACAAGAATCCCATAAAAATAACTTCAATCCTTGCCTCACATATCAAATTGAGTTACAATCAAAATTTCATTTCTAATCACGATACACTCGATACTTTGAAGCTGTCTTCCACATTTACAGCTATGCTAACGAATTTATGCTTAGATTTTTGTGCTTACACGCATGCATTGCAATCAACTAATCTGGGAACCAATATTCACTAAAGAGCCCAATTAAAGCTGGGACAGAATCCGGTGGACAAGTGTGCACAAATTGAAGTGTACCTCGAATGAAAGTGATGTTGACTTCAGCAACAGGAATCATGACAACAGTGCGGGAGAGATCGGCGCCGGGAGTGTAGAGAGAGGAGCCGGCGTGGTGGTTGAGGGAGGCGAGCCGAGATCCGAATGGTACGCCGGCGATATCGTACTGGATGAGGCGGTAGACATCGACGACGGCAACGGCGTCGCAGAGCTCGACGCAGGTCACCAGTATGAATACCAGGGCGATTGCCGAGTACACCGACTCGTTCGTCGGAATCGCCATCGAAGAGAGAGAGTGGAGTTGATCTCTAGGGTTTTTGGTGGTAGTTGATTTGGTCGGATATTGTTAATAAATTAAAGAATGTATTGATTTGATGTGATACAGCTTGGTGGATTCCGCTGTTTGGAACTTTGGATTTCCCTCCTGCTTTCTCTTCTGGAGTATCAACTAAGGAGATTATAATTTCTTTGCAAAACAAAAAGGATAATTCACAACCTTTTCTCTCCCTTTTTTTTTTCATAATTGAAGCATTCATAAATTAAAAAGTTAAATTAGCCTTTTATCTTTTTTCAAAAAAATTACGCATTTTATCATTTAGGGTCAATTTTTCGTCTCTACGAGATGAATCTAAAAAGTAAAAAATTATTAACCAAATTGATTTTTTTGGGGACTATTGTTGTCTTTGCTGAATTTTTTTCAAATTTTGATTATAATTTTTTACTTTTTAGATTTTTTTCGTCTGAATGGACGAATAATCCACTAAAGAATTGAAAGTATCGTTCACAATTGTTTTCTTTCCAATCAAATATATAAAATGTGGAGTCCAAGTTCGGTTATTTAATTAACTAAGTAAATAAAGTCATTTCTTAAAATTCATAAGTAAATAAATAAATGAAGTTGTTATCTTATTTATTGAATAAATATTTAATGAAATAAGCAGTTATATAATTAAATAAGTGAGCTTACCAACTCTAGAAAATTATATGATTTAATAATTTAATAAGCTAAGCAATTATATAGTGTAAGCAAGGTTGTCAACACTAAAAATAAAATAATTACAACGTAAATAAGCATAATGATTATATAATTCTATCTTATTTTGTAATTTCTTTAAGCTAAGATACCAAACGGGCCTTAATAAGAATTTCAAGAAAAGAAAAATCAAATGATTGATTTACACCAAAAAAAAAAAATCAAATGATTTCCTTTCAACTGATAGTAAGGGGGTGTTCCATTAACAAAAAACTGTTTTTTCCAAACACTGAGACATGTCATTCTCTCACAACACATCACATAAAAAACCGTGAAAAACCAATTTTTTCAAAAAAAACTGGGTTAGTGGAACACCCCCTAGGCTTCCTGCTGCCCAATCCTTGGAAAAGACCCCTTTTTTTTTTTTTTTGGTAATTCGGAAATGCAAAAGACCCATATTTCACAGTTAGGGGAAAGTTTGTCCTTGGAAACCAAAAAAAAGAAGGTACTGCTAGCATTTGCAAATGTCAAATATCTGGTAGTACATAGTAGTAGTAAAATTTTGGGTGTAGGCCTATAAATTTTTTTTGGTACACAGGTGTAGGCCTATAAATGGTACACAATTAAGTAGAACGATCTTTGCATTCCACATTTTTATAAATGCAGTCTAAAATTTAGCTTTTAGTGCTTTTTATTTCCCCAAAAAGAGACTCTTTCTATAAAAAAAAAAAATGGAATACAAAACTCAGTACCTTATTAAATCCTCTCCAGCAAGTGAATCGTTAAAGTGTGTTTATAAATTTTTTTTTTTTTAAAAAAGTACTATAAAGCAAAAATCATTACCTTATTTAAATCCTCTTCCCGCAAGTAAATTGTGGGACCCACATTCTTTTATGACAATGTATGTACAATTCAGAGCAAGCCAGCCCTTCTCAAGGGGAAAAAATGTACAAACCAAGGCAGTGGAATAGCCACAAAGTGCACAAAAACTTATTAATCTTCTCAGTTGACACTAGTAACTTTAAACATACCCTTTTTCTTTAGGGACAAGCCGGAAACTTTAAACATGCCTTGCTGAAACATATTCTGCAAAAACTACTACATCAGATCTTTACCAAAGAATTTTCTAGGAAGTCAAGCTCATCTTTGTCTCAAGGCCACGTTCAGCTCCACAGAATAGCTAATGTGAAGCTTTTGTTATTCACTGATGCATTACAGTAACTTATAGCAGGCTGCAGGAATTGGTAATCCAGAGAAAAGGAGAGACTTAATCTTGCTTTGCACCGAAATTGGTTGTTCTAACTTCTTGGACTTTTGCTGTGGAGTCTTGAATTCTCGTTTCAGTACGGCAGTCTGTTCCGCTCCTGCAAAAAGAAAGAAACCTCTTTTGTGTATCCAACCTGATCAGGATAGTTATGAAAATCCCAAGTCCAAACCAGATCAAATTTGTTTATTGGTTGGCAGTTCTTATAAATTAGATTCTTGTTGTTCGCATTGATTTTGGAAAAACGGTAATTGCAAATCAAAACCTCCTTGTCTGGCTGAAGCCTAATTACAAGACTGACAATAGGAAAAAGCTTCATAGTCTCCACTCACAATAGCATAAATATGACTCAATCTGAGAAAAAGGAGGTTGAATGTGTGACCTAAAAGACGATTACTCTTCATGGTAACATCCACCTTTCCTTTTTCAGGTCAAAAACCGAATGAATCACATTTGAAGAATTCTAACACCAACTCTTCAGTCACTTGATTCTTCTCCACTATCCGGAAAAATTAGTCGCAGGTCTTCATTGTCCCTATAAACCTGAACCAAAGCAGCAGCTTTGTAGGCAAACATCCCAACCATTGCTGGCACAAGCTGCAGAGACCAAAGACAGCAACACATAAATGACAAGAAGCCAAAAGGTCAGCTTCTGCTGGCTACAAATTTGCTTGAATTTTCAAAAACTGTTAGTAAAACTAAAACAGGCAATCGTTTTGACTTTCGAAACTATTTCAAGAAAAAGGGTTCTGAGAATATGAAAATGATCCTTTTGATGTTCTCATAAAAATTAGTACCTTTCCAAAAATTCTTGAAAAAACAAGTTTTGAAAACTGTCAACCAAATAAGTTTGCAATTTTTTAGAAAACGAATCCAGAAAACAGATTCTGCAAACTACACCCAAACAAGAATTTTATGTTCCAAGCCCCGTACCACCTCTAAGAATTTGTACTTTGATGACAGAATAAAGGAACACCTGGAAATCAAACAAATCACTGGCAAAGTTGTGAGACAGGCCCCAACATCCATATATTGCAGCAGGGATCACTAGCCTCGGCGATGAAAGAGCAATACCAGAACCTTGGACCAATCTTTCGAATGTATCCCTCAGGTCTTGGCTTCTTATACCAATTCTGAGTTTGAAAAATGAAGGGCACTTTTCAGAAGGAGAAAATATTGAATTCATATATTCCAAATCGGAACACACAAACAAGGGCAAATGTTTTGGAGTACTTCTTTGACTTCTTTTGCCTGAAAATCTTTGGAACTGTTTCCTCCGAGAGGTTGTCCGCATGTTTGGATAAGAGCTGAATGTACAAGCAGCTACAGCAGAAGAAAATTTGATCATTCCATAAAAGAAATGTCAGCATCAACCAAAAGGAGGTGTGAAAGAAAATTTTGAGTTCCTAACCAATGACCAATAATAATACGGCGGCAATTATTGATAACTCATACAAGTGAAGAACAAACCATATAGTGACTTCAATATGTAAGGGAAGGAAAACATAAACTAACCTGAAAAGAACTCCTGCCGCATAGCTCAAAGCAGCCTATGCAGTTTATAAATTATGTCAGTTACCAAGTACATGAGCTAGTTACTTGCACAAACATCTCTAAATCAAGAACAGAAAAAAAGTGACATTCTCACATTAGCTTTTTCCACACAAAAAAAAATCGAAACCTCGAATAGTTGTTTGGTTAAAAAGTAAAAGAGTGAAAAAGAAAAGTACCTTAACATTTTGTGATTATTCTAAAATCGGAAATATTCAGTCGGATAGTCTATTGTGTAGTACAAATACATCCCCGTAAAGACTGCCACTAATATTTTTGTTGTTTGAGGTGTTTCTATATTCTCTTCTCTTTCTAATTTCCCTTGGAATAATAAACCTTCTCTTTGGACATGAAAAAGTACATAGATTTGAAATTTCATTGTTTTTGTAAGGAGTGAAAAAAGCAAAAAGAAAAAGATACAGAAGGCATGAAAAGAATATTTACGGCCCTAGGTTTTCCAAATAAAACTGATCAAAATTTTTATAATGGTTGAAAAAACTAAGCTGAAAAACATAAATGCCATAGCCAGTGGCATAGCAAGGAATATGAGTCACTGGAGGCAATATAAAAATAAAATAAACCTCACAACATCCCACCGGTCTACGACTTGATGGTCGTTGGTGATGCGATGGTGACTTACATGATAGTTATTACATCATAAGAAACGAAGGAGAGTTTTCACGTTTAGAAGTACTGTTTTGCTCATCCACCTAATTAATGGGTGAATATTACTCACTATACATACTAGGTGAAAATTACTCATTTTTCTAAAATTTCACGCCAGGTTTTCACTTGATGATCAGAAATATTCATTTTGTGGGACTTGTTTTTGTAACAATTCAAGCAAATTATTCTCATTTTGCCAAGTATTTGATCAACAAGGCCTTGCAACAAAAAATTAGATAGTTTGATTAAACACTGCTTTCTCTTCATCCTTCATCATGTTTTTTTGTTCCCAACTCCCAATTAAACGATGCTTGGGTTCCCAAAGTCAGATGCCGTTAAGCTGCTTTTGGCCTTTGGGTGCCCAAAGTGAAGCGTGACTTTTGCCAGAGGGTTTTGGATGGGCTACAATGGATCTTGACCGTAGATTAAAGCCATCTCCTTGATTTAGATCCAATGGAGATGAGTGGTGAGCCCGTAACATTTTCTTTTGTCCTGACCCACCAATGAGCGTCCGATAGTTGTTGCATACGGGGATTCATTCATTACAGGATAGAAGAATACGGAGCAATAAATTCCTCCCCATCCGTCGAGGCTTCGATCGAAAGTGACGATCAATTTTCCCGCTCCATCACATCACTCCATCCTCTTTATACAACACAGCACAAGACCCTAGCTCAGCTCCAGTTTTACATCTCAAGAAATGGCACCCAATCATCAACCACAACCACAACGAAGGGACCCTTCATCGTCAGCTTCATCTGAAGAAGAAGACGCATTGTCATCATCATCCAAAGACCAAGCTAAAGTATCAAAAGATCACCAGATTTCCACTCCCTTACCCAAAAAACCCTCCGCTCAAAACCAACCACAAATCCCCAAAATCAAACCCATTTCTTCCAAGCTAGTGGCAAAAGACCCACCATCAAAGTCCGTTACTAAGCACGGGTCGCAGGGGGCAAAGAGGAAAGCTAGCAAGAAGCGCTTGTTATTTAGCCAAGGGGACGAAATTGTGATTTTGGAGAGTATGATAGAGTACGCTTCGAAGACAGCGTTCGAACCCAGGTCTCACATGAAGGGGTTTTACGAATTTGTGAAGGAATCACTATCCTTCGCTGGCACCATGCAGACGCAGTTGTATGAGAAGGTGAGGAGGTTAAGGGAGAAGTACGAGAAAAATGCGAGGGGAGAGAACCCTGGGGTGTTTGCAAAGCCCCATGAGGGGAAATTATTTGAGTTGTCCAAAAAGATATGGGAGAATAATGATGGTGGTAATGGGTTGGGAAATAAAAGTGTGGAAAAGGAATCAGAGAGGTAGTGTGGGTTTGCGCAAGGAGGGGGAAAAGAGAATGGGTGTGAGGGGGAAAAGAGAATGGGTGTGGATACGGGGTTTGTGATAAGCGCAGGGGGGTTTTGTGGCAGTGTTGGTGGGTGGAGTTTTGATGAGGAGGCTGTGAAGATTGTGAAGGATGGGTTAGAGTTGATTAGTGAGTCTAAGAAGGTGGAGTTGGAAGGGAAGTGGGAGCAGTTGAGGGTGGATGAAATTGAGCATTATTTGAAAAAGCTGGATTTGATTCGTGACCAAATGATGTTGGTGCTAGAAGCGATGAAGTCTTATGGTGCTTGAAGGTATAGTCAGGCAGCATGCCATCATACGACTTCATCGCTTCTATCACTAGCATCATTTGCTTCTAGCACCAGCATCATTTGCTCACGAATCAAATCCAGCTTCTTCAAATAATGCTCAATTTCATCCACCCTCAACTGCTCCCACTTCCCCTCCAACTCCACCTTCTTAGACTCACTAATCAACTCCAACCCATCCTTCACAATCTTCACAGTCTCCTCATCAAAACTCCACCCACCAACACTCCCACAAAACCTCCCTGCGCTTATCACAAACCCCGTATCCACACCCATTCTCTTTCCCCCTCACACCCATTCTCTTTTCCCCCTCCTTGCGCAAACCCACACTACCTCTCTGATTCCTCTTCCACACACTTTACCCAACCCATTACCACCATCATTATTCTCCCATATCTTTTTGGACAACTCAAATACTTTCCCCTCATGGGGCTTTGCAAACACCTCAGGGTTCTCTCCCCTCGCATTTTTCTCGTACTTCTCCCTTAACCTTCTCACCTTCTCATACAACTGCGTTTGCGTGGCACCAGCGAAGGACAGTGATTCATTCACAAATTCGTGAAACCCGTTCATGTCAGACCTGGGTTCGAACCCTATCTTCAAAGCGTACTCTATCATACTCTCCAAAATCACAATTTCGTCCCCTAAACAACAAGCGTTTCTTGCTAGCTTTCCTCTCCCCCCTGCGACCCGTGCTTAGTAGCGGACTTTGATGGTTAGTCTTTTGCCACTGGCTTGGAAGAAATGGGTTTAATTTTGGGGATTTGTGTGGTTGGTTTTGAGCGGAGGGTTTTTTGGGTAAGGGAGAGGAAATCTGGTGATCTTTTGATACCTCATCTTGTTCTTAGAATGATGATGACAATGCGTCTTCTTCTTCAGACGAAGCTGACGATGAGGGGTCCCTTCGTTGTGGTTGTGGTTGATGATTGGGCGCCATTTCTTGAGATGCAAAACTGGAGCTGAGCTAGGGTCTTGTGCTGTGTTGTATAAAAAGGATGGAGTGATGTGATTGAGCGGGAAACTTGATCGTCACTTTTGATCGAAGCCTCGAAGGATGGGGAGGAACTTATTGCTCCGTATTCTTCTATCCTGTAATGAATGAATCCCGTACGCAACAACTATCCGATGCTCATTGGTGGGTCAGGACAAGAAAATGTTACGGGCTCACCACTCATCTCCATTGGATCTAAATCAAGGAGATGGCTTTAATCTACAGTCAAGATCCATTGTAGCCCATCCAAAACCCTCTGGCAAAAGTTACGCTTCACTTTGGGCACCCAAAGGCCAAAAGCAGCTTAACGGCATCTGACTTTGGGAACCCAAGCGTTGTTTACTAGGGAGTTGGGAACAAAAAAACATGATGAAGGATGAAGGCATCTGACTTTGGGAACCCAAGCATTGTTTACTTGGGAGTTGGGAACAAAAAAACATGATGAAGGATGAAGAGAAAGTTATGAGATGTATTTTTACAGAACCGAATCAGAGGTTAAGACGTTAAAAAATGGCTTCGACTATTGAAGTGGACCTAGTATGGATCCTAAATGAAGCAGATATGTTCACCCTATTTTCTGTTCTTGAACAAAATATCGTTCATATGTGTGTAGTTGAGCGAGCTAGTTGACTCAAGTATATAAAAAGCAATAGTTATTTGGTTCAAGTAATATTAAAACTACCGATTTCAAAGCAAAAATATATATAAATAAAACTAGAGAAAAAAAAATTAGTGGGCTCGTGCCCACAGTGGGCCTTGAGTGGCTCCACCTCTGGCCATAGTTATCATAGTGTCATCAAACTAAGGGGGTGTTCCACTAACTTGGTTTTTTTGGCTTTTTTGGATGTTTTTTTTTTTGCTAAGCAAAGAATTTATTAATCTTTGAAAACGAATTACAAAGATTAAAAGGACCCGAGACTAGAAATGTCAAGGACCCAAAAAGGGGAAAAAACTAACAAGAAACAACATGGATGGTAAGAAACCAGCCACTGCACCGAAAACCTCCAAAACACCAAAACCTCAAAATCACAAAAACAACTGACAGCGGGATCCAAACCAAAAAGCACCCACACACAACGAAAAATTGGTTTTTTTGGATGTTAAGTGGTTTTTTGTTAGTGGAATGAGATAGTTTTTGAGTTAAAACAAAACTGTTTTTTTTTTAGCGGAACGGGGCCTAAGTTTGGCTTCCATGAAAGCAATGACAATGAGCTCAGTGCTCAATATACACCGGTTAAAGCACTGAAAGAGTCTAATGTAGCTAGCGCCGTAATGGTTTCTATAATGTACCTGTACAGATAAAACTACCAAACAGTATCCGCTGCATGCAGTTCCAATGCCTGCTGTTAGAAGCATCATCTCCCTCTTAAGCTGCAAGTGGAAGGATCAAAGGACTCAATTGAAAGTCTAACAGACTTACAGACATAAATGGCAAATTGCAGTTTCCCTATAAAGTTTAGTTAGAATGTAAAATCGACAATTTCACCTTCATCAAAGCATACTAGGAAATCTTTTTAATGCTTCCTATTAGTTTTGGTTCAGCATTCATGGCCTATTGGCCTGTATTGGATGCTTAATATATAAACAACAAAATTAACATATTTTTGCTTTTGAATTCATTTCAAACATACAAATAATTTAGCGAAAAAAATCTCCACAGGCTATCCTACTAACTACTTTCTTGGATTTTGTTGTATCGCAGTAACCATATCAGACCTATACATGCTTCCTCACTCCTATCTATATCCTCTATCCCCAATTGTATTAACTTTCATCATTTATTTTTTGTACTTGTATAATGAACAGCACAGTTGAAGTTAATCCACTCACAATGAGCGTTCAGCGACACAACTGAAATGCAATTGTGTCACTACAAGCAATCAAGCACATAAGTTGCAAGTCCATTTAAAGTAATAGGAACAATCAATTAATAAGAGGAATCAAAACAAACGAAAGCAACTGAGTCATACAGCTTCATATCTAAGGAGGTTCAACATCTTCGTTCTCTCTCTGTCATTCTGCAATTCCTGTCATTAGACGCATGATAATTAAAGCTCATGCAAAGTTTCATCTCCAAAATATTTCCTTTTCTTGTCATTATAAAGAGAAACAAATGAGTGGATAAAGTAGCAGAAAACTAAGATCAAACTTAATGTAATGGAAAATAACGAGGATGGCCAACTGAGGCATACCATAGCCGTCATCTTCTTATTAACGGGTGCCGCATTGTCACCTGATATCCACTCAAGGGTCCTTGTCAGTTTCAGAAAGCCACCCTCGTTTTCATCTTCCAAGATCTACCAAACATTATAATTATCCAACAAATTGACAATTTAAATAGAATTAAAGATTACTAGTAATCTAGTATGTTCTCAACAAAAATTAAACCAAAACCACTAAAGAACGTTAACTGGTAATTACCCCATCAAAGGAGCCTGATTTCTCAAGCAACTCAACAAGAAAGAGAGAGCCAACATCTATCGGTTACACTAGTGACCTTAACATGACCAGGACAGAAAGAATATGCACTTAGTCTGGGTAGAAAAAAAAATTAACCCTTTTCCGGGTAGTCGCAAGCATCTTCTATCCAATTGTTGGTATAATATGGCTTAAACTGTTTCTGAACTCAAAATTTGCACATGGTGATGCCAACAACCACATTCCAATTCTCATCATCCAAACAAAAGTGCACTTTGAAGGAAAAGAACTACAGAAATATACCAGAATTAAGAAGTTCCTTTGACCTTTCAAATGTTTAAAACATACGCCTGTTCATTATCTTATGTAGATAAAAACTACTTGTTGCTCCAATAGACATGAGCGGGTACTACCGAACGAGGTCAAATCGATAGCCTATATCCACTCACAAGCCATTATGGAGTACATTTTCTCCTTGATTCTCGCTTAATTTATTTGCAACTATGACACCCATCTATACTGTGGATACTCATACAATACATCACCCCTTTCTACTGCTGATTAAGACCCAGATATCTGAATTCAAGAAGACCAAGAATTTGACAGTCCTAGTCAATATAATTAAACTCCTGTCAATAAATTTCTGAAGCAGGGAAACTAAAGAATTTGATGATTGTGTGTTCAGAAAATACGCTTGTTTCTTGATAGTGTGTTCAGAAAATACGCTTGTTTCTTGCTTTAACTGACCCTACTCACTCCCCTCTTTCTGCTCTTGCATGCCACTCCACTACTTCTCAAGCATTGGCAGTCTTATTTTAACAATTTTCATAGATGTGCTCGAGTTTAGCAAAACAATTTGATTTGGGTTTTGGGATAAAGGGTTTTAGTTCCTAAATACTAGGTGCCATGACATTCTACCAGCAATGAGACCACAAATTTAGGTGTTTGGAATCCAACAGCATTTGGAACAGATTTCGGATCTGCATGTTTAACAGAACAGAAATGGCTTTATCTTGGTGCCTTCTAAAAATAATTAATCCAACAAAAAGAAGATTTGAATGAATCGTTACAGTAAGTTCTGGTAAAGTCAAAAATTTTAAGCTGAAAGAAAAAGAAATAAATAAACAGAGTGACACACATTTTGTTCAGATATTGATAACTCTTGCGGTTGTTGAGTATCATCAGCCTCTGAATCATCAAGTCTAGCAGCATTTCTCAACCAAAGTACGTCCGAAACTTTCGATATGATGTCTCCATTCAACTCCCTCTCCTTCAAAAATGCTTGAAGAATATCGTCTTCTGCAATTTCACTTACTGGCAACACAAAAGAGAAATAACAATTGACTAGCAGCTAAAAATTACTGAAGCTTCATTTCATTTGCCCAACACCTACTCTGCTTGAAATTTCTAAGACTTCAGTCAAGCCTAAAAATAAGATCGAGCCATTCATCAAAAGGAGCGGCACAAGCTATTTAGCTAAATATAATCCATTTCTACGTACAAAAAAAGTAGTCAATCGTTTCAAAGTAGAACCAAGCTAGCTTCACAATGTAAATAAAATCTACCGCACTTTCAAAACAGGTTGAAATGGAAATTTTACACAAGTACATGGATAATACCTTGATGGCTTACATTGACACAAAACCTAAGTAGGAGTGTTTGTATAAATGCAAGGCCAACTGACACATTGGCATGCCTAATGGAGGAAAGCATGAGACTGAATTTGCATTGCAGCTCAAAACTAAACTGAAACCAAATCTTTACTCACATTCCATTACTAAATTTTAATCCAAGTATCATGCTCAATTCAATCTAATTTTAGTTGTCATTATCAAAACGGACTCTAAAAACGCCTCAGTGAAGTTCTATGAATTCTATTAATTACCGTATATCAGAACTCTTGCTTAAACTAGACAACTTATCCTCCTATACAACAAATCCCTCTAGCTTTTCTCCAAAAATGCTATTCGAATAACCGCCCTTTAAAATTCAATACATATCGCTAATTAACACCCCAATTCAAACTCATATCATTCAATACCATCCCAATTCCAAACAAATGCCAATGTGCTTTTTCCTGAAATTTTCTCGATCCATCACAACACATCCTGAACATTACATAAAACCAAAACTATAACGGCTCCAAAACCCTCTAAAACATCACACTTTTTCTCATAATTATTTTTCTGTACAGCTGAATTACAATTGAGGCTTCCAATGTTTTCCCATCTCACTTTTCTAAATGAAGAAACTCGCTCACCTGGAGGAGGGCTTCTCAAGGCTGAGGCAACCGTTGTTGGAAATCTGGGAGATGGGGTTTGAGTACGACGACGTACTGAGGAGACTTTTGTGGGGAATAGCAGGTAGTGATTGGGAGGGAATTGGAAACTGTTACATGTAGCGAACCACCATCGAATTGCTCTTGGTAAAGAACCCATTTGCGAAAATAGTTTCAACTCTTTTCCTCTCCTTCAATCCTCTCTCTCTCTCTCTCTCTCTCTCTCTCTAACTGTGAATCAAGTGGGATATGAACTGTGAAGTGGGTGGATAAATATCAGAGTTGGTTTTCCTCTCCACTTGAGTTCCACAATGATATTTCCACAAAATTATGAGCAGTATGCTTTTGAGTGAATTTCACTTATAACCTCAAACTCTGCACCATTTTTGTATATAGTCCTCGGGGAAAATTTCCAAAAAAACACCTAATCTTTCACCTCAATGTTCTATAAACACGTATCCTTTGACTTATTTCAATTAGGCACCTATCCTATTCACCTGTTATTAAATTGGGCACCCGAGCCAATTTTCCATCCAATTTGTGACGCAAAGTGTCTAGCAAGCCCTTTACAAGCTGACATGAGTACCTTAAAAAGCTGAGATGACAAGGTAGAAGCTGAGTGGACATTTGGAGGGAAAAAAACAAAACCCCATCACCAAAAAAATACCTAGACATACTCTCTCTCTCTCTCTCTCTCTCTCTCTCTCTCTCTCACAAGAAACAGAGCCACCCCAAAAATACCCTACCTTCCCTAAAAAAAAAAACACCTCTCTCTCTCTCTCTCTCTCAACTTCCTATTCCAACAAGAAATAGAGTAACCCAAATTTAGGGGGGGGGGGGGGAAGTGGACCTCCCCACTTGTTCCATTTCTTTCTTCCTTCAAAATTATGAAAATCAACTTAAAATCAAGGTCTTTAATTAGGAAGAAGTTACAATTCATAGTAATCAAATAGGATGTCTCCAATAAAAACAATGAAAACCCCAAAGAGGGGATGCGGAACAACGCCCTTTAACTCAATTTGTCGGCTGAAATCTCTCAAAAAGCTTTAATTTGGGGAACGAGTCGACTGATTAGTTTTCTTAATTCATCCAGTATCGAACAGATAAGGTTACACTGATTAGTTTTCTTAATTCATATAATATCGAACAGATAATGTTACAGTGACTCAACCACGTAGTCTCTAAACCAGTCAAGTTTCCAAGTTCTAGAACGAGTCGACTCAACATAAACGGATTGTAGGCGAGTGTCTTTAAACTCGTTACATTACCGAAAAAAGAAGGGATCGTGTCATTGAGAAGGTTGTTGGCCAAATTGAGAGTCTCCAGCGGCCGAAAACATCCGAGACTCGCTGGAATCTCTCCAGTAAAGCTATTTGCATCAACAATTAGAGTTTTCAAATTGGGGAGTCCAGCCAGAGTGTAAGGATTGGTGCCAGTAAGGGAGAGCGGTGAGTTTTTGACACGCGAAGATGGAGGGGGTGGGAGGAATTGAGGTTGTTGTTGTAGAGAGAGGTAGGAAAGAGAGGGAAGGCGGTAGAGAGAGGGAGGTCGGGTCGGGAATGGACTGGACAGGGGGAGGTTGGAGAGGTCACGTGCCTTTCGCATGTGTTGTTTCCCTCCAAAACATACCAAATCATCTTTTTATTGCCATCTTAGTGACAAATGTAGCCAAGTCAGCAATAAACAAGCCAGTTGGGCACTTTTCGTCACAAATTGGACGGAAAATTGGGCCAAGTGCCCAATTTAATAAGGGGTGAATAGGACAGGTGTCTAATTGAAATAAGTCAAAGGATACATGTCTATGGGACATTGAGGTGAAAGATGATTTTCAAGCTACCAAAATCACCTATGTCGTCCCTTAACTATTGATTTTCAACCGATTAGGCCTAATTGATAACGGGAGTTAGATTCTTGGATGGAAAATGAACAATGTGCAACTCACGTGACCATCTTAAACCTAATCCAAAAGCACAATTGCCATTCCAGTCCTTTTCCTCTCCCACTCCACAATTGGCGCCAACCTTATTTAGTTTCCCTCCAATTTCCTTATATCTACCCCACTCTATATATAACATAAAGTGGGAAAGAAAACAGGGTAAAAATCCAATTCTCATTCTCTCTCTCTCTCTCTCTCTCTCTCTCTCTCTCTCTCTCTCTCTCTCTAAAAACCAAGTCTCTCTTTGTCTCCCTCAAAATACCCAGGTCTCTGTTTTCTTTCTCTCCAACTTCCACCATGCCTTCTATTAGGAAACGAATCCCAGAACCCAGTAATAATGGGTAGAGATTGGACAACAAAAAATTGCAAACCTTATCAGGTGGAATTAAGGTTTACTTCTCATCCATTGACATGAATGCTGGTTGACTTGTTTCTTTTTTTTTATATAGAGCTTGACTGACCCGATTACTGTACGGAACAAACCTTGTTCGACAGTATCTCATGATCTTCTGCCACATTCATTTATACCTCGATCACGTAGTCAAGCGTGGACTTCTACGTAGTCTCATTGTTCTCTCTTTTACAGTATCTCTTCTAATTTTCTGAATGACTATTTGAGACCTAGAGAATACAATGGTATATTTATAAAGCTAGGGACCTAAGGAGGGCTCCTTGTGCAAATAAGAAACCTTAATCCACCAAGATAATATTTCTTATTTCATTAATTATTATTCACACCACTACCAAATTATGTTTCCAGCTCTATATTATTAAATACTTATTAATTTCCCCACGTTAAGATATATTTATTATCTGTAAGATTATATGTCTGTATCTCTATTATGTTTCGAGCTCCATGTTATTAAATACTTATTAATCTCCTCATGTTAAGATTATAGATACCCGTTAATTAAATTAAATTACTGATAATTGTATTTAATCAACGTCTTATAAAATAGCTCGAGACTTGCCACTTAATTTATTCGATATGTCAGATACAAATATCACCTGCAGATTTTGACATAATTGAAACTTATAAGCTTACTCAAGGGAGTATCATTAATCCCGACTAAGACGTGGATTTTATCAATAATTAATATTCATATATATCATGCATATAATTACGTGACCCAACTCACCAAGACTATTGACCCTAAAGAGGATCTCACTTTATGATAAACCAAAGTCAATAACATGGAAGTTATTTATTAATTATTTTTATATTAAGAGCGCAAGCATTCATAATAACCATAAGGTTCTAAATTGTTTTATACAATATTAGTAGTAGAATAAAAGACACACATGCACAACATACAATAATATTATGCAAATATTGCCCATAATAGATTCTCATCAAAAAATGAATAAAACATATTAATAATTAACTATTTAAATATTAATCCATTACATAAAAGCATGACTTTTAGTATAAATTTCTAACACCTTCTTCTTCCTCTGCAACCACCCAAAATGAGTATCCTACTTGCATGTGTGGGAAGCCTGTCCTTTTTCGAAGGTCAAAAACTAGTGCAAACCCATGAAGAAGATTCTTATGGTGTGCCAATTGGGAGGTAAATACATCCATTGTTATGTGCACTAAAATCATAATTTTTTTGTATCAAATATGTAATCTTAATATGCGGCAGACAAAATAAAGGAGACGCAAGTATTTCAATTAGGTTGATCCATCATCTAGAGAGAAAGAGTTGGAGGCAAAGAATGGTGCATCAGAGATGGAGTTGGACTACATGGAAAAAAATGACCCAAGACCTAAGCAAAGAGAACAAAAAAAATTGAAGAATAAAGATGATGGCATTAGAGGCTAAATATGGTGTTCTATTGTAATTGTTACATGCATCAGTTTGTTGTTCATAAGGAAAAATGCAGTTGATGGAAGTTTGGAGTATTTGCCATGAATGAAGGACTCTAATGGTTATGTTATGAATGAATATCTAGTATTCCATGTCATAAACTTTAGGCCAAACTTCATGAAATGAATGGTAATGGTTAAAGCAAACACACTGATGAGAAAGATGATAATAAAAATGGTACAAGCAATGAAACATCTATATTACAACGAAGAGCGATTTTACATTTTGTCCCTCTCACAACTGTCCTACGTGGCAAATTGGAGGGCTGTGATTTACTAAAGTTCAGTTAAAACTGATCCAAGGGCACTTATTACTCTCAGTTCGAATTTCAAAACCCTAATTTGGAGGAATTCTCTTTATGACTGAGATTACTACGAACATAATCAAACGAGAGATGTAATGCTCATTTCTCTTCCCATTTCTCCTCTCCTATCGTTATCCTCTCTCTATCTCAACTAGGGTTTCTCTGCAGAGACGGCTTATGCAGAATTTTGTGTGTGATTTATTCTTCTAAATCTAAAACCTTCAGTTCATTTTGAGAGAAAATTTCTCTCCGGCTCACAATCTCTGTTTTTCTTGCTAAGGTATGGAAGCAGTTAATTCGCCTCTTTATTTCTGCGTCTTTTGATCGGCAAAAGGTTTAGATTCAATCTCATCTCTTTCCCCATTAATCAATGCAGTTATTTCGACCTTCGAGTTCTGTCAAAATTTATTTTTTTTGGGGGTAAATAGTTCCATCAATTTCGTTGCTATATGGATGTTAAAGTTCCTTTTTTTTTTGTTGTTCTCGGGATGCTTTTTCAAACAGATGTGTAGGAAACTGTTTGTACCATAATTTTTAATTTTTAACACGTGGCAATAATTTTGGCCAAAAAGATTTTTAATTTGAATTCGGATTTATCCCTAAGCCGAATTCCCTACAATTTAGGAGATAATGCATCTTTTTGAAAATGATAAGGTGGTTACCTAAATTGTAGGAAGCAAAGTTTATCCTATGATTTTTTCCAAGAGGCCAAAATTAACATGTGATAATTAGATAAAATCACGAATAGTTAATTTCGGCCATATGGGACATTTGTAAGCACAATATCTCCTAGGAGATCCATCCAAATTGCTAGGAGATATCATGGATATCTTCTGCCAAATCTGATGATATCTTCTGGAACGGACATCTTCTGCCATGTCAGCACTATATCTTCTGGTACGAATATCTTCTGTCACGTGGCGAATTGTGAGTGCATCAGACATTCTTTCAAATGCATGAAGCTTAAATCAAGGAAAGTGGGTAGTTATTGCCACGTGGGATAAAAGCCTCCAAGAAGTTAGTTACCACTTTTTGTGGAAAGTGGTCAGTAAACTAATTCCTATTTCTAAGGAGATAATGGCTGTGGAAAGTGGTCCTATTCATTTGCACATGTGGTGGTAGTTATGGAAGTAGTGGGACACTTGGCGGCCTAAGATTTAATTTCAGGAGCTAATAAAAAGGGATGGCTGAGTCAAAGGGACACTTGGCAGCTTTAGAGAAGATTTCTGAAGAAAGTGGGCAGAAATGTGCTTAGTGGATCCGAATTCTTCTAAATCCCACATAGGCAAATGATGGCTATAAATACAAACCTTTGTGCAACATTGCAAAGGTCCACGCACCAACAACGCTCACAACAGCAAAGTAATTTAGTATTATCTCCTAACTCTCGCAGTTAGTCGATCGATCCCCTCTTATTCTTCTTCTATCTCCTATCTATGTCTATCTTCTACCTCTCCCCCGTTCTTCCTTCTTCTACCTCCTCTTCTCTCTCTCTCTTTCTTCTATGTAATTCTCTTCAATTGTGGAAGTCCTTGTTCAAGGCCCACGAACCGTTGTAACTTTAGTTCAAGTTTTGCAATTGCTTGAAAGAAGTTGGTAGTTTCAGGCGCTTTTCTTTATTCTCTTGGAGATTCACGTCTCCTGGCACGCCCTCGCATCTTCTACACCACCAGGTGTTGACCATCCCCGTTTCTCCTGTCCCTGGAGGAATTGGTGGCAACAGAAACAAAGAAACATAGAGGGGGAGTCGACTTCCAGAGGTGCTATCAATCTTATTAAATCTTTGTTTAGAAAAATCCCTTGAACTCTGATCAATCTTATTTTATTATTTCTCCCTCTAATAATCCTTTTTTCGTAACTAATTTTTCTTATTTTTGTGTGTGCATGGTAGGTTTTCAAAAAGGGATTTGACAGCAGGTTTGTTTGTTCATAATCTTTCCCTACTTTTTTTTTCTCCTCACATTGCCATTGCTCTAAAACATGTGTGACTCGGGGGGTTGATTGTTCATAGTTTTAACCGATGTGGGAATTGAAGGACTAACCTTTCCAATTTCATACTTGCAATACATTTTTCTATTCTCCTTAATAACCATCTGTGTGGTTGACGCACGGAATTCATGAGAAACTAGTTAGCGTACTAGTTTAAACGAAGATAGATCTCGAATCCTCGAGAGTTCTTGAATCCACAAGAAGAAAGAGATTAACTCTGAATTGTTATTGCATAAAAGTTCCTGAATAATAAAGGTTACACGCCCTTTTATAGGGAAAACTAGCAAACCCTAGCTAAAACTTACTAAAAAATAAAATATCCCAAAAATTGGGGATACTCCCAAAATTGAAAACTAGAAAGAAAAATAAGAAATTCCCAATTGGAAACAACGAAAACGGAATTACACGCTAAGAGTAATTCATAATCTAATTATTATTATCTAAACTAGCAAAACTTACTAAATTGAAGGCCTAAACGAATGAATTTTACCGAATTCCACAATCAGTCACGATTAGGGTGGTGAGTATTGATCGCAGCGCGATTCTGCTTTAGCCCACCAAGTTTGGGCCTATTCCGGGCTCGTCGATAAATTGCCGAAATTGACAATTTTCAATTAAGAGTTGTTTGGGCCTCCTAGGCTTCGACCTGTCCAACTGATCCTAGAACGAGGCTACTACTTGTTCTGCATCAATGGTGATCCACAACACACAGATTAATTTGAAGGCATGACTAAGGTATTATTTTTCTAACCCAAACTAAAGCAAAAAGGGGTATCCTGCGTTTTCAACAAACCCCGCTAATATATATATGAATCCCCTTCTCTTATTTCTCTTTGGCGCCCAAAGGCAGAGAAAAACCCCTAGGTTCTTCAAATCGATACTCTTGTAGATGGCTCCCCCATCGTAGATGTGACATGGTTTAGTCACAGTCACAACCTGGGCCATGAAATTAATGTTTTATGCAATCGAAAGTTTTGAATGTTATGGCTTGGACCGGTATCACGGTTGGACTGATTTGTATCTCTTTTTGTATACAGAGAAACTCCAGGATCAACTTGCTCATGTGGTGGGCTTCTCTCTCTCTCTCTCTCTCGGTTTTGAGATGAAAGATTACAATGAAAAATCATGTTGTCTAAAATCAATATCTATATGCTAATTGTAATAACTAGGTTGTTGTGTGTGCTCCAAATAGGTTCTTAATATGAAGAAGTTGATACAAAGATGGCAATCGGATATGACGATGTTCTAAATAATGATATAAGAAAAAAAAGATACTCAATATTAGAGGCACCCACGCTAAGCATGTAGACCTTTTTAGAAGAGACCCGTGGTCTTGCTTTTTCGTAATAGAAGAAACCTATGTTCCTCCTTTCTTTGTATTCTTTTTTCTCAAGTTATCATGGCACTCATTTGATCTGATATATAACTTGGTAGAAAAAGGTTGAAGGACATCCCTTGCCTTCAAACAATTTGGTGCCTTTGTGTACTCTTCAGGAGTTAAATCCAGAAATTCTGTTTAACCTATATCAACCGCTAATAACAATTTGACAAATTTTCTCTTTTTGTTGCAGTTGTTTGGTCTTGGTGTGTGGCCAATAGTTATGGTTCATTCTTTTTTTTATGGACATCGATGGGGTTAATGTGACTAGAAACACGTCACCTTGCAAACTTGGTAAGGCCTCTCTCTCTCTCTCTCTCTCTCTCTCTCTCTCTCTCTCTCTCTCTCTCTCTCTCTCTCTCGGTTGTTGCGTGTCAAGTACCATGTTTGAATTTACTAGACAATCTTGCACATTTCTCATGAAAAATCATGTTGTCGAAAATCAATATCTATATGCTAACTGTATTAACTAGGTTGTGCGTGCTTCAAATAGGTACTTAATATGAAGATGGCAAACATATACGAAGATGTTCTGAATAATGATGAAGAAATTGAAGATACTCAAGGGTTCTCTTCTGAAAAAGTCTATATGCTCAGCGTGGGTGCCTGTAATATTGAGTATCTTACTTTTTTCTTCTAAAAACCTATGTTCCTCCTTTCTTCGTGTTCTTTTTTCTCAAGTTATCATTGCACTCATTTGGTCTGGTATAACTTGGTAGAAAAATGTTGTTCCAATTTTGAGTGAATTTACATACCTGGACCTATATATGTTGTATGAATTTTTTGTATACTCTAACTGTATATGTGAGGTAGAGCAATAAGGTTGCTTTAATTTTGATATCTAATTATGTTTGGACATGTCTTCAGGCACGGGTAACCGTGCATTTGTAAAGATGGTTAAATAAATTTATACGCTCAACAGTAAAGAAGGATAAATTCATTTAAATTGTGTTCAGAACGTGCTGCTTCGTGCCTTTAGACACGGGCAATTATAGTTCATAATTAGAGGTGGCAAATGAGTGGGGTGGGGTGGGGTGGGTTGGGTTGGGTTGGGTTGGGTTGGGTTTGAGTGGGTTGGTATGGGTCATGAGTTGAATATGGGTGGGTTGAATATAGGTTGAAAATGAATGGGTTGAATATGGGTGGATTGAATACAGGTCAAGCCAAACCCAACCCAATCCGACCCAACCCAAATTTTTTTTTTTTTTAAGTGTGATAGATACGGTTTCAGTTTTATTTTAATGTTGGTAAAATTATTCAGTGTACCTCACGTATCTAAATCGTGATCTGTAATCAAGTTTTTTCCCGACAATATTAACGTCATTGTGGATGGGATATGGCACTGATGGAATTGGAAGAAGCAAAATTCACTCACAAATCATCGAGAAAGTATTTATTTTGGAGAGAAAAAGGAGAGAGAAAGAGGAGAGTGGATGTTTTAATCTGGGCCGTTGAATACACTTTTGGACGGCCTGGATGCGTCGAAGGGTTACCACCTTGGCACCACCAATTAACCGATTTAGTGAGTTATTTATTATAAATTGAGGCCTTTCAATATTCCCGAAGTACACGTGAACTACAATTTGCTAAATACATTTTGAATTTCGTAATTAATACAAGTGAGTTGTTTTTTGTAATTTTGAATTACGTAATTAATACGAGTGATTTGTATTTTTTGTAATCAATACTTATGATTTCTTTCCTCGTATTCCTTTCTAAATACTCTCACTCTAAAAATCAAAGAGATAATATTGAATTCTCACTCTAAAAACCTCACATAGAGAATCACGGTTTTTGGAGGAGAGAGAGAGAGGTGGAACAGATCAATGGAGAGGAAATTGCTTGGGTTCAACCCATGTTTTTGGATTGCATGAGAATTTGCTCCAAAATAGCAAAATGTTGCCGAAGATTATTCTGGTGATATTCTGTTAGAGGTAAATTACATATTTTCCCATTGAATGGGTTCAACTTCAATCTATTTTGAACCCGAGTAAACCCATCTAAATATGGGCAAAAATGGGTTCACCCATTTACAACCCATGTTATAATATGGGCAGGTTGGGTTGGGTTTTAGGTGGGTAAATTTGGGTGGGTTCAAAATTATCACTTCTATTCATAATACAACACTGAATCATAATACCACAAGTCCAGCGAAAGAGAGGTCATAACCCAGAAGTACCAGAAGTTTAGGAACTGAACAATCGAATACCCTAATCTTATATTTTGCCCCACCGAATAGAAATTGCACACGTTTTGACAACAGTAATCATTCATCATAAATTGTTAAATTAATTGGTCGGTAGTTTTAAAATAAGTTTTGGAGTATTTTTGTATCGGTAATCCTACTGGTACAGAAACTTTTGTACAGAAAATGTACAAATCGCTCTCGTTCAAACGGTGTGATTTTGGTTCAAGCACTTCTAACTGTCCGATTGAGCTGAAATTTTGTGGAGCCCCTCGGAAAAATGTTCTAAGAATAATGAACGGTTCGGATCACTCGTGTGGGACCCAAAAGTGGGTCCCCGAGAACGATTTGTACATTTTCTGTATAAAAGTTTCTGTACCAGTAGCAGGATCTGTTTTGTATAGGGTTGTGGAACTTTTCGTCTTTAGTCCATTTTTTTTTTAACATTTTAACAAACTTTATTACTTTTTTACTAGAGATACGCAATATACGTTCACAAAGAAAAAATAAATAAAAATCATTGTAGACAAAACAAAAATGGATGACGAAACAGTGAAAACTTCAAGAGATGACTTAACTAAACTAAAAATCAAACAGGGAGGTTTCCACTAAAGTATTTTTGGTAAATCAACAAGTCATTATTCTAACGTACAACAACTTAATTTGACAACTTATAATCTAAGAATACTAAAAATACTGAAAATATCGTAATGAAAACTCAGTCTAAATTTATAATTTATTGCCAATAACTT
The DNA here is from genome assembly GCA_963854785.1 of Vaccinium vitis-idaea. NCBI lineage: Eukaryota > Viridiplantae > Streptophyta > Magnoliopsida > Ericales > Ericaceae > Vaccinium > Vaccinium vitis-idaea. The sequence goes on along the minus strand of OY978223.1, from coordinate 26,200,583 downwards.
GTCAATACGATTAATATTTAATATATTGTAAAGGGTTTTGCTAGTTAGCACCCTAAGAGCATCCTCATCTGGTGTTGTAAAACACTGTGCAAGACAAATTGTTGAGCCAAACCCCCAAAAATCAGCCTCTCTACTCTCCCTCAACAAATTGTGTTTGCTACAGTAACGTTACATCCCTAGCGAGTTACTGTTCACGGGCTTAATTTTTTTTATTGTTTTGCTGGTGGGGTTCGATGGGGACGGGTGGGGCTTGATGGGGACGGGGGAGAGAGAGGAGCACGTGGTGAGGGAGGAGAGAATAGATGGCTGACGCGTGGGCATCCGAATAGTAGTTTAGTGACACGTGTACGCGTGAGGGCAACAGAAGGTCCACTTCCGATTTGTTTAATACAAAAGGTCCACCTCCTCCTCTGACAGTGAGCAACTCCCAACGTGGGAGTTTAGTTTTTTAGGAGAAAAGAATTTTTTTTATTAGATTTGAGGGGAGTAGTTTAATATAATAAAGTTTGGATAGAGAGTCTGATTTTTTGAGTTTTTTATAAAGTGACTTGCTAAATTGTAAAAGGTGTTTTTGTGGTTAAATTTGGTCCAAAATTTGTTGAAGCTGATGAGGATGCCCTAAGGGTGGTCCAAAATTTTGAATAAAGAAGTACTTTCAATCACCTCTGAGCCGATAGGGCTGATTATAAGTGGGTCCCCTCCCTTAAATTCTTGTACCTAATCTGTCAGAGTGTGGCAGGTCCCCTCCCTTAAATTCTTGTCCCATCCTCTCTCGCATCAGATGATTATAAGTGGAAAACTTCTACGCGCCCCCGCCCCTGACGCGTCTGACACCGCGCCCCGCCTGGGCCCCACCCCCCTGACACGAGTAATTTACTGTTTTGCCCCTCCATCTCTCCTTTAATTACTTATTTATATTATATTATATTAATTCATTTATACTATTACTTTAATTCATTTAATTACTTTATTTACTTTATTTATATTACTTTAATTACTTTAATTACTTTATTATTTATATTAATTCATTTATATTACTTTGTTTATATTACTTTAATTCCTTTAATTACTTTAATTTCTTTATTTATATTACTTTAATTCCCATAATTACTTTATTTATATTACTTTATTTCCTTTAATTACCTTATTTACTTTATTTATATCATTTCATTTCTTTATATAAATTAAATTAATTATTTAATTCATTTAATTATTTATTTAATTCAATTCTTTAATTTAATTCAATTTTTATTTAATTATTTATTTATCTCTTTCATTAATATCTTTTTTCTCTTTTATCTTTTTAATATGCTCTAATATCTTTTTATTTATTGCCCCTCCATCTCTCCTTTAATTACTTATTTATATTATATTATATTAATTAATTTATACTATTACTTTAATTCATTTAATTACTTTATTTACTTTATTTATATTACTTTAATTCCTTTAATTACTTTATTATTTATATTAATTCATTTATATTACTTTAATTCCTTTAATTACTTTAATTTCTTTATTTATATTACTTTAATTCCTATAATTACTTTATTTATATTACTTTATTTCCTTTAATTACCTTATTTACTTTATTTATATCATTTCATTTCTTTATATAAATTAAATTAATTATTTAATTCATTTAATTATTTATTTAATTCAATTCTTTAATTTAATTCAATTTTTATTTAATTATTTATTTATCTCTTTCATTAATATCTTTTTTCTCTTTTATATTTTTAATATGCTCTAATATCTTTTTATTTATCTTTTTATTTATCCCCAAAAGATCCTGCAACTTGTGATTTGCACGCACTTGTGATCCTGCAACTTGTGATCTTGTGATCTTGCAACTTGTGATCCTGCAACTTGTGATCCTGCAACTTGTCTTGCAACTTGTGATCCTGCAACTTGTCCTGCAACTTGTGATCTTGTGATCTTGCAACTTGTGATCCTGCAACTTGTGATTCTGCAACTTGTCTTGCAACTTGTGATCCTGCAACTTGTCCTGCAACTTGTGATCTTGTGATCTTGCAACTTGTGATCCTGCAACTTGTCTTGCAACTTGTGATCCTGCAACTTGTCCTAGAAGAACATTATGCATATTTCAGCAGTCGCGATGGTTGCTCATTATCCTTGTGATCTTCCTAATTCTCCCACTACTACTTCACTTCTTCCTCATTCAGAATTTCTTTCTTTTTTCGTTTTTCATAGAAGAACATTATGGATGGCTACTACTATCCAGATGGTTTCTCATTTGAGAATGATGTTCCCAGTGATGAGAGCATCAATTTCAGCAGTCGCGATTATACACCCGAATTTAGCACTGATCAGGTTAGTTATTTCCGTTGTTCTTATGCATATTTGTCATTCATTTTGAAAGTAGATAAATATGATAGGACTGGATAATGTTTTACTTATACATATTCGTTATTTTATTTTTTTATATAGATTTTTGAAAGTAGAGAAGATATGTTAGCTTGGGTGAAGAGAGTTGGTCTCAAAAACGGTATTGTGGTGGTTATTAATAAATCTGCTAATTTAAAAGGCGACAAGCTGCCGAGATGCATTCTTGGTTGTGAGAGAGGAGGAAAGTACAAACCGCACCGTGGGGTTGAAAGGTTAATATTGCATAGGAATACTGGGACTAAAAAATGTGAGTGTCCATTTGAGTTGCGAGGTATGCCAATACCTCCAGACGGTGCCAAGTGGGGTTTAAGGGTTTCCTGTGGTCTCCATAACCATGAACCAGCAGAAAATATTGAGGGCCACGAGTACCCATCAAGGCTAAAACCAATGGAGAAACAATTTGTGGTCGAGATGGCCAACAGCACCGCACCGCGTGAAATTCTTAGTATTTTGAAGAAAAAAGACCCGTCAAACACTACGGGAATTAGAAGCATTTACAACGCCATTTTCATAAACAAGGAAGCCAAACGGGATGGTCTAACTACTACTCAATATGTGTTAGAGCAATTAATTAAGAATGGGTACCTCCACGACTTTAGGACAAATCAAGACACCAACGAAATCACAGATATTGTTTGGCTTCATCCTACAAGTCTAGAGCTATCTGTCAACTTTTCATCCGTGTTGGTAATTGATCCACATATAAAACCAATGAGTATCGTAAACCACTATTGGAGGTTGTGGGTATCACATCCACAAATCTAACTTTCTCGCTTATGTTCGCATATCTTAATAATGAGAGGGAAGATACATGTACATGGGCCTTGAATACCTTAAAGAAGTGGATGGTTGGAAAGGGGGCACCGTTGCCATTGGTGTTTGTTATAGATCGTGATTTGGCACTTATGAACGCTATTGAAGCATGTTTCCCCATGGCATGTCACATCCTTTGCATTTGGCACATAAATCAGTGCGTAATGAAGAACTGCAGCGCTGTGCTTGGTCAGTTCTTTCCAGACTTTTGCAATTCATGGCAGTCCCTTATTCATTCATCTAGCACTTCGTCTTACCAGAATAAATGGGCTGCCATGTGCGAGGAGTATAGCCAATATCCGCGTGTCATAACTTATCTTGCGGATACATGGTTAACGCCGTACAAAGAGCGATTTATTACAGCATGGACAGATACATGTATGCACCTCGGAAGCAATTCAAGTCAAAGGTATAGTCACTTTATAATTTTACGAGTTAAATTTTCTGCATTATATTCTACTACACTATTCAAACTTTCCTATTTAAACAACGTGCATTATTCTATTACAGGGTCGAGTCTGCACATTCGAAGCTAAAGTGTTTTTTGGGGGGTACAACCATGTCATCGCTCCAAATATCTTTTGAACGCACAGATAATATGTTGACAACTCAGTTTGGGAAAATTAAGAAGTCGTTCGAGAAATCTGTCAACATTCTATGCCACAACCATTTACGTGACGCCATTTTTGATGAAATAAGGTGTCGCGTTTCATCATATGCAATGGAGTTGATCGATAAGCAGCTAGAATCCGTCGCAGACGCCTACCCCCTCCCAAGCGGCAGTTGCGGCTGCTCGATCAGAACAACACACGGATTGCCATGTATGCACGATTTGAGGGCTTATCGTTCCCACGGCATGTCAATTCCGCTATCCAGTATCCACGTTCATTGGAGTAGGCTCTCTATGCACGCAACCGGGTTTAATGACGAGGGAGAACAACCCGACGAGTCATCTCATGTGGTTGACATATTACAGGGGATGTATCCACGAATGCGAAAGCATATGATAGACAGGTTTAAGGATATGGCAGATCCGTCTCACAGCAGTGTTCGAGCCCCATCATACAACACTGAACATAGAGGGCGACCTGTGGGAAAAGCTGAGCAAAGTGGACGTCGCATACCGTCCTGTACAGAAGCATCTACATCGAGAGGGAAATGGAAAGGGAAAGGGAAAAATGCAGGGAGGGAGAGGGTGGAGAAGGAGAGGGTGGAAAGGGAGAGGGATGAGGTTAATTACATCCAGTATTTACCTTGGCAATTCCAGCAGTATATGTCCCACACCAAAGACGTCAAAGGTGATGGTCATTGTGGATTCAGGGCGATAGCCGCGCATATCTATGACACTGAGGAGTGCTGGGTTCAAGTACGACATGATCTTATCCAATAAATTAATCAAAATAGATATCTCTACAATGCGGTTTATCCGATGAAAAATATGGCAGATGATGTACTACGGTCACTGAGCTATTGGATGCCTACGGCTCCATGGCCAAATTGTACTATATACATTTGGCGCGAATGCTGGAAGTTGTTTTACTCACTTGCCCTTGAGATCCCATCCAGTTTCAGTCCAACAGCGCCAAGAAATAGCTATTGCCCGTATTAACAATCACTTCGTGCAACTTTTTTTGCGCCCTCATCACCCTGTACCACCCATCCCAATATGGTGGTGGCGGAATGCATCAGATGAAGCTGCAGGATGGGCTGTTACTTATAACGTACGTGTTCAATTGTGGAACGACATACTGGGCGTCGTGCCGGGACCAAAATTTGGTGGCAATATTGATTAGGGCTGAACATTGTCAATTGTAATATTTATTCACTTTTAAACATGATTGTAATATTTATTTACTTTTTAAATGTGATTGTAATATTATCACTTTTAGAAGTTTTTATTATTATTATTCATTGTTAAGACAAATTAATTAACTAATTAAAATATAAAGTCAAGTTTAAATGTCAATGTCAAAAAATAATCTACTTGCAAATGTAATTTGAATAAACTAAATTAAATAAGTAATTAAATAAATCAAGTTAAAAAAAAAAAAGAAAAAAGTGAGAGGAAAAAAAAAAAAACATAAAGGAAAGTTTGGCCGAAAGTTAATTGGAAGGTAAGGGTATTGGGGGAATGGGGGTGGGCCCGGTGGGGAGGGGTTTTGTGTTAGGCGGGGCGCCTAACAGCCCCCTTATAAGTGGGTCCCCTCCTACAAAATTAGCTTTTCCCACTTTTTTTTTTTTTTTTAAACTGTTTAGAAATGTTTCAAATGTCCCATATTCTATTTAGAAATGTTTCAAATTATTAAAACAAAACTCTCAATTTTGTGAATAAGATCGAAAAAAGTTTTAAAACTGTCTTTTGACTTATTTTTGTCTTTATTCAAAAAAATTAAGCTTCAATCATAATTTTTTTACTTTTTTTTTGTTATATACTGTAGAAAGCAAAATTTGGCGAAAATGTGTTGTAAAAAAAAAATGGTGAAAATGCAAATATAAAAAGGGGAATGCTAACGGGTGTCATAGTGCACTCGTTAAGAGTACAAAAAAGTACAATTTAAAAGTATATTTGTACTTTAAAATACATCTTTAAGTGTACTTTTTTGTACAAGTGAGACCCATAAAATATACTTTTTGTACCCTTAACGGGTGCACTATGGCACCCGTTAGCATGCACTAGGGCACCCGTTAGCATGACCCATATAAAAAAGTAAATGCAGTTCAGAAACTAAAATAAAAGATACTCCCTCCGTCCCATTTTAAATGCTCCCTACGTATATCCGTGCCATTTTTAAACATCTATATCTTTTTATTGGTAAGGTTTTCAAAGTTTTTAAAAATTTTGTCTAATAGAACTAATTGAGATCTATCAAATAAGATCCATATTGCATATAAAATACATTATAGAATGAAAACTATAAGAGTTTTAAAAAAACACGCATAGCCGTAGGGAGCATTTAAATTGGGATGGAGGGAGTATAAACGTAAAGGGTCACTTTTTCTGATCCAAAAAAAAAAAAAAAAAAGAAGGGTCACTTTTTGAATGAAGAGGCATGACTACTTGAGATGAAGTACAGAGGACTGGCATCAGTAATGCATCGGTCGGGAAGAAAATTTAATTCTTACGCTACGCCCCATGTGATGCGCGTGCCCCACAATGCTGACCACCCTAAGGGTGATTACTAGATTTTGCCTATTGTAAATCCAGTGCTGAATGTCAAATATGACTCATAAACGGCAATTTGAATTGATCTTTCTTTAATATATAAATAAATTCACTGCATCTGTCAAGTACATGCTGATAATTTTATTAATTTACACGCCTGCATTCAGACAATAAAAAAGTGTTAATATTAAAGTTAAGTTTGGTCCAACTTATTTATATATATATATATACCCCACGGTTCCAGTCAGGGATCCCTGACTGGAGCCTTTGGGGTGTTTTTTTTGTGTTGCAAATTATTTTGAGAAAATCCGATCCGTCCAATGTGTTCAAAAGGTGTTTTCCAAGGTCCACGCGAAAAATCTTCAAAAACAAATACCGGGAAGGGCTTGATCCAAGCAGTTTTTCGCAAAAACTGTATATTTACAGTTTTGCGAAAAACTGCTTGGATCAAGCCCTTCCCGGTATTTTTTTTTGAAGATTTCCCGCATGGACCCTTGAAAACACCTTCTGAACACATTGGACGGCTCGGATCGTCAAAAAAATATTCGGATCATGGAGGTCCGGAAGTCCGGATCCCGGACTAGAACCTGCCTCTATATATATATATATATATATACGCCACCGATCCAGTCAAGGATCCCGGATTTCCCGAATTGAAGCGTTTTGATGCTTTTAACGATTGTTTTTGGGAAATCCGAGCCGTCCAATGTGTTCAAAAGGTGTTTTCCAAGGTCCACGCGAGAAATCTTCAAAAAAAATACCGGGAAGGGCTTGATCCATGCAGTTTTTCGCAAAAACTGTACATTTACAGTTTTGCGAAAAATCGCTTGGATCAAGCCCTTCCTGGTATTTTATTTTGAAGATTTCCCGCGTGGACCTTGGAAAACACCTTTTGAACACATTGGACGGCTCGGATCGTCAAAAAAATATCGGGAAGGTGGAGTCTCGGATCCGGGACTCCCGGACTAGATAGTTCCTCTCTCTCTCTATATATATATCTTTTGAAGTTTTGTTACTTTTCTATTATATTTTATTTTACATTATGTATTTATCCAGAAGAGAAATCTAAAAATTACAATAGTTTGACCAAAAAATTTAAAACACTATTTCAGTAAAAGATATAAACTAATCCAAAACAAGTACTCCATTTTGTGATTTATTTTTGGTTTTTTTTATAGAATTTTCCCAGTTTAATTCATACTTTCTTAACTTTCAATCCTCTCGTTGAAACAAATACTCCCTTTGTCCACAAACATACTTTTTCAAGTCCTAAATGTTTGTCCATTTTCAAAAGTTAAAGGATAAAGTATGAAAAATTTAAGTTTTTGCCACTTTTCTAAAACTTAAAATAACAACTCAAAACTATTTTTTTTATATAAATAATATGTTTATATTTTTGAAATTTTTTTGCACCGTATTAAAATTCTCAATGAGATCTATCAAACAAGGTCCATATTGATAAAAAAAAAATATGTAACTGCATTATTTTTTAGTTTGAAAATTGCACGTAATTTCGTAGTCAAATTAGAATGGAGGAAGTATTTAATGGAGGGATCGAGGATAAAATAGGAAACTAATAAACTCAAAAGGTAATGGAAAAAAAATTGAAATCCTCAAAACGGACCAACAAATCCGGACGGAGGAAGTAAATATTTGGCCTTAACTTTTTATTTGTCAAGTCAAACTAGGTCTTAAAGGCTTTGTTTGGTTTGAGTTTTGAGGGAGAGTTTTGGGGGTATGAGTAGAGAGTAATAAAAAAAAAATTATTAGGGACCGTACATGGTGGATTTTGAGACCCAAACCGAACAAGGCGAAACTTTTTCACTCATCTTTTCAAAGTCAATTTCAAAGGGATAATCCTACGGGTACAGAGGTACCCGCACAGAAAATGTACCGAGCCCTCTCGGGGACCCACTTTTGGGTCCTACAAGAGTGATCCGAACCGTTCATTGTTTAAAAAAATTGGTTGGAACGGTGGGACTTTGGTTGGAGCACTTCCAACCGTCCGATTGAGCTGAAATTTGGTGGGGCCCCTCGGAAAAATGTTTTAAGAACAATGAACGGTTCAGATCACTCGTGTGGGACCCAAAAATGGGTCCCCGAAGGAGCTCGGTGCATTCTCTGTGCAAAATCCTCTGTACGGGTAGCACTGTCCATTTCAAAGCCGGCCCCGCTCAATAATCCACATGCGTTGATTGGTTAATGATGAGTGCATTGATAACCAACGTACGTACATACGCTGATTGCTTAACAATGGAGGAAATTGATAGTCAACGTTGGCGGCCTTTGATACATTCAACCTTAGTCAAATCATAGTCATAGATGCCCAAAATACAATATACTGTACTTACACTAACACGGGTATATATGTATGTGCGTGCGTGTATCTATATATCGTAGATGCCCCAAAAAATCCTACCACCAACACAATAACCAACAAAGAAGAAATGGGTGGCGATTTTCTAACCACCGCCGACCACGGCGACGGCGCGACAATCTCCACTGTCCATCCAGACATTCTCCAGACCCAAATCTTGACCAGACTCGACGGCCCAACACTCGCCACCGCAGCCTGCGCGTCGTCCCAGCTCCACGTCCTCTCCACCGAAGAAACCCTCTGGCGCCAAATCTGCAACCGCACGTGGCCCTCCACCGCTGACCCACGTGTCCGCCACCTCATCTCCGACTTCCCCGCCGGCCACCGCTCCTTCTACTCAGACTCCTTTCTCGCCGTCGATCACGGCCGCCGCTCACCGCTCTATCTCCGCCGCCGTCCGCCACCGCCATCCGCCTACGTAATCTCCGCCGTCGACGTACACTACCAAGACCGGATAATACTCTCCAAGGTCCACGTGGCGGAAACTGGGTCGGATCCGTTTCGGGTAGATTTGCTCGACCCGAAAGAGAGCGTGCCAATAAATGTGAATTTGGAGATCAAGGACATCACCTGCCTTTCTAATCTCCAAGAGAACTTGAGTCTCAGCTGGATCGTGATCGACCCGACCCGAACCCGTGCGGCGAATGTATCCAGCCGGAGCCCCGTTTTGGTGAAGCGGAATTGGTTGAACAATGACGTGGAGCTCCGTTACGCGACGGTTCTGTCCGGTGAGAAGAGGGGGGAGATGGTGCAGTGTTTGGTGGTGGTGACGTGCGACGGCGGAGGTGGGTTGATGTTGAAGGAGGTGAGGTTACACGTGGAGGATATGGAAGGGAAGAAGCTGGGGTGGAAAAGTTTGGAGGCGGCCGTGGAGGGCGGGAGGAAAAGGAGAGGGGAGAGAGGGGAGGAGAGAGAGATGTACAAGGGGTGGTGGAGGGAGGAGAGAGAGAGGAGACATAGAAAGCGGAGGAGAGAGAACAGGCGGGAGATGATGTTCATGGTCACTACCCTTGTCTTGTTATTGTCCTTTTTGGCGTTTGTTGGGATTAAATTCTTCCAGTTAACGTGGTTTTATGCCGTCAAGTGGTTAGTTTAATGGGTAAGTACTCGAAGCGCTTATTGCTCATTATATCGGTTCAACTCTCGGTAGCTGCTTCGTAAAATTAAACCTGTCCGTTCGTAGATTGTGATGGAATTTTAGCTTCGGCCCGGTATGCATACGGATAGAATAGAAGGAGAGACACACATTTGTATGTTTCTTTGATTTGATTATTCTTTAGTTAGCGTTTGAGGCAAAGAAAATTGAAACTCAACAAGTATCACTGTCAGCGACTCAGCAATCAGCAACCAACCTATGAAACTGAATTTTTTTCTTTTGTTGCAACGAACAATTTATTTTTAATCAGAATCTTTATTGGTTCATTTGCACGTTAATTGACAAAATTATACTTTCACATGTGCATTTTTTCCATTTAAAATAATTAGGGGAAACTTAAATATCAATCCTAAATCCTAGAAATAAGTAAGTATTCATCCGAGTTGGTTTGAATACTGGTCGCATGTGCAGATCCATACAACAACTTCAACAATTATCATAGTGTGAGAAAAAAGACCAAGTTTTGGCGGAAGTATTGAGGGTGAGAGAAAAGGTTCCGAAGTTTTGGCACCAATTCACAATGAGGGGAATAGTGTTAGAGAAATATAGTAAGGGAATTGATATTGGCTCTCCCCTTTTATCTAATGACACTCTCTTTTTTGTCTTTATTTACAAAGTGTAAGAGTAATTTTACCTAATAAAGACAAAAAAAAAATGGAGTGCTAATAGAGAAAAGAGGAGTGCTAATATCATTTCCCTATAGTAATAGTTAGGATTGAATAGTGTCATCCTATCTTTGAGGAGGCACTACTGCAAAAAAATAATTTGTTCCTCAATTTAGTGTAGGAGGATGTTTAGGTAGTGAGATGTGGATGCTTGCACTAAAGAATATAAGTGAAGCTATTATATCAACTTTGCTATGTTGTGTGATGGTTTCATCATCAAATATGCCTTTTTCTTAGATCCGGAGTGGGTGTTATGCGGTAGGTGTTGTGCGACGTATTGTATGGCAAAGCTACGTCGTTTTGTTTGATTATTGTGCACACCTCCAAAGCTTCCAAGAGCCTTGTTTGGAGGAAGAAAAAACCATTACAAAGTGCCTAAACCCTAAGGAAAATGATATGGGTACACCATTTGTGCACCTCAAATGCACACCACCCTGATGTGGCGAATGAGAAGAAGTCCATTTTTTAGGTGAGCCTCACATTAGGCTTCTCCTCATTTACCACATCAGGGTGATGTACATTTGGGGTGCACAAGTGGTGTACCCATAGCATTGTTGATACCTTAAACCCGAAGTGCCTAAATCCAAGTACATAAACCCACTATACCCTAGCCCAAAGAGCCTAAATTCCCTAAAATTAAACCCCAAAATTAACTCTCTAAACAGGGCCCTTGGATGTACCAAGAAAATGAGCAAAACGACGTAGTTTTGCCGCACAACTATTAAAAGTTTGTACAATTATTATTTTGCCCTTATGAAAAGTTAGTGGGTAAAAAGTTAATGGGTAAAAGTGGAGAAAGAACTTTGGAAAGTGTCGGTAAAAGTTGATGTGAAAGGCGTAAAGTAGATGTAAAAGTTGATGTGAAAGATGTAAAGTAGATGTAAAAGTTGATGTGAAAGATATAAAGTAGATGTAAAAGCTAATATGAAAGGAATCATGATATGTGTTTGATAAGTTGATTTTACGAAGCAACACATTTAAAAAGGGATAGAGGGAGTACTACTTCAATAAGCACCAAATTAAAAAAATTACTATCTCCGTTCCAAAAAATTGGTCCATCTTTGGGAATTTTTTATTAGGACATAATGAGTAAATTGTGCAAATTTGAACTTTCCACAATCACCCTCAGTATTATTTTATTACTTGGGTTGTGATTATGTGTGGGTGCTTAAAAAAGGAGCATAATGGAAATGTATCAACTTTTGAACATTAAATTCCGTAAAGGGATAGGTATTTTGGGACAGTAAAAAATAGAACAAGGGCCTAACTCATTATGTCATTCGGTAACTACTAGATGATTGTAACTACTACTACTACTTAGGCCATTCGGTTGTGGCCTGATTTTTGGAAGCGCACAACTAGATGATTTGGTTTTATTTATGTCCTGGTGAAATTCGAATTATTTCTTGAATGAAATTTGGAACACCTCTCAGCCTATTTCATAAAACTGAGTTATTATCGAAACTAGTTTATTGCGATTTACGAGACAGGTCATTTTCTCAAAATAAATCAACCCAATTTCATTCAATAAGTCAACTTTACTAACATCTTGTCAATAAATCAATTTGTGGAATACTTGCAAAGAATCAAATTAGGGTGAATTTTCCATCTGATAAACTCAATATTTGTTAAAAAAAGAAGAAGCTAAAGCTCGACTCAAAACGCGTCATTCTGTCATTGTGGACATTGGACAAGGTAATTTTAGTCAGTATATCTAATGGATTTGATGTGTTTGTGGAAAATTTTCCAACATTCTATGGCTCAAGAAAAAACTGAAAACCCTGCCTCTCTCGTGAGCGGTCCACCACTACTGGAGCCAAGATGACATTCAATCATTCTCACTCAAAATACAGAACCCACTCTACTCTATCCACAAAACTCCAGCTGGCATGATGCTACTGGTCGATACTCCATCCATGCTGATCTCTCTCTAACACAATTGTCATCACATATCCCCTCCAGATAGATTCAAATCCAAAGTACTAAAACCACCTTCACATATCCAACCCCAACTAAAATTCTCCGCCCCAAAAATCAACTAACTAGGAAAAATGGCAGCAACCACCGCCGGTGTATCCACCGTCGCCGGACTGGGAACTTGCTCAGGTACTTGGAAATATACTAATTTTTTATTTTTATTTTTTAGTACAATGAAGTTTTCTCATTTGGTTACATAATAATCTTCATGTTGACAGGTTTTCTAAAGCCAGCTTCAGTGATGGTTAAAAATCCTCTGACGATGGCAAACAGGAGGGGAGGGAGGATCACTTGGTATCCACTCATACTCCAGATCTTGGTTTCTGATAATTTATCATGATTATGAATTTTAACGGTGATGATAAATATATAGCTAATTTTTTTTATTTGGTGATGATTGGTTTTGGGAAGCTCGTTTCAGAGAGATTGGCTGAGGAGAGATCTGAATGTGATTGGGTTCGGGCTCATCGGCTGGCTCGCACCGTCTAGCATTCCGGTGATCAACGGCAACAGCTTGACAGGGTTGTTCTTCCAGAGCATTGGAGATGAGCTCTCTCACTTCCCCACTCCCCCTGCTCTCACTTCTCAATTTTGGTGAGTCTTCCATGTTTCTACACAACACTATTGCAATTTTAAGCCTATCCATGTACACATTTGGGTATCTATGTATATATATGTGAATTTGTATACATGTATATGTGTGTGTATATTTTATGTATACAAGTTCTTATGGATGAAAATGGATGCACAGGTTGTGGTTGATATGCTGGCACCTGGGGCTGTTCTTGTGCCTTACTTTTGGGCAGATTGGGTTCAAGGGGAGGACAGAGGAATACTTTTGAGATGGAAAATGGCCTTTGTTCATCTTATGTACCATAATAACTTCTTATGTAGTTTCTCAGCACTGTGGACTTTCTGGAAATTTCTGTTCAGGAGAAAATCTGTAATATGTATCCCTTTCTTGTTGTGCAATATCTGAACCTTATTTGTGCAATTGTGCCTATAATGCTAACCTTAAAATGTATAAATAGAGCACAATTCCTAAAGTTTTATCATCCCCTTATTAGATTTGGTAACAACATAATTTGTTGCGCGACCTATAAATGTTTTGCGATATAGTAGGTTTTCGTACAGACATAGAATTACTACTTCAGGTACTTCTACACGGGAGAGATTCTCAAAGTAAAGATGAAATTTAAGAGATGAATCATGCCAAGCTAAATTCTAGGATCATTAAACAAGGGAACATTTGATACTGGTAAGAAACAAGTATGGCACAGTAAGAAAGGTCTATATCTTGTACCATCTGCAACCGTAAAAACAGGTAAATGACAATACAATGATTATTAGGGAGTTCATGCACACACAACCATGCAGTAGGATCATACTGAGTTTCTTAATTATACTACATTGGTAATAAATTCATCCGATTCCAGTAATGAGGATTGTATGATAAGCTCGTTATTTTCCCCTTGTTGAAGAGTCGACTAAATTCATGCCCATAATTAGTTTTCAGCAGAGAATTCGAGAGAACTATTTTTCAGAACCTTTGGTTCTCCCAGAAGCTGATGTAAAAGTAACAGGGCAAGTTGGTTTGTCCATCACAGTTAGACTGAACAACTCAGACCTTGAATAATGCCCAACTACATCGAAATCAAACTTTGCACGGGCTATTTCACCGAGATCTGTGCAGTATAATCATCAAAACGGAAGCGATTAGTTCTCACAATCACAGACAAACACAATTTTATTGAGGCACAGGACATAGAAAGCCAATAGGGGAAAGAGGTGAAATCACAACAAAAAACAGACATACATATCAAAGAAACCAAAAGCATCCTGATCACCAAGAAGTAATTTATGACATCCAGAATTGTCAAGATTATATTGTTTAGAAACTTCAGAATTCCGGGACTTCTTACTGAAGAGTTAACTCTGCAGTCACATCAAATGTTAATTTATTTTTCCATAGTTGCATTTGTTCCACTTTAAGCATAATCAACGAGCATATACAAGATAAGCTACTGAGGCTTGGTGTAGTTTTGTGGAAGAAACCATACCTAGATCGGCTGAGATGAGTGCCTCCCCTTCATAGTTGGGGCCCGCCAGAACAGCGCCCGATGGTGAAATGATAACACTGCCACCAGCACAAATAACAGAATCAGGTGTGAGATCTTCTTCTGTACCATGAAACACGTAGTCTGGAGGAGGTGGGTAGTCTTTCCTCCGACAGAATTGGTTGGCTGATAAAACAAAACATCCACCCTCAAGAGCAATGTGGGTCATAGATGCTTGCCATACATCCCTTGCATCAGCCGTAGGTGCACAGTATATTTCAATGCCTACAAAAGGGAAATTCATCAATCAATCAAGGTTCAAAGATATTTTTTTTACGCCAAAAAGAACTGGCCAAATGTAGGAAAGGAAGAAAGAATCTCCAGCTCGTTAAGTACTATATTTTAGGGGTGCTCACGGTACGGATCGGTCCGGATTGGCATGAATCCAATCCTAATCCGCGAGTCACGGTTTTTTAAAAATACAATCCGTGTCCGATCCAAAAGTCTCACGGTTCGGTTCCAATCCGAACCGCGAGTCACGGATCGGTTCCGGATTAATCCGCGGATTTTCAACTTATTCGGAAAAAACAACAAACAAAGACAGTAAGCCACTAGCAAGTAGCTAAATAGAAAGTTCAAAGTTGGAAACATTTCCAGATTAAGACAATAGCAAGACTAGCAACGGAGGCAAAATAATAGCAGATTAAGACAATAGCAAGACATTTCCAGAAAGTTCAAAGTTCAAACTAGCAACACAATAGCAGATTAACACTTCCAGTTCACTCACAAACAGAGGCACTACCACATAGTTCTAGTTCACAAAGACAAAAGCAGGCACAAACAAAGACAGTTTTGTAGAGTGGAATACAAATACTTACTACTTAGTTACATCAAAGTCCAACATAAAAAAACAACTACTGAGTGAAGAACTTCAAAACACAAGGCATCAATCACTTCAAATGCATATATAAAAGTGAAAATTTTATATAATAAAAATCTCACGGTCCGGATCGGTTAATCCACGGTTTCAAAATCAAAATCCGTGTCCGATCCAAAAGTCACGGTTTTTTATTTTTTGAATCCATGTCCGGACCATTAATCCACGGTTAAAATCCAAAAGGTACGGATCGGTTTGGTCCGGACCGGATTCACGGTTCACCGGTTTTTTTTAGCAGCCCTACTATATTTCATATCCGTAGACACACAAGCGCAAACAGATGCGTACAGGTTACTAATCACAGCTAAATTACAATCAACCAAGATTAATCTCACCCAGTAAATCAAAGACATTCCTGGCGTCCAAATAGAAACAAAACCATGTCTCTTGATGTTTTGGATTCGTACGCTGCATATACATACCTTTTGCATACATTGCTGTCCTCAGAAGAGGCATTTTATTCTCCCAACATATAGCTGCACCTATTTTCCCAATGGGAGTTTCAAAAACTGGAATTGTTGATCCATCTCCAAACCCCCAGATAATACGCTCCAATGCCGTTGGCATGAGTTTGCGATGTTTTCCAAGGAAGCCACCTTGAGAATCAAAGAACAGTACTGTGCAATAGAGTGTATATCCATCTCTCTCAATCACACCCATAGCTAGATATACCTTATATTTTCCAGCCATAGCAGCCAATCGATCAACTTCAGGACCTGCATATGTAACACTACAAACATCAAATGCCATCCTCCAAAATTCCATATAGGTTTCAAGCCGATCTAACTAATTGAGCTAGACACAGTTCAAGCCCAACCTCAACCCAACTTCAACCCAACTTCATAGAAGGTATTCAAAATTTACTTTCAAGAGACTGCAAGGAATTCAACAAGGGGAAATGTTTCCCATAAAGACACAGTTCAAGCCCAACCTCAAAGAGTTCTTTTTTGGTTTCCTCACCGGGCACAATGCAAAAGTTGAAAAAGCTCAATCCTTTTAGTGTACAAAAAAGTCTTTAGATGCAGGAACCTCGTACCAGGGTGGCGAATCCATCTTAGAACCTCGCTCTCACTCCCGAGTTAGACTCTCCTTGGATAGAAACTCTTTAGGCATATAAATTCCAAAAGTCCCAAAAGGAACAAAAGTAAAAAATACCAAGCAAAAGAAAATATGAAGTGATGATAGCGTGCTCGAAACATATTAACCTAAATTTTCTCACGTACTCAGTATAGATGTACTAAGTATTACCTTTTCAAACAATATTTACAATTGACAAGAATAATGAATTATAATTATCTCTAGTATTACATATTTATTTATGTAAACTAATCCTAAATGCTCCCCCCGGCACTCCCAAACGAGGAACCTCAATGATCCTCTGCTCGCCCACCCCTGTCCACACTTCATGCAACTAATAAAACAGTTACCTTCACCAGCACCAAAACAAAGAGGGCCTTACCAGGCACATCAATAGCTGCAGCATGATATTTCCGGAACTCCTCTTTACCCTTAGTGGTACGATTGCCAATGGTAACGCCAAAATTTGAGCCACGAGGATAACCACCCACAAAGGCTTCTGGAAATACTACCAGTTGTGAACCATGCGAGGCCGCCTCAGCCAGCAATCTCTCAGCCTTATCTGAAAATACAGTACCGAAATACAGGTAGCTTAGTTGGCATGGATAACATTGAACCAGCCATTTCTTTCGAGCTCATAAACTTCAAATGGTATAAATTATCCTCCATTTTATATTTGAGAGAATGGATCACCAGAGATGGGGGTGGGCACAGGCAGTGGGAAACAATTGAAAACAAGTTTCAGAAAAAAAAACTGAAACAGCTGCAGAAAAAGGGATAGTTGTCGACGTGTCGTGCACCCATTTCAAAAAAAGTAGGACATTTGCCAAACAAGTTTCCGTTTCCATTATTTTGAAAACTTTAAAACAAAACAAGAAAACAAAAATGTCGAGCTGAGATGAATAAGATGGAAATATACGAAATGCGATATGAAGACATATCCTCTCTCTGCAAAAACCTGGACAAGATAGTTGATTTTTCATTTACATTTTTTGGGGGAGTGAGGGTACTTATCAAAAGAGAGAGGATCAAATGGTACAACGAAAAGTAGAAGATTATCGTCTATTGAATATGAAACTGTTAACTTGGATTACTTCCAAGGTAGATTCATCAAACGAAAAGAATCATCAAAATTAAACACCACAAGCAAGAACATTCAATCTCCTAAAACAGTATTTTATTATTTCATATCATGTTCAATTCAAATCCAGAATCCATTAATTACTTCCTTTTCCCACATTTTTTTGCGCAATCAAAATGAACGTCTTTAGGGTAAGGTCACAGTAGAAGGAACTGGAAGTCCACATTATACAGCCCAAGACATCCAATTCAGAGTAACAATACTAGTAGTAGCTCTGAAAGGAATACGAAAGCCCATAACACAAATCTCTTGACGTTCCAAAAAAATCATCCAAACATATGTCCATCCCGGAACATCAATAAAATAGCACAACCCAAATGCCACAAAAATTCAACATGCCTACTACCCTTTTTATTTTGCTTACCTTCCAGTTACGGTATAATATGGAATTCGGATCTGTTTTACTAAAGTGAAAAGTGGTGAAAGCCACAAGAGAAAAGTAATAAAACTTTTTCAATTTTGATTAGCATGAAAATAAGCAGAAAGTGCAAGAAAATTAAGTTTCTTGTACAGCCCATATAAACATGATTACATAGCTTCCTCTTTCTTGTTGAAAACACAAGAAATTTTCTTTTCTTTTGAAAGCAACAAATTCTTATGAGACTTCCCTTCTGCTCAATTTTCACTTTCCATTATAGGGTTTAGGGTTTAGGGTTTGCTTTCCCACCTCTACTAAATAGTTCTAACTATGTTTTTTCATATAACCTCATCTTTTACTTTTTGTAACTATATTTTCTATAGTTTGAGGTCAATTCCAAGCCAATTATTTATGATTGATGAAAAAGTAATCTTGTTCTCGTCTTTTATTTTTACATAGATTCTTCTTTTCAGGATGCAAAAGAAAGTTTTTTAGAAAAAATTTGCGAGGTTGGAGTGTGCTTAATTCTGCTAGAACTTCGTTTCAATCAACATAAAGGAAAATAAATTTTCCTTTCACTTTCATTTCTTTCACTTCACACTCTCGCTTTCACTTTCTATCATGATTTTCTTTCAAATCAAATGAACCCTTCAGAGCATTACAATCTAGAATCCTTTAACTTCATCAGGTTCCCAACATTTTTCTCATTAATCAAATCGAAGTGTTCGGGGTGAACTCGCAGGAAAAGACAATGGAATTCAAGAATTCAAAAAACTTGTATTTAATATGTGATGAAAGGAAAAGGTAACATATGAATACAGGAGAAGAATTTTCTATTGCAATCACTTTGTGCAACAGAAACAACAAAGCCAAGCTCGGGGTTTTAATTTTGTGCCTCGTGAGGTTGAAATAGTGTGAAAAACATGCACATTCAAAAAATTTGAGCATATTGTAGTAAAGGGGAATACCATACAAGCGTTCATACGGGGATAAGTTCACAATGACAAGTGTAGGTACACAATTAATGGTGTAGATAGCAATGAGAGTAGCTTCTCCCCAAAAATTCTCAAGACAAGAAGCAGAGATAAGAAGACCGTGAACAGAGTATGCTTACTGCAAACACCCGAATTTGGCTTTGTAAATATTTGAGCCCCCGCCTTGGGCAAATCCCGATGATGATGAAAGGGTTTTTCGTACGCTTTGATGAAGTGTGGAAAGCCTTATGAACTTTGTGAAACTCTTAAGGAATAAAGGAACACCTTAGAATTAGGGATGTGAATGTTGAGCCACACTTATAGTGAGTGGACACGTATTTTGGCCATAGTGGCACTGATGATCTTCGATTTAGTTTGCTTTCTGTGTTGGGCTGAATTCGCAAATGTCCACATGGCTCAACCAAGCCCAATTGCCATACAAAAACCATGAAAGAGATCAAAAGGATCAGCATCGCCGAGGGAAGGGGCGGTTCGGTGAACTTCATATTAATAGCCGAAACAGGGAGGACACCAGACGTGTCGAATGGTTGCTACCTCGGTGCATGCCGCGTAGGAGCGACCGCCTCGGAAGAAGCATTGGAGATTTGGAGGGGCCTCAGGGTCATCTTTTGGTCTCGCTGAGGTAAGCCTCCCGAACCGGTGGGTTCGGAGGCTTTAGGCTTTGCCAGTCCATCAAGCCGTTTGGCATTGCGGGACCTCAGCTGGTGCCAACTGCCTTGATGTAGGGGACTCTACATCAGGCCTGACATACCATGTGTGGTGTCAGACGGCGGGTCATCAAGCATAGTCCTACTAAACCCATTGACTCTTCAGGTGTGTCAAGTGTGACGTCAGCCAAAGCGGTGGGCCTGCCCGAGACGCTCTGACCAAACCACGTGCAGTGCCTAGTACAGACCACGCGCATGGAGTACAAAAGGGACTTGGTGAGCAAGTCACCCCTCGCCTATAAAGGGGGCTCTCACCAACCCCTCTCTGGATCGCTCTCCTCACTCTCTTCACACACAAACTCTCTCCACTTCTCTCTCTAACATTCCGTCTTGCTTTCTCCCACTTCCGATCACTTACTAAAACGTCAGAGTGCCTTCCAGGACTCCCAACGGTCCGAGCTTGGCACTAAGGCGGGTGTTAATGTGGAGGTCATCTTCAGGCTAAACATTAAAGGTTCAGGTGAAGCTCAGCCACCACTTTTCCTTACAGAACCAGAAGGCCAAAAGGGTCCGGTGAAGCGCCTCCACACTTTCGACCCACTTTTCGTAAACCAAACTTTCTTATTTTCATTGTTGGATTCCACCATCTTTAGTACTTTCAAAACCCTCTTTATCGATATATAATATGTCTTAATTTAAGATGAGGAAGATATGAGTGTTTTTCCAAAACCATTCATTTTTCGACCAACTGAGGGTAAAATGATCACTTCTTTTGATGTACAAATTATTTTGGATCCAAGCCACTTGGGTTATAGAAAGTAGACTCAACAGCTTTCCAATGGTTCAAACCGCGCACACATCGGAATCCGGAAGTGTCTGGGATGAGCCCGTAAAGTTTGGCCTCCTATCCTGTCTAAAAATAGTGGCTTGCACTTTAAGTGGCGGCTGACACTTGTATAAGTGGCAGCTTGTACATATTTTAGCGGCCAACAGATCATTATTTCTTGAATCAATTATTGCACTTGTGGGCTTTCAAAGTGATTTATGATAGGTTGGTTATAAATTTATCATTTTTATGGTAAATTATAATTGTGGTAGGATTTTTTATAGTACTACTATGTTACAATTTTTTTGTGATATTGAAGCCATAAATCGGGTAACGAAAATTTGTCTTCTAAAGGATAGATATACCAAAAAATTAACAAATTCGGGAGACAGATATCATACTCCTACATGTTTACGTTTGCCCTTAATTTACCATATATACATCATAGTTTTGCTTTTGTGATAAATTCAACACATTCATATTTACGATAAAATTATAGCCATATACTAATGCAACGAGATTTATTATAGATTTGTCATAAATTTATCATGTTTATTTTCATTTGTTGTTAATTCCTCATATATTCATCGTAGTTTACGTTTAGTATATGATAAATTCAGCACCTTTATGGTAAATAGTAGTTTCAATTGATTTATGTTAGAGTTGTCATAAAATTTATCTTATTTGTGAAAAATAATAATTTTGATATCATCTTTACCGCTGTAGGATTCGTATTTTTCTAAGAAATTTATTTTGAGAATTTGTGGATTTGTTAGTTATAACATGACAAATTAGGCTTGAATTTTTTAAGCTTGTTATGCTTTCAAACCAAGCTTGAACAAACTATTAAACTATTATTCAGTTCGTCCAACTTATGATGTATAAAAAATTCAAGCTACTCGAGATTAGCTCATGTTCGGCTCAAATAAATCTCATTCAATGTTTTGAAGCTCATTAAATTGTCAAATCAAACTTTTTAAACTACAAATTGCTCGTCTTGTTCAGCTCGTTTACCTTCCTACCTCACTAAAAGTGCCTCGTTTACCGCCCTACATAACTTGCGATGAATGGGCCAAAATCAGGTCGGGGTCAAATGGGCTTTGGTATCAAATGGTCTTTTGACTAGTTTTTTATTCGCTTAAAATAGAACGAGCGTCCAAAATTTAGGGATGGAGGGAGTATTGAACTATACCGATCAAGAATTTTTTTTTTTTTTTTGGAACGTATCAAGAATTGTAGAGTGTAAAGGTTATCAAACTTTTTGAGTTACAAGGAGATCTGGAGCCTTCTCGAGGATGGTGGCGTTGAAGGAGATCGAACGGAGCAGCCAGCAATAGTCCCGAGAAGCTTCGAGATCTGGTTTTGGATTCGGTGGGTTTCCTTCGAGGTTTCGGAAAAAGGTACGAGAAACATAAAAGAGGTTACTAAAAGGAAATTGAGTACTTATACTTACATTCATATGCAATAAAAACGTAGAGGAGGTGAAATGAGTACATGCATAGAAACGTGACAAAAATTAGAACCACGTCTGACCCAAAAATCGAATCCGATTGATTAATTGACCCAATAATCGAATCCGATTCATTAATTCTGTGGAAAAAACAAACTCACTAACTAACCGGACCGACTCTTAAGGCTTGTTGATGAGTTAATATGCTCAATTTCGATCTCTAACAATAGGAGGGAAGAAATGTAAGGGAAATGAAAGAACCTAGGGTGGCAGGGGTGTCGTAGAAGACGGTGGAGGCCTGGACGACGGTGGCTCGGACAGTTGGCGCAGATGAGTTGTCGGCGCCCATGTCCACCTCCGCTACCAGTGGTCCGTCGTTTCCGAGTGCTGGAACCAGAGCCATACTCCCCTCCCTCTCTCCCTCTCTCTCTCTCTCTCCCCCCTCAGCAGCTAGCGCAGAAAATGATAGTAACAAAGTGCGAGGCCAAATTTTGACCACCCAATGGCATTGCTGGCTGAAGTATATTTTCGAGAGATTTTTAAGATTTTTAAGGGTTTGTTTCCTAGGAAAAAGATACACACACATCACTTTTGCACACCTCTCTCACACAGGGATGGGTCCCACATGTGGGGTCCACCCTGTGGGACCCATTCCTATGTGAGAGGGGTGTGCAAGTGGTGTGTGTAGCAAAGTTCTTGTTTCTTACGCTGTTGTTTTATAAAACCAGTAATACTACATACCCCAGAAAGGTAGAAACATTGCACAGAATTTACCCAGAAAATAGTAATGAGTGGCTCAGATTCACTTGGGGGTGCGTCTCAGCCACTCATTGTTGTTTCCTGTGTAAATTCTGTGCAACTTTTTGAGTACTTAGCATTAATGTTTATACAAGCGACCGGACTCGATGGTCGTGTCCGGGTCATTTTCAAGAATTTTCTCGGTTCATATTTTGATGATTGAGACTATTGAAATTTTAAATCTCCTCAAAAACATTACGCAGGCTCGAAAATCATGCTAATCGGATATCGTTTGATGTGTTTTGAAAACATAAATCTCTCTGCTAAGGTTTAGTTTTTCATTTGCTGAAATCTAATATTTGATAAAATCAAGTGTTGATTTTAGCAAACGAGGTGATGATTTGCTAAAATCAACACTTAATTTTATCAAATGTTAAATTTTAGCAAATAGAAAACTAATAATAGATTTTTATCAAGAATTGTAATATTTTTTAAACCCAATTTTCTTGAGATAAATGCGCTTCCAAAAATATATTAAACAACATCCAATTAACATAAATTTTTTGGGGCCTATTTTCAACGAGGTCTAAAATATCAACGGTACTGATCATAAAATGAACTCAGTTAGCATCTAAAAATGACCCATACAAAATCTCTCAGTCCTTTTTATATATGATCCCATTCCTTTATAAAATTGGAAAGTTGAAAGTCAAAAAGCTAAGTATTTTTAATTTACTACTTCCTCCGTTCCTAAATAAGAGCCCCACTTTCTCTCTCTTGTTATTTTTCAAATCAAAAGATGAAGTACTTCTGTGTATCATTTTTTGAAATTTTTTGCACCGAATTAAAGTACTCGTCAAGTACTTTAACATAGTGCGAAAAAATTTGAAAATTGATACAAGAAAATACTTAATTTTTTTATTTGAAAAATGACACCACTTTTCGTAGTGGACTATTAATTTGGAAAGGAGGGAGTAGTATTTTTGTTGGAAATAAGTATGTAAAGCTTCCCCTTTTTTCAGTTGCATAGTCTCCTGAGTTTAAATTCTCAATATCCATTTACGATTATTTTGAATAAAGTAAAGAGAGATTTTAGTGATTCACGCCCCTCTCTCTATCGCAACTCTATGGTTTTCGTTAATCTTGACTTCATTTTCAAGACACATATTTTTTCGTTTTCAAATCTTGACTTTACGTATTCAAAATCAATAATGCTACATCTACTCCTCCGCCTCTCTCTCTCTCTCTCTCAAACACAAGTGGAAGATAAAATCATTATCATCACATACCACTGCTCGTGCGCCGTTTAGAATCTCGCTGACTGACCATGCCAACGATCACTATCATCGGTTTTTGGTACAAAATGAGTACCACGTGGCCGAGCCTAGTGATACTCGAACGTTGCATCCAGACTGTCTAAAAGTGTATTAGATGGCCCAAATAAAAAACCCCTCTCTCCTCCTGTCTCTCTCTCTCTCCCCCTTTTCTCTCTCCTGTTTCACTCTCTATAACAACCAGCCTCTAGGTGAAGAGGTCCGAGAAGAAAACCTAGCCCAGCTTCAAGAAGGGAAGATCCGACTTTATCCTATCATCGACTTTATCCTTCATCAATTCTCCTAACACTAGGGATGGGCATGGGGAGGGTAGGGGGTGAATACCACTACCTCCATCCCCGAACCTATATCAATCCCCATCCCCTTCCCGATCCCCACCGGGGATTTTATTTTAACCTCCATTCTCTCCCCGATGCGCGGAATGGAGATTCCCACTGGGAATCGGGGATCCAAAAATTCATGCACTTGTCATATGTATGAAAGAGGTACATATTTTTTTAACCGAAACAGAAGATGATCCTGTTGCTCAAATGCATATAATCAGGATGCAATTCACAGTTTCAAACACACAACTCACAGTTTCAATAAACATCAAATAAAAATCATAAATTAGTTTAAGCAAGTCTCCAACAGTTTAAGTTATAAACTTATTATCTTGGAAAAGAAATTTTATAAACTTATAATGTAAATATAAATATATATTATACCTATACATATATATATATACGAAAAACTTCCAATCCAAACTCCCGGATTTTAAAACGTCCGGACCTCCACCTTCCAAATTTTTTTTTTAAAATCCGAACCGTTAGATGTGTTTAAAACGTGATTTTAAGGTCCAACGCGAAGATTTGGCAAAAAAAAATACCCGGAAGGGCTTGATCGGGGCAGTTTTTCACAAAAACGCTCTATCAACACATCTAACGGTTCAGATTTTCAAAAAAATATTGGGAAGGTGGAGGTCCGGACGTTAGGTCCGTAAAAAGGGGTTTGGATGTGAAGTGGTTCCTATATATATATATATATATATATATATATATATATATATATAGATTCCCCTTCCTATCCAAACTCCCTTAACTTAGTTAAGTTACGGACCTAGGGGTATTTTCGACTTTCCGGACAAAATTTTGACGATCCGAACCGTTAGCTGTGTTTAAAAGGTGTTTTCAAGGTCCAACGCGAAGATTTGGCAAAAAAAAAGACCCAGAAGGGCTTGATCGGAGCTGTTTTTCACAAAAACGCTATATTAGCGTTTTTGTGAAAAACAGCTCCGATCAAGCCCTTCCAGGTCTTTTTTTTTGCCAAATCTTCGCGTTGGACCTTAAAATCATGTTTTAAACACATCTAACGGTTCGGATCGTCGAAATTTGGTCCGAAAAGTGGAGGTCCGTAACTTAAGAGGGTCCGGGAGTTTGGACCGGAAGTTTATTCTATATATATATACGCCAATGATCTAATAAGGGATCCCTTAACCAAATTCCGTGCGGACCTCACCTTTCCGAGCCAAATTTTGACGATCCGAACCGCTCAATGTTTTTAAAATGCATTTTTAAGGGCCTACGCGATATGTACAGTTTTACTGAAAACTGTGTGGATCAAGCCCTTCCGGGTATTTTTTTTTGAAGATTTCCCGCGTGGACCTTGGAAAATGCATTTTAAAAACATTGAGCGGTTCGGATCGTCAAAATTTGATCCGGAAAGTTGAAAAAAGGCCTGGTCCGCACGGAATTTTGTATGAGGGATCCCTTAGGAGATCGGCTTCCTATATATATATATATATATATATTAATATATATGAGTGAATGTGGATGCGGGGAGGGGCTGGGACTGACAATACCATTCCCTACCCGATTCCCGAATTTTTTTAAAAATAATCTCTATCCCCTACCCAATCCCCGAAAAAATCCCTGAATCCCCTACCTATTCGGGGAGGGGACGGGTTGGATCGGGGCGGATCGGCCGAGATGGCCATCCCTACCTAACACCACCATTACTGTTAAAAAACGTCATTTCCTTTAAGTCATAGGAGTATATACGTTAATTTTATTTTTGTGTATCTACTGGAGTAATCTAATAAAATTTTCTTTCGGTATCTGCATTGCATTTGGCAAAATTTTATCTGTAATACGATTTTACCCGTTCCCAATTTTTTATTCTTTCATGCTTAATAAAGTTTTTTTATTTATTTATATCGGCAAACATTTCATGCTTAATAAAGTTTTTATCTTCGGTTCAATTTTGTCAGAGTTCTCTCTCTCTCTCTCTCTGTTTGTGCGTTTCTTGGAGATGGCTTGAATGGGGAGGGCAGACAAGGAGTCTGACGTTTTTACCCGTGGTTTTGGGGCCATGATCACTCGTGACACGAACTCAACTCGTTTTCTGTCCATGAAACTAACTGCCGTTAAAACACTTCAAGTAAGTAGTTCAGAGACTACATAAAGGATTTTGAAAGTTCAGGAACGAAATAAAGAAATGGATGATAGTTTAAAGGATTCGGAAAAAAAAACTCTTTGTCAAATATATGATACCCAATATTGTAATTTAATACTTTTTTTTGTTTACTATCCTTATAAACTTTCCTTTTGGTAAGGATATTATATTTATCTATTTATTATTTTATCAGCTCGCACTTTTTGATTTCTACAGAAATTAGTTAGTTAATCAGTTTAACTAATCCAATGATTTTTATTCTATAAGTACATTATATTTAGAAAAAGTTACTCTCTTTACTCATTTTTTAGTCATTACAGTTTTTTTTTTCTTTTCATTTTGGTATATTCATGGACACACCCGAATTCATCAGTTTTTTCATTTGTGAATGGCTAATAAGCTATTAGTGTGGTCCGAAAAACAGCCGATCAATTTTTTTGTGCTATACTTTTCCGTAGAAAGATGTAAACTTTATTGAAGTTATTTTATATTTATTTAAATGCAGATTTTGCAAAACTTGAACATGCAATTGATGCTTTGGCATGGAAATAGTTAATTAAATGCTTAATAAGTTAATATAAGTTTCTAACTTTTGAATCTTAATTTGGTATGATAAATATGTATAGTAATATAGGAGTATTTTGAATTTGAGGACCTGATGAAAACTAACTAAACATTATTGAATTATGTCCAAAGTTTTCTCAACTTGGGGGTACGTGTTTGGAAGCTTGTAATTTTTTCACTTTTTGCATTTTGCTTAATTTTTACATATTTTGTTTTTTGGATAGTGGCCAAAACATATGATTTTATACATTGTTTGGGAGATATGTACAAATGAATTTTGTAACATGAGTGCTGTTTGAGAAATATGTGCAAAAT
Source organism: Vaccinium vitis-idaea (assembly GCA_963854785.1). Lineage (NCBI taxonomy): Eukaryota > Viridiplantae > Streptophyta > Magnoliopsida > Ericales > Ericaceae > Vaccinium > Vaccinium vitis-idaea. Next base: position 26,173,151 of record OY978223.1, on the reverse strand, counting down.
ACATTTTGTAGGTCTTTTATGTTAACTAAAACGAGAAAAGTGAAAAATGAGAAGTCAAAAAACTCATGGAAATTGATATTCGCACTCCCAATTTTGATGCAGGAGCTCCAAGCTACAGTAGTTTTCCAAAGTTACCCTTTTGTAAGTTTCATGATTTACTTCAGGCACTCCAAAAAACCTTCACTCTTCTTCTTTACTTCAAGCACTCCAAAAAAGCAAATAGTTTTTTTTTATCAGAAAAAATCAGATAGTTGCTCAACTCCTTTTACTGCACGTCACTGAATTGCTTACTTCCATATGTAATGTTTCATTGGTAGAGACTTTATATTATTGTCTCCATGTTCTGCACCAGGACAATCTGGACAAGTGATCTTCGGCCAATGATTGTAGAACCATCCTTTTGTCCATGCAAAGTCTCTTGAGAGTTTTGTTACTTTTCCTCTCAAGAGTTCTCTAACTTTGGTGATATGCTTTGTTTGTCTCACTAAGAGTTTTAAAATTTAGATTTAATCATAAAAAGCCAATTTTTCAAGAATTTTAGACCAAGCTTCTGATAAACTTTGATTTTCGACTAGCTCAGCAGTGGCCGTTATGAAGATTTTGAGGGGAAAATGGTAGATAATGAGTACAAAAATATAAAGATCTTGTGCCGCAGTCGTTATGAAGATTTTACTGCATCAACATTTTCAATTGTGTTATGTTTATTTTGGACAATTCTAGCGAAGTTTAGTTTTTTTTTTGTGTGCAAAGTGGCGTGAAGAAATCTGATATAGATGCATGTTTAATATTTAGAATGTAATGTTAATGTTAATTTTTAAAACCTAATGTTTATGTCTGGTTTTGGTTCATTTTTTCGTTTGGAGTGCCTTAGTAAATGAGGAGATTATTTGGGGGTGGAGTGCCTCTAGTAATTTTTATATCTTAAAAAGGGTAGTTTTGTAACTTCATTGAAATTTGGAGTGCCTGCATAAAAAAGGGAGCTCCAAAATCAGCACCCAAAACTCATCTTACCCTATTTCTGTCTTTTACTCTCTAAAAACAGAATTCATTAATGCATTTTTCCAAACCTCATTCTGGATACCTCATCCAAACAGCTAGTAATTGAAAAAGAGAAAACCAAAATAGTGTTGGAAATTCGGTGTGAATGAAACGGGGCATTCAGAGGGTCTTACGAGGCAACCGAAGGGACCCCACGAAGTGTGTGATATGCGTAATCAAATCCGTTGGTTAATACACTATTTACACCCCTCCATGATGAGATATGATGGCATTCAAATCTCCAGATTTATTGTGGCAGTTTTCTTCCTCAATTCTAATGCAGCATTTGTGAGGGAAGTTTTGATTCTTCAGAATTCAATTGCAGAATTTGAATTCGTATTGAACGGGGAGCTCCCCCATTAATCCCGTATTGAAGTCTTGAGCTCTTCCTTCAGCTATAAATTGGCAGCTCTGCCATTTGGTTCATCATCAGTTTTCGTGCAACACTACATACTCCAGAATTCGTCTTTGAGAGAGAGAGAGAGAGGCAGACGCTAGCTTCAGTTCGCCAAGGCAGTCGACAGCGGTGTTCTGTCGGCAGTAGTTCTAGCCGTTGTATCCTGGGACGAAGAAATCGGTTCATCCTACAACACCTACGGTAGGCGGCGCATTTTTGTTAAGGAGAGTGTGGTTACAGATGACTCGGTTCAATTATCCGACCTATTGTTTGTACTGCCTCCGTCCCATTTTGTTTGTCATTTTTAGTAGACCGTGTCTGGTTTCAATTTCTTATATCTTTTAATATGAATTTCAAAAAATATTCAACATGAATCTTGTTTGATAGTTCTCGATGAGTTCTATAATATGAAGTTTTCGAAATTATGAAAAACATAATATATTAAAAGTTATAAGCGTTTGACCGATGACACGATCTACGAAAAATGACAAACAAAATGGGACGGAGGGAGTATTATTTTTACATTTCTGTTTTATCTCTGTTCATGTAATTTATATTTTCGCTGTGATCAATAAAATTGTTCTTTGGAATTTGGATTGCCACTGTATTTTTTTCCAATAAATGGGATAAGGAAACATTAAAAAACAACCCCTAAATTAGTTTTCTCAACTTCAGGATCTACCGCGGAATGGCCCCTATTTAATTACTCCAGTTTTGGTAAGTTTGTTACCGTTGAATATTTGTTTTTTGTTTTCTCGACGATGTTTTTTTCTCATGATAACACGTCATTCATTTGCTTTAGTTGTCATTCGTTAATCCTAATCTACTCTATCCTAGGGGACTTGGGGAGGGGGATGGGTGCTTACGGGAATCGAACCCTACCCATGTGCATGGGAGTATAAGGGAAGCACCAACTGCACTCCACTCCACTTGCCATTCATTTGCTTTACAAACGATAGAAACTTGAAATGGGCTTCAACACGGGGGCGGGCGGCTCTACGTTAACACCAGAGGGTTCATATGAACCGCTCAGCTTTGGTGATGATGTATTGTAATAAGTTATGAATTCTAATCAGTCAAAAAAAAAAAAAAAAAACCCTATCTTTGTATTGCAAAAATATTGTTATTTTTTAAAATGCATGAATTATTTTTGGTATTAAGCATATTGATGAGTGATTAATTGGTAAAAATATGTAATTTTTGAGTATTAAGTATGTTGATAGATGATTAACATGTGAAAATGTGTATCCTTTCGGGTACTAGAAATAATTAATCTTAGTATTTTTTTTATACTAATTACTCCTTCCACCCGTAAAGTTAGTCCTCTACCAAAAAACCTCTAATTTTCGGATGAAAAAAATAAAGGAGTGTGCATAATTTGTTACATTTCTTTCAGGGACGAAGGGTAAGAGGGGCACGTGCCACTCCCGGTAAATAAAAAAAAAAAACAAACTATATTTGTATTGCAAGAACAGTGTTAGCCTTGAAAAGTGCATGTATTATTTTTAGTATTAGGCATATTGATGAGTGACTAATCGATACAAAATATGAAAATTTTGGATATTAACATACGAAAATGTGTATCCTTTCGGGTACCAGAAATAATTAATATTGGAACACTTATATATATTTTTATACCGATTACTTCCTGTTAGGCACATAAATGTTCACATTGGCGCCCCCTAATTTATCTTTGTTAAGTCCATTTATTTTGTTACTTGGAGTCCATTTATTTTGTTACTTGGAGTATAACGCATTTTTTGTGTGTTTTTGTAGATATTCGGAGGCCTTGATAAAATAAAGAAAAGTAAAGTTCAATTTAACTCGGCATCGAAGCTAAGCCCGTGGGCAATTAAAATCAAGTGATAAAGCAAGCAATTAAAATCAAGTGATAAAGCAAGCATGGGCCTTGCAAATTATTCTCTAACAGTCCACACTTGGCTATAGAAATTGGATGCATCACAATTTACATACAAGCACTGGTGGGCCCATTACTTCATGAATTTAGCTTGTTCACACGTGGACCAGAGGAAGGAATTAATGGGCTTGCAATAGCAGTCGGCTAGGGCACTACGGAATAGCTTCGGAATAAGTGACGTGTGTGGCATATTGTGATTATAAAAGGTGAACAAGGCAGTAGCCTTGGGGATATCATACATCACGCATAAGGCGCAGTGCATCACAGAACCGAGAGCTCTACCCGTCCTTTTCCGATCACGGCTGAACAGCAGCAAATTACAACAATTATTTCCACGACGATGGCCGGCTAAAGCTCTTCTCTAGGGCGTAGATGAAGCTCGACTCCTAGTAACACTATTTATGTTTTGATTTAGCGTTTTATTTTCGAATCATGGTTGTGTGACTGAGGATTTATTTATGACATTAATTTTTTCTATCAAATCTTGTGTCTAATTTTCTAGATATTATGCACGTTCATACAATAATTCTTAATTGTTTGTGATAACCGAGTAAGATGGGTTATGCTCCGTAAGACGCGCCGTGCTATTAGACGAGCCGTGCCATTGAGACGGGTCATACTAGTAAGACGGTTCGTGCTAGGCGGCGATACCCCATGCTATTTGGTGATTCATAAAAATCTTTTGGAGATATCGCGAGGGCCCGCAAACCCTAACGATATCCGGATTGATTCGAATAATTAGCCTTTATCATTGCATAGGAATTGTTACAAACGTGTCGAGTGGATTCGAAACCCTAGACTTTTCTCTCATCGAATCTTTTTACTTTTTAATTGCTTAATTTTAATTTAGCTTTCATAATTTTAGAAAACCCGATCAAAATCTCTTTTCTCGAATTAACTTAGAAATCAATTGAAGTATTGCAACTTAGCCTTCTAATCCATGTGGAGCGATACTTGGAATATTTACCACTATTCTTTGAGTAGTAGTAATTGTTTCGTTTTATTAATTATTTTTTGTACGGAAACGACACAATCACTTCCTCCTCCCGTAAAGTTAGTCCTCTACCAAAAAAAACCAATTAGGAACAAAAAAGATTGCTATGCTAGTGCAATTGCTACTATGGCCGCTAAAATTGCAAGAGAGCTATTTAAGTTATACTTTTAGTTCTTTTAAGGATCACTACTTTCAGAAATTTGAAACTACCTGCATTGATGTGTGTTTTCTTTTTTTGATTGATTTTTTATTTGGGTGCTTGTAAAGTACGTTAAGGACCTCCAATTTTAAGGTTCTCCCCCAAGATGCAAACGACGGCCTCTGCATATAACAAGCACTGAAAAATACTACGTAACATCTTAGGCCTCATTTAGTGATCAAATGCATGTTAAACTTCTCAAGGTGTATTACAGTAGATGTCCGTACAGGCACACGCACACATGTAGAGATATCTTATTAGAATTATCACTGTATTTGACTTCTTGAGGATGAAAATGGATGCACGGGCAGTGGTTGATGTGTTGGCACCTGGGGCTGTTCTTCTGCCTTACTTCTGGGCAAATTGGGTTCAAGCCTTCAAAGGGAAGACAGAGAGGAATACTTTTGAGATGTCAGATGGCCTTTCTTTTCTCAGCACTGTGGCATTTTTGCCTTTCCAGTTCAAGTAAAAATCTGTAATCTGTTACCCTTTTCTTCTTAGCAATGTGCCAAGGTCCATTAGTACGGTAATTGTCTGATCCCATGCAACTGACAAAGGGAAAAGCTCCAATCTGTGCCATGGTCTCCATCCACTGTTTCTTCTCCTATATATTTTGCCTCCCTCGGGTCTATCGGTTGAACTACATGGCTGTGATATCAGGAATTCGTTGGCCATAGAAATTATGAGCGAAAAATGAAATATTCAAACAATTTAGCGCAAATGGTGGCTAGCTCATGCGGTAGAGCTCTTAGATGCCACACATTGCATTTTGGGATCAAGTCTCATTCTCCTTCTCCCCACTCTCTCATTCTCCTTCTCCCCACTCTCATGTAATAGATTAGGAACGATGAATGATAAAAAAAAAAAACTGTTAATTTGGAATTTAAGAGGTGGAAAAGAAGGAAAAATTTTGGTTCTTAAAAAAGAAAAATGAAAATATTCAAATTTATAATATTTAACTTTTCTCCCATTTTCTGTTTAATTTTTCCTCTATTTTTCTTCTTAATTATTTTCCCTTCTTTTTCATTTCTTTCCCAAAGACCTTGTTGGGATGGGAATATCTCCCTCTTATAATTTTTCATCTCCTCTTAAGAGGGCCCCCCCCACCCATATCCCTTGTTTGGCAACCCTAATCGGCTTCCCTGATATGGCTTCACCCCCTCTACGCTATCCCTCTCCAAGGTTACTCTCCCTGATAACTTTTGGGCTGCCCTCACCCTCCCCAGTAGTTATCCGGGCATAGAAGGGAGCTATTTTGACGTAAACACCCCTTGTTATCCCCTTACACGTAGTCAATTGACACGATTTTTCTGTTGTTTCATTTGCAGTTCGAACAAAGGTTCTGGGTTGCAATTTTGTGGCAATTTGAAGTGAAATCTCTCGGGTATGGATGATTTCGACCCAAATACCTCTGTGTTTACTGAATTTTGGTTTAAAAAACGGGCGATCTAGATTCTGTCAATGGTTTTTAAGTTAAAATGCCGATAACTGTCTATTTTTAAACCAAAATTCAACTTCTGACGTACCTATCGATGTTCAATCAAGTTGATTTTTAGCAGAAATACATTATTTTACAAGTTCTGCAAAAACGAATGGTTCAAATTATTGAAATATACGTTTAATGGGGTCCAAAAAACTAGACAGGACCTCTCTCCGCAAAGCCGGATGTACATGTACAGTGTTTCGGATCCTAAACCGGTTTACACCATACGATGGACCATGGTGGGACCGCATCTCTAGGATTGAACAGCGTAAGTCGTGATTTGTGATCGCATAGAATCATTATCCTTCCTTTCAAAATCCGTTACGGGGCACGCCTTCCCTCCACCGCGCGCCCTTTTCTTTTTCCATCGAAATTCGAGAGAGAGAGAGAACAAAACGAAGCACCGACCCCTCAAACACTTCAGGAATCTTCAGCTGATTCTATTCTTCAACTGCGAGACATCTGTAAGTATATATACAACACATATATTCTGGAGAGATGAAGGGGCGAGGGGCAAGAATTACACTAATTAATTATTATTATTATTATTGCGGCGGAGAGGGATGGGTGAGAGGTCGAGAGAGATGGAGACATCGACGATTACGGTGCCGTCGATGTTTCCAGGGTTTCGCTTCTCACCGACGGACGAAGAATTGATATCCTATTACCTCAAGAAGAAGCTCGAAGGCTCCGACAAGTGCGTCGATGTAATTCACGAGGTTGAGATTTGTAAACACGAGCCCTGGGACTTGCCGGGTTAGCGATTCACATTCATTACTCTAATATACTATCCTTTTGTTGAACTTAATTTCTCTCTCCAAAATGCTTTCTTCTGTAGATGAATTTAATTTAATTTCTACTACCAATTGGCAATTCATCTGAAAGCTTGCTTTTCGGTGGAGATAGATCTCATAGAATCTACTACGGTTTCAGGGGTTCGCTGACCCGTCATTCGAAGAAATATGCAGTAGAATTTCATATGTATTTACCTTTTTTTTTGTCATACGTTATACGTCAGGGAGATTAATGGAGAAGTTAGTGGCTTAAACAAGCAAAGGGGTTAGATGTCTCTCCATAGGCTCGAACCCCTCGAACCCCAGACCTCCCCTTGACAGCCAATGGGTAACACATATAGAAATATGATTATGGGAGAAGTTGATTTTGAGATGACTTTTATTTTTTATAATATTATCTGCACTAGATAATTCGAACGAAGCCAACCTAAATAAATAAAATTCATAACCCATGCTCGATAAATCAAACAAAACCAACAAAATATCCCACGCTCGATAAATTTTCACCTGGAATAAATGTCTTGAATTTATGTAGTGGTTTGTATACAATTTTTGTAATAGTATATTTTTGTGTCCGCTGTTAAAATTATGGAGCCGCCTACTATCACTTTTGTTCGCATGACTAGACTCTCTTTGCAAGCGTGTTGAATATGTATTAAAGTTAGACTAGTTAGTTTTGTGGTAGTGTTCTTAACGTCTATCTCATCACACAGCTACCAATCACTCTAAAAACTTGAGTGGTAAGAGAGAATGCTACTATCTGTATCCCTGGATGTCTATGGCGGGCTGGGATTTAGGTTCAGGGATGGTGCTGTTTATAGGAGTCTACCTTATTGTTGTATATTTTTAGCAAAAATATGAAGAAAACGTATGTGTAATGTCAGGCTTTGTCTTGGGATTTGTTTTTTGTTAAAAACTAAAATAAAGGCTTCATTCAATTCTCCAGTGGTCATCAAATGAAAATCTTTGAGATATTCTTCTTATGATCCGAACCGTTCATCTTTTTTTTTCAACATTTATGTGCAAAATCAAATTGTTTGGATACCGGTAGGAGCCTAATCCATTAGCATAAACTAAAACTTTTTTCGGAAGCGGGGTGGCACGTGCCGCGCCCCACCACTTAGTTTCGCCCCTGCTTGATGTTAATTTCTTTTAGTGCTTGATGTTAATTTCTTTTAGGAGTTTTGACTTTTTTGGGGTGTGTATTTGCATTTTGGGGCGGTTTTAGCGGAAGCGAGATGATAAATTATTGTTTTTTGCTCGGAAAAAAGGAAAGATATATTAAAGCTAAGATTAGATTGGAGACCAAGCTAAATGAATGGAAGTCAACTACATAGACAACCAAACATTAACTACAAGGGCCAATACAATCCAACTCAAATGGTTGAAACACAAAGCAAAGGCAGAAAGAAGGAAACAGGAAATACAAGTACTGCTCAATTCCCACAGCCTCCTCATATTGTAATTCTATTAACACCTCCTGAAATCGTCTACAGAGTAGTCACTGGGTGGAATTGTATTTTGCTTTCATCCACATGGCCACCTTAGTCTTGATCATCTCCCACACCTCATCACCTGCATCTAGTACAATGCTATTGAAAATTAGCTAAATTATAAATATTACAATTTACAAGGATATATATGAGTGGCGCCTGAAATTTAGGTGGTTTGGCAAAAAATCAGGCTACATCTGCGGGAGAGAGGTGGTGTTTACTATATATGCTATGAGAACAATAGTAAAAATGGAACACTTGGGCTAAATTACATAACCAAAAACCCATGTACACCTACTCTCACCGCCCCAAAACAACTTACAATAGGATTCCCCTCCCTATTATCTCTCACCACTAGGATGCAATTCTTAGTATTCTTTTTCTTTTCTTCATTGTTTCCATTTCTCTGCTCATACTTCCCACAAGCACAAACTTTAAATTGAGAGAAAGAGCTAATGACCCTGGGAATTATTGCAGACCACATGCTCTCATTTTTCTCTTGGCAAAAGCATTGGTGTATGCATAAAGAGTAAAGTCCTCATGAGGGTAATGTTTTTATTAATTAGGTAAGCTGAGGGTCTGAGGCTAGGGTGGGCTACTTCAACTGTAACAGGCGACATGTATTAAACTGGTCCTTTTCGGCTTGACCACCAAAACCAAAGTGGACTTGGCCATCTCATCTAAACATCGATCTGTCTTATATTGTGTTGTAATTTTGAACACTGCAAACCAGGTGCCATTTCTCTTACGGGACCTCTTGAATGAAAATTTGGAGTTCTAGGATTTTAGGTCAATATTATCTTTTTCTTTTGGATTGTACGATTTTCTTTTTTTCTTTTTTATTTCGACTAGTTTGGTGTTTCTTGACAATTTGAGCCGTTCTTGTTGCTGAAGGCAAGGAGGGTACCAGCAGATAATTGCCAAACACGTCTCAATTATGAGCCGTTCCTTTTCTAAAATCTCTGTCTTTGTCTTTTAACTGGAAGTTTCAATAAGAAAGGGGCCCCAAAGCCCAGGAACATCTAGATATTCTAATATGAGTCCCTGACTGTCTGTTACTGAACTCTTGAACCGAATAAGCGTGATACCTTGCCGGTCTTCCCACTCTTCAAGGTAGTTTGGTTGCCCGTCTTTCATGCCCGATTTCCTAGATGGAGCGATTCCGGGAAGACGATAAACAAGACGAAGACTATCGTCTGCTATTTAAGATTCCAATTCAAAGTCTGATCTTGGTAAGCTGCTACCAAACCGGATTCTCACCTGCTTTAAGGTCCCACATTGACTCTCCAATCTGATCTCTCTTTTCGGCTGAGGGCATCTCCAGTAACACCACTAGTGTAAGAATTAGTGTAAGTAACAAATATTTTCCCTCTTTTGGGTCCCAATAGTGTAGTTCGTGTAAGAAACTAGAAAAAAAAAAAAAACCGTACCAACAACTGTGTTGGTACTACTAATCTTTCCGCGCTCGCGCGCACGAGAGAGAGAGAGAGAGAGAGAGAGAGAGAGAGAGAGAGAGAGAGAGAGAGAGAGAGAGAGAGAGAGAGAGAGAGAGAGGCATTGCTGCAGGAAGTGAGAGAGTACTGAGGAGAGAGGTAGAGAAAGGGAGGAGAGAGAGAGAGAGAGAAAAGAGTAAAAGTTGGGCCCACTTATATCTATATATACATATATGTTTGTGTCTTTTTTTATATTTTGAGTCTTTGACAACACCTTAACTACACCATTGCAATACTACTTACTTTAACAACACATTTTGTCGTAACACCACAAAAATGGGACCCACTTTTTACATTTTTGTGTCATATAACACCACATTTGTGTCATAACCACTGGAGATGCCCTTAGTCGTGATAAGAGGAAGTCTCCCTTAGCTAGGGATCTACCATATCTAGTTCCAATGTAAGCTGGTGAAATGCTACCTTCAATACAACGGACCAGGGCAATCCCGCCTCCTATTACCCCCTCAGCAAGGTTCGGATCGGATTTCATTCAAACTTGGATCAAGATTGAAGATTGAGTCTCAGCCACAAAGACAGACCCAGAGACAGACTCTGCTTTCGTACCTTATCGCGAGCTTCTTTTCGCTTTCAATGGGACCACGCCATGTCATCTTTAACCTTATTGAAGAACTGATTTCAACAACTTCTTTTCTTTTAAGTCTGTTAAAATATGCCATAATAGGAATAGGGGTGCAGGCCAAGTTCCCATGCTTACAGAAGAGAAGGTAAGGTCGGCTTTAGACTTTCCCCTCCTTTAGTGATTTCTAATTGAGTTGAACCCTTCTAATAGAATCAATCTAGCTACTAGCTAGCCGGCCTAAACTTCTTTCAGTCATTAAGTGATGGAACCTATCTTTTCTAAACAGGATTAGTGTCTTAGTGCCCGAGCCGCTTAGCTAGCTAATCGGACAATGAACATTAAGCGGCATCCCAAAGCAACAAATATACACATTATGATAATTGGTTGTAACATGTTTTTGTGCATGTATAAGTACACATCTACACATTACAAATAAGTAGTTGAAAACATGTTTTGTGCAACTAGATGTACACATATCGATAGTATATTAGTTGTGGGCAGAAGATTCCTTAATGTAAGCACTTACATTTATTTGATGGTGACTTTTGTAGCACATATCAATCTCGACTTCTGATTCACATGCTTCATTTTGATAAATTTGCGCCATAAGATTGATTAGTATTTTTATTATTTCCCAGCCAAATCTGTCATTCACTCAGAGAATGAGTGGTTCTTCTTTTCTTCTCGTGGGAGAAAGTACCCCCATGGCTCACAAAACAAGAGGGCAACGGAATCTGGGTATTGGAAAGCTACTGGGAAAGAACGCAATGTGAAGTGAGGCTCGAATGTCATCGGCACAAAAAGAACTTTGGTGTTCCATACAGGTCGAGCACCAAAAGGGGAGCGGACAGAATGGATCATGCATGAGTATTGTATGAACGAAACTTCTCAGGTGAATATGTTTTACTTCTGAAGATACTGATTCTTAGCTGACTTCAATTATTATATGTTTTTGTTTTTAAGCTAATATCCTTAAGCTAATAGTTTTGTTTTTAATCATCCTTATGCTAGTAGTTTGCTACCAATGTAATTTGCTAATGCTGTCAGTTGGGCATTACGTTTTTTGACTTTAGTTTTCTCTTAACATTATTGTAGTGACTTATTTTTTAGCTATCAATGTTACCTTCCACGTCATCATTTGTCCTTTCTTATCATGTCTGCACTTGCTTAAAAAAATGGAATGAGGAACCTTTAAGTCATTTTAAGAAGTCTTGTCTTGTGTATTGGCAGGATTCTATGGTTGTTTGTCGACTTCGAAAGAACACTGACTTCCGAATAAATGATAGTCCAAGACAAGGTTCTTCGAGTCAAAGGCAGTCATCAACTGAGAACAGTAGCAATGCTACTCTATCTGAAGTTGGTGTAGAACAATTAGGCATATTGGAAAGAGCCAAGGTAGTTGAAAGTTGCTCAAAAGAGGGTAGCGGCAGTTATAATTCTCAATCTGTTGAGCAACAAATTGATCTGGGTTCTGAATCTGATTGGGAGCTAGCAAATGAGTTTTCTCATCTTGGTTCCTCCAGCCACCAGGTTGGTGACTATTATTTCCATATTCTACTTTTTATTTTCTATGTTCTGTTGGCCACTTAGACAGTGCGGAATCCAACTTTAGGTACTGGTTTATTTTTAACCTTCAATAAAATAACCCTGTTGGAAGGATTTCATGTTATGTTAAATGTTCAAGTATCCATGTTGGACACTCGACGCTTGGATACACTGGATTGAGTTTATGGATTCCGACTTCTAGTTGGAAATTTATGCACGAAATGCGCCAAGGCACCTTGGAAAATCCACTTATCCAAGAAAGTAAGAAACATATACCCAGCTATATGAAAATATTGACATGTCTCGGAATTCTTAGGAACATGACACTTGTACACATACACTGCACCTACACCCGTATGTGGCAATGTAGACTTCACCTGAATTTCCAAAATCTACCAGCTGATTTCTCCACTAAGTGCAATTTGGGCACCATTTGCCCCTCTTTTGATTTCTACCATTTATGATAATGGCTCTTGAGTTAATTTGTTCTTAAATAGCAGGGTTTTGACGATGACGATTGTTTTGCTGAGATACTAAAAGATGATATTGTCGACCTTGGAAAACCTATACTGCCTTCAACTCCTGATATCTTACCAGTAGTTGCAGACAAAGCCGAGCATGAGAAGAGGCTTCTACAGCTAACTGAAGCAACCCCATTACATATCCTTCCTGTCGAAGGCAAAGTAATCCGAAGAATCAGAATGGGGCAGCAACAACCAGAAAAATACCATGTCGAGCCGGTGAAGATTGAAGCAAGCAATAGCTACTTCTCTGTTGAGGAGATTATCCATACAAAATCGGATGAACAGCCAAACTGTTTGTTGGGCTTAGCTCTAAGTCAGAGATTCAATCGTCGTTGTCTGTCTGCAGTCTTCATTATACTAACCTTGTTGGTTCTGTTTGTGTCTCTGTTGGGAGTACCATCGCAAGTCAAGTCGAGAAGTTTAAATATGCTTACATATTATAAGAAGCCGCCAATGTGAATGGTAGGGTGGCTTGCTTCTCAGAACATTGTACATATTGGGGTGTGAAATATGTAAAGTGGCATGGAGGTGTTGATGTCATTCTTAGGTTTTTACTGAAGGGTTTCAAGTCAGATTTGTTGGTGTAAAAACTAGTCATACTCACAGGTTGGTGATGAATATGTAGTAATGATGTGTGTTTGAGGATTGGCCTTTATGTGCTCGCGCGTGTGAATGTGGCAAATTTGGTCCAGCAATTGGATGGATTTTAAGTTGGCGGCTGAACTGCAAAATATTAAGTAGTGTGAGGTTGAAATTGAGCAAAACAAACATTAAATTTACGTACTATCTTCCTGACTTCCATTCTTCTAGCACCTGACGACGGCCTGTTTGGATGGCGGATTTGATTTTGGGTGAATATAGAAGGAGGGTAGATTTGTAATGAGGATGGGCTCACCTCCAAAAAAAAGAGTGGATTTGTAATCCGATATTGGATGGTACTTTGAGAAAGGAGATTTAGAAGGTGAATACGATAGGATTAGTTGTCAAATGACTTAACTGCTGTAGTAGACAAATATCTTCCGTTTACGAAACAAACACAAAAATTGAATCTGTCAAACTAATCTTAGCATGACCTCTCCCATGTTTTTTCAAGAATTAACATAGCCAATGACGACGATGGGCAATGGCTAAGTTGGTTTTAATTCAGAGAATGAAAATACAGAGCTTAAGTGAGAAAGGACGACATATCCCTTTAGAAATTGGTACTCTAATTTAAATATAGAGTTCCTTGCCTTAGAGGGCAAGATAGCTCGTGTCACCGGTGACGTCACAATAATCGGATCTTGTTATAATGTCAAGCATGACAATCGTCAAATGCCACGCTGTCATGTAGCATGTAGCCGCGTTACATGGCCGAACCATGACTGGTACCACATAGCCGGACCGCTCAGCACCGACGTGTCTCCACCTTTGGTAGGCTTTGCCATGCGTGACTTGGGCCAACACCTCGGTACACCCATAAAGCCTCAAGCCGGACGACCCATTTGGGCGCCTGTGAGCCTTGGCTGTGGGTTATAATCCAATAATCCGGATTATTGGATTATTCGTTTGTCCTTATTCAAAAAATTTTCCCAATAATCCACCTATTTTGGCTTTATTCAAAAAAATTTGAGTTTTGACCATAATTTTATACTTGTTAGATTCGTCTCGTCGAGAGGAATCCAGAAACCACAAAATCTTGATGCAAAACTAACGAATGCAAAAAAAAAATTTGAATAAGAACAAACAAATAATCCAATAGGTGGATATCATTTTCATGCTTACCCAAAGGATGGGCATGCTTCCAGGCTTAGCTATAAGTTCAATCTTGTTATCAAGTCTCAAAGGTGTATATCATTTTCATGTAAAAAATGAAATTAACCAGATACCGATATTCTTTTGAACAAATCATATCATTTCAATATTTCCCTTTGTGTAGATGACGATTAGAGTATTGACCGTTCATCACTTTGAAAGCAATTACTCCATGATTCAACCAAAGTGAGATCGTCACATGAAATAAAAATAATCTTATTCTTCAACCTTCAGTGAGCAACGCCTCTCTCTCCCTCTCTCCCATGTGTCTTTTTGTCTTCTCCTCTTGTTAAAAAAAACCCTCTGCTTTTAGGCTTTGTTTAGAACCTAAGAAAAATAAAGGAAAGAAAAGGAAAATAAAAAATTTCCTGAATAACTAAAATAAATCATTTTAACTAAAAAAATTTCCCCTAACTTTTTTCGATCTTTCCTTTTTTGGTTTTCCTCTCTCTTCTTTTTCCTAACTACCAAACAGAGCATTGCATTTGTTGTCCGTAAAATGTCTTTTCCTATTAGAGCATCCTCATCAGGATTGCTATTTTGGCAAAATGGTTATTTTGTTGAGTCCAAGTGGTAAAAACACCCCAAAATCAGCCTCAACAAATATTTGGCAAGTTATAGTTTTCCTACAGTAACTCGATATTTGGGTAACGTCACTGTTCATGGGTTAGCCTTTGCCTTTTGTTTTTTTATTGTTTTCTTCCGGTACCTTTTCCCCGATTGGCGCACCTGAAGAGAGAGAGGGAGGGGAACAGGCCACGTGGCTGACTGGGTGTGGTGGAAAGAGAGTAAAATAGTAAATGTGTGGGGAAACAATACTCACATGTAGAAAAAGTAAGAGTTTTGCAGCTGGACACTTTTTTGAGTTTTTTTTTTATTAGACTTGAGGGGAGTAGTTTAATATAGTACAATTTGGATAGAGAGTCTGATTTTTTAAGTTTTTGATAAAGTGGCTTGCTAAATTGTAAAAGGTGTTTTTGTGGTTAAATTTGGTGTTTATTTTGTTGAGGCTGATGAGGATGCTCTTAGAGCATCATCATCAGCTTATCTATTTTAACTTTAAAGTTAAAGTAGAGAGCAAACTCCTCTAAAACCTAAAAAATCAGCCTCACTAAACAAACTCACCAATTTGAAGATTTTTTAACTTCGCTACAGTAACTTAACAAATTTTGTGACCTACTGTTCACTCACCAAAAGAGGAGGAGGGAGGGAAGAGTAAAAGTTTGAATAGAGAGTCTGATTCTGTAAGTTTTTGATGACTTGTTAAAATTTGAATAGAGAGTCTGATTTTGTGAATTTTTTGAAAAGTGACTTGTTAACTTATAAAATGTGTTTTTTAGGTTAAATTTGATATTTTTTTTTTTGTGTGCCAAATAAGATGCCCTTAGTACCTTGTTTAATCAATTCACGCCATCACTCCCTTTTAAAATTGCTCCTAATAAACTTTCGAAGCCCTAAACCCAAAAACGTTCTTCCAATCAGGGTTCCGTTCATTAGAATCGCATACTGCAGTTTCTTCCCAAAACCCAAATCGAACAACAGCCTTGGAGGCGTGATTGATTTAGATGTTGTTCGCCTCGAGCTTGGATCTGTAAGTTCTCTTGAATTTCGACTCCCTTTTGGATAAGTTTCGAATCTCGTCATTTCGTGACTTCATTACATTCCCTGACCAAGCAAGCAGAGCATTTAGGGTTTCAAGACTCTGTTTGGTGAACTTCACAAATTCTCTACTCTCTGTTTACACAAACCATTGGATATTTGTTGCAAAAAGAACAAAACAAGTGAACCCCCACTTTTTTTTTTTTCCTAACACAATTGGGAAAATTTATAATCTAATGTACTTTGTGGCACTGTGATGAATTCGAGTTGTGAATTGTAACCTGTCGCTTGCTTTTTGAATTTGGGGGCAGGTGTTGTGAGAGGAAACAGTAAAGATGTCGAGGCCAATGTTGCTTGTTTTTCTGTTGATTATACTGATAATTACCTCTCAATTTGAGTGGAAGCAACCGCTCGTGGGTGATATCGATGCGAGTCCTATTGTTTCTCAGAAGCAACAACAAATTTCGAATAGGGAAGAGGCTGTTAAAGAGAAGGTGATCAAATCTCAATCCCATATTAGTTTCACTTCATTGACCTGAACTTGCATCAAGTGGTTTATGGTCGATTTGTTGGGTTTTGCATACTTTGGTATAAACAACTGTGGAAGCCCAACTTTCAAAACGAATGTGTTATCATTACATAGGCTGTGAAAACCCAAAGTCTTGGCATTTCTGATCATGCTACAATCCAAAGCATGTTAAAGGGCCTTGAAAACTGTATTATATGTTTGGTCACTTGTTCAGCTATGTTACATTGACTCATGTACAAGTATCAGATGTGTGTCCAAGCTTCAGACCATCCTAAACTGAAATTTTGAGATATTGAAATGCGTCCAAAAAGTAGGAGTGTATGGGGATAATCTTGAACACTTATTTGCAACATCTATTGTGTAGGTGTTATAGATTACTCAAAATATCCTTGAAATCATATGAGTTTAGAAGGATATTTCCATTTAACATCTATGTGAAAGGTTGGAATATTCTCTAGCTAATGCAAGATTCTTTTTCTCCAAATATCAGAAACCCAGAGGATCAAGTGTCTAAATTGTATGCAAGTGTTGGACACCTATCACACACGCTCACACAAGTGTCAACAACCATGCGTACGAAACATAGTTGGTCTGCACTCAGCATTATGCCACTGATTGACTGCTCATTTCACAGTGCAACGTCTTTGGCATTTTTCCCAACACATTTGTTTTTGTTTTGCATGACTTTTTAGAGTATCTGCATTCTGCAGTGTCATGAATCAAAGGTATACTTTGTAGATCACTTATCTTCGGAATCTGGTGTACTATTATGCTTTCCAGGAAATGTTGTGCAAATGATTCTTTAGTTCATATTCCTTTTATAAGGCTTCAAGCAAGTACAAATTGAGCACAATACTTCAACTTGTCATAGAACATGTGCTCCAGTATTCAAAGAATATGAATTCGAAAATTTGTAGATGTTCAGTGTTAACTCTGAAGTACCAATCTAAACTATTACCCCCGCATGGGATAAGATCTTATTAGATTACAGTCATAAATTGTTGTGGGATGAGTTATGAAATGCTGTAGCATTTTCAGCAGACCTCCTAGGATATCTCTTAAGAACCGTAAGCCTCGTCTACAATATACATGTGACGTGTCTGTGGGTCACCAGACTGTAATTGGCTTTGTAGTATATACACATAATCTCTTCAAGTGATGATCAATGTTTATTAATTTTGAAAGCAATATCAAGCCTTTGGTATCGTCTATTGACCCACCACCAGAACGCTAGAAACCTAAAGACAAGTAGTCCCTCGACTCCCTCGCTATTTAACTCCATGTTTGATAGAATTAACCCTTTCGTAGTACTGATGCCAAGGATATCTTTCCCCAACTGTGACCCCTCCTGGGTTTTTTTTTTTTTTTTTTCTACTTTTCATTCCCTCTTTTTTGTTTAATGGGAATAGTCTTTGGATCTTTTGTTTTGAATAGTTGAAGGATGCTTCTTTAGCTTTTCCTTGTTTTCTTTAAAAGATACTCCCTTCATTTCATTTTGTTGATCCTTTTTCCACATTGTGCCTTTAATCAGATCAATTGTGACGTGTTATCATGAATGTTTTTTCAAATTTCTTACCACAAATCAAAAGAACTAATGGAGATTTTGATTGGTTCTATAAATTTCAAAAACTTTATTCGTGGGAAATAGATTGGTTGATCCTATCAAAGGCACGACTATCACAAATGGACAAAGTGATGGACATAATGGTACAGAGGGTGTAGTCCTTTAGATGGCATCTTTTGGGACTAAACTTGCAATCAAATCTTTTGGGAATAATTGATTGACCTCCCCTGAGGTTTATGGGTATAGAAACTTCTGTTATTGTCATTTGTGGTTTCAAAACAATACTTACAAGGAGCACCGTGGTCATCACCACCCATGGGTACTGGACTTCATCAGTCCTGGTAAACCTCCATCCTGCAGTCGCATCTGGATCATAGCTGCTACATTAAATTACTACCTCTTAGTTGTGCTTGCGGTCCAACAGTAGCCAATTTCATAATAAGTATATCTACTGTAAATTTGTATTAAACTGGTCAAATTCTCGGATATGATGGAAGGTGGTTTGTAAACCAGCAGGTTGGTAGACTAGTTGCCAGTACAATAAGAAGTGACATCACAATTCCATGCATTACTACCCTGAAGGACATAATCCAGCAGTACTTGGAATTCCGAGTCAAAGAGTGGATAATTTTCGTATTTTCTAAGTTATAGTAGGTTGCTGTGGCCTGTGTGGTTACCACACATAAAAAAAGAGGCCAAACCTGGTAGACCATTTGTCAGGATGCCTTCAGTGGTCAAATAGTAAATTTTTAAAGTATGCTTGGGGTCAAAACAGAAACCTAAAAGAAGCGGGAGTGAAGCTTCTTGGATAATAAAACCCTAGCTTACTGGTGAAGTTCAGGGTATAGGTGGTTGGAGTCAACCCTGAGCGATGTTGGGAGGCTCAGGTCTTGTAGACACTCCTAACTTATGTGCTTAGAACTTTGTTGTGTGGGATGAAATTGTGTTTGAGGCTGATACAAAAGCATGCTATGCAAAAAAGGGGGAGTCCTTGTAAACAAGCATGCTTTTTGGGTGCAGGTCAACAGTAGAGCATTTCATTTTGTTACTAATAATACTTGTGTGATATCGATGCTGATAGAAGTTGGTAGTTTTTATTGTGATAAATCTATCATATTCCGCTTGGGTTTGTGAAATAGAACTTTTAACTTAATTTGCATCATGGTTTTTTTTCTTGTGCAATTTTTTTTTTTTTTTTTACATATATTGCATTTTGGTGGATATGCAGATCATCTTATCACAAGAGAAGAACATTCAGAGACTCACCGAGCTTGTCCGGAGTCTTCGGGAACAATTGCTACAATGCCGGAGCAGTAATGAGACAACGAAAGGCAGCGTAAGCACTTTGACTGAACATATAATTGAGCTTGAACGGCAACAGACTCTGGAGGACTAGAAGGGACTGCCAAATTCCCTTATCATTCTTTATGGTATGGGTCAACTAGTATATGACAATTGGTTTCTCTGCCTATGTTTGTATTTCCAGCTTATGCCTTCAAGTTTCACACATTCATGTTAATCGTAACTACTCACGGTATCAAAAGAATCGTAACTACTCACGGTATCAAAAGACCAGTATTCCCCGTCAGTGGTAAACTGGCAATGGATGTATAATTCTTATTTTCGCGTCGAAGTCCTACCAAAATGTCTCTCTCTCTCTCTCTCTCTCTCTCTCACACACACACACACACACACACACACACATGCACATGCACACACACAAAGTACAGCTCCAAGGAAATACTGGAACATTCACAAGCTGCAGATTAGGTGGTCCATTTTGGCAAAAGCTGGGCATCCCAAATATAGAAGGGAAATGGTTATGTCACTCCATTTCTCATAAGTACACTTCAAAATTTGTTTTTGATGTGCTTTGATAATTTTTCTGTGTATTTAATCCCTAAAAGTAAGTTTTGTAGTGTGATACTTTTGATCTAATTAGGAATGTCAGTGAACTAGTTAACGAAAATTCTCCATCTTGATTAGAAAAATTGTGGAAGCATTTGTGTCTCTTTTTTGGTTCTTAAAGGTAGATTGTGACCTGCACCAACTGAAGCGATGCAACGCTGGTTCCAAGTTACTGGAATCATCCTATTCACAAAAACGGAAAAAACAGTTATGCCAGTCGACCGGATTAAACCTCTGGATAACTTTGTTTTTAAGACTCTAACGGCATTGTTGTGAACGGGATTGGAGGACTCTAGTGTTGCAATCTCAACGTTAACCCGTGTTGTTGTGAACGGGATTGGAGGTCTCTAGTGGTGCAATTTCAACGTTAAACCGTTTCCATACCCTTGTACTCGATGATACCATGAGCAAGTTTTCCGTATTCGGTTAATCTGCCTAACAAATGGATTTTTGTTAGATATACAATTTCGGTAGGTAAGACAATTTGAATTGGATTTACTGTACTGCTATATCTTTCACATTGTCCTCGTGCGACATTCCAAATTTGAATTGGATTTACTGTACTGCTATATCTTTCACATTGTCCTCGTGCGACATACCATAAAAGACCATCTTATCCATTCAAAAGCATATTAGAGTGGAGTGTGATGTGCCTCCGTCCGTTTTCATTGTCGACTATTTCATTTTGGGCGGTCCCTTAATAAGTGTATTTTGAGAAGTTGGGTAAAAGTTTGTACAATTACTATTATTTTGATATTTTGAAAATTGAGTGGGTAAAGAGTTAATGAATAAAAGTGGAGCATAATTTTGGAAAATTGAGATAAAAGTTGATGTCAAAAGTGTAAAGTGGAGGTTAAAGTTAGTTTGAAAGGTGTAATAAAGATGTTTCTATAATAAGTTAGATTTACGAAGCAACACATTTAAATGAAACAGATGCCCCCTCGTACCTTGGTTGAAAACGAACGAATTCGATCTAGTTCGAGATCCTGTATCTGTGGTGTTCGCAGCCTGTCGTCGCTGCTGTGGTAGCAAATTTTAAAAGCTTGATGAAGATGGACTTGGTTTTCTGGTTCGGAGAGGCGTACGTGTGGTGGTTGTGTCGGTGAGTGGTGGGAAGAGTCGGAGGGAAGGAGAGTGACAGATTTTTATTTTTGGAGATAAGTGGGCGGGACTCACTGAGCCATGTGGCAGCTCTGCATAAACGTATGTGAGAGTTATGTGAGCCGGAGTATGTGAGAGTAGGATTATTGATTAATTTAAAATGGGTCGAATGGTATATGAAATGAGGGGGAGAGCAAGCACGTGTTTTGCGTACCTGAGACTCTCAGTAATCACTAATCAGTATAGAAAAAAGTTTATTTATAAGAAAAGTGATCTCCTGGTTAGGGCATCCTCATCAGTCTCAGCAAAATTTGGACCAAATTTAACCTCAAAAACACTTTTTTACTTTAGCTAGTGACTTTTCCAAAATCATATAGAATCAGACTCTCTATTATAACTTTACTGGATTAAACTTTTTTTTTTTTTTTTTCTATTTCTTCTTTTCTACTTTTTAAAATAACTACAAATGTTGAAAACATTTTTTTTTTTTTTTGCAAAAATATGTATGGTATATAAGATAAAAATTTATAAAATACTCCTACCGGTTAATAATATCCGATTGAGCTGATTTTTGCAAGGGTATGTTTATTTAGTATTTTAAACGTTCATGTAAAAAATGAGCTCAATCAGATATTGGTAGGAGCATTTTCGAAATATATACAACACCAATACAGGGCTATCCAACATAGAAGTAAAAGAGTGAAATTTGGGACCCAAAAGTAGGAAAATATTAAAATAATAGATAACTTATGAACAGTGCCTTGCTAGAAGTGTTGAGGCACTGTAGCAAAGTTATAACTTTTACAAATTGTCCTCCTATTTGTTGAGGCTAATTGGGGGGTAGTTTTTTGCCTTCGGCTCAACAAAATATCCATCAGGGGGATTTGCCTCTCCCGATGGGGATGCTCTTAGTACGATAACTTTAGCATGGTGCCACTTTCTTTTCTTTATTTCTCGTATTTATCTGGAACATTCCATAAAGCTAGTGATGATGCGGAATGATTGGATTTGTGTGCTTTCTTCCTCACAAAATTAGGGAGTCACTTTTTATGAACGACTACTCACTGCTCAGAGCGGTAGCTGAAGCGGTCGTGAACGGGTACTATAAGTCAAGTCGACTAAACAAAGTTGGCATGCCGTAATAATTTAACTCTACTAAGAGCATCACCAATAGTATAACCCAAACTGAATAATCAAAAGTTGTCACATCAGACTTTGATTATCTATACAAGACATTTATAAAGTTAACAATGTGGAGTGTCACAATGGTATTTTGTGTCCATAATAAAAAAAAAGTACTACTCACTCTATTTTTATTTATAAAACGGGCACAACTTTAATTTTGTACGTATACTTGTTATAATATTAGTACCATTTTAAAAGATATTCACAATACCTTTAAAATGAGACCAATCTTGAACATATTTTGGTAAAAATTAAAAATTGGTAATTTCAAATTTTTTAGAGAGAGTGCAAAAAAAAAAAGAGTTTTGAAGTAAGTATTTGAAAAATGGAGAGAGAATGTTGTTACTTTTGAATTCATTCTACCAAAAAAGACTTATAAATAGGGTGTGGTCTCCAAAATTTGGTTATTGAGAAAATGTTGTTACTTTTGATTATCCAAATGCCAAAATTTGGTTATTGGCTAAAAGGTTGTTAAATTTGATTATGCCAATGTGAGCCAATTTTTGGACAAACATTGCTAACTTTGGTTATTTAGATGTTTTGATTATCCCATTGGGGATGCTCTAACAATCTAACATCTTACTGTTTTGATAAAAAAAAAAAAAAAAACTTGGATATCCAAAAACTTGAGAAACTCTAACAGAGGCTTATGCTCTTCAAAATTACTTTTTGTAGTGAGTCAAACAATCGACCAGTCCCGGAGGGCCAACCAAGTGATCCTAAAGTCAATCACCACCGATCGGGAGACCTCCTAGCCATTGGGTCGAACGGTAGTGTGGTCAGAAAGACTAGTAAACTTGATTATTATCTGATGGACTGAGTATCTCTTGGGTCGCCGTGCCAAAGGGTCTTGTCAGTACGACTACCAGACTCAGATATCTTGATATTCTTGTGAATTATGGTGACTCAGCCAAAACGCTTCGTTCACTTCACCACGCTTTGCCTGCAGTGCGTGATCCATCATATGTCATCAAAGTTGGAGCCGAGCAACCCCACTTCGCCGAACTGTTGGGTTTAGAAATGGCAGGGGATGTCTCAACCGATATGACATGTCAGATTAATGGAATGTATTTCAGCATAACCGTTCTAGTTTTTGTTCGGGACGTGAGGTGCGACGTTAGCCGAATGATTCAAAGGTCAACTCGTAGCATGTGCTGGTAACCACCTCGATTACCAAAGTTAGACGTGACATCAGCTAAGCGGTTACCACGTGTGCAAGGCATGACGGTACTTGGAGGACAAGTCAAGCATTCACTATAAAAGATACAAGATACAACCCTAAATGGTACGTCTCTCACTACCCACAAACCTTAAATTGTTGATTGTACTTTCCTTCTTCCTCTTCTAACTTGACTGTCGAAGTACCTTACTGGACTTCCATGGTCTGGTTTGGCGCTAACCATGTTATGCCATGGACAGGAGGAAAGATCGAGCGAAGGCGCTAGGCTTGAGGTGCTCAGGCGGGTCAGAAGCTAAGGAAGGGATCTGGAAACTCAGCCACCACACTTTCCTTCTGAGAATCATTTAGTGGTTTTGGACACCATGACATAGTGTCTTGGCATTCTATAATACTGTAAGACGGAAATAATTTAGGGTACGTAAATCAATGAAATAATTGACTAGGGAGGAGAATAATGAATGTTTAGTAGGAGGGACTACGAGAGAATCTGGGGGCTGATGAAGAATAAGGCAACATAGTAGGGAAGACCCTTGGCAGGAATTCGTCACCCAATTAGAGCAAGAATCAAGAGCGACTTCTCTCTAGAAAGGAAGTTTCTTTCTCTAGAATCGCTCTCGAAGTCCGTCTAATCGTCCTCCCCAAATGAGGGGAGAGTGCCTTACTTATAGGCCACTTGACCTTTCCTCTGGGCCGAGTGGACTAATAAAGTCCAGACACGTGTCGCACAAATAGTGCGCGAATATTCCTTCCGTACTGCCAGGCCGGGGCCGCGACACCTGCTGGTGCTACTCTGCGAGTGCCCCAGCGGGTGCCTCTCCCGAGAAACGGCGTGATAGAGGTCTACCTCGGTCTCGTCGTCGTCGTTATCCGGCACGGTCGAGGCTCTACCTCGCTATCACTGCGTGTGCCGCATGGTCATGACCTCCTCGGTCGTGCCACTACTCCGGCCAAGCCTCTAAATGACTCCCCCTCGAACCCTGCCAAGTCGGCTGGAGGTGAAACACATCGTCCGGGTCGAATCATCTTCGAAAGACCGACATCCCTCTTCGTCCTGGCCCAAAATTTTGGGGAATCATAATCGACTCTTATCTGAGACTCAAATGGCATAGTTTGTGTTGCCATTGGGTCGCCTCTTGATCGAGGCAACCTTGTTTGTCGCTCAAAAATTTGGCTAAGTATGGAAAAGTAACTTTTTTTGGGAAGTTTCGATTCGGCCAATAAAAATTCCCGGTATTTGTTCCTTGGATTTTTCTAAGCACAATGGTATAATCGGATGATCTTTTCGAGTACTGGAAGGTTGTCTTTCAACTCTTTTCTTTGGAGAAAAACGTGTTGTTTTTCGCCTTTGAACTAAAAGTGGGGGGATGAGATTTTTATAGGATTGAAATTTCAAAATTCTGGCAATGCCATTGTTTCCGAAAGGGGGGTACTTTTTTATTTTCATAAATAACTTGAAGTAAAGAAAAATCATAATCTTTACTTAACTTTGGTTTATGAAAATACGTACCAAAAGACCCGGGGTTGAGAAATCCGAGGTTGCGACCTGCGGTTGTGGATCCGGAGGTGAGAGCCCGGGGTTGAGGCACCCGGGGGTGAGACACCCGGGGTTGGGAGTTCAGGGGTGAGACACCCGGGGCTAGCAAAACCGGGGTTGGCCGAGAACCCGGGAATGTGATCCGGGGATGGAGATCCGGAGTTGAGCCTCGAGCGGTTGCGCATCCGCCGGAGTTGGGTCCTTTGCCTCGTTCCCAATTTGTCTAAGTCGAGGCAATTTCATTGTTAGTCCAAATTTTTGATAATCTCTTTCCATGTGTCCTCCGAAACGCATGCCACGTGTCCGTTATAATTTTACCCTTCTACATATACCACATATTTATGTATTCTATCTATGAGTGTTCAATCGTACATGAATTTATGCAGTAAAAGAGTTTGGGACAACCACCTCAAATTTTGCGTGCCTTAGGACCAAAGCCATGCATATATAGGGCGCATATGGAAAAGTTGTCCTTATCATATGGTTGGGCTCTTTTTACTAAAAAGTGAAAGGGTGGTCCAAATTGGCCCTCTACTTGTGATTGTTAACAAGTGAAACTCATGATATTGAGTTTTAATTATGGAAAATGGTATAATATTAGATAGAAAATCAAGGGCATGACATCCATCAGTGATCAGTGAAATCTTTGAATGGATGTCTTCCTACTTTAGGGGACTATATGTCTTGATTGTAAACTTCTCGTGCCCCGAACTTTATTGTCAGAGAGAATGAGCCCCGTCTCGTTTTTGGATTTTGACATTAGTCTGCCTATTTTGTATTTATTGTTTTATTCTTATTCAATGTATTCGGATATTAATCGTTTTTAAGTGCCGGAAGGCCTTCTAGAAATGCAAAATGGAATCCTAGTTAAAAAAACTCACAAGAATCTAAGGAACATGTGAATTTGGCGGGCTTGCCAAGTGACTCTTTCGATCTAAAAATTGACAAGCGAAAGCGATATGCCATTTTCTAACCACAAATTTTGTGTGCTGAAAACAACTACTACGAAAAGACTCATGAAAGCACCGCAAGCATAAATCTTTTGAGGTCATTGGTATTTTTCCGATCTTTTAATTTTAGTAATTCTACATTAATCATGATACACCAAATTGAACACCAAATTCTGAGAAAACAAAACACTTATGAAACAAGTTTGCGGATCCGTCCCCAAAAAATGTTTACCATATGTGGTCAATTATGTTGGTGACAATCTATATATATGAATGTCTTCACGTATTTCGTCTCCTTAGTACTCCCTCCGTCCCAATTTAATAGTCCCTTTTGGGAGTTCGTGCCACTTTTTAATTGATTATATCTCTTAATTTACATTGTTTTACGTGATTTTGAAAATATTGTCTTATACTAGAATTAATTGTGATCTATCAAACAAGATCCATATTGAATATGAAATCCATTACCGATTTCAAGTTATAAGTAGTTTTTTTATCCGGTTAGAATAGAACGAGAGACTATTAAATTGGGACAGAGAGAGTACATTTTATTTTAGTTAGGTACCTAGCATTTCTATCTTTTTATTCTGTTCGAAATAGGACTCGAAAGAATTAGGATTCGATACCTTTTCGCAAATTATTACAGGAATGCTCTCAAGTCACAGTATTTCATTCATATTGATTGGCATCCGGTTATCAACAACAAAAAAAAAAAAAGTCACAGTATTTCGAACACAGTTTTTTTTTTTTTATACCCAAAATGATTGATACAAAAATGGCCTAATCTACTTCTTAAAAGTTAGCTAAGTGGATGGGTTCTGTTCCAAGTTCACATAGGTTTAAATTTCAACTCCGTTCCCCTATTATTTTCCTGGAAAATGATTGTGACACACACACTCAACCACACACAACCACACACACACTCACATGCGGTGGGATCCACTCCGGTGGGATCCACCGGAGGGTCCCACCGCATGTGAGTGTGTGTGGTTGAATATGTGTGTATGTATCACTATTCTATTTTCCTATAGATAGTTTTTTTTCGGCTTATTTACCTTTTTAGTCCCCAATGTATGGGCAAGTGGCCAATTTGGTCCCCAATGTATAAAATTGTCCAATTTCATCCCCAATGTTTAAAATGTGGGTCAATTTAGTCCCCAGCCCTAACTCCGTCCACTTCCTCCATCAATATGGAGGGCACCATGGGTATTTTACCCCCACCCCCTAAAATCACTTCCTCCATTGATTTTTGACTACCAACACCACCAGAACATTTCTTTTTTCCTGTTTGAACTACTCTCACCAACCCCCTATACCCACTCCAAACCACCACCACCACCACTAACAACCACCACCACCACGAGCCAACCCATTACCAAGCTCGGATCTAAAAAATGGGCTTTATCCATCTCAATTTGTAGCACCCCTTTCCGGCACCTGTGGGGGGCGGTACATCACCGGAGTCATCCACAGCCACCCTCAAAATTGAGTTCAAATCAAACCCAAAACTTTCAATCGAACCGAACCAAGCCCCAAGTCGATTTTTGAGTCCAAGACACGTTGAATCGAGCCTCTAAGGTGGAGAGATCTCTGTCAGTGTAACCTCTATGGGGCAGTCACCCGGGCCTAGGCTCATCGACAATGATCAAACGGTGGAGCGATGTGCCGAACAACATCGTCCATAGCCGCGAGTTACCACTCCTGGTGCGGGATAAAACTACTGATCCAACATTGTTTGGGTGACACATGGCCACTCTGACCTCTACTCCGACGAGATCCCTCTAAACTACCGCAGTACTGCAACACCTCTACAGGAAGATATAGAACTTAATTTGTTCCATTGGAGAAGACCCAGAAAGTGAGATTGGAGAGTGCGAGAGACTGAAAAAGTATTGTTGATCGGTGGAAAAGAGAGAAATGGGGAAGGGGGCAATGGGTTATGGTGGGTTTGCTTTTTTATGGAGAGAAAGGGAGAGAAAGCTTATGGGGGAAGAGAGTAACAGGAAAAAGGAAATGTTCTGGTGGTGTTGGTAGTTCAAAAATCAATGGAGGAAGTGATTTTAGGGGGGTGAGGGTAAAATACCCATGGTGCCCTCCATATTGACGTAGGAAGTGGACGGTGTTAGGGCTGGGGACTAAATTGACCCACATTTTAAACATTGGGGATGAAATTGGACAATTTTATACATTGGGGACCAAATTGGCCACTCTGGTAGGAATTTTCGAACAATCATGGCCATTTCGATTTTTTTTCTTTTTGTTGGGACTAAAAAGGTAAATAAGCCGTTTTTTTTCTAGATTGATGTTCTTACTTGCATTTAAAAAAGACCTTAATCTAAGAACAACAAAAGTAATCTCTCTCGTGATATGGAAATCCAAAAAGTTGGTACAAGTAATTCTAAGGGTTCCAGCCCAATCACTAGACCACTAAAGTAAGTGGTCTAGGAGCATCCGCTTTTTATGAGACGGAAGAATATTGTAATAATCATCATTTTGAGAAAAAAGAAAAATTTGCCGTTGTATGGACAACGGTAGAGGATCTCTCCATTTTTTCCTTTTTTGAGAGGTCGTAAATTTTCACACATGTATACGTGTACGACTATGTATTATAAGTTTTGACTTTTCAAAAAATACTTTTATTGATAAAAAGTCTCATTTAGGTAAAGAAAAAAGGGCTTCTTAGAAAAGACTCTCCATATCCATGTATTTTTGTTGTCAAGATTAATCCTTTGACAACATTGATTATTCGTTCTTACTTCACATTTTTTATGTGATAATAATTCTAGAATTGTAGACATTAGATATTATGCATTCTTGAGTAATCATTTTGCTTAGCCATTGAATAATAAATTTACTTATAAAAAGGAAATTGGATTTGTGAATAAACAAAACTTACATTGAATTTAAAATTAATTCTTAAAGACTTCACTAACCCTATTTCTAGAAGTTGCAGAAAGGAAAGGAAGATAAGGAAAAAATAACTAAGGACTAAAATGTGAGAAGTGTAGTTTTTTTTTTTTTTTTTTGATAATAGAAAAGTGTAGTTTGAAGAATTATATACTTTGTTCTGAGTTTGCCTTGAATTTGGAGACCTCTTACCGGACCGGAGTCCAAGTCCAAATTCACGCAGATGTTTACGGTTATCTTTTGTCCGGACTAAAGTGTGAGAAAACTGAAAAGTGTAGTTTGACGTATTATATGCTGAGTTTGCCATGAATTTGGAGACCTCCGACCGGACCGGAGTCCAAGTCCATATACGTGCAAATGTTTACAGTTATCTTTCGTCGGGACATGACTTAAGTCCATTTGAACCGTTGGAAACGAAATTGACTTGTTCTATGTCAGTTTAGACTTATTTTTTTTGTACTTTCTTTTATCGGTAAACATATGGGTACAAACGGGAATGTCCATAAAATGTACTGATTATGTTCGGGGACCCACTTTTGGGTCCCACACGAGTGATCCGAACCGTTCATTATTCTTGAAACATTTTTCCGAGGGACCCCACAAAGTTTCAGCTCAATCGGACGGTTAGAAGTGCTCAAACCAAAGTCCCACCGTTTCAATAAAAAAATTTGAACGGTTCGGATCACTCGTATGGGACCCAAAAGTGGGTCCCCGAACATGATCGGTACATTTTCTGGACATTTCCGTCTGTACATTTAGTTGGGTCCTTTTATAAAGGGATCTTGCGGTTCTTAGGGTTTGTGCGCCTTTTGTGCTTTGAGCTTGATATTAAAGATCTGAATTTTCCTTTGGGTTCCACTAGAGTTGTTTTCCCTTTCGGTTTCGACTAGAAATATGTCCTTAATATTAATGGTGCTTCATTGAGAGTAATTGATATAGCCGGCTCTTCTTAATATCTCATCGTTCACAGTGAATCTGCTCTCGCTCTCTTCCTCTGTGGAATAAGTTTAAGCTTTGTGAATATGCAAAACCATGAAAATTCTCTGTGTCCTTGTTTGATTGCTTGTTACTTGTTTCTTAGTTTATTATCTTCTTTGTGCACATTGGTTCAATTCAGTTCTAACCAAATCTACGTTGTGTTTGTAACTCGAGGAAAATGAGAGAGAAAAAAGAAAAGAAAATGCAAGAAAAAAGGTAGAAAGAAAATTTCACCATGCAAAATACTTGAATTTTCTTCTTTCTCTATTTCTTTCCCTCCAACCAAACAAAACAATGAAAGAGAGTTTTTTCATTTTCCTTTCCTTCCCTTTCCTTCCTTCTTTTTTAGTATAAATTTCAAATAAACCATTCCCTAAGTAGAGACGGACAAAAGCTACATCCTTTTGTCTAGTCCACCCTGCGTAATCCTACACCATAAAATTTGGGGAGTCTGGTCCCTGTAGTATTCTCTCTATGCTATAACGTGCACTCTTGCCAGTTAAAATTGTTAACAAACATATTTGAACTATTGATTTTCGAAATGAATGGTTGGGATCAGACACTGCACGGTGCAACAAGGTGAAGCGCCCCGATCTCAAAATTTGGCACCATGTTCGGTTATGGTTTTGGAAACCGGTTTCCATTTTTTTGGTGGGGGCCCCACATGGCAGCCACCCTTTTTCTCTCTCATCTCCATTTTTTAGAAACACTTCTCTAGTGCATAACTTGTGTAAGATGGGTCCGTGGGACCCACTTTGAAGACCCACCGAAATAATTCGTGCCGTTCATTTATTTTTTTAAATTTTTTTTGGCTCACTCCTAAAAAATTAGCTCATTCGAAAAATTATAAGTGGTTAACCGCTCTTCTAATTATTCATTCCCAATTTAGGATCCTGAATTTTGGCAGAAGTTTGAAAGAAAGTTACACAACTAGATCAAGTACTTAAAATTATATGATTGGCCTGATTTTTTTATGAATGACTCAAAGAATAATTTTAGAACTAATGGACGGCTTGGATTATTTGTGTGAGTTTTCAAAGTGGGCTCCACGGACCCATTTCACACAAATTATGCATTAGAGGAGTGTTTCTAAAAAATGGAGTTGAGGGAGAAAAAGGGTGGCTGCCACGTAGAGCCCCCACCCAAAAAATGGAAACCGGTTTCCAAAACCATAATCGAACATGGCTGCATAGCACGATCTCTCTTTCCTCGGTACCTTCAATTGAATTGAAAGCACGAGGCCCACGCCAGAATGCGACTGTATCAACACGGTTACGTGGCCAGGCCATTGTCGGCTGTGCAGCCTGTGCTCCATCATACGTACATCTTCATATTTACTATATATGCTCCACACAAATCATACGAGCGGGTGCATATCATATCTCGCACCTCTGAAATACTGTATGATAAAGAAAGACCAGGTATATATGCCCTCCCATTTCCGGAAATTGGGTCCAGTTTTTCTGTTGTAAAATGGGCATTAATGACGCTTTGGATTTTTCTTTTGGTTGTGTCAAGCTGTTCTATTTCAATAGGTAAGATTAAGATGGGAATGGGAAAATTGAATTGGGTTTTAGTTGTTTGGATCCAAATTGAAAATTTATGTACGGGGATAAAATCAACGTAGCCCTGGATCACGTGCTTCCTTGATTCAACTCCTAATCTGCAAGACAGAAAAAGGGTTAGAGTGTCTCTGCCTCTCGTCGGCAAAGGACCTCCAATGCCTAAGTTAGTATTTCGTACTCAATTTCTCAAATCACAATGCGTACATTTCTCCATGGGTATAATTTTGTATTTATAGGTGTGGATAGCTCGTTGATTTGGGCATCTCATGCCTTGGTTTTCTACTTGTTTTAGGAATCCTTCTTTTAACAGGACTTTCTTATTAAAAGATAACTTTTATATCCTGCTAGATCTCGTCTAGCAGTAGTCTCTTTTTTCATATAAGACTCTTTTGTACATGGGGTGCACTCCTAATCACGTTAAGACTTCCCATATTGATCCCTTATGCTACGGAATTGCTCCTTATCTCATAAGGAACCGCCTTAGATCATTCTGGAATGTCTCACCGCCCCATACGTGGCGTTGTCGTTCTTCCACGTAGCTCGGAATAACCCGTACATAGCTCAACTCATTACGCCGAGCTGAATTATGTATTCCAGAATGTTGTTTAAGCTATACATGTAGCCTATCTAGCTCGGTCATATCAGGGGCATCCCTTTATATCTCACGCCGAGCTAGTGCATCCTGATTTATTAATTCATTCTTCTTGAACTGGCCTTATTCATGGCCAAACCAGCTCGGCACATCGCTTTAGGATTCCCTACGCGGTGCCGAGCTTTTCACCCTCTCGTGGTAAGTAATTAGGGCACGTGCTTTGCCTTTCCCTAGGTAATTAGGTTTTACGCACTCTAATTTCAGTTACTAACGGTTACTTGCTGAAGTTGGGGAATTGTCATATATACAAGCCATTCTCTCTCTACCACACCTGCCAGTGCCACTATCATCGGTTTTTTTTTTTTTTCTTTCTGTCAAACGAGTGGAAGTCGTTCGCTTTTCATACCCATCACGCATTATTGAATTGATTCTTTCAAAAGGTTTGAATCACTACCGATCTTTAGCGTTCGAAAAACGTCTTCTTTCAAGTGATATATGCCAATATGCCAACTACATATGCATTAAAGATAGCATATCTCTTACTTGGAACTGTAGTTACCTCTTCCCACATGCTCAATTGGGCTATTCTTTGATACCCACAACTTTTTTGCGTATATAGACCTGTCAGTTTTGTTTTATCATACCAAGTGTTTGGTGGAAGGTCCGAAAGAACATTTGGTATAGTTGAACAAGTTTTCTTTCGTTGTTTTTTCTTCAGCATTCCGAGTTGGATGGGTGAATCAAATCAAGATTTTTGTGATCAAGAACAGAAACCTCCTGGTTCAAATTCATTTGGATCTGTTTCTTGCACTACTTTCAATATCCTTGCTCCAATTTACAAGCGACTGAACGACCAGGTATGCCTTACAATTGTTTTAATTAACACTTTTGGAAGAAGTTGCTTGTGATTTGCATTGAATTTATGGAATGACTGTTGAAACTGCACTTAAATGTTCCAGAACTGTGAGAGTGAGTTCCGTGAACTTTGGCTTAGCAGGAATGAGAGCATACTGGATAGGCTACTTGATTTGGGTTCCTCAATTTTATGTTTACAGGTATTGCAATTTTCAGAGAATATTCGTGTTTTCCAGATTTAGTTTAGTTTTGCAATTGTTACCCTATTTCTCTTTCCAATCATTACGCTCTCTCTCCAATTATTATTCTCATTTCTCTCTCTATCTCTCTCCACTCATTACCTCTGTTTCCAATTATTACCCCATTTCTCTCTCCACTCATTGCTGAAACAAAGAAAACCAAACTCCTCAAACGAACACAGCCATATGTCTTGATATTATACTTTTGAAGAAGTTGGTTCTCATTTTGGCCCGTTTGACTGACTGGATTTGTCACGGGATTGAATTCCCAAGTCCCCCACTATCTAATCATCATAGGAGACTATATATTCCCACACTCTTAGTGCAGCCAATCAAATATGGCTATGGTTTGCCAATTCTCATTCGTCATTTTGAGTCAGGAATTCTGGGTGCAAAATGAAGAACTTGTGAGGATGTATGAGAAGAGACTTGGAGATGCTGGCTATCAGACTTACAAACTTCCTCGTACCAATAACCGGGGAGATGGTACATTGACTAATTCCGTTTCTTCTTTTTTGCCGTTAGTGATACTGTTGTTAGTTAATCATTGTTATGCTTTTTGGTCCATATTCTTTGTTCTTGGTTGGGTTTTCCTGATTTCATTACGCACTTATATTTTTGGTTTCTGTTAATTCTAGTAGTAGTTAGCCAAGATTCTGGGAGTCATGGACTATTTGATTCCATATGGTTTGTAATTTTGTTGCAAACTTAGGTATGTCCTCTGTAATTCTTCAAGTACAAAAGAGGAATTGAGTTTGTTTTTCCTAATCGGGAACGTCATATCATTTGTCTTGCTTGTTCTGTTATGTCTTTGCTCTTCCATAGATCCCTGTTTTTTTTTATTTTCCGATTCTTTTCTTATTATTGCCTCTCTTTTGTAACATTTT
This sequence comes from Vaccinium vitis-idaea, assembly GCA_963854785.1. Taxonomy (NCBI): domain Eukaryota; kingdom Viridiplantae; phylum Streptophyta; class Magnoliopsida; order Ericales; family Ericaceae; genus Vaccinium; species Vaccinium vitis-idaea. The sequence continues at coordinate 26,139,323 of OY978223.1, read as the reverse complement.
TGCTCAAAAGATGTAACTATTAAAAATTCGAAAGTTGGAAATTGGGATCCTCATTAACAGATAGGTGTGGGTGTGCTTTCTTGAATGCTTTTTCTTGCCGCGTTATTAACCTCTGCATTTTAACATCAATTTTGATAAACAATCAAAGTTTAGTGGGTTAATTTGTGAGCATTTACGCTAGTAAGTAGTAACCAGTGGTATGGCTGACAATGCTTTTGTATCTTTTACAAAATCTTTTAGGTTGTGAACTTTAGCCTATCGTCTAAGCTTCTAAATTAGGAGAAATATGTTAAAGAGAAGTATATCCTGTGTAATTGTTGATTCTAAGTAAGGAAATGCGAGATAGTACTGGAAAAGGGGACGGCTTTGTTTTGTTTGTTGTTTGTTGGGAAGTTGTATAGCAAGAAAAATACTGTTGGCATGAGGGTAAGGCAAGGTATCAGAGGTCAGCAATAGAAATGGGTAGAAACATGTTAAACCGTACAAAGTCAGCCAAAGAATGTTTTCATCCTAATTGTGGATGAGTTTGCCAGAGACCAGAATGCAGCAGCATTCTTCCTTTACAATTGAGTCATGTCTTTCCATGCCACGTTTGTGGCAAGTACAAGTGTGAAGTGTATAGTTTAATTAGCAGTTTCAATATTTGGTGCATTTGCTAAATATCCTTACAAATTGACATGTTGCTTCGAAACTTCTTAAAATAAAAGAGTTAAAAACCAAAACCTTACAACACATTGTCATGGAAAATTTCTTTCTTACATAAAAGTTTCACAAGTAACATTTCTAATTTATTTTGCGAGTAAAAGGTGTTGAGTTTATGTCTTCAATCTGAGGAGCCAATTTCAGTTGCAGACAGATTGTTGGTTTAGACTTGTAAACTTCTGAGGTTGAAACCAATATGCAAATGGGGCACTGGCACGTTTGTTTCTGTTTACCAACCATTGTGTCGTGAAGTGTTGTTTATATGGTTTACCATTTGACTTGATTTTCAAATTGTTGCATGGGAGCAAGGGCGACTCCACATGGTGGAGAGGGGGGTCAGCCGACCCCACGGGAAAAAAAATAATACTACTATTATATTGAAATTTAAAAGAATTTTTTTGAAAAATTCATAAATGAACCCCCTAAATTTGGTGGTGACACCACTGGATAACTCCTAAAAGTTCATAAAAGTTACTTATTTGTGTGGTTTGTTTGAATCCAAGTCATTCGTTTTTCTTTTTGACAAGGAGATGTTGATCTGTCCTGCTAGGTTGAGTTTTAAATGTGATTTTTTTTGGAATAAGATTTTTAGTTGCCATTATTGTGATTTTTTCTTTCATTTATGATTGGTAAAAGTCTTTGACGTTTATGAATGACCCCACGCTTCCGAACTTCTGGAGTCGCCACTGATGGGAGTGAAACATAATTTGGTTCACCAACTACACAGTTTGAACATGTTTCAAAGTTGGATACCTTTCTTTTCCTGTTAATTATTATTTTATTCTGTGTCGGAAAGGCATGCCTGAAATCCAGTTAACTAGGGTTTTGATACATTTGAATGATCGTTGAATTCCAGTTATGTGAGCTCAATTTGCGTTTGACAGTAGAAGTGTCACATGTTATGCCAAAAACATAGATTTCAGATGCCACCCATGAAACATGACAGACAAAAAGTGCAACCACGTCCACACAAAGGAAACACAGAGCTTAATGTGGTTCTGCTTTTCTAAATACTACATTTAGCGGCAAATATGAGATCTCATTAATGGAGAAGAAGAAGATGGTAGAATTGTTGCCCTTGGGCTCATTTTGCAACCCCTTTTTATTTCCTCTTACTTTTTTTTACTAACTCGGAGTCTGGGCCAACTTACACTCACCTCGACTTATCTCAGGGGACCAATCCCTCCATCCACTCGTTGGGGGCCCAATTGACACTAGTACAAAGGGCAGTATGGACTGGCTTCACAAGAGTTGGTAGTGCCTAGGAGGTTTCGAACCTGGGACCCAGGAGGGAGCAAATCCCTAATTCTCAACCCTTGACCACCGGGCCAACCCCTTGTATTTCCTATTTCCTCTAATCCCACTCGATCTAACCTTACATAGTCCGTCCAAAACAGAAGAGAAACAGCCAGAAGAATATGGGACCTGGCTGCAGTCGTGGACCCCTGCAAGACCCCGTTTCTGTATTTTGACACCTATATCCCTTCAAAGCAACGTTATTCACAGAAGGAAAATGTCAGTTGATAGTACGCGCCTATGTGGCAGTCTTTGCTTCTCTCCTGCTCTTAATTTGTGAGGACCCAGTGGTTCTCATAGGAATATAGGATGTCTATTTCATATGACCGTGTTGATACATGAACATAGAGAAAACTCTGCTTGATGCTTGAAGATGATCTGACCATATAGTTCTATGAGATCTTTCCATCATCAAGTTTGAGCTGTGATTCGGAACCAAATTTTCATAGCATTTGTTCTTTCTCTTGTTAACAGGTCTTCTTACAGCAGTTCTCCAGACCCACTTCCATGTTGTGAATCACCAAGAATTTCGGTTTAATGATATCGGTGATCGTGTAGCCCAGCTTCTACATGTTGAGTTACTTGATCATTCTTCTCATAACCAACCCACTAAGATGGAGAAGCAAGTTCTTGTTGTCAATACTCACTTAATTTTCCCACATGATTCGAGTTATTGCTTTGTCAGGTTGCAACAGGTGATGGTTTTCACTTAGCTATTTTTTGATCCTACTGTGCTATGTTTGAGTTACTAAATTCTATCTGCAAATTCTGAACCTTCATGACCTTGCTTTGCTTTCCTTTTTCTCCCAAGGTATACAAGATTTTGCAGTACATAGATCAATACTGTAAAGAAAACCAGCTCCCACCTCTTCCGGTAATTTTATGCGGGTAAGATCTAAGCTATCTTGGAACCGAAATAATATATTAATGCTCTCTCTCTCCTTCTCAAATGAGGAAATAAGATGTATTATCTGATTTTCGTGTTTGTAAAACTTTTTGTAGGGATTGGAATGGAAGTAAGAAAGGGAATGTATATAAGTTTCTCCAATCACAAGGTTTTGTCTCATCATATGATATTGCTCCCCCACACGCCAATGGTGGAGAAGATTTCTCTAAGGTGGTTTGATCCCCGTGTTGTGCCTTTGTGGACATACTAAAACAAATATGCTGAAGATATAGATTGTTTTGCAGTGGATTAGCCATCGTAACCACAGAGGAAATGTATGTGGAGTGGATTTTATTATGCTTCGCAATCCCAGCAAACATCGAAAGCCACTAAAAGAAAGCCTGATGGAAGCAGTTCTTGGGAACATAAATGTATGCGAACTAAAAGTATACTAGTTCTATTGTTGCCATCAATTTATGTTCTTGATATTGAATTGCATAACTTTTTTTTCGTAGAACCTGTCACTCAAATTGTCAACAGAAGCCATTGGTCCATTACACTTTCTTGAAACTGATGGGAGTCACATAAACTATTCTCAGTTTTCACAAGCTCTAGCTCAGGTATTTTCCTGTTCATGTTTGAGAATGTTTTTCTGCATTACTGATGCTCCAGATTTTGAGTAGAATAAGCAAGGTAATGGGCTATGAAGCACTGTCACTCCTAGAGGTCGCCATGTCCGCGTATTGGACACGGGGACACGTATTGAACACGCCACGTGGCGTGTCCCTCAAATTAAATTATTTTTGGAAGGGGACGCGGCGTCACATGTGTCCCACATATATACATATATATGCATGTGTATGTCTGTATGCACGGGTATATATTCGATGTATATATCTCCGTCATTGTGTGTGTATACCTGACATATAAATGTGTATTTTTTTTTTCATATCCCCCACCTTGTCCGTGTCTATTTTTTTAGAATTCCCGTGTCCCGCATCCGTGTCGGTGTTTGTGCTACATAGGTAACGGGTTCAAATTAAATCGGGTCTCTAGGCCTTCTCTCTTTGATGCGTCTGGCTTTGATTTGGGGCATGGTTCCCGGTATAAAGTTTCTTGAGTTCCTCGATTTTTGGAGGTATTGGGGGTCCCGCTATTTTAGTGGTAAAACTTTAGGAAAACGGCCACTTTGTGCATATATTGTCAAAGGTTAGGTCTGTCTTCAATGCTCCTCCGCCCATACCCGCACCGATTGGGAACTAAATGGGTGCAGCTAGTGTCCAAGTGTTTGTATGTATGAGAATATGTTGTACAAATAATAGTTTGTCTAATGCTTTTGAATAAAATTGTTTTGTGGTTTTTAATGGTCAGTTGGGCCTAAGTGGTCACCCTGAAGATTGTCTTGGTACTGAAGACATAAAAGAGTTATGGGAACATATCGACACAGATGAGGATGGTGTGATTCATATATCAGACTTCTCTGTATGTCCCTCTCCCTTTTTCATTTCAATTTATCCTAGACTTTGAGTTTTTTCCTTTTTGTTTTTTATGCTGAACTTGTTTCTTAGTGCCTCATGGTTGAAGAACTGTTAAAGAGTTACTTGACTAAATTCTTTTATTGGGCATTTGAAGAAGGCAAGAAACTCGTCTGGTTTCGCGCAGCAGAATGAAGACAATGAAGAAAATACTGCCACCCCAATTCGTTTCAAGGTGACCAAAGCGACGTTGTTTCCTGCGGAAGTTGAAAGAGGGACGTGGCCTGAGGATTATTCCCTATCCGATCATGCCCAGTTAACTGTAGTGCTTTCCCCAGTGCAGTAACACAGTTCTCAAGTTTTTTTCAACTTTTTCCTTGACGAAATTTGTTGGCTTTATCTCTGAATAAGTTTATAAAGCGTATCTTTTGTTTTGGGGGCAAATGAAGAACAACTCATTGCATAGGTGTGTGATAAACAAAAAGAAAACGATTGAGAACTAAATTTAGGTGGTTCACTTCAATGAGTTGTTGTTCTCTTTTTGAAGGTATGCCCATGTTTAGGTGGTTCCCACCAAAACGATGATCCAAACACTAAGTGTATCTCAATTTTTGAAGGTGCTCTTTTTTTTATTGTGGTGATGAATGGTATATCAGAAAGCTAGCCCCAGATGATTCAAGAGAAATGTTGAATTTGATATGAAACCAATTAAGGATCCCATATCTGTTTTGGGTTAGATTGTTGTATGCATTTTACATATAGTATATTTAAAATATAGCCTTTTTTTTCTCTATAAACTGTATCTCCTGTGTTGGGCAGAATAATTAAGAGTTACTTTTTCTTTTCTTTTCTTTTCTTTTTTTTTTCCTTGTCGGTTTTTACCCGCTTTTTATTTTTTGGTCCTAAGTAGCGTTAGTGGTTTAGTAACATTATTATATGTTCGAATGATGTTCTTTTTGTCGGCTCGAATCCAGAACCTTACAAGACCATTGGTATATGACTGATTTTATTAGCCGAAACTCAACCTGACATCAATTAACGTGTTCAATTTAATACTCCACTAGATGAATACCTCACCAGCTAATGTATTCCCTCTTTTGGGTGAATAATTTTTCTGAGAATCCTACAAAATAAAAAAAACTCACTGAATTTTTTTGCGATATTAAGAGATGGGGAAAGGGACTTTCCAAGCTTGAACTCAATGAGTGAATAGCAGTTGAGTACTCAGCTTGAGCCACTGAGTTAATATGTCCATCGCTCTGAGCCTATTATGTCCAAATAAATAAATAAAAATTAATAATGAAACAATTGTGAGCTTTATGGTTATTCAATTTTTGTAGTTGTTCTTTCCCCTACAGAAACAACTAGGTTTTTAATGATCCTTAACTTCCCTTATACATGCATTGCATGTGAACCAACTATCGCAGCAATCAATGAAGCCTACCTCCACTTAAGTTGTTGCAATATTTACTCCTATTAATTCCTTACCTAGCAATTTTTCTAGTTGCAATATCTACTCTGTTAAGTCCCCTCCAACCGATACTTCTTGGATTTGGGGTCCCTGTAGTGCCCCAAGGTGAACCCGGGGCCTGTAGTGAGCTGCGTGTAGTGAGTATTTGAGCCGTCCATTTCGACAATCAATGATTCAGATATATTTTTTATACTCTTGCAGGTAAGAGTATACATTGACTGGTAAGATTGAATAGCAAATTTGAACCATCGATTGGACAGATCAACGGTCCCTGTTACTCACTACACGCCTGTAGCGAGAATGCATACTACAGGCCCCCCGCTTTCCCCCAAGGCACGGCCACTACAGAGTTGTAGTCCCCCGGATTCGACCGTCCATCCCACAATTAACAATTGAGATCTATTTGTTTACTCTTAGCGGTAATAAAACATTCCTAGCGGTAAAAATTCATCTGTGAATCTAAACCATTGATTGTGGAATGAACAGTCGGATGGGGGGCTACAACCCTGTAGTGCCTTGGGGCACGACGGGCTCCCCAACTCCGTACTTTTCTCCCCATTTTGCAGCAAACTTTACTCTCATTTTCTTCCAAATCTCAGGCCAATTCAATATCTAACCTCCCGCCTTCCCTCTATCTATATCTGGTTTTCCTCTGCCATCAACACAAACCTAATTACTCCTATTCAAGTTTGTTATGAATTCAAGGAACCTTCACCTACTCTCTTAATGGCCCATTTTATATATAGCCCATGGAGCAGAAGAACCAACATCACCAAACTCATTGTGATAGTGTGAGATAGTTGTTTTCAAGATTATAGGCTAGTGAGACATAAGACAAGAGGAATACAAGAAAGACTGCATGGGGATACACAAGATGAATCATAAGCTTGATTTGAAGCTCAACTTATCTCCTCCAATGTCTTACTCCCAAGTAGTGGAGTCACCAAAAGGATCATGTGTGTCGTCGGAGCTTAGCCCGACTCGGTCTCTTTGTTATCCGAGCAGCCCCGAGGCGAAGCGAATGATGCTCATGGGGTGCCCGCAATGCCTCATGTATGTGATGCTATCGGAGGCGGATCCAAAGTGCCCCAAATGCAAGACCACCGTCTTGCTTGAGATTTCTTGATCATGAAGAATCAGGGCCCGTTTGGTTGGTTGGTTGCTTGCTTGTTGTCTTATTTGGGTTTTTTTTTTGGGTCTGAATCTAGTGTCCAGATTCAGACCCAGAATAACAAGTACGACAACAAACAAATAATTATGAAAGAAGTTGTTAGGCTACTAGTCCAGTAATCCTTCATGAAGCGTGCACCTTATTTTCTTTTACTTTGCTAGATTAGGGCTTTCCCATCTCCATTTTTTTTTTTTTTAATGCTGTGTTATGTTGCCAGATGAATGAAGGTTTTAACTCGTGATTTGAAGTTGATTGTGTTTGGTTGTGATCAGATCACATATTCCATTGTTTTCCAACCTTATGCAACCAAATAAGTCATAAGTTTGTTGTGTTTGCTTTTAACCCATTATCGATCAATCATCACCGCTCGATGAGTAAACACTTACTAATAACAACAATATAACACGAAACGCAAACCCAATTTTTATTTATTTATTTATTTTTGAGTAAATTAAAGATTTTATTGAATGAACCATACAGGTGCCAAGGAGGCCTACCCAGACAACAAGAGACAAAACAACCAAAACCAGCCATGTACTTTAGATGAAAGAGGAACACAACAACAGACAAACAAGAAAGGTAGGACTAATCCTAGGACCAAAGGCCCTGTCACTAATGGAATCAGCCAATTGGCATCCGCCCCCTATTAACAACAGACCTCCAAGAACTGAGCAAGGCTCGAACATCATGCCCAATTTTGATCACCAACTGAGCCACAAATAGTGCCAACCCTCTGGAAAAAATTCCAAGTATTTCTCTCCCTCCGTATGTGGTAAATACAAGCAGCAAAAGACAACTTGTAAAGTTGTTAAAAGTTCATTAGGATTAAAAGTTACTTTTAACTCTCTAGTTCTTTATAACCTATATATTAATTGCACGAATTTCTTTTATTTCCGAATAAGAACCTAAAGATATGCACGTGACATCAGCAAATTTTAGTAGTAAATTGGAATGTGGGATGGAGAACTCATCTTTTTGGATTTATAATAACCAGATCAATGTTTTGTAACTACTGACTTCTCCATCCACCATAATCCGCTGATACCCTTTTAAACTAAAACAGGGGGTATATATATATATATATCAGTGAGCTTCCCATCAGGACTCCCTGATGGGCTTCCTATCAGGGAGCCCTCCAATTCTCCTATTTTCCGATCAAATTTTCACAATCCGAACCGTCCAATGTGTTTAAAAGGTGTTTTTAAGGGTCCCCATGAAAAATCAGTGAAAACAAATACCGGGAAGGGTTTGATCCGATCAATTTTCGATAAAAATGCATACATACAGTTTTTATCGAAAATTGATCGGATCAAGCCCTTCCCGGTATTTTTTTTCACTGATTTTTCACGGGGACCCTTAAAAACACCTTTTAAACACATTGGACGGTTCGGATCGTGAAAATTTGATCGGGAAGTAGGAGTCCCTGATGGGAAGCCCATCATGGAGTCCTGATGGGAAGCCCATCATGGAGTTCTGATGGGAAAGATTTCGTATATAGGGTAAGCTTCTCCTCCGGACTCCGGACTTCCGGACCTTCATGATCCGAGCATTTTTTTGACGATCCGAGCCGTCCAATGTGTTCAGAAGGTGTTTTAAAGGGTCGCCGCGGGAAATCTCCAAAAAAAAATACCGGGAAAGGCTTGATCCAAGCAGTTTTTCGCAAAACTGTAAATATACAGTTTTTGCGAAAAACTGTTGGATCAAGCCCTTCCCGGTTTTTTTTTTTTTTGAAGATTTCCCGCGTCGACCCTGGAAAACACCTTTTGAACACATTGGACTGTTCAGATTTTCCAAAAACATTTTGCAAAACAAAAAAAAAGGGATTTTCCTTCAATCGGGGAGTCCGGATAGGAAATCCCCGTATATATATATATATATACGGCAAGGTTCACATCCACACCTCCCGGAAATAAGAAAAACATGGGTTTTTTTGTGTTGCAAATTATTTTTGGAAAATCCGATCCGTCCAATGTGTTCAGAAGGTGTTTTCAAGGGTCCGCGTGGGAAATCTTCAAAAAAAAAAATACCGGGAAGGGCTTGATCCAAGCAGTTTTCGCAAAAAATGTATTTACATTTTTCGCAAAAAATGTATATTTACATTTTTTTGCGAAAACTGCTTGGATCAAGCCCTTCCCTATATTTTTTTTTGAAGATTTTCCGCGGGGACCCTTGAAAACACCTTCTGAACACATTGGACGGATCGGATTGTCAAAAAAAAATTTGGATTAAAAGTCCGGAAATTAAAAGTCCGGATTAGAACAAAACCCTATATATATATATATATATATATATATATACGGGAATTATCCAATCAAGGATCCCGGAAATCCCGGATTGAAGCGTTTTGAAGCATTTAGAAGATGTTTTGGCATGATCCGAGCCGTCCAATGTGTTCAAAAGGTGTTTTCCAAGGCCCACGCGGGAAATCTTCAATAAAAAATACCGGGAAGGGCTTGATCCAAGCAGTTTTTCGCAAAAAATGTACATTTACAGTTTTGCGAAAAACGCTTGGATCAAGCCCTTCCCGGTATTTTTTTTTGAAGATTTTCCGCGTGGACCCTTGAAAACACCTTCTGAACACATTGGACGGATCGGATTTTCAAAAAAATATCGGGAAGGTGGAGTCCCGGATCCGGGAGTCCCGGATGAGATCCGGACTCTATATATATATATATATATATATATATATAGGATGGCGATCCATTGAGGACTCCCTCAAACAAAATTCCGTGCGGACCTCACCTTTCCCGATCAAATTTTGACGATCCGAACCGCTCAATGTTTTTAAAATGCATTTTTAAGGGTCCACGCGGAACTATATAGCGTTTTTAACAAAAACTGTGTGGATCAAGCCCTTCCGCGTATTTTTTTTTGAAGATTTTCCGCGTGGACTTTGGAAAATGCATTTAAAAAACATTGAGCGGTTCGGATCGTCAAAATTTGATCCGGAAAGTTGAAAAAAGGTGAGGTCCGCACGGAATTTTGTTTGAGGACTCCCTCAATAGATCGGCTTCCTATATATATATATATATATATTCTAGTCCACACCTCCCGGAAATAAGAAAAACATGGCTTTTTTTGTGTTGCAAATTATTTTTGGAAAATCCGAGCCGTCCAATGTGTTCAGAAGGTGTTTTCAAGGGTCCACGCGGGAAATCTTCAAAAAAAAAAATACTGGGAAGGGCTTGATCCAAGCAGTTTTTCGCAAAAACTGTATTTATATATTTTTGCGAAAACTGCTTGGATCAAGCCCTTCCCGGTATTTTTTTTTGAAGATTTCTGCGAAGGACCCTTGAAAACACCTTCTGAACACATTGGACGGCTCAGATCGTCAAAAAAAAAATTTGGATCATGGAGGTCCGGAAACAGGAGGTCCGGACTAGAAGCCCTCCCTATATATATATATCGACGATCCGAACCGCTCAATGTGTTTAAAACATGTTTTCCATGGCTAAAGTGAAGAATCACAAAAAAAAATACCCGAAAGGGCTTCATCCGAACAGTTTTTCATAATAACCGTACATATATAGTTTATTGGAAAAAAGCTCGAATGAAGCCCTTCCGGGTATTTTTTTTGGACGAATCCTCGCGATGACCCTTAAAAACACATTTTAAATACATTGAGCGGTACGGATCGTTGAGATTCGACCCCGATCCATGAGGTCCGCAAATTGAGAGTTTGAGGGATTCCTTAGTAGAACGGGACTGTGTATATATATATACAATAGTGTTCTACTAAGGACTCCCTCAAAGAGGGAGTTTGCGGACTTCTAACGTAAGCTGTTGGATCTAATCCAACGGCTAGGAAATAAAATTAAAACGCGCGGGTCAGATGGCCACTAAACCGAACAATTAAGGACTGAACCGGCCGGGTCACGTGGTAAACCCCTTTCCCCTCCACCCCAATTCATTCCAGACGTATATTCTCACATTTTAGAGAGAGAGAGAGAGATATGACAGGCGATTTTGAGAAGAACACATCGAACAATCGAAGACGCCAAGAACCCTAGGTGATGTTTCTCTCTCTCTCTCTCTCTCTCTCTCTGATTTTCACCTTGTTTAAAACCGTAGGTCGAACAAGACCATCGAAGCTCACATAGATCTAATCAAAGGTCTCTCTCTCTCTTTCTCTCTCTCTCTCTCTCGCATTTGAAAACCCTGAGGCAATTAATTAGTTGGGTTTTCTGGGATTAGTTTTATTTCGGTTTTTCTGCTTCATATTGTGTGGTTGTTTAGTTTATTAAGAGTTGCAATTCGTATTTGAAAGCTTGAACTTTTGTTTGAGAAATTAATGGTGCTGAAAATTAAATGTGTTACTGTTTTTCACCTTAATTTGTACTGTAGCTTGTCTTACTGATGTTGGAATGCAAGGCCAATCCACCCTTTCCAAATCCATCAAACAACACAACTTGTATCTTTTTACCTTAGAGAACATGTTGTCTTGAATTTGGCAAGTATTCTGTCATGAATAAATAGATAGAAAATTGGGTGTTATGCATCTCAATCTTTTGGAGTGATAACATTCAGTATTGAAAATTGTTTGGTTGACGTTTCAGAATATATTGGTTTCGGCTAACTTCTTATAATATATCATGTTTATGTTTAAGTCTTTGTATTTAGTTGTGATGTTGATGTACCTTTGTGATGACAGTATTGGTGGGTGGCCGGAATTGCCGTAGGGGTGGTGGTGATTGTACTCGTCGTCCTGATCATATAGCATGCAACTACAAGTCTGCGGTTGTAACGTGAAGAATTTTCCTTTATTAGTTGGGCTACTACGGAGAAGTTTTTTAAGTTGTAATTTCAGTTGTTTTGATGTGAAGGAGGTTCTTTTTTGTCCTAATTGGCGTAGGTTTTTTAAGTTGTAATTTCAGTTAAACATGGTCCAGAGGACCAATATTTAAGTTGTAATTTCTGGATATTTTTGCTGCTGTTTTTGGAGAATATCAAAGTCTTACCCGATATGATGTTGTATGATCCTTTCTAATATACTGTATTAAGAAGAACTGATAGAGAAACATTTGTTTGTAAAAAGAAAGTGCAGAAAGGGGATTCACTTCATAGTTACTCGATGCAAAAGATACAGCTCCTCCATTACTTCCAAAATGTATAGTCATTATGTTGTTGATTCTTCTGCCTTCATGCACTTAACATTTCCAGATTTCACATTTTCCAGAATTCCAGATTTCACATTTTCCAGATTTCCAGCAACCATCTCCAATTCTGTATGGCTTTTCCAGATTTCCGGCAACCATCTCCAATTCATGGTAATGGAACAACTTTACTCATCAGAAACGCTTAGACATTTTCCAATAATATCAATAGAAACTTGATTAAATATCATTCTTGTCAACTTACTTCACTAATGAAAATACATAGGTTCAGTACATAGGTTCTTAACAAAGGTTCATAAAAGCTGAAACCAAGTACATAAAAATAAGTCCAAAGAACTCCACTGCTAGATTTCTAGCAACTAAGGCCAGATTTCCAGCAAGCAAGTCCAGATTTCAAGCAAACAGCAAGTCCAGTCCAAATTTCCAGATTTCCATAGCCCACTGCCAGTCCAGATTTCCAGCAAGGGGGCAGAGCCTCAGCAAGCCACAAAATTTGACATCATAGGACTTGCTCACAATAGAATCATGTCAACAAACACTTGATACATTCACAAATTACAGTGACAGTAGACATACACAGTAGACTACTTTCACATATTCCAGTCAATAAACAAGAAACACTTACATTCATCGTCCATGTCATTGCTCTCATCTTCATCATCATCATCATCCTCGTCGTCCTCGTCCAACCTAAGTTCATTTTGCGATGCCCTCCTAAGAACAAAAGAAATAATTAACATCTAATCAATTAAATTTAAATTACAAATGAATTTATAGATGCTACACCTACATAGCGAGAAGTACTGGACAATTCTCGTTCCTCCTATCCCTCTCGGCATTACGAAGATCTCGTTCTAAAAATCCCACCTTGTCAAGACCTCCGGATTGCACCTCAAATAAACTCATTCGTTGGCACATTGGCACATTTGCTTCCGCTAATTGTTGTGTTAAAGCTCTCTTCGCAAGTGGCACTTCACGATGAGATCGCAACAAATGCACCCTCTTTGGCGTCGTAAGAGGGTGGCTATGACCCTCGACAAATTGGGTGACCACAAACCCGCCACCAGACCGATTTTTAACCACTGCCAGTTTTGCACCACAAAACTCTCTGCGAAGAAGCCGACTTGGTTTATGATGAATCTAAGTATCTAACGCAGGAGGTGACAGCAGAAAGTATAGGTAGGTGGCTGTGATAGAGTTCATCTCTGATGGGCGAGATGGGTCTCTTATGGGCGAGGGCGTCCGTGCCGAGTATAACTTCGCAAGGTCATAACAATTGGCTGCCGTATATTTTGAGCCGCCAGGAATGGAGGCGCTGGAGTTGTGGCGTGAGGTGTATAGGAGATGGCATGTCGGCAGCTGCCCATGGTTGCATGTAGTCGGTGGACATGAGAAACTGACAACAAAGTTGAGACGGTGGGGCAGTGTTCGTTTCCTCCATACTTGGGTTCTTTGGTTAAGGACTTAGGCCATCTCTAGTGGTAGAGTTAAATGGCATATTAGTGTAAGAAACTAACAGTTAGCATCAAAATATTTTGTTTTCAATATATAGTTGTGTAGTTAACTTGTGTCAGAGGTAAAAAAAAATTAGGTCAGAGGTCAACTGCCACTCCAGCAGTAGCTAGAGTCAAGTGGGCCCAAGCGGGGCCCACTGGGAAAAATTTCCGGAGTTTGCTGTGATGGAAAATTTTCTGACTCAACCACGTGATGGGGAGGAATGCAAGTACACGCACCAGATCATTGTTTTCACCCATTTGGTTGACACATTACTGCCCCAAGCGGGACCCACATCACACTTGAATTCATTTTAACAACACCACTGCAACACCTTTTAACTTTAACAACATATTTTGTCATAACAACACATAAATGAGACCCATTTTTTACACTTTTGTGTCATATAACAACACATTTTTAACTCCACCACTAGAGATGGCCTTATAGGCCATAACTTTGATAAACCAAGGGTGGTTTTGTCAATTGTCTTCAACTGCTTGAGAAAACTCAAGCGACGCTTTTATTATAGGTAGTAGACTATAAAGGAGTTCTCCATCGTCCTTGGCAGCCAATTTCGGCGGACCCCTAGAAGAGCATTTCGTAACTGTGCAATTCACACACTCCATAATACGAAGTGATTGGTGGGGCTAGAAAAACACGTTCTTACGTAATATCGTTATTGGTGGCACCCACCTGATTTTTCCAAGGCGATTTGTTGGTGGGGCCCGAAAAACACATTCTTACATAAAACTATCGTTATTGGTGGGATTCTTTTTTTGAGAGGCGAAAGATTTTATTAATCTTTGAAATATTACAAAGACCAAAGGGGCAAGGAATAATGGCATCGTATGATCTGGTAGCTGGCGCCAAGAATTCTCCGTTATCTTTTCTTACTTAAAAATGAGTTAGGTCTGTCTGTTTTGCAGGGAGATAATAATCAGTATGATCTTCCAGTAAAGAAGAAAGGTGACATATGTACAATAATGTTCGTTATTGGTGGGATTCACCCCATTTTTCTATACATGGCGCTTAAGGGTGGAATGCAATCTAAATTAACATAGGTGATTGTCATGCTATAAACTTTTGGACATGCATTCCGTTCACATTGTTCCGAAACAATAAGCGTAACAAGGTATCTAGGATTAGTTTCTATTCAATTCTTGATTTAAAAACCTCAAGGGAAAAAAAAAATTCATCATTAACCAAAAATCTGTTTGGGAGCTAAGCGTTCACTTTAAGACAGTTATCAATCTTCCCAAGTATATTTTAGAGGCAAAAGTAACAAAAACTTAAACAAAAATCCTCTTATTCGCCTTAATTATTTTTTCCACTGAGTTCTTAAGATACTTCGAAACAAATTCACATATTAATTAACTTTCAAATTTCCGTCTGTTGCCATGCATACGGATACCGACCAGAACTCTGTCCACGTCCACCACCTTGACAACGAGCTACTCTTCCGCAACCTTCCCGTGAAGAAGGAACGACTCCAGCCTGCCGTAGTGGAGACCTTCGCCTTGCTCTTTCTAGCAAAGTTAATTGTAGTTGAGAACTTGAGATATTACCTACGAGGGATACCTGGCTTGCTTCTTGAGTTTTTGGTGTGACACTCGGGGGCCTACCTTGTTTCGATACACCACCTTCTGCACCAGTACATGTTGATGTTCTCTCACCAGTAGAAGAGGTACAACTTCAAGGTTCTGCCCTGCTTCCATCGCAACCTTCATCTGCACCCTCAGTATTCATCAGCTTCATCAATCAGAACTTGAGGAGAACTAGTCTCTACAGAGTCCACGGTAGCAGAAACTTGACTATCCTCATCAGCAACAAAACTTGACTATCCTCGTCAGCAACCACAGGAGGTGAACTCACACGAGGTTTAAGTCTGATTTTCTCCAATTTCTTGGCTCCCCGTTATGCTAGACATATTACCACCACTTTCAACATCTATGACATCGGGGACCAGCTCTCGCTCACTTCCTGATTCCATCACTGACTGCTGGATGTCCTGTTCAGCAGCAACTTTAGTCCCATCATCAAAGACCCTCTCTGATTCATTTTGCCTACCTAAAAGATGGTCTTCAAGCAATCATATTCATAACCCAGAGAATAAAAAATAAAAAATAAAAACAAAAACAAAACAAAAAAAACTAGGTAACTTGATCATATAACAAAAGAGTACTGATAGGGGGTATAGGAATTCAGAGAAGATTACGAGTGGAAGTCATACAAATAATCGGACAGTTACCACTTTAAGTGTCCGTGAGTCGAGAAAAATTAAAGTGATGACAAATTTTAAAGACTTCATGGTCACATGATTATAATGTATTGACAGCTTAGGAAGTGAGGAGCACATGCATAAAGCATCAAGTGGGCCTCATTCCAGTGCATGTTTTCACTAATTCCCTAATTTGACTATTTCTCACCATTTCATCACAATTATACCTTAAGAAGTCATTACATGAAGACTTGATCCTATATGTGTTTGGCATAGACTTCCTCGCAGGGACTCATAAAGACCTCAATAAAACCCAGTGTCCTGATTAGAGGTGTAATACATGTCCAGTTAAAAGCTACCATGGCAATTGAACACAGTATCATGTTTCCTGCACATATTTGTCGAATATAATCGAGATGATTCTTAAGTTGTTAAATCTGAATTTGGGATTTATGGGATTGGTTGGAAGGCTTCTATTAATCACAGTTACGAGTTCCAAAGGCTTATGAGGAAAGAGTGAGGTGTTAACAGTAAGAAAGACAAGAACAGGTACATATTGCAATATGATGTCCTCGGAAATTACCCAACGCAAGGATCAGTAGCAGCAATTAACTTAACTAACAAAGGAGCCAGATAATGTACCCTTTAGACGACAACTCTAGTTGATAATCTTTCCCTGCTTTGCCGCAGCCAAAACCACTATTTGTTGTAATCAGAGATTGGATTGACTTGGCTTGGACAATCAAAAAGCTGAAATACACCAGAAACCACTTCAAAACAATTTATAGCCACAATCACCTTTTGAGAAGCACGTTATGTAGCTAAATGATGACCTTAAAACTCGGACGAGTAGGAAAACCATCAACATTCCATTGAGTTATTTGTGCCCTTCAGCAGAATAAGAAAATTCAGTCACCAGTCTGTCACAGAAATGGATTCTGAACTTCAACAACATTGAGGAGCCTAAAAAGATATGATTTGATCAAGATAACAAGTACAATACTCCTTTCAGATCATATGTGCATTTCGTTTGGCATGGAAAACATAAAAACACATCTTTGTAACCGCAACAAGAGATTACCCAGGTCAATTTAATCTACGCTTTCTTCATTCTTTAACAGCATTGCAATGTTTTAAAGAAATGCGAGAGCATTTAGAGCTAGGTCAGAGACTCTTGAGGACTCTTTGAACTGACAATTTGACAACAAATACACGGGTATTCAGAGCTTTGTGAAAGTGTGAATTACCACTAGTGTCGTGAACTTTCCAATAATTTCAAATGTCCAAACCAGACAATGAAACAATTGAAAACTAACCGGAAAAAAATGGCCTTCATCTACAAACTGATAACTGGTATGTTACATGGAAGCTGTACTTGAAGAATTGTACATTAGAACACGAGAAACTAAAACGAAAAAGATGCTAATAATGATATCCAGAAAGTGAATCTTCACATTAACCAGGAACCATGCTGAGAGCTTAGGAATATGCTTACATCACCATCAGCTGTCTGTACCATCATATCCATTAGAATCTATCACAACATCTGCAATTTATCCTCTTTTTACAGCATATTTCCTCTTGCTCCCAATCTTCCACTGGCAATATAACTTCCTCTATAACTCTTCCCACTTAGACAGTCTACTTTCTCATTAAAGTTACCAAAGATCAGAAATTTTAACCTACTGTGATAGTATGCTTTATGTTCCAAGTGGACTTTTCAGTATAATTAGTCAACAGTACAACCAACACGAATAATTAAACAAGGACGAGAAAGTTACTTCAACTACACTTCACAATTAATGCAGCATATAACTATAAAGGGAAAAACTGGACCTAAACTCAATTCCACAACAAAAAAATATCGAATCATGCAAAAGCAAGAGGTGCTCACCCACAGGTAGTACAGTTCTTGTGATGCTTACAAAATATAGACAAACAAACAGAACATATGTAGCCCATGTCAATCGTGTTTTTGTGACAAAAGCAGCCGCAAATTCCAAAACAAATGTTACTAAAAGCAACAAATAAACAAACAGAATCACGAGGAACAATACGTGTGCATGAATATGATTTCAAGGGGAAAAAAAAAAGAAATTGATCAAAAGAAGATAAGGATGGCATTTTTACATGCTGCATATATGTTATGAAAGAAATAGACAATGCACGCAGGGAACAACACACACGCAGAGAGAGAGAGAGAGAGAGAGAATTTACATTTTATATAACCGATGTGCAGGAGCTGCAGATAATAACCTATTCTGACAGAGGGCACAAACCTCTATCAAACATCAAGGCCTAAGGCTAAATGGGAGATGACCAGGAACAATGGTAGAATATCCATATAAGGTCACATACTAATTACGAGCACAACCAACATTTCCTAGAAAGTAACGTGTCATCAAAAGGCCGTACTAATTGGAAGAGGATTTGGCAGTCCCAAGGGAATTGGAAGCTCAAGCAGGTAAACTGGTAAAAGAAACCTTAAATAACTTTTTATGGAGATAAAGAGAAAGTAAATGGCGTGTAAGACAATGGCATTGTATTGTTCATTCATCTTCTTTTCAATTATAAAAAACAGGAATAAAAGGGAGAATCAGCCCCTCCAACACCAATTTAATAGTTAAAAGCTACCTGTAATCCTCAAACCCTGACGCTCAAGTCCCTTGCCACAGTATCATTTTAGTGCTAGACTCTTGGGTTTCCTTTCAGCCCAGAAATCCCAGTGGGCTCTTCCTTCTTATTTCCTACAAAGATTAGCCTCATGGCAAACTTTTCTTTCGGTGATACTCAAAGCATACATTTCTTTTTTTGCTGAAACTAGCCCCAAACTGGTGGTCTGTGTGCCCCACATAGGTTAAGCTCGCTCCTCCAGCATTCAGAGTTCACATTGCCAAGACCTCATGGCCAACCACTAGGATGACTATGTCTCAATGCTGGTGGCAAATTGGATTGGGAAAGGCTTGCCGCGCGACAGGCAAACACAACTAACCACATTATCCATCTCTCTTTTTCTCTCTTAGTGGAAAAATTACAAAAGATGGAGTAGGCGAAGTTTCTTATACTAATTGAGGTGGAGATTGTTCTATAGTAAATGGATGAATAACCTTTGTATTTGGTTTGGTCCTGTCTATTACATCTACGTTGTTACTAACTGTGGTCAAAGATAGGAAAAGTTGTGACAGCTGGATGGCAGCGTTAAGAGAAAACTAACTGAGAAGGAGAAAAATAGGGGAAAAGGAAAGGTAGTGCTGGATGGGTACCGATGATAATGATGGGGTCCAGCTGAGATTCAAGTAGTGAAATTAAGGAGGGGTGGTGATTGATTAAGTAGGTGGTTCTACTGAATCCAGGTGGAAAGTAGCTTGATTTGATGATAAGAATTGCCAAAAATAGGCACCAAATCGAGATGTTATGGGTCTTCATTAGAGAGGGAGAGAGAGGGTGAAGGTGGCAACAGTGGATGGCGGTAGCATTTTTAACTAATTGTCTAATTGCCACTTTGGCACAACCTAAACCCTTTCAATTTGGGACAGATGTTGGGCAGTTGGGATTTCTCCAACCTCACCCTGTAGTCTGGAAACCCAAATTCAGTGAATACATACTCATTTAAATATTTATCAGATGGTAAGAACAAATTTTCAACTCTATGCACTAGAAAAGACATGTAAACAAAAGTATTAATATTGATTCCAGAATATTTATCATCAAAAGAGCCGAATCGTTAGAGATTAGTAGTCCTGCAATAAAAAAAAGCCTAAACGAGAAGGAAATAATAGGTACAGATCTAACATAATTCTCTGTACTTTTCTCAGTGAGTTCCAAGTCATTTATTTGGAACCAGCAATGGCTCTGATATATGCCCATGCGATCAATTTGGGGGCTGCTAAACAACCCAAGCTACTCAAGTTCAAGCTCGTGTTTGTTTGTTAAAAGCTCATTTAAGATCAGTTTGTTACATAAACAAACCAAGCTTGAACATTTTTTTAGAGTTTGTTCACGTTACAAGCCAAGCTTGAAGCTTATCTGGTTCCACTAATGTAAAAACTAAATGGGCATGTTTGGACAATTTTCCACCGATTGGGGAGTGTTGGCCAAGCGTCGGTGTCCAACACGGACACACGACCTCCTTAGAGGTGTAAGAATTTCCTAGCTCACTCTATTTTGCAAAAGGTTCCATTTCCAAAAGTCTTTTGCTCAAACCAATGTTACATGGATCCTTCAAACTCTATAAATTGCCCTTGTCGGGCACTCGAAACTCGGATAAAGATCCGTGTCTGATATGATTAGCTGGACAATGACTTATCAAGCATGTTTTCTAATTCAATTAATATCATGAGCTTAGTATAGAACTCCTGTAGTATGTACGAAACTATCCAAGACAATTCGTGAACACCAAAAAAAGAAGAAAATATATATTATATACTGAGGATTTTAAATTTTCTGGCTTGTTCCGGTATCCTCTATGGAAATTAGGGGAATCTGATACTTAGACACGTATCTAGACCAGAAATCAGTACCCAAGTCCATGAAACATAACCCAAAACCATAATGGGGATAGGTGAATTTACTGATCCTGCAAAACTCAAGGGCCCAGCCATAAAGGCTCAAGAACAACAGACAAATTAGCTAATGGAAGAAAACTCTAAAAGCTACTTATTCTTGAAAGAAGTAACAATTAGCAAGAGCAAACTTGACAGCTAGAATGAAGCAATAAAGAAGGAAGTGCAATCCTGGGGAGAAACAACATAACAGACAGTGGATATGATTACTTACGAGGCACGGAAATCCCCCCCCCCCCCCCCCCCCCCACAGGTTTAGGTAGTTGTAAAAAGTTCCAAGAATACAAATCACTTGCAAATACCGTCTGCATGGTACAACAATCTCTTATTGATATGAACAGTGATAAACATGGCAAAAATAAACCCAGGATATCACACTCGCTCAGTCATGATATATTTCCCAAGAACAGACCAAAGAATTACACAGTGAATGAGAACTGAAAGATAACATTTCCTACAGACGGTAGATTTTATAGTGAAAAATGGATCTACTGTCTTCCAAACCAGCTGACATTACATAAACAGAAGCAAGATAAATAGGTTCCATGTCAAAACCGTGGAGCACTAACGAATGATATTGGCCATCCATGTAAATGGTATTTGAACATGTTCGGATGCCACTATCCATTTACTTTGATTTTTTACATGAATGATCTACTCAACATTTCCAACAAATTGTATAGTTTCAAGTTCATAATGATGCCAGACATTATTAAGAGGTTAAAGGATGCAGTTCCAAGATGAGGGAAAAAAAGTGTACCTGGATTTCTTGGATTGCTTCCAAGTTCATGCAATACGTGCAATGATGCCCACCCACCAGACATTTATTAAGAGGTTAAAGGATGGAGTTGCTATAATTAGACTCCCTTTGAAATTGATTTTCGTCTCTTCACGAGTCCTTTCATCAAAGTAATATAGGTGGATTTGTTTATAGCAACACCCTTCTGTGTCAATTCGCCAAAAACATGCATTGCATCCTTGTATTTTCCTTCTGTACACAGCTCACTGATTTGTTCTGCATAAGCTAGAGAGCTTGAATCTGACTTCTCCGGAATTTCACAAGTAACCATATCTTTCCCCTTATCCAATGATAACGAGGGGTCAAGTGACATCTCAGCCATTTTTTCCAACAATTCTTCTGCTTCCTTGTTCCTCCCTGCTTCAGTAAGCGCACCAATAATCGCATTATATGTATAACGGTCAGGCCCTAATTTCTTCACTTCCATTTCTACAACAAGACCTAAAGCATCCTCAAGTCTCCCTTCTTTGCATATGGCTGTTATCAACGTGTTGTAAGTCACAACATCAAGCACTCTCCCTTTTGAGATCCATGTGTTGAATAGCTTAAGGGCTTTTTCTAGCATCCCTTCTTTGCAAAGTCCACGAAGAAGAATATTACATGTGAAGATGTCAGGCTTAAACGAATTTTCAACCATTTTATTGTGAAACTGGAATGCTTTCTCAACATTTCCCTCCCAGCAATAGCCATGAATAATTGAATTGTATGTGGTTTCATCTGGAACCAATCCATTCTCTAGAAGTTCATTCAGCTTAGTTATTGCTTGTTCCATTTTTCCTGATTTGCAGAGGCCTCCGATAAGAGAGTTATATGTGACCAGACTAGGTATGATCGCTTTGGCCTTCATCTCGTCCCAAAGTTTCATTACTTTATCCACATTTTCATCCTTGAAGTATCCCATAATCAAAGTGCCATAGCTTACTTCATCAACTATATAACCTCGCTTACTCACACTGGAAAGTAGCTCATAAGCCTCTTCAACCTTCCTCTCACAACATAGAGTATGAAGAAAAGTATTAAGTGTAACTTTATCCATCTTCAAACCTTTCCCACCCATTTCATTCATCATTTTGAAGGCTTCCCCTAAATTCCCTATTTTACAATACCCAGCAATCAAAGTATTGTACGTAACGGAATCTGGAGAAAACCCTCTTTCTACCATCTTCCTAATATAAACACTTGCTTCATCCATCTGCCCTTTCTTACAGTACGACTTAATGAAAATATTATGAGTGACAGCATTTGGTTCCACTCCTTTCTCTTTCATTTCCTCAAGCAACTTGAAACCATTTGAACTATTTTTCGACTCGTGACACCCATTTATCAATGTATTATAGGTAACCACATCAGGCAACAACTTCAACTTCTCCATCTCATCACGAAGCTTAAAAGCCTCTTCAATCCTCCCATCATGACACAAACCATTGATCAACATGTTATAAGTCCAAAGATCAGGCAACAAATTGTTCTGGGTCATCAACTCACGCACCTTAGCCGCTTCCCTTAACCATCCCATTCTACAATACCCACATACCAAAATATTATATGTGTTCCTATTCGGCAACAAGCCTCTATTTTTCATATCCAGCAACAAATCCCGAACCTCATTTAAGCGACCCTTCTTACAAAGCGCATCCAGTATCGTATTATAAGTCACATTATCAGGTAAACATTCATAATCACCCATTTGACTCAACAATTCCAAAGCCTCCTTAAACTTATTTTCCATGCAATACCCATTCATCAATATGTTAAACATGTTTGTATTCGGTTTAACCCCGAGTCTAATCACATCGTTGAAAATATCTTTACAAAGCAAAACTCTGTTTGATGAAGGATACTTTACCAATGAATTAAGGAGTGTATTGCAAGTGAGAAGATTTGGCTTCAGGCGAAGCCGCTTCATCTTCTTGAAAATTTGGATGGCAAGGTGAGGGTTTCCCAACTGAACGTAAGCTCCGACTGCGGTGTCTAGCAAGGCTTTGGAGGGACGAGGGAGGGAGCGGACGGGGTGGAGGAGGGACTGGTGGAGATAGTGGCGGCGATCGGCGGATATAAACTTGACAAGAAGCGATTTGGCGTCGACGAATTTGTTGTGGGAGAAGAGGGAGGAAAGAATGGTGAGGAGAGAGGGGAGGGTTTGGGTGGGGTCGATGGTGAGAGCGGGGATATGGGATTGGGCCCACGTGAAGAAGGAGAGGAGGGCGGTGGGGCGAGAGGCTAGGGTTTTGGAGCAGAGGATGGAGTGGATGAGCGGAGGGGTGAGGTGGGGGATGAAGGGGGAGAGTAAGGCGAGGGATGCTGTGTTGGAGGTGAGCACGGCGATGACTGTTCCGACAATTTGAGGCGGCGTTAATGGAGGTTTTCGGGAGAGTGGCGGCGGCGAGTCCATTCTGGGGTTGGGTTTTATTGGCGGAGATTGTCTGAAGAGAGAGTGATGAGAAACGCGGCAGTGATTTTTGAGACTATTTTCGGCGGCGTTACTGGAGGTTTTAGGGAGTGTTGTGGCGGCGGCGGAGGAGAAGGCGGCGAGTCGGGTTATGAGTAACGGAGATTGTTTTCAGAGGGAAGAGGAGAAGGAGAAGGAAAAGGAACAGGATCTTGAATGGTCTGTCAAGCACCGTGCCGTGCACCCCTCCTCCGTTAGATCGAGTTTTGGACGGCTCGGATGCGTTCGGCAATTATTCTTTAATTTTGATTTTTTTTACGGTAAAAAATCAAAACACATCCGAGCCGTTCAAAACACGATCCAACGGCCGAGGTGGCATGCACAGCACCCCCCATTTCATTTCAACTTTCTTTGTAATATTTTAGATTTCTACTTTACACACGTCAAAATTCATGCGAAACAGTTATTGTTTACAAAAATGATAGGTACACACCCTCTCAACCACTTCCCACCACACTCTCTCTCACATGTGTGGTGGGGCTCACCCAGTGGGTCCCAATGGGCCCTACCACACATGTGAGAGAGGGTGTGATGGGGAGTGGTTGAGAGGGTGTGTACCTATTATTGTCCGTTTGTTTAATGTGTTGGTGAAATACATTTATCTCAAAAAATTTGGATTTTGAGAATATTAGGTAGGTCAAAATTCATTTTAATCCGACATTCTGTCCCTTTTAGAGAATTTTTATTTTTTCTAAAGTGTGCTGCTCTCTTTCTTTTCTTTCTCATTTTCTTAAACCTTGTCAACTAAATTGGTGCTAAATAAAGAAAATATGTGCTAAAAATAAAGAAATTATGTGCAACTAAATTGGTGTTAAAAATAAAGAAATTATCTGCAACATCTTGATAACCTTTTAGTTATTTTGCGTTATCTGGTGACAAAGTTGTGCACTAGATTTATTATTGTCTTTCTTCATTTTAAAAAAAAAAAATGTGTTTTTTTTTTTTTTGATAGGTAATTTATTTGTAGTCTTACACCTTAACTATTTAAACCTTAACCGTAATAAAAATCCGCCTCAACTTCATATAAAGATAATAAAGGAAACAACTTTCATATCCTTTTTTTTTTCTTAAATAAGAACCACTTTCATACAAGAGTGTTTCTTTTTATTAATTTTATTTGAATCTTATAAACGTGCCCATAATACATTTTTAATAAAGTACAAATTGAATAAGTGCTACACATTATTGCACAGAATTTTGAACATTATAGAGACTTTTTTTCATGGATATGCTTGTTCCCATGTTTTAGAGGTAATAGAAAAAAAATAAATCAACATGTGGAGAAAGCATCCAAACTTGCATATACCGGGCCAAAATATTTTTAATAAATAAATAGCAATACTTCAGAGTAAAAATAAACTGCATAAGGTTGCAGAATAAAAAATATATATTTTAAAGCTACATAAAAGTTGAAAGGGACTCTTAACTCCTTTGTGTTTATGCCTACATATGTATGTGGCTTCAATAAAATTCAAAAGTTTTTGAAGCTTCAAAAATAAGAAAATGTTTATAAATGAATATTTAAAATCAAATGTACATATCTAATTTTAGAGTAAATTTTACTTACTGAAATTTCACTACCCTCCTTTGCTTTTGAAACTAATCGTTAGATTTTTCTCCCCTGCCATCACTTTAAGGTTAACGGTGTTAACTTTTTGCGTGAAATGACCGTAGTACCCTTAAGATATATATCCCAACCTAAAAATCTTTTTTTTATTTTATAAAAGGCGTTAAAAAAGTTTTTCAAAAAAGTTAAAATGTTTTTCATTTTTTAAAAACAATTTTCAAAAGAGAATTAATATTGATACTCCCTCTTTTCTCAAAAGTTGAAGCTAGTAAACCACCCATGTATCTACGAAAGTAAGAGAAAAATGTAATTACCGTAAAGTACAAGGGTGGTTTAGTAACTTCACCTAATAGAGACAAAAAAAAAATAGAGTGCTAATATCAAAATGGGGAGTGCCAATATCAATTCCTTTCTAAAAAAAACTACTTTTTGAATTTTTTTTTGTTGAAAATAGTTTTTTGAAGGGAAAAAAATATTTAAAAAACTATTTTCAACAAAAAAATTCAAAAAGTAGTTTTTCTTTTTTACAAAAGTTTTGGAAACATTTTTTTGGATAAAAAACCAGATTTTGGAAAACCGTTACTTTAAAAAAGAAAGTTTTGAAAATAGTTTTGAAAACTAGATTTTGGAAAACCGTTACTTTAAAAAAGGAAAGTTTTGAAAATAGTTTTCTTTTTCAAAAGTCTAAAAATAAATTTCCAAAAAATATTTGAAAATACTTTTTCCACTGAGATTTCTCTTGAGAATTTGGAAAAAAATGTTTTCAAAATTTTCTTTTCAAAATTTATTCAGATTTTTGAAAAAAAAAATTCGAAACTTTATTTTTTTAAATAACTATTTTCTAAAAAATTAGTTTTTTTATCCAAAAAATGTTTTCAAAACTATCGCATTTCAGAAAACTTTTTCCAAAATTAAATTTTCTTCATTCAAAAAGTAGTTTTTGAAAAAATTCTCTTTCGTGCCTTTTGATTAAAAATTGTTTTAAAAATGAAAACGGTTTAATTTTTTTAACGCTATTTAAAAAAAAACGTTTTTTAGGGTGGAGTACATATACCAAGGGTACTACGGTCATTTTATGCAAAAAATTAACCATGTTAGTCTTAAAGTGATGGCAGCGGGCGAATCTGATAATTAGTTTCAAAAATAAGGGAGGGCAGTGGAATTTAGAAAGTATAAGGGAGGTCTCTGTATTTTTTAGATTCCTCAAGTGAGGTAAGTGAAATTTACCCTTTCTCTAAGAAAATGGGTTTAACAAGGAATAAAAACCCATTTTTGGGGTTAAATGTGTTTCGAGGATGCATTAAATGATATCTAATTAACATACATTTTGACGGGAAAAATTCAAAATAGCACCTGAACTTTGCACCCATTATCCTAGAAACACTTTAACTTAACTTTATCTCAATTAGACACATGTGGTTACAAAATCCCCTTTTTAAGGCACCTGCTGTTATATTTTGTCTGTTTTGACGTGGTATTTTTTTGCCGTTAGGTACCTAATGGCACATGACATTCAACCCTTGTAAAGCATAAAATCAAAATCCTCTCTCTCTCTCTCTCTCTCTCTCTCCACGCCTCCCTACCACTTTCACCGCCTCTCCTCCCCTCACAGTGACCACAAGATCTCTAACCGATCGGATTTCTCCATTAAAGGAGGTGGATTTTCAAACTTTGGACCGAGATCTACGGCAACCGGAGTGCTTTCGAGCTAAAATATCACCATATTCTTGCTCCTAACGCCAAGGGCTTTTAACTTCCAGTGCCCGGTCATCTTCTCAGGCGAATTTTGCCGACAAGCTCGCCGGAGTTCCGGTTTCCCCGTCTTTTCTTAAATTTTCGCATTCTTTTTATTTTTCTTGTATAGTCACCTGGTTTTGGGGTGATGATGATGATTTACCCATGGGTGAGGAGGAGAAGGATAAGATTGGGGGGGGGGAGAGAGAGAGAGAGTCGGTTGTGGTGTGGTGGTCGGTGACATGATGGTGAAGTAATGGGAGGGGTTGGGGGGAAAAAAAAAAAGAGTAAAGGGAGGGGTTTTGATTGTGTGCATCTTTTGACTTCCTGTCACGTGCAATTGGGACATTAACGGCATAAAAATGCCACGTCAGCATGTTTTGGACAGAATATAACGATAGGTGTCTTAAAAAGGGGATTTTGTAACCACAGGAGTCTAATTGACATAAAGTTAAGTTCAGGTGTTTCTGGGACATTGGGTGCAAAGTTCAAGTGTTGTTTTGAATTTTTTCCCAATTTTGACATACCTAACTTTCGAAGTCTAAATTATCAAGAACGCCGCTACGTACACAACAAAGTGGGCTAACAAAGTGGACAACAGCCCCAAAAAGACGTCGTTTTGGGGCCTGTTGTTTAAAAAAAAAAAAAGCATGAAATTGAAATCAGGTTTCCTCCTCCCCCAAATCAACTCCATACACAGAGAAGAGGAGGAGAAGAAGGAAGGCACGACCACCACCACCGCCGACCTCCGCCACTACCGACCGTCCTAATCTGCGGCTCTCCACCTCCATCAACCACCACCACCACCAGATTTTTTAAAACCACCACTGGATTTGAAATCGTCGGTCTCATAACCACCACTACCAAGGTCTATATCTCTTCTCTCTCACTCTCCCTCTCTCTCACAATGCCCAATCCCCTCTCACGCTGGTTTCTCGTATGGTGGTTATGGAGTTTTGCGGTGTGGGTAACGGCGTTCGGTGGCGGCTGTGGAGTTTGCCGGTAGTGGAGCTCGCATGGTGGTTATGGAGTATCGCTGGAGCTCGCATGGTGGTTATGGAGTTTCGCGGCGGCGGCGTTAGTCAGCAAGATGGTGGTGGTTGCCGGCGATGGGAGGCTCCCTCTCTCTCTCTCTCTCTCACACACACTGGGTTTTCACGTTCTCCCTTCTTTTTTCTTTTTTTTTAAAACAACAGGCCCCAAAACGACGTCGTTTTGGGGCTGTTGTCCACTTTGTTAGCCCACTTTGTTGTGTATGTAGCATTTCCGAATTATCAACACTTCAAAATGGATAGAGGAGGGGCCCAGAATTGGGTTGGACATGACTGTCCAGTCACATGATCCAACAGAAAAATACATTTGACAAATTTTATGAGGGTAAATGTCACCTACCTCCCATGAGATTTCTAACAACGACAGAAACCTCCCCTCAAATTCCTAGAATTGCACTGATCCTCCTTGTTAGTCATTTCGGCCAACAAACGTTAATGGACCAAGCATATGTACATTTCTACCCTTCATTGACTTAGGTTTCTAAACAGATATGTACCTTCCCTTAAACCCATGTCTCTCTCCGTCACGCTTTCAAGCACACAATTGCTCTACTTTTACCTCCATTTTGGAAAATAGAGGTAAAAGTTGATGTGAAAAGTAAAAGTGGAGGATAATTTTGGAAAATGTAGATAAAAGTTTATGTGAAAAGTAAAAGTGTAGGTAAAAATTAATGTGAAAGGTGTAATGATGATATTTCTTTAATTAGTTGAATTTACGAAACAATATATTTTTAAAATGGACTGAGTGAGTAGTTTTTATTGACGATGGGGCTTGTGGAGCAAGGACTAATATTGTTTTTTCTCATGTACCAAAAAAAAAAGATACTCCCTCCGTTCCATAATATTGGTCCCCTACGAAACTACGTGCAATTTTCAAACTAAAAATAATGCATCTATAAAATAAATTTTGAGTTTTTTTTTGCACCGTTTAAAAGTTCACAATGAGATCTATCAAACAAGATCTATATTGCTAAACAAATTATGTTCATAAATATATTATTTTTTAGTTTGAAAATTGCACGTAATTTCGTACGGGACTAATATTATGGAACGGAGGGAGTATTGTTTTTTCTCAAGGAGCTCTCTATCTCTATTTATTTTTTCTTTTTCAATACCAGTTAATTTAGTTATCTAGCAAAGAGAATCTATTGCTATAGATATACCATATAGTAGAATTTTGAGCTTTAAAATAACAAAATATGGGTGAAGCTATTTTTGGACATTGTAAATTGATCCTCCAATATCTATCATTTGCTTGTTTCATAAAAAGAGAAGAAGAAAACAATTTGCACTCCTTGAAGAAGACTAATTGCCACAGCAATTATTTTTCAACCGAAAAACTAAGTTTAGGAAATGTAATTGCCACACCACCTTTTAAATTTTTATCCAATTAATTTGTTAAGGTTAAGATTTATATTTTTTAGCACTTAAGATTTATATTTTTTTTAAGCTGCACAAAATTCCTATAGGCCGAATTCCAAATGTATTGGTTACTAATAACGCGCCTGCTACTTTTCCATTTTTTGGTAAATAAGATTTGGTTGCTTGATTTACTTAAAGTCGCATATTGTGAAAACGTTGTTGTTTGAAACAAAAAAAATAAAAAAAATCTTGAAACTTATATGCTAGTGAAGAAAATCGGTTTGATTGGATCTCTCGCTCAAAAAAATCTTTTCTCTCCAACCAAACAAGGGAAGAGAGAATTTTTAAAGTGACTATCCATCACTATTTTTTGTTAGAAGTTAGACCTTACAACCATAATAGGTATAGCTAAAATAATGGACACATTTAGAAATCGGAAGAAATCGGTTTGATTGGATCTCTCGCTCTACAAGTACTATATTTGCTAGTGAATTTATGCTTGTGTTCTCCATTACTAACCCAAAAACAAAAAACATCTTCAATAAAAATGCATAGCATTTCTATGGTACATCTAGCTTTCTCCTAAATCACATTCTTTAGAGCATCCCCAACGGCTTCACTAAATTTTGAGCAAAAAAAATTCTAATGAACAGTGCATATTTTTCACTTTATCAACTCACTTCTCTTTCAACACTCCGACAATACTATATATTTCAATTACAATATTATTTTTTCAAAATATTAGTAAAAAATATGACCCAAGAGAGAGACCGGGGGACCAGGGGTCGGGCTTTTTTTGGAACTTATGGAAAGTGAAGGAAGAGAGAGAAAATACTTAAGAAGAAAAGTGGGAGAAAATGCGGGGGGAAATTTTACTATTCTTTATAACTCTATTTAGCCGTTTTCTCTACTCTTTTCTCTCCAACTAAACAAGGGAAGAGAGAATTTCCCTTTCCTTCTTTTCTCCATTTTCCAAACAAAGCCTTAAGGAGAGAAAATAGTTTAAAAAAAATACAAAGATGCTCAAATCTAGTGAGTTCGATCGCGACTCGCGAGCATCAGTGGAGTAACCAAGCAAAACTGGAACTCATGCGGTGTTCTATTCCATCAAAAGAAAAAGGGAGACAGACTGGTAATTGTTTTGTTAGAGCAACTCCAACAAACGACTCAAACTCCTCTCTATCTCTATTTTGTTCAGCCAACCCTAAAAAACAGCCTCCAAGAGACTCTCTAAACAGGTGAAGAAAATATCAAAGTCTACAGTGGCTCCCCAAATCACACCCCATTTGGGGAGCCACTGTTCACTCCCTACCCATTTTTTTTATATTCTTTCTCTCTCTCCAACCATCACTCTGCCGTAACTTTCCAAATTACTTTTCTTTTATTTATTCTCTCTCTCTCTCTCTCTCTCTCTCTCTCTCTCTCTCGTCTCTCTCCTTCTTTTCCCCCATATATCATATTTTATTAAAAATAGGGAGGGTAATAGAGAGGATTGTTGGAGACGTGGATTGGTAAAATGAAAAATGTGCACTGTTCATGACTTTTTTTTAGAGAAAAATTTAGGGAAACTGTTGGGGATGTTCTTTATGCCAAGAGATAGTGTCAGACCTCATTATCAATCCCATCAAATCTATCTCATTGTCAAAGGAGGCTAAATATGCTTCCCCATCATAAAGTTGCCTCCCACAGTTCCACTGATTAGGAATAAAACAGTACCCGTCAGTTGGCTGCCAGTATGTACGTCTCTGTAAATTGCTGTTATGCCCAAGGAAGTATAGAAAAGATCGCAAGGTGCATGGTCATGTTTTAGAACACAAAGATGCTAATCACTGGCTGTCAACTGCTGCATTCTGGTTTACGAATGGATTTGCAGGGAGGAAAAAACAATGGACAATTTATCTGCTGTATGCAAGAAAATCCTTTTTGCGTTAGGAATCTACGAGCAAAGAGCACACAACTATATACTGGAAAAAATCAAACTAGACAAGCTGCTGGTACGACTGCTTTATATATTGAACTACAACTAGTGAATTAAAACACTTGAAAAATTCGTTGGTGACCGAGATATTTGAGGATGAAAGGCCCGTCATCATAGCTTTTATTCCGAAAGGGAAAGCCAAACTAGTTTGGATATTCCGGTCAAAAATCATTGCCTGGGCGTAAATCCAGCCCCCATTTCCTATTGTAATTTGAGTAGTTTATGGACTTACCAGTAACTTGGAATAACTATCCAGAGGACATCGACAGGTGACCGAGTTCCTTAGAGGGAAAAAGGAACCATAATTGACCTCTCATCCTTCACTTTTCTCTCATTCTTCGTGCTCCTTTGAGTATCTTCAACTGAATAAAATTCCCAATTTTGAGACTTAAACTTACGCTTTTCATTCAAAAATTTACACAAGTATTCCAAACTCAGATAACGTACTCCAATCTCGATCACTACTCATCTCTTTCTAACTAAAAATAACACAAAGCTTCATTCCACCCAAATGTAATAGGTAAAAATGTTCCTTGTGCATCAAAGAAAATCATAGTCCTAATGTGGCGACCTTTTGAAACACGGGCATAAGTAACATATTTCAGGAGGAAATATAAAGAGATGCAAAGGATTATGGAGAAGAGGGGGGATTAAAGAAGCAGAAAAGAACATGAGAAGAAGAGGAAAAGGCTAAGAGAGTGATGCTTCTTAAATTCTCGTGATTGCACTTGGCATAATTCTAACATATTAGAAATTACATGTGGAGATGAGTATGCGAACAAAAGCTTCTGCTTTACTTGCATGACTATATGATATTCAAAAACCATATCCATAATGGCAAAAGAAAATTAATTGTTCTGTTATAGGTTGCCAAAGCTAGACTTTAAGTTCACCCATGCCTTCTCTATGTCAGCCAGCTCAGCCTCTAGCTTACTCTTAGTGATAGATAATGAGGGTACTTCCATCGGCTCATATGAACTGCGTCTGACCTTCATAGTTAGGTGCATATCTTTCTTTCGTGACGAGAGATCTTTCAATTTGTCATCAAGTTGAGAAATCTTGAGTTGAAGCATACGAATCTGATCCTTGGTGGCTTTCTTCTCTGCCTGAGCATCCTCTTCCTCTGTCTTCAGTTTCTGGTAGCATTCTAGCCCTTCGTTAAACTTGGCAATATGAACACCAGCTTGCTGGAGTTGCTTATCGACCTCAGCCTTGCTTTGCTTAGTAGAATTAAAAGTTCGGCTGAGGCTGGGAAAGGCATACTTGAACAGCAGCAAGGCTGGGTGGAGATCATGGCCCAAGACTTGTGACCTGACAAGGATGTTTATGGTTTTCTCAAAGGTATCTGAACTACCAAGGATATTAGAGGAGGGATCTGAAGGTGCTCTTGGCCTTTTCAATCTCCCCAGCTGTTGGTGGAGGGTCAATGGCCAAAGTAGTGGCACTGCTTGACGCCCCAGAAGCAGTTGGGATAGTCTTCTTCATAATAAGAGAGTCAAAGAAGGACTCTAGACAACCTCCTCCATCTGCCTTTATAGTTGCTTCCGGAGGCTGGCTTGGTTTAATATGTTGCCGATCAAGCCCGGTAGGAGATTTTGTAATGACAAGTGGGATTGCAGTCTGGCAAGATTCGAAAAATGTTAAAAGGACACTCTTACCAAAGAGAATGCATGTAAGTAGATATGTGATTACCTTTTTAGGTGATGGGCATGGAACGGAGGCCATTTTAGAATAAGCACCCCCTGTAGCCATCATTTCAGAACATCTGGTATTTGGAGTGTCTGTAGAAGGGCGAGTGGGCTGTGGAGCTGGACTAGTCGTGATTTGCTTCTGCAAATTAGAAAGGTCATGTGTTAGAAGTAACCGCTGAGGTGGAGTCTTGAGAGGATTTTGGACAGAGTCTGCTTGAAGGCGATTGCGAGCGCGCTTGAGAGGTTGAGGATCCAGATCCTATGGAAAAGCTATCAAGTAAATACGAGGCCAGGAAAGGTGCAGAGCATATATCATACAATCATATGTCAAAAGAGGCCTGACCTTGTGTAGTGGGCCGAACAATTAAACAATGCAGAGGGATCAACCTGGTATTTTAGAAGTATGCAACCATTGACTCGGACAACTCCAAGGCACACTGCCGAGCGGTGGTGGTGCTGGAGGGACCGGTCGGTAGGACTAGGAAACCAGTCAGACGGACAATGGTCTCATTGTTCGGAACACCGAAGAAGCCTAGTTGGCACGATAGCTAGAGCCAGATATCTAGCAGTGCCCACTTATCAGTTGAAACGAAGCAGCTCGGCAAGGCGTATGCATCGGCCATCATGTCGTTTGGCGCAAAAAGCCATAAGCGACCAAACCACATCATCAAATTCAGCGCCGAGCAGTCCCTCCATGCCGAACGGTGTGACCCAGTAGTGGTTAGGGCTGACTCAGCATGGGTGTGACATGCCAGAGCAGTAGAAAACGCTCGCGTAACCGTTTGATTCTTATCGGCAAAGACAACAGTGACGTCAGCCAGACGGTGCATGATATGTGTCAAAGGACAAGTGGATGCATGTGCATCCACCACCTCGCCATCGTCAAGTGTGACTTCAGTGGAGCGGTTATCGTGCGTGTTAGGCACAATGGTACTTGGAGGCCAAGCAAAGCTCTTCCTATAAAAGGTAGAGAGAACAGGTACACACACATCTCTCTCTCTCTCTCTCTCTCACTCTCTCTCACACACACACACACACAAACTCTAGATCTGAGTTTTGCACTTTCCTTCTTCATCTTCCTCCACTTAGTAGACCGTGGGAGTACCATTCCGAACTTCCACGGCTCAGTCTGGTGCTAACGTGGATGTTCAGCGTGTAGGCAAGGAGTACGGTTGAAAGTTCAACACAAAAGGTATTTTCTCAAACAAAACGGTTCAAGGTAGGCTGAGTTCAGAAGTTGAGACCCCACACCTTACAGGTAGGAGCTTCAGGGAAAAGGTCTTTCATCTTATCCTCACAGTCAAAAGAAAAGGTTTCTCATCCTCAATGTTGCTATCAAAGAGTTGTGGAGCCACTGTTATCTGGTTTGTTCCGAACATATGCACTCCCTAATATAGGTCTGATCATTTTATATATTTTTCATTCGACACACTGGACATGTTAGGGGGTGGAATGAAATTTAGTTTTGGGCTCAAAATTTTCGTGAAATGCTTACTTCTTGATCATACCATTTGGCAATTCTATTGTTATATGTACCTTTAACATTTTTCCCCTATTCAACATGTTCTCAACATATCTATACCACATATTCTTCACATTTTCTAAAAGAGTGTTGTTTCCGCTTGTCCGTATCTCATGTAATCACCGTGCTTCCTAATTTTCACTCATAACATTGGACCTATTATGGCATGATTGAACATCTCTCTCTCTCTCTCTCTCTCTCTCTCTCTCTCTCTCTCTCTCTCTCTCTCTCTCTAACCGGACCAACCCTGTATAAATGACCACCACCACTAGGGATGGCAACGGGGCGGGTTTTGATGATCCCTGCCCCGACCCTAAAATTTCCTAACCCACCCCTAACCCGCCCCTAACCCGACCGGGTAATTTATGGGTACCCCCGCCCCTATCGGGTATCGGGTTTACCCGCCCCGCCCCTATTTTTTTCACATATTAGTTAAGTATATTTTAAACTCCAATTAGTGAGTACAAATGATAAAAGTTCACAAAAAAACTTTTACAACTTAACCAAAATCTACTATCTAATGTTGTATTTTAGTTGTAAAAGTAAAATTATAAGAATATAAATAAAATTTAATGCATATAAGTGAGAAAATATAATTTGATATATACATATAAGAGTATATAAATATAGTTCTACATATATATGTATGTCGGGGCGGGTAATATCGGGGCGGGGTGACCATACCCCTGCCCCTACCCTAACCCTAGCGGGTTTTTCAAAATCACCCCCTGCCCCTACCCGTTACCCAAAAAAATCGTAAAAAACCCTACCCTATCGGGGCGGGGTAGGGTGGGTTCGGAGCGGGGCGGGTTGAATTGCCATCACTAACCACCACCCCAGAACTCAGCCCACATTTACAAGGGTTATGGATTTAATATTTAAGCCTATAGAATTGACTTGGGTTGGGTTGGGTTGAGTTTTTTTAGCCCATTTGATAAAGAAGTTGGGTTGGGATGAAGTCCAGCCTGACCCATCTCGCCCATGTATAACGAATTTTAAGATTCTAAATGTGTCCATTATTTTAGCTATACCTATTATGGTTGTAAGGTCTAACTTCTAATAGCGATGGATAGTTGCTTTGCTTTGTCGCATATAGGGCTAGAAACGAGCCGAGTTGAGTTGAGTTTCGCTATGTTCAAGCTTGTTTATTAAAATTTTACCAAGCTCGAGCTCGAATATAGTAAATAGTTAACGAGCCGAGCTCAAGCCGAGCCAGTCGAAGCTTGTTCACGAGCCAACGACAACATATATTCCTACTTGCATAATAGGAAAAGTTTTAATTGTGCATGTGCATGTGTCTTAAATATACGTTTAACCTTCAAGAAAATTTTTAAATATATATTTAACCTACAAGAAAAAGGCTCTATTTCGAAAATAGTGATAGAATTAACTACAGTTTTTGACGTACAATAGTATTGTACGTCAGTATCACTTTCGAATTAATAAGAAGCAATGTAATCTTCTCCTGTTAAAATAAAATTAGCCTTATCGAGCCTATCAGGATAGTTTTTAAGCTTATTTATTAATTTTTTGCGAGCTCAAGCCGAGCATACAAATTATATAGGAAAAAACCTATAGTATTATATAGAAAAAAAAATTCCTATGAATTATATAGGTTCGCCCCTGCAAAATATTTTAGAAAAAAGATTCGGCCCTTATGTAGTTAAATTTCTGACTCCGTCCTGGAGCTAGGGCCACCCCGATTTGAGAAAACCTAAAATCATCTAGGTATAATTTCGCATATACCCTCCCTTATCATGTCCACCTAATGGCCATAAATAATGTGTTGAGGAACTTTTGCCTTTGTCGCCTTTTAATTGTTTTTAGATAATGTGAGAGAGAGAGTGTGTGAAGGGGGAGGATACTCGGCTTTTACCTTGAACCCATAGAGCGGTGTTGTCGGGAACAGAAAACCGCCTTCTTCTTCTTCTTCTTCCTCCTTCACCGCTTCTTTGTCGGTGAAGCTATCTTGAGCCGCCTTCACTTTTGCCATTTCTGAAATTTGAAAACAATCGGACCTTCTTGAAGAGACCGGAATGAAAGAGCTCCGACTATGGTGTGCAAAGTGGTACTGGGGCACCCATTTTCCCTGAGCCGTTAGATGTTTCATTTTTAAGCCCGCTTCTCTTTCTCTCTCATGTTTCCTAGTTTTTCAAAAGATTTTAATAAATCAGTTGCTAAAATTAATTATGATTTTAGTAAATGAGTTCACTATGTGCTAAAATCATGGTTGATTTTAGGCTAAAATCATGGTTGATTTTAGCTTAAAATCAACCATAATTTTAACACCTGGTGAACTCATTTATTAAAATTATTTGGAAAACTTATACGCCGGTTGGAGGGCTTGGCTCCAACCCAGTCTTATACTGTCCCCCATTTTTTTTTTGTTTTTGTCTAGTACATGGCTACAAATACCCTGTAAAGTCTAGCGGTCCCATCAAGCCACATCCTATTCTAGAGGTGTTCCGCTAAGAGAGTTTTGTTTTAAAACTGTTTTGGTTTTTGTGTTCGCACTTTTTATGATGTATTGTGAGAGAATAACCTGTCTTGGTTTTTGGGAAAAACTAGTTAGGGGGTGTTCCGCTAAGGCAGTTTTGTTTTAAAACTGCTTTGGTTTTTGTGTTCACACTTTTTTATATGATGTATTGTGAGAGGATAACTTGTCTAGGTTTTTGAGAAAAACTAGTTTTTGAAAAAAACCTAGATAGTGGAACACCCCCTAAAGTATTATGGATTTATAAATTCCCAAGAGTTAAAGAAATTCCCGCAAAAAAGAACAAATTCTTGCAAAAAAAAATATGAAAACCTGCTACTTGGAGAACCAGTTATAGAGAGGGTGGCCATAAAATGTAGTAAGTATATCCATATCTCGTGGTCAGTATAAGCCATATATTTTGGTAAGTGTTAGCAAAAGAACGGGTAAGTAAATCAGTGTTTATGGTAAGTACAAAATGAGTATTTTGGCGGGAAAAGTTCAAAACCATCTTATTTTTAGCAAGTCCACCTTACTTTTTATGGGTGGTTTTGATTTAGTATTTGAGATTTACCCCATTTTTAATGGTCCATATTTACGGGGGCATGGGTGCCCCAATACCACTTTGGGGCACCATAGAAATTTTAGAATGAAAGACTTCTAAAAAAATATATCTCATTTTTTTTCTCTCAAAATTGACAACCAAACACAATGTTTCGCTCGCCATTTTCGTACATCGGCTTACAAATTCGGGTACCAAACCCGGTATGTGTCCCGGATAAACGGATTCGAATTGAAAATGACGTGTATTTGCTCAGATTTTTCCTTTTTCGTTTTTTTTGAAGATAATAAAGCCTCTTTTAGCTAAATAATCTTCCGTGTTATTTTTTTTTTTTTTTTTATCTTTTTTCAAAATAAATTTGCCTTCTACTTATTGGTTTTGCATCAATATTAAGTGATTTATAGTACAAGAGGAATCAGGAAAAATATAACGATATAAACCAAACTAAACTTTTTGAATAAAGACCAGGATAATCTAAGTAGTATATTTGTCTTATAGTAATATTTTTTTCTTTAATGAGATTTTTTAAGATTTTGATCATAGTATTTTTTTAGATCATCTATTCGGCACAAACCAATAGTCCAAAAAAAAATTATTCAATACTAACAAAAGCAAAAAAAATTGAATACATGCAAGAAAATAATCCGGCAAGATTATTTAGCTAAAACAGCCTCCGTTTCCCAAACAGTAATTATATGAATTATTCTTTTTCCAAACAAAACTTTTGTCACTGCTATTTTGAAAATTGATAACTGTTCATTTTACTTTTCTACAATGTCACCTATATTTCAACTCTAGTTTGTTTTCAATTTTATTCTACATTCATATATGAGCACCCTGATTTGAAATATGGGTGAGAAATGAGTATAAACTCAATAAAACAGTACTCCATCACTCTCGTTTCGGAAAATTGGTGATGGTCCAAAATGGCAAAATAATAATTATACAAAGTTTTATCTATTAACTTTTCTGAGAACACACTTATTAAGGGATAATCCAAAATGGAATAGTCGACTATAAAAAGAGAGAGAGAGAGAGAGAGAGAGAGAGAGAGAGAGAGAGAGAGAGAGTATTAGTTTCACAAAATAGAAGGTTTTAATAATTAAGGTTGGTCTAACGTGGGTCCATGCGCCTTCTTAGGGTTTTTTTGGTGTGGGTGTTGAGAGAAGAAGGGTGTGTATACAATTTCTCATTGGGTGATTCTATTAACAACCATCAATTGGCTAAATTCAACCCACTAAAAACTTAAAACACAAATTTATAACTCTAACCCATTTTAGATAAATACAACCAAAAAATTTTCCAAATTTTCCCAATCTACTCGTCTCCTACCTACCCCCTTACATCTAATTAATTCCTAAAATACCCCCAACCCTACCCAATTTACCCCCTTTGAAAACCTAAATCTAAATCTAACAAATAAAAAACAAAAACAAAAACCATATTCTTCTTCATCTCTGCAAAAAATGAACGACCGTCTTCTTCTTCTTCTCTACAAAAATCGACTGTCTTCTTCATCTTTCATCTCTATCAAGGTTTTGCAACGCAACACTTTGTTTCTCTCTCCTAACTCTACACATGGATTGATTAATGGAAGGTTCTTTCCCTTCCATTGACCCACTACTCTCATATTTTGAAATGGAAGAAACACCAATAGGGCTCGAATTTTCGATTTTAAGCAGCATGGAGGTTGACAATGAGGCTGATGGGAAGAAAATGATGGGTTGGGAGGCAAAAGCAACTCAAGAAGGAAGACCCAAATTTCAATTTTTCGTTTTTGGTCGTCCACCATTCGGATTCCCAGTATTGAATTTGAACAGTATTTTCGGATTTGAATGTTTGAAATATGTACCTTAATTCGGATTTTAAAACATGAATGATATGTTTGAAATAGATTTAAACTCCCGCTATCTGCTTCATTTTTCTTTGAATCCGAAGTTGTTTTCAATATTCAAAAGTTAAAATGTGAACTAATACAATTACTTCAAGTTTCAAAATCCGGATATGGGCAAACGTGGGATGTGTAAAATTAAGTCAATTATTTACGTCCAAAACGTAGTAAATAGTTCAGCTTTTAAAATTTGAATTCACAACATTCACCATTCTTTAGTTCGAGGATGGGTTAGTTGTTTGATCAGCTCTGCATTCTCTACGATTAGTTCATGGTTGGTGATGACTACCTCTTGGACCTTTGCTGCTCCAATTTCTTGAGCTTACTCCACATGGTTGGTGATGACTACATTTTACACATTACAAGATTTTGAGAAAGGCCTCCGTTTGGTTTTCGCTTTAAGTTTTCAAAAAATCAGGGTCGGCTCTGGTACCATATGATTATAGAAAGTGAGAAAGAATTACCCTGCTAGTTAAGGTACATATTCGGATTCTACACATCCCACGTTTGCCCATAGTCGATTTTTAAACTTGAAGTACTTATTTTAGTTCACATTTTTAACTTCTGGATATTTAAAACAACTTTGGATTCAAAAAAAATGAAACATACGGGAATTTAAATCTATTAGTTTTAAGCAAACAATTCATGCTTTAAAATCCGAATTAAGGTACATATTTCAAACATTCAAATTTGAAAAATATTGTTCAAATTCAATACTGGGAATCCGAATGGCAGACGACAAAAAACGAAAAATTGAAATCTGGGTCTTATTGCAAGTGGAGTGGAATGCAGTTGGTGCCTCCCTTATACTCCCATGCATATGGGCAGAGTTCGATTCCCGTAAGCACCCATCCCCCTCCCCAAGTCCCTTAGGATAGAGTAGATTAGGATTAGGATTAACGAATGACAAAAAAAAAAGAAATCTGGGTCTTATTTCTTGGGTTGTTTTTGCCTCCAAAACCACTATTTTCTTCTCATCAGCTTCTTTGTTGACCTCCATCCCGCTTAAAATAAAAAAATTCCAGCTCCATTGGTGTTTCGAAATAGTGGGTCAATGGAAGGGGAAGAACCTTCCATTGGTTGCTCCATTGGGTTCTCCATTGAGAGAGAGGTGAGGAATGAGGAGGGGAGTGAGAGTTTTTTAAGGTTTGAGATGGGAGGTCTAGAAGAAGAGAAGAATGGTGGCAGTGAACGTTTTCCTTCTTTTTTTACCGTAGATGATAAAAAGAAGAAGATGAGATGGGTCATGGGTGTGGTGTGTTTTTGGTTTGGGTTGTAATAGAAAAGTGTGGGATTGGTTTGTGCTAAATTCATACCACAAAATTAAGGGACAAAATAGTCTCTATACACAAGGGTATTTTTGTCTACAATTAGTTAAATTTTAGGGGGCTGAATTTAGCCAATTTGTGGTTGTTAATAGAATCATCCTTTCTCATTATCATTAAACATTTTTACTTCCCACAACTACCCTTTATGAAGATATCATCATTATATTTTTACCCACTAACTTTTAAAAATAAATTTTACTCAGAAGGACAAAACAAAAACATAGAAGCTTTTACCCACTAATATTTCAAAATGAAAACTTATTAAGGAATAGTCCAAAATAGAATACTTGACCATATAAAAGGAAAACGTACAAACTTTTACCCACAAATTTTTCAAAATGAGCAATTATTAGGAAACAATCTAAAATGAAATAATTTTCAATGATACCAAACATTGTGGGCTATATACTCCCTTCGTTCCTTTTGAAAAATTAGACTTTATCTTTTCTAGTTAAGTGGAAAATTTACATAGATTATGAGAATCACATCAAAACTAAACATTCAAATATCTCAATAGGAAAAATACAGGACTATGAAATAAAATCTAGGCCTTCTGTTGATCATCTCAAAATCTCCAGCCCTGGAATAGGATGAAGAATTTTATGGGATAGGTCCTCAGCGGGATGATTGATATTGCATTCATCGGATAGCTAGACCTAGAACATCGCGTAATTTATGATCATCTTCCGACACAAGGCATGGTTTGGTTTGCTTTCATCTTCAAGCAACTATTGATGAGAATCACTTATTCTCAACGACCATGTTCTCTTTCAGTGGAAATACATAATACATCAAGAACTGATGAGCAGAGAAGTCTCGATCAACCAACCACAATCCGATGGTATCGAGTGAAAGAACATGAAATTGTCTCAGATTTTTCTTCATCAACGTAATGCCACCACCATGGGGGAAAGGGGGAAAAAGAACACCGATCCTTTCTATTCATGTATCAAAATACCTGCAACAAACCCTTTTCGTGTTAGAAGTTTCCATTTTCCAATCAGCTGAACATGCAAAAACCACAAAGAAACTTACCAGTCCTTGTTTCATTCGTCAGATACATTTTCGGAGGGTTAAGACTTTTAAGTCTCGGGAGTCTTTCTCTTCTGATTGGATGTTGACGGAGCATTCGATTGAGCCTGACCAAAAACTGACCTGCATTTCAATGTGTCATGGCCAATACAAAAGAGCTACTATCCCAAAAGAACAAGCATTTAGAGCAATATTTTGGACAGACAGAAACCTTTTATGTAATTTTAGAGATAGAACAGACAAACAAATGTGACAATAACCTTGGGTTTGTTGACAGCCTAGTGGGCTGTCATGATGTGCAGATTCTCAAGGCTCGTGGAAAAATTTGAGCCCCGCATAACGTTCAATGTAAGCCTTGTTCTAAAAATATCAAGTCCAGCCTGTTCTTACCCAAGTCAATGATGCCACGGCAATAGCTTCAACTTGTGAAGTATCCAAATATGTTTGTGATACTATATTACTATATATTTAAGTTTGAATGTATGACTCGTTAACAAACAATCTCGTACTATTAGATACATGAATCCTGCCAAGTTCCAAGTGGACTTTCCAGTATAATTAGTCAACAGTACAACCAACACGAATAATCAAAAAAAGATGAGAAGTTACTTCAACAACACTTCACAATTAATGCAGCATATAAAGGGAAAAACTGGACGTAAACTCAATTTCACAACGAAACAATATCGAATAATGCAAAAGCAAAAGTACGAGGTGCTCACCCACAGGTAGAACAGTTCTTGTGATGCTTACAAAATATAGACAAACAAACGGAACATATGTAGCCCATGTCAATCGTGTTCTTGTGACAAAAGCAGCTGCAAATTCCAGAACAAATGTTACCAAAAGCAACAAATGAACAAACAGAATCACGAGGAACAATACGCGTGCATGAATAGGATTTCAAGATAAAAAAAAAGAACCATAACAAACTGATCAAAACAAGATAAGGATGGCATTTTTACATGCTGCATATTTGTTACAATGCACGCAGGGAACCACACACACACACAGAGAAGGGGGCGGAGGGGGGATTTACATTTGTTTATATAACTGATGTGCAAGGGCTGCAGATAATAACCTATTCTGACGGGGCACAAACCTCTATCAAACTTCAAGGTCTAAGGCTCAATAGGAGATGACCAGGAACAATGGTAGAATATCCATATAAGCTCACATACTAATAATGAGCACAACCAACATTTCCTAGAAAGTAGAGTGTCATCAAAAGGCCGTATTAATTGGAAGAGGATTTGGCAGTCCCAAGGGAATTGGAAGCTCAAGCAGGTAAACTGGTAAAAGAAACCTTAATTAACTTTTTATGGAGATAAAGAGAAAGTAAATGGCGTGTGCAAGACAATGGCATTGTATTGTTTATTCATCTTCTTTTCAATTATAAGAAACAGGAATAAATGGGGGGGTCAGCCCCTCCAACACCAATTTAATCATGAAAAGCTACCTGTAATCCTCAAACCCATGATGCTTAAGTCCCTTGCTACAGTATCATTTCAGTGCTAGATTCTTGGGTTTCCTTTCAGCCCAGAAATCCCAGTGGGCTCTTCCTTCTTATTTCCTACGAAGATTAGCCTCAAGGCTAACTTTTCTTTCGGTGTTACTCTCAAAGCATACATTTCTTTTTTTGCAGAAACTAGTCTCATACTGGTGGCCAGTGTGCCCCACATAGGTTAAAGCTCACTCCTCCAGCGTTCAGAGTTCACATTGCCAAGACCTCATGGCCAACCACTAGGATGACTATTGTCTCAATGGTGATGGCAAATTGGATTGGGAAAGGCTTGCCACGCGACAGGCAAACACAACTAACCACATTATCCATCTCTCTTTTGCTCTCTTAGTGGAAAAATTGCAAAAGATGGAGTAGGCAAAGTTTCTTATATTAATTGAGGTGGAGATTGTTCTATAGTAAATGGATGAATAACCTTTTTATTTGGTTTGTTCCTGTCCGTAACATCTACCTTGGAACTCACTGTGGTTAATGGGTGGTATGCGCCAAAATGGGCTTTGGTCGATTGATTGAGTCAAAGATAGGAAAAGTTGTGACAGATAGATGGCAGCGTTAAGAGAAAACTAACTGAGAAGGAGAAAAATAGGGGAAAAGGAAAGGTAGTCCTGGATGGGTACTGAATACTGATGACAATGATGGGGTCCAGCTGAGATTCAAGTAGCGAAATTAAGGAGGGGTGGTGGTGATTGATTAAGTAGGCGGTTCCACTGAATCAGGGTAGAAAGTAGCTTGATTTGATGATAAGTATTGCCAAAAATAGGCCACGAAATCGAGATGTTATGGGTCTTCATTAGAGAGGGAGAGAGAGGGTGAAGGTGGCCACAGTGGTTGGCGGTAGCATTTTTAACTAATTGTCTAATTGCCACTTTGGCACAATTTGGGACAGATGTTGGGCAGTTAGGATATCTCCAACCTCACCCCTGTAGTCTGGAAACCCAAATTCAGTGAATACATGTTCATTTAAATATTTATAAGATGGTAAGAACAAATTTTCCAACTCTATGCACTAGGAAAGAAGTGTAAACAAAAGTCTTAATATTGATTCCAGAATATTTATCATCAAAAGAACTGAATGTTTTGAGATTGGTAGTCCTGCAATAAAAAAAGCCTAAATGAGAAGGAAATAAGACGTACAAATCTAAAATAATTCTCTGTACTTTTCTCAGTGAGTTC
The DNA here is from genome assembly GCA_963854785.1 of Vaccinium vitis-idaea. NCBI lineage: Eukaryota > Viridiplantae > Streptophyta > Magnoliopsida > Ericales > Ericaceae > Vaccinium > Vaccinium vitis-idaea. The sequence goes on along the minus strand of OY978223.1, from coordinate 26,094,796 downwards.
CAAGTCATTTATTTGGAACCAGCAATGGCTCCGATATGTGCCCATGTGACCAATTTGGGGGCTGCTAAACGACCCAAGCTACTCAAGTTCAAGCTCGTGTTCGTTTGTTAAAAGCTCATTTAAGATTGGTTTGTTTATGTAACAAACCAAGCGTGAACATTTTTTTAAAGCTCGTTCACGTTACAAGCCAAGCTTGAAGCTCATTTGGTTCCAGTAATGTAAAAACTAAAGGGGCATGTTTGGACAATTTTCCACCAATTGGGGAGTGTTGGCCAAGCATCGGTGTCCAACACGGACACACCACCTCCTTAGAGGTGTAAGAATTTCCTAGTTCACTCTAGTCCGCTAATGGTTTAAACCTAAATGAAGTTCCCTTGCCTATTTTGCAAATGGTTCCGTTTTCAGAAGTCTTTTGCTCAAACCCATGTTAAATGGATCCTTCAAAATCTATAAATTGCCCTAGTCGGACACTCGAAACTCGGATAAAGATCCGTGTCTGATATGATTAGCTGGACAATGACTTATCAAGCATATTTTCTAATTCAATTATATCATGAGCATAGAACGACTGTAGTATGTACGAAATGATCCAAGACAATTCGTGAACACCACAAAAGAAGAAAATATATACTATTATATACTGATGATTTTAAATTTTCTGGCTTGTTCCAGTATCCTCTGTATGAAAATTAGGGGAATCTGACAATGGAAGAAAACTCCAAAAACTATAATATATATTTACCCAAGTCCATGAAACATAGCCCCAAACCATAATGAGGATAGGTGAATTTACTGATCCTGCAAAATTCAATGGCCCAGCCACAAAGGCTCAAGAACAACAGACAAATTAGCTAATGGAAAAAAACTCTAAAAACTACTTTTTCTTGCTTTTCACATGGAATGTCAAGTGCAGAGATAAATCAATAAAGAACTAACAATTAGCGAGAGCAAACTTTACAGCTAGAATGAGCAATAAAGAAGGAAGTGCAATCCTGGGGAGAAACAACATAACAGACAGTGGATATGATTACTTACGAGGCACGGAAATCCACCCCCACAGGTTTAGGTAGTTGTAAAAAGTTCCGAGAATACAAATCACTTGCAAATACCGTCTGCGTGGTACAACAATCTGTTATTGGTATGAACAGTGATAAACACGGGAAAAATAAACCCAGGATATCACACTCACTCAGTCATGATATATTTGCCAAGAACAGACCAAAGAATTACACAGTGAATGAGAACTGAAAGATAACATTTCACACTTCTCTATGATAACAACAGTAGATTTTATAGTGAAAAATGGATCTACTGTCTTCCAAACCATCTGACATTACATAAACAGAAGCAAGATAAATAAGTTCCATGTGAAAACCGTTTAGAATTAAAACAATAAACGAAGGGTGATTCCATGCAGACACATGCAGTATTCACCCTTCATTTATTATTTTATTTTAAATAATAAATAAAGCATTGAGACTCCTCTCAAACTGCTCTGTTTCATGAAACGAAAACGAAAACAAAAACCCCCAGTAACTCCTCACGGACAGTGCTCCAACACTGTTGAAAGAATGCGACTCGTGCCATCAGGTCCCAGTGACTTATCTCCGTTGAGCGCTTTTACAGCTGCAAGAACTTCCTCCTCAGAAAAAGGTCGCTCTAGCCAATACCCCTCGTCGTTTGAAATCTGCCCCAACTCTAACTCATCAAATCTCGGCCTCCAACTCCTCTACTCCGTATAAGATCCTAATAAAAACTGGTAACACATATTTTGACCTCTTCCTCTGTAGATAATAAGCTTCCCCTGACCGAAATATGACCAATAAAAATTACGCCTTTGATTAGCATTTGCTACCCGATAGAAAAATTTGGTACTTCTATCCCTATCTTCCAGCCACAACTGCCTTGATTTTTGTCTCCAGCTTATCTCTTCCATCTTTTCTAGTCTCCCAAAATCCTCCATAAGATTTCTATGAATTACATCCTCCTCCATCAATGTCCCAGCACCCTCTCGAGCATCCAAAGCTTGAATTTCCTCCAACAATTTTACTGTGGTGGAAGGTAACTCATGTTCGAAACTAGAATTGGGAACAGAATTCTAAGGCAATATTCTGGCCCACCCAGTGATATGGACACCACTGTCTGTTATGCCACCTGAGAGTGAAATAGGAGAAGATACTAACAGCTTGGAAGGTTTTGGGAGTGATCAAAAGGAAGTTTCTGAGTGGGTTTTGAAAAAGATAATTAAATTTAGTTAGTCAGTGGGGGTATCTATTGACGGGCTGGAGCCTGAAGTCATGAGGTTATTTGAACTTATAGAAGAGAGATGGCATACCTCTTCTAGCAATAAGAGGCAGAAGCCGAGCAGGTGGGGAAAGAGAAAAGCTTGTAGGGAATTGAAGAATCTAGAGTGGAACATTAATTACGAAGGGAGAGATGAGAATGGGGCAGGAAGTGGAAGGAAGAAAGGGTCGGGTCTGCTAGTTTTTTCTTAATGAAGTTGAAGATTATTAGATGGAATGTAAGGGGCTTAAACTCCCATGAAAAACAGGTGTTGGTGAAGGTTCTTTTAAGAGATTGGAAAGCAGACATTGTTTTTATTCAAAGGACGAAAATGGAGGAGGTGGGGGTTAAGGTTGTGCGCAGTGTATGGAGTGGTCGGTTTGTAGAATGGGAGTTCTTGGGGGCCAACGATGCACGGAAAAATTAAAAAAATCATTTAACCCCCACTGTGTCCCCCCATGTCCCAGCCGTGTCCCCCCCAAAAAATTAAATTTAGCCATGTCCCCCTCCATGTAGCATGTCCGGACACGTGTCCCGCCATGTCCGGACACTGCAATACGGCTACCCCTAGAGGTGTCAGTGCTTCATAGTTGGGGGCTTTAGGCAGTGCGGGGGGTATTTCGGTGAAGTTTGGCCTAAAAAGCCAACTTAACTTCTTTTTTTTTTTGTCTTTATTTGATTTTTTTTTTTGCGTTTGTTAGTTTTGCATCGATTTTTTGAGTATTATTGATTCGTCTCGGCGAAAGGAATCCAAAAAGGTAAAAGATTATGACTAGAACTCTGAATTTTTTGAATAAGATCGAAAAAAGTGTAAAAAACTGTCTTTTTGACTTTATTTTTGTCTTTATTCAAAAAAAATTATGATTCGATCATTATTTTTTACTTTTTTGATTCCTCTCGCCGAGACAAACCAATGATACACAAAAAGTTGATGCAAAACTAAAAAACACGAAAAAAATTTCAAATAAAGACAAAAAAATAAGCCAGCTAACTTTTTAGGCCAAAACACACTTTTGCTAATGGGGGATTCTAGGGTGGTGGTGAGGGAGGATTGTGAAAGGGCCTTTTTCTTTATCTTGTGGTGGGAGGTAACTCGTGTTTGAAACTAGAATTGGGAACAGAATTCGAAGGCAATGTTCTGGCCCACCCTGTAATATGTACACCACTGTCTGTACATCAGTCAAATTCCATTCACCTAGTTGTATGTATATACATCTAACGCTCCACTTGGCAGGCCAAACCATCACCAAAAGGACTGTGCCTTGAAGGCTAGGACCCAGGATAATATCGAAAGGTGGAGAAAGAAAATGCCACGCAATGAAAAGAAAGCACTCAGTCCCAGCTTACAAAGACTGTCATGGCCCGTAAAAAAATTTCAGAATCACAAATAAGGGGAACCGAGTGCATGCAGTTCCAACACCAATATAATACTTGATGATAAATAAATAAATAAAAATAAAAAAAGCAATGCTGAGGAACTTTCATATGGCGATGTTAAGTTTAAAAAACCTACCGACAGATACTGAAAAAGGCCATCAAGTTGTTGGGGCTTCAGATACACCCCCCCAGTTATGTAAGAAGCCTGTAACACAGATATGCAACACTGTCCATTAACAAAATCAAGTTCAGATCTTCTCAATGATGGGATATATTTGGCCGCAGAAATTTCCAAAAAGTAAATACATGCAACCTGCTGCAGGAAAGCAGAATGTTGTGCTCCCAGTAAGCAAGAATCTATGGGTACCTACAACAGGAAGCAAACTGAGTATACTTGGGGCATATTTCAGAATCATTGACATGACCACATGAATCTTAGGAATAAATCACAAATACTTGCAAGTTAATTATTTGTTGGATTGATAAGTTGGAAATTATTTATTGAGACCTAAGAAGCATGGACAAGGATACCGGATACGGACATGTCATTTGTTCGAAAATTAGGACATGGGTAAAATGTATTTGTATTGTAGAGGTATGTTGCGAATTCATATAGAAGGGGATAACATTTATTCTGACAAACTAAGAACAATCCTATGAAGATACAAATAGATACAAATCAGCAATCTGCATATAAAGTACACATGAATTATACATCTGTGGAAATTTTCACTCTGAGCCGTGTTTTAAGAATTAGATTTTAACCTTTTATCATATCCTTACCATGTTCCAAGAGTGTCACCAACGTGTCCTAGAGTAACTACAACGTGTCTAAGTAAAAGAAATATAATAAAAAAAAAATGGGACATGTATTTAGGCATTTCCAAAACGTTGACGAGTGTCGTGTCGTGTCTGTGACTGACAAGTGTCGTACACGGATACATGAGGCCAGTATACATGTCCGTGATTCCTAGATTGAGAATCATCAACTCTTTGTGAACCGCTGAGTATTAATGGTAGTACAACAATTTCAAGAACCTAAACAAATTATAAGCCCAGGTATTATAAGATCTACGTATGGACCAAGCAAAAGACAACCTTAAAGAGACTAGTATGTAAAAGAGCCAACGACAAGATAACTTGAAGCCATATGGACAACTACCTTAATAACACCTCATAAACCTTTGTTTAAAACACAGTAACTTAATGTAAGATGAAAACAACAAACCAACCTTCACTATTCTAAGGTGACATAGCATCATTTTGATTTGCCTAACAAATTGGAATTGACTTGTAAACTTACAATTAAAACTGAAATAGAAATAATAAATCGACAAACCTTATACATTTTTAGAAGAACAGTAATGGTGCCATCACATAACTACTGAAATTCTATACTTGAAAGCCTAATGAACTAATTGTAGGAGCCAATTACAACTTACATGAACTCCTCCAAATACACTAAGTACGTGTATTAATTTGCATAGCAAGTTTACCACATCTGGACATGAAACTTCTATTACTCGAATGATATCCTCCGTGGAACCTTGTGAGCAACATTTTGCAACTTCTAAACTAGAAACTAGAAAATAGATTGTCGAATGAACCTTGTGAAAACCATATCGCAACTCCTAAACTAGAAAATAGACTGTACTCCTAAACTAGAATATAGACTGTGGAACCTTGTGAACACCATTTTGAAACTTCCAAACTAGAAGATAGATCAAGTACATCAAGAAAGAATGAACTATGATCTTTCCTTCATTTCGTGCCTTTGAACATGACGAGCATGCCACACAAATACCCACATCCGAGTCCATGGAATATAGGGAGGAACCATAGCAGCAGCTCCGTACCGATGAAACGAAAAGTATGGAGACAATTCTAGTTTTTGAAAAAATTCAAAGCAGAATTTTTGTTACTTATACTCTTGTCACAAGCATGTGTGTTTTACAAATTATCAGAAACCCATGTTCTTAATTTATCTAAATTAACATCTAGTCTTCAATATCATGGAACATCTTTTTTTCTTAAGACTTCAATAAAAGATTACTCCCCCCGACCCAATTTGCTTGCCCCTTTTGGGGAAGCGAGTTTTTATGGGGAGAATGATGGGATCACTTTCTCAATTTATCCCTATTTAATGCTTGATTGACATGACACTTGAATGTAAAAAGAAAGGGCAAAAGAGTAAAGTTGCACAACTTTCATTTTGGGGCATCCAAAAAAGGAAAAGACCAGCAATTTGGGACAGAGGGAGGATTTTGGAACACAAGGAAGGAAAAGAAAACTATGGAGACAATTCTAGTTTTTCGAGTTCTCCTAACAGAGATTTTTGTGGGTACTAACTTAGGAAAGATAAAACCTTTAACTCATAAGTTATAAGAGATGGTAAAAACAAATGCTAAGGTAATTACTGGCACTAGCCGAAACCTATACTAAAACACTATAAACACACGAATTAATAAAAATAAAGTAACATCTGGGGAAGGAAAATTTTCAAGTCTATTTACAAAAATACCATCGACCGCTGAGCTGAGAATATTGCATTCATGATTGCGACATATCTGGGAAAAAGAAAACCTGTCAGAGTACAATAGCAAAAAAAAAATGCTGGACATTACAGAAGATAATAAAACATACTGTTCAGGTCCATCAGGGGATCCATGCAAACACAATATCTGCCACCATACCAGTAATTTCATTAGATTACTCTGTCATCCGAAGTCACGGAGAAAACATCAATGATACAAACACAAGCAAATAGAGAGAATTTGAAAGCAACTCTAACTCAACAATATCACTTGGGTGATTGGGTCTACTGCAGGTAGGGCCAGACCAATTATTTGCAGCGAAGTAAATTATATGTTCCAACATCAAGATGCTTTCTAGTTTCTACCACAATATAGTAATAAAATAAGTGATTCAGTTCCCGACCAGAAACATCAAACCTCGACCTTATGAACAAATTTGCAGCTTTTTCACAACACAAACGCAGGTGTTCTTTATGACTACATAACTAGGTTAATAATGCATTTCTGAAGGTGTAAGAAGTTAAGTCATCTAAAAAACATGCGCGTGCGCGCGTGTGTGCGTGTGGTGTGTGGGTTTCACTCCATACTGTGATAGGCCGTGCAAATTTTGAGTGTCAACTTGCGAAATGCGATCAAAGAAAATCCAATTGAACAACATAAATTATATGCCATGGTCCACATAAAAATACCATCAAGAACACAACTGGACATTGATGGGCCAATCAAAACAAGTAACTTCACTTCACCTTACACGTTCAAACTACGGATAAAAGTATCAACAGTCACTTGATATAACCAAAAATCAATGTCAGTCAGCATATTTTTCCAACTATGCATATAGCCATGAACACTCACTCGAGGCTGGGGATGAAGTGGCCCTGAACGAAACACCCGCTGTATATCTATCTCATGAAGTTAAATCAAACATTCATTTTGTACCACAAGTGGAAAACCCAAGCCAAACAACAATGATAAGGATACAACAAAGGGCCATTGACAAAGATCCAGATAGAAATGACGACCCAATCCCGTTAACTGAGTCTTCCTTGCCCAATTGCTCATCTTTAACTACAAACTCCACCAACTTTTGCAACAAAATCTCTGCCCGCTGATTCGGCACCGCACCTGCCGCCGCCGAGTCATAGACGTAGTCACAGGTGTTGATGCCAGTGGCAATCACCACAACTTGGTTTAGTTGGTTAATAAGGAGAACAGAGTTCAAGAATGCGACAACCTGTATAGAACTGTGAACATGAGAATTGTGATGAATATGTTCATTAGTTTTCTTTCAAGAAAGAGGAAATTAGGGCTTTAGAGTTACATGTGAGAGAAATTTGGAGAACGAGAGAGAGGTGGCATTTGCTGCGCTCCAGAAGAAAGGGTTTGTGTCGAGTAAGACCATAAGAAGACTAACATCATCTGCAATTACAGAGACAAATATTAAAACCAGGCATATATGAATTTCATTTTCATATGAAAAACAAAAAACTTAAATATGGATTGAGGGGGAGACCTGTGGAAAGCTTCGGTGTGACTGATGTCATACTTGCTTTCTGGCTTTCCCACGAACTGGGTATAGAGAGAGGTCGTAGTTATTTTGAGGGATATTGGGATATTCCCAAATCAGCTGAATTCCGAATTCACGTCACAATTGTGGTGATTTGGAATTTGGATTTCCAGGTTCTGGTTCGGCTGGTGGGTGATATCCAATATTAGGACAAAGAATGGTCGCTGGGCATTGAGAAGTCCTTCGGTTCAAAAAACCTAAGATGTATTTTGTAGAAGAAGAGTGATTAGTGTCACTAGTATGACCAAACATTCAATGTCAAACTAGTTTACATTATTAAGTCAAAGGCACATCCCCTTGATAGGGGACACTTTTTAAGGCTTAGGATATGGGTTTGAGCTTCATCGATCTCTTCCCCAAACAGATGGTGTACTACTGCTCTTGCACTATCCAATTGAACAAACTCTTCCCAATTATTGGATTGTTGATGGGATAAGATTTGGTTGAAGGAAGGAAAATAAATTCTACAATCTAGATGAAATGTTTTGTTCATTTTATCACGCCTGATTATTAAAGTTGGCGGGAGTGCTTATTGTTTTTTAGTGCCTTTTATACCGTAATCAAACACAAACCAAATGCAAACAAACACAACACGAAGATATATGTGGTTCCCCAAAATCGGGTACGTCCACGGAGGGGCAGCGGATTCACTATATGGAGGAGGATTACAATCACTCACACTCACAATGTACAGCCTCACAATCTCTCGTGTTTCTCTATGAATTTCCGATACAAAATGCAAAGGAAGAGGTCCAATATATATAGGCCAAATATCAGCTAATGCCATTACTCCATAGCTCTGTTCCAACGCCAGACAAGTCCTCAACTTCTGGAGGTTGAGAGCTGGATCTGAGAGGATAGGATAGAGCCAATAATCAACTGGCCTTACTGCCAGTCAACAAGTTTTTCTCTTCAAGAAAGTTTTGTAAGTATGTGCACAACTACTTCTTCCATTTTATAACTCACATCACCACAAGAAAAGCCACTCTTTTGCTTTGGCGCCATGCCCCTTCAAAGTTAAAATTGCTTTCGCCCGGTGCAAACTATCAATTACTTCAATTTTTTTCTTCATTTAGAAGTAATCAATCAAAAACTTCCCATGAGATTAACTTACACTGACAGTTACACTAACAAAACAAGAATATCTTCCACCAAACCATCTAAGCACAAGATTCAAATAAAAAAACTCAAGAAGTGCATAGTCCAACACATGAAAGGAGTGAAACCAATATAAAAGTTCAAAAAAAATTATCGGAAAAACAAATCAAAGTTTATAGAGCCAAAAAGAATGGAGTGACGAATAAATCCAATAACCTAGAGAAGCTTATAGAGCAAAAGAAAGCAGGAGTCCCAAGGAATTCAGAGAGAGGGTGAGAGAAGCAGAGAGGTGGCGAAGAGAGAGAAAAGAGAAAGGGGAGAGGGGGAGGAATGACCTAAAGTGTTGTCGAGCGGCGGCGTAGTGGACCACGGCGGCAACGGAGACGGTGCTCCGGCGAGAGAGACAGAGGAGTGCGGATTTAAATTAGCACCGCACCTTTTCTTAGTTCCAAGCCCACAGTTGGAAATTGGAATGCTTGGGCCAGAGTTGTCTTGGACTTGAACTATTTCTAAAGGAGTAGAAGAAAAGGCTTGCGTACCAAATTTCTGGGAGAGGTTTTTTTTTTTTTTATTTGAAAATGCGAAATCCCACCCAATAGATGAATGATAATGCATAGAAAGTGCATAGATATTCGAAAAAAATGTATTAATATCCGTGATAGTATATTAACATCCGTAAAATATGCATTGATATTCCGAACTAATTTGTCATATAAATCATATTATCCTCCACCTATTGGGTGGACACCGGTAAGACTTTTTTTTTTTCTACTTATTATTATTCATACCTTGTCTTGAATTTCTCATTTCTCAATATATTTTGTTTTTTTTTTTCTTTTGAAGTCGGATCGGATTACATCCAAATCAAATTCGGTAATATCCGAATCCGATTCATTAAAAATTCAGATTATTGAATTGGTGTTATTGGATCCGAATTGAATGAGAGGGTTATTCTTACACCCTGTTTGGATGGTGGATTTGAGCCCGGATATGTGAGTGTGAGGTGCCCTTACTCCATATCCTGGTCCCACCACCAATCCAATCTTTGGCAACA